>CM035130.1:64077108-65481108 GCA_020205605.1 Panax ginseng | reverse complement strand
TCCCACATTCATTGTAAAAATATCACCATTATTATATTATTATAATATAATAATATATTTAAATGAATTATTTTATCGTAAAAAATAAAATATCAATTTTCAACAATTGTCATTTTTCTAAAAATCCTCCATTTCTATCCATATAAATAAATATTTTCCTTATCATATAAATCAATAATTAATTATTCACAAATAGTATTACAGAATCACAATGATACAACCAGGTCGTTCCCAGGAAAGAGGGGGCTTTCCAATAAAGATTTCTCCTTACTGGCACGCAATTAGGTGACCAAATCTCTCCTTAGACAGAAGTTCCTTAGACATTGCCAATAATGTTATCTAATAATATTATTCAAATAATATGAATTATTGATCTGATAATAGGAAATACTGTGCAGTGACAATTATTGAAACAACAATAATATAAAATATCAACGTAACAATTATTGAATCAATAAAATATTAAACAGTAATTACTGTAACAATTATTAAGTAGTGCCTTCTTACGTAAGAATCAATAATTGGTGCAATACCGTGTGCTACTGTGCAACAACGAGTATTACTATGTTTTAACAACCGGTATTCCAACAGTGTTAAAGGTAACAACTACGCCGTTATTTATAAAAACTCATACTTGTCATTTTTTTCATCCAACCGCTTTCCGTTATGGGGCCCGCACAAGGTTGTGCCGTCGTACGGATATTCCCCAACAGTAAGAATATTCCATGACCAAACGAATATTCCCCGACAACAATGAATATTTTATAACCACTTTCTTATTTAAGATATTTGCGCATTTTACACATAACTAACCACATTAATCAAATCAACCCTTACTATTTCAAAATAATAAATAGAGAAAATTCAATTTCATTTATAATAAGTTGGGGTCTTACAACCTCCCTTCCTTATGAAATTTCATCCTTGAAATTGACGTATGTACCTGGTGTTTCGAAAAGGTGAGGATACCTCGCTTTCATTTCCGTTTCTAACTCCCAAGTCATTTCCTCAATAGCGTGGTTCCTCCACAAAACTTTGACTTGTGGTAAGACCTTTGTGCGTAGGACATGCTCCTTCCTATCCAAGATCTTGACAAGTACCTCCTCGTACGTTAAATCTTTGACTATTTCGTCTGGTTCTAACTCAATAACGTGGTTCGGGTCTTTCACATATTTATGAAGCACAGATATTTGAAAAATATTATGAACATGAGATATACTTGGAGGTAAAGCGAGTCTATAGGCCACATTTCCTACTCGGTCAAGAATCTAAAATGGACCAATAAATCGTGGATTGAGCTTTCCTCTTTTCCCAAATCATGTAACTCCCTTCCATGGAGCAACACGCAATAATACATGATCCCCAATACTAAATTCCACGTCCTTTTGATGAAGATCCGTCTAACTCTTTTGTCGATCTTGTGCCGTTTGTATACGTTGTCAAATCATTTGGATCTTTTCTGTAGTAATACGTACCAACTCTGGTCCTAACAATGTTGCTTCACCCACCTCATCCCAACATACTGGAGAGCGACACTTTCGTCCATACAATACTTCGAATGGAGCCACACCTATACTTGCCTGGTAACTGTTGTTGTAGGAGAATTCCAGCAATGGTAAATACTTATCCCAACTCCCTTTGAAGTCTAGGACACAGATTCTTAATAGATATTCAAGAGTTTGAATAGTCCTCTTTGATTGTCCGTCCATTTGAGGATAGTATATGCCGAACTGAATCGTAAATCCGCGCCCATAGCTTTCTGCAAGCTAACCCAAAATCGTGAAGTGAATCTTGGGTCACGATCCGAAACTATGGATACTAGCATGCCATGAAATCTCATAATCTCATTTACGTACATATGAGCAAGACGTTCAAGGGAATAAGTCTCCCATATCGACAAGAAATTAGCAGACTTAGTTAATCTATCAACAATAACCCAAATTGCATCTATGCCTTGAGAAACCGTGGGAAGACCCGTAATGAAATCCATGGTAATGTGTTCCCACTTCCATTTCGGAATCTCAAGTGGTTGCAATGGACCCTTAGGCACTTGATGCTCCACTTTTACACGTTGACAAGTTAAACACCTCGAGATAAACTTCACGATCTCTCTCTCCATATTGTTCCACCAAAATGTATGTCAAAGATCATGATGCATTTTGGTACTTCCAGGATGGATTGCAAACGGTGTATTTTGTGCCTCCATCATGATCTTATACTTCAAATCAAAGTCGTTAGGAACATAAAGTCTGGAGTTGACTCGAAGTATTCCTTCTTTATCGATTCTTGCTTCTGGGATAACACCTTCTTGTACTTTCTTCTTCATACGCATCAGCTCAGAGTCTGTGGCTTGAGCAACTTTAACTTTATCGATTAAAATTAGTTCTATGCGTATACTTGACATCATCGCATGGGTCCCCGGAGTCTTGAATTCTATCTTCATCTTTGGTAAATCACACAAAATGGGCCTTTGTGTTGACAACATCGCACTCGTTCCCGCATATGATCTTCTACTCAACGCATCCGCTACCACGTTCACTTTTTCAGGATGGTATTGAATGGTGTGGTCGTAATCTTTCAATAGCTCGAGCCAACGTTGTTGCCACATGTTGAGTTCCTTTTGGGTGAAGAAATATTTGAGGCTTTTATGGTCTGAATATATCTCCAGTTTCTCCCATATAGATAGTGCCTCCAGATCTTTAGCGCGAAAATGACTGCTGCCAACTCTAGATCATTAATAGGATAATTCCTCTCATATTCTTTAAGTTGTCGCGAGGCATTGGCTATGACTTTCCCATGTTGCATGAGAACACATCCTAACCCTTTGCTTGAAGCATCACTGTGGATAAAAAAATCCATCCAAACCAGACGGTATTGTCAGAACAGGTGCCAAAATGAGTCTCCTCTTAAGCTCTTGAAAACTCTTCTCGCATTCCTTGCTCCATACAAATTTTGTATCCTTCCGAGTCAGCTGAGTTAATGGATTAGTGATTCGAGAAAATCCTTCCATGAATCTCTGATAATAACCAGCTAAGCCCAGAAAGCTACGTACTTCGGTCACCGACTTCAGTTGATCCCAACTTTGTATTGCTTTAATCTTCGTCGGGTCAACAGATACTCCATGTTTTGACACCACGTGCCCAAGGAATGCTACTTCCTCAAGCCAGAACTCACATTTCTTCAACTTGGCATATAGCTTATTTTCACAAAGCCTTTGGAGTACCAGCTTCAAATGGTGCTCATGATCTTCACGACTTTTCGAATATATGAGGATGTCATCAATAAAGACAACAATGAACCGATCCAAATATTCCTTGAATACTTGGTTCATCATATCCATGAAAGCCGCAGGAGCATTAGTCAATCCAAAAGACATGACTAAGAATTCATAATGCCCGTACCGAGTTCTAAAGGCAATCTTCGGAATATCTTCAATTCTAATCTTCAATTGATGATATCCAAAACGAAGATCGATCTTTGGAAAGAATTGTGCTCCTTGCAACTGCTCAAACATGTTATCAATGTGAGGTAGCGGATACCTATTCTTGATGGTGACATGGTTCAATTCTCGATAGTCAATACAAAGTCGCATACTCCTGTCTTTCTTCTTTACAAATAAAACAGGAGCACCCCAAGGAGATGTACTAGGATGAATGAAACCGATGTCTAACAACTCCTGTAGTTGGACCTTTAACTCCTGAAGTTCAATAGGAGCCATTCGATATGGGGTTTTAGAAATGGGCTTTGAACCAGGTTCAACGTCAATAAAGAATTAAACTTCACGTTCTGGGGGTAGACCAGGAAGTTCTTCAGGAAATACATCAGGAAATTCACTAACAACAGAAATATTATTCAAATCTGACGTGTCTTTATTCAAATCCATAACATGGGCTAAGAAAGCTTGACATCCGTTTTTCAATAAACGAATGACTTCATGGCTTGATATGACAGTGATTTATTTTAGTGGTTTAGTTGCTTGAATTTTCATAACAGGTTGGTTAGGAATATAAAAACTAACAACCTTACGAAAACAATTAATTTTGGCATGATGAGTAGTTCACCATCCAATCCCTAAAATTATGTCAAATGCAAGTATCTTTAAAGAGATAAGGTCAACAGGTAATGTGATGGTTCCAACTTGGATCAAATAAGATTTATAAACAGTGGATGTAATGAAAGTTTCTCCTAACGGAGTCTCCACAGATAAGTCAAAGTCTAATTTCTCTGGAGTCAAGTTTAAACGTTGAGCACAAGCAGGAGAGATAAATGAATGGGTAGAACCGGTATCTAGTAAGCTATAAACTTTTTAAGAATTTATGATTAGCTTACCCGTGATGACCTCGTTTGGGTTCCTCGCATTTTGACCAGTCACGACAAACGTTCTTCCAGGAACCGCTGACTTTGACTTTTCTGGGATAGCATTTTGAGTCACCATCTCCGCTGGACTTGGTTTCGCTACAGTACAATCTCAAGTGATATGTCCTTCCTTTCCACAATTATAACATACCTTGAACTGTTATGGACAGTTTGGGCTGATGTGTCCCTCTTTTCCACATTTATAGCATACGACCGGTGGTCGTTCTCCTCCCTTAGAAACAGCTTGATCTTCGGTCTTTGACGTCTTCACATTGTCATTGTTGAATCTCCTCTTTTTGAAACTTCCACTTGACTCGCCTCTCCTATTATCATGACCACGATTACCACCAGAGTGGTTACCGCTTTTGTCTTAATTTTTCCCTCTCCGCTGGTTATCATTGCTCCAATGACTGTTGTCACCAGTATGACCCTGGTTGTGGTCCCTCGGTTGAACGTACTCATTATCTCACTCTAATAATTGAGCCCTATTGACAACATCTGAATATAGAGAAAATTTGTGAGAAATGAGATATTGACGTATGTCGGGTTTCAAACCTCTCAGAAACATCCGCGTCATACGTTCCTCATTCTCCACCAAAAGAGGTACAAACCTGGATAACTCCGCAAACTTTGCCTCGTTCTGGGACACAGTCATGTTTTTCTGTTCCAGTCTAATAAACTCCAACAACTTCATATGACGAATACTTTCAGGAAAGTACTTGTCATTGAATAGTTTCTGAAATGTCTCCCAAGACATGCTGAGTGCGGCTAAATGGGTACGTTTCACAGATTCCCACCAGTAATCTGCCTCACTACGGAACAAAAAAGTGGTGAATGGAACCTTTTGTTCCTCCGTGCATCCCAAGACATCGAATATCTTGGTAATTTGCTTGACCCACATTTCTGCCTTAATCGGATCCGGCTTTCCCCAGAATTCTGGTGGTCCCAACTCTTTGAACTGCTTGGCTGTGACCAGCTATGCGTTGCCATAGTTTCTACCTATATTTTGAACAGGAGTCTCCCTCGTCTGGTTTTGCATGAACCGCAAAAAGCTTCTAAACATCTCATCATTCATTGTCTGCTCAGTGGTGTTGTTTACAGGAGGAACATTGTCGGCCTATTGCACGTTCTCCTCGTTGGTGATTAATTGTGTCACCACGATCTCATTTACTTATTCATTAATATTTTCAGCTGTCATTCTTAAACACTGCCATAAAATAAGGGTTAATTAAAGAAATTGACATGCAACATAATAACCCTATACTCTGACCAACCAACAAGTAAACTTAGGTAGGACATACCAACGAAGGATTTACTCGTCTCTCCCCTCCTAGTTCTATTCCCCGATCTCCGCCAGAGACCATATCCCTAAGCTCTGATACCAACTGTGACGCCCCCAAAATAGGTATACATCACCCATTCTAAGCCGCCAAATACATAGTACAGAAACAACTACAACTTTATTAATACAATTGTCGCAAAATATGACAACACATAAACTGTGAGTTTAAATAAAAATATTGTCTTCTAGACAATATTCATACTCAAATAAGTCCTCATTACAATTATTGATACATTATTTTACAAAAATAGTGAGGACTACTAAAACAAATTTCTAGAACCATCATTCCATACCCCGACTAGTACTCGCTACATTCTCGCCTCCTGAGAAAAAAAAATGAAACAAAAAAGAAAAGGGTGAGCTCAATTAGCCCAGTAAAGAATATTATGACTAAGATAATATAAAAAAATTATCGTTAGTCCTCAACAGGGAAAAATTTGATAGAATATAATAGACAACAAGTTTCAGATTAATATTCGCAGCGGAAATAACAATTCATTAGAAGAGTTAAGTAGAGAATGAAATCTACTAACATCTATGAATTTAAAAGTCCATCATCAATATTTTATCCCTGTAACATAAATCAATATTCATTAGTTGGTCATGTTCATCTAAACACCTGTTCATCTTTGCACTACGGGCCAAAGATGTTCATCAGGAAATCATTCATCTTTGCACTACAGGCCAAAGATATTCAGTTATATCATCATTTAGGACTGAGGATGATGAAAAATATTTTTTAAAAAATGAATCCAATGAGAAAAAAGAACAAATATTAGGGATTTGTACTTCGGTTTATCCATGTTCAAAAATACTCCATAATAAACCATTGTGGAGCAAAATTCAAGAATAAAGTTCAAAACATGGATACAATCAAAGCTATTAATCATAATAAACAACTTAGACGAAGAAAAGAAAATTTAATTTTTCTGTGAATAGTGTCGTATACGTGAATAGTAACCCCGACACAAAAAGACAAGAATTTCACAAGAAAAACCTTACCGATATTCCGGCATAATGATATTGAAAGAAATAATATCATTTTTAAAAAAAAATAACATCACTTACCTCAAAAAGATAGTACTTCTGACTGGAATACTGGATATAGTGCTGAAGGAACTTGCACCGTATAGTAACACTCAAAGTATCAAAATATTCACAAGAATACGCTCGATCATATAGAGAGAGATAACTTTAGTTTCTGGTGTGATTTTCAATTCTAACCTAAGCACCCTATTTATAGGAAAATGATTAGAACACCAAAGCAGAAAATTTAATAAAATATTATTATTTTATAAAATTTCCTACGCCCACTTTGAAAATTTGCATTCAGCTCATTTTACATACTAGTGGGGCCCACCAACATAATAAAAACATTTTTCTTAAAAAAAAAATTAAAACTCCAAAAATCAATTATTTCGGAACTTCAATACATCATAATAAATAGCCCTTTTATCAGAAAAATTCAAATCTTATGTCCATTCCATAGGAAATTCAATTCTCTACAACTTTGTAAGTTTAAGGTTTTCCAAATTCCAAGAAAAAATTGACGGAAATCCACATACGGACGATTTTACAGTCTATAATCAAGTTTCAGTCAAAAAATTGGGGTCCACAAACATGAAAAACATGTTTTAAATATTTTTTGTAACAAAAATACTCTTCCTCCTCATATATTCATATATCCCACATTCATTGTAAAAATATCACCATTATTATATTATTATAATATAATAATATATTTAAATGAATTATTTTATCAGAAAAAATAAAATATCAATTTTCAACAATTGTCATTTTTCTAAAAATTCCTCCATTTCTATCCACATAAATAAATATTTTCCTTATCATATAAATCAATAATTAATTATTCATGAATAGTATTATAGAATCACAATAATACAACCAGGTCGTTCCCAAGAAAGAGGGGCTTTCCAATAAGGATTTCTCCTTACTGGCGCGCAATTAGGTGACCAAATCTCTCCTTAGACAGAAGTTCCTTAGACATTGCCAATAATGTTATCTAATAATATTATTCAAATAATATGAATTATTGATCTGATAATAGGAAATACTGTGCAGTGACAAATATTGAAACAACAATAATATATAATATAAACGTAGCAATTATTGAATCAATAAAATATTGAACAGTAATTACTGTAACAATTATTAAGTAGTGTCTTCTTACGTAAGAATCAATAATTGGTGCAATACCGTGTGCTACTGTGCAACAACGCATATTACTGTGTTTTAACCACCGGTATTCCAACAGTGTTAAAGGTAACAACTACGCCGTTATTTATAAAAACTCATACTTGTCGTTTTCTTCATCCAATCGCTTTCCATTATGGGGCTCGCATAAGGTCAGGTCATTGCATTTAATATTCCCCAACAAAGAAGAATATTCCATGACCAAACGAATATTCCCCGACAACAATGAATATTTTATAACCACTTGCTTATTTAAGATATTTGCGCATTTTACACATAACTAACCACATTAATCAAATCAACCCTTACTATTTCAAAATAATAAATAGAGAAAATTCAATTTCATTTATAATAAGTTGGGGTCTTACAACCTTCCTTCCTTATGAAATTTCATCCTCGAAATTGACGTATGTACCTGGTGTTTCGAAAAGGTGAGGATACCTCGCTTTCATTTCCGTTTCTAACCCCAGGTCATTTCCTCAATAGCATGGTTCCTCCACAAAACTTTAACTTGTGGTAAGACCTTTGTGAGTAGGACATGCTCCTTCCTATCCAAGATCTTGACAAGTACCTCCTCGTACGTTAAATCTTCGACTATTTCATCTGGTTCTAACTCAATAACGTGGTTCGGGGGTTTCACATATTTACGAAGCACAGATATGTGAAAAACATTATGAACATGAGATATACTTGGAGGTAACGCGAGTCTATAGGCCACATTTCCTACTCGGTCAAGAATCTGAAATGGACCAATAAATCATGGATTGAGCTTTCTTCTTTTTCCAAATCTTGTAACTCCCTTCCATGGAGCAACACGCAACAATACATGATCCCCAATACTAAATTCCACGTCCTTTTGATGAAGATCCACATAAATCTTTTGTCGATATTATGCCATTTGTATACGTTGTCAAATCATTTGGATCTTTTCTGTAGTAATACGTACCAACTCTGGTCCCAACAATGTTATTTCACCCACCTCATCCCAACATACTGGAGAGCGACACTTTTGTCCATACAATGCTTCGAATGGAGCCACACCTATACTTGCCTGGTAACTGTTGTTGTAGGAGAATTCCACCAATGGTAAATACTTATCCCAACTCCCTTTGAAGTCTAGGACATAGATTCTTAATAGATATTCAAGAGTTTGAATAGTCCTCTCTGATTATCCGTCCATTTGAAGATAGTATGCCGAACTAAATCGTAAATCTGTGCCCATAGCTTTCTGCAAGCTAACCCAAAATCGTGAAGTGAATCTTGGGTCACGATCCAAAACTATGGATACAGGCATGCCGTGCAATCTCACAATCTCATTTACGTACATATGAGCAAGACGTTCAAGGGAATAAGTCTCATATATCGACAAGAAATTAGCAGACTTAGTTAATCTATCAACAATAACCCAAATTGCATTTATGCCTTGAGAAATCGTGGGAAGACCCGTAACGAAGTCCATGGTAATGTGTTCCCACTTTCATTTCGAAATCTCAAGTGGTTGCAATAGGCCCTTAGGCACTTGATGCTCCACTTTTACACGTTGACAAGTTAAACACCTCGAGATAAACTTCACGATCTTTCTCTTCATATTGTTCCACCAAAATGTATGTCAAAGATCACGATGCATTTTGGTACTTCCAGGATGGATTGCAAACAGTGTATTGTGTGCCTCCATCATGATCTTATACTTCAAATAAAAGTCGTTAGGAACACAAAGTATGGAGTTGACTTGAAGTATTCTTTCTTTATCGATTCTTGCTTATGGGATAACACCTTCTTGTACTTTCTTCTTCATACGCATCAGCTCAGGGTCTGTGGCTTGAGCAACTTTAACTTTATTGATTAAAATTGGTTCTATGCGTATACTTGACATCATCGCATGGGTCCCCGGAGTCTTGAATTCTATCTTCATCTTTTGTAAATCACACAAAATGGGCCTTTGTGTTGACAACATCGCACTCGTTCCCGCATATGATCTTCTACTCAACGCGTCAGCTACCACGTTGGCTTTTTCATGATGGTATTAAATGGTGTGGTCGTAATTTTTCAATAGCTCGAGCCAACGTTGTTGCCGCATGTTGAGTTCCTTTTTGGTGAAGAAATATTTGATGCTTTTATGGTCTGAATATATCTCCACTTTCTCCCATATAGATAGTGCCTCCAGATCTTTAGCGCGAAAACGACTCCTGCCAACTCTAGATCATGAATAGGATAATTCCTCTCATATTCTTTAAGTTGTCGCGGGGCATAGGCTATGACTTTCCTATGTTGCATGAGAACACATCTTAACCCTTTGCTTGAAGCATCACTGTGGATAAAAAATCCATCCAAACCAGACGGTATTGTCAGAACAGGTGCCAAAATGAGTCTCCTCTTAAGCTCCGAAAAAATCTTCTCGCATTCCTTGCTCCATATAAATTTTGTATCCTTCCGAGTCAGCTAAGTTAACGGAGTAGTGATTCGAGAAAATCCTTCAATGAATCTCTGATAATAACTAGCTAAGCCCAAAAAGCTACGTACTTCGGTTACCGACTTCGGTTGCTCCCAACTTTGTATTGCTTCAATCTTCGGTGGGTCAACAGATACTCCATGTTTTGACACCACGTGCCCAAGGAATGCTACTTCCTCAAGCCAAAACTCGCATTTCTTTAACTTGGCATATAGCTTATTTTCACAAAGCCTTTGGAGTACCAACTTCAAATGGTGCTCATGATCTTCACGACTTTTCGAATATATGAGGATGTCATCAATAAAGACAACAACGAACTAATCCAAATATTCCTTGAATACTTGGTTCATCAAGAAACGGAAATGAAAGCGAGGTATCCTCACCTTTTCGAAACACCAGGTACATACGTCAATTTCGAGGATGAAATTTCATAAGGGAGGTTGTAAGACCCCAACTAATTATAAATGAAATTAAATTTTCACTATTTATTATTTTGAAATAAAAGGGTTGATTTGATTAATGTGGTTAGTTATGGGTAAAATGCGCAAATATCTTAAATAAGCAAGTGGTTATAAAATATTCATTGTTGTCGGGGAATATTCGTTTGGTCGTGGAATATTCTTACTATTGGAGAATATTCGTATGACGGTGCAGCCTTGTGTGGGCCCCATAACGGAAAGCGATTGGATGAAGAAAACGACAAGTATGAGTTTTTATAAATAACGGCGTAATTGTTACCGTTAACTGTATGACCCCAACTTTTTTTGAATAAAGAATAATTTTTCTCGAAATATATTTTTGAATATTATGATGTGGATATGATATAATGTTATAGTTGTGGGTAATATTTGGAAAATTTTGCAAAGTAAGCAAGTTGATATAAAATATTTGTTGTGTCAGTTAATATTCGATTGATCGGGGAATATTTATTTTAACAGGGAATATTCGTACGACGGCACAATCATTGGTGGACCCCACAACAAAAGTATTGTCGTAGTTAGAAAACGACAAAAATATCTTTTATAAAAATAACGACAGAAGTTTTACCGTTAAACTGTTGAACTACCCGGTGGTAAAAGTGCAGTAATATGCGTGGTTGCATAGTAGCACACGGTATTGATTATTGATGATTACATGAGAAGTCACTCAGTTATACTCAATTATTGCTACAGTAATTGTTGCATAGTATCTCACGTTCTTTGATTCAATTATTGTCACATTATCATCTGCATAACATTTTATATTATTAAATCAATAACTGAGACAACAAAATTATTCATATTATTATTTGCAATATTGACAATGTCTAGAAGTTCTGTCAAGGAGAGGTTTGATCACCTAATTGCGCGCCAATAAGGAGAAATCCTTATCGGAATGCCCCCTCTTTCCTGGGAACGACCTGGTTGTTAAATATTGTGAGTTATAATATTAATGATGAATAATTGTTGAAATATTAAGAATGTGTTTATTGAAGTTAAGTGAATTACAAAAGTTAGAGGGGAATAATGCAAATTTGGAAGACTTTAGGGGTACTAAAGTGTAATAAGTTAAATCAATATGGACCATTGGTGGTGGTTTTAATAGTAAATCAATCTGGACCATTGATGGTGGTTTTAAAAGTAAATCAATCTGGACCATTGATGGTGGTTTTAATAGTAAATCAATCTGGACCATTGATGGAGGTTTTAATAGTAAATTAATATGGACCATCGGTGGTGGTTTTAAAAGTAAATCAATCTGGACCGTCAATGGTGGTTTTAAAAGTAAATCAATCTGGACCATCGGTTGTGGTTTTAATAGTAATCAATATGGACCGTCTGTTCTAATAGTGAATCAATCTTGATCGTTTGTGAGTTAGTTACTATTTAGTCCATTCTCCTATAAATAGAAGCTTAATTCTTCTTTCATTCTCACCAATTCACTGAGATTCATAAGAGACACTATAGAGAGAGAAACTATAGAGAGCAAGAAGAAGAGTATTCTACTACTTCACTTTTGCAGTATCCAGCTTTCTACTAAGGTAAGGGGTATTATTTCTTTCATATTCATAAGGAATACTATTTTTCGTATTCATCCTTTAGTATGTCGGAATAAACTGTCTATGCGGATTACGTACCGTATGACCGGTGAAAATCCATTTGCAGTTTTTGTATGTTAATTCTTTTCATATTCTTAAATCTAAACTTACTACAGTAAGTATTGCTTCTATAATCCTTAAAATTAGTGGAATATCCGTGAGTTTTGCGCTTCATCTAGTATCATTTTATTGGAATATTGATATGAACTTTCTTATTAAATATCAATATTTTCACCCGAAGTACTATTCACAAGTTACTATTCACCCATTTACTATTCACTATAATATTATTCACTCGAGTATTTGGGGCACTTTTCATGTCTGGGTACTATTCATGAGTTACTATTCACCCGATTACTATTCACTCAAATATTGTTCACACGGGTATTTGGGGCACTTTTCATGTCGAGTTACTATTCACGGGGTACTATTCCCGAAGTACTATTCACCAAATTTTTTTTTTTTTTTTGTCCAAACTATTTTTGATACGTGGATATTATTCTTGAATTTTACTCTTTAAAGCAGTATCATGTTGAAAATTTGGACATTATTGAGTTCTGGATAAATTAAATTATAAATCTTTAAAAATTTATCCTTTACTTTCTTTTAATTGAATTCTTATATCATTGTCATCATCCTCATGCTTATATTATGATGAAAGTCATCTTTGGCTTATGTGCATAGATGGACTGTTGATTGGTATGATTATGACCAGGGATAATTCGGTATAGTCATGACCATTGATGATTACATGAATAATTCTTGGCCTGTAGTGCAAGAATAATTTGTGGACATTATACTAATGAATATCCTTGGCCCGTAGTGCAGGGATGATTCGATGATGTGATCTATTTATTAAGCCGAGTCTCAGCAATAAAGTGAATGATAAACTTTTTAAATCATAGAAGATAGTAGATATCATGTTCTACTCGACTCTTCTAATGGATTGTTTGTTCCGCTGCAGTTAAACTTGTTGTCTATTATATTCTATCAGTTTAACATTGTTGAAGGCTAATGATAACTTATTCTGCATTATCTTAGTCATAATATTTCTTACTGGGCTAGTTGAGCTCACCCTTATACTTCTATTGTTCTCTTCAGGAAATTAGAACGTAGCCAGAACTAGTCGGGGAACGGAGTGATGGCCTGAGATGGTGTTATAGTAGTCCTCACTATTCTATAAAATAGTGTACCAATAAATTTAATGAGAACTCTATTTGAGTTTGGATATTGTCTAGATGACAATATTCGTGTAAAAACTCTCAGCTCATGTTGTATAATTAAGTTTGTATTTGTATTTAGTACCATGTATTTGGCGACCCAAGATGGGTGATGTATACCTATTTTGGGGGCGCCACAGTTAATATCAAAGCTTAGGATATGATCCCCAGTGAGATGTGAGACAAGAACTAGGAGGGAGAGACAGAATTCCTTTGCTAGTATGACCTACCTAAGTTTATTTGGTATTTAATTGGTCTGTTAGAGTATACGGATAATATGTGGCATGTCAATTAACCCTTGTTTTGTGGCAGTATTTGAAAATGGCATCTGAAAATGTCGAGATAAGCAATGAAGCACATGAGATCGTTGAGTCACCAACGATCAATACCCAAGATAATGTGCAACAGGAAGACAATAATCTTTAGGTGGAAACACTGGCAACTCACAAGTAGTCACCGCTAAACAATTCAAGGAGCTGGGACCATCGGAGTTTTTGGGAGAGCTAAAACCACTTAAGGCGGAGACGTGGATAAAGCAGATCACCAAGATATTTGATGTCTTGGGATGCTCCGAGGAGCAAAAGGTTCCCTTTGCCACCTTCATGTTGAGAGGAGAAGCAGATTACTGGTGGGAATCAGTAAAGTGTACCCAGCTTGCCGTACTCAAGATGTCTTGGGAGAAGTTCCAAGAGTTGTTCAATGACAAGTACTTTCCCGAAAGTATTCGTCACATGAAGGAGGTGGAGTTTATCAAGTTGGAGCAAAACAATATGACCGTGTCGCAGTACGAGGCTAAGTTTGCCGAGTTGTCCCGGTTCGCACCCCATTTGGTTGATAATGAGGAGAGAATGACGCGAATGTTTCTACGAGGTTTGAGACCCAAAATACGTCAATACCTCATTTCTCATAAACTGTGTTTGTATTCAGATGTTATAAATAGGGCTCAGTTATTGGAGCGTGATAATGAGTCAACCCAACCAAGAGAGAGCAGCCAGCAAGTCGATAATACCAGTTGTAGCAGTCATCGAAGCGGTGACAACAAACGTGGAGGGAATCAACATGCAAGAAATGGTAACCACTCCGGTGGTAATCATGGCCAAGATAATAGAAGTGGAAATTTCAAGAAGAGGAGATTCAATAATGATGGAAAGACGTCAGCACCAACACCTGTTGTTAAGGAAGGAGAACGACCACCGGTCGCATGTTACAAATGCGGAGGAGAGGGACACATCAGTCCAAACTGTACGTACCAGTCCAAAGCATGTTATAATTATAGAAGAGAAGGTCACCTAGCCCGATTTTGTCGTGCACCAAAGTCAAGTCCGGCTGGGATGGAGGCATCAAAGGCCGTCCCAGACAAGACAAAATCGTTAGTTCAAGGGAGAGCATTTATCTGTTGAAACTTCGTTGGGAGAAAACTTCATAACATCCATTGTCTATAAGTTTTGTTTGGTTAAAATCGGTAACTGCACGTTACCTGTCGATCTTCTTTCTATAAAAATACTTGTATTCAATGTGATTTTAGGAATTGATTGGTTGACTACTCATCATGCTAAAATTGATTATTTTCGTAAGGTTGTTAGCTTTCATATTCCTAACCAACCTATTATGCGAATTCAAGCAACCAAACCATTAAAGTCAATTACTGTCATCTCAAGTCATAAAGCTATTCGTTTATTGAAAAATGGATGTCAAGCTTTCTTAGCCCATGTCACAGATTTAAACAAAAATACGTCAAATTTGAATGATATTTCCATTGTTAATAAATTTCTGATGTATTCCTCAAAGAACTTCCCGCCTACCCCTGTGGCGTGAAATTGAATTTTGTATCGACCTTGAACCCGGAACAAAACCCATTTCCAAAGCCCCATATCGAATGGCTCTTGTTGAACTTCAGGAGTTAAAGACTCAACTGCAGGAATTGTTAGACATCGGTTTCATTCGTCCTAGTACATCTCCTTGGGGTGCTCCTGTTTTCTTCGTAAAGAAGAAAGAAAGAAGTATGCGACTTTGTATTGATTATCAGTAGTTGAATCATGTCACCATCAAAAATAGGTACCCGTTGCCACGCATTGATGACCTGTTTGACCAGTTGCAAGGCGCCAAATTCTTTTCAAAGATCGATCTTCGTTCCAGATATCATTAGTTAAAGATTAAAACTGATGACATCCCAAAGACTGCTTTTAGAACTCGGTACGGGCATTATGAATTCCTAGTCATGTCATTTGGATTGACTAATGCTCCTGATGCCTTCATGGATATAATGAACCAAGTATTCAAGGAATATTTAGATCATTTTGTAGTCGTCTTTATTGATGACATCCTCATATATTCCAAAAGTAGTGAAGATCATGAGCAACACTTGAGGTTGATACTCTAAAAGCTTTGTGAAAACAAGCTTTATGCCAAGTTGAAGAAGTGCGAGTTTTGGCTTGAGGAAGTAGCATTCCTTGGGCATGTAATATCAAATCATGGAATATCTGTTGACCCGACAAAGATTGAAGCAATTCAAAGCTGGGAGCAACCCAAGTCAGTGACCAAAGTACGTAGCTTTCTCGGCTTATCTAGTTATTATCAGAGATTCGTAGAAGGGTTTTCTCGAATCGCTACTCCATTAACTCAGCTGACTCGAAAAGATACAAAATTCGATTGGAGCAAAGAATGTGAGAAGAGTTTTTAAGAACTCAAGAGGAGACTCATTTCAGCACCTGTTCTGATAATACCATCTGGTTCGGAGGGATTTGTCATCTACAGTGATGCTTTAGGCAAAGGTTTAGGATGTGTTCTCATGCAACATGGGAAAGTCATAGCCTATGCCTCACGACAACTCAAAGAATATGAGAGAAATTATCCTACTCATGATCTAGACTTGGCAGCTGTCATTTTTGTGATTAAGATTTGGAGGCATTACCTGTATGGAGAGAAGGTGGAGATTTATACGGATCATAAAAGCCTCAAATATTTCTTCACTCAAAAGGAACTCAACATGCGGCAAATACGATGGCTTGAGCTATTGAAAGATTATGATCATACCATTCAATACCATCTTGGAAAAGCGAACGTAATAGCTGATGCATTGAGTAGAAGATCATATGCGGGTACGAGTGCGATATTGTCAACGCAAAGGCCCATTTTATATGACTTACAAAGGATGGAGATAGAGTTAAAGACTCCAGGGACCCATGTGATGATGGCAAATATACGAGTAGAACCGACTTTAATCAATAAAGTTAAAGTAGCTCAAGCTACAGACCTATAGCTAATGCGTATGAAGAAGAAAGTGTAAGAAGGTGTTATTCCGGAAGTAAGAATCGATAAAGAAGGAATACTTTGAGTCAATTTCAGACTTTGTGTTCCTAATGATTCTGACTTGAATTATAAAATTATGATGGAGGCGCACAACACACCGTTTACAATCCATCATGGGAGTACCAAAATGTATCGTGATCTTCGACATACATTTTGGTGGAGCAATATGAAGAGAGAGATAGCGGGGTTTATCTCAAGGTGTCTAACTTGTCAATGAGTCAAGGCAGAGCATCAAGTGCCAAAAGGTCCATTGCAACCACTTGAAATTCTAGAATGGAAGTGGAAGCACATTACCATGGATTTTGTTACTGGTCTTCCCAAGGTTTCTCAAGGTATAGATCCAATTTGGGTCATTGTTGATAGATTGACTAAGTCTGCTCATTTCTTACCGATACAAGAAACTTATACACTTGAATATCCTTCTCGTATGTACATAAAAGAGATTGTAAGATTGCATGGTATGCCAGTATCTATAGTTTCTGATCGAGACCCAAGATTCACTTTAAGATTTTGGGTTAGTTTGCAAAAAGCTATGGGCACGAATTTACGATTTAGTTTGGCGTATCATCCTCAAACGGATGGACAATCAGAGAGGACTATTCAAACTATTAAGGATTTATTAAGACTTTATGTCCTTGAATTCAAAGGAAGTTGGGACAAGTTCTTACCATTGGTGGAGTTTTCCTACAACAATAGTTATCAAGCAAGTATTGGCATGGCTCCATTTGAGACGTTGTATGGAAGAAAGTGTCGTTCTCCAATATGCTAGGATGAGGTAGGTGAAGCAACGTTGTTGGGACCGGAGTTGGTATGTATGACTACGGAAAAGATTCAAACGATCCAACAACGTATAAAAACCTCACAAGATCGACAAAAGAGTTATGTTGATCTTCATCGAAAAGACGTGGAAATCAATATTGGAGATCATGTGTTATTACGTGTTGCTCCATGGAAAGGAGTTACAAGATTTGAAAAGAGAGGAAAGCTCAATCCTCGATTCATTAGCCCATTTATAATCCTTGATCGAGTAGGAATTGTGGCCTATAGACTCGCCTTACCGCCAAGTATGTCTCGTGTTCATAACATTTTTCACATATCTATGTTACGTAAATATGTGAAAGACCCGAACCACATTATTGAATTAGAACCGGACGAGATAACGGAAGATTTAACGTATGAAGAGGTAGCTGTTAAAATCTTGGATAAGAAAGATCATATTCTACGCTCCAAGGTTATACCTCAAGTCAAAGTTTTGTGGAGAAACCATGATGTGGAGGAACTGACCTGGGAGTTAGAATCTAAAACGAAATCAAGGTATCCTCACCTCTTCGACATATCAGGTACGTACCCTAATTTCGAGGACGAAATTTCATAAGAAGGGGAGGTTGTAAGACCCTAACTTTTTTTGAATAAAGAATAATTTTTCTCAAAATATATTTTTGAATATTATGATGTGGATATGATATAATGTTATAGTTGTGAGATTTTGAAATTATGAAATGAAAGTATTCATTTTTCTTATAATTATTATTTTATTTAGTAAATGGTTAAATTGAGAAAGGGTTAAAGTTAAGGGTGATATTTGAAAATTTTACAAAGTAAGCAAGTTGTTATTCGTTGTGTCGGGGAATATTCGATTGGTCGGGGAATATTCATTTTCATTGGAAATATTCGTACGATGGCATAATCATTAGCGGACTCCACAACGGAAGTATTGTCGTAGTTAGAAAATGACAGAATTATCTTTTTATAAAAATAACGGCGAAAGTGTTACCGTTAAAACAATTGAACTACCCAGTAGTAAAAGTACAGTAATAGGCGTGGTTGCATAGTAGCACACGGTATTGATTATTGATGCATACGTAAGAAGTCACTTAGTTATACTCAATTATTGCTACAGTAATTGCGGCATCATATCTCTCATATTATTGATTCAATTATTGTCACAGTATCGTTTGTATAATATGTTATATTATTAAATCAATAATTGAGACGACAAAGTTATTCATATTATTATTTGAAATATTGACAATGTCTAGAAGTTCTGTTAAGGAGAGGTTTGGTCACCTAATTGCGCGCCAATAAGGAGAAATCCTTATCGGAAAGCCCCCTCTTTCCTAGGAATGACCTGGTTGTTAAATATTGTGAATTATAATATTAATGATAAATAAGTTCGTGTTGATTAAAGATGAAATTGATAGTTTCATTGTGTGGAAATTATTGGTGTTAGTGAAAATTGACATTTATTTCGATAATAATTGATGTCTGGAAGTTATCGGGTAATTAACCGGATAAATGAGCAATTAATTGCTATTAATTCACATGCTTATAACAATATGTTCACATGTGTGTACCATTGATTCACATGATTTACTATTAGGGGAGTTGGTGCAAGATTGATAATACTTGCATGACTAAATTAAAAATGAAGGTATAGATGAAGGTACTATACTATAATTAGTTTTTTCACATGATTATACTATTAAGTCACATGAATGAACTATTAATTCACTTGATTTACTATTAGGGGAGGTGGTGCAAGTTTGATAATACTTGCAAGACTAAATTAAAAAGGAAAAAAAAGAGGAAGGTATTATACTGTAATATTTCGAGCCCCAAAATGTTCAATTATTGAAACTATATTTTTCTATAAATAGAAGCTCATTCTTCCTTCATTTCTCACCAATTCACTAAGTCTCACAAGAGCAATTATTATAGAGAAAAATTATAGAGAGAAAGAAGAAGGGAAGTCTGCTACCTCACTATTCAAGTATCCAGTTTTCTTCTAAGGTAAGGGATATTATTATTATAGTAAGGGGTATTATTTCATTAGTATTCATGAAGAGAGTTACTTCTTTCAATATTCGTAAGGGTTGTTATACCATTCTTTATTATTCTGTTGGAATAACCTGTCTGTGCGGTCTATCGCATGCTTGGTGAATTCTTTTGTTATTCCATTCTTTATTATTCTGTTGGAATAACCTGTCTGTGCGGTCTATCGCATGCCTGGTGAATTCTTCTGTTATTTCATTCTTTATTATTCATTGGAATAACTCATACATGTGGACTACCGCATGCATGGTGAATTCTTCATTATTCCATTCTTTATTATTCTCGTTAGAATAACCTCGTCTATGTCGATTATCACTGCATGCATGGTGAATGATCCTTCAGATTCATTCTTTATTAAATTGTGGAAATGATCTGTCTCACGGATTACCGCATGGCGGTGAAAATCCATTTGCGCTTTAGATATTCTATTATACTCGTATGAGATATCATTTCTTTTGTACTCGTCATGGAATATCATTTTCTTTGGTATTTTTTTTATGAGTTACTATTCATGGGTTACTATTCACCTAGTTACTATTCACTCTAGTATTATTCAGTCGGGTATTCGGGGCACTTTTCGTGTCGGAGTACTATTCATGAGTTACTATTTTTGGGTTACTATTCACCCAAATTACAATTCACCCGAATAATATTCACTCGGGTATTTGGGGTACTTTTCATATTGGGGTACTATTCACGAGGTACTATTCCCGAAGTACTATTCATAGGGTACTATTCACGGGGTACTATTTACCCAAAAAATATATTTCTTTTCTGTCCAAATTATTTTTGGTACATGAATATTATTCTTGAATTTTACTCTGGCGAGATCATGTTGACAATTTGGATATTTTAAACTCGGGATAAATTTAAAGTCTTTAATATTTATCCTTGATTTCGTTTGATTATTGCTTATATCATTGTCATCATCCTCATGCTTATATTGTGATGAAAGTCATCTTTGGCTTACGTGCATAGATGGACTTGGTATGATTATGACCAGGGATTATTCGGTATAATCATGATCGTAATGTAATGAATGATGTGGTAAAAGTCCTCATTGGCCTATAGTTCATTGATGGACAGTTGTTGGTATGATTATAACCAGGGATTATTCGGTATAATCATGACCATTGTTGAAAACATGAATATCCTTGGCCCATAGTGCATAGATAATTCGTGGTCATAATACTAATGAATATCCTTGGCCGTAGTACAGGGATGATTCGATGATGTGAATTATTTATTAAGTTGAGTCTCAGCGATAAAATATTGATTATACACTTTTAATTCGTAAAAGATAGTAGATATCATGCTCTACTTGACTCTTCTAAAATACAGTTGTATGTCTTTGGCCTGTAGTGCAAAGATGAATTGTTAATGAATATCTTTGGTCGTGGTGCAAAGATGAATTTATTAGTATGATTATGAGAAAGAATTATGATTTGGTATAACCATGATTTTTGATGTTTCAAGTAAAGATAGGTGATGAAAATTATCTTCGTCCTAGGTGCGAAGAGGAATTTAGAATCACAATTATTATTATGAGTTATTCACATGATTGTGGACAGGAATTGTTGATTGATGTTACAGGGATAAAACATTATTGGTGGACTTTTAACATGGAGAAGATAATAGACCTGATGGTCTATTTGACTCTTCTAGTGGATTGCTCAATCCGCTACAACTATGGTTAAAAAGTTTTACCATCTACCATATGTTCTAAATCTCTGATTTATTACTGATGAAGGCTATTGATAATTTAATTATCTTTAGTCATGATATTCTTTACTGAGCTAGTTGTGCTCACCCTTTTGCTTCACAATTCCTTTCAGGTAATAAGAGTGTTGCCCGGTCGAGCGGGGATAACAGGGGAATAGAATTGTGGTTTATACCTATTGAGGTTCTCCCTAAATAGTATGGAAATAATTTTGTTGAGAACTTTAGATAAGTGTGTCGTATTGTATACGTTATTTGATATTTAATTTTTGGTGAACCGAATAGGGTGAGGTCAACCCAACTTTGAAAAGGTGTTTTGCCACTATCATACAAGATGTCTAGTGACATACAACCTCGTGTTATCATAAGACACGGTTGTTCACATCCACTTGCTGAGTGTGAGACCCCAGATTTTATGAATAAAGATTTAAATTTCTCGACATATATTTTTGAATATTTTGGGGTGGATATTATATAATGTTATAGTTATGGGTAATATTTACAAATTTTGCAAAGTAAGCAAGTTGTTATATAATATTCAATTGGTCGAGGAATATTCGTTGTAACAGGGAGTATTCGTACGACGGTACAATCATTGGTGGACCCCACAACGGAAGTATTGTCGTAGTAAGAAAACGATAGAATTATCTTTTATTAAAAATAACGGAGAAAGTGTTACCGTTAAAACTGTTGAACTACCCGGTAGTAAAAGTACAGTAATACGCGTGGTTGCATAGTAGCACACGATATTGGTTATTGATGCTTAGGTGAGAAGTCACTCGGTTATACTCAATTATTGCTACATGAATTCTTTGCATCATATCTCTCATATTATTGATTCAATTATTGTCACAGTATCATCTGCATAATATGATATATTATTAAATCAATAATTGAGACGACAAAGTTATTCATATTATTAAATTGCAATATTTATAATGTCTAGAAGTTCATCGAGGAGAGGTTTGGTCATCTAATTGCTGGCATGAATAAGGAGAAATCCTTATCGAAAAGCCCCTCTTTCACGGGAACGACACGGTTGTTAAATATTATGAATTATAATATTAATGATGAATAAGTTCGTGTTGATTAAAGATGAAATTAGCGAGTTCCATTGTGTTGGAATTATTAGTGTTAGTGGAAATCGACATTTATTTCTATATTAATTGATGTCCGGAAGTTATAATTTCCAATGAGTAATAATTAACCGGATAAATGAGCAATTAATTGCTATTAATTCACATGATTATAACTATTTGTTCACATTGTGTACTATTGATTCACATTCTTGTACTATTAGGGGAGGTGGTGTAAGATTGATAATATTTGCATGACTAAGTTAAAAATGGAGGTATAGATAGAGGTACTATACTGTAATTCATATTTTTACATGATTATAACTATTGATTCACATGATTGAACTATTGATTCACATTATTTACTATTAGGGGAGGTGGTGCAACTTTTATAATACTTGCAGGACTAAATTAAAAATGAAGAAAAAGAGGGAGGTATTATATTGTAATATTTCGAGCCCCAAAACGTGCAATTATCGAAACTATATTTTCCTATAAATAGAAGCTCATTCTTCCTTCATTTCTCACCAATTCACTAAAGCTATAGAGCAATTATTATAGATAGAAATTATAGAGAGAAAGAAGAAGAGAAGTCTCGCTACCTCACTATTCCAAAGATCCGCCTTTCTTTTTTTGAGGTAAGGGGTATTATTCCTTCGTATTCATGAAGAGAGTTATTTTCTTTCAATACTCGTAAGGGTTGTTATTCCATTCTTTATTATTATGTTGGAATAACTTGTCTATGCGAAGCACCACATACATGGTAAAATTCTTACATTATTCCATTCTTTATTATTCATTGGAATAATGCATGCATCTTGATCTATCGCATGCCCGTGAATTCATTGTTATTCCATTCTTTATTATTCTGTTGTAATATCCTGTCTATGTGGATTATGCATGACCTGGTTCCGTTCTTTATTATTCTGTTGGAATATCATGTCTATGCGGATTACGCATGACCTGGTTCCCTTCTTTATTATTCTGTTGGAATATCCTGTCTAAGCGGATTACGCATGACCTGGTTCCATTCTTTATTATTCTGTTGGAATAACCTGTCTGTGCGGTCTATCGTATGCCTGGTGAATTCTTTTATTATTCCATTCTTTATTATTCTGTTGGAATAACCTGTCTATGTCGATTACCGCATGCATGGTGAATGATCCTTCATATTCATTCCTTATTAAATTGTGGAAATGATCTGTCTGCGTGGATTACCGCATGGCGGGTGAAAATCCATTTGCAGTTTCATATATTCTATTATACTTGTATGAGATATCATTTCTTTTATACTCGTCATGGAATATCATTTTCTTTGGTATTTTTCTTTTACGAGTTATTATTCATGGGTTACTATTCACCCCATTACTATTCACTCTAGTATTATTCACTCGGGTATTCGAGGCACTTTTTGTGCCAGAGTACTATTCACGAGTTATTATTCACCCGATTACTATTCACTCTAGTATCATTCACTCGGGTATTCGGGACACTTTTCGTGTTGGGGTACTATTCCCGAAGTACTATTCACGGGGTACTATTCACCCAAAAAATATATTTCTTTTCTGTCCAAATTATTTTTGGTACATGAATATTATTCTTGAATTTTACTCTACAAAGCAGTAACATGTTGACAATTTGGATGTTATTGATTTCTGGATAAATTAAATTATAAATCTTTAAAATTTATCCTTGAACTTGTTTTATTGAATTATTATGTCATTGTCATCATCCTGATGCTTATATTGTGATGAAAGTCATCTTTGGCTTACATGCATAGATGGACTTTGTATGATTATGACCAGGGATTATTCGGTATAATCATGATCGTAATGTAACGAATGATGTGGTAAAAGTCCTCATTGGCCTGTAGTTCATTGATGGACAGTTGTTGGTATAATTATGAACAGGGATTATTTGGTATAATCATGACCATTGATGATTACATGAATATCCTTGGCCGTGGTGCAGGGATGATTCGATTTAATTTATTAAGCTGAGTCTCAGCGATAAAGTTGATGAAAAACTTTTTAAATCATAGAAGATAGTAGATTTTATACTCTATTTGACTCTTCTAAATGATTGCTTATTCCGCTGCAATTGTTGATCTAAAACTTGTTGTCTATTGTATTCTATCAGTAGTTAAACTGTTGAAGGCTAAGGATAATTTATTCTGCATTATCTTAGTCATCATATTTCTTACTGGGCTAGTTGAGCTCACCCTTTTCTTTTATTGTTCTCTTCAGGAAATGAGAATATAGCTGGGACGAGTCAGGAAATGGAGTGATGGTCCAGGATAAGTGGCTTTAGTAGTCTTCACTATTCTGTAAAATAATGTGATAATAATTGTAATGAGGACTCCATTGAGAGTGGATATTGTCTAGAAGGAAATATTCTTGTTTAAACTCTAAGCTATGTTTTGTCGTATCTTACCCGACAGTTGTATAATTAAGTTTGTATTTGAATTTTGTACCATGTATCTGGCAACTCAAGATGGGTGATGTATACCTGTTTTGGGGGCGTCACAGTTGGTATCAAAGTATAGGGATATGATCCCTGGCTGAGATGTGAGACAAGAACTAGAAGGGGAGAGACGGGGAATTCCTTTGCTAGTATGACCTACCTAAGTTTATTTGGTATTTGATTGGTCGGTCAGACTATAGGGATAATATGTGATATGTTAATTAACCCTTATTTTGTGGCAGTGTTTGAAAATGGCAACTGAAAAATGTTTAACAATGGAGTGAATGAGACCGTTGAGACACCTTTAATCACTAATCAGGTTAATGTGATGTCAGACGAAGAAGAAATTAGAGATATCTATGTGGTGAGTGAAGAACTAATAGTTGCACCCGAGCTAGTTGTAGAGGTAGCAGCTGAGAGCCAGGAAGAAGAGGAAGAAGAGGAACCTAAGGAAAATTTTATGATCGAAATTTAGAATTACAAAATTGTGTTCATGAGTTAGAAGAATAGGCTGAAGAACGGTAGGCGGTCATGGAGCAAAGAGATGTAACAATTCAAAATTGTGTTACTCGATGTGCGATGCTTGAACAGAAACAGTTTTTGGCAGAGTATAAGATATTAGAGCTGGAATCTGAGAATGCTATGATCAAAGTTCTGATAAAAGAAGATGCAGCTGAAAGAATGAGAATAGATGATGCATGGGTAAAAGTCGCACGACGCGTAGATATTGTTGAAAAAGACGTCCGATCCAATAAGGCCAAAATAGATTAAATGGATTTTGCTTTTTGGACAACAATTGGGAGAATCCAACATCGAATTCGGAATTACCCTGTACAGAGTGGTCAACCCCAATTTAATATGGATCGAAGATTAATGATTTGAATCATGGATCAAAAATGTGATGAAGCAATTAAGGGTGGAATGTACTCTATAGCAAAGTCAAATCCGGTAGTTTAAGTGAGAGCGTTTGTCGAGAAACCCGAATGAAGTTATTACGGGTAAGTTAATTATAAACTCTTGCAAAGTCTATACCTTATTTGATACCAGTTCTACCCACTCTTTTATTTCTCCTACTTGCGCTCAATGTTTAAATTTCACTCCAGAGAAATTAGACTTTGATTTATCTGTTGAAACTTCATTGGGAGAAACCTTCGTTACCTCCACTATTTATAAATCATATTTGATTCAAATAAACACTTTCACATTACCTGTCGATTTTTTCTCTTTGAAAATACTTGCTTATAATGTGATTTTAGGAATCGATTGGTTAACTACTCATCATGCTTTTCGTAAGGTTGTTAGCTTTCATATTCCTAACCAAACTATTATGCGAATTCAAGCAACCAAACCACTAAAGTGGTTTACATATCAAGCCATAAGTAAAGAGCCACGATCCTTTCGTTGTTGACTTCCTTGTGTGGAATGCATCGAAGCCAGACTTTTTGTAGGCGACATCGTGAATGACGATGGCAAGTTGATAGGTATCAATGTGATGTACTATCCAAGTCTTGGATGAGGGTCACAGATTTATATGATATTTCAATTGTTAATAAATTTCTTGACGTATTCTTGAAGACTTCTTAGCCTACCCCAAGAGCGTGAAATTGAATTTTGTATTGACCCCAGTACAAAACCCATTTCTAAAATCCTCAAATATTTCTTTACTTAAAACGAACGTATCATGCGCCAAAGACGTTGGCTCGAGCTGTTGAAGATTACAATCGTACCATTCAATACCATCGTGGAAAAGCTGTAGGGTTTCGACACAGAAACGCACAGCGGAAATAGAACAATTTAAAGCAATTTTCGAAACCCTAAACAGGATCCATGCGAAAATAATTAATTCAGTGGTTAGAAATTATACCGTATATGAAAATGCTTCTGAAATTGATGCGCTTGAATCTCCAACGCAATCCAAACGAATCGCGCCTCTACGGTATCCACACGAATGCCCCCGCCGAACTGTCAGACGATCTGCGAGTAAGAACTGAATCAAGCAGATTAGCCACCAAAAGGAATGGATTTTAGAACTGCTTTCTCTAGTCTCTCTCTAAGAGCTATTAGGGTTATGATGTTATGATATTACCCTAAGTGGCTACTATATCATATATATAGTAGTTAAAAAGGGATTAATCAAAAACATATTTTAATAAAATCCAAATTTATATATATATATATATATATCTTAATTAAGTCTTACTTAATTAATATATATATATATATACAAATTATCCTTTTAATTTAAATTAAGTGATTTAAATACTATTAATCATATTAATATATTTAAATCCTTGAAATTTAAATTAATTCCATTTTAAATTACGTTCTATGTGTGTGACCCTATAGGTTATTATTACGTTGGCAATAATTTTAAAATCATATTATAAAATTATAAACAGTGAGCGGCATCTAGTAATGCATCACTGCTACCCAAGTAATAATAAGATCGATGATTCGATACAACCTTTTCGTGACCAATGTTTTAATGTAATTTAATCCTTTTAACCTTAATATCCTAGATTAAACTCGAGTCATGGAATGTGTCGTACTCTTCATAATTTAATCTGAGTTTTTTTGATCAATGAGTAGACTATATGAAACAAATCACTATTTGAGCATGACCATGCATTTCATAGTCCTACTCAATCAAGAGGCCTATGGATATCATCCGTAATATATAGGAGGGTTAAATCCATCTAGATCACTCATATTCCTCACACGATTCATGATGTACCCAATAATCACCTTTATAGTCCACCCTATTAAAGGTGACATTTGATGATATCAAAGTACATAAATTCCCGTGTAGTAATATAGTGATTTCAGGTCGGAGGACCATTACATCATTATCACTATGAGAATTTCTAATGACACTTCGCATAATGCTCCACATAGAATTATCATGGTGGGTGTGTCTAGTACATCGTTCTCTAACATGTACCTATGCATTGACTTAATATCTCATATATTTATGACCAATGAGATTTGGTCATCAGTCAATCCACATACTAGTCTAAATGCATCAATGTTGTCCCATCAACAATGATACTCGACTAGGGACATTTAAGAACAATGATACTAATTGTAATTATATAATCTCATGTTCAAGTCACATACTTGAAACTATATAATTTGTATCACTATTCTAAGGAATTTTATTATGTTAACAATTATATAACGCAGTAAATAAAACCATAATAAAATCATTCATTTATTCAATCAAATATAATATCAAAACGTTAAGCAATTATATCAAATAATTGGCCTCTAGGGCATAAACTCTAACGAAAGCGAATGTGGTAGCTGACATGTTAAGTAAAAGATCGTATGCGTTTACGAGTGCGATGTGGTTAACACATTAACCCATTTTGTATAACTTACAAATGATGAAGATAGAGTTAAAGACTCTAGGGACCCACGTGAAGATAACAAATATACGATTAGAATCAACTTTAATCGATAAAGTTAAAGCCGCTCAAGCTACACACCCGAATCTGATGAATATGAAGAAGAAGGTTCAAGAAGGCGTTATCTCAACCCTCGATTTAATTGGCCCATTTGAAATCCTCGATCGAGTAGGAACTGTGGCCTATAGACTCGTTTTACCGCCAAATATGTAGTGTGTTCATCACGTTTTTCACGTATCATTGTTAGTAAAAACTTAGTCTTGGGGGGTTTTGTATAGCATGTTACAAGCTTTCCATAGCCTCAAAAATGGACTAATTTCGATAACGGATGAAGAAGTTATGAAGATTTGATGTATATGTGTTAAAAGTTACAAAATCTGGAAAATTGGAGTTAAGTGCCAAAGGTCGAGCGCCTAGGCACTAGGCTCGGCACTTAGAATCTGTTCTTGGGCGCCTAGGCGCTTGCCCAAGGCCAAATTTGGGCGCTTAGGCGCTGGTCTAGTGTAAAGCCAAAATCTGTCCGGACGTCCTTTAGTAAATTGGGCATAACTTTTTCATACGAACTCTGACTGAGATGATTCAGGATGATTCAGAGAGATAACGAGGAGACCTAAATCTTTAATTCTTTATGTTGTGAGATTTGAGGTTGGTATCAAGGCCTAAAATGGCTATTTTAGGGACTGATGTGCATTCAGAGGCAATCGGAGGATATCGGGCATGGATGTATGAAACGTGTAATATTTTCGACGATAAAGGTATTCAAGGTATCCTCACCTCTTCGGTGTACCAGGTACGTACATAAATTTCGAGGGCGAAATTTCATAAGGAGGGCAGATTATGAGACCCCAGATTTTATGAATAAAGATTTAAATTTCTCGAAATATTTTTTTGAATATTATGGTGTGGATTTGATATAATGTTATAGTTATGGGTAATATTTATTCGTTTTAACATGGAATATTTGTACGACGACACAATCATTGGTGGATCCCACAATGGAAGTATTGTCGTAGTAAGAAAATGACAGAATTATCTTTTATTAAAAATAATGGCGAAAGTGTTACCGTTAAAACTGTTGAACTACCCGGTAGTAAAAGTACAGTATTACGCGTGGTTACATAGTAGCACACGGTATTGGTTATTGATGCTTAGGTGAGAAGTCACTCAGTTATACTCAATTATTGCTACAGTAATTGCTGCATCATATCTCTCATATTATTGATTCAATTATTGTCACCGTATCATCTGCATAATATGATATATTATTAAATCAATAATTGAGGCGACAAAGTTATTCATATTATGAAATTGCAGTATTTACAATGTCTAGAAGTTCTATCAAGGAGAGGTTTGGTCATCTAATTGCGCGCCAATAAGGAGAAATCCTTATCAGAAAGCCCCCTCATTCCTGGGAATGATCTGGTTGTTAAATATTGTGAATTATAATATTAATGATGAATAAGTTCGTGTTGATTAAAGATGAAATTGATAGTTCCATTGTGTTGGAATTATTAGTGTTAGTGGAAATTGACATTTATTTCGATATTAATTGATGTTTAGAAGTTATAATTGACCAAATCCAGTAATTAATGCTTAGGATAAATGAGCAATTAATTGCTATTAATTCACATGATTATAACTATTTGTTCACATGTGTGTACTATTGATTCACATTCTTGTACTATTAAGGGAGGTGGTGCAAGATTGATAATACTTGCATGACTAAGTTAAAAATTGAGGTATAGATGGAGGTACTATACTATAATTCGTATTTTCACATGATTATAACTATTGATTCACATGATTGAACTATTGAATCACATTATTTACTATTAGGGGAGGTTGTGAAAGTTTGATAATACTTGCAGGACTAAATTAAAAATGAAGAAAAGGATGGAGGTCTTATACTATAATATTTCGAGCCCCAAAACATGCAATTATCTAAACTACATTTTCCTATAAATAGAAGCTCATTCTTCCTTCATTTCTCACCAATTCACTAAAGCTATAGAGCAATTATTATAGATAGAAATTATAGAGAGAAAGAAGAAGAGAAGTCTGCTACCTCACTATTCCAGTATCCAGTCTTCTTTTGAGGTAAGGGGTATTATTCCTTCGTATTCATGAAGAGAGTTATTTTCTTTCAATACTTGTAAGGGTTGTTATTCCATTCTTTATTATTATGTTGGAATAACCTGTCTATGCGAAGTACCGCATACATGGTGAAATTCTTCTGTTATTTCGTTCTTTATTATTTTGTTGGAATAACTTGTGCATGTAAGGCTCTATCGCATGCCCGTGAATTCTCGTTGTTATTCAATTCTTTATTATTCTCATTGGAATATCCTCATCTGCAAGCGGATTACGTATGACTTGGTTCCATTCTTTATTATTCTGTTGGAATATCCTATCTGTGCGGATTACGCATGACTTGGTTCCCTTCTTTATTATTCTGTTGGAATATCCTGTCTATGCAGATTACGCATGACCTGGTTCCATTCTTTATTATTCTGTTGGAATAACCTGTCTGTGCGGTCTATCGCATGCCTGGTGAATTCTTTTGTTATTTTATTCTTTATTATTCTGTTGGAATAACCTGTCTATGTGGATTACCGCATGCATGGTGAATGATCCTTTGTATTCATTCCTTATTAAATTGTGGAAATGATCTGTCTACGTGGATTACCGGCATGAGTAAAAATCCATTTGCGCTTCAGATATTCTATTATACTTGTATGAGATATCATTTCTTTTGTACTCGTCATGGAATATCATTTTCTTTGGTATTTTTTTTACAAGTTACTATTCATGGGTTACTTTTCACCCCATTACTATTCACTCTAGTATTATTCACTCGGGTATTCGGGGCACTTTTCGTGCCGGAGTACTATTCACGAGTTACTATTCATGGGTTACTATTCACCCGATTACTATTCACTCTAGTATTATTAACTAGGGTATTTGGGACACTTTTCGTGTCAGGGTACTATTCACGGGGTACTATTCCTGAAATACTATTCACGGGGTACTATTCACCCAAAAAATATATTTCTTTTTTGTCCAAATTATTTTTGGTACATGAATATTATTCTTGAATTTTACTCTACAAAGCAGTGTCATGTTGACAATTTGGACGTTATTGATTTCTTGATAAATTAAATTATAAATCTTTAAAATTTATCCTTGAACTTGTTTTATTGAATTATTATGTCATTGTCATCATCCTCATGCTTATATTGTGATGAAAGTCATCTTTGGCTTACATGCATAGATGGACTTGGTATGATTATGACAAGAGATTATTCGGTATAATCATGACCGTAATGTAACGAATGATGTGGCAAAAGTCCTCATTGGCCTGTAGTTCATTGATGGACAGTTGTTGGTATGATTATGAACAGGGATTATTTGGTATAATCATGACAATTGTTGAAAACATGAATATCCTTGTCCGTGGTGTAGGGATGATTCAATTTTATTTATTAAGCTGAGTCTCAGCAATAAAGTTAATGAAAAACTTTTTAAATCATAGAAGATAGTAGATTTTATGTTCTACTTGACTCTTCTAAATGTTGCTTATTCCGCTGCAGTTGTTGATCTAAAACTTGTTTTCTATTGTATTCTATCAGTTGTTAAACTATTGAAGGCTAAGGATAATTTATTCTGCATTATCTTAGTCATAATATTTCTTACTGGGCTAGTTGAGCTCACCCTTTTCTTTCATTGTTCTCTTCAGGAAATGAGAATATAGCTGGGACGAGTCAGGAAATGGAGTGATGGTCCAGGATAAGTGGCTTTAGTAGTCCTCACTATTCTATGAAATAATGTGATAATAATTGTAATGAGAACTCCATTAAGAGTGGATATTGTCTAAAAGACAATATTCTTGTTTAAACTCTCAGCTATGTTTTTTCGTATCTTACCCGATAGTTGTATAATTAAGTTTGTATTTGAATTTTGTACCATGTATCTGGCGACTCAAGATGGGTGATGTAGACCTGTTTTAGGGGCGTCACAGTTGGTATCAAAGCTTAGGGATATGATCCCTGGCTGAGATGTGAGACAAGAACTAGGAGGGGAGAGGCGGGGAATTCCTTCGCTAGTATGACCGACATAAGTTTATTTGGTATTTGATTGGTCAGTAAGAGTATAGGGATAATATGTGATATGTTAATTAACCCTTGTTTTGTGGCAGTATTTGAAAATGGTAGCTGAAAATATTAACAATGGAGTGAATGAGACCGTTGAGACACCTTTAATCACTAATCAGGTTAATGTGATGTCAGACGAAGAAGAAATTAGAGATATCTACGTGGTGAGTGAAGAACTAATTGTTACACCCGAGCTAGTTGCAGAGGTAGCAGCTGAGAGCGAGGAAGAAGAGGAAGAAGAGGAACCTGAGGAGAATTTATTAGAAGAATTTTATGATCGAAATTTAGAATTATAAAATCGTATTCATGAGTTATAAGAACAGGCTAAAGAACGGCAGGCAGTCGTGGGGCAAAGAGATGTAACAATTCAAAATTGTGTTACCCGATGTGCGATGCTTGAACAGAAGCACTCTTTGGCAGAGTATAAGATATTAGAGCTAGAATCTGAGAATGCTATGATCAAAGTTCTGATGAAAGAAGAAGCAACTGAATGAATAAGAATAAATGATGCATGGGTAAAAGTCGCACGACGCGTAGATATTGTTGAAAAAGACGTCCGATCCAATAAGGCCAAAATAGATTAAATGGATTTTTCTTTTTGGACAACAATTGGGAGAATCTAACATCGAATTCGGAATTACCCTGTGTAGAGTGGTCAACCCCAATTCGATATGGATCAGAGAGTAATGATTCAAAAAATGGATTAGGAATGTGATGAAGAAATTAAGGGTGGAATGTACTCTATAGCAAAGTCAAATCCGGTAGTTTAAGTGAGAGCGTTTGTCGAGAAACCTGAACAAAGTTAATACGGGTAAGTTAATTATAAACTCTTGCAAAGTCTATACCTTATTCGATACCAGTTCTACCCACTCTTTTATTTTTCCTACTTACGCTCAATGTTTAAATTTGACTCCGGAGAAATTAGACTTTGATTTATCTGTTGAAACTTCATTGGGAGAAACCTTCGTTACCTCCACTATTTATAAATCTTGTTTGATTCAAATAAACACTTTCACATTACCTATCGATCTTATCTCTTTGAAAATACTTGCCTTTGATGTGATTTTAGGAATTGATTAGTTAACTACTCTTTATGCTTTTCGTAAGGTTGTTAGCTTTCATATTCCTAACCAACCTGTTATACGAATTCAAGCAACCAAACCACTAAAGTCAATCATTGTCATATCAAGCCATAAGTAAAGAGCCCCGATCCTTTCGTTGTTGACTTCCTTGTGTGGAATGCACCGAAGCCAGACTTTTTGTAGGCGACATCATGAATGACGATGGAAAGTTGATAGGTATCAATGTGACGTACTATCCAAGTCTTGGATGAGGGTCACAGTTTTGAATGATATTTCTATTGTTAATAAATTTCCTGACGTATTCTTGAAGACTTCTTAGCCTACCCCTAGAGCATGAAATTGAATTTTGTATTGACCCCAGTACAAAACCCATTTCTAAAACCCTCAAATATTTCTTTACTTAAAACGAACGTATCATTCGCCAAAGACGTTGGTTCGAGCTATTGAAGATTACGATCGTACCATTCAATACCATCGTGGAAAAGCGAATGTGGTAGCTGACGTGTTGAGTAGAAGATCATATGCGTTTACGAGTGCAATGTTGTTAACACAAAAACCCATTTCGTATAACTTACAAATGATGAAGATAGAGTTAAAGACTCTAGGGACCCACGTGAAGATAACAAATATACGATTAGAATCGACTTTAATCGATAAAGTTAAAGCCTCTCAAGCTACACATCTGAATCTGATGAATGTGAGGAAAAAGGTTCAAGAAGGCGTTTTCTCAACCCTCAATTTAATTGGCCCATTTAAAATCCTCGATCGAGTAGGAATTGTGTCCTATAGACTCGTTTTACCGTCAAGTATGTCGCGTGTTCATAACGTTTTTCACGTATCGTTGTTAGTAAAAACATAGTCTTGGGGGGTTTTGTAGAGCATGTTACAAGCTTTCCATAGCCTCGAAAATGGACTAATTCTGATAACGGATGAAGAAGTTATGAAGATTAGAAGTATATGTGTCAAAAGTTACAAAATCTAGAAAATTGGAGTGAAGTGCCAAAGGTCGAGCGCCTAGGCACTAGGCTCGGCACTTAGAATCTGTTCTTGGGTGCCTAGGCGCTTGCCCAAGGCCATATTTGGGCGCCTAGGCTCTGGTCTAGTGTTAAGCCGAAATCTGTCTAGACGTCCTTTAGTAAATTGGGCATAACGTTTTCATACGAACTCCGATTAAGGTGATTTAGGATGATTCAGAAAGATAACGAGTAGACCTAAAACTTTCATTCTTTATGTTTTGAGATTTGAGGTCGGTATCAAGGCCTAAAATGGCTATTTTAGGGACTGATGTGCATTCAGAGGCAATCGGAGGACATCGGGCATGCACGTATGCAATGTGTAATGTTTTCAATGATAAAGGTATTCAAGGTATCCTCACCTCTTTGGCATACCAGGTACGTACGTAAATTTTGAGAGAAAAATTTCATAAGGAGGGGAGATTGTGTGACCCCAAATTTTATGAATAAATATTTAAATTTCTCGAAATATTTTTTTGAATATTATGGTGTGGATTTGATATAATGTTATAGTTGTGGGTAATATTTACAAATTTTGCAAAGTAAGTAAGTGGTTATATAATATTCGATTAGTCGGGGAATATTCGTTTTAACAGGGAATATTCGTACGACTACACAATCATTGGTGGACCCCACAACGGAAGTATTGTCGTAGTAAGAAAACGACAAAATTATCTATTATTAAATAACGGTGAAAGTTTTACCGTTAAAACTGTTGAACTACCCGTTAGTAAAAGTACAGTAATACGCGTGGTTGAAAAGTAGCACACGGTATTGGTTATTGATGCTTACGTGAGAAATCACGCAGTTATACTCAATTATTGCTACAGTAATTGTTGCATCATATCTCTCATATTATTGATTCAATTATTATCACAGTATCATCTGCATAATATGATATATTATTAAATCCATAATTGAGACGACAAAGTTATTCGTATTATTAAATTGCAATATTTACAATGTCTAGAAGTTCTGTTAAGGAGAGGTTTGGTCATCTAATTGCGCACCAATAAGGAGAAATCCTTATCGGAAAGCCCCCTCTTTCCTGGGAACGACCTGGTTGTTAAATATTGTGAATTATAATATTAATGATGAATAAGTTCGTGTTGATTAAAGATGAAATTGATAGTTCCATTGTGTTGGAATTATTAGTGTTAGTGGAAATCGACATTTATTTCGATATTAATTGATGTCCGGGAAGTTATAATTTCGACCACTGGTAATTAACTTGGATAAATGAGCAATTAATTGCTATTAATTCACATGATTATAACTATTTGTTCACATGTGTTTACTATTGATTCACATTCTTGTACTATTAGAGGAGGTGGTGCAAGATTGATAATACTTGCATGACTAAGTTAAAAATGGAGGTATAGATGGAGGTACTATACTGTAATTCGTATTTTCACATGATTATAACTATTGATTCACATGATTGAACTATTGATTCACATTATTTACTATTAGGGGAGGTTGTGAAAGTTTGATAATACTTGCAGGACTAAATTAAAAATGAATAAAAGGATGGAGGTATTATACTGTAATATTTCGAGCCCCAAAACGTGCAATTATCGAAACTATATCTTCCTATAAATAGAAGCTCATTCTTCCTACATTTCTTACCAATTCACTAAAGCTATAGAGCAATTATTATAGAGAGAAAGAAGAAGAGAAGTCTGTTACCTCACTATTCCAGTATCCAGTCTTCTTTTGAGGTAAGGGGTATTATTCCTTCGTATTCATGAAGAGAGTTGTTTTCTTTCAATACTCGTAAGGGTTGTTATTCCATTCTTTATTATTATGTTGAATAACTCTGCCTAAAATCTAAATGTACTTCATTCCCACAAGATTTGGTGCTCACTATCCATACATTTATACTATTTACCCAAATAAAGTAACATTTAAACCATAAATCCTCCTTTTTAAATAGGGTTACATCATTAAATAAAAATCTTCCTTCATTCCCACAAGTTATCTAACCTTTATCCAAACATCATTCAAACCATAAATCCTCCCGAAATAGGGTAAAATTATTACATCACATCATTAAGTAAAAGTCTATCATCAAAGTAAAAATCATCAAAGTAAAAAGTATAACATCATATCAATAATCAAAATTACAAGTCTTCATCACTTGTACATTTTTCCCTTTCCTTTGCTAGTTGAAGGCTCATCTACCTTTTCAACTTTAGCTGCAATGAGTGTATAAATATGCAAGAGTGAGCAAAACAATTGCTCACTGAATATAACAATGAATCAATAAGAAATAATAATAATAATAACTGCCAACAATAGGCTCATCAAAACTTAATAGTACTCTTAACAATGATAATCAGAAACTGGAATCCAAAAGATGGAATATATCTAACTGAGGGTCATAAGACCATGAACTATGTCCACAGTTGCGAGTAATCTTTCAACTACAACTTTAACAGTCATAAGACTATAAGGACTCCTCGTACTTAGGGGGATCAGCCTTTCATACAATGTATTGTGCACAAACATTTCAACGCTAAGCGTAAATTACCCCTAATAATAGGGTTGTTCATCTCAGTATTTAGAATACAAGTCCGCACCAAAGTAAGTTTGGTTTGGATACATTTCAAGGGTAATTTAGAATTCATCGGTCATCAACTAAGGATTAGTTGAATACAATATTGATAACATCATGCTATGGAATAATCATAACTAAATCGACATTGAAAATTAAGATCATGCTTTAGGAATAAACTAACAGCATAAACATCGAATAATTATAATATGCCTTGCTTGAACAATGATAAGCCAAGGTTATTTTGAACCGAGTACTAAGGATGCACAACAAATAGTACTTTACACGATATAACTTGTTCAACATGAGTATATTAGAGTATGTAAACTTGCATGTTAGATAACAAGTTAAAGACAAGAATAACTTGTTCAATATCAGAATAAGATCTAGATTTAGAAATCATAAACAAACTAGATACAAGAACTTGCTCAACAATAAGAATAAACTTGCACAATGTAAAAGAAATAAGGTTTAGAAACTTAATTGCTCAACGTAAATGTAGAGTTAGAAAACTTGCTCAAAGAAAGTTTAAGCGCTTGCACAATTATAAAAGTAGAGTTAGAGAACTTGCCTCGTGCGTAGGTTAAACAATCACTACTCACGTTCACCACAAGTCCTACACATACCATATGTATTGACAATACACATTAGTTACACTAACTTAGATTCATATAGCTCACTAACAAAATCGCACCTTTTCATGAACATCACTATTTAGCTTTATTTCCACTACTTAAGTGATCATGTCATTGCACCACATACACATTAACAACTTGATACAACATCTTATTATATGTCTAACATGTTATCATTAGGTTATACTAATACACAAAGGATTGCACTTGCATTCGTGCATCCCGACGCCCTCCGATTGGCTCCAAATACACAATAGTCCTAAATATGGCCATTTTGACCCTTCATAACGATTTCAAATTAAAAACCTTAAAGAATAAAAGTTATAGGCCTATTCGTCCTCTTTCTGAATCATTTTGAATCACCTCAATCGGAGTTCGTATGAAGAAGTTATGCCCATTTTAGTAAACTATGTTCTATCAGTTTTTTATTCCAAAATCGGCAGCAGCCACCCCTCTTTTCGGGGGCGGGGTTTTTACTAGGGGGAGCTCGCCGGGCGGTCCCTTCTGCGAAATGCGAAATTATGCTCTGTAACTCTACGGAAAGCCAAATTAGGCCTCCAAGCTCCTTTCTAACAACCATACCACCCTATCTAAGGTGTAATAGGTTAACAGAAACATAATCTAATGTTTTCTAACACGTTTCTAGCCATCTAAACAACATAAACATCCAAATTACAACCATTAATTTTCACTATTCTTGCTAAAACTTCACTTTTGACATTTTCAGTGAAAATCATCACTGTGATTGTGTTTTTCAACCAAAGTAGTTAATTCAAAGTACCTTGTTTATGTTTATTCATCCTCTTTCAACTTCAATAGTCAATTTATAAATTAAATAACTAATTAAACCTTAATTTAACTTTAAACTATATATATATTCATATATATATATATATAAACTCACTGTAATAAGGTTTTCTTCACAAATTACATACATAACATGAATTCATTGACTATACTCATATACAAACTCATGAAAACAGTTTCACAACAACTAATTTATCATATAAAACTATATATAACAAATAATTCATCCTCTACAAAGATTTTACAGAGAATTTTTGGGAAGAGAAAACTAAAACTTTAAAAATAAAAGAATTAAGATAATACCTTAGTTTTAGAAGATGATAACTTTTCCTTTGATCAACAATCTTCTTTTTCCCCAATTCTTCTCTCAAATCTTCTCTAGAATTCACTCAAGTTTTCTCTCAAGTTCTCAATTCTCTCTAATGCCTAACACAACTAGAATGAAACTCTGATAGCTAGAATGCGTAACATAAAATAACACAAACTGATATGGCCTTAATAGCCATCATCAGTTATCAAAATAACGCCTATAACATAAATACATTATATTTATTATTTATTTTATTTTATTTATATTATTTATTTTAAATTTCAAAAAGTAGAAATATCAAAAGCCCTAAGGCTTGTTTGGCAAACCATTTAAATTCTAAAGAATTAAAGTACTTTTAAGCCTTGTTTGACAAAACTAATTTAAACCCTTTTTAATTTATTTTAATAAACACTTTAGTTTATAATTATAATCACATACTATATTTTAATTAAATATAGCCTTTTAGCAAAAAAATCACAAAATTATAATTTTCATTATAACTTTATTTAATAATTTAATATGCCATCTAAATTATTAAATCAACAATATAACATCTCATGTTATTTTACAGCTCTCTAAATTATAAATTAGAAAATTCTCTAATAAATTTAGATTCATCAATTCAGCAATAGACACACCAAATAAATATTTATATTATTTAATAATTATTGAATATTACACTTTAAAATTTTGGATCGTTACATCCTTCCCACCTTACAAGGATTCTGTCCTCAGAATCACAATTCAAACAAATCATTCGTCACATTCTTTCCTACTTACAAAGATTCTATCCCCAGAATCGAAGACATAGATTAAACAAATAACTCAAGATAATTTTTCATCATTTCAGCTTCGAGTTCCCACGTTGCCTTTTCGAAATTATGGTTTCTCCAAATCACCTTCACATAAGGTATCACTTTACTTCTGAGCACTTGTTCTTTCCTGTCGACTATCTGGATAGGAATCTCTTCATAAGACAAATCTTTATCGAATTGCAATGGTTCGTACTCGATCACGTGCTTGTAATCGGGTTTATACGGTCGTAACACCGAAATGTGAAAAACATTATGAATGTTTTCCAACTCTGGAGGTAGAGCTACCTCATAAGCCACTTCCCCCACTCTTCGTAGTATCTCGAACGGTCCAATAAATCTTGGGCTGAGCTTTCCTTTCTTGCCAAAACGAATTTTCCCCTTCCAAGGAGAAACTTTTAGGAAAACGAAATTTCCTACTTCAAATTCACGACTTTGCCTGTGTTGATCAACATACTTTTTCTGTCGATCTTGAGCAGCTACCAATCTTTCTCTGATGAGTTTGACTACTTCAGCAGTCTACTGAACCAGTTATGGGCCTAATAGTTGACGTTCTCCAACTTCATCCCAAAGATAGTGGAGTTCTCACACTTTTTTGTCGATAACGCCTCGTATGGCGGCATACCAATGCTTGCGTGGTAACTGTTGTTGTATGCAAATTCCACCAACGGTAGATGATCATCCCAATTTCCTTTGAAATCCATGATGCACGCTCTGAGCATGTCTTCAAGCGTCTGGATCGTTCTTTCACTTTGCCCATCAGTTTGCGGATGATACGTTGTGCTCATCTTCAATTGTGTTCCCATTCATTCTTGTAATCTCTTCCAGAAATTTGATGTGAACCTCGGATCTCTATCTGATACAATTGATACTGGAACTCCATGTCTTGAGACGATCTCTTTAACGTATAATTTTGCCAGCTGATCAAGATTAAATCTAATCTTTATTGGCAAAAAGTGTGCAGATTTTGTCAATCTGTCCACTATCACCCATATCGCGTCGTATCCTTTCTGAGTCGTTGGAAGACCTACCACAAAATCCATTGTGATATGCTCCCACTTCCATTCCGGTATTTCCAACGGTTGAAGTAATCCGCTTGGTCGTTGATGCTCGGCCTTCACTTTCTGACATGTCAAACACTTTGCAACGCACTCTGCAACATCTCTTTTCATGTTCGGCCACCAAAAATGACGCCGCAAATCTTGATACATTTTCATACTTCCCGATGAATCGAGTATCTTGAGCTATGAGCTTCAGTCAAGATGTCTTCTTTAATATCTTGTCTCATTGAACCCAAATTCGTCCCTCGAATCTTAGCATTCCTCAAGATTTACCTTGTACTTCACTTCTTTACCCTCAACCACACTTTCCTTTATTTTTCTACATTCTTCATCTCAGAGTTTGTGCGTTTTTTCACTTTGTCCACCAAAGTTGGACTAGCTTCTATCTGGAACAATTTTTCATCTGATTCTTCCGAAATTTGATTTCTAACTCTAGCCTTGCCATTCATTGAAATGAGCTCCTCCTTATCGATTAACAACATCAACTTTTCTCCGCTTTTCCTACTCAAGGCATCTCGCAACCACGTTAGCTTTGCTCTTCTTGATAAAAAAGATCTCACAATCGTAATCCTTTATCAATTCCATCCATCTCCTTTCACGCATGTTCGTGTCTTTCGTGTGAAAATATACTTCAAACTTTTTATGGTCTATAGTAGATCTCACATTTTTTTCCCCATAGAGATAATGTCTCCATATCTTCGTGAGCAAATACTACCGCCGCCAACTCTAAATCATGAGTCGGATACCCTTTCTCATAATCTTTTAGTTGCCTTGATGCATACGCAATAACCTTGTCGTTCTACATAAGGACACAACCCAATCCTTTGTGTGAAGCATCACTATACACCACAAAGTTTCTCAGACATATCCGGTAATGACAACACAAGTGCCACACTTAGCTTCTTTTTCAGCTTGAAAACTTTCTTCACACTTCTCCGTCCAAACAAATTTTATGAGACTTCTCGTCAAATTCGTCAACGGAGTGGCAATCTTGGAAAAATCCTGAATAAACTGTCTATAATAGCCTGCCAAACCCAAGAAACTTCTCACTTCTGATGGAGTTCTTGGTTGTTCCCAATTTATCATAGCTTCAACCTTCGATGGATCTACCAAAATCCCATCCTTATCGATTACATGACCAAGAAATTGTACATCGCTCCAAACCCAAAATTCATATTTAGAGAATTTCACAGTACAACTTTTCTTTTCTTAGCGTCTCTAAAGCGTCGTATCGTAAGTGTTCCACGTGTTCCTCTTGAGTTTTAGAGTATACCGTAATATCATCGATAAATACCACCACAAAACTTTGTCTAAAATGGTTTAAACACCCTGCTTCATCAAATCCATGAACGCCAGGTAGGGTTTGTTTGTCAAACCAAATGACATTACTAAAAATTTGTAATGTCCATACCGAGTTCGAAATGCCGTCTTCGGTACATCCTCCTTCCTTACTTTCAATTGGTGATACCTACTTCTCAAATCTATTTTCGAGAAATATCTAGCACCCTTCAATTGATCAAACAAGTCATCTATTCTTGGCAATGGATATTTGTTTTTAATAGTGACTTTGTTTAATTCTCTATAATCAATGCAAAGACGCATTGACCCATCCTTCTTCTTCACGAATAACACCGGTGCTCCCCACGGTGATACGCTTGGCTGAATGTACTTCTTATCTAATAGCTTTTGCAGCTTGTACCATCGGTTCCTTCATCTCTACCGAGCCATTCTCAGACGGGCCTTTGATATCGGAGCGGTTCCTAGTGCTAAGTCGATCACGAATTCAATCTCTCGGTCAGGCGGAAGTCCTGCAAATCTTCAGGAAACACGTCTACGAATTCTCTAACCACTGGTATTTCCTCCAACTTCACACCCTTCTCCTTTTTAGTATCAACTATGTAAGCTAAGTACCCTACACAACCTTTACTCAATAACTTCTTGGCCTGCATCATCGTCAGACATCTCATTTGTCTAGGCGATTTGCTACCATGAAAAACTACCTTTGACGGAGTCATAAGGTTTACACACTTCTTTTGGCAATTAATTATTGCTCCATAATTGAATAACCAATCCATTCCCTATATAACATCAAACTCTCCAAGCTTTATCGAAATTAAATCTACTTTCATAACATTCCCCTTAATGTTCACCCTACAGTTCTTGTATACAAACTTAATAGGAATCACTTCCCTATTCGTAATTTCTATATTTAAAGGGAATTTCAACTCTTCACAAGGTATTTCTAATTTCTTAGCAAAATCATCGATATATAAACGAGCAAGTAAGTAAGACCCTAATCAAATAATACATATGCATTTATATCATTGATTGGGATAATACCTACACTACATCTTTTGATTGCATCGCGTCTTGCACCGTCATATTGAAGGTTCTAGTTGTGGGCTTATTTGTTGTTGTAGGTCCAGCAATAGCCAGCGCACCTCCACTAGAATTTCCCTTGTTTCCATTTGCCTCACCAGATCTCTTCTTAGGGCATTCACGAGCAAAGTGATCCTTGACCCCACATTTGAAACACACATTCTTCTTAGGTTGAGTGCAATTTGGGGGCGATGTGACCCTCCCGCCACAATTGAAGCATACTCGCTTTCCCATCAAGCACACACCCTTGAAACTTTTTCCACATGTAGCACACGCTTGAACTTCTTATTTTGTTTGGTTTCTTTTGCTTGATTTCCAGCTCCCCCATTCGCATTCCACTTCCTCTTCAAATTGTTGTTGCCATTTCCACCGCTACTACCACCACCATTTTTAGCCTCACCTTCACTTTTTCTTCTTCCTCTCGCTCTTGTTTATGTTTTGTTACTTTGCCTCGCCTCCACTTTCAAATGAGAGAATCGCTTTCTCCATCACTACTGCAAATGTCTTCAATTTGAACAGGAAACCCTACTGCAGAAACCAGGGTTTCAAATCCTCTCGAACCTCTTTGCCTTGCGCTCATCTGTCAGATTGACTTGATATGGCGCAAACCTCACCAACTCGTTGAATTTTGTGGCATACTACTCAACAACCGACATCGTTCCCTCGCTTTTAGTTCCAAAAACTCGAACCTCTAGTCGACTCTTCAACTCTCTCTAGAAATAGGTCTCAAGAATAGCTCTCCTTAAACCTATCCCAGGTCATCACTCCTAGTCCTTCCCGAGTTTTGTTGGCCTGCCACCAATAGCTAGCCTCCTCTTTCAACATAAACGTTACAAAAGCAGTCTTCTGATTCTCCTCTACCCTAGCCACATCAAAACCTTTTCGATTTCCATAATCCAAGTCTGTACTTCAACTGGATTCATGGACCCTCGAAATTCTGGTGGTCCAACCGCCTTGAAGTCCTTAAACGTAGTACCTTGATTCTGAGGTTGATTCTGCAAAGCACCCATCAGTAACGTCACTAGCTGCTGAACCAGGTTTCCTTCCACATTGTTATTGTTGTTTTCCTCAGTGGTTCTCCATCGTGGTGGTTGACGTCTTGAGGCCATTTTCTGTAAAAAAAAATACACCCATCAAATTCTATTCAATCTCTTAAGTATTATATACTTAAGTCGCACATCATAACAGTTTATCACGTAAAACTTAACACTTTGAATAAAATAATAACTTTTATTCATTCATCATAAAAAAAACATCAAAACAATAGCATCACTGCTATTTACATTACTTTCCTGAACTATAACAGTTGCAGGACCACATCATCATCATCATCTATCCCATTGGTTATCATACCCGGGATTTACATTTCATTTATTTTCAAAATTACCTATCAATTACAATCTCTACAATGTCCTACTAAGATATCGCTTAGCCTTACGACGCTTCTTCTCCCCATAATTCGAACATTGTTCTCTACGATCCAATACGTATGATGGTAGCGTCTCGAACTGAATCGGATAACTCATGACTCGATCTTGAGCTCAATTGGCCACGGTGTTGAATACGTTGTTCATTTCTCCATCTTCCTCATCTTTGCTTGTGCGTCCCTCTCTGCTATTCTGGCTCGTTGATAAACATCACTGTACGCGTCTTCGGCTCTTTCCCTTTTGGTAGATTCCTCCTTCAGCTTATTCTCCAGTTCTGCAATCTTCTCCATCATTCGTTCATTCTCTCCTTCAGTGTGGACCAACTTCTCTTCAACGTTGTTCAGTCGTTCTTCCCGATCCTGGATCTCATCGTCTTTCTGTGCCATCGAGGTCTGTTGTTCAGCTACTATCTCTTGTAACTCCTCGACAGTATCTTGAAGTTCCACATTGCGGTCATACACCTCGTCGTACATACGGGCAGCAATCGAATTAAGTGGAAGCTCTTCCTCCTCTTCCTCCTCATCCCCCAATCGTGGCGCAACTCAACAGGGTCCTCCTCATCCGCCTCTATCTCATCCTCCTCATCGTCAGTACTCTCTCTCGCTTTCAACTATCGTGACTAAACGGAACTGCTTCCCGTGGCGAGAGTTGTTCCCAAATCACCAATATCTCGAGGCTCCTCCTCTCTAGCCTGACTGGATCCTCCTACATTAGCCATCCTGTCAACCAAAATTTAAGTTTTAATTACTAATCATTACTACTCGACACTCACGAGCACATAAGTTGTAATCACATAAACACATAAGTTTTTTTATTACTTTCTCTTTCCTAAAACTCGATAAGAGTTTATCATCACTATCTTTTCAAAGGTTACTTCCTAAGGCTTTTCCCCACCTAAGGTTCATAACCTAAGGCTTTGATACCAACTCAGACACCCCCAAATCTAGGTACTTCATTCCCACAAGATTTGGTGCTCACTATCCATACATTTATACTATTTACCCAAATAAAGTAACATTTAAACCATAAATCCTCCCTTTAAATAGGGTTACATCATTAAATAAAAATCTTCCCAGGTTATCTAACCTTAAACATCATTCAAGTGCGAAAATAAAATTATTACATCACATCATTAAGTAAAAGTCTATCATCAAAGTAAAAAGTCTAACATCATATCAATAATCAAAATTACAAGTCTTCATCACTTGTACATTTTTCCCTTTCCTTTGCTAGTTGAAGGCTCATCTACCTTCTCAACTTTAGCTGCAATGAGTATATAAATATGCAAGAGTGAGCAAAACAATTGCTCACTGAATATAACAATGAATCAACAAGAGAATAATAATAATAATAACTGCCAACAATAGGCTCATCAAAACTTAATAGTACTCTTAACAATGATAATCGTAAACCTGGAATCCAAAATATGGAATATATCTAATCGAGGGTCATAAGACCATGAACTATGTCCACAGCTTCTGAGTAATCTTTCAACTCCAACTTTAACAATCATATAAGACTATAAGGACTCCTCGTACTTTAGGGGGATCACCTTCTTCACAATGTATTGTGCACAAACATTTCAACGCTAAGCGTAAATTACCCCCTAATAATAATAGGTTGTTCATCTCAATATTTAGAATACAAGTCCGCACTAAAGTAAGTTTGGTTTGGATACATTTCAAGGGTAATTTAGAATTCATCTGTCATCAACTAAGGATTAGTTGAATACAATATTGATAACATCATGCTATGGAATAATCATAACTAAATCGACATTGAAAATTAAGATCATGCTTTAGGAATAAACTAACAAAGATAAACATCGAATAATTATAATATGCCTTGCTTGAACAATGATAAGCCAAGGTTATTTTTGAACTCGAGTACTAAGCATGCACAACAAATAGTACTTTTACACGATATAACTTGTTCAACATGAGTATATTAGAGTATGTAAACTTGCATGCTAGATAACAAGTTAAAGACAAGAATAACTTGTTCAATATCAGAATAAGATCTAGATTTAAAAATCATAAACAAACTAGATACAAGAACTTGCTCAACAATAAGAATAAACTTGCACAATGTAAAAGAAATAAGGTTTAGAAACTTGCTCAACGTAAATGTAGAGTTAGAAAACTTGCTCAAAGAAAGTTAAGCGCTTGCACAATTATAAAAGTAGAGTTAGAGAACTTGCCTCGTGCGTAGGTTAAACAATCACTACTCACGTTCACCACAAGTCCTACACATACCATATGTATTGACAATACACATTAGTTACACTAACATTAGATTCATATAGCTCACTAACAAAATCGCACCTTTTCATGAACATCACTATTTAGCTTTATTTCCACTACTTAAGTGATCATGTTGCACCACATACACATTAACAACTTGATACAACATCCTATTATATGTCTAACATGTTATCATTAGGTTATACTAATACACAAAGGATTGCACTTGCATTCGTGCATCGCGACGCCCTCCGATAGGCTCTAAATACACAACAGTCCTAAAGATGGCCATTTTGACCCTTCATAATGATTTCAAATTAAAAACCTTAACGAATAAAAGTTATAGGCCAATTCTTCCTCTTTCCGAATCATTTTGAATCACCTCAATCGGAGTTCGTATGAAGACGTTATGCCTATTTTAGTTAACTATGTTCTGTCAGTTTTTTTTCAAAATCGGCTTGCACCTTACCCTTCACAGGGCGGGGTTTTTACATCTTCTAGCCGGGGGGGGGTCCTTCTGCAAAATGCTATTATGCTCTATAACTCTACAGAAAGCCAAATTAGGCCTCCAAGCACCTTTCTAACAACCATACCACCCTATCTAAGGTGTAATAGGTTAACAGAAACATAATCTAATGTTTTCTAACGCGTTTCTAGCCATCTAAACAACATAAACATCCAAATTACAACCATTAATTTTCACTATTTTTGCTAAAACTTCACTTTTGACATTTTCAGTGAAAATCATCACTGTGATTGTGTTTTTCAACCAAAGTAGTTAATTCAAAGTACCTTATTTATGTTTATTCATCCTCTTTCAACTTCAATAGTCAAATTATAAATTAAATAACTAATTAAACCTTAATTTAACTTTAAACTAAGCCATATTCATATATATTCATATAAACTCACTATAATAAGGTTTTCTTCACAAATTACATACATAACATGAATTCATCACTATACTCATATACAAACTCATGAAAATAGTTTCACAACAACTAATTTATCATATAAAACTATATATAAAAAATAATTCATCCTCTACAAAAGATTTTACAGAGAATTTTGGGAGAGAAAACTAAAACTTTAAAAATAAAAGAATTAAGATAATACCTTAGTTTTTTAGAAGATGATAACTTTTCCTTTGATCAACAATCTTCTTTTCCCCATTCTTCTCTCAAAGCTTCTCTAGAATTCTCTCTCAAGTTTTCTCTCAAGTTCTCAATTCTCTCTAATGCCTAACACAACTAGAATGAAACTCGATAGCTAGAATGCGTAACATAAAATAACACAAACCGATATGGCCTTAATAGCCATCATCATCGCTTATCAAAATAACGCCTATAACATAAATACATTATATTTATTATTTATTTTATTTTATTTATATTATTTATTTTAAATTTCAAAAAGAAATATCAAAATATCAAAAGCCCTTTAAGGCTTTTTGGCAAACCCTTTTTAAATTCTAAAGAATTAAAATACTTTTTAAGCCTTGTTTTTACAAAAAACTAATTTAAACCCTTTTTAATTTATTTTAATAAATACTTTAGTTTATAATTATAATCACATACTATATTTTTTAATTAAATATAGCCTTTTAGCAAAAAATCACAAAATTATAATTTTCATTATAACTTTATTTAATAATTTAATATACCATCTAAATTATTAAATCAACAATATAACATCTCATGTTATTTTTTTGGTACATGAATATTATTCTTGAATTTTACTCTAAATTATAAATTAATTTAATTTAGAAAATTCTCTTTAATAAATTTAGATTCATCAATTCAATCCTCAATAGACACACCAAATAAATATTTATATTATTCAATAAATATTTAATATTACTTATTTTTTCATTTTCTCATGACTTTAGAAACTAGGGTCTTGGATTACTGCTCTTCTTTAATCTCCTTCCGTTTGACAAAGCGTGCACTTGGGGCAAGCTTTTTCTCTTCTTTTCCTTCTCTTCTCCCAACCGAACTCTCTCTCTCAAAGTTGTAGGATTTTCAAAATCCTTAAACAATGAAATAAGCTTTCTATTTATAGATTTTCAAGGCTAGGGGCATTTTGGACCTTTCACCCCCACCTCCTTACTATTCATGGCTTAGCCACCAAGTTTACTTGGCCACCACCCTTACTTGGTGGCCAAGTGGCCGCCCCACCTCCTTATGTAGCTTCCCTTGGAAGCTTCGTGCTTCCGTCTTTCGAGTTTCGTCCGACAGTTTTAAAAATTGCCATTCTCGAAATCCAAATATTTTTGGATATTTCGTCTTTCCTTTACCGATTAACTTTTACGCATTCTACAGATTTCTGAAAAACTGAAAAACACTTTTTGGTATCAAGCGTTTTCCTTCACGTTTTCCCCTAATGTAGCTAAACGAGTGAAAACTACATAACAATACCTTTCGTCATTTTTATTTCGTTCGATTTTTGCACGTTATTTGAGAAAAACTTTTATCGGCTTAATTAACTTTTCATGATATATTATCGTCAAATCTTTCGACGGAATGTCATTTCGACATACCGAACTCTCAGAACAGCTTAGGTTATTCAAACCCTAACCCTTAGGTTTCGTCGGGTGAATAATGTCTATTTCGTCTTTTTCCCCATAAATATTTTTGTTCTCGGAAAATTTTCATTTTCATCTTGAAAATTCTTACTCATTCAGTCTGGCTCGTATCCAGAATCCTCCCGATTAATAATCATTCTAGGTTATAGAACGATTAATAAACACCTAGCACAAAATAATATTAATAAAAATTCATTTTATTAATAACTAATTCTTTAAACTTAAATTCTGGACAATCCAATTTTCCGGGTTGTCACATTCTTCCCTCTTTAAAAAAATTCCGTCCTTGGAATTTCTTAAAAGCAAACCCTTTCTCGGGTCCTCACATTCTCCCCTTCTTCAAAGAATTTTGTCCTCGAAATTTTAGCTAACCCTTCTTCTCAACTTCTCTTCGAAGAAGTTCTTATCTTTCAAACATTCCCTACCCTTCATAACTTATCAAGAATCATGAAGTGAAAGGAATAAACCTTTCTTACACGGTAAGTTTACAATCACAAACAAGGTAAACCACCTCTTCCATACGTAGGTGATCAACCTATCGTATAACCCCATTTCAGGGTATGTTCGCCTCAGACTTAATCATTGGATTCCGCACCAAAACCATTTGGTTCGGCATAGCTCTTCAAAGAAAGCTCAATTTTCTTTTAATCATGACATACCATTCGTCTTAGCCAAATCAAGTAGCTTAGACCATACCAATAAATTGGACATCAATTTGAAACATTCGTCTATTCAACTCACTTGACATTGACTAATTCTTTAAATTCTTTTGCAATACATCAAAACGTTTCATGACGTCATGATACTGCACTTTTCACAGTACGTTGAGGACTTTGTCAGTTTATGACTTCGTCATTACACATCATACCATAGCAGGTTATTGATCCTAAGATCACTTCCAACACTAGGTTCAGTTGCATTAATAACTCCATCCTTTTACCATCTTTGCATCAAATGCACTGATGATATAAAATTCATTTTGATATTTTAAATCAATTTCTGTCTAGCCAAATCAACTAGCATAGACATATCAAGAATAGTTCTTTTAAAATCCATTGGTTCCAAAAATTGAACCAATTCTTTCAATTTCCAAAACGCGCACTTCAGCACGAATTCAAGAAACTTCGAAATCTAGCATAGCTAGATGACTTGGAATATCTTATTCTCCACCTTCCTTCATTGTCATACTTGCGACAATACTTAATCTTCTCTAGCACCTTCAATGCTAAGTCAACTGAAAATAACTCATTTTAGTCTAAACAGTCCTATACCTTAGTACAGTCCATCAACTTACCACACATTATGAGTTCAGGAACTTTCCACAATAATATGAGTTTAAGAACTATCCCAGACAGACCATAGGCGTCCATTCGCTGAGAAGTTCAAAAACATACCATATAATTATGAGTCACGAACTTACCATAAGTATGAGTTTCAAGAACTCGCACCTACCTTATCATTCTCTACCTATCAAGTATATACATGAGAAAAGATTCACCTTCTCGTCATATACATCTTGATAGCGCAACCAATTTCAATGATTATCACTGTTATAAACTGAGTGGTTGGTACACCAAAGCATAAACCTCTGCCCATACAAAGATTCATACAACTCAGCTATCACGTGAGTCCTCAATTGAAATCTTATAACTTTTAACTTTCTCTTTACTTAATACGAATTTTCTTTAATTCGTATGCTATCCTTTATAACTCAATTTGAGTTCTTCTTCCCGTACTACTTCGTAGTACCATTCATTCATATCATTGGCTATAAATCATTCATCGTTTAACAGCTCATCTGTTACTACGATTTACTATGATCACATGGTGATCTTCTTATCCTTCTCTCTACGATTATAGTCTTAGGTACTCATACCTAAGATTTATAACCTATGATCTTTGATACCAACCTGTAACGCCCCAAAATTCGGTCTATTTTCACATCCGGAATCCGTACGTCACGATCCCATCTTCTTCCAAACATACATCATTATATAGCTAAATATAACAATATACATCCTCAAATCCCAGGTTCTAAAACCTTACAACCTCTTTCATTCCAAATAATGATAATTACATTATTCTTTACATCTTGTACAAGTGACTTTTATCCGCCACTAAGGATACATAAACATTCATTAAACTATTCTATAGTTTAATTCTATCATTCTATATTACAAGTCTTCGCTTGATCTTCACGCTCATTCATCTAATGAATGGTACTTCTTCTGGATACCAACCAGCTTGATCTTTACGGGATCCTTAAGTTCTTTCTAACATCGTTCGCTGAAAATATTTTTATTTAAAGCAAGTATGAGCATTCAATTGCCCAGCAACTCATAACAGTTGAATAAACAACTTTAAGAATTCAAACATTCTTGTAAAACTTCAATAACCGAACAAAGGTTATGAAGCAGCTTGAATAATAGGAATAATCTTGATTCCTATCATTTTAAAACATTAGTTACGTTCACTTTGAAATACTTTCATTCTCTACTCTCTTTCATACACATTCTGTCTGGCTAGAATCAATAGCACAGACTTAATAATAACGGTTCATGTATAAATAGAACATGCTCATATTGAACAGTTCAATCACAGAACAGTTCATATCATAGAAACACCAAAGTGTTCACATTGTGGCACAAGGCCTTATACGTTCTACCACCTTGTACAAATATCACACATTCGCACATAAACAGAACTTCTCAAGTTCAACATCTAAGAAGTTTAAGAAACTAGCATTCATTTAAAATATGAATGAATTTAGGAAACTTGCCTTACGCACAGCTACAGCTTATTATTTACACTGAACTGCTCATTCCAATTCCTATGTAGCACATAAGGAAATAACCCATATACCAATTAGTCATATACTTGACTTACGCATTGGTTTACTTTACTTTACTTCTTAGGGTTCACGTTGTTACAAACTAAGTTTATGCGACCAACTTCCTTTACCGGTTAATGGCTTCATGACATACGGAGATGTCTTACTTAATACGTTCATCATCTTTGATGATTTACATTCTTATCTTCTTCTTATAACTCTCCTAGGACTCAGCACACATCATGTCTCTGCTAGTAGTCCATATAGTACTCTAAGTGGTTTCCCACAAACAACCAACAAACAAGTTCCCGTCTCATCTACACTGCCCATAATAGTGAGTTAGATCGGTTGCCAGTTTTGTATATATCTTCACTCTCTGAAGGAATTGTTTATCCTAGCTCCCATATGTCAACCATCAAAGGTTACGATTGTACTAGAACCTAAATTCATCTTAACTTACCCGAACTATTAAATTATAATGTTCGTTAAGTCAATTTTTTATTCCTTATGGCTTTCTGGCAACTAAATGCCATACCTCAGGATTCATTCTTTATCGTCTAAGTTATACAATCTTTTGTAAACTTAGGACGATCATTCAATATTCATTCTACGCATTAATAGTGTTAAGCATTTTATGTTACCTTATTCTTATCTTACAACGTCCGATTCATTCGACTCGGAATGTCATCCAAGTTATAATCATTAACTCGGCTTCTTTACGTTATACGTACTTGTCTTTAATTTAGCTTCTTCACCATTCACAGGTTTAATCATTGATCTTTATTACCTTACGGTCAAACCATACACGGGGTGTAGGTTCTACCCATTTAGTATCCGCGTACACTTAACCTTCATGACGGTTCAAGTGTTCAACGCTTACATTTCATTTTAACATTCTCATTCGACTCACATTCGGCTTTCATTAATCTTTTTACCGTTCGTTACGGCTTTCTTGATAATTCATATCTTACTTACTACTCCCGTCAACGTCTAAGTCATACAACCAATGTATACTTAGAACGTTCGCTCAACGTGAATACGATTCACGAGGATCGTTTACATATTCAACATTTATGTTACTTACCTCTTAATTCTATTCAACCTTCATCCAAGGTTTTAATTACTTTCATTCATTACTCATCATCTGAACCCCATGTTCATTATTCTTTCCTAATGTCAAAGCCATACGGTTCGTTGTATGCTAAGACCGATCGTTCATCGCAACAACGTTGCGTTCATAGCGTCTAAACGCTTTACATGCATCTCTCATGACCATGACATAACATCGAAATGTTATTCATTACCCTAGTCAATCAACGTTTAAGGAATCACAATTATAGCAATTCCTCACGTTCGTTTCATTGTGACTACGGTTTCCCGGACATTGGTTCCGAAACCCATGTCTACATTCTTTATCTTTTAATCTCATTTAATCTTTTCATTCAACCTTCATCAAAGGCTTAATACACTTGATTAAGTGGTACATTAGTTGAACTACATGTTCATATTTCTTTCTTGCACATCCCCCAGTAATTGAGCAATAAAAATCTCATTTCTGGGCATTGCCCTGCACCGGTGTTACGGCGCCACTCTCTTCACTAAGACTCGCGCTACGGCATGAGTTAGCGATTATTCTGCTCTCTAGTCTAGTCACTGCGACCACTTATAAGGCATGGTCAGGCCACGCGCCAAGCCCTAATCTTAGAAAAATGTCTAAGTGTTAACTTCATTTTGAGACGCTTACTTTCCGATCTCATAACTTCTTCGTTATAACTCAGAATGAGGTCATTCCAAAGCTATTTTCTTCCTTATCTTACGTATTTCGATTACCCTCGGACAGAACCTCATTCTGAATCCGTTAACATGCCATTCAATTGGCTTAATCTACGCTCTTCGTTCGTTTTACGTTATTAACGTTCTTCGTTCGTTCGTCCGTAATTCAGTTATCCAAACTCGGAACTCATTCGTTCTTAAGTCCATGACTCACATTTTATACGTTCTCTTACATTCTTATAAAACCCTATATGTTCGGGTTTATTTACTAACTTTCTAATTCTCGTTCTTCTTTTAAGAAATTTTTCGCCATAACTTCGTTATAGCTCAGTTTTAATCTGTTCTTTATGAACGTTTCTAACATTCCTAACCAAGTAATAAGCAACTAACTTATACGCGATGGTTTTAAACTTGTCCATCAACAACAATTATCCTATGATGGTTTTAAATTTGTCCATCAAGAACGTTCTTCGCGTTCCTCGCGTGTTCGATATTTTGGATTATGATTTCACTTTTTCTTGGAATTTGATGTTATAAAACATCATTCCTTACTTATTTAACCTACTCATTCATAAGATTCATTCGGATCGCTTAAAATCCTTACTTATTTTTTCATTTTTTCATGATTTCAACCATTTGAATTCATTCTTAACTTCATCTACTTCTTATCTTCGTTAAGTTATATTTTTGAACATATTAAACTTAAAGAAAATTAGAAGAAACTAGGGTTCAGATTACCGTTCTTCTTTAATCTCCTTCCGACGGACAAAGCGTGCACTTGGGCAAGCTTTTCCTCTTCCTTTTCCTTCTCTTCTCCCAACCAAACTCTCTCTCTCTCTCTCTCTCTCAAAGTTGTAGGATTTTCAAAATCCTTAAACAATAAAATAAGCTTTCTATTTATAGATTTTCAAGGCTAGGGGCATTTTGGACATTTCACCGCCACCTCCTTACTATTCATGGCTTAGCCACCAAGTTTACTTGGCCACCACCCTTACTTGGTGGCTAGGTGGCCGCCCCACCTCCTTACGTAGCTTCCCTTGGAAGCTTCGTTCTTCCGTCTTTTGGGTTTCGTCCGACAGTTTTAAAAACTGCGATTCTCAGAATCCAAATATTTTTGGATATTTCGTCTTTCCTTTACCGATTAACTTTTACGCATTCTTCAGATTTCCGAAAAACTAAAAAACACTTTTTGGTATCAAGCGTTTTCCTTCACGTTTTCCCCTAATGTAGCTAAACGAGTGAAAAGTACATAACAATACCTTTCGTCATTTTTATTTCGTTCGATTTTTGCACGTTATTTGAGAAAAACTTTTATCGGCTTAATTAACTTTTCACGATATATTGTCGTTAAATCTTTCAAAGGAATGTCATTTCGACATACCGAACTCTCAGAACGGCTTAGGTTATTCAAACCTTAACCCTTAGGTTTCGTCGGGTGAATAGTGCATATTTCGTCTTTTTCCCCAGAAATATTTTTGTTCCCGGAAAATCTTCATTTTTGTCTTGAAAATTCTTACTCGTTCAGCCTAGCTCGTAGCCAGAATCCTCCCGATTAATAATCATTCTAGGTTATAGAACGATTAATAAACACCTAGCACAAAATAATATTAATAAAAATTTATTTTATTAATAACTAATTCTTTAAACTTAAATTATGGACAATCCGATTTTCCGGGTTGTCACATTCTTCCCTCCTTAAAAAAATTTCGTCCTCAAAATTTCTTAAAACAAAACCCTTACCCGGGTCCTCACAATGTGGATTACCGCATGCATGGTGAATGATCATTTGTATTCATTCCTTATTAAATTATGAAAATGATCTGTCTACATGGATTACCGCATGGCGGGTGAAAATCCATTTGCAGTTTCATATATTCTATTATACTCGTATGAGATATCATTTCTTTTGTACTCGTCATGGAATATCATTTTCTTTGGTATTTTTCTTTTACGAGTTACTATTCATGAGTTACTATTCACCCCATTACAATTCACTCTAGTATTATTCACTCGGGTATTCGGGGCACTTTTCGTGCCGGAGTACTATTCATGGGTTACTATTCACCCGATTACTATTCACTCTAGTATCATTCACTCGAGTATTCGGGACACTTTTCATGTCGGGATACTATTCATGGGGTACTATTCACCCAAAAAATATATTTCTTTTCTATCCAAATTATTTCTCTACAAAGCAGTATCATGTTGACAATTTGGACGTTATTGATTTCTAGATAAATTAAATTATAAATCTTTAAAATTTATCCTTGAACTTGTTTTATTGAATTATTATGTCATTGTCATCATCCTCATGCTTATATTGTGATGAAAGTCATCTTTAGCTTACGTCCATATATGGACTTGGTATGATTATGACCAGGGATTATTCGGTATAATCATGACTGTAATGTAACGAATGATGTGGTAAAAGTCCTCATTGGCCTGTAGTTCATTGATGGATAGTTGTTGGTATGATTATGACCAGGGATTATTCAGTATAATCATGACCATTGATGATTACATGAATATCATTGGCCATGGTGCAGGGATGATTCGATTTTATTTATTAAGCTGAGTCTCAGCGATAAAGTTGATGAAAAACTTTTTAAATCATAGAAGATAGTAGATTTTATGCTCTACTTGACTCTTCTAAAGGATTGCTTATTCCGCTGCAGTTAGATCTAAAACTTGTTATCTATTGTATTCTATCAGTTGTTAAACTGTTGAAGGCTAAGGAAAATTTATTCTGCATTATCTTAGTCATAATATTTCTTACTGGGCTAGTTGAGTTCACCCTTTTCTTTCATTGTTCTCTTCAGGAAATGAGAATATAGCTGGGACGAGTCGAGAAATAGAGTGATGGTCCAGGATAAGTGGCTTTAGTAGTCCTCACTATTCGGTGAAATAATGTGATAATAATTGTAATGAGCACTCCATTGAGAGTGGATATTGTCTAGAAGGCAATATTCTTGTTTAAACTCTCAGCTATGTTTTGTCGTATCTTACCCGACAGTTGTATAATTAAGTTTGTATTTGAATTTTGTACCGTGTATCTGGCGACTCAAGATGGGTGATGTATACCTGTTTTGGGGACATCACACTGAGTATATCTACGAGCACTACCTATATAATCTTGGAGTTTGTTTGAAATATAATTCTCAATTGGAGAAAACGGAGATAATTATATGTCAAGAGAAGACTCACCATTGGAAAGAAGATGATAGCTGTAAGACCCCAACTTTTATGAATAAAGATGATTTTTCTATAATTATCATTTTAGAATATTATGGAATGAATTTGTTATAATGTTATAGTTGTGGGTAGTATTTATAAATTCTGCAAAGTATGCAAGTTGTTATATTATATTCGATTGGTCGGAGAATATTTGTTTTCGCAGGGAATATTCGTACAACGGCGCAATCATTTGTGGATCCCACAACATAATTATTGTCGAATTGAGAAAACGGCAAAAATATATTTATAAAAATAACGGCGGATGTTTTACCGTTAATACTGTTGAACTACTTGGTAGTAAAAGTACAGTAATACGCATGGTTGCATAGTAGCACACGGTATTGATTATTGATGCTTACGTGAGAAGTCACTCAGTTATACTCAATTATTGCTACAGTAATTGCTGCATCATATCTCTCATATTATTGATTCGATTATTGTCATAGTATCATCTACATAATATTTTATTTTATTAAATCAATAATTGAGACGGCAAAGTTATTCATATTATTAAATTTCAATATTTACAATGTCTAGAAGTTCTGTCAAGGAGAGGTTTGGTCACCTAATTGCGCGCTAATAGGGAAAAATCCTTATTGGAAAGCCCCCTCTTTCCTAGGAACGACCTGGTTGATAAATATTGTGAGTTATAATATTAATGATGAATGTTATTAAAATTGAAGTTATGCTCGGAGTTGAATTTGGAGACGCGGACGTGATATTTGAGTCCGGAATGATGAAATTAGTACAAATAGACTATATACACAAAATTTTCTGGATTTTACTATTTGGTCAAAAAGTCAACTGAAAGTCAACAGTTGACTTTTTCAGGAAAAGTCAAACTTCAAAATTTCAAAATTTTTATTTTTGATAAAAATAGTTTCATTGTGTTGGAATTATTTGTGTTAGTGAAAATCGACATTTATTTCGATAATAATTGATGTCTGGAGGTTATATTGATCAATCGGGTATTTAACCGGATAAATGAGTAATGGATTGCTATTATTTCACATGATTATAACTATTTGTTCACATGTGTATACTATTGTTTCACATTCTTGTTACTATTAGGGGAGTTGGTGCAAGATTGATAATATTTGCATGACTAAGTTAAAAATGGAGGTATAGATGGAGGTACTATACTGTAATTCGTATTTTCACATGTCTAGAACTATTGATTCACATGATTTACTATTGAATCACATTATTTACTATTAGGGGAGGTGGTGCAAGTTTGATAATACTTGAATGACTAAATTAAAAATAAAGAAAAAGTTGGAGGTATTGTACTGTAATTTTTCGAGCCCCAAAACGTGCAATTATTGAAACTATATTTTTCTATAAATAAAAGCTCATTCTTCCTTCATTTCTCACCAATTCACTAAAGCTATAGAGCAATTATTATAGAGAGAAATTGTAGAGAGAAAATCAGAGAAGAAGAGAAGCCTCACTCCTCACTACTCCTATATCCTGCTTCTTTCAAAGGTAAGGGGTATTATTTCTTTCTTTCGTCTTCATGAAGAGAACTTCTGTTATTCCATTCTTTATTATTATGTTGGAATAACCTAGTTATGCGAAGTACCACATACATGGTGAAATTCTTCTATTATTCCATTCTTTATTATTCATTTGGAACATCATATTCATGCTTTTATGCCGGACTGGTTCCGCTTTTATTATTATTCTGCTGGAATATCATGTTCACATGCATTTTACGCTTGGGACCGGTTCCGTCTTTATTATTCTCGTTGTAATAACTCGCTGTATGCGGTCTCACCGCATGCTTGGTGATTTCTTTTGTTATTCCATTCCTTATTATACTCAGTTGGTTAAAGTTTTGACTTCTATACTCCATGAAATTAGTAGAATATCCTTGATATTTGCGCTTCATCCAGTATCATTTCATGGAAATATTCTTCTGAGCATTCTTGAATTTTACTCTACAAAGAAGTATCATGTTGACAATTTGGACGTTATTAGTTCCTGGATAAATTAATTCGTGAACTTGTTTTACTGAATTCTTATATCATTGTCATCATCCTCATGTTTATATTTTTTTTGAAAGTCATATGTGGCCTGTAGTGCATAGATGGACTTGGTATGATTATGACCATGGATTATTCGGTATAATCATGACCGTAATGTTATAAATGATGTGATAAAAGTCTTCATTGGCCCGTAGTGCATTGATGGACAGTTGTTGGCATGATCATGACCATTGATGAATACATGAATGTCCTTGGCCTGTAGTGCATGGATAATTGTGGTCGTGATACTAAAGAATATCCTTGGTCAGAAGTGTGGGGGTGATTCGATGATGTGGATTATTTATTAAGCTGAGTCCTAGTGATAAAAGTGATGAAAAACCTTTTAAATCATAAAAGATAGTAGATTTTATTCTCTACTTGACTCTTTTAATGGATTTCTTGTTCCCCTGCTGTTAAACTTGATGTCTATTGTATTTTATCAGTTTAACATTGTTGAAGACTAATGATAATTTATTCTGCATTATCTTAGTCATAATATTTCTTCTTGGGCTAGTTGAGCTCACCTTTTGCTTTCATTGTTCTCTTGAAATGAGAACGTAGCGGGGACTAGTCGGGGAACGGAGTGACGGTCCATAGGATAGCATTAGTAGTCCTCACTATTCTGTTAAATAGTGTGACAATAAATGTAATGAGGACTTATTCTGAGAGTGGATATTGTCTAGAAGACAATATTTGTATTAAAACTCACAGCTCTTTTGTTATATATTAAAGATTGTATTTGTATTCTGTATCATGTATTTGGCGACTCAGATAGGTGATGTATACCTATTTTGGGGCGCCACAATTAGATATCAAAGCTTAGGGATATGATCCTTGGCTAAGATGTGAGATAAGAACTAGCAGGGGAGAGACGGGGAATTCCTTCGCTAGTATGACCTACCTATGTTTATTTGGTATTTAATTGGTCGGTTAGAGTATAGGGATAATATATGATATGTTAATTAACCCTTGTTTTGTGGCAGTATTTAAAAATGGTATCCAAGAATGTTGAGAACATCAATGGAGCACAGGAGACCGTTGAGTCTCCACAGATCAATAACCAGGACAATGTGCATCAGGAAGGCCACAATCCTCATGCAAACAACAACACTGGCCAAATGATGAACGATGGAATGTTCCGAGGCTTCATGCAATTCATGCAACCTCAGGCGAGAGCGGCTCCTGTCCAAAATGCAGGTGGAAACACTGGCAACTCTCGGACAGTCACCGCCAAACAGTTTAAGGAGCTGGGACCACCGGAGTTTTTTGGAGTGCCAAAACCTCTTATGGCGGAGACGTGGATAAACAGATCAAAAAGATATTTGATGTCTTGGGTTGCTCCGAGGAGCAAAAGGTTCCCTTCGCCACCTTCAAGTTGCGGGCAAAGGCGATTCATCGGTGGGAATCAGAAGCGTAACCAACTTCTTTGCACCGAAGATGTCTTGGGAGAAGTTTCAAGAATCGCTTCAACGACAAGTACTTTCCCGAAAGTATTCGCTCATATGAAAGAGGTAGAGTTCATTAAACCGAGCAAAACAACATGACCGTGTCGCAAAGACGGGTTAAGTTTGCCGAAATGTCCCGGTTTATATATCCCATTTGGTTGATAATGAGGAGAGAATGACGCGAATGTTTCTAAGAGGTTTGAAACCCGAGATACGTCAATATCTTATCTCTCATAAACTGTGTTTGTATTCAGATGTTGTTAATATGGCTCAGTTATTGGAACGCGATAACGAGTTAACCCAACCAAAAGAGAGCAGCCGGCAAAATGATAATACCAGTGAGAGCAGTCATCGAAGCGGTGACAACAAGCGTGGAGGGAATCAGCATGCCAGAAATGGTAACCACTTCGGTGGTAATCAGGGCCAAAACAATAAGAATGGACATTTCAAGAAGAGGAGATTCAACAATGATGGAAAGACGTCAAATCCAAAGACCACAGAAGGAAGGAGAACGACCACCTATTATATGCTTCAAATGTGGAGGGGAGGGACACATTAGTCCAAACTGCGTGATGCCGTCCAAAGCATGTTATAATTGTGGAAGAGAAGGTCACCTAGCCCAATTTTATCGTTCACTAAAGACAAGTTCAGCTAGGATAGAGGCACCAAAGGCCGTCCCAGAAAAGTCAAAGCCGGTAGTGCAAGGGAGAGCGTTTGTTGTGACCTCCCAGAAAGCAAGGAACCCAAACGAGGTCATCACGGGTAAGCTTATCATAAACTCTAGCGAAGTCTATACCTTATTTGATACCGGTTCTACCCATTCTTTTATTTCTCCTACTTGCGCTCAACGTTTAAATTTGACTCCAGAGAAATTGGACTTTGACTTATCTGTTGAAACTCCATTAGGAGAAACCTTCATTACATCCACTGTTTATAAGTCTTGTGTAGCTCAAATCGGTACCCTCACATTACCTATCGATCTTATTTCATTGAAAATACTTGCATTTGACGTGATTCTAGGGATTGATTGGTTAACTACTCATCATGCAAAAATTGATTGTTTTCGTAAGGTTGTTAGCTTTCATATTCCTAACCAACCTATTATGCGAATTCAAGCAACCAAACTATTAAAATCAATCACTATCATCTCAAGCCATAAAGCTATTCGTTTATTGAAAAACGGATGTCAAGCTTTCTTAGCTCATGTCACGGATCTAAATAAAAATACGTCAGTTTTGAATGATATTTCTATTGTTAATGAATTTCTTGACGTATTCCCTCAAGAACTTCCCGGCCTATCCCCGGCGTGAAATTGAATTTTGTATCGACCTTGAACCCAAAGATAAAACCTATTTCCAAAGCCCCATATCGAATGGCTCCTATTGAACTTCAGGAGTTAAAGACCCAACTGCAGGAATTGTTAGACATCGGTTTTATTCGTCCTAGTACGTCTCCTTGGGGTGCTCTTGTTCTATTCGTGAAAAAGAAAGATGGGAGTATGCGACATTGTATTGATTATCGGGAGTTGAACCATGTCACCATCAAAAATAAGTACCCATTGCCACGTATTGATGACATGTTTGACCAGTTACAAGGAGTCAAATTCTTTTCAAAGATTGATCTTTGTTCCGGTTATCACCAATTGAAGATTAGAACCGATGACATTCCAAAGACGGCTTTCAGAACTCGGTATGGGCATTATGAATTCCTAGTCATGTCTTTTGGATTGACTAATGCTCCTGCTGCCTTCATGGATATGATGAACCGAGTATTCAAGGAATATTTGGATCACTTTGTGGTCGTCTTTATTGATGACATCCTTATTTATTCCAAAAGTCGTGAAGATCATGAGCAACACTTGAGGCTGATACTCCACAAGCTTCGTGAATATAAGCTTTATTCCAAGTTAAAGAAATGCGAGTTCTAGCTTGAGGAAGTAGCATTCCTTGGGCACGTAGTATCAAGTCATGGAATACTGTTAACCCAGCAAAGATTGAAGCTATTCAAAACTGGGAGCAACTTAAATCAGTGACCAAAGTACGTAGCTTTCTCGGCTTAGCTGGTTATTATCGGAGATTCGTAGAAGGGTTTTCTCGAATCGCTACTCCCTTAACTCAACTAACTCGAAAAGATACAAAATTCGGTTGGAGCGAGTAATGTGAGAAGATTTGTCAAGAACTCAAGAGGAGACTCATTTCAGCACCTGTTCTGACAATACCATCTGGATCGGAGGGATTTGTCATCTACAGTGATGCTTCGGGCAAAGGGTTAGGTTGTGTTCTCATGCAACATGGGAAAGTCATAGCCTATGCCTCATGACAACTCAAAGAATATGAGAGGAATTATCCTACTCATGATCTAGAGTTGGCAGCAGTCGTTTTTGCACTAAAGATTTGGAGGCATTATTTGTATGGGGAGAAAGTGGAGATCTTTACGGATCATAAAAGCCTCAAATATTTCTTTACTCAAAAGGAACTCAACATGCGACAGCGACGTTGGCTTGAACTGTTGAAAGATTATGATCATACCATCCAATACCATCCCGAAAAGCGAGCGTGGTAGCCGACGATTAAGTAGAAAGATCATATGCGAATACGAAAAGCTATATTGTCAACGCAAAGGCCCATTTTGTATGACTTGCAAAGGATGGAGATAGAGATAAAGACTCCAGGGACCCACGTGATGATGGCGAATATACGAGTAGAACCGACTTTAATCGATAAGGTTAAAGCTGCTCAAGCTACAGACTTGGAGCTGATGCGTATGAGAAAGAAAGTGCAAGAAGGTGTTATGCCGGAAGCAAGAATCGATGATGAAGGAATACTTCGAGTCAACTCCAAACTTTGTGTTCCTAACGACCCTGAGTTAAAGTATAAAATCATGATGGAGGCGCACAACACACCGTTTGCAATCCATCTTGGGAGTACCAAAATGTATCGTAATCTTCGACATACATTTTGGTGGAGCAATATGAAGAGAGAGATAACGGGGTTTATCTCAAGGTGTCTAACTCAACGAGTCAAGGCAGAGCATCAAGTGCCAAAAGGTCCATTTCAACCACTTAAAATTCTAGAATGGAAGTGGGAGCACATTACCATGGATTTCGTTACTGGTCTTCCCAAGGTTTCTCAAGGCATAGATGCGATTTGGGTCATTGTTGATAGATTGACCAAGTCTACTCATTTCTTACCGATACGAGAAACTTATACACTTGAAGGTCTTGCTGGTATGTATATAAACGAGATTGTAAGATTGCAGGATTGCCAGTATCCATAGTTTCTGATCGAGACCCAAGATTCACTTCAAGATTTTGGGTTAGTTTGCAAAAAGCTATGGGAACAGATTTATGATTTAGTTCGGCATATCATCCTCAGACGGACGGACAATCAGAGAGGACTATTCAAACTCTTGAAGATTTATTAAGACTCTGTGTCTTTGACTTCAAGGGAAGTTGGGACAAGTTCTTACTATTGGTGGAGTTTTCCTACAATAACAGTTATCAAGTAAGTATTGGCATGGCTCCATTCGAGGCGTTGAATGGAAGAAAGTGTTGTTCTCCAATATGTTGGGATTCGGTGGGTGAAGCAACGTTGTTGGGACTGGATTTGGTACGTATGACTACAGAAAAGATTCAAACAATCCGATAACGTATAAAAACCTCACAAGATCGACAAAAGAGTTATGCTGATCTTCATCGAAAGGACATGGAATTCGATATTGGCGATCATGTGTTGTTACGTGTTGCTCCATGGAAAGGAGTTACGAGATTTGGAAAGAGAGGAAAGCTCAATCCTCGATTCATTGGCCCATTTTTTAATCCTCGATCGAGTAGGAACTGTGGTGTATAGACTCGCTTTACCGTTAAGTATGTCTCGTGTTCATAACGTTTTTCACATATCCATGTTATGTAAATATGTGGAAGACCCGAACCACATTATTGAATTAGAACCGGACGTGATAGAGGAAGATTTAACGTATGAAGAGTTACCTGTTAAAATCTTGGATAAGAAGGATCATATTCTACGCTCCAAGGTTATACCTCAGGTCAACGTTTTGTGGAGAAACCACGACGTGGAAGAAATGACTTGGGAGTTAGAATCTGAGATGAAGTCAAGATATCCTCACCTATTCGACATACCAGGTACGTACCCTAATTTCGAGGGCAAAATTTCATAAGAAGTAGAGGTTGTAAGACCCCAACTTTTATGAATAAAGATGATTTTTATATAATTATCATTTTTGAATATTATGGAATGAATTTGTTATAATGTTATAGTTATGGGTAGTATTTATAAATTCTGCAAAGTATGCAAGTTGTTATATTATATTCGATTGGTCGGAGAATATTCGTTTTCGCAGGGAATATTCATACAACGGCGCAATCATTTGTGGATCCCACAACAGAATTATTGTCGAATTGAGAAAACGACAAAAATATATTTATGAAAATAACGGCGGAAGTTTTACCGTTAATACTGTTGAACTACTCGGTAGTAATAGTACAGTAATACGCGTGGTTGCATAGTAGCACACGGTATTGATTATTGATGCTTACGTGAGAAGTCACTTAGTTATACTCAATTATTTCTACAGTAATTGCTGCATCATATCTCTCATATTATTGATTCGATTATTGTCATAGTATCATCTACATAATATTTTATTTTATTAAATCAATAATTGAGACAGCAAAGTTATTCATATTATTAAATTGCAATATTTACAATGTCTAGAAGTTCTGTCAAGGAGAGGTTTGGTCACCTAATTGCGCGCCAATAGGGAGAAATCCTTATTGGAAAGCCCCCTCTTCCTAGGAACAACCTGGTTGATAAATATTGTGAGTTATAATATTAATGATGAATGTTATTAAAATTGAAGTTATGCTCGGAGTTGAATTTGGAGACGCGGACGTGATATTTGAGTCCGGAATGATGAAATTAGTACAAATAGACTATAAACACAAAATTTTCTGGATTTTACTATTTGGTCAAAAAGTCAACTGAAAGTCAACAGTTGACTTTTTCAGGAAAAGTCAAACTTCAAAATTTCAAAATTTTTATTTTTGATAAAAATAGTTTCATTGTGTTGGAATTATTTGTGTTAGTGAAAATCGACATTTATTTCGATAATAATTGATGTCCTGAGGTTATATTGATCAATCGGTATTTAACCCAGGATAAATGAGTAATTGATTGCTATTATTTCACATGATTATAACTATTTGTTCACATGTGTATACTATTGTTTCACATTCTTGTTACTATTAGGGAGTTGGTGCAAGATTGATAATATTTGCATGACTAAGTTAAAAATGGAGGTATAGATGGAGGTACTATATCTTGTAATTCGTATTTTCACATGTCTAGAACTATTGATTCACATGATTTACTATTGAATCACATTATTTACTATTAGGGGAGGTGGTGCAAGTTTGATAATACGTGCATGACTAAATTAAAAATAAAGAAAAAGTTGGAGGTATTGTCTTTGTAATTTTTCGAGCCCCAAAACGTCAATTATTGAAACTATATTTTTCTATAAATAGAAGCTCATTCTTCCTTCATTTCTCACCAATTCACTAAAGCTATAGATCAATTATTATAGAGAGAAATTGTAGAGAGAAAATCTGTAGAAGAAGAGAAGCCTGCTACCTCACTACTCCTATATCCGGTTTCTTTCAAAGGTAAGGGGTATTATTTCTTTCTTTCGTCTTCATGAAGAGAACTTCAGTTATTCCATTCTTTATTATTATATTGGAATAACCTGGTTATGTGAAGTACCGCATACATGGTGAAATTCTTCTGTTATTCCATTCTTTATTATTCTGTTGGAATATCATGTACATGCATTTTACGCTTCTGGACCGGTTCCGTCTTTATTATTCTGTTGTAATAACTTTTGCTCATGCGGTCTTCTATCGCATGCTTGGTGATTTCTTTTGTTATTCCATTCCTTATTATACTCGGTTGGTTAAAGTTTTGACTTCTATACTCCATGAAATTAGTAGAATATCCTTGATATTTGCGCTTCATCCAAAGATCTTTTCATGGAAATATTCTTCCGAGCATTCTTGAATTTTACTCTACAAAGAAGTATCATGTTGACAATTTGGACGTTATTAGTTTCTCGGATAAATTAATTACGTGAACTTGTTTTATCAATTCTTATATCATTGTCATCATCCTCATGTTTATATTTTTTTTTGAAAGTCATCAGGCTGTGGTGCATAGATGGACTTGGTATTATTATGACCATGGATTATTCGGTATAATCATGACCGTAATGTTATAAATGATGTGATAAAAGTCCTCATTGGCCCGTAGTGCATTGATGGACAGTTGTTTGCATGATCATAACCATTGATGGATACACGAATGTCCTTGGCCCGTAGTGCATGGATAATTGTGGTCGTGATACTAAAGAATATCCTTGGCCGTAGTGTAGGGGTGATTCGATGATGTGGATTATTTATTAAGCTGAGTCCTAGTGATAAAAGTGATGAAAAACCTTTTAAATCATAAAAGATAGTAGATTTTATTCTCTACTTGACTCTTTTAATGGATTGCTTGTTCCGCTGCAGTTAAACTTGATGTCTATTGTATTTTATCAGTTTAACATTGTTGAAGACTAATGATAATTTATTCTGCATTATCTTAGTCGTAATATTTCTTACTGGGCTAGTTGAGGTCACCCTTTTGCTTTTATTATTCTCTTCAGGAAATGAGAACGTAGCGGGGACTAGTCGGGGAACGGAGTGATGGTCCAGAGGATAGCATTAGTAGTCCTCACTATTCTGTTAAATAGTGTGACAATAAATGTAATGAGGACTTATTCTGAGAGTGGATATTGTCTAGAAGACAATATTTGTATTAAAACTCACTGCTCTTTTGTTGTATATTAAAGATTGTATTTGTATTCTATACCATATATTTGGCGACTCAGGATAGGTGATGTATACCTATTTTGGGGGTGTCACAATAACAATCTTCTTATTTTTCTTTGGGGACTAGTGGGTCAACCAAGGATAATTCTATGGACATATGATATCTATCATAACCTAGACGCATGGCCTCCCATATACGAAGGTCTCCTTGAGCATTTTCCAAAGATTTTAATTTCTAAAACAATTTTTGACTGTACTTTTATGTAAAGTACCATTGTAAGGTTGTGGTCTAGGCACCATGAGAGTTACATACATTTGTATTAAAACTCACAGTTTAACTATGGTCGTATTCTGCAGGACAGTTCAACAATTGTATAAATGAAGTTTGTATTTGATTTTTATAGTGTGATATCTGGCAACTCAGAATGGGTCGTGTGGACTTATTTTGGGGGCGTCACAAATGGTATCAGAGCTTAGGGATATGGTCGCTAGGAGGGGAGAGATGAGTAATATACTTCGCTAATGTGTGACTTACCTAAGCTGAAATTGTTTACTTAATAAGTTGACAAATTGTGATATGTCAATTAAACTTTGTTTTGAATATATATTCTAGAATGATATCTGAAATACAGGAGATGAGCAATGGGAAAATCATGATACAGAGGAAATAACCAGGAAGGTAAAATCCGAAAAGAAAGCAAGGTATTCTCATCTCTTCGAACTACCAGGTACGTAAATTTTGAGGGAGAAATTTCATAAAGAGGGGAGATTGTGATATCCCGAAATTATGAAATAAAAGTATTCAATTTTCTTATAATTATTATTTTATTTAGTAAATGGTTAAATTGAGAAAGGGTTAAAGTTAAGGGTAATATTTGAAAATTTTACAAAGTAAACAAGTTGTTATTCGTTGTGTCGGGGAATATTCGATTGGTCGGGGAATATTCATTTTCATAGAAAATATTTGTACGATGGCATAATCATTGGTGGACTCCACAACGGAAGTATTGTCGTAGTTAGAAAACGAGAGAATTATATTTTTATAAAAATAACGGCGAAAGTGTTACCGTTAAAACTGTTGAACTACCCGGTAGTAAAAGTACAGTAATACGCGTGGTTGCATAGTAGCACACGATGTTGATTATTGATGCATACGTAAGAAGTCACTCAGTTATACTCAATTATTTCTACAGTAATTGCTGCATCATATCTATCATATTATTGATTCAATTATTGTCACAGTATCGTCTATATAATATGTTATATTATTAAATCAATAATTTAGACGAAAAAGTTATTCATATTATTATTTGCAATATTGATAATGTCTAGAAGTTCTGTCAAGGAAAGGTTTAGACACCTAATTGCGCGCCAATAAGGAGAAATCCTTATCGGAAAGCCCCTCTCTTCCGACAGGAGCGACCTAGTTGTTAAATATTGTGAATTATAATATTAATGATGAATAAGTTCGTGTTGATTAAAGATGAAATTGATAGTTTCATTGTGTGAGAATTATTGGTGTTAGTGGAAATCGACATTTATTTCGATAATAATTGATGTCTGGAAGTTATCGAGTAATTAATCGGATAAATGAGAAATTAATTTCTATTAATTCACATTCTTATAACTATGTGTTCACATGTGTGTACCATTGATTCACATGATTTACTATTAGGGGAGTTGGTGCAAGATTGATAATACTTGCATGACTAAATTAAAAATGGAGGTATAGATGAAGGTACTATACTATAATTAGTTTTTTCACATGATTATACTATTGAGTAACATGAATGAACTATTAATTCACATGATTTACTATTAGGGGAGGTGGTGCAAGTTTGATAATACTTGCAGGACTAAATTAAAAAAGGAAGAAAAAGAGGAAGGTATTATACTGTAATATTTCGAGCCCCAAAATGTGCAATTATTAAAACTATATTTTCTTATAAATAGAAGCTCATTCTTCCTTCATTTCTCACCAATTCACTAAGTCTCAAAAGAGAAATTATTATAGAGAGAAATTATAGAGAGAAAGAAGAAGGGAAGTCTGCTACCTCACTATTCTAGTATCCAGTTTTCTTCTAAGGTAAGGGATATTATTATTATAATAAGGGGTATTATTTCTTTTGTATTCATAAATAGAGTTATTTCTTTCAATATTCGTAAGGGTTGTTATACCATTCTTTATTATTCTGTTGGAATAACTTATCTGTATGGGTCATCGCATGCCCGTGAATTCTTTTGTTATTCCATTCTTTATTATTCTGCTGGAATAACTTTTATGCATAAGGCCTATCGCATGCCTGGTGAATTCTTCTGTTATTCCATTTTTTATTATTCTATTGGAATAACATGTCTGTGTGGTCTATTGCATGCCTGGTGAATTCTTCTGTTATTCCATTCTTTATTATTTTGTTGGAATAACCTGTCTGTGCGGTCTATCGCATGCCTTGTGAATTCTGCTGTTATTCCATTCTTTATTATTCTGTTGGAATAACCTGTCTACGTGGACTACCGCATGCATGGTGAATTCTTCTGTTATTCTATTCTTTATTATTATGTTGGAATAACCTGTCTATGTGGATTACCGCATGCATGGTGAATGATCCTTCGTATTCATTCTTTATTAAATTGTGGAAATGATCTGTCTATGTCGATTACTGCATGGCGGGTGAAAATCCATTTGCAATTTCGTATATTCTATTATACTCGTATAAGATATCATTTCTTTTGTACTCGTCATAGAATATCATTTTCTTTGGTATTTTTCTTTTACGAGTTACTATTCACAGGTTACTATTCACCTAATTACTACTCACTCTAGTATTATTCACTCGGGTATTCGGGGCACTTTTCGTGTCGGAGTACTATTCACGAGTTACTATTCACGGGTTATTATTCACCCAAATTACTATTCACCCGAATATTATTCACTCAGGTATTTGGGGTACTTTTCACGTCGGGGTACTATTCACGAGGTACTATTCCCGAAGTACTATTCATAGGGTACTATTCACGGGAAACTATTTACCCGAAAAATATATTTCTTTTCTGTCCAAATTATTTTTGGTACATGAATATTATTCTTGAATTTTATTCATGAATTTTACTCTAAGAGGCAGTATCATGTTAATAATTTGGATATTTTTAAACTCTAGATAAATTTAAAGTCTTTAATATTTATCCTTGATTTCGTTTGATTTGATTTCGTTTGATTATTGCTTATATCATTGTCATCATCCTCATGCTTATATTGTGATGAAAGTCATTTTTGGCTTACGTGCATAGATGGACTTGGTATGATTATGACCAGGGATTATTCAGTATAATCATGATCGTAATGTAACGAATGATGTGGTAAAAGTCCTCATTGGCCTGTAGTTCATTGATGGACAGTTGTTGGTATGATTATAACCAGGGATTATTCGGTATAATCATGACCATTGTTGAAAACACGAATATCCTTGGCCCGTAGTGCATGGATAATTCATGGTCATAATACTAATGAATATCATTAGCCGTAGTGCAGGGATGATTCAATGATGTGAATTATTTATTAAGCTGAGTCTCAGCGATAAAATATTGATTATACACTTTTAATTCGTAAAAGATAGTAGATATCATGCTCTAAGTGACTCTTCTAAAATACACTTGTATGTCATTGGCCTGTAGTGCAAAGATGAATTGTTAATGAATATCTTTGGCCGTGGTGCAAAGATAAATTTATTAGTATGATTATGAGAAAGAATTGTGATTTGGTATAACCATGATTTTTGATGTTTCAGGTAAAGATAGGTGATGAAAATTATCTTCGTCCTGGGTGCGAAGAGAAATTTAGAATCATAATTATGATTATGAGTTATTCACATGATTATGGACAAGAATTGTTGATTGATGTTACAGAGATAAAACATTATTGGTGGACTTTTAACATGGAGAAGATAATAGACCTGATGGTCTATTTGACTCTTCTAATGGATTGCTCGTTTCGCTGTAACTATGGTTAAATGGTTTTACCATCTACCAGATGTTCTAAATCTCTGATTTATTACTGATGAAGGCTATTGATAATTTAATTATCTTTAGTCATGATATTAATTACTGAGCTAGTTGTGCTCATCCTTTTGCTTCACAATTCCTTTCAGGTAATAAGAGTGTTGCCGGGTCGAGCGGGGATAACATAGGAATAGAACGGTGGTCTATAGCTGTTGAGGTTCTCCCTAAATAATATGAAAATAATTTTGTTGAGAACTTTAGATAAGTGTGTCGTATTGTATACATCATTTGATATTTAATTTTGGTGAACCGAATAGGGTGAGGTGAACCCAACTTTGGAAAGGTGTTTTGCCACTATCATACAAGATGTTTAATGGCATACAACCTCGTGTTATCATAAGACAGGGTTGTGCACATCCACTTGTTGAGTATATCTACAAACACTACCTATATAATCTTGGAGTTTGTTTGAAATATAATTCTCAATTGGAGAAAACGGAAATAATTATATGTCAAGAGAAGACTCACCATTGGAAAGAAGATGATAGCAATCTTCTTGTTTTTCTTTGGGGACTATTGGGTCAACCAAGGATAATTTTGGACATATAATATCTATCATAACCTAGACGCATGGCCTCCCATGTACGAAAGTTTCCTTGAGCATTTTCCAAAGATTTTAATTTCTAAAATAATTTTTGACTGTACTTTTATGTAAAGTACCATTGTAAGGTTGTGGTTGAGGCACCATGAGAGTTACATACATTTGTATTAAAACTCACAGTTTAACTATGTCGTATTCTGCACGGCAGTTCAACAGTTTTATAAATGAAGTTTGTATTTGATTTTTATAGTGTGATATCTGGCGACTCAGAATGGTTCGTGTGGACCTATTTTGGGGGCGTCACAATAGTTGTGGGTAATATTTGGAAAATTTTGCAAAGTAAGCAAGTTGATATAAAATATTTGTTGTGTTAGTTAATATTCGATTGGTCGGGGAATATTCCTTTTAACAGGGAATATTCATACGACGGCACAATCATTGGTGGACCCCACAACAGAAGTATTGTCGTAGTTAGAAAACGACAGAAATATCTTTTATAAAAATAATGGCGGAAGTTTTACCGTTAAACTGTTGAACTACCTGGTGGTAAAAGTGCAGTAATACACGTGGTTGCATAGTAGCACACGACATTGATTATTGATGCTTACGTGAGAAGTCACTCAGTTATACTCAATTATTGCTACAGTAATTGTTGCATAATATCTCACGTTATTTGATTCAATTATTGTCACATTATCATCTGCATAATATTTTATATTATTAAATCAATAATTGAGACAACAAAGTTATTCATATTTGTGACGCCCCCAAAATAGGTATACATCACCTATATTGAGTCGCTAAATACATGGTACAAAATTCAAATACAACTTAATTATACAACAGTCGTGTAAAATATGACAAAACATATGTTGTGACTTTTAATACAAATATTTTAATCTAGACAATATCCACACTCAATTGAGTCCTCATTACATTTATTATCACACTATTTAACAGAATAGTAAGGACTACTAATGCTATTATCTGGACCATCACTCCGTTCCCCAACTAGTCCTCAAGCACGCTCTCGGTTCAAGAGAACAATGAAATTAAAAGGGTGAGCTCAACTAGCCCAATGAAAAAATTATGACTAAGATAATACGTAATAAATTATCATTAGCCTTCAACAGTGTTAAACTGATACAATATAACAAACATCAAGTTTAACTGCAGCGGAACAAGCAATCCATTAAAAGAGTCAAGTAGAGAATAAAATCTACTATCTTTTATGATTTAAAAGGTTTTTCATCACTTTTATCACTGGGACTCAGCTTAATAAATAATCCACATCATCCCTACACTACGGCCAAGGATATTCATTAGTATCACAACCATAAATTATCCATACACTACGGGCCAAGGATATTCGTGTATTCATCAATGGTCATGATCATGCCAACAACTGTCCATCAATGCACTACGGGCCAATGAGGACTTTTTCCACATCATTTGTAACATTACTATTAAGTGATTATACCGATTAATCCTCGTCATAATCATACCAAGTCCATCTATGCACTACTGTGCCATGATGACTTTCAACATAATATAAACATGAGGATGGTGACAATGATATAAGAATTCAATAAAACAAGTTCACAAATTAATTTATACAGGAACTAATAACGTCCAAATTGTCAACATGATACTTCTTTGTAGAGTAAAATTCAAGAATGCTCAGAAGAATATTTCCATGAAAAGATACTGGATGAAGCGCAAATATCAAGGATATTCCACTAATTTTATGGAGTATAGAAGTTAAAACTTTAACTAACTGAGTATGATAAAAAATGGAATAACAAAAGAAATCACCGTGCATGCGATAGATCGCATGCATAAAGTTATTCTAATGTAATAATAAATAATGGAACTAGGTCATGCGAAAGCGCATGCATGTGATATTCCAATGAATAATAAATAACGGAACCAGTGTCAAAGTAAATTCACACCGACATGATGTTCCAATGTAATAATAAATAACGGAACCAGTCATGCATAAACGCATTGCATGTGATGTTCCAATGTAATAATAAAAATGGAATAATGTAAGAATTTCACCATGTATGTGGTACTTCGCAGATAGACAAAGTTATTCCAACATAATGATAAAGAATGGAATAATGTAAGAATTTCACCAAGTATAGGGTAGACCACGTATACAAAGTTATTCCAATGTAATAATAAAGAATGGAATAATGTAAGTTCTCTTCATGAATACGAAAGAAATAATACCCCTTACCTTAGAACAACTGGATATAGGAGTAGTGAAGTAGCAGAATACTTTTCTTCTTTCTCTCTATAGTTTCTCTCTCTAGAGTTTCAGTGAATTCGTAAAAAATAATGAAGGACTGAGCTTCTATTTATAGGAGAATGGACCTAATAGTAACTAATTCTGAAACGGTCCAGTTAATTTACTTTTAAACGGACGGTCCGATTGGTTTACTATAAAATATTCTAATAAAACAAAATCTTTTAAATAAAATATAATATATTCTATTTATAATCTAATAAAACGAATAACTTTATAAAAGTATTTTGTTTTATATAAAAAGATTTTACTGTGCAAAACATTATGCAGGCACTATGCAAACACTATGCATAATAAAATATAATATATTCTATTTATAGTCTAATAAAACGAATAACTTTATAAAAGTATTCTGTTTTATATATTATATCTTTCCAATAAGGATTTCTCCCTATTGGCGCGCAATTAGGTGACCAAACCTCTCCTTGGCAGAACTTCTAGACATCGTTAATATTGCAAATAATAATATTAATAAATTCGTCGTCTCAATTATTGATTTAATAATATATAAAATATCGACAATAATTAAATCAATTAACGTGAGATACTATGCAACAATTACTGAAGGAATAATTGAACAAAACTGAGTGACTTTTCACGTAAGCATCAATAATCAATACAGTGTGCTACTATGCAACCACGCGTATTCCTGTACTTTTAACACCGGGTGTTTCAACAGTTAACGATAAAACTTCCGCCGTTATTTTCATAAAATATTTTTGTCGTTTTCTCAATCCGACAATAATTCCATTGTGGGGTCCACCAATAATTGTGTTGTCGTACAAATATTCCCTGTTAAAATGAATATTCCCCGACCAATCAAATATTATATAACAACTTGCGTACTTTGCAAAATTTATAACTATTACCCACAACTATAACATTATATCAAATTCATTCCATAATATTCAAAAAATGATAATTATAGAAAATTCATCTTTATTTATAAAAGTTGGGGTATTACAATCTCCCCTTCTTATGAAATTTTGCCCTCGAAATTAGGGTACGTACTTGGTATGTCAAAGAGGTAAGGATACCTTGATTTCATTTCAGATTCTAACTCTCAGGTCATTTCCTTAACATCGTGGTTCCTCCATAAAACTTTGACTTGAGGTATAACCTTGGAGCGTAGAATATGTTCCTTCTTATCCAAGATTTTAACAGGAACATCTTCATGCGTTAAATCTTCCACTATTTCATCCGGTTCTAACTAAATAATGTGGTTTGGGTCTTTCACATATTTACATAACATGGATATATAAAAAACGTTATGAACACGAGATATACTTGGCGGTAAAGCGAGTCTATAGGCTACAGTCTCTACTCAATCGAGGATTAAAAATGGGCCAATGAATCAAGGATTGAGCTTTCTTCTCTTTCCAAATCTCGTAACTTCTTTCCATGGAGCAACACGTAACAACACATGATCTCCAATATCGAATTCCACGTTCTTTCGATGAAGATCAGCATAACTCTTTTGTCGGTCTTGTGAGGTTTTTATACGTTGTTGGATCATTTGAATCTTTTCCGTAGTCATATGTACCAACTCTAGTCCCAACAACGTTGCTTCACCCACCTCATCCCAGCATACTGGAGAACGACACTTTCTTCCATACAACGCTTCGAATGGAGCCATGCCAATACTTGCTTGATAACTGTTATTGTAGGAAAACTCCACCAATGGTAAGAACTTGTAACATTCCAGACTTTTTATTATTATATTAAATATTTATTGAAATATTTAAGTATTTAATGGATGTGTTTATTGTTAAATAAATAATTGTTCAAATTTGATTCAATTTGGTTAACTATTTGTTAAATAAATAATTAAGTAAATTAATTATTTTATGCTAATTTAATTTAATTATTAAGTTATAGAGTTTGATTAATTGAATTATTATTCTTTTATTTGAATTTGTAATTAAAAGATGTGTTGGTTGATTAAATAAAGTTATAATTATATAAAAAATTATAATTTTGTGGTATTGGTTTATGTGATGTAGTGATTTAATAAATGGTTATAAAGTGTGACAAATAACCTTTTATAAAGTAGTTTAAAATAACTTAAAGGAGTTTTAATTCAGTTTTGCCAAATAAGGCCTAATGCCTATTAGGTCTTTAATCTAATTGTGCTTTACCAAACAAGGTGTAAGGGTTAATGGGTTATTTTTAGTTAGTTAACCAAACAAGCCTTATGGCTTTTGATTTTCAAATCTATTATAACTGATATCAGTTATATTAATATTTATGTTATATAATTAGTACATATTATATTATATACGTTATTTTGTTAGTACGCTAGTTAGTGTTAGGAAGAAAAAAACTTAGAGGAAGAAGAAGAAGAGAAGAAGAAAAGTGAGAGAGAAAAGAAAAAAGGAATAAAGGCTAGAGAATTGGAAAAAGGAATTGGAGAAACGCTTGATAATCAAAAGGATAACTATCATCTTCTACAAGCAATGTATTCTTCTACCCTTTTTAAGTTTTAAAAGTTCTAGTTTTCTCTTCTCCTATTTCTCTGTAAAATTCTTGTGATAGGGTAAATTGTTGATTTTATGGGTATTCATATGATTAACTAGTGTTGTAAAGTTATTTTCATAAGTTTTATATGATTATAATCAATGAATTGTTATTATGTATGTAGTTTATGAAGAAAACTTTTTTACAGAGAGTTTATGTGAATGAATATGGGTTAATCTAAAATAGAAATTATGGGTTGTTTAGTTGTTTTATTGATAAATTGACTATTCAATTTGTTAGAGTATGTATATAATTTGATAAAATGCTTTAAATTAATTGTTTTGGTTGAAAAACAAAATCACAGTATTGATTTTCATCAAAAATATCAAAAAATGAATTTTTATCAAAAATAGTGAATTTTGATGTTTTAAACTTGTTGTTTATGTTGTTGTATGGATAGAAACATGTTAGGAATTTTTGAATTAGGCTTACATGAAGTCTTTGTATGAATTATATGTGAATTAGACTGTTAGAAACGAACTTGTAGGCCAAAATTGGCTTTGTTCATATGATTTTTTTTCGTAGTATCTGCCGAAGTCTAGCTGAGTGGTAGTACATATGCAACTTAGCGATATAAATCTCGGCGTCATAGATACCATTATCGCTACATTGTACCGCAGCATGCCCTCAGTAGCTTATTTTTCACTTCATGTTATCATCATCAAGGAATACCGCACCACAAAGATAAATCGTGGAAAGCCATGTATATGATTAGCAAAATGGTCTGACAGGGTACTTTTTGTACTCGAATTTTTAAGGAATTGTTATGTGATGATAGTAGGATCAGAAAATGTTAATTTTAGTACTTCTATACTATGAATAAGTATGTTATTAACAATTAACTTGTGTTATAACTTGATTATACGATTAAATAATCAAACCTATATGATGAATGTAGTTAGTTAAATTTGTAAAGTAGTAGTGACTAACTATGTCATGATGATATATATATATATATATATATATATATATATGTACATATAGGGTATTGTGATCCGAATTGATTCGGTTTAGCCTACGAGCAAGGCAAGTTTTCTAATTCTTTATCTTGTTGAACTATTTATTGTTTCAATTCAATTACCTTATAAATGATGCAAGCTTTCTAAACTTTGTTTTTGATATTGAACAAGTTATTCTTGTATTTAACTTGTTGTTTCGCATGCCTGAATATATTTGAATAGTTTATCGTTCATATTGCTATGCATGCTTAGTACTCAATTCTAATTAACCTTGACTTAATATTGTTCAAGCAAGGCATGTTATAGTTAATCAATGTATATGCTATTAGATTATTCCTAAAGCATGATTTTGGTTTACCATGTTGATTCAATTACGATTATTCTATAGTATGATGTTATTGGTTTTATTCAACTAATCCTTAGTTGATGTTCGTTGAATTCTAAATTACCCTGAAATGTATCCAAACCAAACTCACTTTGGTGCGGACTTGTACTCTAAATACTGAGATGAACAACCCTATTATTAGGGGTAACTTACGCTTAGCGTTGAAATGTTTGTGTACAATACATTGTATGAAGAAGGTGATCCCCTAAGTACGAGGAGTCCATATAGTCTTATGACTGTTAAAGTTTAAGTTGAAATATTACTTATAACTATGGACATAGTTCATGGTCTTAGGACCCTCAGTTATATACTTCAGAATGTTGACAAATCATATTGTTTAAAATCCTATTGAGTCTCTTACCTAACATTTGTTGTAAAAGTTTGTCATTCATTATTATTTCAAGTGAGCTTTATTTGCTCACTCTTGCTTATATAACTATTACAGTTAAGGATGAGAAGGCTGATGTACTAGCACCAAAGAAGGGAAAAAGAAAGATGAACAAGTTTTGAAGACTTGTAATATGATAGATTATTATCAGTTTTTGATTGAATGGTTGTAATAAAGATTATTTATTTTCTGCATTTGAATGATTATGTTTAAAGGTTAGACAACCTGGGAGATTTTATTATGTAACCCTTTAATGGGGAAGGTTTTATTTATCTAGTTTTATTGTGATTGGGAGTTAGATATGAATGTTTGATTAAGAAAACACCAAATCCTGTGGGAATGAAGTACCTGGGTTTGGGGGTGTCACAGAACTTGTCCAAACTTCCCTTGAAGTCAAGGACATGGAGTCTTAATAAATCTTCAAGAGTTTGAATAGTCCTCTCTGATTGTCCGTTCGTCTGAGGATGATATGCCAAACTAAATCGTAAATCTGTGCCCATAGCTTTTTGTAAACTAACCCAAAATCATGAAGTGAATCTTGGGTCTCGATCAGAAACTATGGATACTAGCATACCATGCAGTCTTACAATCTCATTTATGTACATACGAGCAAGACGTTCAAGTGTATAAGTTTCTCGTATTGGTAAGAAAAGAGCAGACTTGGTCAATCTATCAACAATGACCCAAATTACATCTATGCCTTGAGAAACCTTGGGAAGACCAGTAACAAAATCAATGGTAATGTTCTCCCACTTCCATTCTGGAATTTCAAGTGGTTGCAATGGACCTTTTGGTACTTGATGCTCTGCCTTGACTCGCTGACAAGTTAAACACCTTGAGATAAACAGCGCTATCTATCTCTTCATATTGCCCCACCAAAATGTATGTCGAAGATCATGATACATTTTGGTACTCCCAGGATGGATTACAAACGGTGTGTCATGCGCCTCCATCATGATTTTAAACTTTAACTTAGGATCGTTAGAAACACAAAGTCTGGAGTTGACTCAAAGTATTCCTTCTTCATCGATTCTTGCTTCCGGCATAACACCTTCTTGTACTTTCTTCCTCATATGCATCAGCTCCAGGTATGTAGCTTGAGCAACTTTAACTTTATTGATTAAAGTATGTTCTACTCGTATATTCACTATCATCACGTGGGTCCCTAGAGTCTTTATCTCTATCTCCATCCTTTGCAAGTCATACAAAATGGGCCTTTGCGTTGACAATATCGTACTCGTACCCGCATATGATCTTCTACTCAATGAGTCAGCTACCACGTTTGCTTTTATAGGATGGTATTGGATGATATGATCATAATCTTTCAACAACTCAAGCCATCGTCATTGCCGCATGTTGAGTTCCTTTTGAGTGAAGAAATATTTGAGGCTTTTATGATCCGTATAGATCTCCACCTTCTCTCCATACAGGTAATGCCTCCAAATCTTAAGTGCAAAAATGACTGATGCCAACTCTAGATCATGAGTAGGATAATTCCTCTCATATTCTTTGAGTTGTCGTGAGGCATAGGCTATGACTTTCCCATGTTGCTTGAGAACACATCCTAACCCTTTGCCTGAAGCATCACTGTAGATGACAAATCCCTCCGAGCCAGATGGTATTGTCAGAACAAGTGCTGAAATGAGTCTCCTTTTGAGTTCTTGAAAACTCTTCTCACATTCCTCGTTCCAACCGAATTTTGTATCTTTCCGAGTCAGCTGAGTTAAGGGAGTAGCGATTCGAGAAAACCCTTCTACGAATCTCCGATAATAACCAGCTAAGCCGAGAAAGCTACGTACTTCGGCCACTGATTTAGGTTGCTCCCAGCTTTGAATAGCTTCAATCTTTGCTGGGTCAACAGATATTCCATGACTTAATACCACGTGTGTTACTTCCTCAAGCCAGAACTCGCATTTCTTCAACTTGGCATAAAGATTATATTCACGAAGCTTTTAAAGTATCAGCCTCAAGTGTTGCTCATGATCTTCACGGCTTTTGGAATAAATAAGGATGTCATCAATAAAGATGACCACAAAGTGATCCAAATATTCCTTGAATACTCGGTTCATCATATCCATGAAGGCAGCAGGAGCATTAGTCAATCCAAAAGACATGACTAGGAATTCATAATGCCCGTACTGAGTTCTGAAAGCCGTCTTTGGAATGTCATCGGTTCTAATCTTCAATTGGTGATATCCAAACGCGATGATCAATCTTTGAAAAGAATTTGGCGCCTTGCAACCGTCAAAACAGTCATCAATACGTGGCAATGGGTACCTATTTTTGATGGTGACATGATTCAACTCCCGATAATCAATACAAAGTCGCATACTCCCGTCTTTCTTTTACATGAATAGAATAAGAGCACCCCAAGGAGACGTACTAGGACGAATGAAACTGATGTCTAACAATTCCTGCAGTTGGGTCTTTAACTCCTAAAGTTCAATAGGAGCCATTCAATATGGGGCTTTGGAAATAGGTTTTGTACTGTGTTCAAGGTCGATACAAAATTTAATTTCACACTCTGGGGTTAGGACAGGAAGTTCTTCAGGGAATACGTCAGGAAATTCATTAACAATAGAAATATCATTCAAAACTGACGTATTTTGTTTAGATCCGTGACATGAGCTAAAGAAAGCTTGACATCCGTTTTTCAATAAACGAATAGCTTTATGGCTTGAGATGACAGTGATTGATTTTAATGGTTTGGTTGCTTGAATTCGCATAATAGGTTGATTAGGAATATGAAAGCTAACAACCTTACGAAAATAATCAATTTTTGCATGATGAGTAGTTAACCAATCAATCCCTAGAATTATGTCAAATGCAAGTATTTTCAATGAAATAAGATCGATAGGTAATGTGAGGGTACCGATTCGAACCAAACAAGACTTATAAATAGTGGATGTAATGAAGGTTTCTCCCAATGGAGTTTCAATAGATAAGTCAAAGTCCAATTTCTCTGGAGTCAAATTTAAACATTGAGCGCAAGTAGGAGAAATAAAAGAATGGGTAGAACCGGTATCAAATAAGGTATATACTTCGCTAGAGTTTATGATAAGCTTACCCATGATGACCTCGTTCGGGTTCCTTGCTTTCTGGGAGGTCACGACAAATGCTCTCCCTTGCACTACTGGCTTTGACTTTTCTAGGACGTCTTTTGGTGCTTCCATCCTAGCTGAACTTATCTTCGATGAACGACAAAATCGGGCTAGGTGACCTTTTCTTCCACAATTATAACATGCTTTGGACGGCATCGCGCAGTTTGGACTGATGTGTCCCTCCCCTCCGCATTTGAAGCATATGATAGGTGGTCGTTCTCCTTCCTTAACAACGGGTGCTGGTGCTAACGTCTTTCCATCATTGTTGAATCTCCTCTTCTTGAAATGTTCATTCTTATTATTTTGGCCATGATTACCACTGAAGTGGTTACCATTTCTGGCATGTTTATTCCCTCCACGCTTATTGTCACCACTTCGATGACTGTTATCACTGGTATTATCATTTTGCCGGCTGATCTCTTTTGGTTGGGTTGACTCATTATCGCGCTCCAATAACTGAGCCCTATTAACAACATCTGAATACAAACACAGTTTATGAGAGATAAGATATTGACGTATCTCGGGTTTCAAACCTCTTAGAAACATTCGTGTTATTCTCTCCTCATTATCAACCAAATGGGACGCAAACTGGGACAACTCGGCAAACTTGGCTACGTACTGCGACATGGTCATGTTGTTTTGCTCCAGCTTGATGAACTCTACCTCTTTCATGTGACGAATACTTTCGGGAAAGTACTTATCGTTGAACAATTCTTGGAACTTCTCCCAAGTCATCTTCAGTGCGGCAGGTTGAGTACGTTTTACAGATTCCCACCAGTAATATGCCTCTGCACACAACATGAAGGTGGCAAAGGGAGCCTTTTTCTCCTCGGAGCATCCCAGGACATCAAATATCTTGCAGATCTGCTTTATCCACGTCTCTGCCTTAAGTGGTTTTGCCTCTCCAAAAAACTCTGGTGGTCCTAGTTCCTTGAACTTCTTAGCGGTGACCGTTCGAGAGTTGCCAATGTTTCCACATGCATTTTGTATAGGAGCCGCTCTTGCCTGATGTTGCATGAATTGCATAAAGCCTCTGAACATTCCATCATTCATCATCTGGTCAGTGTTGTTGTTTGCCTGAGGATTGTCGCCTTCCTGATGCACATTATACTGATTATTGATCTGTGGAGACTCAACGGTCTCCTGTGCTCCATTGATGTCCTCAACATTCTCGGATGTCATTTTCAAATCACGCCACAAAACAAGGGTTAATTAACATATCACATATTATCCCTATACTACGACCGACCAATTAAATACCAAATAAACTTAGGTGGTCATACTAGTGAAGGAATTCCCGCCTCTCCCTCCTAGTTCTTGTCTCACATCTTAGCCGGGATCATATCCTAAGCTTTGATACCAACTGTGACGCCCCCAAAATAGGTATACATCACCTATATTGAGTCGCTAAATACATGGTACAAAATTCAAATACAACTTAATTATACAATAGTCGTGTAAAATACGACAAAACATATGTTGTGAGTTTTAATACAAATATTGTCATCTAGACAATATCCACACTCAATTGAGTCCTCATTACATTTATTATCACACTATTTAATGTAATAGTGAGGACTACTAATGCTATTATCCGGACCGCCAATCCGCTCCCGACTAGTCCCTCGCCACGTTCTCATTTCAAGAGAGAACAATGAAAGTAAAATGGTGAGCTCAACTAGCCCAGTAAGAAATATTATGACTAAGATAATACAGAATAAATTATCGTTAGCCTTCAAAAGTGTTAAACTGATACAATATAACAAACATCAATTTTAACTGCTGCGGAACAAGCAATCCATTAAAAGAGTCAAGTAGAGAATAAAATCTACTATCTTTTATTATTTAAAAGGTTTTTCATCACTTTTATCGTTGGGACTCAGCTTAATAAATAATCCACATCATCCCTGCACTATGGCCAAGGATATTCATTAGTATCACAACCACAAATTATCCATGCACTACGGGCCAAGGATATTCGTGTATTCATCAATGGTCATGATCATGCCAACAACTGTCCATCAATGCACTACGGGCCAATGAGGACTTTTACCACATCATTTGTAACATTACGGTCATGATTATACTGATTAATCCCTGGTCATAATCATACCAAGTCCATCTATGCACTACAGGCCATAGATGATTTTCAACATAATATAAACATGAGGATGATGACAATGATATAAGAATTGAATAAAACAAGTTCAAGAATTAATTTATCCTGGAACTAATAACGTCCAAATTATCAACATGATACTTCTTTGTAGAGTAAAATTCAGGAATGTTCATAAGAATATTTCCATGAAAAGATATTGGATGAAGCGCAAATATCAAGGATATTCCACTAATTTCATGGAGTATAGAAGTCAAAACTTTAACCAATTGAGTATAATAAAGAATGGAATAACAAAAGAAATCACCAGGCATGCGATAGACCGCATAGACAGGTTATTCCAACAGAATAATAAATAACGGAACCAGGTCATGCGTAACGCATGCATGTGATATTCCAACGTAATAATAAATAACGAGAACCGAATCGAAGCGAAATTACGCGCGACAAGATGTTCCAACGTAATAATAAATAACGGAACTCAGGTCATGCGTAAACGCATGACGTGATGTTCTAACGAATAATAATAAAGAATGGAATAATGTAAGAATTTCACCATGTATGCGGTACTTGATATAAACAAAGTTATTACAACATAATGATAAAGAATGAAATAACAGAAGAATTTCACCCAAGTATAGGGTAGACCGCGTATACAGGTTATTCCAACAGAATAATAAAGAATAGAATAACATAAGTTCTCTTCATGAATACGAAAGAAATAATACCCCTTACCTTAGAACAACTGGATATAGGAGTAGTGAAGTAGCAGAATACTTTTCTTCTTTCTATCTATAGTTTCTCTCTCTAGAGTTTTAGTGAATTCGTAAGAAATAATGAAGGAATGAGCTTCTATTTATAGGAGAATGGACTGAATAGTAACTAATTCCTAAACGGTCCAGATTGATTTACTTTTAAACGGACGGTCCAGATTGGTTTACTATAAAATATTCTAATAAAAAAAGATCTTTTAAATAAAATATAATATATTCTATTTATAATCTAATAAAACGAATAACTTTATAAAAGTATTCTGCTTTATATAAAAAAAGATTTTACTATGCAAAATACTATGCAGGCACTATACAAATACTATGCATAATAAAATACAATATATTATATTTATAGTCTAATAAAACGAATAACTTTATAAAAGTATTCTGTTTTATATAAAAAACTTTTTTGTTTTATTACATTAATAATACTAATAAAACAAAACTTCTTCATCATTATTATAATTCACACTATTAATCGACCAGGTCGTTCCCAGGAAAGAGGGGGATTTCCAATAAGGATTTTTTCCTATTGGCGCGTAATTAGGTGACCAAACCTCTCCTTGACAGAACTTCTAGACATCGTTAATATTATAAATAATAATATTAATAACTTCATCGTCTCAATTATTGATTTAATAATATATAAAATATCAACAATAATTGAATCAATTAACGTGATTTACTATGCAACAATTACTGAAGCAATAATTGAACAAAACTGAGTGACTTCTCACGTAAGCATCAATAATCAATATCGTGTGCTCTTATATGCAACCACGCCGTATTCTGTACTTTTAACACCGGGTGTTTCAACAAAGATTAACGATAAAACTTCCACCGTTATTTTCATAAAATATTTTTGTCATTTTCTCAATCCGAATAATAATTCCGTTGTAGGGGTCCACTAATGATTGTGTCATCGTCATTTAATATTCCTGTTAAAACGAATATTCCCTAACAATCGAATATTATATAACAACTTATGTACTTTGTAAAATTTATAATTATTACCCACAACTATAACATTATATCAAATTCATTCCATAATATTCAAAAAATGATAATTATAGAAAATTCATCTTTATTCATAAAAGTTGGGGTCTTACAATATTATTATTTGCAATTTTGACAATGTCTAGAAGTTCTGTCAATGAGAGGTTTGGTCACCTAATTGGGCGCCAATAAGGAGAAATCCTTATCAGAAAACCCCCTCTTTCCTGGGAACGACCTGGTTGTTAAATATTGTGAGTTATAATATTAATGATGAATAATTGTTGAAGTATTAAGAATGTGTTTATTGAAGTTAAGTGAACTATAAAAGTTAGAGGGGAATAATGCAAACTTGGAAGAATTTAGGGGTACTAAAGTGTAATAAGTTAAATCAATCTGGACCATTGGTGGTGGTTTTAATAGTAAATCAATCTGGACCATTGATGGTGGTTTTAAAAGTAAATCAATCTGGACCATTGATGATGGTTTTAAAAGTAAATCAATCTGCACCGTCGGTGGTGAAGTAAATCAATCTGGACAGCCAGTTATGGTTTTAATAGTAATCAATATGGACCGTTCGTTCTAATAGTGAATCAATCTTGATCGTTCGTGAGTTAGTTACTATTTAGTCCATTCTCCTATAAATAGAAGCTTAATTCTTCTTTCATTCTCACCAATTCACTGAGATTCATAAGAGACACTATAGAGAGAGAAACTATAGAGAGCAAGAAGAAGAGTATTCTGCTACTTCAATTTTGCAGTATCCAACTTTCTACTAAGGTAAGGGGTATTATTTCTTTCGTATTCATAAGGAATACTATTTTTTGTATTCATCCTTTAGTATGTCAGAATAACCCGTCTACGCGGATTACGTACTGTATGACCGGTGAAAATCTATTTGCAGTTTTCGTATGTTAATTCTTTTCATATTCTTAAATCTAAACTTACTATGGTAAGTATTGCTTCTATAATCCTTGAAATTAGTGGAATATCCGTGAGTTTTGCGCTTCATCCAGTATCATTTTGTTGGAATATTGATATATGAACTTTCTTATTAAATATCAATATTTTCACCCGAAGTACTATTCATAAGTTACTATTCATGGGTTACTATTCACCCAGTTACTATTCACTATAATATTATTCACTAGGGTATTCGGGGCACTTTTCACGTCGGGGTACTATTCATGAGTTACTATTCACGGATTACTATTCACCTGATTACTATTCACTCAAATATTGTTCACTCGGGTATTTGGGGCACATTTCATGTCAGATTACTATTCACGGGATATTATTCCCGAAGTACTATTCACAGGGTACTATTCACGGGGTACTATTCACCGAAAAAATTTATTTCTTTTCTATCCAAATTATTTTTGATACATGGATATTATTCTTGAATTTTACTCTACAAAGTAGTATCATGTTGAAAATTTGGATATTATTGAGTTCTGGATAAATTAAATTATAAATCTTTAAAATTTTATCCTTTACTTTCTTTTAATTGAATTCTTATATCATTGTCATCATCCTCATGCTTATATTGTGATGAAAGTCATCTTTGGCTTACGTGCATAGATGGACTGTTGATTAGTATGATTATGACCAGGGACAATTCGGTATAGTCATGACCATTGATGATTACACGAATAATTCTTGGCCTGTAGTGCAAGAATAATTTGTGGACGTGATACTAATGAATATCCTTGGCCCGTAGTACAGGGATGATTCGATGATGTGATCTATTTATTAAGCTGAGTCCCAACAATAAAGTTAATGATAAACTTTTTAAATCATAGAAGATAGTAGATATAATGTTCTACTTGACTCTTCTAATGGATTGCTTGTTCCACTGCAGTTAAACTTGTTGTATATTATATTCTAACAGTTTAACATTGTTGAAGGCTAATGATAACTTATTCTGCATTATCTTAGTCATAATATTTCTTACTGGGCTAGTTGAGCTCACCCTTTTACTTCCATTGTTCTCTTCAGGAAATGAGAACGTAGTTGGAACTAGTCGGGGAACGGAGTAATGGCCCGAGATGGTGTTATAGTAGTCCTCACTATTCTATAAAATAGTGTGCCAATAAATGTAATGAGGACTCTATTTGAGTTTGGATATTGTCTAGATGACAATATTCGTGTAAAAACTCTCAGCTCATGTTATATAATTAAGTTTGTATTTGTATTTAGTACCATGTATTTGGCGACCCAAGATGGGTGATGTATACCTATTTTGGGGGCGTCACATTAACACTGTTAGAATATCGGTGGTTAAAACAAAGTAATACGCGTTATTGCACAGTAGCACACGGTATTGCACCAATTATTAATTCTTACGTAAGAAGACACTACTCAATAATTTTTACTATAATTACTGTTCAATATTTTATTGATTCAATAATTGCTACGTTGATATTTAATATTATTGTTGTTTCAATAATTGTCACTGCACAGTATTTCCTATTATCAGATCAATAATTCATATTATTTGAATAATATTATTAGATAGCATTATTGGCAATGTCTAAGGAAGTTCTGTCTAAGGAGAGGTTTGGTCATCTAATTGTGCGCCAATAAGGAGAAATCCTTATCGGAAAGCCCCCTCTTTCCTGGGAACGACCTGGTTGTCATTATTGTGATTCTGTAATATTATTTGTGAATAATTAATTATTGATTTATATGATAAGAAATATTTATTTATGTGGAGAGAAATGGAGGAATTTTTAGAAAAATGATAATTGTTGAAAATTGATATTTTATCTTTTTTGATAAAATAATTCATTTAAATATATTATTATATTATAATAATATATTAATGGTGATATTTTTATAATGAATGTGGGATATATGAATATATGAAGAGGAAGAGTATTTTTGTTACAAAAAATATTTAATACATATTTTTCATGTTTGTGGACCCCATTTTTTGACTGAAACTTGATTATAGCCTGTAAAATCTTCTGTATATATGGATTTCGATCAATTTCTGCTTTGAATTTGGAAAAACATAAACTTACAAAGTTGTAGAGAATTGAATTTCCTATGGAATGGATAGAAGATTTGAATTTTCTGATAAAAGGGCTATTTATTATGAGGTATTGAAGTTCCGGAATAATTGATTTTTGGATTTTTTTAAAAAATTAAGAAAAACATTTTTATTATGTTGGTGGGCCCCACTAGTATGTAAAATGAGCTGAATGAAGATTTTCAAAGTGGGTATAGGAAATTTTTAAAAATAATAATATTTTTTTAAATTTTCTACTTTGGTGTTCTAAGCATTTTCCTATAAATAGGGTGTCGACGTCGGGATTTTTAAATGTCCCTTTTCATTACTTGTTCTTTGGTGTTCTCATGTTAATGTGAGATTTGTTTGAAAAAACAAGTGAAAAAGGTCTGACATGTATAATGTCGATGATTTGACTTTAAGAGTTGCCAACAGTGTATTTAACTAGTTGCACCAACGCGCAACCGAAAAAGGTTTGCACATCGAACCCAAAGTTTTTCACAATCGCTGATTTGCCCATCTATGAAACCGAGATTCATTTTGGGTCCGGGGACTTGATTATGCGAAAGGAAGGTGTTAGTCACCCCCCGACATCCGTGTTACCATGGTGACCGCCACTTTTCAAAGAAATTGTTATATGAATGTGTGTGTGTGTGTGTGGATTAATGTGCAATTATTTGAAAGTAATGTGAGGCCTCGTTCGTACCTATATACACAAGGTTTGAATTTTATAGAAAAAATCAGTTTTAACCAAGATATATCAATGAAGTTTTGTAAAAGAGGTTTTTCAAACCCTGTGCTCAATAGGAATTGAGACCTTTTCATACTTCCATTTTATTATTAAATGTTCGACTTGTTTGATTTTATTTTCGAGATGCGAAGCATTCTCGAGAAAATAGTATACAATAGTGCCGAACTCCTCATGGACATGACAGCCATCCAAGAAAATTCGAGACAATCAGAAAATAATGTGCATGCATCTACATATTTGAAAAATGTCCATCATGGGAATCGAATCTAGATTAAGTAAACTGATCCTGTGATCACATGATTCCTATTCTCACATGATACTGCAATTTGTATGGAAAGCGATGGCGCTTATATATATAAAAGCTATAAATATATATATATATATATATATATATATATATATATATATATATATATAGACATGATCAACCACCACGAAGCAACTCCATGGGGGATCAGAAATGTAAATATATAAAAGCGGTAAATATATATATATGGACATGATCAACCACCACGAAGTAAAATCCAGGTGGGACGAAATGTAAATAAAGTTGTAAAAGCGATCAACTACCATGAAGTAAACTCCAGGCAAGACAAAATGTAAATAAAGCTGTAAAAGGCCACGAAGTAAACTCCGAACTGACAGAATGTAAATATATATATATATATATATATATATATATATATATATATATATATATATATATATATATATATATGTACAAATATATATATAAAAGCGAGAAACGCACTTGGATGTGAATCCGTGCTCATCGGATATGTCCGACAACAATTATATATATATATATATATATATATATATATATATATATATATAAGCAATTAAATGCACATAGGATATAAAATTGTGCTCATCGAATGTAGTCCGACTACGCTTTATATATATAAGTATATATATATGTATAAGCAATTAAACTCTCCAGACAGAAGTCTAGGCTCAATCGAGGCATAACTCGATAATGTTAGTCCATATATACAATATATACATATATATATATATATATAAGTATATATATACAGACATAAATGAAAACTACGGACCGAAGTATGGGCAAACACACTCACACGACTCTCAACGTGTACAACAGTGTGCTCTAATATGAGAAGAAGGCTTTATAGTATATGAGAAGGCTTACAGTGGGCTGCCAAAGTAGACTTCTATGACTTTAAATGGATAAACACTCAGCTCCCGCCGGATAAAAGATAGCTATATGTGAGATAACTAGTGTTTAGAAGTGAGGAAACACTCAAAAGATGTGTATGCAGAGTAAAATGGACAGGGCTTCCTCGCCTTTTTCCCTCCCTCTTCCTCTCAAATGGCTGATCCCAAGGCTTGTATATATAGACGGATGGTCGCAGGTACACCTGCGGCTGGTTGTGGTGCATCCGAGCCTCGCGGGTACCATCGTCTCGTAGTCTGTTCACTCATGCACTGTAATGTCCGCTCGAACTTGCAGAACTTCAATCTGAGCATCCGAACGAGGTATATCTGACCTTCTTCGGACCGCTTGTGTCGAGATTTACGCAATGACATGGATTAGAGGTTGTACGAAGTCGGGAAGAGGGGTCTATGCCCATGGTCTTCAAGCTTCAAATTCTATCCAAAGTACTGCCACACGTAATAGTCACTCGAGATTGTCAATCCTCGGCTCTTGTGGGACATTATTGGATGTATGTATGTATGAAGTGTTGAGACGACGTGCCATTGTCGAAGGAACAAGATGACGTTTGACTCCTCGCCAGGGTTATTGCTAGTTTGAGTTGAAAGTAGACGTTGCTCAGGGTTACAGCTGAGATTTGACTACTTGTTGATATGCCGTGATATCATCTTGTAGATATGGTAAGATGACGTTGTGACTCCTCACCGGGGTTATCGTCGGTTTAAGCAGAAAGCAGACGTTGCTCAGGGTTATAGCTGAGATTGGATTGCTGTTTGTTTGTATGTATCACTGTCATCTGTGGATGTTCACATGCGCCGCCCGTTGTCAACTCCGAATTACGACGTGTGTGCCTCGGCGGGATGTACGAGGTTGAAGGCGATTGCATATGTTTGAAACAAGCATTTTCGGGGTTATCACCGGAACTGCAATGGCATCTCTTCGGGCTATCACCAAGGATGGGGTTGCTACTCCCAGTGTTTCTCTAGGATCGGGCGAAGCGTCATGGTGTTATCGCCGAGACGTAATGTCCTCTCTCGTGTTGTTCTTGGGTCTTTTGATCTGCATATCTCGGGGTTATCTCTGAGATTGGAAATGGCATTCCCGGTGTGTGTTCCGGGTTTGAGATGATGTTCCAGTTTGTGTTCAGGGTTGGAACTGAACTTCCGGTATTATCCGGAATGGATGTAATCTGTCTTTTAGGGTTATCTCCAAAAGACGAATCTACCCTCCTGCAATGTTAGTAATAGGAGTGCAGAAAAAATTTTGAGTGTCTCTGAGATGCCCTCTTTATCATATTCATGCAATGCAAGGCATGGATAGGATAAAGAATACTAGACACTTGAAATGCAAGCAAGATAAACATGATTCTACATGCAGCAACATGATGCAAATACATGTAGAATAGGTAATCCTGCTGGGATGACAATCAGTGATGGCTTGGACATGCGATCCAAGTTTCCAAGGATGTTGACGTTGGGGCTATCACCAAAGTCTTGAATCCTAGACACTGGCTTATATTCCATAGAGGTACCTCTTGTGTGTAAGAGATCTGTGGGGATAGAGCTTTGTTTGTTTGAGGATGTGTATAACATATTCCCTCATTCTGTCGGAGTTACTGCCAACAGTTTGTTGTTATTAGGGTTGCCTGATCTTCGCTGATGTGTGTATCACCGGACAAATCCCTGCTGGATGCATTGTCAAGGCTGCTTGACCTTCATTGATGTATGTGTCAATGGTAGCATTGCGTTGCAGCCCCCGCCAGGGAAGGTTGCTTCGATGGGTTTACTTGCCATCGGCTGACATGATGTCAAGGCTGCTTGACCTTCATTGATGTGTGTATCAATGGTTGCATTGCGTTGTAACCCCCACCAGGGATACGTAGATGCTTGAAAGATGTGTGTTGTGACCCCCGTCGGGGATACGTAGATGCTTGAAAGATGCGCGTTGTGACCCCCGCCGGGGATACGTAGATGTTTGATAACTTCGACGTTGTAACCCCCACCGGGGAGGTTTGATATTTCGTGGTTTTGCGTTGTAACCCCCGCTGGGGAGGTTTGATATTTTGTGGTTTTGCGTTGTAACCCCCGCTGGGGATACGTCAGGGTTGCTTGACACTCATTGACGGCATCGAACCTTTGTGGGGTATTGCCGAGCATGATTTGTGAAAGCTGAGCTCATTGGTATAGTATACCCTGCATTCAGGTGAATACCTTTGAGACAACGGGAGTTTAACTCTAACCGACGAGAAACCAGGATTTCAGGCTATTCCGCTCAATCGCGTAGCACTTCTATTCCTGATTCGGCCTTTTCAGCTTGTGAGACCTCCTTTGTAACTCTAACTGGAGCGAGCCGGAGGTGTGGGACCCATGTAGGAGTGTCTTGCAGATGTACTGCAGGAGCCAGGTTAGCTTATGACCACCGTGTTTATGTATAGGCAACTGGTTGCTTTTATAAGTCATTTTCAAGTTGCGCAGCGAAGGAAATCCGAGAGCTCTTCTTCAGATCTACTGAGTTCGGGCAACTTTCTGCATATTCTGCCACCGTATAAGCATTCTTCACTGTCCTGGTAACACATGCATGTATTTTTTTCCAATTTATGTCCGTTGGAAAATGACTTATCGCATGAAATGCATTTAGACACATAGTAGTGAATATGCATGCTGATATGACTTGATAAAAAATATTCAACATAGCAAATGTTAGTATTAAACCATGCTGAACATAATGATGTAAAAAATTTTGACTTTTGAAACAGTCAAATTGGCACCTTTTACTGTCATTTCTTATCCTATATAAGGACAAATGAGTAAAGGTAGACAAGCAAAATAATCCTAGTAATTAGACTACACTTATGGATTTTTTACTGCAATGTATTAATGCATACAGGATGTATATGACTGTGTATAGGTGTGCTACTGAATGGCCACCTAGTCATGCCTATGTGCATGTGGATAGTCCCATTTACAAAGGGGCTATGGAAAAATTTTCCCAAAATATAGGTATTGGGTAGTCATGCATTTTTAACTCTACTATAGATGTATGTTCAAGCAATGCATGCATGCATGTAATCATAGAATGCATTTTGAAAAGACTCCAGGTAAGAAATTACCACACCCTTTCTAAGGTGATTTGGAGACTTGCTGTCCAGATATCATGGATCCGGATCAGCCGAGTAGTTCCCGCAGGACCACTTCTGGTGTACGGAGGAAGGCTTATGAAGAGCCTCAGTGCCGTTCTGTTAGACAGCCTCGTCGCTTGGCGGAGGCGGTGATACGTCCTATTCAGGTTGAAGTGCCGAATGTCGACGACGAAGAGGAGGATGCACCGATCGAGGTTCCTGCTCCTGTTATACGTGTTCCCCATAGGGAATTTCCAGGTATCCAAGTGGCGAACCCAGATCTTCTGGGTGACTTGAGTAGGCATCCTTCAGTATACCTGCACGCAAATGAGGTATGAAGTTTAGATCTTTAATCTTCCTTATTTCCTATTGATGAGGAGTCAAGGAGTCTGATGTTGATCTGCATTTGATGTAGATTCCCAGCTTTACACAGCCTCGAGGGAACTGGTTTAGCATCCACTCTATGTATCAGGCCTTGCTTGATGACTACATAGTAATCGTCCATGGTTGAGGATTCGGGAGGTTCTTCTCCATTCTACCCCATCGCTGTCCCTGGGGTTACCTCAGGGCATTGTCTGAGCGGTGGTTTCACCAGACTCAGTCACTCCATTTGCTGGACTGCGAGGTGATGATGACACCGATGGATTGGCGGTTTATCACAGGTATGGAGTTTGGAGGGGAGCATGTGCCTTTCACGGCGGATATCACCCCTACTGCCGTCAGATCCTTGTTGGGAGTTCCAGCAGAGGCGCTCAAGGGCAGGACTGTTCGTACAGGTCCTTTGAGCGTAGATGCTATGAGTATGCTGTTGAGTGAGCCTATACCCGATGATGTGAGAGTCAGGGATCGCGTTCTCCGGCGATTGTTCCTGATGATCATTAGGGGCTGCTTCATAGCAGATAACTCTTCTACGGTGTCCTTCGCTTTGATCAGCGCCACTCAACACGTGGACCGTATAGGGGAGTATGATTGGGGTTCCTACACCTTTGCCTATTTCCTCAAGGGAATGCGAATGCGATCATAGGGCTTGACCGAGGCGTGGTTAGGATTCTACCCATTTTTGTTGGTGATTGTTTCTCTTGTCTTTTCCCATGTATGGGTTATGAGTGTTGACTGACAGCAGATGTTTGCCTTTGTGTTGGCAGTTTTGGGCCTATGAGAGGCTTCCTTGTTTGTGTCCTGTGAGCGTGATAAGTTTAGACACCTATCCACGAGGACGGAGATGGCATCATTCCATACTGGCGGAGGTCCCCATTCTTTGAGGTTTCACTCATTGCCGCTCTCTGATTGGAGTTATTGACAGCCGATGTCATCACATGGATTCCCTACTCTGGAGAGCATTTGGTAGTTGGTTTTGAGGATGGGTACCAGACTGGAGTTGAGTACATCATTTCCACCCGTGAGGATTCTCTCTTCACAGAGATGGAGGATGGGAGCTCTATTTAGGAGAGCGTCTTTATTAGGAGCACTACTGAGGAGAGATTCAGATATCTGGATCTTGCCTCCTGTCAGGAGTAATTGGCCTGTTTCGCAGTCACCCGTCATTGACATCCCATTGATGGGGATTGATGGTTTTACATTGTCAAAGGGCCCCTGTTCTCAGGATATGTTCAAGCATTGGTGGATCCCTCGTACGATTGGAGCTCAGACCCGCGCCACACATTTTATGGGGGATATGGTTCCAGAATCCGTGATGATGACGGATTGGCTAGCCTGTGTCAGAGATCCGACTCATGTGACACAGATTAGCTAGACCGGTCACATCTTTTCATTCGGCATTTGGGCAGAGATCCTGCAGAGGTAGATACTTTTGATCCTTCCAGCTTTGGCGCTGGTCCCTCTGGTGACCCATATGGTTTTGCCGGCGCAGATCCTCCTTTGTATCGGCCTGACATCCCTGTAGATAGAGATCCAGTGACTCAGGAAGAGATACATCAGGTGGACAGGATCGATGATGTAGACATCGACACTCTTGACTTTTTCTGATGTATTTCTCGCTATCTCTTTTGATAGGCCTCTGTTATATGTTGGGTAGCTTTGCCCCATTTCCCTGTATTTTAGTTGTACAGAGATGTATTAGATGATGATATACTTAGGAATATATGTATAGTTTTCCATTCCCTATATCATATTGCCATCTATTGTATCATGCATGTTATTATGTTATGCATATGTATGTATGTCCAAAGATATTCAGCATTGACCCCTAGATGGTCTTATAACACGGCCCGTACAGATGTCTTCTTCGACAGTTAGTCGTATTGATCATACCCCACCATTTGTGGTGGTAGGCTGTATCTTGGCTCATGGTATGATAGTATATCACCATCGACATGGTGATCGTAGATGATTCTTCTATGACATCTATGACCTTGTTGATGTTTCAGGTTCCCACAGGATTTGTAGAGGGCATGCTAGAGCACTGGGTATCAAAGAGACATGTTTTCCCATTTGGGACCCAGGAGTTGACTCCTACTTTGGAGGAGTATGCACGGTTGACGATGCTGCCGCTGGACAGACCTTACGTGCATATGTCTATTGGAGACATGAACAGACAGTTCATAACCCTCACCAGATTGAGGCTTAGAGTGGTCCAGGACGAGATTACATCTGGCCATGTGATATCCCAGCGTTTCCTGTTTGACAGGTTTGGCTCTGAGGATAGCTATGCATGTCATTCCGGGGATTTCACCACACCGGAGGATCATTGGCGTTCAGCCAGAGTAGATGTACTGCTTCTATGCGTATTGTCATACGTCTTCATGAAGCGGTACATGGATGAGCTGGATATCGGTGTCATTATGGCAGTGAGAACTCTCAGGGAGGGTCGTACCATTATACAGATGGTCATTGCAGAGACTCTGAGGTCAGCTACATATTGCTGCACTTATCCGGCAGGAGTGTTTATAGGTAGTTCGGTCATGCTGTATGTGTGGTTTATGTCACACTTGAGACCGATTAGCACATTTAGATGGCAGGGGTTTTGTTTCACCCAGGAGATAGCCATGTCATACTCCTTTCGACTGCGAGTGCCTGAATCTCGCATCGTGGTCGACTTTTACGGCGGGGATTAGGGATCCGTTTGCCATATTGCAGTGTTCGGGCTTAGTTCACCCTACTGACTTCATTACTCATGCTTGGGCATGGATTATCTCCTCTGGGCCGGATTGAGGGGCATGATTACTTACCACCCATCGGCCGTGATGTGTCGGTTTGACCCGATTCGAGATTTTCATCCGTATGAGGGGACAAGAGTGAGAGTCGGTAACTTAGCGTCACACCGCTTATCGATGGAGGACAGAGATCCGGGTTGTATGCTGTTGGGATCGATGAGAGCTAGCCGAGTTTTACATCAATCATCCGGTTGTTTTGCGAGTATTTAGCATGGATAGAGACGAGATCGCATCGGCCGCGGCGGTATCCACGGTCACGAGGATTGATTACGACGATGAGGAGCCTATAGAGGAGGCTATTATTCCCATCGATGATTTGATTCTTTGGGGCCGCCAAAGATTTATGATGGATTCTCCCACCCCGAGTGCCATCACATCGATATTTCAAAGACAAGATTTGGAGCGAGCTTACATCTGATGACCTATGATAGAGATCAGGCTAGGGCCGCGATGTTGATAGCTCTTGATGAGAGAGATATCGCTCTGTTGGAGAGGGATGAGGCTAGATCAGCCAGGGATGTATTGATAGTGGAGCGGGATGCCGCCTTATCTTCTAGGGATGTGGCCATTGTAGATAGCACTTCAGTGAGATCCCAGATGACTGTCAGTCTTGTCGACATGAGTTCTTACATTGATGAGCATTATGCCACCATGTTGTTAGCCTCTGATCTGCTAGCTCGTGTAAATACCCTTGGGCAGGAGCTTGCAGTGCTTCCTCCGTCTTCAGAGAGGGATGCTATGTTAGATCTGATAGTCCGCATACACACAGATCTGTAGATAGCTTTGTATTTTCTGCCATGTACTAGCTTAGCCATTTTGTCATGTACAAAGATGGATGTATATATCAAATAGTATTATATATGGCAGGGAAATATATTTTGATTCACTTCCCTCTTAGTTATGCCTTGATACTTGCTTGATGTTTGCCTGTTTTTCCAGGGCCTTGTGATCTTGATGTATTCTGAACTTATCCTTGATAGATGGACATTGAGACGTCGCAAGATCTCTCAGAACGGATCACTAATTTCTGTAAATCCCTACCATCTTTGGTGTCTTGGGACTGGTATCTGTATGGAAAAGTGGAGTGGAGGGTAGTTTCTTCCTCTCTAAGATTGACCACACCACAGATGGTCGCCAGTACTTCTATTTGTGAGAAGCCTAGTTAATTCCATCTCTTATGGGTTGGTATTGCTCTTTGAGGCACGATCGCAGCTTAGATGGTCACCGAATCTTCTATTTGTGAGAAGAGATTGGGTAATTCCATCCCTTTGATCTGAAACCGATGAAATAGGGTGAATTAAAGATTGATCCCAGTACCGTGTGACAAGTATGTTGTTCTGGTAGGGGTTACACTGCACCATGAATGGCTGCCTACGTAGTCCTATTGAAGATGAGATCAAGTCTATGTAGTTCGAACCTAGTGTAGGAGGTTCAACGCTGAATGCGGAAGGCAGATGGGTGTAGAAGTATTTTTGTTATTTTTTGTTGTTTTGTAGAGAAAGGGTAGAAATGTTTTTGTTGTTTTTCTTTATTGTGATCGGGCCATAGAGAATATGGTTGCCTACGTACCCCCGGGTATCAGGGAGATCAGGTCGACATAGTTCTCCCCTCAGGACGAATTAAAGGCGAAGAAAAGTGTGAATCCCATGTGCAGGCTATACTGCAGGGAGAAGAAAGTTTGATCCCATAATGGGGATAAACTGCAAATGTGTAAAAAGTTTGATCCCGTCCTCAGGACAACTGCAGGCGTAGAAAAGTTTAATCTCGTCTTCAGGATAAACTGCAAGTGTGAAAGGTTCAATCCCGTCTTCAGGATAACCGAAATTATGAGAGGTTAAATCCCGTCTTCAGGATAACCGAGATTATATGAAAGGTTTGAAATGAAGTAAAAACCAGGCTGCTATCTTGAAGTGTATGTTTCCCTGAGGGGCAGAAGAGTATGTAGAAAGGAAAGGGTTCAAAACCGGAATGACTGGTGATTTGAGGATCAAAACCAGGATGTTTGTTTGATGGTCACTTCGCACGTAGTACTTGGATTTCATGGTGTCCGAGTTGATGAGCCAGGAAATTCATTGCCATCCATTTCCTGTAATCTGAGAGCACCTCCTGTCAATACTTCCTTGACAACAAATGGGCCTTCCCAGTTAGGAGCGAATTTTCCCTTAGATTGATCTTGGTTGTCAATGATCTTCTTCAAAACCAAGTCATGTTGTTTGAATTATCGTAGTCGGACATTTTTGTTGTAGGATCGTGCGATACTTTGCTGATATAACTGACCATGGAAGATTACCGCGGTTCTCCTTTCGTCTATCAGAGACAATTGGTGATACCTGTCTTGTACCCATTAGTCTTCATCCAACTGAGCATCCATCAATACTACGAGGGATTCCATTTCCACTTATATATGGGAACCACCGCTTCCATCCCATAGACTAATGAGTAGGGGGTTGCCCAAAGGAAGTTCGCATGGAAGTTACAGAGGCTAATAAAGTCGAGTAAAGAGGTCGAGCCATCCTTTATGATTGGCGGACATTTTCTGCATGCTCTTCTTGATGTTGTTATTAACCGCTTCAACAGCACCATTCATCTTTGGACGGTAGATGACGAAGTTGAGATGTTTGATGTGGAATTTTCTGCATAACTCCTCCATCATTTTGTTGTTGAGGTTCTTAGCATTGTCTGACACAATGACCTCTGGTTGTCCATATCGACAGATGACATTGTTTCTGATGAAAACAATGATAACTTCTTTAGTGACCTTGGGGAAGGATGTTGCTTCTACCCATTTGGTGAAGTAGTCGATCATGGTGAATATGAATCGATGTCCATTACTGGCTTTGGGCTCGATGGGCCCGATCACGTCCATTCCCCACATTGAGAAGGGTCATGGCGAACTCATATTGTGGAGTTCCCTTGGAGGGGCATGGATAGAATTCCCATGAATCTGGCATTGATAGCACCTCTTGACGTGATCATCACAGTCAGCTTTGAGTGTAAGCCAATAATGTCCCGTTTTGAGAATTTTCTTGATAAGTAAGGGGCCGCTCATATGTGGGCCACATACTCCACCATAGATCTCATCCATGAGTCTCTGAGATTTGTCTTTCTCTAGACATCTGAGGAGACCTAATCCTGCATCTCTTTTGTAGAGTGCATCTCCGCTCAGGTAAAATTTCATAGCAAGTCGATGAATCCGTCTCTTCTCAGTTAGGCTCGCCTTAGCGGGTGTAGATCCATCTCGTAGATACTCCTTGATGCATTAATACTAAGGGTTGTGGATGGGAGGTAGTTCATCCGATACTTCTCCAACATAATTCCCATAGACTGGGGCTCTTTTCAGAGTAAACGTGATGCTTGGTATGTTTTCCTTGTCCGGTATGTAAACCAAGGAGGCCAACGTTGCTAATGCATCTGCAAAATCATTCCTATTATGAGGAATGTGTAGAAAGGAGATTTCTTTGAACTCCAAAGCCATCTGTAAAACTTGCCGATGGTAAGGCAGCAAATGTAATTCTTTGGTTTGATAGATTCCTGTGGATTGCTTGATTACCAATTCGGAATCCCCAAAGATAGTTAACCACCTAATGCCCATTGAACGGACAAGTTTTAGCCCCATGATACAGCCTTCATACTCAGCTGTGTTGTTGGTGCTGACAAACTGCAATTTGACGGCGATGGGATCTTTCCTCCTGCACTGGGATATTAAACCGCTCCAGCTCCAAAGCCTTCAGATATCACCTCCATCAAAATACATTCTCCACGTATGGCATGTATTGTACTGATGTTGTAACTGAATTGTCATTACCCCTTCATCGGGAAAGTATGTTTCTAAGGGTTTGTAATCCCCTCAGGGGTGCGGTGGCGCTTGATCCGCAATTCCTTGACCTTTGATGGACTTTTTGCGTCCACGTGAGCGATGTCAAATTGTTGTAGGATCAACTTTCATCTAGACAGTCGACAATTCAAAGATAGAACTGCGAACACATACTTGAGAGGATCCATTCGGGATATGAGATGGGTTGTGTGACCATGGAGGTAATGTTGTAACCTCGTGGAAGCCCATGCTAAAGCACAACAAGTTTTCTCAATCAGAGTGTACTTGTGTTCACCGATCTTCAATCTTTTGTTGAGGTAATAGATAGCTCGTTCTTGGCCTCTATTGTCTTTACTCGCTTCAAAGATGCGACCCATGGCATTGTCATTTATGGATGTGTACATGAATGGGGGAACATCATCCTCGGAGGTACCAAAACAGGAGCGTTAATCAGTTGCTCTTTAATGGTAAGGAAGGCTTTCTGACACTCATTGTTCCATTTCATGGAGGAGTTCTTCCTTAACAGCTTGAAGATAGGCTCACAGGTTGCTGTGAGTTGAGAAATGAATCTGCTAATGAAATTGATTCTTCCCAAAAATCCCCGTTTTTCCTTCTCTGTCTGAGGAATGGGCATTTCCTTGATGGCCTAGATTTTGGTAGGATCCAGTTCAATCCCTTTGTGGCTGACTAGGAAACCTAGTAACTTGCCTGACTTAACACCAAAGGCACACTTAGCGGGATTCAACTTCAAGTTGTACTTACGCAACCTGTTGAAAAGTTTTGTGAGATGGTCTAAGTGGTTATCCTCCTTCCGGGATTTGACAATGATGTCATCCACGTAGATCTCTATCTCTTTGTGCATTAAATCGTGGAAAAGAGCCATCATAGCTCGCTGATAGGTTGCCCCGGCGTTGATGAGGCCGAATGACAACCGTCTGTAGCAAAAGGTTCCCCAAGGCGTGATGAAAGCAGTTTTCTCACGATCTTCCTCAGCGACCATAATTTGATGGTACCCCGCAGCAATCAAAGAAAGAGTATCTGCCGTATTGAGCAAGATTGTCAATAAGAATGTGGATAAAGGCACGAAAGCTATCTTTAAGGCAAGCTTTGTTCAAATCCCTGTAATCCATGCAAACTCGCACCTTTCCCACTGGTTTAGGCACGGGAACAATGTTGGATATCCAATCTGGATATATAGACACCATGATGATGCCAGCTTGAAATTGTTTCACAATTTCCTCTTTGACTTTTAAACTCCATTCAGGTTTCAATCGCCTGAGCTTTTGCCTAACTGGCTTGAATCCTTCTTTGATGGGAAGGCGATGAAGAACAATGTCAGTGGACAAACCTACCATGTCTTCATGAGACCATGAAAACACATCATGGAATTGGGTTAATAGTGCAACCATGTCATTCCGTTGATTTGTGGTAAGGTCTGAACCAATCTGGATTAGCTTAGGGTTGTCTAAGGTTCCGAGATTGAAAGGAGTGGTTTGATTAAGATTGGGTTTGGGTTTGGGTTTGTCTATGACCCATTCCTTAATCTCCTGAGGTGTCTCAATGTCCTCTTGGATGTCCATCAAGTCTGAGTCCAACTTTGCATCAAAGTTACAGCCCTTGTGGAGAGAAGGCATGTCATCAGCAAGGACAGGCACATCTAAATTTAGAGTCCTGGAACAAAAGATGCTTTCACTTAATATATGCAACTGTTCGATCATGCAAAAGTGTTAGCATGTACTTGATAAAATAACTGCTAGTGCTGTAAAGGAAAGCAAACAATTAAAGTAATCTACAGGGCAGAGGGATTTTCTGCCCATTTTACCCTCGTTGACCAATGAATGGAGTGCTGCTCCAATTGTCGAGGGCAAAGTCCAGATGGGCTGCAGTGATGGAAGGATCGTCATTGTCCTCCTTCTCCCGAATGATAACCATGACATCTGGGCAATCACCGTCTGGGGTGTATCTATTTGTATGTTCATTATAAACAATGAAGCGAATGCCTGCCATCATCAAGGCAAGGTCATGTTTACGTTTCTGTTCCTTTTCTTCCACTTTGGGATCAGGAATCAGCACCTCTTTTACTTTAATTGGCACTACTTATGGAAACAGCATTGCCACAACATGTGCTGGAACCTTTACTGGAGATTGCATTAACTCACGAGGTAAAGGTATAGAAAATCATCGTGCGGCGGAAGCTTGAGGAACCTGTTTGTGCTTATGAGGATTCCTGTAACTGGAACAAGCAGAATAGCCTAGTCCGACTGTTCCGATTTGACTTGACATTTGAATAGGGTGCTTAATACCCTGCTTATCTTTACCAAGCCCTTGTTCAGGTTGATGACCCAATGACATCATTTCTTGAGTGGCCGACATAACCTCGGCAGAAATCTTGGGTACGGGAAGTGGCGCTCCAATAGAATGGTATTGCGTGTTACTCACTTCCAGAGTATGGAAACTGGCCGGTTCAACTTCTGAATTGAAGCTGATAATTGGTAGAGTTCCTTGTTCAGGACAATCCGGCTCAGCATTGACAGTGACTAGACTGTTGTTGATAATGTATTTGAGTTGTTGATGTAGCGTGGAGGAATACTCCGACCATGTGTGTATCCATGGTCTCCCTAATAGCAGGTTGTATCCTGAGTCTATCTTGAGGACGTGGAAGGATACATTGAATGTATTTGGACCAATCTCAATTAGCAACTCAATCTTTCCAACGGAATTTCGTCGGGATCCATCAAAAGCTCTGATGACCGTGTGGCTGCTTTGGATCCGCTTGAGATTGATATTCATCTTTACCAAGGTGGCATAAGGACAGATATTTAGAGATGAGCCTCCATCTATCAATACTCCTGCTAGCATATACCCAGAAGTCAAAACTGCAATATGCAAAGGCTTGCAATGACCGGTCCCTTCGGGAGGTATGTCATCATCAGTGAATGATATCACATTGTTGTTGAAAATGTGATCAACCAAATGTTGAAATTTTTCCACGTCCACTGATTTTGGCAAATAGGCTTCTTCTAAAACCTTCAAATGAGATCTTCCGATGATCCTCGGAAGAGAAAACCAAGTCCAAAGATTGAAATCGGTGTGGAGCTTCTCATGAAGCTTAAAACCACTTTGGCTTCATTGTGGCCCATAGTACGAAGGAATTTTTCAATCTTCTCCACAGGCAACTTCCCCTTTGCTTCGCAAGTAGGTTTAATAATCCGTTGAGGAAGATACAGTGGATTTTCCTTTGACACTGTAGTAGTAGTAGTAGTATGAGACGTGGATCCTTTAGCTTCTCCATAATTCCATGGAATATTGTGTAAGCTGACGACAGGATATTGTGGTCTGAAAGATAAAAGAAATTGGCTCTGGTGCGACCACTTTCAAAGGATTGTCAACTCCTTTGAGTTGAATTGGTTGTATGGGAAATACTTTGACGCCTCATCATCCACTTGGATATAATCGCTATCGATCCTTCCATTTGGTAGGACATGCATTCCCACCCTTGAGTTGTACAGTGTAATCATCTGTTATTTGCAGGACACCGCTATCAATAAGATTCTGAATAAGATGGCGGAGTGCCCAGCATTCTTCTGTGCTGTGACCGCGAGAATGTGAATGATATTAACACATTTCATCAGGATTGAACCGCCCTGAGTAGGGATTGATGGGAGGGAGAAGAAAGGTAATTCTTCCTTCGTTGATCAACATCTGTAATATCTCCTCCATAGATTGGCCCAAATAGGTGAATTCCCTCTGATTGGCAAAATCCCAACGGACTTTAGCATTTGCTCGCTTCACAACCTTATCCTCCATAGCTTCGCTTTCTGAAGGTGGTGAGGAGGCATTCGTAACAAAAGGAAGGAGATAGGTATGCTCATGCCTGATTAATTGGCGTGTAATTTGATGTTGGTAGGTCACCAGTTTTGCCAATTGTTCAATTTGTTTGGAAAGAGCTTTCATCTTTCATTCCATGGTAAACTGGAACTTTGCATTATCCCATTTGTCAACACCGTTTTTGATGGGTTAGGATGATTCGCCGTTAGAATTGGAACCTTATAAAGTGCTCCAACTGATCATGCTGACCTCTTCTTCTTTGTGTTGAGGAAGAGGGTTATCTTGCACATGAGGTTGATCTAGTTTAGTGACCACGATCTCACCGTTGTCTATTAGATCTTGAATCTTATGTTTCAAGGCCCAACAATCTTGAGTATCATGTCCAAGTGCCCCGGCATGATAAGCACACTTCCGAGTAGCATTAAAACCCCTCCCATTAGGGTTGGCTGGTGGAAGAAGATGTCAATTTTCTTCTGAGCAGTCAAAAGAGCAAGAATATTCATGGCTTCAAACATATGGTCCTTCCTCGCTGCGAGTCTCCGCATCTCTCTTCGGGCCTCCTTGTTGTGCTCATCCACTTGACGTTGAAGGTTTAGGAACTGAGGGTTAGATATGTCTTCGGGTTGTGGTGTCGCCTCCGTTCCTTGCTCTCCCATTGTCGCATCCCCTTAAAACTCGTTGTTATCCAAGTTGTCCTCAGCGTCAGCTTCATCCTCCGAGGCTGATGGAAATACAAAGCCTAATCCTCTAGGATGCGACTCGCCCCCGGGCCACACGGAATACCTTGCAATAATTCTCGAGTCTAGTGTCTGAAGCAGCATCTGGGTGGTCTCATCATCGGACCATCTAACTCCCGCTTGCCTACACAACCCACAAATGAGTGATGGGTGTGGCAAGCCTCCAGACAATGGTCCTCCCAGGCATCTTCGGATGGAAAAGTTGATTATTTCCCCCACATCGATAATAAAATCTTGTACAATGACATATAAAAGCAATGCCTTCTCTTTGAGCACATCTGAAGTGTGTGTGGATGGAAATAGCTTGGCGTATAGGAACATATACCATATCTTCCCATATCGGCTGAGATCTTTACTGCTAAAGACAGTGCCTCCTTTTAGGCCTTTGATCCATGTGGTACCCGACTTTGTCATTTCCTTCATAATAGCTTCATAATCGGGATCATGACCATGTAAGTGAGCGTACTGGCAATGTTTAGACACTCATAACTGGTAGTATGTGTTGATGGTGTCGGAACTAAAAGGCACTAACCTGCCCCGCACAAATGCATTGTAGGGGGCCTTATCCTCGGCTTTAGAGTAGAATTCTTTGACCACACTCACCACTGTGGCTTCGGGCTCTTCCGTGAACTTATTCTAACCTTTCTGATATATTTATTACATCATTTTTCCATCTACATGCTCAAAAGCAACCCCTCTCCCCGGTAAGTGCTTTTAGTTACAAGGTAGTCGTAATTACGATTTACTGTGGGCGGACACTTATGAATATTTGTCGATCAAAAGTTCGTGTTAGTGGTGTGGACCCTGAACTCTCTCCACGTTGCCTCTTTGATGCTGGTTTAGGTGCCATTGACTTGGAATTGGTGATACTTAACAAAAGTTTCCCCCCAAACTTAACTTAAGCAATCTGTCGAATACTTGGTGTGCAAGACTTGAAATTCCCCCAAACTTGGTGATTTGGCTTAAACTATGGTGATAGAAATTGAGGAATTAGAAGACAAACTACTTACTTTCAGTATATCTCTAAATTGGTTGTAGAGATTCGCTCAAACCCTAACCTTGAACTTTCAAATTGGTGTGAATTGAGGTTGCCAGATTGTGTGGTGAAGGAGTGGTTTTATAGAGAGGTGTAGGTGGGTAAGTGTTTGAATGTAGAGGGAGTTGTGGGTAAGTGGTATAATGGAATGGGGAGATAGTGATTAGTTTGGTAATTCTAGGGTGTATAAGAGTAGTGGGGTAGTAGGAAGTTGAAGTTGAAGTGGAAAAGTATTGCAAACTGATGTTCTTTAACTGCCCAACCGCCTTCTTCATTCTGAGACCGACCCTATTTGGGGTAATAACTGAAAAGCCACCTCGGTTGCTGCTATCTATTTTGTAGTCCTGGACCCACCTTGGCTTAGGTATAGTTCCTTTAAAGCCATGCCCGGCTGGCATGTAGCCTGCTAATGCATAGAGGACCCCCAGCCCCGGCTGGGGTATTATGCTTGTTTGGGGCCAGCCCCGACTGGCATGTGATCTGCTAATGCACCCTGTTTTGCTTATTTCTTGCCTCCTTAGTGCATCCATTAGCTTCTTAAGTACCTGAACATCATTAAAACCTTAATATAATTAGATCTTGAGCAATTTAAGCATGTAAGATTAGATTATCAAGAACAATACAAGCTAATAACTACGTGATGAACTTATTATATACTAATTATTATTCTAAACTATAATCTAACTAGCATGGATAAAATTGTTGAGAATGAAAGTAAAATTGGGTTGCCTCCCAACTAGAGCTTGATTTTAAGTCTTTCAGCCTGACTACTCCCTGTTTATGGCGTGTCTGCAAGTGTAATTACGATGACATCCGTGTTGGATTTGCCACCCCAATAATGTTTTAACCGCTGACCATTGACCTTAAACGTCTCCAATGGATTCCTACTGTAGAGTTCAACAACGCCATATGGGAAAACCCTTTTGACGGTAAATAGACCCAACCACCTCGATTTTAGCTTTCTTGGGAACAATCTCAACCTTAAGTTGAACAATAGTACTGATTGCCCCGGTTCAAACAATCTTTGCACGATTTTCTGGTCATGCCATTTCTGGACCTTTTCTTTGTATAAGTTAGAGTTCTCGTAATCTTGAAGTTGGAATTCATCGAGCTCATTTAACTGAAGTAGCCTCTTTTCACCCACAGCTGCTTGATCGAAGTTAAGTTTCTGAATTGCCCAGTAGGCTTTATGTTGTAACTCCATAGTTAGGTGAAATGTTTTCTCGTAGACCAACTGATATGGTGACATACCAATTGGTGTTTTGTACATAGTCCTGTAAGCCCATAGTGCATCGTCCAATCTAAGAGACCAGTCTTTCCTATTCGGTTTTACTACCTTCTCTAAGATTCTCTTCACCTCCTTAGTTGAAACCTCAGCTTGCCCACTTGTTTGGGGATGATATGTCGTCGCCACCTTATGGTTGACCCCATATTTTTCCAAGAGAGCTGTAAATGATCTATTACAGAAGTGACTACCCTCGTCACTTATAATAGCTCTTGGCGTGCCAAATCTTGTAAAAATATTCTTTTGCAAGATTTTAAGAACCACTTTGGCATCATTTATGGGGAGTGCTACGGCTTCAACCCATTTCAATACGTAGTCAACTGCAAGCAAAATGTACTGATTACCGAAGGAGAAAGGAAATGGCCCCATAAAATCCAAGCCCCATACATTAAAAATTTCAACTTCTAAGATCGTTTGTAGTGGAATCTCATTCCTCTTTTATATGTTACCCACCCTTTGACATCTATCATAGCTTTTAACAAACTGGTGGGTATTTTTAAATAATGTAGGCGAATAGAACCCGACTTGAAGCACTTTTGTCGCTGTTCTCTCACTTCCGTAATGCCCTCCGTATGTAGATGAATGACATTCGTGCAATATGTTCTTCACCTCATTATAGGGCACACACCTTCTAATCATCTTGTCGGCACACTATTTGAATAGACATGGCTCATCCCACATGTACCACTTGACGTCATGTAGGAACTTCTTTTTCTGATGTCGTGTAAGATCAGGGGGAAGGATGTTGCTCACTAGATAGTTAGTGAAATCCGCGTACCATAGAAATTCTGCATTTACTTCAAATAGTTGCTCATCCAAAAATGACTCATTGATTACACACTTGTCCTCTTCATTCTTACCCGGGTTTTCCAGCCTCGATAAATGATCTGCAACTTGATTCTCCGTCCCATTTCAATCTTTTATTTCCAAATCAAATTCCTATAGAAGGAGGATCCATCTGATAAGGCGTGGCTTAGCATCTTTCTTCAAAATTAAGTACCAAATGGCCGAGTGATCCGTATAAACTACTACCTTTGTTCCGATCAAATATGCCCGGAATTTATCAAAGGCATATACTACTGCAAGTAATTCCTTTTCCGTAGTTGTGTAATTCATTTGGGTCTCCGTAAGTGTCTTACTTGCATAATATATGGCATGGAATACCTTCTCTCGTCGTTGACCCAACATAGCCCCTATTGCATAGTCGCTTGCATCGCACATTAACTCAAATGACATAGTCCAATCTGGTGCGACAATAACTGGCGTTGTAGTCAACTTTTTCTTCAAAAAGTCAAATGCTAACTTACAATCTTCATCAAACTTAAAAACTGAATCTTTCACTAAGAGACTACACAATGGTTTTGAAATCTTAGAGAAATCTTTTATAAATCTCCTATAGAACCCGGTATGTCCAAGAAAGCTACGAATTCCCTTTACTGAAGTTGGCGGTGGAAGATTTTAAATCATTTACAGCTTTGCTCTATCAACTTCTAACCCCTTCGCGAAAACCTTGTGCCCCAAAATTATTCTTTCATCAACCATAAAGTGGCACTTTTCCCAATTAAGTACCAAATTTATCTCCATGCATCGCTTTAGAACCATCACCAAGTTCTCCAAACAGGCATCAAAATCATCTCCATAGACAGAAAAGTCGTCAATGAAGACTTCCACATTTTTCTCCACCATGTTCGAGAAGATGGCCATTATACACCGTTGGAAGGTTGCGGGCGCATTACACAAGCCGAAAGACATTCTCCTGAATGCGAATGTGCCATATGGGCACGTGAAAGTAGTCTTTTCTTGATCTTCAGGAGCAATGACTATCTGATTATATCCCGAATACCCATCCAATAAGCAATAAAATTTGTGGCCTGCCAATCTATCCAACATCTGATCGATAAAAGGCAGAGGAAAATGATCTTTGCGGGTTGCCTTATTCAACTTTATATAGTCCATACAAACCCTCCAACCAGTCACTATCCTCGTCAAAATTAGCTCATTGTCATCATTTTGTACCACGATCATTCCTCCCTTTTTTGGCACACATTGAACCGGGCTGACCCACTTGCTGTCTGAAATTGGGTAGATGATACCCGCGTCCAACCATTTCAGGATTTATTTCTTCATAACTTCCTTCATGATTGGGTTGAGCCATCTCTGTTGCTCCACTATTGGCTTTGCATCCTCTTCCATCAGAATTTTGTGCATGCAAAAGGATGGGCTGATTCCTTTGATATCTGCAATTGTCCATCCTATAGCCGATTTATGTTCTCTAAGCACTCTCAGCAACTTATTTTCCTGCAATTCGTTAAGCGCGGTAGAAATAATAACAGGTAAAGTATTAACATTGCCTAAATATGCATACCTGAGGTGTTTAGGAAGTGGCTTAAGCTCAAGTGTAGGTGGCTCCTCTAATGAAGGTTTCATCCTTGTTGTGGCTCTTTCCTCCGTGTGCAATGGTTCAAATGGTGCTTTGAATCTGCTAACTCGTGGCAGAGAGTCTAGCATCTGTAAGTAATCCACAAACTCCGGATCATCTAAATCTTCATCTCCCAATTATGTCGTTTCCAATGGATCATTAGCCAAACTTTTAACCATGTCTTCGCTGATTATCTGATCAATGACATCCATCCTGAAACACTCCTCTTCATCCATAGGAAATTTCATGGCTTTGAATACGTTGAACTTTACTTCCTGATCTTGAACCCTCATGGTTAGTTCACCTTTTTGCACATCAATAAGAGTCCTACCAGTAGCTAAGAATGGTCTCCCTAAGATAATTAGGATATTCTTATCTTCCTTAAAATCCAGAATTATGAAGTCCACGGGAAATATGAATTTGTCTACCTTAACCAAAATATCCTTTACAATGCCTCTTGGGTACATGACTGACCTATCTACCAACTGCAAAGAGATGTTCGTAGGCTTTGGAGCTGGTAAACCTAATTCTGTATATACTGATAATGGCATAAGGTTCACACTTGCCCCCAAATCACATAAACATTTGTTAAATTCCATGTTCCCAATTGTGCATGGAATGGTAAAACTTCCCGGATCTTTGAACTTTGGTGGCAAATTTTGCTGTAAAATGGCACTACACTCCTCTGTTAGTGCCACAGTTTCAAAATCTTCCAACTTCTTTTTTCCTAGATAGAATTCCTTTCATGAATTTAGCATAACTTAGCATCTACTCTAAAGCTTCTGCGAAAGGGATGTTAATCTGAAGTTTTTTAAAAACTTCCAAAAATTTTGCGAATTGCTTATACAATTTCTGTTTTTGGACTCTCTGCTGAAGCGGCGGTGGAGGATACACAACCGGCTTGTCATCTAACTTTGTTTGTTCGACTTGCTTTTCCTCACCCTGTTTTTCTTCAACCACTTTGTTTTCATCAACTTTGTCATCCGTTCTAACTGAATTTTCTGCACTTTTCCCATCTAGATGTTTTCCACTTCTCAAAGTGATTTCCTGACACTCCTCGTGATTTCCCTTTGGATTTCTTTCGGTGTCACTCGGTATAGTCCCTTGTGGTATATTGTTCAATGCTAAGGCAAGTTGTCCCATCTGATTCTCTAGGTTCTTGATGGCTACAGCTTGTGATTTCATCACTGCCTCGTTGCTCATTATATACTTCGACAACGACTCCTCTAAATCTATTTTTCTCTCTTGATGTTGAGCTAGTTGTTGATATTGATTCTGAAATCCTGGGGGATAAGTTTGTCTTAGAGCTTGTTGATTCTGATTGTTGCTCTATGAAAAATTAGGATGATTCCTATTCCCCGGATTGTATGCATTCTAGTACATATTCTGTGCAATTCTGTTGTAGCTACCCATAAATTGCACTAACGCTGGGTTGATTGCACATTATTCTGTAGGATGTTCACCCGCGCATAATTTACAAATAACTGCCACCTGCTGTGTCTGTACCTTTGACAAAGCATCCACTTTTTTCGATAACGCTGAAATCTGCGCTGCTAGTTAAACACCTTAATTAACTAACTCGCTATATCTCTATGTGAATTACAATCAAAGAAGGTTTAAGTCCAAGTTCTCTATCCGATTACATGCGATGTTAAGCATATCTTTACCCTAACATTCATCAAGATTCCATTCATTCACAGAATTAAAGAACACATGCTATATTAACTAAGTCTAAACTCGTATTTCCTACCTCGAATCCATACAAGTCAACAAAGAATTGGTGATCAGGAAATTCATAAATTCAAACACAAATTAATATAGATAAACTCAAAATCAAAGTTACATAATCATCGTTCCACTTAAATATCCGTTATAAGCCTAAAAAGTATTTTAGTTCATCATCAATGAAATAAAAACTGAATTAATTAAAGATAACATCCTTCCAATTACAAATATAAAACTAGAGAAGAAGAATAAATCCAGAACCACCCTTCTCTTTAGCCCAATTTGCAATTGATATGAAAATCCTTCAAAAATCTTCACTCCAATGCTTGCTCCAAAATCTGTCTTCTATCAATGTTAATTGCCTTCTGTTCTCCTTTCAATCATGTTATTTGATGTTAATTATATGCGTAGACACCTATTCTGATTAGAATCCTATGCCAATATGAGTCCCAAGTCATTGCCATCACTTATCTTCACGTTTGCAGCACTAGAAACAAACTAGGACTCGAGAATGTTCATTTTGACCTCCTACCGGTGGTGATGTCTTAATGTCAATAATAAGCCAGCCTCAACTGGCTATGTTCCTGCTAACTTGATCAAGACCCCCAACCCCGGCTGGGGTGTTAGGCACAAAATGGCAAGCCCCGACTGGGGTGTCTGCTGCTAATAAACTTTAGTACCCCACCTACAGGTGAGTTTTTTATAGGAAATAGCTAGCCCTACCGGGTGGCTTCGCTTAGTTGACCTCTTTAAGCTCCACAATTGCCAAGTTTTGCCACAATTCTACCCGTTTTGTCCAATAGCCACTCCATTAATCCTAAACAGAAAACAAAGCTAAACAAGTAAAAACAAAACATAAAACCAAGGAATTAACACCGCTTAAGCTTGAATTAGGAGCCGATTTGTGGGTATAAAACCCACTTATCAAAATCCCCCAAACTTAAACCGTGTTAGTCCTCGAGCACAAAACAAAACTAACATGCTATACAATGCAATGCCATGAGATATAATGCTTCTAATCTATATGCCTACGAATCCAGCAGTATCATAGAATCAAATGTATTCAACCGACCTCAGAGAAACCAAGCAAACACGTCGACTTCTTCATATCGAAACCCATCAATAATTCCTTATTAATCCTCGAATCTTAAATCCTTATTACTGGTATAGTGTGTGTGTGCTTAACATTCATGCTAACTAATGCAAATTCAAATTTAATACATAATAGACTTCTTAGAAGGCATTTTACAAAGTAAACTCAAAAATTTCAAAAACAGACAAGTTCCAACTAAAACCAAGCAATTACCAGTATTAAGGGTTCACAAAGGGTACTTATGCTTTATTTTTCATCACGGGGGCTTTTTGCACTTATTTCTCGTTTTATTTTTTTTTATTTTTTTTAGATATTTTTTTCAATTTCCCATGACTGTGCAATGTCTCGTTCCATTAGGCTAACAGTGCTACCCCTTAGCGAGCTTTCGACCAACGACTCCCAGACCATAAAAGACCTTAGGGCGCTAGGTGTAAAGAAAATCCCCTCGGGTGTACTTGCTCAAGTAACAAAGGCCACGAAACAAAACTAGCAACGATATTTATTTTTCTCTTTTTGTTCTTTTTTTAATATAAAGCTTATGTACCCCAAATTTTCTCCCAAACTTAGGTTCTTGCCTAATTCTTCGTCTTTATTGTCTATCCTTGTCATTCTCTCATTTACACTATCATTATCCTTTAGAAATTCCTTATGTGTCAATTTGAACTAATCAGTCCACATAAGTGTCATTACCGTGCTAACATTTTTATACCAGTGTTAAACAAGCACAAGATCCAATTCATAAAAAAAGATTATATCAAAGTTCTATTAATCGGTACCGTACTTGTCTACTTAATCACAATCTCATCATTGGCCAAAATAAAATGAACTATATCAAACTGCTGGACATATGCAATAAAACACAATACTTAACTAAATTCTTTATATATATATATATATATATAATATTTTTTTTAGATATGGTAAACATAACATAACAAACAACTAATAAAAACTATTTACAATCCTATATTACTATGCAACTAAATGACTACATGAATGCAAACATTTAATAATACTAAAACTAAACATGAAATAACATATGCAAACCTAATTAATGAAATTAAAAATGAAAACATGAAAATTAAACTAAATCCCCAAACTTGAAAATTACAATGTCCTCATTGTATAGATAAAGCAATAAATAAGTGAGGACTTCCCTGTAATCGCCTAAGCCTGGGGTGGTGGTGGATGTTGTTCTTCATCGGAATCACTAGGTGGGAACCTTGGCATTGGGGCTGGCTGCTGGTATGGGAATTGTACATTGGGAGTGATGCGATGCCCCCAAAATAGGTATACATCACCCATCTTGAGTCGCCAAATACGTGGTACAAAATTCAAATACAACTGTAGTGTAAAATAAGACAAAGCATAAACTGAGAGTTTTAATACGAATATTGTCTTCTAGACAGTATTAAACTCAAATGGAGTCCTCGATACATTTATTATCACACTATTTCATAGAATAGTGAGGACTACTAATGCTATCATCTGGACCGTCACTCCGTTCCCCGACTAATCCCGTCTACGTTCTAATTTCCTGAAGAGGATAATGAAAGCAAAAGGGTGAGCTCAACTAGCCCAGTAAGAAATATTATGACTAAGATAATGCAGAATAATTTATCGTTAGCCTTCAACAGTGTTAAACTGATAAAATATAACAAACATCAAGTTTAACTGCAGCGGAACAAGCAATCCATGAGAAAAGTCAAGTAGAGTATAAAATCTACTATCTTCTATGATTTAAAAGGTTTTTCATCACTTTTATCGCTGAGACTCAACTTAATAAATAATCCACATCATCGAATCACCACGACTACTACTACCAGGATATTCTTTAGTATCATGACCACAAATTATCCATGCACTACGGGCCAAGGATATTCGTGTATTCATCAATGGTCATGATCATGCCAACAACTGTCCATCAATGCACTATGGGCCAATGAGAACTTTTACCACATCATTTGTAACATTACGGTTATGATTATACCAAATAATCCCTGGTCATAATCATACTAAGTCCATCTATGCACTACAGGCTACAGATGACTTTCAACATAATATAAACATGAGGATGATGACAATGATATAAGAATTCAATAAAACAAGTTCAAGGATAAATTTTTAAAGATTTATAATTTAATTTATCCAGAAATCAATAACGTCCAAATTGTCAACATGATACTGCTTTGTGGAGTAAAATTCAAGAATAATATTGTACCAAAAATAATTTAGACCAAAAACGAATCAATTTTTATCATGAATAGTACCTCGGGTGAATAGTACTCGAGTGAATAGTACCCCGTGAATAGTACTCCAGCATGAAAAAGTTAAAACTTATCAAGAATGTTCAGAATAATATTTCCATGAAAAGATACTAGATGAAGCGCAAATATCATGGATATTCTACTAATTTCATGGAGTTTAGAAGCCAAAACTTAAACAAAACGAGTATAAAATTCAAAATCTGAAACGAAATAATATTACTTACATACTACAGAGTATAGAAGAAAATATTATTTCAAGCGAATATTGAACAAAAATAACATCCCTTACCTTGAAAAGATGAGTATTCCAACTGGTATAGCGGGGATATTCTTGAAGAAAATATTCACTATTTTCTACGCTCAAAGCTTTCTAAAACTCGAAAGAAATATGCTCAAAATTATAGAAGAAGAATTCTTTGATTCTGGTGTGATTTTCAATTCTAACCTAAGCGTCTATTTATAGGAAAATGCTAGAACGCCATAGGAGACTAAATTATTAAAATAATATTTTATTTTATTTTTTCCTTACGCATGCCAAGACCATGACTATCAAGGCATGCCATTCTTAAAGAATCTCAGCACATGTTTTGACAAAACAAAAGTGGGTCCCACCCATAATTTTAATAAAAATATTTTAATTTCTGAAACTTCAACAATTCATAATAAATAGCCCTTTTATCAGAAAAATATGAATTTTATGTCCATTCCACACGAAATCGAATTCTCTACAACTTTGTAGCTTTAAGTTTTTCCAAATTCCAAACAGAAAATATCCGAATTCCACAAACGGACGATTTTCAATACCTCATAAAATTCATAACAAATCATACGTTAATTTTTAACGGTTCAAAATTTATTGACATATACTCAACTTATATATGTACAACATATCCAAAAATCACAACGATCCAATGGTCGGATTAAAATTATAACTCACGCAATAGAGCTTTAAGAACACCAATTTAATTTTTTAATACCTCTAATCCGACAAAATACTGATAAAACACCTCAACATTAATTCCTTCATTTATAACCACATAAAATAAATATTTTCCTATCCATCATTTATGTCCACATAAAATAAATATTTTCTTATCATATAAATCAATAATTAATTATTCACAAATAATATTACGTAATCACAATAATGACAACCAAAGTGCTCCTCGTGAAAGAGGGGCTTGTCGATAAGAATTTCTCCTTCATCATGCCATGATTAGGTGACCAAACCTCTCCTTGACAAAACTTTCTAGACATTGCCAATAATGCTATCTAATAATATTATTCAAATAATATGAATTATTGATTTGATAATGGGAAATACTGTGCAGTGATAATTATTTAAACAATAATAAAATAGAATATCAACGCAGCAATTATTGAATCAATAAAATAAAATATTGAACAGTAATTACTGTAACAATTATTGAGTAGAGCCTTCTCACGTAAGAATCAATAATTCAAAAATACTGTGCAATACCGTGTGCTACTGTGCAACAATGCGTATTACTATATTTTTACCACCAGGTATTCTAACAGTGTTAACGGTAATAACTACGTCGTTATTTATATAAAAGATATTTTTATCGTTTTCTCAATCCAACAATAATTTTGTTGTGGGGTCTACCAATGATTATGTCGTCGTACGAATATTCCCTGTTAAAATGAATATTCCCTAACCAATCGAATATAATATAACAACTTGCGTACTTTTCAAAATTTATAAATATTACCTTTAACTATAACATTATATTAAATTCACTCCATAATATTCAAAAATGATATTTATAGAAAATTCATCTGTATTCATAAAAGTTGGGGTCTTACAATTGAAGCTCTGGAGTGTCGCATTCAATGAGGCGAAAGATAGATTCATGGCTTCAAACATATGGTTCTGCCTCGCTGCGAGTCTTCGCATCTGTCTTCGGGCCTCCTTGTTGTGCTCATCCACTTGATGTTGAAGGTTTACGAACTTCCGTTCCTTGCTCTCCCATTGTCTCATCCCCTTGAAACTCGTTGTCATCCAAGCTATCCTCAGCGTCAGCGTCATCCTCCGAGGCTGATGGAAATACAAAGCCTAATCCTCTAGGATGCGACTCGCCCTCGGGCCACACCGAATACCTTACAATCATTCTCGAGTCTAGTGTTTAAAGCGGCATCAGGGTGGTCTCATCATCGGACCATATAATTTCCGCTTGCCTACACAACCCAAAAATGAGTGATGGGTGTGGCAAGCCTCCAGAAAATGGTCCTCGCATGCATCTTCAGATGGAAAAATTAATTATTGCCCCCACATCGATAATAAAATCTTGTACAATGGCATATAAAAGTAATTCCTTCTCCTTGGACACATCTGAAGTGTGTGTGGTTGGAAACAGCTTGGCACACAGGACACATACCATATCTTCCCATATCGGCTGAGAACTTTACTGCGAAAGACAGTGCCTCCTTTTAGGCCTTTGATCCATGTGGTGCCCGGCTTTGTCATTTCCTTCATAATAGCTTTATAATCGGGATCATGATCACGTATGTGAGCGTACTGGCAATGTCTAGGCACTCGTAACTGGTAGTATGTGTTGATGGCGTCAGCACTAAAAGGCACTAACCTTCCCCACACAAATGCGTTGTAGGGGGCCTTATCCTCGGCGTTAGAGTAAAATTCTTTGACCACACTCACCACTGCGGCTTTGGGCTCTTCCGTGAACTTATTCCAACCTTTTTGATATATTTGTTGCATCATTTCGCCATCTACATGCTCAGGTTCCAACCCCTGCTCCAGTGTGAGTGCTTTACTTACAAGGTAGTCATAACGGTCGGCGACGGCGGCACTTATGAATTTTCGCCGATCAAAAGTTCGTGTTGGTGGTGTGGACCCTGAACTCTCTCCACGTTAACTCTTTGATGTTGGTTTAGGTGCCATTGACTTGGAATTGGTAATACTCAACAAAAGTTTCCCCCCAAACTTCACTTAATCAATCTGTCGAACACTTGGTGTGTAAAACTTGAAATTCCCCCAAACTTGGTGATTTGGCTCGAACTATGGTGATAGAAACTGAGGAATTTGAAGACAAACTACTTACTTTTAGTATATCTCCAAATTGGTTGTAGAGATTTGCTCAAACCCTAACCTTGAACTTCCAAATTGGTGTGAATTTAGGTTTTTAGATTGTGTGGTGAAGGAGTGGTTTTATAGAGAGGTGTAGGTGGGTAAGTGTTTGAATGTAGTGGGAGTAGTGGGTAAGTGATATAATGCAGTGGGGAGATAGTGATTAGTTTGGTAATTCGTGGGTTTAGGGTGTATAGGAGTAGTGGGGTAGTAGGAAGTTGAAGTTGAAGTGGAAAAGTATTGCAAAATGATGTTCTTTAACTGCCCAACCGCCCCTTCAGTTTACAGACCCCAACCCCGACTGGGGGTAATAGCTTTGAAAAAGCCAAATTTCACCGCCTACTATCTGCTTTTGTGAGTCCTGGACCCTGCTTGGGTATAGTGCCTTTAATGCCAGCCTCGGCTGGCATGTAGCTTGTTAATACACAGAGGACCCCCAACCCCGGCTGGGGTATTATGCTTGTTTGGGGCTAGCCCCAGCTGGCATGTGATTTGTTAATGCACCCTGTTTTGCTTATTTCTTGCCTCCTTAGTGCATCCATTAGCTTCTTAAGTACCTGAGCGGTCCTTTACTTGCCAATAAGATATTAAGAACATGGCATTATTAGATTTCTTTCAAAATCGACTGTGACGATCACGTCAAGAGATGCTATCAACGTCAAGTCCATGGAAATGTCATCCACGCTCCTCCAAGTGAACTACACAATATGAGTTCACCATGACCCTTTTCCATGTGGGGTATGGACGTGGTTGAGCCAATATAACCCAAAGCCAACAATGGTTATCGATTCATCTTTACCGTGATTGATTATTTCATCAAATGGGTAGAAGCGGCATTTTTTCCAAAAGTCACCAAAGAGGTAATCATTGTTTCATCAAAAAAGATATCATCTATCGATATGGACAATCGGAGTTGATTGTATCGGACAATGCCAAGAATCTAAACAACCAAATGATGAAGGAATTATGCAACAAATTCCATATCAAACATCTTAACTCCGTCATTTATCGTCCCAAGATGAATAGTGTTGTTGAAGCAACCAATAAGAACATTAAAAAGATCATGCAAAAGATGTTCGCCAATCACAAGGGATGGCTTGACTTATTTCCTTTAACTTTGTTAGCCTACAAGACGTCAATGCGCACTTCTACTAGGGCTACCCCCTATTCATTGGTCTACGGCATGGAAGCAATACTCCCCATAGAAATAGAAATGGAGTCATTAAGAGTGTTGATAGATTCTCAGATGGATGAAGATCAATGGTTGCAATACTGATACCACCAGCTATCTCTGATAGATGAGAGGAGGGTTGCGACCATCATTCATGGTCAATTATATCAACAGAGGATTGCTTGGTCATAAAATAAGAAAGTTCGGCTTTGACAATTTAAATAAAATAACTTGGTATTAAAGAAAGTCCTTGCTAATCAAGATGAAGTCAAAGGAAAGTTTTCCCTGAACTAGGAAGTCCCTTTCATTGTCAAGGAAGTGTTGATGGGAGGAGCCCTCAATTTGCAAGAAATGGATGGGGAAGAATTCCCCCAACTCATCAATTCAGACACCGTGAAAATGTATTATGTCTTAAATCACCTGTAAGCCACCATCTTGGTCTTGAAAAAAAATCAAAATAAAAAAAATCAAATCCATCAAGTCAATTTAGGTTTTTACTACAAAGCTGAAACTACAAAAGACCTGATCTCCCCTCATCAATGGGAGTACGTAGGCAGCCATCTATGGTGCGCTTAAACCAAATAAAAAACCCAAATAAACACTTCTCAAACCGTTTAGCTCATCAAGCTGGAACTACGAAAGACCTGATCTCCCCTCATCCAGAGGAGTACGTAGGCAACCATCTATGTTGTTGGGTAAAATCTAATTATGCACAGCACGCAAATATACGTGGTCAATAAGTAATAAAGTGAAAGTAGAGTATTGTTCCCATGTGGAATTATTAATACAAATTACCAAATACCAACTCTTAACCAAACTAATTTTATTTAAACAATCAATTTAAGGTTATGAATTAAATTATTTAATTAAACCTAATTCTAATTACGACTAGTTAAAAATCAGATTTTGGAGATTTAAGAGTACAACTTTACTTATTTATTCGCTTAAATTAATATACTTCTTATCAATTATGCTCACTATTCTGAATTGTTAATCAAGAACACAAAAGTAAATATGACCATCTCTCAATGCATCATACTGAAATCAACTTCAATCCACATATGATAGAATTAAGAAGAACACACTAATTAATTAATTCACTATATCTTTATGTGAATTATAATTAAAGAGGATTTAAAGCACAAGTTCTTTATCAGAGTACATGCGATGTATAGGTATATCTCTATCCTTGACATAAATTATGAATTCCAATGCTATGTAGAAAACATAATCACGTGCTATTATGATCAAATCTAAATCTATAATCCATCTCTCGAGTTCATATAGATTATCACGGTAATTGTTAGCTAGGCAATTAAGCAATAAACATAAACCATAATAGACAATCCAATAATAATCAACAATAATTAACAAATAAGCATACTAAAAATAAACTATGCAATAAGCTCCATTGTAATCTTAAACAAGAATTTAGTTCATGATTATTGAATTAAAACCAAGAATCCACAATTGAATAAACATTAAAAGACAAAAATAAGAGTAGAGAAAAGAATAAAATCTATTATTAGCAAATCTTCATCTCCCTTAAGCTCCTCCTCTTGATCTTCAATGGTCTCCAAGTTGCTTCAATCTTCAAATCTAATAAGAACTAGGGTTTTATCTTAATCTAATCTAATGGAATCCTCTGCTTAATCCTTGTGATTCTCCTCCTTTTATATGCCTCTTCATGTGTCTTTCAGAGTCTTTAAATTCCTTGAAACAAACATCTTAAACCAATCCTCCTTGAACTCAACTTCTGAAAACTCCTTTTTCTTCCCGACAAGCCCACCCTGGCTTGGCGGGGGTACTTTTCCAAAAATTATAGAAATGCCACTAAGCTACATTTTTCATTTATGACCTTCCAAAGAAGTTTCCTACAACAAAAACACAAAAAACAAGTAAAATGACACTAAAAATACTTTAAGTTAATAAAGAATTAATCCATAAAGATTTCTAATTCATAGGTATAAAACCCACTCATTAGTGCGGTCGAACCATCAAAAAGAAAGCCAAACACTTTGCCTAAACCTTGACAATATCAAAGACCAGTCCCAAGATACCAAAAATTGGTACACCAGAAAAGCCCAAAGATCAACGACCCATTCTGAAAGATCCTAGGACATCTCAATGTCAATCCATCAAGGAGAAGTTTAGGACACATCAAGATGGCTAGTCATAAAGAAAATGACAACTATCAAGCAAGTGACAAGACATATCTAAAAGGGAAGTGAATCAAAATATATTTCATTGCCATATAATATTATTTGATATATACAATGTATCCTGTGCATGACAAAAATAGCTAACCTAGTCCATACAGGAAAAAGAAAGCTAGTCTATAAATCCGCTGATAAACAGGATAGCAAGTCCAACATGGCGTCCATCTCAGAAGATGGGGGCGAATCTATAAGCTTCTGCCCTAAGGTCTCCATGTGAGCCAGTAGATCCACAGCCATCTACATAGTGCTACAATGACCATCTATGAATGCACTCATATCTGCAACAATGCTAGCCGTGTAGGATCTAAGTGCAGTACTGTAAGACCCCAACTTTTATGAATAAAGAATAATTTTTCTCGAAATATATTTTTGAATATTATGGTTTGGATTTGATATAATGTTATAGTTGTGGGTAATATTTACAAATTTTGCAAAGTAAGCAAGTGGTTATATAATATTCGATTGGTCGGAGAATATTCATTTTAAACAGGAAATATTTGTACGACGGCACAATCATTGGTGGACCCCACAACGAAAGTATTATCGTAGTTAGAAAACGACGAAATTATCTTTTTATAAAAATAACAGCGAAAGTGTTACCGTTAAAACTATTAAACTACCCATTAGTAAAAGTACAGTAATACGCGTGGTTACATAGTAACACACGGTATTGATTATTGATGCTTACGTGAGAAGTCACTCAGTTATACTCAATTATTTCTATACTAATTGTTGCATCATATCTCTCATATTATTGATTCAATTATTGTCACAGTATCATCTGCATAATATGTTATATTACTAAATCAATAATTGAGATGACAAAGTTATTCATATTATTATTTGCAATATTGACAATGTCTAGAAGTTCTGTTAAGGAGAGGTTTGGTCACCTAATTGCGCACCAATAAGGAGAAATCCTTATCGAAAAGCCCCCTCTTTCCTAGGAACGACCTAGTTGTTAAATATTGTGAATTATAATATTAATGATGAATAAGCTTGTGTTAATTAAAAATGAAATTGATAGTTTCATTGTGTTGGAATTATTAGTGTTAGTGGAAATCGACATTTATTTCGATAATAATTGATGTCTGGATGTTATATTAACCAATCGGGTAATTAACCGGATAAATGAGCAATTAATTGCTATTAATTCACATTATTATAACTATTTGTGCACATGTGTGTACTATTGATTCACATTCTTGTTCTATTAGGGGAGGTGGTGCAAGATTGATAATACTTGCAGGACTAAATTAAAAATAAAGGAAAAGAGGAAGGTATTATTCTGTAATATTTCGAGCCCCAAAACGTGCAATTATTGAAACTATATTTTCCTATAAATAGAAGCTCATTATTCCTTCATTTCTCACCAATTCACTAAAGCTATAGAGCAATTATTATAGAGAGAAATTATAGAGAGAAAGAAGAAGAGAAGTCTGCTACCTCACTATTCTAGTATCCAGTTTTCTTCTAAGGTAAGGGGTATTATTCCTTCGTATTCATGAAGAGAGTTATTTTCTTTTAATACTCGTAAGGGTTATTATTCCATTCCTTATTATAATGTTGGAATAACCTGTCTATGCGAAGTACCGCATACATGGTGAAATTCTTCTGTTATTCCATTCCTTATTATTACATTGGAATAACTTTATACATCTAAGGCCTATCGCATACCCGGTGAATTCTGTTGTTATTCCATTCTTTATTATTCATTGGAATATCCCGCTGCATGCGGATTACGCATGACACCGTTTCGCTTCTTTATTATTACATTGGAATATCCCATGCATGCGGATTCTGCATGATCTCGTTCCATTCTTTATTATTACATTGGAATAACTTTTCATGCGATCTATCGCATGCTTGGTGAATTCTTTTGTTATTCCATTCTATATTATTCTGTTGGAATAACCTGTCTATGTGGATTACCGCATGCATGGTGAATGATCCTTCATATTCATTCCTTATTAAATTGTGAAAATGATATGTCTACGTGGATTACCGCATGGCGGGCGAAAATCCATTTTGCAGTTTCATATATTCTATTATACTTAGTTGGTTAAAGTTTTGGCTTCTATACTCCATGAAATTAGTGGAATATCCTTGATATTTGCGCTTCATCCAGTATCTTTTCATGGAAACATTCTTCTGAGCATTCTTGAATTTTACTCTACAAAGCAGTATCATGTTGACGATTTGGACGTTATTGATTTCTGGATAAATTAAATTATAAATCTTCAAAATTTATCCTTGAACTTGTTTTATTGAATTATTATGTCATTGTCATCATCCTCATGCTTATATTGTGATTAAAGTCATCTTTGGCTTACGTGCATAGATGGACTTGGTATGATTATGACCAGGAATTATTCGGTATAATCATGACCGTAATGTGAAGAATGATGTGGTAACAGTCCTCATTGGCATGTAGTTCATTGATGGACAGTTGTTGGTATGATTATGACTAGGGATTATTCGGTATAATCATGACCATTGATGATTACATAAATATCCTTGGCCGTGGTGCAGGGATGATGTTGATTATTTTTAAGCTAAGTCTCAGCGATAAAGTTGATGAAAATCTTTTTAAATCATAGAAGATAGTAGATTTTATGCTCTACTTGACTCTTCTAATGGATTGTTTATTCCGCTACAGTTGTTGATCTAAAACTTGTTGTCTTTTATATTCTATCAGTTGTTATACTGTTGAAGGCTAAGGATAATTTATTCTGCATTATCTTAGTCATAATATTTCTTACTGGGCTAGTTAAGCTCACCCTTTGCTTTCATTGTTCTCTTCAGGAAATAAGAATATAGCTGGGACTAGTCGGGGAATGGAGTGACGTTCCAGATGATGTCATTAGTAGTCCTCACTATTCTGTTAAATAATGTGATAATAAATGTAATGAGGACTCCATTGAGTGTGAATATTGTCTAGATGACAATATTCTTATTAAAACTCTTATATTATGTTTTGTCGTATTTTACACGACTGTTGTATAATTAAGTTATATTTGAATTTTGTACCATGTATTTGGCGACTCAAGATGGGTGATGTATACCTATTTTTGGGGCGTCACAGTTGGTATCAAAGCTTAGGGATATGATCCCTGGCTGAGATGTGAGACAAGAACTAGGAGGGGAGAGACGGGGAATTCCTTCGCTAGTATGACCTACCTAAGTTTATTTGGTATTTAATTGGTCGATCAGAGTTTAGGGATAATGTGTGATATGATAATTAACCCTTGTTTTGTGGCAGTATTTAAAAATGGCATCCGAAAATGTTGAGATAAGCAATGAAGCACATTAGACCGTTGAGTCACCACAGATTAATACTCAGGATAATGTGCAACAGGAAGCCAGTAATCCTCAGGTAAACAATAACGATCAAATGATGAACGATGGGACGTTCAGAGGCTTTATACAATTCATTTAACATCAGGCGAGGGCGGCTCCTGTCCAAAATGTAGGTGGAAACACTGACAACTCTCGAATGGTCACCGCTAAGTAGTTCAAGGAGCTAGGACCACCGGAGTTTTTTGGAGAGCCAAAACTGCTTAAGGCAGAGATGTGGATAAAGCAGATCAACAAGATATTTGATGTCTTGGGATGCTCAGGGAGTAAAGGTTCCTTTGCCACCTTCATGTTGTGAGCAGAGGCAGATTACTGGTGGGAATCTGTAAAGCGTACTCAACCTGCCGCACTGAAGATGTCTTGGGAGAAGTTCTAAGAACTGTTCAACGACAAGTACTTTCCTGAAAGTATTCGTCACATGAAAGAGGTAGAGTTCATCAAGCTTGAGCAAAACAATATGACCAGTGGCACAAGATCGAAGCTAAGTTTGCCGAAGTTGTCTCTGGGTTTATGGCCCCACTTGGTTGATAATGAGGAGAGAATGACGCGATGTTTCCAAGAGGTTTGAAACCCGAGATACGTCAATACCTAATTTCTCAAAAACTGTGTTTGTATTCAGATGTTGTGAATAGGGCTCAGTTATTGGAGCACGATAATGAGTCAACCCAACCAAGAGAAAGTAGCTGACAAGTTGATAATACCAGTGGTAGCAGTCATCAAAGCAGTGACAACAAGCATGGAGGGAATCAACATGCCAGAAATGGTAATCACTTCGGTGGTAATCATGGCCATGACAATAAGAGTGGACATTTCAAGAATAGGAGATTCAATAATGATGGAAAGACGTCAGCACCAGCACCTGTTGTTAAGGAAGGAGAACGACCGCCAATCGTATGTTACAAATGCGGAGGGGAGGGACATATCAGTCCAAACTGCGTGATGCAGTCCAAAGCGTGTTACAATTGTGGAAAAGAAGGTCACCTAGCCCGATTTTGTCGTGCACCAAAGTCACGTCCAGCTGGGATGGAGGCATCAAACGGTGTCCCAGACAAGACAAAACTGGTAGTTCAAGGGAGATCGTTAGTCGTAACCTCCCAAAAAGCGAGGAATCCGAACGAGGTGATCACGGGTAAGCTAATTATAAACTCTAGCGAAGTTTATACTTTATTTGATACCGGTTCTACCCACTCTTTTATTTCTCCTACTTGCGCTCAACGTTTAAATTTGACTCCGGAGAAATTAGACTTTGACTTATCTGTTAAAACTCCGTTGGGAGAAACCTTTATTACATCCACTGTATATAAGTCTTGTTTGATTCAAATTGGTAACCGCACGTTACCTATCGATCTTATTTCTTTGAAAATACTTGCATTTAATGTGATTTTAGGGATTGATTGGTTAACTACTCATCATGCTAAAATCGATTGTTTTCGTAAGGTTGTTAGCTTTCATATTCCTAACCAACCTATTATACTTAATTCAAGCAACCAAACCACTAAAAGTCAATCATTTGTCATATCAAGTCATAAAGCTATTCGTTTATTGAAAAACGGATGTCAAGCTTTCTTAGCCCATGTCACTTGATTTAAATAAAAATACGCCGATTTGAATGATATTTCTATTGTTAATAAATTTCCGACGTATTCCCCAAGAACTTCTTCGCCTACCCCTCAGAGCGTGAAATTGAATTTTGTATCGACCTTGAATCTGGTACAAAACGCACTTCCAAAGCCCCATATCAAATGGCTCCAATTGAACTTCAGGAGTTAAAAACACAACTACAAGAATTATTAGACATCGGTTTCATTCGTCCTAGTACGTCTCCTTGGGGTGCTCCTGTTCTATTCGTGAAGAAGAAAGATGGAAGTATGCGACTTTGTATTGATTATCGGGAGTTGAATCATGTCACCATCAAAAATAGGTACCCGTTGTGACGACCCCAAAACAGGTATACATCACCCATCTTGGGTTGCCAGATACATGGTACAAAATTCAAATACAACTTAATTATACAACAGTCGTGTAAAATACGACAAAACATAGCTGAGAGTTTAAACAAGAATATTGCCTTCTAAACAATATACACTCTCAAATAGAGTCCTCATTACATTTATTATCACATTATTCCATAGAATTGTGAGGACTACTAATACTATCATCTGGACTGTCACTCCGTTCCCCAACTAGTCCCGGCTACGTTCTCATTTCCTGAAAATAACAGTGAAACAAAGGTTGAGCTCAACTAGCCCAGTAAGAAATATTATGACTAAGATAATGCAGAATAAATTATCCTTAGCCTTCAACAGTATAACAACTGACAGAATATAATAGACAACAAGTTTTAGATCAACAACTGCAGCGGACTAAGCAATCCATTAGAAGAGTCAACTAGAGCATAAAATATACTATCTTCTATGATTTTGAAAGGTTTTCATCAACTTTATTGCTGAGACTCAGCTTAATAAATAAACCACAACATCCCTACACCACGGCCAAGGATATTCATGTAATCATCAATGGTCATGATTATACTGAATAATCCCTGGTCATAATCATACCAACAACTGTCCATCAATGAACTACAGGCCAATGAGGACTTTTACCACATCATTCATCACATTACGGACATGATTATACCGAATAATTCCTGGTCATAATCAGACCAAGTCCATCTATGCACGTAAGCCAAATATGACTTTAATCACAATATAAGCATGAGGATGATGACAATGACATAATAATTGAATAAAACAAGTTCAAGGATAAATTTTAAAGATTTATAATTTAATTTATCCAAAAATCAATAACGTCCAAATTGTCAACATGATACTGCTTTGTAGAGTAAAATTCAAGAATAATATTCATGTACCAAAAATAATTTAGACAGAAAAGAAATATATTTTTCGGGTAAATAGTATCCCGTGAATAGTACCCTATGAATAGTACTTCAAAAATAGTACCTCGTGAATAGTGCCCCGACATGAACAGTACCCCAAATACCCGAGTGAATAATATTCGGGTGAATAGTAATTTGGGTGAATAGTAACCCATGAATAGTAACTTGTGAATAGTACTCTGACATGAAAAGTGCCCCGAATACCCGAGTGAATAATACTAGAGTGAATAGTAATTAGGTAAATAGTAACCTGTGAATAGTAACTCATAAAAAAAATCAAAGAAAATGATATTCCATGACGAGTACAAAAGAAATGATATCTTATACGAGTATAATAGAATATACGAAACTGCAAATGGATTTTCACCCGCCATGCGGTAATCCACGTAGACAGATCATTTTCACAATTTAATAAAGAATGAATACGAAGGATCAATCACTATGCATGCGGTAATCCACATAGACAGGTTATTCCAATAGAATAAAAAAGAATGGAATAACAAAAAAATTCACCAGGCATGCGATAGACCGCACAGACAGGTTATTCCAATAGAATAATAAATAATGTAACGGTCAATGCATGCGTAATACGCATGACACAAGAAATTCCAATGAATAAATAAAGAATCGGAACCAGTCATGCGTAATTCGCACGAGCATGGATATTCAACGTAATAATAAAAAGAACGGAACCAGTCATGCGTAATCTGCATGCATAGGATATTCCAATAGAATAATAAAGAATGGAATAACAACGAAATTCACCGGGCATGCGATAGACCGCACGCATGTGTTATGCCAATGAATAACAAATAATGGAATAACGGAAGAATTTCACCATGTATGCGGTACTTAGATAGACAAAGTTATTCCAACATAAAAATAAAGAATGGAATAACGAAGAATTTCACCATGTATGCGGTACTTGGCATGAGATGTTATTCAACATAATAATAAAGAATGGAATAATAGAAGAATTTCACCATGTATGCGGTACTTGCTTAGACAGTTATTCCAATAATAATAAAGAATGGAATAACGAAGAATTTCACCAGTATGCGGTATTTCGCATAGATAGGTTATTCCAACATAATAATAAAGAATGGAATAACAGAAGAATTTCACCATGGATGCGGTACTTCGCATAGACATGTTATTCCAACATAATAATAAAGAATGGAATAACAGAAGCTCTCTTCATGAATACGAAAGAAATAATACCCCTTACCTCAAAAGAAGACTGGATACTGGAATAGTTAGGTAGCAGACTTCTCTTCTTTTTTCTCTCTATAATTTCTCTCTATAATAATTGCTCTATAGCTTTAGTGAATTGGTGAGAAATGAAGGAAGAATGAGCTTCTATTTATAGAAAAATACAGTTTTGATAATTGCACATTTTGGGGCTCGAAATATTACAGTATAATACCTCCCTCTTTTTCTTCATTTTTAATTTAGTCCTGCAAGTATTATCAAACTTGCACCACCTCCCCTAATAGTAAATCATGTTAATTAATAGTAAATCATGTGACTCAATAGTTCTAAACATGTGAAAAAATTAATTATAGTATAGTACCTTCATCTATACCTCTATTTTTAACTTAGTCATGCAAGTATTATCAATCTTGCATTAACTCCCCTAATAGTAAATGAATGTGAATCAATAGTACACACATGTGAACAAATAGTTATAATCATATGAATCAATAGCAATTAATTGCTCATTTATCCGGTTAATTACCCGATTGGTCAATATAACCTCCAGACATCAATTATTATCGAAATAAATGTCGATTTTCACTAACACTAATAATTCCAACACAATGGAACTATCAATTTCATCTTTAATCAACACGAACTTATTCATTATTCATAGTATAATTCACAATATTTAATAACAAGGTCGTTCCCAGGAAAGAGGGGACATTCGGATAAGGATTTCTTATTGGCGCGCAATTAGGTGACCAAACCTCTCCTTGACAGAACTTCTAGACATTGTCAATATTGAAAATAATAATATGAATAACTTTGTCGTCTCAATTATTGATTTAATAATATAACATATTATGCAGATGATATTGTAACAATAATTGAGTCAATAATATGAGAGATATGATGCAACAATTCTTTGGTAATAATTGAGTATAATGGTGACTTCTCACGTAAGCATCAATAATCAATACCGTAGTGCTACTAACGCAACGGCGCGTATTCTTTGTTTTTTACTACCGGGTAGTTCAACGGTTTTAACGGTAACACTTTCGCCGTTATTTTTATAAAATGATAATTCTATCATTTTTTAACTACGACAATACTTCCATTGTGGGGTCCACCAATGATTGTGCCGTCGTACGGATATTCCCCAACAAAAAGAATATTCCCCGACCAAACGAATATTTTATAACAACTTGCATACTTTGCAAAATTTATAAATACTACTCACAACTATAACATTATATCAAATCCACACCATAATATTAAAAAAAATATTTCAAGAAATTTAAATCTTTATTCATAAAATTTTGGGTCTCACACCCGTTGCCTCGCATTGATGACCTGTTTGACCAGTTGCAAGGAGCCAAATTCTTTTCAAAGATTGATCTTCGTTCCGGATATCATCAGTTGAAGATTAAAACTGATGACATTCTAAAGATCTTTTGAAATTGATGCGGGCATTATGAATTCCTAGTCATGTCTTTTGGATTGACTAATGCTCCTGCTGCCTTCATGGACATAATGAACTGAGTATTCAAGGAATATTTGGATCACTTTGTTATCTTTATTGATGACATCCTCATATACTCCAAACCCGTGAAGACCATGAGCAACACTTGAGGCTGATACTTCAAAAGCTTCGTGAAAACAAGCTTTATGCCAAGTTGAAGAAATGTGAGTTCTGGCTTGAGGAAGTTGCATTCCTTGGGCACGTGATATCAAATCATGGAATATCTGTTGACCCAGCAAAGATTGAAGCAATCCAAAGTTGGGAGCAACCAAAGTCAGTGACCGAAGTACGTAGCTTTCTCGGCTTAGCTGGTTATTATCGGAGATTCGTGGAAGGATTTTCTCGAATCGCTACTCCATTAACTAAGCTGACTCGAAAAGATACAAAATGATCTGGGAGTTAGAGTCTGAGATGAAGTCAAGATATCCTCATCTCTTCGATATACCAGGTACGTACCCTAATTTCGAGGACGAAATTTTATAAGAAGGGGAGGTTGTAAGACCCCAACTTTTATGAATAAAGAATAATTTTTCTCAAAATATATTTTTGAATATTATGGTGTCGATTTGATATAATGTTATAGTTGTGGGTAATATTTACAAATTTTGCAAAGTAAACAAGTGGTTATATAATATTCGATTGGTCGGGGAATATTCATTTTAAACAGGGAATATTCGTACGACGGCATAATCATTGGTGGACCCCACAACAGAAGTATTGATGTAGTTAGAAAACGACAGAATTATCTTTTTATAAAAATAACGGCGAAAGTGTTACCGTTAAAACTGTTGAACTACCCTTAGTAAAAAATACAAAGAATACGCTTGGGTTGTATAAGAAGACAAGGTATTGATTATTGATGCTTACGTGAGAAGTCACTCGCTTATACTCAATTATTACTACAAGAATTGTCGTGATTATATCTCTCATATTATTGATTCAATTATTGTCACAAAGATCATCCGTGATAATATGTTATATTATTAAATCAATAATTGAGACGAAAAAGTTATTCATATTATTATTTTCAATATCGACAATGTCTAGAAGTTCACAAGGAGAGGTTTGGTCACCTAATCAATCGTACCAATAAGGAGAAATCCTTATCTAAAGCCCCCTTTTCCTCGGGAACTACCGTCATTAAATATTCAATTATAATATTAATGATGAATATGTTCGTGTTGATTAAAGATGAAATTGATAGTTCCATTGTGTTGGAATTATTAGTGTTAGTGGAAATCGACATTTATTTCGATAATAATTGATGTCCTGAGGTTATATCACCAATTCCAGTAATTAACCTGGATAAATGAGCAATTAATTGCTATTAATTCACATGATTATAACTATTTGTTCACATGTGTGTACTATTGATTCACATTCTTGTACTATTAGGGGAGGTGGTGCAAGATTGATAATACTTGCAGGACTAAATTAAAAATAAAGGAAAAGAGGAAGGTATTATTCTGTAATATTTCGAGCCCCAAAACGTGCAATTATTAAAACTATATTTTTCTATAAATAGAAGCTCATTCTTCCTTCATTTCTCACCAATTCACTAAAGCTATAGAGCAATTATTATAGAGAGAAAGAAGAAGAGAAGTCTGCTATCTCACTATTCCAGTATCCAGTTTTCTTCTAAGGTAAGGGGTATTATTCCTTCGTATTCATGAAGAGAGTTATTTTCTTTCAATACTCATAAGGGTTGTTATTCCATTCCTTATTATTATGTTAGAATAACCTGTCTATGCGAAGTACCGCATACATGGTGAAATTCTTCTATTATTCCATTCCTTATTATTCTATTGGAATAACTTGATGCATTTTCGATTTATCGCATGCCTCTTTGAATTATGTTGTTATTCCATTCTTTATTATTCATTGGAATATCCATACATGCATCTTGATTACGCATGACCTTGTTCCGTTCTTTATTATTCTGTTGGAATATCCTATCTGTGCGGATTACGCATTACCTAGTTCCATTCTTTATTATTCTGTTGGAATAACCTGTCTGTGCGGTCTATCGCATGCCTGGTGAATTCTTTTGTTATTCCATTCTTTATTATTCTGTCTGAATAACCTGTCTATGTGTATTACCGCATGCATGGTGAATGATCCTTCGTATTCATTACTTATTAAATTATGGAAATGATCTGTATATGTGGATTACCGTATGGCGGGCGAAAATCCATTTGTAGTTTCATATATTCTATTATACTCAGTTGGTTAAAGTTTTGGCTTCTATACTCCATGAAATTAGTTGAATATCCTTGATATTTGCGCTTCATCCAGTATCTTTTCATGAAAATATTCTTCTGAGCATTCTTGAATTTTACTCTACAAAGCAGTATCATGTTGACAATTTGGACGTTATTGATTTCTGGATAAATTAAATTATAAATCTTCAAAATTTATCCTTGAACTTGTTTTATTAAATTATTATGTCATTGTCATCATCCTCATGCTTATATTATGATTAAAGTAATCTTTGGCTTACGTGCATAGATGGACTTGGTATGATTATAACCAGGGATTATTCGGTATAATCATGACCGAATGTGACGAATGATGTGGTAAAAGTCCTCATTGGCCTGTAGTTCATTGATGGACAGTTGTTGGTATGATTATGACCAGGGATTATTCGGTATAATCATGACCATTGATGATTACATGAATATTCTTGGCCGTGGTGCAGGGATGATGTGGATTATTTATTAAGCTGAGTCTCAGCGATAAAGTTGATGAAAATCTTTTTAAATCATAGAAGATAGTAGATTTTATGCTCTACTTGACTCTTCTAATGGATTGCTTATTCCGCTACAGTTGTTGATCTAAAACTTGTTGTCTTTTATATTCTATCAGTTGTTATACTGTTGAAGGCTAAGGATAATTTATTCTGCATTATCTTAGTCATAATATTTCTTACTGGGCTAGTTGAGCTCACCCTTTGCTTTCATTGTTCTCTTCTGGAAATGAGAATATAGCTGGTACTAGTTGGGAAACGGAGTGACGGTCCAGAGGATAGCATTAATAGTCCTCACTATTCTGTTAAATAGTGTGATAATAAATGTAATGAGGACTCCATTGAGTGTGGATATTGTCTAGATGACAATATTCTTATTAAAACTCTTATATTTTGTTTTTTCGTATTTTACACGACTGTTGTATAATTAAGTTATATTTAAATTTTGTACCATGTATTTGGCGACTCAAGATGGATGATGTATACCTATTTTGGGGGCATCACAAGTACTATCAACAATGGAAACATCTCGGGTAGCTCAAACCTCATCCAGCTCAACAAAAGCAGTATCCCGAGCTGCTCGAGCCTCATCCCGCTCAATAAAAGTTACATCCTGGGTAGCTCAAGCATCATCTCGCTCAATAAAAGTAGCATTTCAGCCAAAAAGGGCTGTGAACATCAGAGCCCTAGCCTGATCTCTTTCAAATGTTATAAGATGTAGCCTCTATTCTAAATATTGTACAGGAGGTGCAGTAGGAGCTCTAGGGGTGTCACTGACCAGAGCTGCTGTCAAAACCGCAAAGAGCTCGTCCTTGGTAGGAGAATCAGGGTCCTCTATAGACTCCTCATCATTAAAATCAATACTTGGCTCTAAGTGAACAACCATAGCTAATGCAATATCTGCCTCCAACCATACAGAATACTCTAAAGATCGACCCAGATGACTAGTCAAAAATTAGCCCTCTCTTGACGAGTCCAACAATCATAAATCCTGGTCAAGTCATCTGCTGACAAAAGTCGAGCTGATAATCGTTGACCCAATACCCCATCAAAGGGGTGAATGTCCTGAAACTGATCAAACTTTCCCATGACAATCAATGGATGATACATGGTCACCCCTCTCAAACAGGCCAGGGGTAGATAGTCTATGCCAGCTGCATGAGTAATAAAGTTATAAGGAAAACTAAGTCCTGAGCAAGGTAAGATCGCAAATGGATCCTCAATCGCTGTCATGAAAGCCAAAAGGCTGCTGCATCTGTACACTCAGCAAGCCAAAAAGAATAAGACATGGCTATCTCATAAGTAAAGTAGTACATATGACGTCTAAAGGTGTTGATCGGTCTAAAATGTGTCATAAACCACACATAAAAAAAGATGACACTCCCCCTGAAAAACCCCACGGGATGGGTATGGCAAAAGGTGGTCGACCTCAAGGTCTCCACCAATATCATGGGTAAGATAGTACAACCCTCCTTGAGAGCATGGACTACTATCATCAGGCCAATGTCTAGATGGTCCATATATAGTTACATGTACAAATAGGCCACGACGCACATCAATAAAATATCTACGCGGGCAACATGCCACTCACCCTCAGTAATGGTAAAGTCCCCTGAATGTCGTAGATAGTTTTCCATTGACCCAAATCGGTCAATCAAGAAATCCAAGGACACTACATGCCCTGAGGTAATCTCGTCCATGATAACTCTACGCTGTAAGCTCGTCATGGTCATAAACTGTCGACTCATATCACCAACGACCATTATAGCACAAGGTCAATCGAAGGGCAAATCAGTGAGACGCTCATACTCCTCCAACGTAGGATTCAGCTCATCGATATCAAATCTAAAAACCTGTCTCTCAGGTATCCAACAAGATATCGTGCTCTCTACAAAGCCCAAAGGTATGTGAAACGTTAGAAGGTTTATAAAATGCCTCAATAACTGATCAACTGTCACCCAATCTGGGGAAGATAAACTGTCATACCATGATCTTAGAGAAGAGGCTATCAGTATGGGTGGGGTATGCTTGATGAGTGGGTTTTATGCCTATGATTTGGACATCTTTAGGGCTTAATTATTTGTTAACTTTAAGCATTTTTAGTGTTTTGTTACTTGTTTTTGTATTTTTGTTGTAGGAAACGGCTTCGAAAGGGCAAAACATGAAAACTTGATCTTAGTGGCATTTTCATAATTTTTGGAAAACTACCCCCCGCCGGGGCGGGGGTACGGGAAGAAAAATGAGTTTTTCTTAATTTGAGTTCAAAAATGATTGGTTTAAGCTGATTGATCAAGGACTTCTAGGAGGATTAAAAGACATATGAAGAGGCATATAAAAGGAGGAGAATCATCAGGATTAAAGAGAGGATTTCATTAGATTAGATTAGGACCAAAACTCTAGTTCTTATTAGTTTTGGAGATTGAAGCAACTTAGAGACCATTGAAGATCAAGAGTAGGAGCTTGAGGAAGATGGAGATTTGCTAACAACAGATTTATTCTTCACTCTACTCTTATTTTTATCTTTTAATGTTTATTCAATTGTGGATTCTTAGTTTTAATTCATTAATCATGAACTAAATCTTTTGTTTAAAATTACAATGGAACTTATTGCATAGTTTATTTTTAGAATGCTTCTCTATTAATTATTGTGATTATTCTTGGATTGTCTATTATGATTTGTGATGAATTATTTAATTGCCTAGCTAAAAATTATCGTGATAATCTATATGAAATCGAGAGATGAATTATAGATTTAGATATGATCATAATAGCATGTGATTGTGTTTTCTGCATGGCGTTGGAATACATAATTTATGTCTAAGATAGAGATATACCTATGCATCGCATGTAATTAGATAAAGAACTTGTGCTTAAAATCATTTTTAATTGTAATTCGCATAGAGATATAGTGAATTAGTTAATTAGGGTGTTCTTCTTAATTCTATCATCTATGAATTTTAGTTGATTTGAGTATGATGCATTAAGAGATGGTCATATTTACTTATGTGTTCTTGATTAACAATTCAGAATATTGAGCTTAATTAATAAGAAGTGCATTAATTTAAATGAAGCAATAAGTGAAGTTGTGATCTTAAATCTCCATAATCTGATTTTTAATTAGTGGTAATTAGAATTAGTGTAATTAAATAATTTAATTCATAATCTTAAATTGATCGTTTAATAAAATTAGTTTGATTAAGAGTTTATTTGGTAATTTGTATTGATAATTCCTCGTGGGAACGATACTCTACTTACACTTTATTACTTATTGACCACGTATAGTTGCGTGTTGTGCGTAATTAGATTTTACCCAACAAGTTTTTGGCGCCATTGTCGGGAAATTAGTTTAATATTTTTTTTGCTAATATTAGCTTCAATCAAATTAGTCTTAATTTAAACATTTTTTTATTAATTTATTTTATTATCTTCCTATTTTTCTCTTTTCAGTTACCATGGTTGGATGTAATTATCAAAGGCTATATTCGAGTATGACTCAACTAAGGGACACAGGGATTGATGAACTCAATCAAATTTCTGCATTATCGGCACAGCTAGAGATACTTTCGAGGAGGTTGGACATTTTTGCAGCCCAGCGTATTCGAAGGATAGTGGTAGTTTATAATTATTGTGCTTGGAATCATCCAAGTAATCAATGCATTGTCAGTTTTGGGCCAGGACAACACGGCGGTGACTACCTCAACGATTATTCATATGCCAATTATCATCAAGATTGGGGTTATCAGCCGAATTCTTCGTGGAGCTACAATTATGAAGACCAATACTACGCTCCAAATCCAACATACACACCAGAATTCTTATGTCCACCTCCATTGCCACAAGATGAAAAGTCAAATTTGGAGGAAATCATGTCGAAGCTCATAGCAAACCAAGAAAATAGCATGATGAGTCAAGAAATATCGAGCCATAATTTTTAAAAACAGATAGAACAACTCATCACCACCTCAACCAAAGGTCCTCAATACATGGATTCCGAAACTAAAATAGATAATTCAAGATTGGAGGAATTGTTGTCCAACTTGATAGCATCAAATGATGAGAGGAGGATTAATCAAGAGATGTCAATTCAAAATCTTCAGAACCAGATAGATCAATTATGTAAAGCCTTGAACAACTGTCCTCAAAATAATTGGTGTTATGACATGGATTCCGAGATTGATGGAGTGCCCGAGCCAATTCTACAACTAGATGAGCCACACGATGTTGATAAAGAGGAGACACGTGGGAATAATGAAAACAAGGTCGATGAAGAACTAACTGTGAGAACCAAAGATGATGATCCGATGTTATTTATGCCTCAAGTGCCTTCTCCACCAAAGTTCAAGGATCCGATTAGATTTGCAAAACCTTGTTCGATTGGTACTCATGTCATCGGCAAAGCTCCTGGTCGCGTAAGAGCGAGTACAACTTCGAAGCCATGGTGCGATAAGTGGGATGAGAAAGATGAAGAACCAGTTGTGTTGGAACCACCTCAATGCCAAAATCTATTCGTAGACACAATGGAGAAAACACCTAGATGTTGGACGTTCTTGAATGTGATCTTATCTAAACAAACAATGCTAGGTGACTTTAATGCAATGGCTATCACTCTAGGGAACTTGTCAAAAGTTTTGTTTCTGATGGATGGAGGGTTCCTCAACTATCGAAGAAGAATTGGATAGCGTTGACCAGACAAAGTCAGGCTAAAAGACTGTAAATCAAGCGCTAACTAGGAGGCAACCCAGGAAGTTTTATATTTATTTGTTTTACTAGTTTATTTAGTAGATAGGAATTAAGTTGTTATATTTGCTTATTAATTTCTCTTATAATCCAAAGTTCTATTCTAATCCATGTTGTATCTCTTCATTGCAGGTATTAGAGATTCAATTAATAGGCAAAAGATTATAGAAAGGGAAGCAAAGTATTGGGTCTGCACAGAAATCAAGGAAAAATTTTTAGAACAGAGCATGACCTCCCAATGAACAAATTTGACCGGAGGGGTACTCTCTATCCACCTTGCTTGTTGTTTTCATGCTCAAAATGTCCATTTCGTGGGCTTAGCAGAATCTTCTTGATGATTAACGAAAAATCTCAATCTCATTCGAACAAAGTTATTCCCTCTCCATCCTAACTTCGATTCCCAATGTCCTACCATCGAATTCAGTCTCAGAAACTCGTTAAGCTTAGCTCCTCCCACTCTCATCCATTCTCTTGACATTTTTTATTCTCCACCTAATTTATTAAGTTCTACACCCCACATGCATCCACACTTTCATACATCTTTTCTCGGCTAAACTCAATACACCCAAATTACCTTGTTCTCTACAAGCTCTCACTCCTATTCTTTTATTGGACAAAGCCGCATATATACAACATACTCACATTCAAGAAGTGGTTGTCCAAGTAATTGAACGGATTTATTAAATTAGGTATATTGGGCAAGAATTTTTCCATCAACTTCACGAATTGCATGGATTTGTCATCGACTCTAGATCAATTTGAACGAACCTTAGCCGTTGACGGTTTATCCACCACTAGTCATCAATGATGCGTAGGTCGCACACGATGCTTAATAAATCAGGGAAGTCCTTAACTCTTCAATTCTTTTTATTTAAACAATGAGGACATTGTTCACTTTGAGTTTGGTGGTGGATCATATTGCATTACATAATTGTTTAGTTCACATACATTGCATTGGTTAGTTATGTTTATTTTTGCATTAATTTTAAAAAATTAATTATAAAAAAAGTAAATTTTTTAAAAAAAATCACAAAAATATTTTATTTTGTATTGAGTGTTTGCATATAGAATGTTTGCATGAATCTGGGCAATGGATTAGTTTGAATTTAGCTCGGCCTATGATAAGATTGGTTTTGTTTGTTAACTTGAACAGTGTTGATAATTGATGATGAGTTTTAATTTTAATCATGATGATAATTTGAGCCTATCTGAAACTTATGTAACCGGTTAGCACTTAAAGTTTAACTGTTTTAATTCACTTGGTTCAAGGGTTTTATAATTTGTTTCTGAGGGAAAATCTTGGTTAAAATTTAAGGAAATTAATGAACTGGCAGTAAAGGTTGGAATGACGTAAAAGCTTGAGTTTAGGGGAATCTATGGGATATATATTACAAAATCAAAAAAAAGAAAGAAATGATGAAAAAAATAGAAAATCCAGAAAAAGAAAAAAAAATGAATAAACACTGTGGCATGCTTGTCTAGTTTTGTGGCCTTTATTACTTGAGTAAGTAAGCCCGATGGGATTGTCTTTACACCTAGCGCCCTAAGGTCTTAATGGCTTGGGAGTCATTGGTCGAAAGCTCGTTAAGATAGCATTGAAAATCCTAAGGGAATAAGACATTTCACAGCCATGAGAATAAAAAATGAATAAAATATGAGAAAGAGCAAAAATGCCCTCGTGATTGTATAAAAGTAGAAATAAATCCTGTATTTACCCTTAGACTTGGTAATTGCTTAGTTTTAACCGGAGTTGTCATGTTCACAAAAGTAATTGAATTGGAATTGAAATTTTCCTTCTAAGAAGTTTGTTATGTGATTATCTTGAACTTTGGTTGGTTAGAATGGTTAACAAGCACACATGCACAACATGGGTGATGACAGGTTCGGATTGACTAACTGGTTGGAGTTATGGACTTTGATTTGATTGGATATATTGTTTGAGTATCATTTTTTATCTTTGAGGCCTGTTGTTAGATATCATACTGATTTGTTAATGGATGCGTAGGTATATTAGGAAGTAGATCATACATATGCATTCTTGTAGCTAGGTTAATTTGTTTGTTTTAGTTTTATTTGAGTTTTTGCTTGAGGACAAGCAAAGTTTTGAGTTTGGGAGAATTTGATGAGTGAGTTTTATGCCTATGATTTGGACATCTTTAGGGCTTAATTCTTTGTTAACTTTAAGCATTTTTATTTTTTTGTTACTTGTTTTTGTTGTAGGAAACGGCTTCGGAAGGGCAAAACATGAAAACTTGATCTTAGTGGCATTTTTCGTAATTTCTGGAAAACTACCCCCCGCCGGGGCAGGGATACATGGTCAGGAGCAGAATACCCTCCCGCTGGGGCGGGCTTCATTAGTATTGATACACTAATTCTCCCGTTGCCGGATGAAATATTTTGCCTCTACCGGATCTCTGCCTAATTATCGGATGAAAAAATGTCCCCTGTCCAACCTTTATGTCAAGTTGTCAATCTGCACCAAATGAGTGGGCTCTCGGACACAAAGGATCCAGTTAGGAGATGGATTTGACGGATGGATAATACATACTCTATTCCAGTCGAAAAGCCACCCTCAAAGCCTACTGTCAAATGCTCCTCGGTATAAGGAACCCACGTAATAACATCAGCAGTCAACAACTTCAACTGCGAACGAGAATGGGTAAACCCCTCTACTAAAGGAACCTCTGCAAGAGTGGAGTAATTCCATCAAGGCCCCGTGGATAGGTCTCCAGACCTAATGTAGTAACGGGATGAAGACAGGGGAGCCTCTCATATGCCCAAAACTAAAAATGCAAAGATCAAATATCTTCAGTTATGAAAATTGACACCCCGAACAAGGGAAAATAGAAAGATAAAGAAAAATAATCACCAACAAAAATGGGAAAAAACCTAGCCAAGCCTCTGTTACGCCCTCTAACCGTAGGCGCATCCCTCTAAGGAAATAGGCAAAGGTGTATGATTGCCAGTCAAAGTCTTTGATACGGTCCACATCGCGAGTGACGCTAACTAAAGCGAAAGAAACTATCGAGGAGTTTTTCGCTAGGAAACAACCCCTGATGATGATCAGGAACAATCGCTAAAAAATTCGATCTCTAACCCTCTAATCATCAAGCAGAGGCTCAATCAAAGCCCCATTCATGGCATCCACACTCAAGGGCCCAAAGAGAATGATCCGACCCTTGAGAGCAGTGGCAGAAACTCCTAAAAGAGATCGAATAGCAGCCTATGAAATATCGGTCACCAAAGGCACTAGCGCCCTTGTAAACTCCAACCCAATGATGAACCGCCAGTTCATCAGTGTCATCATCACCTCGCAATCCAGTAAATGGAGAGACTGAGTTTTGTGAAACCAGCACTCAAACAAAGCCCTCAGATAACCCTAGGGGCAGCAACGGGGAGGAATAAAAAAGAAAGCCTGAAAGCCCCATTAATGGACGATCTCCCGGTACTCTGGATGGAGGGTCTGGTACAAGGAGTAAATGCTAAACCAATTCCCCCTGGGCTAAGTAAAGCTTGGAACCTGCATCAAATTGCAAATCAAGATCAAAACCCTTGCCCCAAAAGTGGGAAAAGAAGAAAGGTAAAGATGGTAACGACTATTACCTCGTTCGCATGAAGGTAGATCGAGGGGTGATGACTCAAATCATCCAGAAGATCTGGAATCGTCACATTAATAGCTGGAAGCTCTTGGCAGGGAATAGAAGAAGAAGGAGAAAGATCCACAATAGGAACATCCTCCTCCTAATCCACGACATCCGGCCTATCAACCTGGATAGGGCGAATCACTAACTCAGTCACCCGAAGAGGTTGTCGGGCTGGATGAGGATGAGGAACATTAGAATATCTCCTCCTCACACCTACGGAGGCCCTACAAGAGCTACTCGGCTGATCTAGATCCATAAATCTGAAAAAAAAAATTCCAAATCACCTAAAAAGGGTGAGGTAAGTTCTAAACTTAAAGTTCATTAAATTCAAAACATTGCTTCATGCATAGTCTAAATCCTAATACATGCATTTATTTAACATACATTCACAGTAGAGTTAAAATTGCATGTTCATTAAATGCTCAGACTCGTGAAAATTTTTAGCCAGAGTCTCCTTTGTAAAATGGATTGTCCACATGCATATAGGCATGACTAGGTGGCCATTCAGTAGCACGCCAACCCAAAATCATGAACATCTTATATGCATGAAAAACATCAAAATTAAATCCACCATGGCAGCCAAATTACCATAAGTGCTTTATTTGAAAACACGTGCTCATTTGTCCTCAAATAGGATAAATAAACTAGCAAAAAGGGTGCCAAATGACTGTCTCAAAAATCAAGTTTTTTCACATCAATACGTTCAGCATGGTAAAATATGAACATTTACTAAGTTGAATAATTTTTATCAAGTCATATGAGCATGCATATTCTTTATATTGTGTTTAGAAGCATTCTATATGAAATCTAACATTCTAACTATCAAAACTTGAAAAGAAAACATGTAAATGTTACTGAAGTAGTACAAAACGTTTATGCGATGACGGATTTTGCAAAAAATAGCCCAAACTTAGTAGATCTGAAGAAGAAATTTTAGATTTTCTATATGGTTCAACTTGAAAATGACTTATGAAAGAGAAGGGAAGGAACAAATATACCCGACGGGAGCCGCGGGTATACCTACGTCCACCCAAGGTGGGTCCCACCCCCTCTGTCTTGATCAAATTTGAGTTACAATGGAGTTCTCAAAAGCTAAAAAGTCAAATCAGGGAAAAAGATGCTACGCGATTGAGCGGAAAGGGCCTGAAACCCTGAATTCAGATACCAAACTTCTGATCTACATGTAAGTCATTGGTATTAACTCGGATGTGGGATTCAGAGAGCCAATGACAGAGATTATTGAAAACAAACTTTATCAAAACATCGGGAAGGTCCGGTATCATAAATCATGGGTCTTGAATGAATCAAAACATCCAAATTCATTCTAGGGTATAACTTGTAAGAAAGGTATCCCCAGTAGAGATATCAGGCAGGTTTGACATTGTAAACCGTTGGCGACAACTCCAGTGTAGCATTGGGAAGGGTCTGATGATGTAAGTCATTGGAAAATATTCAACGAAGGTCAGAATGATTGACATTGTAAACCATTGGCGACAACTCCATCGTAGCATCGGGAATGGTGTGGTGATGTAAGTCGTTGAAAAATACTTCAACGAAGGTCAAAATGATTGACATTGTAAACCGTTGGCGACAACTCCAGCGTAGCATCGGGAAGGGTCCAGTGATGTAAGCCGTTGGAAACTACTTCGACGAAGGTTAGAATAATTGACATTGTAAACCGTTAGTGACAACTCCAACGTAGCATCGGGAAGGGTCCGATGATGTAAGCCGTTGGAAACTACTTCAACGAAGGTCAGAATGATTGACATTATAAACTATTGGTGACAACTCCAGCGTAGAATTGGGAATGGTACAGTGATGTAAGCCGTTGAAAACTACTTCAACGAAGTTCAAAATGATTGACATTGTAAACCATTGGCGACATCTCCAGCGTAGCATCGGAAATGGTCTAGTGATGTAAGCCATTGAAAACTACTTCAACGAAGGTCAGAATGATTGATAGTATAAACCGTTGGCGATAACTCTAGCGTAGCATCGGGAATGGTTCGATGATGTAAGCCGTTAAAAACTACTTCAACGAAGGTCAGAATGATTGACACTATAAACCATTGGCGACAACCCCAGTGTAACATTGAGAATGATCCGGTGATATAAGCCATTGAAAACTGTTTCAACGAATGTCAGACTGATTGACAATGTAAACCATTGGCAACAACTCCAGCGTAGCATTAGGAAAGATCAGATGATGAAAACTGTGGAAAACTATCTTCCTAGTAGAGGACCGATGATGGAATCTGTTATATATATCCCCAGTCGAGGCATCTCGAAGGTTCGGTGATTTCCAGACCGTTGTAAACTACTATGCAAGTAGGCACCAAGGAAATTCGTTGATGGTCAACCTTCACAAAATTACCGTTCGAGTAGGTATTGTGAGTAGGAGTGAGCAAAAAATGGATAAAACCGAATTACCGAACCGAACCGAATTATATCGTTTTTTTGATTTTTTTTAGAATTTCGGTTATATCCGAATTATTATTCAATATTCAATTTCGGTTCCGGTTTTCAAAAAACAGGTTATTCGGATACCCGAATAACCGAACTTTAATACTTAAAAAAATTAATTATTAATCATATTATCTATAACTTCTTTTCTATCAGTATTCAGTATTCAGTATCTTTACTCTTGAGTACTCCTTTCAACTCGCCAGTCGTAAAAATTTCATCGACTTTATATCAAAGGGAAGAGAGAGGTTCTCACTCATCATTTTCGACAAAAACCCTAACAATTCTAATCCAAAAAAAAAGCAAGAGAAAGAAGGGGGACATGTCGCCAACAACAATACCTCCTTGACAAACAAAAACCCTAAAAAGCAAATCATTTGGATCATCACTCCATCAAACACATCTTCGATGAATCTGCCTCTGAGGTAGTACTAATTTCTTATACTAGTCAATTGAATTTTTTTTGGGATTCTATTAGTGATCTATGCTTTTCTGTTCGTAGATCGTGACAGGATGTGGTTACACTGAAGATGGGGATAAATTGAAAATTATATGTATCTGCAGTTACTCCTTGCTATTTGTTCCTAAGAAAAATTTAAAATTTTGAGATTCATTTCTAGTTTTGTTTAGTTTTCACTTTAATATATGCTTAAAAAAGTACATTGGTTGTTTGTATTGTAATGGATGATTAAGAAAGCTTCAATAATTTTTCTTCTTCTATCTTACTCACTAGTTGTTTATTCTTGCTTGTTGGTTTAATTTGTTTAATTTTAATTTTGAGCACAAGTTTGGTTTTTATCCGAATTACCGAATTGTATATTCGGTAATTTGGTATTCAGTAATTCGGTTAGTTTTAAATTTCGGTTAGTGTTTCGGATAGTAGTTTTATTGATAGTTCGGTTTTCGGTTATAACCAAATAGCCATTTCGGTTCGGTTATAACCGAATGATCACCCCTAATTGTGAGGATGCTGTGAAAGCAAACAGTAAAAATTGTATCTCCAGTGGAGCTATCGGCATTAACCTGATAGTGAGTTAGAGCGATGGTGACAATCCCAGCGTAACGGTAGGAAGAATCCAGTGATGACTACCAAGGCGAGCTATCATCAGGATAAGCATCAGGAATCCCCAGTGAGTCACTCGTTAAGAGAGGGGAATATCTTCGGCGGAAGTAAAGTCAGAAAGCACATCTAAAATAAAGAACGTTGGTGTCAACCTCAACGTCAAAATCCAATGGTATCAGCCAGATGAAATCTCCCCAACGAGGATCTTAAAAACATCTTTACAATATGACGTTGAAATAGTTTCAACAACATTAATGGACATTTCAACCATTGGCTTCAATCTAATGTAGCATCGGGGAAGATCCGGTGATGAAAGCTTGATGAACTACCATTTGGGTAGACATCAAGACATTTCAGTGGAGACCATCAATGACAACTCCATCCCCAACAGAAATGGCGGGAGCAGTCAGTGGTAGAATACCATTGAAGGTAATTCCACACCAAAGTAGTCAAAGCACATAACATCATATTATGTTGCATTGCATGACATCATTTAAATCTTGTCATATTTTAAGTGTATAGTAATCTTTATCATGTTCATGCCATTACATTGCATAAACATGATAAAGAAGGGCATTTGTAGACACTCGAAATTTTGCATTGTTGTTACTAACCATGTAGGAGGGCAGAATTGTCTTTTATCTTCCAAAGACAACCATGGAAGTCAAATCATCAAATTTAAACCTCGGAGACAACCCTGGGAGATCAAATCCAACCTCGATGACAACCCCGGGAGATCAAATCCAACCCCAGAGACAACCCTAGGAGATCAAATCAAACTTTAGAGACAACCCTTGGAGATCAAATCAATCCCCGGTGACAATCCCGGTAGATCAAATCCAACCCCGAAGACAATCCCGGGAGATCAAATTCATGCCCCGATGATAACCCTGGGAGATAAAAATCAAACCCCGGAGACAACCACAGGAGATCAAGTCCAACCCTGACGATAACCCCGGGATATCAAGCCAAACCCCAGTGACAATACTGGGAGATCAAGTCAAAACCTAGTGAAAACCCCGGGAAACCACAAACCAACCTCAGAGATAACCCTGAGGACTGACAAAAGTCAACGACAATCCAATCTCGGAGATAACCCTAAGAAAAGACGGGTACAACTGCATCAAGTCTGAAACCAACTCGAGAGGGGCAAAATAGTAATTTTGCCAAATTAACATCAATTTAGCCCAAATCACTGCAAAAGAAGTTATGCAGAATCATAACATCAATCCCGAGTGAAAACAGCACAAGACAGCTCAACGGATGGACTGTGAAGACTTGAAGATCTGGTCATGGATCCATCTTCCCAGATTAAGAAAATATAAAATCTCATGTCATTGTGTAGCTCTCGTCAAGGGCTTTTCGGAAAGGTATAGCACGCCTCAATCAAATTCCCAGATTGAAAGTTATGAAGGTTCAAGCGGACAACGAGTTGATCCGAGTGCACGTACTTCGAGACAACGGGCCCCATGGGGGCCACCCGGGCAGCCGTAAGTAGACCCACGGCTACTTTGGTCTATAAATAGACCCTTTATCAGCCAAAATGAAAGAGAAAAAAAAAAGAAAACAGAGGGAATTCGGCCCATTTCAGCTCTTAACCCATGCTATAATGTTCCAAACTTCAATATTTCTTTTTCTAAACATTTGCATAGATATATACTACAACATATCAAAATTTAACCGGTGAAAACTGAGTTTTCAAGCTCCAAAAGCAATTTAAAGCCTTCCTTGATGCACACTATAAATTTTTTTCAGATTTGAAGCTTTCTCTTACTTTAATATATATATATATATATACCCACTACCTGTTGATTCAAACTCGAATTATACTGTTTAATAGTGCATGGATTGCTAATCCGCGGCCTTTTTACTACTTTATTATATATATAATTACACACACACACACACACACACACACACACACACACACATATATATATATATATATATATATATATTTATACGTACAAGTTTGGCCTAGATTACTAATTAAATGGCCTTTTATCGCTTTAATATATATATATATATATATATATATATATATATATATATATATATATATATATATATATATATATATATATATACCAGATTATGCTTGGATTCTAAATTAAGTGGCTTTTATTGCTTTAATATATATATATATATATATATATATATATATATATATATATATATATATTATTATTATTTGTGATTAAAATATTTGTTTTATCTATTTATTCAATGTAAAGTGGTGATATTAATGTTTGTGGACTAGATTTATCTAAATCTAGCCAGACCTAACTTTTAATTGGTTCAAAAGTTGTAAAACTAGAATCGTTGAGCTAGAATGGCTAAGATTTATTTAAATTTAGTTTTCTTTCTAATTTTTTTTGTAAATATTAAGCAACCACGTGACCTAGATCTCATCTCAGAGGGAACGAAAAGCTTGACTCTGTGGCAGATGTGGATTTCTTGATGAATCCTTTGTTTTTTAAGTCGTTTTAGATTAAAGGTCTATTTTATTTCAATATCGTCGTTATGCAGGCTATTCATATGATATTATGTGAGCTTAGGAGCCATCAGATCTAAGATCCAGCTGACGAATTTAGATCTGGTTCCCATGATGGACCCTTTTCAGTTGTACAGTTAGTTTGTAAATCATATTTGTGGTGCTCGGGTCACTTCGATGGCTTTCATGCCCATAAAGAGCCCAACACTTATATGTATATTATTTTGTCGAAGATGTTTCGCATCTAGAGAATAAAATCAATACAAGCCAAATACGAAATAAAATGGAAGTATCAAATGCCTTGATTATTATGTGAGCATAAGGGTTTGAAACCTATTTTCAAAATATCATTTTCTATATATTTTGCTTAAAATTAAACTTTTATACAAATCAAACGCTTTGTATATAGGTGCAAACGAGGCATAACACTACTTCCAAATAATGCACTCAGGCCCAATTAACTACACACACTTCAAATAAATTAGGGAATTGAAAAGAAGCGGTAACTGTGTTTTCACGAAAGTCGGGGGTGCCTAATACCTTCCCCCCGCTTAATCAATCCCCGAACTCTATGAATCTAGGTTTCCAAGACTTGTTAAACAGAGTCCAATAATTGGGCCTTTTTGTAAACCTTTTCAAATTCGGTTGAGTTGGTACAACCATTTCATTACTACCAACTGGCGACTCTAAATTTTTAAATCGTTAACATTTTGTGGCGGACTCTTTTTTCAAACTCGTCCTTTCAGCTACTCTTCCATTTTATTTTTCTCTCACAAACACAATGAGTATTCACTGTGTTCTTCTCCTTCTTCCTCCCTTTTCTCTCTAATTCTCTACTTCTATATATGTTCTCTGGTTAGGCTTCAACTAAGGCTTGACAAATTGGTATCAGAACTCAAGTTCTATCCAAACTCATCTTCTTCCTTCTAATACTCTGTTTTCTTCTCTATCTTCAACTTCTCTTCTTCAAAACTAATCTGAACTCTACCCATTCTTCTCTCTTCTACTCTTCAAACACTACCTAGAACCATCCTAGAACCAACAACTTCAGATTCCAGCAACAAAATAGAAGAAACAACCATCACGGAGGCTCTGTTTTTCTGAAAAACCTGCAACTCAGCAAATCTAAGTGGTTAGTCACTTGTTTTAGGTAATAATATCTTCTATCTCACTCGTTTCAATCATATACACATAGCACATAACATATTTCTCATAAACATAAACACCCAAACTTGTTTCAATCCATATTTTGCTTGTTCTTCTTGGTCGGGAAAAAATTTCCAGATTCTGGAAATTAATGATGTTTGATCTATTTTGTTCGTGTTAAGTGATTCAAATTAACTTGTTTAGCATATGTAGTAGTAGTTTAAACATTCAAAAACCCAAAAACATAAAAAATCAAATTTCAGGTATTTTAAAATTCCAAAAACCAAACAGTCTCAGTTTATATTGCTAGTGTTAGTACTTGTTACTCCCTGGGTAACTAGTGTTACTATTTAGCTTTGATCCTTTGGTGCTTGTGCTTTTATTGGAGCTCATTTACTTTGTAAAATTCAACTAAGCTATAGCTAGTTGGATTTAGGCTTGTCCTATTTCTGATACTCAATTGTTTCACCGAGGATCTTCATCTCTGACTTATAAAACCACTCAAGCTCATTTACTCTTACCCAAGTAGTGTTGCTACTACTTGAATTCATTTTCAAACTCAGAATTGCAATTGTTCTATGACTCATTTTCTTTTTACTCTCTATAAGTATGGTTTGTCCTTCACAAATGTTGCAGCAGGCATAGAGTACACCAATGAGAAATACAACTCATTGATAAGAAAATAGACCATTTCATGGAATGTATGAAGGAACTGTTAAGACAGAGGAGCTCAGATAATGATGGCGATAATGATGGCAGGTTTGAAAATCATTTTGGGGATAATGGAAGGGGCAAAAGGCCTGTACATATAGGGCAAAGAAGAGATAGGGGTTTCTTTAGAGACCATAGACATGTTGAACAAGAAAGAGCTAGGAGAAATAAGATGAAATAAGATGATGTTCAATGGAGGAGTTATTGAGGGTGATGATGCTAAGAGTTGGTTACAAGATTATAAGGGTGATGATGCTAAGAGTTGGTTACAGGATTATGAAAAATATTTTAGCATCTATGGGATTTATTCTCATAGGAGGAGTGCCATAGCTGGGATGCATCTCCATGGTTCTCCAAAATATTGGTACAAGTCCTATGTTAATGGCAAGGATGGACTTATATGGAGGGTGTTTGTAAGTGACTTTACTATAAGGTTCATTGAGGATGGTGTGGAAAACATAGATGAACAATTTAAGTTGTTGAAGCAAGTAGGAACTGTGAATGCTTACTATGTTGAGTTTGAAAGGCACAATGGAAGATTGCTTGGAAAGTTGCTTCACTTGTCTGAGGACTTCTTTGTGGGGAATTTCATTGGTGAACTTAAGGAAGAAACTAAGAAAATGGTGAAGTTAATTAACCCTTTGACACTTTCCCAAGCCTTCAAACAAGCCAAATTATATGAAAGCCCTGTTCTAAAACCTGCAAGCAACTGCAATAAAGCCCAAAGTGGGCAAAGTCCCTACACAAACACTCAGCCCAGCTCCAAAAAGGACTTCCCTGAACCTATTGCTACCAAAACTCCTATACTCACCTATATTAGAAAAGACTTTAACAAGACTAAACCTATTATTGCAACCCAAAGCGATGAGAGGAAGGCTAAGGGCCTTTGTTTCTACTGTGATGAGAAGTACACCATGGGACATCAGTGTAAAGCCCCCAGAATATCAAGATCACTTGTAAAGATTTCTAGAACTGTGAGGACTCCCAAGAATGTGAGGACTCCCAAGAATGTGAGGAATACTCTGGACCTCCCCAATATGATGAAGAGCCCAAGAACAACATCCCACACGAGTCACCAATAAAGGAAGCTTAGAAGTATCTCTTAATTCTCTTGAAGGACAATCCAGCCCACAAACTATGAAAATGACTGCGTATATAAGAAAAATGCCCATTTCCATACTTATTAGATGGGAGCCAACTCACAAGTGAACAATAATGCACATAGTTTCAATGGAGGATGGGAGATTTTTTCTTCAAAGACACAGTTAGGTTGCTACCCCTAGGGGGTTGTGATATCGTTCTGGGAGTACAATTGCTTAAAAAATTGGGACCAACTACTTTTGACTATGAGAACCTAATCATAAAATTCAGTCATGGTGGGGAACCAATTGAGCTGCAAAGTATGGTAAGAAGCTCTTTACTAGAGCTTAAGATCATTACCTTGGAAGGGCTAATAGAGCACATCAGAAACCAGCAACATGGTTTTCTAGTGGTAGTCCATTCAATCCCTAATCCCATAGGAGCACCTAAAACACAAAATTATCAACCCAATTGCAATTCTATAAACATCCCTAATCCAAACACAGAACCATAATTACAAACTCTACTTAAAGAATACTCAGATATATTCCAAGAACCCCAAGGTATGCCACCAAAAAGTTCTCTGGACCACAACATTCCTCTCAAGGCTATTAGGCCTTACAAATGTTCCTATGACCAAAAGAATGAAACAAGAAGCTAGTTCTGAAAATGTTATAATTTGGAATCATACGGCCTAAACCAGAGTCCATATGCCTCTCCTTTACTCTTAGTCAAGAAGAAGGATGGAAGTTGGAGGTTTTGTGTAGACTATAGGCATCTCAACTCCCTCACCATGAAGAACAAGTATCGTATTCTATTCCACTCATTGATAAGCTATTGGATGAACTGTAAGGAGCTAAAGTCTTCATTAAGCTAGACTTAAGGGTTGGGTACCACTAAGTTAGAATGAAAGAAGAAGACATTGAGAAAATAGCTTCTAGAACCCACCAAGGATTGTTTGAATTCACAGTCATGCCCTTTGGGCTTATCGATGCACCTGCTACATTCCAAAATTTGATGATATTTCAACGTCTCCTTAGAAAGAATGTATTGGTATTCTTTGATGACATCCTAGTATATTCTAAGGATATGAAAGAGCATTCCAAATATCTTAAAGAATGTTTCAAGTCATGAGAAAGAACCAGTTGTTTGCTAAAATGAGTAAGTGTGCTTTTACCAAATTGCAAATTGACTATTTGGGGCATTTCATTTCAAGTACAAGAGTAGTAGTTGATCCTTCTAAAGTCCAAGATGTCCTAGATTGCGCAGCCCCTAGAACCATCAAACAACTAAGAGTTTTCCTTGGCCTCACTGGATACTACATAAAATTCATAAAGGGATATGGAACTATTGCTAAACCCCTTGCCATATTACTTCGGAAAGAAAAATTTGGGTGGAACTCAGAAGCTGAACAAGCCTTCATAACCCTTAAAAAACCCTCACAACTTCTCCAGTCCTAGCATTGCCAGACTTTACCAAAACCTTTGAAGTGGAGACTGATGCATCAGGCTCTGGAATAGGGGCCATCCTAATATAAGAAGGTAGACCTTTGGCATACTTTAGCAAGGCTTTAGGACCTAAGGCTCAGTCTTATTCAACCTATAAGAAGGACCGCATGGCTGTGGTAGAGGCTATAAAGAGATGGTCTTCTTAGCTTGGACAAAGACAGTTCATCATTAGAACAGACCATCAATCCTTAGAGGTATTTCCTGGAACAAAAAGTATTAACTTGTCTGCAACAAAGGTGGAAGAACAAACTTTTGGGATATGACTACATCATTACTTACAAGGAAAGGAAGGATAACACAGTTGCAAACAGTTTATCAAGAAAGTTTGAAAAGGAGCCAGACATGAACACTTTCACGAGGACATGAAATATTTCAAGGGAGAGGGAATGTCAGGAAAGGGTAAGGAAAGGGCAAACTGGGAAGAGGAGAATAGTTGGTATATTCTAGAGTTAGATATTTTGTATGCACATGCAAGCACATGGGTGCTTAGTTAGCATGAGAGTGATGGATAAGAAAGTGGTGAATGTTAGTAGAATTTACTTTTCAGCAATAGCTAGCTATATGTGTGTGTAATGGGAAGAGTATTCCCCAAGTTTGATATTATGCATTTTATGTATGAAATTGGAAAGTAAGCTTTCAACTACTCCATTTTATCTCTCTCTCACGAACACCGTGAGTATTCACTCTTCTCCTTCTTCCTCCCCTTTCTCTCTAATTCTCTACTTCTATATTTGTTTCTCTCTTATTATTTGGTTAGGCTTCAACAAGGGCCTGACAAAACTTCACTTGTCTAAAGTAAATTCAGATATAATGCTAAACAGTTTTGACTAGTGTGATTTTAGTCTGAATACTTCAATAAGATGTTATTGGGTGCAGAGCTGGGAGTAATCAGATATATTAAGAGAGCGTCTAGTTCCATAATATGCCTATATTACTTTTCAAGTCATATATACACTTGTAAATTTTATAGTCCTGTTCTCTTACTTTACTTCGTGCTCTGGAACTTGGACTTTTGTATTATTATCATGTGAAGCTATAAGAGGAAGCTTAATGAATCCCTTTAGTTGTACCCATGATACCATACGCAGTTACATTTCCCCCAAGATATTGTAAATGTTATTCCTCTTAATTTTTAACCTGATGTGCACGTATCGTGCTGTTGATTTGACTTTGACAAAAGCTGAAAGACAATGTTTTAATATGCATTATCCTTATTTATTTTGATTGTTTTAGTACTTTCAAATGAATGCATAATGTGTAACAAAATTATCTTGAATATTTTAAATTTGTCGACTTGACTCCTTTAGCATGTGTGCACATATGTTAAGGAAATATATGAATTACATATTTAAAATCCGAATGGAATCTCTCTCGGACAAATCAAACCCCTAAAATTAGCAAGAATATTTCTTTTTACTTTATTTATCGTAGAGTGATATCTTTTTCTTCATTTTCATTGAATAGCCCAAGATAACGGGATGAAAAACTGGTAGTGACTTCAAGTACAGTAATGACATTCATTTGTATGATTGTATCCATTTACGTTTCTTTTATTATGTTTTTTACTTTTCCATTCATTATTAGCTCAATCTGCATGAATATCTTATTGCCTTTGTCTCATGGCTACTGAGATGTTGCTAAACTTTTACTTATTTTGTTTTTCCAGGTGAACCTTGCTCTTTATTATATATATATATATATGTGTGTGTGTGTGTGTGTGTGTGTGTGTATTTTTTGGTAACATTCTCATATGGTTTGTTTTTGTCTTATTTGATGTGATCTTGTTTTTGAAGGGAGATGTATATCCTGTGGAGTCAAATGCTGACTTTTCAGTCCATCAAGTTCTTGATGCTCACTGGGGTGTTCTCAATGATGAAGATGTAAGGAATCTCGTTACTGCTTATGTTTAATTTACTGTTGTTTGTTTGTGGTACTTTAATTGTTAAGGATACGTTAGTTGGGGCAATATCGGTATTTGACAGCATAATCCACCTAATCCCAAGCCGTTTAGCATTTTTTCAATAAAACATAGTTGTTAGAATCTTACACTGCATGATACCAATCATATGATACAATACGGTGCAAGATAAATTTGATAGAGAATCGCTAGCACCTAGCGTATCAGAAAGAGAGTTGTATCTTAAGATACGTCGTACGTAACTTAGACTTACGATATTGTCGATACATTTTTAAGTTAGATGTGAACCTAATAAGAGTTAAAAAACATATTAAAGCCTCTCTTTTTCTGTTTCTTTTCTTTCTTTCTTTCTTTTTTAAAAAATACATCAGAAGAGGTGTTCACTCAATAGATCAATAATTTTTTAAATATTTTCTAGGATTTTCAAAGGACATTGTTTCGACTTTCTTTTTTTAATGCTTCATACTTATATATATATATATATATATATATATATATATATATATATATATATATATATATATTTTTTTTTTTTTTAAAACAACTAAAAAAATATTTATATATATGGAATAATTTTTTCATATAATGATGTTTTTATGATTTGATACCTATACCAAAAAATGTATGTACGATGCCAGAGTTTTCTTATATGTTCTCATACTCAAACATCATTATGTAAACATTTTCCATAATTTTTATTTATTTATTTTTAGTTTTAAAAAAAAAAGGTCCGATTTTGGTCCTGGCCCGAGAGTTTCACTCTCTCTCTCTCTCTATATGATATATATATAGTTTTAGAGTTACACATCAATTTGGGGCTTAATTTCACATTGAATTTACACTTATAATTAAGTTAATTAAGCTTTTTTCCCTCTTGTTCTTTAATAAATAATGCTCAAATAATATTGATTATTGATTAAGTCTCTAGTTTAAACTTTTCAAACTATATTTTTAATTTTTAGAGTTAAATGTTTGCATCCCCAAGTTTACTTGCACATTGCATGCTATACTTCAAAACGTGACACTTTGCATCCCGCATTTTTAGCGAACGGACACATAACACCCTCCAGTCCAAAATCCGTCTTAAATGTGATGGGGTTAGTGTTTAAAAGTGATGGATTTTGCACTTTTAGTGACATACTTTGGGTTAGAGGGTGTTATGTGCCGGTTGTTAAAAGTGGCGGATGTAAAATGTCATGTTCTGAAGTATATAATGTAATGTGTAAAATGGGGTAAACTTGAGGGATACAAAGTGCATTTAACTCTAATTTTTAAAATTTGTATACTTGCTCATTTGATTATTTTACCATTACACTTGAGCTAATATACTTTATTGTCCAATAGAATACTTCTCTATATGTTTAAACATATATGATTTTGTTTTGTATGTTGTCGTATCTTACTATATGATACACGATTTAGGGATTTCGATACACGATAAGATTCAGGATTTTCCAACTATGCCTCTTAACAAACCCAAACTAGCACTGGGCTCAGCCAATAAAAATTACCTACATCAACGACCTAATGACAAATCCCCCCAAAAAACCCAGATAGATGTTGGTACACTTTCTGCAGCCAAAAACCAAATGAGATTTAATATCAAAACCTTACTTCAGCTGCTGATAACGCAATTTATTCCTTCTCCGCATAGAGACAACATCAAAGCAAAGGGAATCTAAATCCCATCAGAATGATCTTGACATTCTTTGCTCTCCTCAAACAAAACAAAAAAGTTTATCAACTAAGCTCAACATGACCCACTAAATTTCACAGAAGGAAACAGAACCAATGTTCTAAAAGGCGCTAGGCGGGAGGCCGAGGGGGGCCTAGCGCTTAGGGGGCCTAGGCGGGATTTTAATTCTAAGTCAATTTTAATATTTTATTTTACATTTATTCAAACAAAATAATAATATAAAGTAAAACAATCTATAATAAAGATAATAAAGGCATTTTCTTAAAGTTCAAACACATCCATATTGTTAATGTCAAAGTTCAAACACAAGCATGCAATTGTTCAAAGTTAAAAATATTTTTAACGTAATAGTTTTATTTATAAACATGATTGCTATTAAATAATAAAATTTTAAATTTTAAGAATTTAATTAAATATTAAAACTTAAGAAACTAAACATAAATTTAAGAATTATAAAATTGAATTTAACTAAATATTACAAATGTATCATCATTTATATAATTTGAAGTTGGTACAAGTTTAAAATTTACAACTATAATTAAAATTATCCATTTTGACTTGATATTGTTGACTTCTTATTGTGATTTGATATGCTACAACTCAGATTATGAATATGATAAATCATTAGAAAATAAATATTTCAAGATTTAGTTTGGGTAGTTATTAAAAAAAAAAATCTCTCCGCCTAAAACCGCCTAATTTCTGGAGGAATTTTTTTACCGCTTTGGACCTAGGTGAGGCGCTGGAGGCCTAGAGGCGCCAAGGGGGGCCTAGCGCCTAGGCGGGGCCTAGGCGGGAATTTTTAGAACAATCAACAGAACATCCATATTCCTCCCCACTTTTGCAATGGATAAAGATATAATTCACCATTTCCTCCACTGTTTTACACAGAAAACATCAATTAGCTATAACTTTACCATGGCTACGCAAGTTTGCAATTGTCAAAACTGCGCCATGAGCCACATACCACAGAGGACTAACACATAAGGTTGAATAAAAAAATAAAACTAAAAAACTATTACTAGCATGACCTGCCCATTGTAGTTTTCTCCCTACCCATTTCGGAAATTTCCTGATGAAACTCACCTGCCAACAAATCAACAGATTCTGACTCCCAGACTTGAGAAGGACTGCAAAAGCAAGAATTCCAAGGATCAGACAACATAAATAGAAACTAAGGCATATGTATTCACCAGAAACCTAAAGCATAAAGGAGATTAGGAGAATTTCCAAGCTGCTAACCTAGGCAGAATTCTGCCTTCCCTTTTCTTTGTTTTCAGGAAAATGTATTTTTGTTTGCCAAAAAACTGTGTCGTTGCAAATGCTTTTTTGAAATGAATTACATATTTCTGCTTGATGTTTCTAGACAAGTGGGCTTCGCTCGCACACCTTATCAATGCTCGTGAATGACACTCCTGGAGTTCTGAGCATAGTAACAGGAGTTTTTGCTCGAAGAGGCTATAATATTCAGGTATAGTTGTTCAATTAATGATTTACTTCCTTTTTTAATTTTGCAATTTTCAAATTTTCCTATGTTGTTGGTTGTCGTCATCTTTTCCCTTCATTTTTTTAATATTTTTTTATCAGAGTTTAGCTGTCGGTCATGCAGAAGTTGTCGGGCTTTCTCGCATCACTACTGTTGTTCCTGGTACAGATGAATCGATTAGCAAGTTGGTGCAACAACTTTATAAGTTGATAGATCTTCATGAGGTGAGGATATTGAAATGGGATATTAGAAAATAGCAGTATGAACACCATGTACCTGTTATTTTGCAAGAGCCACAATCATCCCATTCTTGTTGTATAGTACTGCACAACTCATAGTTTGGAATCTTGGCACGATCTTGCACGGTCTTTGTAAAATTGAGTCACTGATGCAAAAGTATTTGGTTTTGATTGGCTGGTATAAAGGAAAAAATTTGGATAAAGTTATGGCAATTCTCTTCCATTGTTTATTGTAGGGTCATCTAACCAGACTTTTCTAGTTAGAAGGGCCATGTTAGGTCAATTATATATGATTAAATGTGCCTAATACAATGAATTTCGTCAAGCAATACCTGTATTACAACACATGGTTATTGAGGCGTTGCCTAGGTATTGCCTAGTCAACACAAGCAATTGGCAAGGCCACAAAGGCGAGCGCCTCCGCCTCTACGTTGTCGACTTAGGTTGCCTAGGCCTTGCCTAGGCCTTGCCTTGGACGACTTGAAACCATGGCAAACACATTAACGGAACAATGTAGTAGCGAGAGGGAGAGACCATATTGGAAAAAAAAATAAGGAAAAGAAAGGAAGAATACAAGCAAGTAAACTTGCCACCGTCGTACTGTTCCTTTGTCTCTGCCACCTTTTCCATTGCCACCGTTTTTACTGGCTACAAGTCTTTGTTGTCATCTCTGAGCGTTTATATGCTCTTGATGCAAAACAGAGGCCAAAACTCAGATCTGCCATGCCTACATATTCATGTGAGAAGGAGAAGAGTTGGGCCAAAAAACTTTTTCGCATGCAAGAGAGAAATATTTAATCTCTTCTCTTTTTGTTTGTACAAGAACAAAACACTTTATCCTAAATATTTCACTTACAAAGAAGACTTAAGACTTATTTTTTGGCAAGCGTGAATTCTGCTAATTTTCCTGGTAATTTAAATTTAAAATTGTTTATGTTATGGAGATTAAAAATATGTTGAGTTTCCTTTTCTTTTGAAAAAGAAAATTAAATATAATAAATGGTGTTATCCAAAATATATACTGAATGTTTTATTAATTATTGTTATTAGTTCTAGCCTATTATTTATTAATAAAATATAATACTCCATTTCCTTTTCAATGATTAAAATTTTGATTATTTTTGCATGAATTATGACTTTTTGAAAATTTATACATTATATTTCTTTATATATGTTAAAGTGACAAAATTCTAATTGGATTCAACTACTATGATATAAATTGGATTACACGGTTAGAGTATTTTTGAAGTGTTATATATATATATAATAAAATTATTTATGCATAAAATGCACATTGTAAGCAACTTGTCACCTTATTAGCTGCCTAAGCATCCGTCGTCGTGCTTAAGGTTGTAAACGAGTTAAACAGTTCGGGCTCGACTCAAAAAAATACGAACGAGACTCACATTCGTTAATAATATTATCCAAATCTTAACATAAAAAATATTTTGAATAAAAATATGAGTAGAATCTGAGTAAGGTTATACTCGTTTAAGATTCAAACTAATCGAATTCTCGATTATGATTCGATACATACTCAATTGATACATATTCGATTAGATATTCGATACATTCTCTTATAATATATACAAAATTAAATCAAATTAGGATAATTAATTATTTTGTTTTGTTTTGTTTTGTTTGTAATTTTAATTGTGATTTTATATTTGTAAAGTGTAATAGTAAATATATTTTCTCATTTCTAAGTAAAATAACAAATTAGATTTATAATTATATTTATTATAAAACTAGTTATTATGTGGAGACTCGAATTCGAGCTTTAATTTGAAGCTCGCGAATACAATTCGATCCGTGTCAAATCGAATTCGAGTAATAAACATTCTAGTCGAGTCGAATCTGTGTAGAATTTTTCAAATACAATTCGAATACGAGTATGAATTTAACATTTCGAGTCAAATTTGAGTAGCTCTCTATTCGCTTCGGTTCAACTCGTTTACACTCTTAGTCGTGCTTAGGCTCCTAGCCTAGTCCTTGCCTTAACGCCTTGAATACTCCTCCCTTCATCCCATAAAATATGTCTTTAGTACACTTTCCACTCAAATTAAGAACAACAAAAGTAGAGGAGAGAGTATAAGTTCTCATACTACTCACAATGGACCTCCACGTAAGTACACTAATGATTCTTTTTTTTCTTAAAATTAGTGGACCATGACTCGAATACTTTTGAGGTCGAAATTGACTTTATATATCACATAACATATGAACTAAACTTGTTTTATATAGGTAACAAGTGACTGAAAATGAAAAAAAAATAAAGTAACGAGTCCAATCCTAAGAAAGATAGTGTCTAGAATTATTCTCTATTTACGAAATGTCCCAAAAAAGATGACTGAAGTATAAAACAATTTTGTCTTATAAAAGATGTCTAAAGTACACAATTCATATGTAAAGTTTATTTTGACCTCAAATGTGACGACTCCAAAATCGGGACCAACTTAATCCTATATTAAGGACTAAATTAATCTCAACCTTGTGCGTTCACTACTATCTAAGTTCAGCCTTACATCACAATTAAATGCAATATTGGCTAAAAATGCTTTTAATTAAAAACTTCTTTTTTATATTTTTTTTTCCCGCGTTCCCTGAATCGCAACTTTCACGATTCCAAATATAATCAGAGTAAATGAACTATGAGAGTTCAAATCCTAATGCTTAACATCTTTTGTATTGATGATCTACCTGTAATTCTAAATACAATCAATCACCACAATACATTCTCAATTCAAAGTAAATATTCCCTTTTTATTGAATTTATCAAACTGTACACAATTATTGATTTACACAATTCAAAAGATGTTAAGCATTGGAATTTGAACTCTCATAGTTCATTTACTCTGATTATATTGGGAATCGTGAAGGTTACGATTCAAGGAACGCGGGAAAATAAAGATATATAAAAGAAGTTTTTAATTATCCGCATTTTTAGCAAATATTGCATCTAATTGTGATGTAAGGCTGAACTTAGATAGTAGTGAACGCATAAGGTTGAGATTAATTTAGTCCTTAATATAGATTAAGTTGGTCCCGATTTTGGAGTAGTCACAGAGTGGTATCAAAGCTATGAGTTATAAACCTTAGGTTGGGTAAGCGTCCCTAGGCTATACCCAGAAACAAGATAGATGAAAAGAAAAGGAAATGTTAAATATTCAAGGTATAAATGCGCCAGCTAAACCGAAAAACAAGATGATAAAAAGGAAATGTTAAATATTCAAGGTATAAATGATCTTAAATGAACTAGAAATTCATAAAGAATCTGATAAGATACGCAAAGATTCAAAGAAGAATATGGAAAAGCTGAAGGATCAGGGAACACCTGACCTAAATTATAGGGAAGATCACTACGTGATCTCATTAAGTCGTAAAAAGGGCTAATGATCAATCGAAAGATTAAAAATTTTAGTTGAATACTATAAAAAGGTAGTATGAATTAAACTCGAAAAGAGTTATAAAGATAATGAAATACGAATTAAAGAAAATTCGTATTAAAGCAAAGAGCAAGAGAAGAGCAAGATAGGAATGGGTAGGATTTCAATTGAGGACTCGTGTGATAGCTAAGTTGTACAACCTTTTGTATGGGTAGAGGTTTTGTGCTTGGTTTAACGACCACTTAGTCTATTATACTGATAATCATTGAAATGTTGGTGTCGTGCTATCGGTATATATATATGGTGAGAAGGTGATTCTTTTCTCATATTTATATTTGATAGTAGAGAACATAAGATTAGGTGCGAGTTCTTAAACTCATACTTATGACAAGTTTGTGATTCATAATCATATGGTATGTTTTGAACCCCTAAGCGTATGGACAGTCCCTGATTGGTTCTTAGACTATGTATTGCTGGGATAAGTTCCAAAACTTATATTTTTATGGCAAATTCCTAAACACATAAAGTGTGGTAAGTTTGATAAACTATACTACGGTATAAGAATATTATAGATTTAGAATTGATTATCTTCAGTATTAGTGATATGATTGCATGATGAAGCTACAGAGAAAGTTGAAGCTGATGAAGGAAGAAATGGATACTCTCAAATCTTCTAACTATACTAGATTTTGAAGTTTATTAGCATCGTATTGATAATTGTTTTGTTGTTTTAAAGAAAAATATATATATATATATATTGGATTAAATTGTTGAACCAATAAGTTTTAAAAAGTTCGATTATTGTTTATGTCTATGCTAATTGTTTCGGTTAGACAAAATTTTGAAAATATCAAAATGTATTTGTCATCATTGCATCACTAATATGATGTCAATGTGACAAATGATGAAGTCATTAATGCAGTCTCACCTAGTGTTTGATGTGATCTAAATCAAGGATCATCATCCCTCAATGGCAGAATGTAGCATGACAAAGTCATAAAATGACGGCATTCTCAACGGTCTGTTGAAAACAGTGCGATACTATGCGTCATAAAATGATTTTCAATATTTTAAATAAACTTTTTGTAGGTTAAAGATAGAATGCGATAATATTTGCTACTCGGGTGATGAAGAATGAACGACATGTGGAAGACAATACGTTCTTTGATTTAGAAGCCGATAGTTTCTGAATTGTGTAAATCAATAATAATGTACAATTTGATATATTCAATAAAAAGGGAATGTTTATTTTGAAATGGAATGTATTGTGATGAATGTTTGTATGTAGAGCTATACAGGTAGAACAACAGTATACAAAAGATGTTAAGCATTGGTACTTGAACTTTCATAGTTCACTTACTAATGCTAATCCAAGGGATCATAAAGGTTGCGATTCGGGGAATGCAGGAAAAAAGGAAGAAAATTTTAATTATCTGCATTTTCAGCCGATATTACATCTAATTTTGATGTAAGGCTGAACTTAGATAGTAGTGAACGCACAAGGTCGAGATTAATTTTAATCCTAATATTGGGTGAAGTTGGTTCCGATTTTGGGGTTTTTGTCACATCAAAAGTATTTGAGTATGGGTCCACTAATTTTAAGAAAAAAGAGAATCTTTAGTGCACTTACGTGGGGGTCCATTGTGAGTAGTATGGGAACTTATTTATACTCTTTCTTCTACTTTTGTTTTTCTTAATTTTTGTGAAGTGTACTTAAAAGACATCTTTTATAGGACAAATTTGTTTTGTACTTCAGTCGTCTTTTGGGAATTTATATTTCATAAATGGAGGATAATTCTAGACACTCTTTCATAGGGATCGGATTCGTTCTTTAATTTTTTTTTCATTTTCAGTCACTTGTTAACAATATAAAACAAGCTTAAAGCAGTTCAAGTAGTACAAGTCATGAATTTCTTGGCTCAAATTTCTGACGAAAGTTGATGTGATTCACGTCCTTGCTGTTAAGAGTCTTATTGATCAAATTTTAGGATTATCCAGTTTTACCAATTTTTCTGAATATTTTGCAAATGGGGCTTATTATCGAGTGATATAGGTCCTCGGGTTGCTGCTAACATTTGACTGGCTCTTTCAGGTTCGGGATATTACCCACTTGCCATTTGCTGAGAGAGAATTGATGTTGATAAAGATTGCCGTTAATGCAGCTGCCAGACGCAATGTTCTTGACATTGCTAGCATCTTCAGGGCCAAAGCAGTTGATGTGTCTGATCATACTATAACTCTTGAGGTGAACTGCTTATTTTAATTTATTTTTGTTCGACTCCTCTTCATGTTACATCCACTTTATTTTAATTCAGTTAAAATTTCAATGGCATTTTTAAGATCTGCCTTCTTTTAAAAAAAATAAAAAGTAAGATGCATCTTTAGTTTCAATATAGAGAATACTTACTTATTTTACAATAGGTAGGTCGGAGTATTATTCTTTATTGGAGTTTATGGTAATCAATATATCTCTGTGTTTTATCGTTTTAGTGGAGTAATAATCTTTTTGTTTGTTCTTTCTATTGAACTGCAAGAGCTTGAGATTCTAGCTGTTTTATGGAATTAAATTCACTAATGTGGCTACAAATACCTTGAGGAACAGATTGTACGATTGTAATGAATATTAGGTTAGCAAGTCCCAGAAACCAAGTCCACAAATCCACAAATCATTGTTGGATAACATAATTCCCTGTATATCCTACATATTGTGGGGAAATCTATTCTATCTGGGAAATATTGACTTATTCTCCTAAGTATTCTATCTCTCATTTTATAATAACTCACGTTTAAAGATGATTCTAACTTTTGATATTTCAAAAGATGGACGGAAAGGTGAAACAGCTAAAGGTCATTTTTAAGATGTATGTTTTACTGCTTTTATGCAAATCTGATACAGTAGTAACTGCTGGAAACCTATGGTAGGAGTACTCTTCACATATATGTCCTTTTGTAGTCACCATGTTTCCCTGAAATGAAATTGTTTAAGAGGTGCACTCTGTGGCACCTAACTGGAGGTAAATCCAACTGTTAATGAAATAATCCAATGTGTAATCAAAGCTTTCTGTAGTTTATTACAGATGCGGCAGTTGGGAAGTTGACATTTACTAGAACTTCAAGGTTCAACGAAAACTTCCTCCAACTTGAGTTTCATATTTGTTTGCATTTTGTTTTGTTATTCACTCCACAGAAAACTATCCAGGCCTTCTGTTGCATCTTGTTGTTTTTTGTCCCTTTCGAATGATTTCAGTGATAATTTTGTTTTGGTACCTTTTCCAGCTTACAGGTGGTTTGCACAAAATGGTTGCTCTGCAAAGACTGTTGGAGCCTTATGGCATCTGTGAGGTCTGTTTCATATTTTCTCACCTTTGATCATGAGTTCATTGAAAATTAAGAAACTGAGATGATGCGGGCCCCATGATGCATCTCAAGTACTCACAAATGCCATATTAACAAGAAATGTTCAGTATCCTTTTTCCCACAATGTGGGGTTATGAGGGACCCCATTTATAAAACACGAGTAGCTCAACTGTTTCTTTTTTTCAATGGTTAGACTGTGTTTATATATTAAGGTCATCATTTATGTGCAGATAACGAACATCGGTCTTGTACAATCTGTAACTTATTTTTATTGCTTCTGGATGTGCTTTGAATCTGAGGTATTGAATATTGTTGATTGTAAGCATGTTTGTCTCCCTCTTTGTAGGTGGCCCGAACTGGGCGCGTAGCGCTGGTACGTGAATCTGGTGTGGATTCCAAGTACCTGCGTGGATTTTCTTATTCGTATTAGTCTCCACTTTTGGAAGATGCCTATGTACATGTGGTAGCATTTGCTCTTCTATTTAAGCATGAGAAACACAGATAAGATGGCATACAGGGTTCAGAAGAGTTTTAGACCATTAAAACTTCAGCTCAAGTGTGCAGGTTGCATTTCTTTATGTAATGTCATGATATTTAAGTTGTTTCAAATTTTGCTTGGACATATGTTGAAACAGAGAATTTGTTTTGAAAATTAAATAAGATGATGAAAACTAGTGATTTTTCAATTTTTATATTGTCTTTTTGTTTGGTCATGAGATTTGGGGCTGTCTTTTACCAGGAAATGTAATTCAATCTGGTAAATTCTCTCTATTCTTTATTGTATGCAAACCTACTTTATTTTAGGTGCTGGACACAGAAGCTCGTCTCTAGACGCATACCCCTTTTTTTCCTTATATATATATATATATATATATATATATATATATATATATATATATATAAAAGGTATTTAAGATTGACGTTACATAAGTAACAATTTATCCGAGATCACTTCAAATACAAAGTGATTTTGATTTTTATTTAACAATCTAACCGAATAGATACAAATAAAATGCGAACGTATAAAAATATAATTTTATTTTTTGTTTAAGGTTGTGGAGTACTATGATTATAATGGTATAAAATATTCAAATTTTAACCATAAAAAATAGACTTATTTTATATTGTTATAATGATGGTGTTTCACCAACTTAAATTAAATAGTAGTTTTTATATTTTTTTTATAATTCTTCATGCTTTTGTATCCGTACGATTATATTGTTAAGTGAATTAAATCACTTTATATTTTAAATAACCTAATAAATTTTGTAATGTCAAATTTTTATACCTTTTAATCTCTTTATTTATACCTTTTACTCTATATAGGGGAGTGATCATAATAAATGTTTGCTATGACACTATTTATGCAAAAACATTTTTGGTCGTTATAGGACATCAGATGGTTCAGATTTAATTAATCAGCTACTTTTAGTACTATATAGTTCTAGCGGCTCATAGGCGTGAGATGCAACTTGTTCTGGGGGGGAGTGAGGTGGTGAGGGGGGAGGCAGTCCCCTGCACATACTCCTTTCAAGCAACAGTTCTAATAGTAGCAGAATTAAATCTGGACCACCACCCGATGTCTTATGACAATCAAAGATGTGTTTGTATGAATAGTGTTATGATATATTGGGAGTCATTCATAGCAAATGTTTGTTATGACACTATTCATGCAACACAACTTTAGTTGTCATAGCACGTTAGGCGGTCCAAATTATTAATCCGCTGCCATTAGTGCTGTCTGTTTCTCCTATGCATAATCAAATGTGTTTAATGTTAGAAGTTTAGGTGAGAACTAACACATAAATAATACTTAAATATGAATCGATAAGTATTCACGAAGCGGTTGAACCGAATGTCAAATTTACAAGCAACACCACGAACACAACTACTACGATCCTTAGTATTTCTCGTACAAGCAATCAATGCGAACGAACTAATTAAGTGTTCACACCAAGTACACCCAAACCTATTGATGAAAGTTTGGAAATACTAGAGTATATTAGAGAGAAACTGTATGGGAAAAATAATACGTTATTTTTCCTTTGTCCTACACACAGTAAGCTTCAGTATTTAATGTAAAACCCAATACGTATGGGATAAGTCTACAACTATACGTATGAGATAAGTCTACAACTGACTAAATCAGGAGAATTATCTCATATAGAGTCCTAACCGTATCACGTATTATTTAAAATACTTCCAAGTGATATGGGACTCTTCCAATTCTTATTGGGTTATCCAATATCCATACCCAAGTGGATGTTCATGATCCACGGGTTCGACCCAGATCAATTGCTAACATCTCCCACTTAGACACTTCGGTTATAAAGGTATATACTCATCTCAAATCAATAATCTTAGATTTCCTCGTACAGGTGCCTTGGCGTGCGACTGACAAGAAATAAATAATATCAAAGGCGAGAGCTTACATATTAAGTCTTCATCATAACTAATATGAAACATCTCAAAAAAAAAAAAACTTGTCATGTCTTAGATCAGTCGATCACACTCTATTGAGTATTTCAAATCCCTCATTAATTACATTTCAGAAATTCACTCAAACTCATTTGCCTTGGTATGCTAACCTTTAAAAAACATATACATATAGTATAATACATAAAGTTTAAAATAGTTGCGCGCGCATAGCATAACCAACGACTGAATGTGATGCCAGACAAGTGTCTTCACTCTTCTCTAAACTCTCATGTCAATCTTCATTAACTTTGCTGCTTTCCCAGGCAAGTACCCATGAAACCTCATTATGTGAACTTAGGAATATAAATTAGAGTAGCAACATAAAGTCTTTGTTTAATGACATAGGTTCAAGTTACTAAGGACAATAATTAATGTATAGGGCTCACACAGTGATTGCATAGGGATCCACCACATCACTCTTCTGTATGTCGCTTCTTTTACACATGAGGTACAATTCTCATGTTACGGTGGAGTGCCAAAAAAATGTCGCTCTAGTTAAAATAACACCGTACGGATAGTAGTTAATCGCTCTCTAGCGTTTAAACTTAGAAAACATCCCTAGGTACTTCTGATAGTATCTAGTATGAATCTAATGTCCGGCAACCCAAAACAAGGCTACACCTCTTACAAGTGTTCGGTATGTAATGATACCTCTTCTTGGACCCAGCTAAGGCGACTAAATCATAGTGTCTCAAAAATGGTGCCCAACCATCTAGACCACCATAAAATAGTCTCATCTCACTCGCTATTACAAGCGCTGAGGCATGTTATCCGTGTGAGTAGATTAACCTTTTTGCCTTGTTACATTTAATATGTGTGCTTATATATATACAACAAGTTAAAACATAGAACTGAATAGAAAGCAACATTATATAATAACTTTTATTGCATAAAAATATAGTAAACAATATCCAAAAGATGTCCATTATCAAACATAAAAAACATATCAAGGCCTACGAAGTCCCAAGCTCCTAACATGAGCTCGAAAAACATCCCTAAGAGTGGGCTTAGTCAAGGGATTAGCAACCATGTCGCTCGTAGAGATTTGTTTGAGGATCACCTTCTTTCGTGCCACAATATCCCTAATGTAGTGAAATTTAGTCTCAATATGCTTGACCTTTCCATGGTACTTGGGATCCTTAACGTAAGACAAAACAACCGTATTATCACAATGAATAGTGGCAGGGTCACTCGAATGAGATCCAACATGCAGACGCTTGAAGAATCTTCGTAACCATACTGCTTCTTGTACTGCAAAGCAACATGCAATGTATTCTGACTCCATAGCGGATAAAGCAACACATGGTTGTTTCTTGCTCAACCAACTAATGGATCCACCACAAAGCAAGAAGTTATACCCAGTGGTAGACTTGTGCTCATCCAAGTCGCTAGCCTAATTTGCGTCGCTGTACCCCTATAAGCATAACCCACCTTTTTCCTCACTGAGTCTTTTAAATTGCTCAGATAAATATCCGTGTTCACGATCGGTCCTAAGAACCTTTATGGATCTATCTCTTTGATTCTTAACTTCAGCAACGAAACATCTAAATCAATCTAATGTTTTTGACTTATGAGAAATTAAATAGACATATCCATATCGCGAATAATCATCTATAAAACTGATGAAATAGTTACCACCATGTCGTGCTCTAACATTCATTGGACCACAAATGTCAGAATGAATTAGCTCTAAAGGATTAATGGCCCTCATTGCCTTCCGAAATGGTTTTCTTTTTGCCTTCCCTACTAAAAAAGGATCACATACTGGTATGCGACGCCCCCAAAATAGGTATACATCACCCATTTTGAGTTTCCAAATACATGGTACATAACTTAAATATAAACTTAATTAATACAACTATCGTGCAAAATACGACAACACAATAGCTGAGTTTTAACACGAATATTATCTTCTAGACAATATCGAAACTCAAATTCAATATTCATTACAAATATTATCACACTATTTCATAGAATAGTGAGGACTACTAAAGCAACCATCTGGACCGTCACTCCATTCCTCGACTAGTCCCAGCTATATTCTCATTTTCTAAAGAGAACAATGAAAGAAAAGGGTGAGTTCAACTAGCCCAGTAAGAAATATTATGACTAAGGTAATGCAGAATAAATTATCCTTAGCCTTCAACAGTATAACAACTGATAGATACAATAGACAACAAGTTTTAGATCAACAACTGTAGCGGAATAAGCAATCCATTAGAAGAGTCAAGTAGAGCATGATATCTACTATCTTCTATGATTTAAAAGTTTATCATCAATATTTTATCGCTGAGATTCAGCTTAATAAATAATCCACATCACTAATTTATCCATGCACTACGGCCAAGGATATTCATTAGTATCACGTCCACGAATTATCTATGTACTACGGGCCAAGGATAATCGTGTTATCACCAATGGTCATGATCATGCCAAACAACAATTCATCTTTGGACCCTTGCCCGAAGAGAATACATGGTCATGATCATACCAACAACTGTCCATGTGACAACCCGGAAAATTGAATTGTCCAGAATTTAAGATTTAAAGAATTAGTTATTAATAAAATGAATTTTTATTAATACTATTCTGTTCTATGTGTTTATTAATCGTTCTAGAACTTAGGATGATTATTAATCAGGAGGATTCTAGCTACGAGCTAGATTGAACGAGTAAGAATTTTCAAGATGAAATTAAATTTTTTTTGGGAAAAAGACGAAATAGGCACTATTCACCCGACAAAATCCTAAGGGTTAGGGTTTGAATAACCTAAGCCTTTTCGAGAGTTCGGTATGTCGAAATGACATTCCGTCAAAATATTTGACGATAATATATCGTGAAAAGTTAAGTAAGCTGATAAAAGTTTTTCTCGAAAAACGTGCAGAAATCGGACGAAATAAAAATAATGAAAAGTACTGTTATGTACTTTTTATTCGTTTAACTACGTTAGGGGAAAACATGAAGGAAAACTCTTAATGCCAAAAAGTGTTTTTCAGTTTTTCGGAGATCCAAAGAATACGTAAAAGTTAATCGGTAAAGGAAAGACGAAATATCCAAAAATATTTGGATTTCGAGAATCGCAATTTTTAAAATTGTCGGACGAAACCCGAAAGGTGGAACCACGAAACTTCCAAGGGAAGCTTCGTGAATAATAAGGAGGTGGAGTAAGGAGGTGTGAATAGTAACCAGAGGGGCAAAATAATTATTTTTCCCCTCGCTTGAAAAATCTATAAATAGGAAGCTAATTTCATTTGTTTAGGATTTTGAAAATCCTACAACATTTGAGAGAAAGAGATTAGAGAATGAAAGTATTTCAAAGTAAATGTGACTAATATTTTAAAATGATAGGAATCGAGATTATTCCTATTATTCGATCTGCTTCATAACCTTTGTTCGGTTATCGAAGTTATAAAGGAATGTTTGAATTCTTAAAGTTGTTTGTTCAACTGTTATGACTTGCTGAGCAATTGAATGCTAACACTTGCTTTAAATGAAAAATATTTTCAGCGTACGAGTTGAAGAACTTAAGGATCCTGTAAAGATCAAGCTGATCGGTATCCAGAAGAAGTCTCATTCATTAGATGAATGAGTGTGAAGATAAAGTTTAGATTTGTAATGTAGAAAGATGAAATTGAACTATAAAATAGTTTAATGAATAGTTATGTATCCTTGATGGCGGATGAAAGTCACTTATGTAAGATGGAAAGAATAATGTAATTATCATTATTTGTAATAAAAGAGGTTATAAGATTTTAGAACCTGGGAATTGAGAATGTATGTTGTTATATTTCGGTATATAATGATGTATGTTTGGAAAGAAGTGGGATCGTGACGTACGAAATCCGGGTATGAAGATAGACCGGATTTCGGGGCGTTACAGAGTGGTATCTGAGCTGATAGGTTATAAACTTTAGGTATGAGTACCTAAGGCTATAATCGTAGAGAGAAGGATAAGAAGATCGTTGAGTTCAACGATTAAGGAAGAAGATCACCACGTGATAATAGTAAATCATAATAACAGATGATCTATTAAATGATGAATGATTTATAGCTAATGCTATGAATGAATGGTACTACAAAGTAGTACGAGAAGAAGAACTGAGATTGAGTTATGAAAAATAGCATACGAATTAAATAAAATTCGTGTTAAGTGAAGAGAAAGTTAGAAGTTGTAAAATTTCAATTGAGGACTCATGTGATAGCTGAGTTGTATGAATCTTTGTTATGGGCAGAGGTTTGTGCTTTGGTGTAACAACCACTTAGTTTATTACAGTGATAATCATTGGAATTGGTAGCGCTATCAATATGTATATGACGAGAAGGTGAATCTTTTCTCATGTATATACTTGATAGGTAGAGAAAGATAAGGTAGGTGCGAGTTCTTGAAACTCATACTTGTGGTAGGTTCGTGACTCATAATAATATGATATGTTTTTGAACTTCTCAGTGAATGGATGCCTATGGTCTAACTGGGATAGTTCTTAAACTCATATTATTATGGAAAGTTCTTAAACTCATAATGTGTGGTAAGTTGATGGACTGTACTAAGGTATAGGGATGTTTAGACTAAAAATGAGTTATTTTCAGTAGAATTAGCATTGAAGGTGCTAGAGAAGATTATGTATTGTCGCAAGTAAGACAATGAAGGAAGATGGAGAATAAGATATTCCAAGTCATCTAGCTATGCTAGATTTTGAAGTTTCTTGAAATAGTGTTTATGTGTGCGCATTTTGAAAATGAAAGAATTGGTTCAACTTTTGGAACCAATGGATTTTAAAAGAACTATTCTTGGTATATCTATGCTAATTATTTCGGCTAGACAGGAATTGATTTGAAATATCAAAATGAATTTTATATCATCAGTGCATTTGATGCCACGATGATAAAAGGATGGAGTAATTAATGCAATTGAACCTGGTGTTGGATGTGATCTTAGGATCAACAACCCACTATGGTATGATGTATAATGACGAAGTCCTCAACGTACTGTGAAAAGTACGGTATCATGACGTCATAAAAAGTTTTGATGTATTGTGAAAGGAATTTAAAGAAGTAGTCGATGTCAATTGATTTGACTAGACGAATGTTTCAAGTTGATATCCAATTTATTGGTATGGTTTAAGCCACTTGATTTGGCTAAGACGAATGGTATGTCATGATTAAAAGAAACTTGAGCTTTCTTTGAAGAAGTTGTGACAAACTAAATTATTTTGGTGCGGAATCTAATGATTAAGTCTGAGGTGAGCACACCCCGAAATGGGGTTATACAATGGGTTGATCGCCTACGTATAAAAGAGGTAGTTTACTTTCTTTGTGATTGTAAATTGACCGTGGAAGAAGGTTTACGGCGTCATGCTGTTAAACCTAGTAAGAGTTCATAGTCAATTTGACCCCTCAACAAAAGTATGAAGTGTTTTAAAGGAATTCTTATATTCCTCGTTATTCATTCTACTTCATAATTTTTGATAAGTTATGAAGGTGAGAGAATGTTTGAAAGATAAGAACTTCTTTGAAGAGAAGTTGAGAAGAAGGGTAAATTAAAATTTTAAGGACGAAATTCTGTGAAGAAGGGGTGAATGTGATGACCCGGGAATGGATATGGTTTTAAAAATTCTGAGGACGGAATTTTTATAAGGGAGGAAGAATGTGGCAACTCGAAAAATCGGATTGTCCAGAATTTAAGATTTAAAGAATTAGTTATTAATAAAATAAATTTTTAATAATACTATTATGTACTATGTGTTTATTAATAGTTCTAAAACCTAGGATGATTATTAATCGGGAGGATTCTGGTTACGAGCTAGACTGAACGAGTAAGAATTTTTAAGACGAAAATAAAATTTTTCCAGGAAAAAAGATGAAATAGGCACTATTCACCCGACGAAACCCTAAGGGTTAGGGTTTGAATAACCTAAACCTTTTTGAGAGTTCGGTATGTCAAAATGACATTCCGTCAAAAGATTTGAGGATAATATATCATGAAAAATTATGTAAGCTGATAAAAGTTTTTCTTAAAAAACATGCAGAAATCGGACGAAATAAAAACGACGAAAAGTACTGTTATGTACTTTTCATTCGTTTAACTACGTTAGGGAAAAACATGAAGGAAAATTCTTAACGCCAAAAAGTGTTTTTCAGTTTTTCAGATATCCGAAGAATACGTAAAAGTTAATCGGTAAAGGAAAGACGAAATATCCAAAAATATTTGGATTCTGAGAATCGCAGTTTTTAAAACTATCGGGCGAAACTCGAAAGACGAAACCACGAAACTTCCAAGGGAAGCTTCGTGAATAGTAAGGAGGTGGAGTAAGGAGAATCCTACAACATTTGAGAGAAAGAGAGTAGAGAATGAAAGTATTTCAAAGTGAATGTGACTAATGTTTTAAAATGATAGGAATCGAGATTATTCCTATTATTCAAGCTGCTACATAACCTTTGTTCGGTTATCAAAGTTATAAAGGAATGTTTGAATTCTTAAAGTTGTTTGTTCAACTGTTATGACTTGCTGGACAATTTAATGCTCACACTTTCTTTAAATGAAAAACATTTTTAGCGTACGAGTAGAAGAACTTAAGGATCCTGTAAAGATCAACCTGATCGGTATCCAGAAGAAGTCTAGTTCATTAGATGAATGAGTGTGAAGATTAAGTGAAGATTTGTAATGTAGAAAGATGAAATTGAATTATAGAATAGTTTAATGAACGGTTATGTATCCTTGGTGGCGGATGAAAGTCACTTGTTTAATATGGAAAGAATTATGTAATTATCATTTTTTGTAAAGAAAGAGATTATAAGATTTGAGAAATTTGGAATTGAGAATGTATGTTGTTATATTTCAGTATATAATGATGTATGTTTGGAAAGAAGTGGGATCGTGACGTACGGAATCCGGGTATGAAGATAGACCGGATTTTGGGGCTTTACAGTCCATCAATGCACTACGGGCCAATGAGTACTTTTACCACATCATTTGTAATATTACAGGTCATGATTATACCAAATAATCCCTAGTCATAATCATACCAATCAACAATTCATCTTTGCAACCTTGACCGAAGATGACTTTCATCACAATATAAGCATCAGGATGATGACAATGATATAACAATTCAATTAAATGAAATCAAGGATAAATATTAAAGAATTTAAATTTATCCAGAGTTTAAAAATGTCCAAATTGTCAACATGATAACTACTTTGTGGAGTAAAATTCAAAAATAATATTCACGTATCAAAAATAATTTGGACATAAAAGAATCAATTTTTCGTCCTGAATAGTACCCCGAGTGAATAGTATCTAAGTGAATAGTACCTTGTGAATAGTACTTCATGAATAGTACTTCGTGAATAGGGCCATATGTATAAATAGTACCGTACATATAAATAGTACCGTATGTATGAATAATACCCATGAATAGTACTCATGCATGAAAAGCTTAAAATTTAACAAGAATATTTAGAAAAATATTCTTGTGAAATGGTACTCGATGGAATGCAACTTTCAAGGATATTCTATTAATTTCTAGGAGTATAGAAGCAATAATTTAACAAAATGAGTGTAGAATTCAGAATCTGAAACGAAATAATATTACTTACAAACTACAGAGTATGGAAGAAAATATTATTTCTTACGAATATTGAACAAAAATAATATCCCTTACGAATATTGAATGAAAATAATATTCCTTATGAATATTAAATGAAGACAATATCCCTACGAATATTGAACGAAAATAATATTCCCTACGAATATTGAATGAAAATAAAATTTCTTACGAATACGAAAAATAATATCGTAAATGAATATGAAATAAATAATACCCCTTACCTCAAAAGAAGAGTATTTCTGACCGGTATAGCGGATATATTCTTGAAGAAAAACTTGCACTATTTGCAACACTCAAAGTTTTCTTAACTCAAAAGAAATACGCTCAATATTATAGAAGAAGAATTCTCTGATTCAGGTGCAATTTTCTTTTTTATACTGAGCATCCTATTTATAGGAAAATGGAAGGATACTATTTAGAAAATAATCACGGACTGCACTGTGGAAATTCGAACAAATTCACGGACGTCGACTGAATTTTTTTGATTTTAGTATGCAAACACTATGCAGACACTATGCATAATAAAATATAATATATTCTATTTTTTCATAAAAAAAAACTTATATATATATATATACATACACACACACACACTATTCCTACGTGAAACCATTTCCCCCTCCCCAGTTATATATATAAAAGAAAATTGAGATAACTTTCTACCGATAATTTTGAAAAATGGGTAAGTGGGGGTCCAAATAATAAGCAAAATTTACAATAAATACTTCATAAAAATCCCCTCTATTTATGTCAACTTACTTAACTTCTCAAAACACATTTTTAATAACATTTATTCATCAATATTATAATTCGCAATATTTAACAACCAGATCATTCCCAGAAAAGAGGAGGCTTTTCGATAAGGATTTCTCCCTATTGGCGCACAATTAGGTGACCAAACCCCTTTCCTCGGTAGAACTTTCTAGACATTGTCACTAATGCAAATAATAATATAAATAACTTTGTCGTCTCAATTATTGATTTAATAATATAAAATATTATGACAATAATTAAATCAATTACGTGAGATACTATGCAACAATTACTGTAGCAATAATTGAGTATAACTGAGTGATTTCTCATGTAAACATCAATAATCAATACCGTGTGCTACTATGAAACCACGCGTATTATTGTACTTTTATCACTAGGTATTTCAACAGTTAACGGTAAAACTTTCGCCGTTATTTTTACAAAAAGATATTTATGTTATTTTTTAGCTCTGACAGTAATTCTATTATGGGGTCCACCAATGATTGTGCCGTCGTACGAATATTCCCTATTAAAACGAATATTCCCCGACCAATCAAATATTTTATAACAACTTGCTTACTTTGCAAAATTTATAAATATTACCCACAACTATAACATTATATCAAATTCATACCTTAATACTCAAAAAAATATTTCGAGAAAATTAATCTTTATTCATAAAATTTGGGGTCTTACAACCTCCCTTTCTTATGAAATTTCGTCCTCGAAATTGACGTACGTACCTGGTATGTCGAAGAGGTGAGGATACCTCATCAAATTCTAACTCATGAGATATAACCTTTGAGCATAGAATATGTTTCTTCTTATCCAAGATTTTAACAGGTATCACCTCATACGTTAAATCTTCTGCTATCTTTTCTAGTTCTAATTCAATAATGTGGTTTGGGTCGTCCACATATTTACGTAACATCGATACGTGAAAAGCGTTATAAACACGTGACATACTTGGCGGTAAGGCGAGTCTATAGGCCACATTTCCTATTTGATCGAGGATTTCAAATAGACCAATAAAATTGAAGGTTGAGATTTCCTCTCTTTGTCGATCCTTGCTTCTAGAATAACGCCTTCTTGCACCTTTTTCTTCATATTTATCAGCTCCGGGTCTGTAGCTTGAGCGACTTTAAATATATCGATTAAAGTCATTTCTACTCGTATATTTGATATCATCACGTGGGTCACTAGAGTCTTTAACTCTATTTCCATCATTTGTAAGTCATACAAAATGGGTCTTTGTGTTAATGACGTCGCACTCGTAACCGCATATGATCTTCTACTCAACGCGTCAGCTTCCATGTTCGCTTTTCTAGGATGATATTATCTTAATCTTTCAACAGCTCGAGCCAACATCTTTGACGCATGTTACATTCGTTTTGGGTGAAGAAATATTTTTGGGTTTTGTATCGGGTTCAAGGTCAATACAAAATTTGATTTCACGCTCTGGGGTAGGCCAAGAAGTTCTTCGGGGAATACGTCAGGAAATTTATTAACGATAGAAATATCATTCAAAACTATGACTCTCATCCAAGACTTGGATAGCACCTTACATTGATACCTATCAACTTGCCACCGTAATTCACAGCGTCACCTACGAAAAGTCTGACTTCGGTGCATCCCACACAAGGAAGTCACTCGGGGCTCTTTACTTATGGCTTAATATAACAGTGATTGACTTTAGTGGTTTGGTTGCTTGAATTCGCATAACAGGTTGGTTAGGAATATAAAAACTAAAAACCTTATGAAAATAATCAATTTTAGCATGATGAATAGTTAACCAGTCGATTCCTAAAATCACATCAATGGCAAGTATTTTCAAAGAGATAAGATCGATAGGTAGCGTGAGGGTGCCAATTGAATCAAACAAGATTTATAAACAGTGGAGGTAACGAAGGTTTCTCATAATGGAGTTTCAATCAGATAAGTCAAAGTCTAATTTCTTAGGGGTCAAGTTCAAACGTTGAACACAACTAGGTGAAATAAAATAGTGGGTAGAACTGGTATCGAATAAGGTATAGACTTCGCAAGAGTTTATGATTAACTTACCTGTGATAACTTCATTCGGGTTCCTCGACAAACGGTCTCACTTAAACTACCGGCTTTGACTTGTCTGGGACAACCTTTGGTGTCTCCATCCCAACTGGACTTAACTTCACTACATGATAAAATCGAGCTACGTGACCTTCTCTTCCACAATTGAAACACGCTTTGGGTTACTGTGTACAGTTTGGACGGATGTGTCCCTCCTGTTCGCATTTGAAACATACGACCGATGGTCTTTTTCCTTCCTTGAAAACAGGTGCTGGTGCTGCTGTCGCCGTCTTTTCGTCATTATTGAATCTTCTCTTCTTAAAGTTATTCCCACTTAGTTCACCTTTCCTATTATCTTGGCCATGATTACCACCGAAGTGGTTACCATTTCTGGCATGATAATTGTAACAGTCCGAAATTTCAAATTGTAATTTCAAATATTTATTAAATATAAATATTTATTTGATGTGCATTATTGAAATTGATGAAATAATTATTTTATTGATGTGATGGTTGTTGAATCTAAATTTATTAGATAATTTTCTAAATTAAATTAATTTATAATTTAGAGAGTTGTATTATGATATGAAGTGTTATATTGTAATTAATAATTTAAAATGGTATATTAAATTATTAAATAAAGTTATAATGAAAATTATAATTTTGTTATATTTGCTAAAATAGTATATTTAATTAAAATATAGTATGTGATTAATTTAATTGGTTAATGTTGGATATGGAGATCCAAATAAATAATATGTGATTATAAATTATAAACTAAATTGTTTATTAAAATAAATTAAATGAGTTTAATTTAGTTTTTTCCAAACAAGGCTTAAATATATTAATTCTTTAAATTTTAAAGGGTTTTGCGAAACAAAGCCTTATGGCTTTTGAATTTATAATTTTTGAATTTAAATAAAATAGATTAAATAATAAATATAATATATTTAAAACTATACGTTTATTAGTTGGTAACTGATATATTTAATATAGGTATTATGGCTATATCAGTTTTTATTGGTTTACGCATAGTATTATCAGTTGGTTATTTGCTAGTCTAGAGATTACAGAGAGTTGAGAGAATTGTGAGAGAACTTAAGCCATTTCCAGCGATTTTAGCAAGGATTGCAAGAGTTAGCAAGGATTACCAAGCTATTTGAAGGTATTTTATCTAACCTTTATATTATATATATGTATATACATATATGAATTTACGGCATAGTTTTGTTGTGTTTTGTGAAATCAAAATTGGTGAATTGTGGATATATAACTGATAATTGTGAGTATATGTGTTTATAATGATTAGAATTTATGTTTAAGCAAGAATTTGTATGCTAATTTCGTTCCAACAGTAGAACTTTTGACAGTATATGTATTTTTCAAATGGTTCATGAAAAGTACCAATTTTAGTGGTCAAACTGTATGTGAAACTGTAAATTTAGTCTTGCATATGTTAGTTCATTAAGAAACGAGCATAACGTAATTTGAACGAGGCAATTTGGCCAAGTATAGAGATTACAGTGTGAATCTTTTGAAGAGATGTCAAAAATGGTGTTTATGTATGAAAATATGAAATTAGAGAAATTAAACTAGTTTTTGTTGATGTTAAATTGTTCTAATTGGTTAAATATGTTGGCAAACATGTTTGTAATAGTTCTATATCAATTGTTTGTGTTAGTATTATTGTTTAGTGGGTGAAATTTGTGTTTGTTGGGCTAAAATTAAACTCTTTTTCATCACTGTCTCTACCTGTTCGTACATGCAGGTAGCAATTTCTGTAGAGTGCCAAGGCAAAAATGGCGCAATTTCTTGCCGATCGAACTTAATGTAAAAAGCGGCAATTTTGCGCCATAGCCTGTCCTGAGATACTGAGGTCTGCTGCTGCTGCAGACTTCGATATACCACTATACATTGGACTAATGATGTGTTAGCATGTCAAACACGTAATAACAAGGTTAAAACTGAGTTGTGTTATGTGGTTTGTAAATTCCAAGTTTCAAATGATTAGTAAACTATGAAAATGACATGTTGTGATTTATTAAGCATGATGAATAGTAAATAGGTGTTGTGAGGGTTAACACACTTGAAATTTCTGATATTTGTATAGTAGTATAAGACTTGTGCTAAACTGATATGTTTAGTTAGAAATATACATGTTATGGTATGTTAGCATATCTAATAGGTATTGTGGTTCTAAACTTATGTGTAGGTGAACATGAGTGTAATATTATAGCTTACACTCGAGGCAGGTTTCTAAACTTTTCTTTTTACATTGAGCAAGTTTTCTAACTCTACATTTATGTTGAGCAAGTTTCTTACTTTAAACTTTCATTAAGCGAAATCTTGTATTCATAATCATTATTTGAACAAGCTAGCTTTGACTTAAACTTTATTCGAACAAGTTTTGAATTCCAATATTTATTGATGTATTCTAACTTGTTTATTATTAGACAAGTTTCTTTATTGTCCTTCATGTACTATGAATGCAATTTTCTTGAATTCTAATTTCTAATGTTGAATTATCTTAGTTCATTTACTTGACACAAGCCGTTCTCATAATGAGCAAGCTTTATTTTCAGCTTGCTATTACTTAATGTATATTCAATAATTCATAGTCCTAGCTTAATTTTATTCAAGCAAGGGTTATTGTCATTCAATACTTATGCTTTGTAGTTGTTTCTAAGCATGAGTTCAAGATATAGTTAGTTCGCTTACACTTATTCATTGTTCCATATTATGTTATTATTGATCAACTATTGTGTTATCAAACTCTATTGATTCAACTAGTCCTCTAGTTGATGTTCGTTAAACTTCAAATTACCCTTGAAAGTTTATCCAAACCAAACTTTCTTTGGTGCAGACTTGTACTCTAAATACTGAGATGAACAACCCTATTATTATTAGGGGATAATTTACGCTTAGCATTGAAATGTTTGTGCACAATACATTGTACGAAGGGCTGATCCCCCGAAGTACGAGGAGTCCTTATAGTCTTATGACTGTTAAAGTTGAAGTTGAAGTTGAAGTTGAAAGATTACTTGCAACTGTGGACATAGTTCATGGTCTTATGACCCTTTGTTATATTTATTCCATATTTTGGATTCTATTTTTTTTTGATTATCATTGATAGAGTACTATTCAGTTTTGATGAGCCTATTTTTTTGGCAGTTATTATTATTATTCTCCTGTTGAATCATTGTTATATCCAATGAGCAATTGTTTTGCTCACTCTTGCATAAATATTATCATTGCAGCTAAAGTTGAGAAGGCAGATGAGCCTTTAACTAGCAAAGGAAAGGGAAAAATGTACAAGTGATGCAGACTTGTAATTTTATTTATTGTGATGATCATAGACTTTTAAATAATGATGTAATGTAATAATTTTATTTCCTCACTTATATGATGTTTAAAGGTTAGACAACCAGGGAAGATTCTTATTTAATGATGTAACCCTATTTTAAAGGGAGGATTTATGGTTAAATGTTATTTTATTTGGGTAGATAGATATGCATGAATGGAAAGTGAACACCAAATCTCGGGGGAATGAAGTACCTAGATTTGGGGGTGACACAGGTTGGTATCAAAGCTTTAGGTTATGAACCTTAGGTGGGGGGAAAAGCCTTAGGAAGTAACCTTTGAAAAGATAGTGATGATAAACTCTTATCGAGTTTTAAGAAAGAAGTAATAAAACACTTATGTACTTATGTGATTATAACTTATGTGCTCGTGAGTGTCGAGTAGTAATGATTAGTAATTAAACTTAAAAATTTGGTTGACAGGATGGCTAATATAGGAGGATCTAGTCAGGCTAGGGAGGAAGGATCCCAGATGCCTAGAGAGGAGGAGCCTCAAGATATTCAGGTGGTGTACGAACAACTACTGCCACGGGAAGCAACTCCGTTGAGCTGATGAGGATGATGAGATAGTGATGGATGAGGAGGACCCTGTTAAGCTGCCACAGTCGAATGAGGAGGATGAGAAGGATGAAGAGGAAGAACTTCCACTTAACTCGATTGCTGCCCATGTGTACGATGAAGTACACGACCGCAATGTGGAACTTCAGGATAACGTCAAGGAGTTGCAAGAGATAGTAGCTGAACAGCAATTCGCAATGGCGTAGAAGGACAACGAAATCCAGGATCAAGAAGAACGACTGAACATTGTTGAAGAGAAGCTGATCCACACGGAAGGGGAAAATGAGCAACTGATGGAGAAGATTGCAGAACTGGAGAATAAGCTGAAGGAAGAATCTACTAAGAGGGCAAGAGCCGAAGACGCGTATGAGGAAGCTTATCAACGAGCCAGGATGGCAGAGAGGGATGCATAAGCAAAGAGGATGAAGATGGAGGAGATGAAAAATGTATTTAACACTGTGATCAATTGAGCTCAAGATCGGGTCATGGGTTATCCAATTCAGTTCGAGACGCTGCCATCATACATTTTAGATCGCCGAACAATGACTCGAATTATGGAGGAAGAGCGTCGTAAGGCTATACAGTATCTTAGTAGGACATTGCAGGGAATGTACCGAATATGTGGTTAGGGAGTAAATAAATTGTTAATCCCGGGTATGGTATAACCAATGGGATAGATGATGATGATGTTGTCTTGTAACTGTTATAGTTCAGTAAAGTAATGTAAATAGCAGTGATGCTATTGTTTTGGTGTTTTTAAAAAGATTATGAATGAATAAAACTTATTATTTTATTCAAAGTGTTATGTGATAAACTTTTATGATGTGCAACTTAAGTATATAATAATTAAAAGGTTGAATAAGATCTAATGGATGTATTTTAACAGAAAATGCCTCCAAGACGCCAACCACCATGGCAGAGAAACACTTAGGAAACCAACAATAACAATGTGGGAGATAACCCAGTTCAACAGCTAGTGACGTTACTGACGGGTGCTTTGCAGAATCAACCTCAGAACCAAGGTATAACGTTTAAGGATTTCAAGGCGGTTGGACCACCAGAATTCCGTGGGTCCATGAATCCGGTTAAAGCACAGACCTGGATCATGTAAATAGAGAAGGTTTTCGATGTTGCTAGGGTAGAGGATAACTAGAAGACTGCTTTTGCAACATTCATGTTGAAAGCAGAGGCGGGTTATTGGTGGAAAGCCAATAAAATCCAAGAAGGTCAAGAGGTAATGACTTGAGAAAGGTTTAAGGAGATATTCTTTGAGACCTATTTTCCAAAAAGTTCGAAGAGTCAGCTAGAAGTGCAATTTTGGGCCCAAGCGAGGAACGATGTCGATTGTAATGAGTATATGCAAGATTCAACGAGTTGGCAAGGTTTGCGCCATATCAAGTTAGCACTAGATAAAACGCAAGGCAAAGAGGTTTGAGCAGGGTGAAGCCTGGTTGTACAAGAGGTCTCCCTGTTCCAGCTGAAAACATTTGCAGCGGTAATGGAGAAGGCAATTGTGGCGACCCCAAATCCAGGTACTTGAAACCCGAACTCGGTTCTCCACGATACCATTTCTTTAAGCTGAATAATACTAAATAATAATACATTCGAACTTAATTTACATACATTAAAGTTTACTTCCCAGTGCACGTGACCTTCAAATACATTCCTTACAATACGACAATAGATTCCATTGTCTTACTAACTATAACCATTAACTCATACTAAATCTCATTCGAACAGCTTTTCTTTTCCTTTGTTCGTGCTCGAGCCTTCGTCGATCGTGCATGAATCGAAAACATTTAGTTTAAGCAAGGATGAGCATTTGAGTGCCCAACAAGTAATAACAATTATATATATAAAATTTGAAAGAATATAAGTATTCTCTTTACATAACACTTCTACAATGAATCAAAAGTTGTGAAGTAATCATCTTGATAAAAGATTCACATAACAACTCTCTTTCAATTTCTTGAAATTAGGCTCCACCCATGAATAGGGTTTAAGAAACATACTATGAACATTGTTTTCATTTTCGAAAGGTTTAGCGAAATTCATCCATAAAATCAAATCATAACTTCTGCGAACGCGGAGGGTGATCGACCCGTTGTACCTCATATTGATCAATACTACATAACTTGAACGAAATTCATCGCTCACCCTTTGTCCGTAGAAGCACATAAAAATTTTCCCATTATCGGGATGTTCATACATGCACGTTTCCAAACCCAAGGTTTTAATCTTGCTTTCAACAATAATATGTAATTCAACATATATGTATACGGGTAATTGACAAAGGTATATCAACATGTGAATAAATGCCATGATTATCCAAGTGGGGACACTTGTATAACCATTTAGAAATCAATGAATGAAATATATATCCGAGCTAACATGTTGATAATCAAAGCGTATATAATCCGTGCAGAATAGAAAAGAATTACGAAACTTCTTACTCATGTTCATTGCATAAAGGAAATGCAAAGGTAGGATACTTACTGATTTCTTGATTACAAATCTCAACTTAGGTTTTATCTCTTTATCACAACCTATCAATAAGCGGGTCATTCGTTCGATTAGAATAATATATCATAACACATAATCTTTGTCAATTACTAAGAAGACATAGTCTAATCACGTCATCACATAATCGCGATGATCATACTTTTAGTTCATATTCTATACTTGAAATATTTTTATACATTTTTCAAATATCTCATCCATGCTCTTACAAAAGTCTTTTCTTTCTATTATAGAGTCTTAGATTTGTTTGTCGCATCGGCAAACTTTTATCGGGTAAATACTGAGTCTAAGACTCTTATCCTATACCTCAACATCTGTAAATATCAAACATTTTATTTTTAATCATTTTCGAATTTTCCAGAAATTGAAAAATTTAAAATAATTCAAATCTGTCACTACCGGGCCTATAGTGATATAACTGTTACTATAGGTGTTCCTCAAAACTTCATAACTTCATAATCGGGTTCTCAAAATCACTAGTTTGGTAAATTATAACTTTTAAACATCGGAATCATAATTAAATGATTTAAACATTAAACAATTCCATTATCATTAATAATTAATTTATATTAAACTATTAATGAAACCATTGCTAAAATATAAAAGTTATTTATAATAACTCAAACTATTTTAAAACATTTATATTACCCTTAAATGATTTTTAAAACAATTAAAATCATTTTAAATAATCACCATTAATATATAAATATTAATGTACTATTCATCAAATATTAAAAGTCATTAATTATAACTTAAAATATTTTTAAATCCTTAATATCCTCTTTAAATGATTTTTAAATAAATAAAACCATTTTAAACTATTTATTTAATAATAATTATTAAATAAACTAAATATCATTAATATTATCTTAATATCATTAATATTAAATTATTAATGAAATTATCCTTTAAATATAACCGAGATATAAGGCTGACATTTTCCAAAATAATATTTTACGGACACTTAGAATATTTTACGGGTTTGAAGAATACGGTAGGTCAATGCTTAGAATTGACCCACTTTGACCGCTTATAAATCCCGATCTACAATAGATATGAACTTTATTCCTTTTGGAGATTAAAGACCACATATCAGGCTACCTATAACAACTTTTAAAAAACAAAACTCGAGATCGACCAAAGATTTATAGCCTTTGACATTTGGTGAAAAATAACAGAATTCGGTTTTTCCAACTTGTTTAAATCTTCAAATTCGTGCACTTTGATGTTATGGGTTCATGATTTTACAACCCAGAACATTAATAGACTCTCTATTACACTACTTTAAACAATCAATTGCATCAATTAACATCGAATCAAGGATTTTTAGAATTTAGGATTTCCTACCTTTTCAAGCTTGATTTTTGATTTACGGCTTCTTGATGCTTCGATTTGTTGTTTGTGATGGTTGGGCTTTGTTTAGGGACCTGATATGCTACAATAATTAAGTGGGTTTTAGAGAGAAGCTTAAGGATGAGAGTTGGATGAATTTTAGTGTACAAAATATATTATCTCTCTCCAATCTATATATAAACCAAGTTAGATGCATTGGATGGTACTCAATGGTTGATTGAATCTGCATAATTGAGTCTTGGATGCTTAATTGGTAGGGTAAGTATGTTTACCATGCTTTGCTAGCAAGATTCCTCCAATAATACACTAATAATACACTAATAAGCCAAAAAGGGCATTTTGGTAATTTCGCATATAATTTCATGGGCATTTTTGTACATAGCAATTAAATGTAGTATTTAATCACTAGATGGTAATTCTTATTATTTACCAATTACTTTCTATCCTTTGGTAAATTAAAACATTTATACAATAACATCGTAATTAAACCCAATAATTTTAAATTAGGGTTTTTGATTGAAAAATTAGGGTTCTAAAATTAGGGTTTCTTAACGCCATCAATTAGGATTTCTAATTGACCATTAGGGTTCTCTAATTATCTGTGTGTGTTCTAACACAGTCGTTACAGTCTCTAACTTCAACCGATTAGGGTTATAATAATTAGGGTTTGTCCTAATTATCAACGTACAACAGTAATTAGGGTTTCCTTCTAATTACCGACATTCTTATACACAGTAACCTTCATATACACAGTAAACTTCATATACACAGTCACTACTCAGTCATTTCTCATAACTAAGTTTAATAATTAGGGTTTCACAAAGACGCGGTAATATCTTTGACCTAATTGGTAATCGTTGCTCAATATTATCTGTCTCATATATACACGATACATAATTATTGTCTTTGTAAAAATCATTATAACAATAATATAATACTATTATTCTCATCTCTTGATCACAATCCCAATTCGTGGTTTGGATCTCATATCGACTTCTCTTTCGCATATCAAGTTAAAATACTTGATTTAAATATTACGAACAATTCATATAATAAAATATATATTATATAAATTCTAATTATCACTTCATATATTATTTCCAATCATGTTTTCATGGAAAATAATTAATAAAAACATTTACGCTTCGAAATTAATTACCATAAAAATATAATTTGTAGTAATTAATAATTCCAAAATTATTTCTAATTTTTCAAGTAATAAATATATTCGCATTTATCGTTCACATTACTAGACACTTATTCTCGTCATTAAATAAAAAAAAAAATTATACGCAAATTTTCTTATTTATTTTATTTAGGAAATCTCGGGTTATTACATTCACCCTCCCTTATAAGAATTCCGTCCCCGGAATCACCGCTTTAAAAACTCATATGCAGAAGGGTACATAGCATATAATTATTGTACGTAGATCTCGATCATACTTGATCGAACTGATCTTTAACTATTCTCCATAACGCTTGTCTATCTGATAAACAGAAATTTGATTTCTAAAAGAACTCAAATTCCTTCCTCAAAATTTCTTTAATAAAGTAATCTACTATATGTATATATATAAGAAAATCATATAAGACACATAAGTTATTCAAATAACACCCGGAGTTCTGCTTCCACCGCCACATAGTATCACTGGACCGAGTCATGTTTGTAGACCCTCATGATTGGGTTGTTTGTTGAAATTGGTTTCCTTATCGCCTATATCTTCTTTGTCATTTCTCGTATTAGCATTCCTTATCTCACTTCTCCTTCTTGAATAATCTTTCACCTTATACTCCATTGATTCACAAATAAAACATTATTTATACATTCTTGAATTGGGACAATTGGAAGAGATATGTCTCTTACGCCCACAAACTTTCTCTTTATCTCATTTCCTTTTATCGTATATGTGATAAAAGTTATCTTTTGCCCTTTACATTATCCTAACTATCATAAACGCTTCTCTTGAGTCACTTAATCCTCTATACCCTAGCAATAAGATTGCCTTAAAGTCTTTAGCGTTCGACGTTCGATTATCTGGTTGATCTTCCGCTACCGGTTTTCGTTTTTCGCGTCTCGGTGATATAATCATAAATTATTCTTCATTTCCTTACATTCTAAGCCTCATCGTATCGTTAGACATATAACACAAAATTTTCTACTCAAATAATCATGTATTCCAAAATATTAAATTTTGAAACTTGGTTTACTATATTAACCAATATTCAGATAAATGTCTGCTATCTTTATAACAACTTACTTCATTAATCTAACATAGACTCATATTCATAGCACTTGTCATACCATATCACATACTGCTTTAAACATCTGCTATCCCTTTGTGACTACAACAGTCGGGATTTAAAATCTTGACCAACATAAAAGTTGAAAATAGTTCATTACTTATCACATATATTACATAACATAACCCATACTACCTATTTACTAAGCCTTCTTCTCGGACATTCATTCGCTCGATGTCCTTCCATTCCACAATTAAAACATCCACCTTGCTTATAGTTGGGGCAACGAGGAGAGGTATGTCCCTCACAGCCGCAAATATAACATATCTTCTTCCCTTTCTTCTTATCAGGTTTTCCTAAGTCAGGATCTTCTATCTTTCTTTTTCCCTTACCTCTCGGAGCTGCACACGATGTGTTGCTTGAGGCTCCCATCTGGTCAATTTGGATTTTGAGCTTATCTTGCTCTTCCATTGTTTCTTTTAATGCTTTTCGCAGTTGAATATTAAGCAACTTTTCTATCTCCCACAACCTTTCTAGTGAAGAAACCTTGTTCTCCAGATCCTGCACTTTCGTTGATGCTTGAGCAGCTTCAACTTTAGTGTCTGAATCACTATCTGTCAAATCCACCATTTCTGGATCTGATACTACGTTTTCCACTATAGCCACCTCGTCCGATTTGGGTTCTTGGTAAGCTTCTATTTCAGCTGTTGGCCTCGATATTAGCTTGGGGTATGGATCTGATCCTTCTTATTCCACATATCTTTTCCACCAGACATCTACATACATAAGTTACCCTGATTAGCATATAGTATATATACACAGCAATCAAGAGTTTTATATACGTTGTCTCTTATTTTGTTTGACGATAAATTTATTCAATTGTCATCAACGTCTATCTCTCTGCCGAAAGCGACTCCATCCACTCAAGATCGAATCATATGAAGGCGATGTCTAAAGCTCGCTCCAAGGTATATATCCCGGTGTCTTTGGCTTCTATCTCAACCTTCAACTGCCCCATATCAGATCTCTCTCTCGCTCCAACCTCCCTCGTAACTCGCTAATTCTATACATGTTCGGTTGGCGGCGTCCTTGTCTTCTTGTTCTAAAATCTGGAAAATACGATTACGTGCCTCCCTTTTGCTTTCGGCTCTAACCTTTAAGTCGTCGTTCCTAACTAACAAATCTCTTATCATCTCACTGTCTGTGTACTCCTCGCTAGAGTCCATCGTCTCTTGGGTCAAGGAATTACTATTTTGACTTTCGTCATCCATCCTATGACCACAATAAACGAGACAACATCATTACTGAAATAAAATATATTCATCATTAAAATGAAGTAATATTTTATTTAGTACCACTAAAACTCGATGAATCTCTTCAACTCATCATATCCTATAACTTCTCACCAGAGTACTTCGTCTCCTGGTTCACTGAATATTTATCTTAACTTTCGTTCTCCATTCTACTAAGGTTATAATTCTTCACCAGAGTTCTTCGTCTACCGAATATCTATCTTAACTTTCGTTATCCATTCTACTAAGGTTATAACCTAGGTTTCGCATTCCTAACGTTTATAACCTACAGCTTTGATACCAACCTTGTGGCGACCCCAAATCCGGTACTTGAAACCCGAACTTCGGTTCTCCACGATACCATTTCTTTAAAATGAATAATACTAAATAATAATACATTCGAACTTAATTTACATACATCAAAGTTTACTTCCCAGTGCGTGACCTTCAAATACATTCCTTACAATACGACAATAGATTCCATTGTCTTACTAACTATAACCATTAACTCATACTAAATCTCATTCGAAAGTGACTTTTCTTTTCCTTTGTTCGTGCACGAGCCTTGGTGTCGATCGTGACGAATCGAAAACATTTAGTTTAAGCAAGGATGAGCATTTGAGTGCCCAACAAGTAATAACAATTATATATATAAAATTTGAAAGAATATAAGTATTCTCTTTACATAACACTTCTACAACGAATCAAAAGTTGTGAAGTAATCATCTTGATAAAAGATTCACATAACAACTCTATTTCAATTTCTTGAAATTAGGCTCCACCCATGAATAGGGTTTAAGAAACATACTATGAACATTGTTTTTCATTTTCGAAAAGGTTTAACGAAAATTCATCCATGAACCGTCATAACTTACGAGACGCACGGAGGGTGATCAAAGATTGTACCACAATATTGATCAATACTACATAACTTGAACGAAATTCATCGCTCACCCTTTGTCCGTAGAAGCGCGCAAAAATTTTCCCATTATCGGGATGTTCATACATGCACGGTTCCAAACCCGAAGGTTTTAATCTTGCTCAACAATAATATGTAATTCAACATATATGTATACGGGTAATTGACAAAGGTATATCAACATGTGAATAAATGCCATGATTATCCAAGTGGGGACACTTGTATAACCATTTAGAAATCAATGAACAGAATATATATCTGAGCTAACATGTTGATAATCAAAGCGTACATAATCCGTACAGGAATAGAAAAGAATTCTGAAACTTCTTACTCATGTTCATTGCATAAAGGAAATGCAAAGGTAGGATACTTGCCTGATTTGCTGATTACAAATCTCAACTTAGGTTTTATCTCTTTATCACAACCTATCAATAAGCAGGTCATTCGTTCGATTAGAATAATATATCATAACACATAGTACTGTCAATTACGGTCAGCACATAGTCTAATCACGTCATCACATAATCGCAGTGATCATACTTTTAGTTCATATTCTATACTTGAAATATTTTTATACATTTTTCAAATATCTCATCCATGCTCTTACAAAAGTCTTTTCTTTCTATTATAGAGTTCCGACATTTGTCGATGCATTTACGACTTTATCGGGTAAAAATCTTGAGTCTAAGACTCTTATCCTATACCTCAACATCTCAAATATCAAACATTTTATTTTTAATCATTTTCGAATTTTTCCAGAAATTGAAAAATTTAAAATAAATCAAATCTGTCACTCAAGGGCTTATAGTGATATAACTGTTACTATAGGTGTTCCTCAAAACTTCATAACTTCATAATCGGTTCTCAAGTCAGCTAGTTTGGCCGGCTATAACTTTTAAACATCGGAATCATAATTAAATGATTTAAACATTAAACAATTCCATTATCATTAATAATTAATTTATATTAAACTATTAATGAAACCATTGCCAAAATATAAAAGTTATTTATAATAACTCAAACTATTTTTAAAACATTTATATTACCCTTAAATGATTTTTAAAACAATTAAAATCATTTTTAAATAATCACCATTAATATATAAATATTAATGTACTATTCATCAAATATTAAAAGTCATTAATTATAACTTAAAATATTTTTAAATCCTTAATATCCTCTTTTAAATGATTTTTAAATAAATAAAACCATTTTTAAACTATTTATTTAATAATAATTATTAAATAAACTAAATATCATTAATATTATCTTAATATCATTAATATTAAATTATTAATGAAATTATCTTTTAAATATAACTTAGATATAAGGCGACATTTTCCAAAATAATATTTTCTCGGACACTTAGAATATTTTCCGGGTTTGAAGAATGGTAGAATCAAATCAATGCTTGAACCCACTTTGACCGCTTATAAATCCCGATCTACAATAGATATGAACTTTATTCCTTTTGGAGATTAAAGACCACATATCGAAGCTACCTATAACAACTTTTAAAAACAAAACTCGAGATCGACCAAAGATTTATAGCCTTTGACATTTGGTGAAAAATAACAGAATTCGGTTTTTCCAACTTGTTTAAATCTTCAAATTCGTGCACTTTGATGTTATGGGTTCATGATTTTACAACCCAGAACATTAATAGACTCTCTATTACACTACTTTAAACAATCAATTGCATCAATTAACATCGAATCGAAGGATTTCTAGAATTTAGGATTTCCTACCTTTTCAAGCTTGATTTTTGATTTCTGGCTTCTTGATGCTTCTGATTTGTTGTTTGTGATGGTTGGGCTTTGTTTAGGGACTGATATGCTACAATAATTCGTAGGTTTTAGAGAGAGAAGCTTAAGGATGAGAGTTGGATGAATTTTAGTGTACAAAATATATTATCTCTCTCCAATCTATATATAAACCAAGTTAGATGCATTGGATGGTACTCAATGGTTGATTGAATCTGCATAATTGAGTCTTGGATGCTTAATTGGTAGGGTAAGTATGTTTGCCATGCTTTGCTAGCAAGATTCCTCCAATAATACACTAATAATACACTAATAAGCCAAAAAGGGCATTTTGGTAATTTCGCATATAATTTCATGGGCATTTTTGTACATAGCAATTAAATGTAGTATTTAATCACTAGATGGTAATTCTTATTATTTACCAATTACTTTCTATCCTTTGGTAAATTAAAACATTTATACAATAACATCGTAATTAAACCCAATAATTTTAAATTAGGGTTTTGATTGAAAAATTAGGGTTCTAAAATTAGGGTTTCTTAACGCCATCAATTAGGATTTCTAATTGACCATTAGGGTTCTCTAATTATCTGTGTGTGTCTCTAACACGATCAATTCTGATCTCTAACTTCAACCGATTAGGGTTATAATAATTAGGGTTTGTCCTAATTATCAACGTACAACAGTAATTAGGGTTTCCTTCTAATTACCGACATTCTTATACACAGTAACCTTCATATACACAGTAAACTTCATATACACAGTCACTACTCAGTCATTTCTCATAACTAAGTTTAATAATTAGGGTTTCACAGCACGGTAATATGCTATGACCTAATTGGTAGTCATTATCGCTTCAATATTATCTGTCACTTCACATACACGATACATAATTATTGTCTTGTAAAATCATTATAATAATAATATAATACTATTATTCTCATCTCTTGATCACAATCCCAATTCGTGGTTTGGATCTCATATCGACTTCTCTTTCGCATATCAAGTTAAAATACTTGATTTAAATATTCTAACAATTCATATAATAAAATATATATTATATAAATTCTAATTATCACTTCATATATTATTTCCAATCATGTTTTCATGGAAAATAATTAATAAAAAAAACATTTCGCTTCGTAAATTAATTACCATAAAAATATAATTTGTAGTAATTAATAATTCCAAAATTATTTCTAGTTTTTCAAGTAATAAATATATTCGCATTTATCGTTCACATTACTAGACACTTATTCTCGTCATTAAATAAAAAAAAAAAAAATTATACATAAATTTTCTTATTTATTTTATTTAGGAAATCTCGGTTATTACATTCACCTCCTTATAAAATTCGTCCCCTAATCACCGCTTTAAAAACTCATATGCGTATGGGTACATAGCATATAATTATTGTACGTAGATCTCGATCATACTTGATCGAATCGATCTTTAACTATTCTCCATAACGCTTGTTTATTCGATAAATGAAATTTGATTTCTAAAGAACTCAAATTCCTTCCTCAAAATTTCTTTAATAAAGTAATTTACTATATGTATATATATAAGAAAATCATATAAGACACATAAGTTATTCAAATAACACTGGAGTTCTGCTTCCACCGCCACCGTATCTCGGACCAGTCATGTTGTAGACCCTCGCATGATTGGGTTGTTTGTTGAAATTGGTTTCCTTTATCGCCTATATCTTCTTTGTCATTTCTCGTATTCGCATTCCTTATCTCACTTCTCCTTCTTGAATAATCTTTCACCTTATACTCCATTGATTCACAAATAAAACATTATTATACATTCTTGAATTGGGACAATTGGAAGAGATATGTCTCTTCTGCCCACAAACTTTCTCTTTATCTCATTTCCCTTTTATCGTATATGTGATAAAAGTTATCTTTTGCCCTTTCTGTTATCCTAACTATCATAAACGCTTCTACTGAGTCACTTAATCCTCTATACCCTAGCAATAAGATTGCCTTAAAGTCTTTGGCGTTCGACGTTCGATTATCTGGTTGATCTTCCGCGGCTGGTTTTCGTTTTCGTCTCGGTGATATAATCATAAATTATTCTTCATTTCCTTACATTCTAAGCCTCATCGTATACGTTCGACATATAACACAAAATTTTCTACTCAAATAATCATGTATTCCAAAATATTAAATTTTGAAACTTGGTTTACTATATTAACCAATATTCAGATAAATGTCTGCTATCTTTATAACAACTTACTTCATTAATCTAACATAGACTCATATTCATAGCACTTGTCATACCATATCACATACTGCTTTAAACATCTGCTATCCCTTTGTGACTACAACAGTCGGGATTTAAAATCTTGACCAACATAAAAGTTGAAAATAGTTCATTACTTATCACATATATTACATAACATAACCCATACTACCTATTTACTAAGCCTTCTTCTCGGACATTCATTCGCTCGATGTCCTTCCATTCCACAATTAAAACATCCACCTTGCTTATAGTTGGGGCAACGAGGAGAGGTATGTCCCTCACAAAATATAACATATCTTCTTCCCTTTCTTCTTATCAGGTTTTCCTAAGTCAGGATCTTCTATTCTTCCTTTTCCCTTACCTCTCGGAGCTGCACACGATGTGTTGCTTGAGGCTCCCATCTGGTCAATTTGGATTTTGAGCTTATCTTGCTCTTCCATTGTTTCTTTTAATGCTTTTCGCAGTTGAATATTAAGCAACTTTTCTATCTCCCACAACCTTTCTAGTGAAGAAACCTTGTTCTCCAGATCCTGCACTTTCGTTGATGCTTGAGCAGCTTCAACTTTAGTGTCTGAATCACTATCTGTCAAATCCACCATTTCTGGATCTGATACTACGTTTTCCACTATAGCCACCTCGTCCGATTTGGGTTCTTGGTAAGCTTCTATTTCAGCTGTTGGCCTCGATATTAGCTTGGGGGTATGGATCTGATCCTTCTTATTCCACATATCTTTTCCACCAGACATCTACATACATAAGTTACCCTGATTAGCATATAGTATATATACACAACAATCAAGAGTTTTATATACGTTGTCTCTTATTTTGTTTGACGATAAATTTATTCAATTGTCATCAACGTCTATCTCTCTGCCGAAAGGCAGCTCCATCCACTCTGCATCGAATCATATGAAGGCGATGTCTAAAGCCTGCTCCAAGGTATATATCCTGGTGTCTTTGGCTTCTATCTCAACCTTCAACCGTCTCATCTCAGATCTCTCTCTGCTCCAACCTCCTCGTAACTCTGCTAATTCTATCTCGTGTTTCGGTGAGCGGCGTCCTTGTCTTCTTTGTTCTAAAATCTGAAAAATACGATTACGTGCCTCCTACTTTGCTTTCAAATCTAACCTTTAAGTCGTGGTTCTAACTAACAAATCTCTTATCATCTCACCGTCTGTACTACTCCTCGCTAGAGTCCATCGTCTCTTGGGTCAAGGAATTACTATTTTGACTTTAAATCATCTATCCTATGACCACAATAAACGAGACAACATCATTCTTGAAATAAAATATATTCATCATTAAAATGAAGTAATATTTTATTTAGTACCACTAAAACTCGATGAATCTCTTCAACTCATCATATCCTATAACTTCTCACCGTAGTACTTCGTCTCTGGTTCACTTTGAATATTTATCTTAACTTTCGCTCTCCATTCTACTAAGGTTATAATTCTTCACCGAGTTCTTCGCTCACCGAATATCTATCTTAACTTTCGTTATCCATTCTACTAAGGTTATAACCTAGGTTTCGCATTCCTAACGTTTATAACCTCATGACTTTGATACCAACTTTGTGGCGACCCCAAATCCGGTACTTGAAACCCGAACTCGGTTCTCCACGATACCATTTCTTTAAAATCAATAATACTAAATAATAATACATTCGAACTTAATTTACATACATCAAAGTTTACTTCCCAGTGCGTGACCTTCAAATACATTCCTTACAATACGACAATAGATTCCATTGTCTTACTAACTATAACCATTAACTCATACTAAATCTCATTCGAAAGCAGCCTTTTCTTTTCCTTTGTTCGTGCTCGAGCCTTGTGTCGATCGTGAATCTTCGAAAACATTTAGTTTAAGCAAGGATGAGCATTTGAGTGCCCAAAGAAGTAATAACAATTATATATATAAGTTGAAAGAATATAAGTATTCTCTTTACATAACACTTCTACAACGAATCAAAAGTTGTGAAGTAATCTGATCTTGATAAAAGATTCACATAACAACTCTATTTCAATTTCTTGAAATTAGGCTCCACCCATGAATAGGGTTTAAGAAACATACTATGAACATTGTTTTCATTTTCAAAAGGTTTAGCGTAAATTCATCAATAAATCGTCATAACTTACTGAGCGCGGAGGGTGATCACCGTTGTACCTGTAGACGATCAATACTACATAACTTGAACGAAATTCATCGCTCACCCTTTGTCCGCCGAAGCGCATAAAAATTTTCCCATTATCGGGATGTTCATACATGCCTGGTTCCAAACCCGAAGGTTTTTAATCTTGCTCAACAATAATATGTAATTCAACATATATGTATACGGGTAATTGACAAAGGTATATCAACATGTGAATAAATGCCATGATTATCCAAGTGGGGACACTTGTATAACCATTTAGAAATCAATGAACAGAATATATATCTGAGCTAACATGTTGATAATCAAAGCGTACATAATCCGTACAGGAATAGAAAAGAATTCTGAAACTTCTTACTCATGTTCATTGCATAAAGGAAATGCAAAGGTAGGATACTTGCCTGATTTGCTGATTACAAATCTCAACTTAGGTTTTATCTCTTTATCACAACCTATCAATAAGCAGGTCATTCGTTCGATTAGAATAATATATCATAACACATAGTCTTTCACAATTACTTACAAGACATAGTCTAATCACGCCATCACATAATCGCAGTTGGTGATCATACTTTTAGTTCATATTCTATACTTGAAATATTTTTATACATTTTTCAAATATCTCATCCATGCTCTTACAAAAGTCTTTTCTTTCTATTATAGATTCCGACATTTGTTTGCGTGTCTTCGGCTGACTTTATCGGGTAAATCTTGAGTCTAAGACTCTTATCCTATACCTCAACATCTGTAAATATCAAACATTTTATTTTTAATCATTTTGAATTTTCCGTAAATTAAAAATTTAAAATAATTCAAATCATCACTCACTAGGGCTATATAGTGATATAACTATTACTATAGGTGTTCCTCAAAACTTCATAACTTCATAATCGGTTCTCAAGTCAAATTTAGTTTGGTAAATTATAACTTTTAAACATCTAATCATAATTAAATGATTTAAACATTAAACAATTCCATTATCATTAATAATTAATTTATATTAAACTATTAATGAAACCATTGCTAAAATATAAAAGTTATTTATAATAACTCAAACTATTTTTAAAACATTTATATTACCCTTAAATGATTTTTAAAACAATTAAAATCATTTTAAATAATCACCATTAATATATAAATATTAATGTACTATTCATCCAAATATTAAAAGTCATTAATTATAACTTAAAATATTTTTAAATCCTTAATATCCTCTTTAAATGATTTTTAAATAAATAAAACCATTTTTAAACTATTTATTTAATAATAATTATTAAATAAACTAAATATCATTAATATTATCTTAATATCATTAATATTAAATTATTAATGAAATTATCTTTTAAATATAACCGAGATATAAGGCCTGACATTTTCCAAAATAATATTTTCTGGACACTTAGAATATTTTCTGGGTTTGAAGAATAAATGGCCAAAATGCTTAAATCAACCCACTTTGACCGCTTATAAATCCCGATCTACAATAGATATGAACTTTATTTCTTTTGGAGATTAAAGACCACATATCAGGCTACCTATAACAACTTTTAAAAAACAAAACTCGAGATCGACCAAAGATTTATAGCCTTTGACATTTGGTGAAAAATAACAGAATTCGGTTTTTCCAACTTGTTTAAATCTTCAAATTCGTGCACTTTGATGTTATGGGTTCATGATTTTACAACCCGAAACATTAATAGACTCTCTATTACACTACTTTAAACAATCAATTGCATCAATTAACATCGAATCGAAGGATTTCTAGAATTTAGGATTTCCTACCTTTTCAAGCTTGATTTTTGATTTACGGCTTCTTGATGCTTCGATTTGTTGTTTGTGATGGTTGGGCTTTGTTTAGGGACCGATATGCTACAATAATTGTAGGTTTTTAGAGAGAGAAGCTTAAGGATGAGAGTTGGATGAATTTTAGTGTACAAAATATATTATCTCTCTCCAATCTATATATAAACCAAGTTAGATGCATTGGATGGTACTCAATGGTTGATTGAATATGCATAATTGAGTCTTGGATGCTTAATTGGTAGGGTAAGTATGTTTGCCATGCTTTGCTAGCAAGATTCCTCCAATAATACACTAATAATATACACTAATAAGCCAAAAGGGCATTTTGGTAATTTCGCATATAATTTCATGGGCATTTTTGTACATAGCAATTAAATGTAGTATTTAATCACTAGATGGTAATTCTTATTATTTACCAATTACTTTCTATCCTTTGGTAAATTAAAACATTTATACAATAACATCGTAATTAAACCCAATAATTTTAAATTAGGGTTTTTGATTGAAAAATTAGGGTTCTAAAATTAGGGTTTCTTAACGCCATCAATTAGGATTTCTAATTGACCATTAGGGTTCTCTAATTATCTCTGTGTGTGTTCTAACACATTCATTCTGATCTCTAACTTCAACCGATTAGGGTTATAATAATTGTGGTTTGTCCTAATTATCAACGTACAACAGTAATTAGGGTTTCCTTCTAATTACCGACATTCTTATACACAGTAACCTTCATATACACAGTAAACTTCATATACACAAATACTACTCACTCATTTCTCATAACTAAGTTTAATAATTAGGGTTTCACAAAGACGGTAATATGCTATGACCTAATTGACCAGTCATTGCTTTCAATATTATCTGTCTCACATTATATACACAAGATACATAATTATTGTATCAGTAAAATCATTATAACAATAATATAATACTATTATTCTCATCTCTTGATCACAATCCCAATTCGTGGTTTGGATCTCATATCTCGACTTCTCTTTTTGCATATCAAGTTAAAATACTTGATTTAAATATTCTCAACAATTCATATAATAAAATATATATTATATAAATTCTAATTATCACTTCATATATTATTTCCAATCATGTTTTCATGGAAAATAATTAATAAAAACATTTACATTCTGTAAAAATTAATTACCATAAAAATATAATTTGTAGTAATTAATAATTCCAAAATTATTTCTAATTTTTCAAGTAATAAATATATTCGCATTTATCGCTCACATTACTAGACACTTATTCTCGCTCATTAAATAAAAAAAAAAAATATCGCAAAATTTTCTTATTTATTTTATTTAGGAAATCTCGGTTATTACATTCACCTCCCTTATAAGAATTCCGTCCCCCCCAATCACCGCTTTAAAAACTCTCATACGCATAGGGTACATAGCATATAATTATTGTACGTAGATCTCGATCATACTTGATCGAACTGATCTTTAACTATTCTCCATAACGCTTGTCTATCTGATAAACAGAAATTTGATTTCTAAAAGAACTCAAATTCCTTCCTCAAAATTTCTTTAATAAAGTAATCTACTATATGTATATATATAAGAAAATCATATAAGACACATAAGTTATTCAAATAACACCTGGAGTTCTGTTTCCAGCTGCCACCGTATCCTGGACCGTCATGTTGTAGACCCTCGCAGTTGGGTTGTTTGTTGAAATTGGTTTCCTTGTCGCCTATATCTTGCTGTCATTTCTCGTATTCGCATTCCTTATCTCACTTCTCCTTCTTGAATAATCTTTCACCTTATACTCCATTGATTCACAAATAAAACATTCGCTATACATTCTTGAATTGGGACAATTGGAAGAGATATGTCTCTTCTGCCCACAAACTTTCTCTTTATCTCATTTCCCTTTTATCGTATATGTGATAAAAGTTATCTTTTTTCCCTTTCTCATTATCCTAACTATCATAAACGCTTCTATTGAGTCACTTAATCCTCTATACCCTAGCAATAAGATTGCCTTAAAAGTCTTTAAGCGTTAACGTTCGATTATTTGGTTGATCTTCCGCGGTTGGTTTTCGTTTCGTCTCGGTGATATAATCATAAATTATTCTTCATTTCCTTACATTCTAAGCCTCATCATTATACGCTCGAGACATATAACACAAAATTTTCTACTCAAATAATCATGTATTCCAAAATATTAAATTTTGAAACTTGGTTTACTATATTAACCAATATTCGATAAATGTCTCGCTTCTTTATAACAACTTACTTCATTAATCTAACATAGACTCATATTCATAGCACTTGTCATACCATATCACATACTTGCTTTAAACATCTCACTATCCCTTTGTAGACTACAACAATGGATTTAAAATCTTGACCAACATAAAAGTTGAAAATAGTTCATTACTTATCACATATATTACATAACATAACCCATACTACCTATTTACTAAGCCTTCTTCTCGGACATTCATTCGCTCGATGTCCTTCCATTCCACAATTAAAACATCCACCTTGCTTATAGTTGGGGCAACGAGGAGAGGTATGTCCCTCATGTACCGCGCAAATATAACATATCTTCTTCCTTTCTTTTTATCGGTTTTTCTCCTAAGTCGATCTTCTATCTTTCTTTTTCCTTACCTCTCGAGTCGCATTACGATGTGTTGCTTGAGGCTCCCATCTGGTCAATTTGGATTTTGAGCTTATCTTGCTCTTCCATTGTTTCTTTTAATGCTTTTCGCAGATTGAATATTAAGCAACTTTTCTATCTCCCACAACCTTTCTAGTGAAGAAACCTTGTTCTCCAGATCCTGCACTTTCGTTGATGCTTGAGCAGCTTCAACTTTAGTGTCTAAATCACTATCTGTCAAATCCACCATTTCTGGATCTGATACTACGTTTTCCACTATAGCCACCTCGTCCGATTTGGGTTCTTGGTAAGCTTCTATTTCAGCTGTTGGCCTCGATATTAGCTTGGGGGTATGGATCTGATCCTTCTTATTCCACATATCTTTTCCACCAGACATCTACATACATAAGTTACCCTGATTAGCATATAGTATATATACACAGCAATCAAGAGTTTTATATACGTTGTCTCTTATTTTGTTTGACGATAAATTTATTCAATTCTCATCAACGCCTATCTCTCTGCCGAAAGGCAGCTCCATCCACTCTGCATCGAATCATATGAAGGCGATGTCTAAAGCCTGCTCCAAGGTATATATCCTGGTGTCTTTGGCTTCTATCTCAACCTTCAACTGTCCTATCTATATCTCTCTCTGCTCCAACCTCCCTCGTAACTCTGCTAATTCTATCTGTGTTCGGTGAGCAGCGTCCTTGTACTGCTGTTCTAAAATCTGGAAAGTACGATTCTGTACTCTCACCGCCAAATTCTAACCTTTAAGTCGTCGCTTCCTAACTAACAAATCTCTTATCATCTCACCGTTATCATGTACTCCTCGCTAGAGTCCATCGTCTCTTGGGTCAAGGAATTACTATTTTGACTTTCGTCATCCATCCTATGACCACAATAAACGAGACAACATCATTACTGAAATAAAATATATTCATCATTAAAATGAAGTAATATTTTATTTAGTACCACTAAAACTCGATGAATCTCTTCAACTCATCATATCCTATAACTTCTCACGAGTACTTCGTCTCCGGTTCACCAATATTTATCTTAACTTTCGCTTCTCCATTCTACTAAGGTTATAATTCTTCACCGAGTTCTTCGCTCACCGAATATCTATCTTAACTTTCGTTATCCATTCTACTAAGGTTATAACCTAGGTTTCGCATTCCTAACGCTTATAACCTATGCCTTTGATACCAACCTGTGTGGCGACCCCAAATCCGTGTACTTGAAACCCGAACTTCGGTTCTCCACGATACCATTTCTTTAAAATTTGAATAATACTAAATAATAATACATTCGAACTTAATTTACATACATCAAAGTTTACTTCCCAGTGCACGTGACCTTCAAATACATTCCTTACAATACCGACAATAGATTCCATTGTCTTACTAACTATAACCATTAACTCATACTAAATCTCATTCGAAAGCGACTTTTTCTTTTCCTTTGTTCGTGCTCGAGCCTTCGTGTCGATCGACGAATCGAAAACATTTAGTTTAAGCAAGGATGAGCATTTGAGTGCCCAAAGAAGTAATAACAATTATATATATAAAATTTGAAAGAATATAAGTATTCTCTTTACATAACACTTCTAATCGAATCAAAAGTTGTGAAGTAATCTGATCTTGATAAAAGATTCACATAACAACTCTCTTTCAATTTCTTGAAATTAGGCTCCACCCATGAATAGGGTTTAAGAAACATACTATGAACATTGTTTTTCATTTTCGAAAAGGTTGAGCAGAAATTCATCCGCAAATCGTCATAACTTACGGCACGGAGGGTGATCAAATTTCATTGTACCTGTGATGATCAATACTACATAACTTGAACGAAATTCATCGCTCACCCTTTTGTCCGCCGAAGCGCATAAAATTTTCCCATTATCGGGATGTTCATACATGCACGTTCCAAACCCGAAGGTTTTAATCTTGCTCAACAATAATATGTAATTCAATATATATGTATACGGGTAATTGACAAAGGTATATCAACATGTGAATAAATGCCATGATTATCCAAGTGGGGACACTTGTATAACCATTTAGAAATCAATGAACAGAATATATATCTGAGCTAACATGTTGATAATCAAAGCGTACATAATCCGTATGCAGAATAGAAAAGAATTACGAAACTTCTTACTCATGTTCATTGCATAAAAGGAAATGCAAAGGTAGGATACTTGCCGATTTATCGATTACAAATCTCAACTTAGGTTTTATCTCTTTATCACAACCTATCAATAAGCGTGTCATTCGCTCGATTAGAATAATATATCATAACACATAGTACTGTCAATTACTTGGCCAGCACATAGTCTAATCACGTCATCACATAATCGCAGTGATCATACTTTTAGTTCATATTCTATACTTGAAATATTTTTATACATTTTTCAAATATCTCATCCATGCTCTTACAAAAGTCTTTTCTTTCTATTATAGAGATTCGACATTTGTTTGCAAGCATCTGCAACCTTTTTTATCGGGTAAATACCGAGTCTAAGACTCTTATCCTATACCTCAACATCTCAGAATATCAAACATTTTATTTTTAATCATTTTCGAATTTTCCGAAAATTGAAAATTTAAAATAATTCAAATCATCACTACTACTGCCTATAGTGATATAATCATTACTATAGGTGTTCCTCAAAACTTCATAACTTCATAATGGGTTCTCAAGTCAAATTAGTAGTTTTGGTAATTATAACTTTTAAACATCTAATCATAATTAAATGATTTAAACATTAAACAATTCCATTATCATTAATAATTAATTTATATTAAACTATTAATGAAACCATTGCTAAATATAAAAGTTATTTATAATAACTCAAACTATTTTTAAAACATTTATATTACCCTTAAATGATTTTTAAAACAATTAAAATCATTTTAAATAATCACCATTAATATATAAATATTAATGTACTATTCATCCAAATATTAAAAGTCATTAATTATAACTTAAAATATTTTTAAATCCTTAATATCCTCTTTAAATGATTTTAAATAAATAAAACCATTTTTAAACTATTTATTTAATAATAATTATTAAATAAACTAAATATCATTAATATTATCTTAATATCATTAATATTAAATTATTAATGAAATTATCCTTTAAATATAACTTAGAGATATAAGGCCTCACATTTTCCAAAATAATATTTTCCTGGACACTTAGAATATTTTCTCGGTTTGAAGAAACAATAATGCCAATCTTAAATAACCCACTTTGACCGCTTATAAATCCCGATCTACAATAGATATGAACTTTATTCCTTTTGGAGATTAAAGACCACATATCGGGCTACCTATAACAACTTTTAAAAACAAAACTCGAGATCGACCAAAGATTTATAGCCTTTGACATTTGGTGAAAAATAATGTAATTTGGTTTTTCCAACTTGTTTAAATCTTCAAATTGCATGCACTTTGATGTTATGGGTTCATGATTTTATAACCCGAACATTAATAGACTCTCTATTACACTACTTTAAACAATCAATTGCATCAATTAACATCGAATCGAAGGATTTCTAGAATTTAGGATTTCTACCTTTTCAAGCTTGATTTTTGATTTACGCTTCTTGATGCTTCTGATTTGTTGTTTGTGATGGTTGGGCTTTGTTTAGGGACTGATATGCTACAATAATTCGTAGGTTTTAGAGAGAGAAGCTTAAGGATGAGAGTTGGATGAATTTTAGTGTACAAAATATATTATCTCTCTCCAATCTATATATAAACCAAGTTAGATGCATTGGATGGTACTCAATGGTTGATTGAATCTGCATAATTGAGTCTTGGATGCTTAATTGGTAGGGTAAGTATGTTTGCCATGCTTTGCTAGCAAGATTCCTCCAATAATACACTAATAAGCCAAAAGGGCATTTTGGTAATTTCGCATATAATTTCATGGGCATTTTTGTACATAGCAATTAAATGTAGTATTTAATCACTAGATGGTAATTCTTATCATTTACCAATTACTTTCTATCCTTTGGTAAATTAAAACATTTATACAATAACATCGTAATTAAACCCAATAATTTTAAATTAGGGTTTTTGATTGAAAAATTAGGGTTCTAAAATTAGGGTTTCTTAACGCCATCAATTAGGGTTTCTAATTGACCATTAGGGTTATCTAATTATCTGTGTGTGTTCTAACACGTCAATCTGATCTCTAACTTCAACCGATTAGGGTTATAATAATTAGGGTTTGTCCTAATTATCAACGTACAACAGTAATTAGGGTTTCCTTCTAATTACCGACATTCTTAGAAGTGGGTATCATCAAATGAAAGTATGGAAGGAGGATGTACCGAAGATGGCATTTCGAACTAGGTATGGACATTATGAATTTTTGGTAATGTCTTTTGGTTTGACAAACGCCCCTGCAGCGTTCATGGATTTGATGAATAGGGTGTTTAAACCATTTTTAGACAAGTTTGTGGTGGTGTTCATTGATGATATTTTGGTGTACTCCAAATCTCAAGAAGAACATGTGGAACACTTACGTCTGACGTTGGAGATGTTAAGAAAAGAAAAGTTGTACGCGAAATTCTCTAAATGTGAATTTTGGCTAGAACGTGTACAATTTCTTGGACATGTAATCGATAAGGATGGGATTTCAGTGGATCCATCAAAAGTCAAAGCTGTGATAAATTGGGAACAACCAAGATCTCCACCAGAATTGAGAAGTTTCTTGGGACTGACAGGTTATTATAGACGATTTATGCAGGATTTTTCCAAGATTGCCACTCCATTGACAAATTTGACAAGAAAATCTGTAAAATTTGTTTGGACGGAAAAATGTACAAAAAGTTTTACGGAATTTAAGAAGAGGCTCAGTGTGGCACCTGTGTTGTCATTACCAGATAATACATGAAATTTTGTAGTGCATAGTGATGCTTCACACAAAGGATTGGGTTGTGTCCTTATGCAGAATGACAAAGTTATTGCATATGCATCAAGGCAACTGAAAGACTATGAGAAAGGATATCCAACTCATGATTTAGAGTTGGCGGCAGTGGTGTTTGCTCTAAAAATATGGAGACACTATCTCTACGGAGAGAAATATGAGATCTATACAGACCATAAGAGTCTGAAGTATATCTTCACTCAAAAGGACCTGAACATGCGTCAAAGGAGATGGATGGAATTGATAAAAGATTATGATTGAGAGATCTTTTATCATCTTGGCAAAGCTAATGTGGTTGCGGATGCCTTGAGTAGGAAAGGCCGAGAAAAGTTGATGTTGTTAATCGATAAGGAGGAGCTCATTACAACGATGGCAAGGCTAGAGTTAGAAATCAAATTTCTAAAAGAATTCGATGAAAAATTGTACCAGATGGAAGCTAGACCAACTTTGGTGGACAAAGTGAAGAACGCTCAACTACAGGATGAAGAATGCAAGAAAATAAAGGAAAGTTTGGTCGAGGGTAAAGAAGTGAAGTACAAGGTTGATACTGAGGGAATGCTAAGATTCGAGGGACGAATTTGGGTTCCAATAGTTCAGGATATTAAAGAAGAAATCTTGATAGAAGCTCATAGCTCAAGATGTTTGATTTATTCGGGAAGTACAAAGATGTATCAAGATTTGCGGCGACATTTTTGGAGGCCAAATATGAAAAGAGACGTTGTGGAATGCGTTGCAAAGTGCTTGACATGTCATAAAGTGAAGGTCGAGCATCAAAGACCAAGTAGATTACTTCAACCATTGGAAATACCGGAATGGAAGTGGGAGCATATCCCAATGGATTTTGTGGTAGTTCTTCCAACGACTCAGAAAGGATACGATGCGATATGGGTGATAGTGGACAGATTGACAAAATCTGCACACTTTTTGCCAATAAAGATTAGATTTAATCTTAATCAGCTGGCGAAGCTATATGTTAAAGAGATCGTCTCAAGACATGGAGTTCCAGTGTCAATTGTATCAGACAGTGATCCGAGGTTCATATCAAATTTCTGGAAGAGACTACAAGAATGCATGGGAACGCAGCTGAAAATGAGTACAACATATCATCCGCAAACCGATGGTCAAAGCGAATGAACAATCCAAAAGTTAGAGTATATTCTTAGAGCGTGCATAATGGATTTTAAAGGAAACTGGGATGATTATCTACCATTGGTGGAATTTTCATACAACAACAGTTACCATGCAAGCATTGGTATGCTGCCATACGAGGCGTTATATGGCATAAAGTGCAGAACTCCACTATGTTGGGATGAAGTTGGTGAACGTCAACTATTAGGCCCAGAACTGGTACAACAGACTGCTGAAGTTATCAAACTCATCAGAGTAAGACTGATAGCTACTCAAGATTGATAGAAAAAGTATGCTGATCAACACAGGCAGAGTCATGAATTTAAAGCAGGAAGTTTCGTGTTCCTGAAAGTTTCTCCTTGGAAGGGGAAAATTCGTTTTGGCAAGAAAGGAAAGCTCAACCCAAGGTTTATTGGACCTTTCAAAATTCTACGAAGAGTGGGAGAGGTAGCTTATAAGGTAGCTTTACCTCCAGAATTAGAACATGTGTACAATATTTTTCATGTGTCGGTGTTGCGACCATATAAACCCGATTATAAGCATGTGATCGAGTATGAACTGTTGTAGTTCAATAAAGATTTGTCTTATAAAGAGATCCCTATCCAGATAATCGACAAGAAAGAACAAGTGCTCAGGAATAAAGTGATACCTTCTGTGAAGGGGATATGGAGGAACCACAACGTCGAAGAGGCTACGTGGGAACTCGAAGCTGAAATGATTAAGAATTATCCTGAGTTATTTGTTTAGTCTGTGTCTTCGATTCTGGGGACATAATCTTTGTAAGTAGGGCAGAATGTGATGATTTGATTGTTTGAATTGTGATTCTGGGGACAAAATTCTTGTAAGGAGGGAAGGATGTAACAGTCCGGAATTTCAAATATTTATCAAATATAAATATTTATTTGATGTGCACTATTGAAATTGATGAAATAAATATTTTATTGATGTGATGGTTGTTGAATCTAAATTTATTAGATAATTTTCTAAATTAAATTAATTTATAATTTAGAGAGTTGTATTATGACATGAAGTGTTATATTGTAATTAATAATTTCAAATGGTATATTAAATTATTAAATAAATTTATAATGAAAATTATAATTTTGTGATATTTGCTAAAATAGTATATTTAATTAAAATATAGTATGTGATTAATTTAATTAGTTAATGTTGGATATGGAGATCCAAATAAATAATATGTGATTATAAATTATAAACTAAATTGTTTATTGTAATAAATTAAATGAGTTTAATTTAGTTTTTTGCCAAACAAGGCTTAAATATATTAATTCTTTAAATTTTAAAGGGTTTTGCCAAACAAAGCCTTATGACTTGAATTTATAATTTTTGAATTTAAATAAAATAGATTAAATAATAAATATAATATATTTAAAACTATACGTTTATTAGTTGGTAACTGATATATTTAGTATAGGTATTATGGCTATATCAGTTTATATTGGTTTACGCATAGTATTATCAGTTGGTTATTTGCTAGCCTAGAGATTACAGAGAGTTGAGAGAATTGTGAGAGAACTTAAGCCATTTCCAGCGATTTTAGCAAGGATTGCAAGAGTTAGCAAGGATTACCAAGCTATTTGAAGGTATTTTATCTAACCTTTATATTATATATATGTATATAAATATATGAATTTACGGCATAGTTTTGTTGTGTTTTGTGAAATCAAAATTGGTGAATTGTGGATATATAACTGATAATTATGAGTATATGTGTTTATAATGATTAGAGTTTATGTTTAAGCAAGAATTTGTATGCTAATTTCGTTCCAACAGTAGAAATTTTGACAGTATATGTATTTTTCATATGGTTCATGAAAAGTACCAATTTTAGTGGTCAAACTGTATGTGAAACTGTAAATTTAGCCTTGTATATGTTAGTTCATTAAGAAATGAGCATAACGTAATTTGAACGAGGCAATTCGGCCAAGTATAGAGATTACAGTTTGTATCTTTTGAAGAGATATCAAAAATGGTGTTTATGTATGAAAATATGAAATTTGAGAAATTAAACTAGTTCTAGTTGATGTTAAATTGTTCTAATTGGTTAAATATGTTGGCAAACATGTTTGTAATAGTTCTATATCAATTGTTTGTGTTAATATTACTGTTTAGTGGGTGAAATTTGTGTTTATTGGGCTAAAGCTCTACCATCGCTCATCACCGTCTCTCCTCTTTCACAATACCATAGCATAGCAAATTGCTACCGGTGCCATAAAAAAAACAGCAATGCCATGCCGTTCCCATGCTTGTATGTATAGCATAGCATACACATACCACATCTGAGATATCGAGGTCTCTGCTGCTGTCATCTGCAGAATTCGATATACCACTATACATTGGACTAATGATGTGTTAGCATGTCAAACACGTAACAACAAGGTTAAAACTGAGTTGTGTTATGTGGTTTGTAAATTTCAAGTTTCAAATGATTAGTAAACTATGAAAATGACATGTTGTGATTTATTAAGCATGATGAATAGTAAACAGGTGTTGTGAGGGTTAACACACTTGAAATTTTTGATATTTGTATAGTAGCATAAAACTTGTGCTAAAATGATAAGTTTAGGTAGAAATGTACATGTTATGGTATGTTAGCATATCTAATAGGTATTGTGGTTCTAAATCTATGTGTAGGTGAACGTGAGTGTAATATTATAGCTTACACTCGAGGTAAGTTTCTAAACTTTTCTTTTTACATTGAGCAAGTTTTCTAACTCTACATTTACGTTGAGCAAGTTTCTTACTTTAAACTTTCATTAAGCGAAATCTTGTATTCATAATCATTATTTGAACAAGCTAGCTTTGACTTAAACTTTATTCAAACAAGTTTTGAATTCCAATATTTATAGATGTATTCTAACTTGTTTATTGTTAGACAAGTTTCTTTATTGTCCTTCATGTACTATGAATGCAATTTTCTTGAATTCTAATTTCTAATGTTGAATTATCTTAGTTCATTTACTTGACACAAGCCGTTCTCATAATGAGCAAGCTGTATTTTTAGCTTGCTATTACTTAATATATATTCAATAATTCATAGTCTTAGCTTAATTTTATTCAAGCAAGGGTTATTGTCATTCAATACTTATGCTTTGTAGTTATTTCTAAGAATGAGTTCAAGATATAGTTAGTTTGCTTACACTTATTCATTGTTCCATATTATGTTATTATTGATCAACTGTTGTGTTATCAAACACTATTGATTCTGTGACGCTCCCAAATTCGGGTATCTTCTATCCCGACAGATGGTGCTACACGGTACTCATAACTGTACATTCATTTATTGAAACGACATCAAAATGTGTGTATCAACGACATTCTTATTACATTAATAATATTACATCCCGTTCCCAGGTTCTATAACCATTACATTCTTTGTTTATCATACTATAATATATACAACTTACTAGTTTATTACAAGGTAAACTAATCGATCAGCTTCGTCTTGCCTCTATCCTTGTCAGATCCCTCGGTTCGTTCGGTCCTAGCTGTATTCATATGGTTCAAGCAAGAGTGAGCATAACAAGCTCAACAAGTACAATAATTTCTTTTAAACAACATGCTTGAAACATAAGAATCGTATATCTTCAATAATTGGATAATAGCTATGAAGTACTATCAATAATTCAAACTAGCATTTCTTTTCCTTCAAAATGTTTTACAATAAAAATATTCAGTAAAACATCAACTCTGGCTCAAGACCATGAGAATTTCATATTTTCTTTTAAAAGGACAACCCAGCATTAAGTTCGTAAGTTCGACATATCTTACGAGCACTTCTGGGTGATCAGCCCGTAGTACTCTATGTTGATCAACACTACATCCTGTTAAACATATGTACGTTTAAGTTTTGGCAACCTCGCGTGCCCATCGAATAATCGATGAAAAATGCATTTGTTTATTCATACTCAGGCTTACCTTGAATCCGTACCAAACAATTGGCGTAGTATAATGTTAACAATTCTATATTGAAAGACTTGTAAATAAATCTATTAACTCTTCAAGATTAGTGTAGCCGAGATAAAACTGGCAATGACCCTTTAGTAAAACACTTCATGCATCTCATAACATGAATCACAGAAAACTTGGCTAACACGAAGGTTAGACAAGCATTTAAGAAAACTTGTTTTCAACGTCTGCTACAGTATAATAACCTTTCCTTTCAGTCTTTACGGTCTCCACAACAAATAACCACATAACATACCACATTAGGTCATGAATGAACATACATGGTTCCTAATGAATCTTACCCTTCATCTCAATCTAATCATATATTAGATTTGTTACTATTGGTTCCGGCTTGCCATTATATTTTGCATTATTCTTACCAACTTCTTTCTCTTCTATGTCTTATGTAGAGTTACTTCATTAATCCAACTCGTTTTGAGTTAATCATCCTTCCTCACGGCTTATTAACATCCTTACATTATTAATCGAAACTCGATCGTCATTTGTTAAGTACACTTTATTGCATACCGTTTACGTTCACGTATTACTTAACAACTTTTAGTTGTAACTCTTAACGTTATAGGCCTTATCATTATTGAATACGGTTCACGTTCTTTATACTTTACATTCGTCTTCAATTGATTATTAACCTTTAATCATCATACATTAAGTGTCTAATAATGCCTTAACAATGTTATATTTATACCTTAGTTCATTTCTAATGAGTTATCTTTCATTCTATACTTGTAAAAAATCTTGTCTCTGTCAAACCTAGAATCGGGCGCGGCGGTGCACACATAGCTTCTACTTCTAGCGCCACTACGCGAGTTTGCGATGAGGCAATGACACAGCGTCTTAAGACCGCAGCGCCATCATTTGGCCTTGGATTGGCGCCACGGCGCCAACTCTGTGCCTTAGAAAATTTACAGCTTTTGAAATTTTGTGAAACTCTCGGACACATAACTTCTTCGTTATAAGTCCGAATTGGCTCGTTCAAAAGCCTACGGTTCACAAATTACATACTCTATGCGTTCATGCAAGAATTTTATCTATTTGACTTTGTTTGCTAAAAATTAACCTATTAGTTCATTTTTAACGAAAACGATAAACGTTCGTGAACGTTCAACGCTCATTTCTTCGTTCTAAGTCAGAATTCGGTCATTTTCAAGCCAACAACTCTATAATGCCAAATATGACTTGTCTCCATTGAAAACCAATGTTTCCAAGCTTAATATCAAAATTCGACCTCCATTTTGAGAATTTCACGAATTCGACGATTATCATCCAATCGTGTGAATTCCGGCAAAACCTTATTACTAACTATTTGATCATTGCTTTAAATGGATTCAATATATCATACTAACATCTTGATATACATACATCATTAACTTATAAACATGATAAGTCATTACTTGTTCTTTGTGATTTTATAACTTATAAAAGTATAAACTACTTATGACTTCCTTTCTCATGACTTATTATAGATTAAGTATTTTAACCACCATTCTTACTTCTTATTATCATACATTCTTATTAAGGTACACATATGAGTAGTTCATATAAGCTCTTCATAAATTCATAACTTAATTAAGTTTGAATTGCTTATTCATGACTTATACGGCTTAAGTTCATTGATTAATCATTCTTATCATTCCTTAGCATACATGTTCTACCACTACCCACCGCTCTAACAATGGAAGAGAAAGAGATTCATGGTTTAAGTTCTTACCCTTGATAATCACTTGACTAAGCTTTAATCTCCTTCTTGCTTCTTGAAATATGAAAGACTAGCCTTCTAGCTTTTCTAACTTATTCTCACTTATTCTCTCTAACAAACAAGCTCTCAACTTGTTAGATGAAATGAACCACCAACAAAATGAAAACCAAGCTTGCTATTTATAGGAAAGTCTAAGTTAGGGTATAATGGTCATAAAGCCACTCCACCTCCTTAATCACCTCCTTACTATTCATTACCTAGCTATTAAGTAAACTTGGCCACCACACTTACTTAACTCTTAAGTATACTTGCTCATCACACTTAATTCTTGGCCACTAATTCACCCATATGATCATGGGTTGCCCCATGGATCCTCCTAATCCATTTGATTCTTACTTTGGGCTTAAGGTTTAATTAATCCTAACTTATACAATGGGCTTGCAATTAAACAAACACTTGGGTTTGTTCATTAAATTACATTGGACTTAACCATTCCTACACTTGGGATTTAACATTAATTCGTATTGGGCTTTATTATTATCCCAATTGGACATTACAATCTCCTACACATTCCTACAAATTCAATACATTTGGCTTAAAGTCTTATAACGTATAATCTACGTATAATTCTCGTTTTCTAACTCGTATACTTATTTAATATACGACATTCCATCTCATACATGCTCGTATAATACCTCGTATTATACTTGTAGTCATTACCTCGTACAATACTTACGTATTATACAATCATTGCTTTAATTCATTATACGTATTTAAATTCCTTCTCGGAATTCATTTTCCCTAATCGTTAGATTTTAAGTTCACAGGCGAAAAACTGCGTTTGCCATAACTGAAATATTATTGGATATTCCATCTCGTCTTAGAGTTCTATCATTACGTATTTCTCGGAAGTTCAAAAATAATTCCCGAGCAGAAATGCGTGAATAGTATTTTTCAAAAAATTTCTCGGAAAGCTTTTGTTTTCGTCTTGGAAATTCAAACACTTTAATTCTACCACATATCCAATATACTACGACATTCTGATATGTCTAGGTCATAGAACGACCTTCAAATAGCTTACTTCCATAATTAATTAATTAAATTCATTTAATCCATATAATCAAATAAAATTTTAATTCTCAAAAATCCAAATTTTCTGGGGCGTTAAACTCTTCCCCCCTTATAAGGATTCTGTCCCCAGAATCTCGCTAATAATACATACACCGTTGAGGAAAAATTTTCCTTTATTTTAATCTTGAGTTCCCACAATGCTTCAACAACATTGAGGTTCTTTCATTTCACCTTCACCGAAGGTATTATCTCAATTCACATGACTTTTCACTTCCTATCAATACTCTGAGTTTTAAGCTAAACCTTTACTCACACATTACGCTATCTTCCTTTTATTAGTCCTTCTTTTAATACCAAATTATATGAAACTCAAATTCCTCCTTCAAAACGAGATGATATAAGATCTTTTATTTATCCTGCATCCTCTTCTTCATTTACTTACACTCCTCGTTACCTAGTTATACTTAATTAACTCGTTCCATTATCGTGGATTGAGTCTACATTGTGAATAACATTTCTACCTCTTCATTCTGCAATTTAACTTCTAGCTTCATTCTTGCCATTTTCGTTATTAACTCATTCTGAGTTGTTAACATCGATAGCTTTTCCCTACCCTTCTTACTTAACACATCGGCTTCTACGTTAACTTTCCTGAATTGATATAGCATTTCAATGTCGAAATCTCTTATCCATTCTAATTACCTTCTCTACCTCATATTCAACTCCTTTTGTGTGAGGATATATTTTAGACTCCTAGAGTCCGTGTATATCTCACACTTTTCCCCGCATAAATACTATCCTCAAATTTTTAAATCAAAAACTATAGCTGCCAATTATAGATCATAAGTAGGATAGCCCTTCTCATAATTCATTAACTGGCGTGATGCATACCTAATGACTTTTCCATGCTACATAAGCACGCAATCTCGTCATCTATGCAAAACATCGAGATACACTACAAAATTCCCCATATCATCTGATAGAGACAATACAGGTACCTCACTTAACTTCCCTTTTTAGTTCCTGAAAACTATTTTTCTCACTTCCCATTTCGACAATACCAACCTGTGACGCTAATGGTACTTTTAATCATATCACCTCATAAGGGTACTTATCAATTTACCCCTGACTTGATCAGCGCCTCTTACGAAAAAATCTAGCTTACGTACATTAGTCCACCCAATTGACATAACCAGAAACTTGTCATAACTATAACGAGTTCTGAATGTTATCTTAAGTACCTCCTCCTTCTTCCTTACTTTCAACAGACTATACCCCGTACGCAAATCTATCTTAGAAAAATTATTTTCCCTCTTCAACTAATCAAATAGATCATCGATCCTGGGCCATGGGTATTCATTCTTAACCGCTAACTTACTCCTATTACGATAGTCGATACGAAACCGTAACGACTCATCCTCTTCCTTAACATCCTCCTAACTTGCTTCATCGTTAGACAACAAGAGCGTCGCAGTATTTTATTACCGTAAATTACTACCTTGGATTTTCTTAGAAAACCGAAGATTCAAACTTTTATTCTAACAATTTATTAAAGTTCTATGATTAATCAACCCATTCATACCGAGAATTACTTCAAATTCTCTCAACATTATCGGTGCTTATCTATCAACACTTGCTTACCAATATTATCCATGAAACCATTTCCACGAATATAATCAATGAAAGTTATTCCCTCCTCCTTTACCGTAATATTTAAAGGTACTTATAATCCCTTTTAGACAGACTCCTAGATGAGTCTTTCCACATGTCTTACACACTTCGATCTTACAGTTAAGATCCCCTTGTCCCACTCCAGTATTCTCGGAGTTAAAATTCTTTCCTTTTGACATACTGCCACTACCACTGGCACTCTCTGCCTTGGTTCCTCCCTCTCCCATGCTCTTATTCTTTCTCTCTTTGTGGTATTGAGTTAACGCCTCACTACCATCCTTTGTTATAATCACCTTTTCCAGAATGGTCCCATAGAAAACAATCTGAAACACCGAAATCCTACTATAGAGCCAGGGTTTCAGGCCCTACTCAAACCTACGAGCCTTCCTCTCCTCAGTGTCCACTTGATGTGGAGCAAACTTTGCCAATTCATTGAATCTGGCCGCGTATTGGGGAACCGTCATGTCCCCTAGTTTAAGTTCTAAGAACTTAATCTCCATCCTCCCTCGCATGATTGTAGGGAAATAATTCTCAAAGAAAACCTTCTTGAATTGTTCCCACATTACCCCATCTGTTCTAGCCCCACCCTGGTGAGCCTACCACCAAAAGTTGGCTTCCACTTTTATCATGTAAGTTACAACAGAAGTCTTTTACGCCTCACCTACGTTTGGTAATAACAAACACCTTCTCTATTCCTATTACCCATGTTTGGACTTCTAATGGGTCCGTCGTTCCTTTGAACTCCGGCGGACCTATGCTTTTAAATTCTTTAAAGGTAGTCATTCTGGCTAACCTAGGTTCCACAAGTACTCTACCCCCGGTTTAGTTAAATGCAGCCGTTAATAATGTAACGAACTCTTCCATAGGGTTGTTTTGACCCCCTTGATTTTCATTACGTGATTCCACTTCTTGATTACATTGTCTTCTCTTTGATGGCATTTTCTAATTAAATCAATAGAATTTCATTATTATCTATTACTTACTTCTTTATTATTCATCATATAACAACTCATATCATCACAGAGCATATTAAATGTAAACTTCATTATATTCATATGGTTCTTCATAGTCAAAACTATTTACAATTTGTTTTACATAGCCAAAAGCTATTACATTTCAATCCCGCAATTGATCTTCACAAAAGTTGGAATTTACAAAAAGTCTACCCTTTTATACAAAAGAGGGTTTTACGTCACTACACATATATTTATTTACTCTAGACTTCTAATAATGCATAATAGCGTCCTCATGTTTCTCATTCGCAATCCTCGTTACAGTATCCCGACTAATAGTATGTCGAGTTTGTCCTGACTCCATGGGATGACAAGCAACTTTCAGCTTGAAATCCATATGAACACTCTTATGGATGTAAGACATCCGTGCTATCTTCCGATCCTTCTCCCCCAATTCTTTACGAAGCTCATCGGCCTCCTTCTTATAGTCCCTAACCTGCTTTGTCATAAGCACCTGTCTATCGTATTCTAACTCAAAATCTGCTTCTGCAGACACCTTAGCTTCATGGAGATAATTAATCTCTTCACTCTGATTCTCGCATAACCTGCACTTTCGATTTGCACATTCCTGTCAAGCACTGCCAGATACAATGCTCTCATTACATCTGGAGGTATTGACTCTAGTGTAGGTACCACCATATTAACCGATGTTACCTCCATTTCCTCCTCCTCCTCATAGACCATCACATTAAGATATGACGCTATATCCATATCTCCCTTGGAGTAGTCTTCCTCAAAAAAGTACTCCACTGTGTCCGACTCCTCTAAAATCACTAATGGTACCTCTGCCACTGGCATAGGTACAGGCTCTACTCTGTTCACAATTTCTTCGCTCACCGCGTGTATATCTCTATACCTCAAGCTATAGATCGACATCCTACAATAACACATATGTTGATTAGTACATAACACACAATAGTATAAGCACAAATCACATTTAATTTATTTAGGGTTACTTTCCATCTTTTAAATCTTTCGGTATTGAGTTTACTCAATACCTTATTGACACATTCAACTTAAGTAAAGCTCGAGTTTACTTCCTTCGGACTTTTCTTCCTTAACGAGGTTATTAGCCTAAGGTTCTTCCCCCCTTAAGTTTTATAACCTAATGCTTTGATACCAACCTGTGACACCCTCAAATTCGGGTATCTTCTATCCCGACAGATGGTGCTACACGGTACTCATAACTGTACATTCATTTATTGAAATGACATCAAAATGTGTGTATCAACGACATTCTTATTACATTAATAATATTACATCCCGTTCCCAGGTTCTATAACCATTACATTCTTTGTTTATCATACTATAATATATACAACTTACTAGTTTATTACAAGGTAAACTAATCGTTTAGCTTCGTCTTGCCTCTATCCTTGTCGAGATCCCCTGCTTCGTTTCGGTCCTAGTCATATTCATATGGTTCAAGCAAGAGTGAGCATAACAAGCTCAACAAGTACAATAATTTCTTTTAAACAACATGCTTGAAACATAAGAATCGTATATCTTCAATAATTGGATAATAGCTATGAAGTACTATCAATAATTCAAACTAGCATTTCTTTTCCTTCAAAATGTTTTACAATAAAAATATTCAGTAAAACATCAACTCTGGCTCAAGACCATGAGAATTTCATATTTTCTTTTAAAAGGACAACCCAGCACTAAGTTCGTAAGTTCGACATATCTTACGAGCACTTCTGGGTGATCAGCCCGTAATACTCTATGTTGATCAACACTACATCCTGTTAAACATATGTACGTTTAAGTTTTGGCAACCTCGCGTGCCCATCGAATAATCGATGAAAAATGCATTTGTTTATTCATACTCAGGCTTACCTTGAATCCGTACCAAACAATTGGCGTAGTATAACGTTAGCAATTCTATATTGAAAGACTTGTAAATAAATCAATTAACTCTTCAAGATTAGTCTAGCCGAGATAAAACTGGCAATAACCCTTTAGTAAAACACTTCATGCATCTCATAACATGAATCACAGAAAACTTGGCTAACACGAAGGTTAGACAAGCGTTTAAGAAAACTTGTTTTTAACGTCTGCTACAGTATAATAACCTTTCCTTTCAGTCTTTACGGTCTCCACAACAAATAACCACATAGCATACCACATTAGGTCATGAATGAACATACATGGTTCCTAATGAATCTTACCCTTCATCTCAATCTAATCATATATTAGATTTGTTACTATTGGTTCCGGCTTGCCATTATATTTTGCATTATTCTTACCAACTTCTTTCTCATCTATGTCTTACGTAGATTTACTTCATTAATCCAACTCGTTTTGAGTTAATCATCCTTCCTCACGGCTTATTAACATCCTTACATTATTAATCGAAACTCGATCGTCATTTGTTAAGTACACTTTATTGCATACCGTTTACGTTCACGTATTACTTAACAACTTTTAGTTGTAACTCTTAACGTTATAGGCCTTATCATTATTGAATACGGTTCACGTTCTTTATACTTTACGTTCGTCTTCAATTGATTATTAACCTCTAATCATCATACATTAAGTGTCTAACAATGCCTTAACAATGTTATATTTATACCTTAGTTCATTGCTAATGAGTTATCTTTCATTCTATACTTGTAAACATTTTTGTTTGTCGAAACCCTATGACTGGCGCCGCGGCGCCACACAAAGCTCTCCTTCTCGTGCCACGACACGTGTTTGCAGTAAGCAATGACACTGTGCCCAGTGTTGCAGCTCCATCATTTCGCCTTGGGTTGGCGCCGCGGTGCCAGCTCTGTGCCTTAGAAAATTTAAAGCTTTTGAAATTTTGTGAAACTCCCGGACGCATAACTTCTTCGTTATAAGTCCGAATTGGCTCGTTCAAAAGCCTACGATTCATAAATTACATACTCTACGCGTTCATGTAGGAATTTTATCTATTTGACTTTGTTTGCTAAAAATTAACCTATTAGTTCATTTTTAACGAAACGATAAACGTTCGTGAACGTTCAACGCTCGTTTCTTCGTTCTAAGTCGGAATTCGATCATTTTCAAGTATGTAACTCTAGAATGGAAAATATGACTTGTCTCCATTAAAAACCAATATTTCCAAGCTTAATATCAAAATTCGACTTCCATTCTGAGAATTTCATGAATTCGACGATTATCGTCCAATCGTGTGAATTCCGGCAAAACCTTGTTACTAAATATTTGATCATTGCTTTAAATGGATTCAATCTATCATACTAACATCTTGATATACATACATCATTAACTTATAAACATGATAAGTCATTACTTGTTCTTTGTGATTTTATAACTTATAAAAGTATAAACTACTTATGACTTCCTTTCTCATGACTTATTATAGATTAAGTCTTTTAACCACCATTCTTACTTCTTATTATCATACAATCTTATTAAGGTACACATATGAGTAGTTCATATAAGCTCTTTATAAATTCATAACTTAATTAAGTTTGAATTACTTATTCATGACTTATACGGCTTAAGTTCATTGATTAATCATTCTTATCATTCCTTAGCATACATGTTCTACCACTACCCACCTCTCTAACAATGGAAGAGAAAGAGATTCATGGTTTAAGTTCTTACCCTTGATAATCACTTGACTAAGCTTTAATCTCCTTCTTGCTTCTTGAAATATGAAAGACTAGCCTTCTAGCTTTTCTAACTTATTCTCACTTATTCTCTCTAACAAACAAGCTCTCAACTTGTTAGATGAAATGAACCACCAACAAAATGAAAACCAAGCTTGCTATTAATAGGAAAGTCTAAGTTAGGGTATAATGGTTATAAAGCCACTCCACCTCCTTACTATTCATTACCTAGCTATTAAGTAAACTTGGCCACCACACTTACTTAACTCTTAAGTATACTTGCTCATCACACTTAATTCTTGGCCACTAATTCACCCATATGATCATGAGTTGCCCCATGGATCCTCCTAATCCATTGGATTCTTACTTTGGGCTTAAGGTTTAATTAATCCTAACTTATACATTGGGCTTGCAATTAAACAAACACTTGGGCTTGTTCATTAAATTACATTGGACTTAACCATTCCTACATTTGGGATTTAACATTAATTCATATTGGGCTTTATTATTATCCCAATTGGACATTACAATCTCCTACACATTCCTACAAATTCAATACATTTGGCTTAAAGTCTTATAACCTATAATCTACATATAATTCTCGTTTTCTAACTCGTATACTTATTTAATATATGACATTCCATCATTCATACATGCTCGTATAATACCTCGTATTATACTCGTAGTCATTACCTCGTACAATACTTACGTATTATACAATCATTGCTTTAATTCATTATACGTATTTAAATTCCTTCTCGGAATTCATTTTCCATAATCGTTAGATTTTAAGTCCGCAGGAGAAAAACTGCGTTTGCCATAACTGAAATATTATTGGATATTCCATCTCATCTTAGAGTTCTATTATTACGTATTTCTCGGAAGTTCAAAAATAATTCCCGAGCAGAAATGCGTGAATATTATTTTTCGGAAAATTTTTCGGAAAGCTTTTGTTTTCATCTTGGAAATTCAAACACTTTAATTCTACAACATAGCCAAAATACTACGATATTCTGATATGTCTAGGTCATAGAACGACCTTCAAATAGCTTACTCCCATAATTAATTAATTAAATTCATTTAATCCATATAATCAAATAAAATTTTAATTCTCAACAATCAAAATTTTCTGGGCTGTTATAGATTTAACTAGTCCTCTAGTTGATGTTCGTTAAACTTCAAATTACCCTTGAAAGCTTATCCAAACCAAACTTTCTTTGGTGCAGACTTGTACTCTAAATACTGAGATGAACAACCCTATTATTATTAGGGGATAATTTACGCTTAACATTGAAATATTTGTGCACAATACATTGTACGAAGGGCTGATCCCCCTAAGTACGAGGAGTCCTTATAGTCTTATGATTGTTAAATTTGAAGTTGAAAGATTACTTGCAACTGTGGATATAGTTCATGGTCTTATGATCCTCAGTTATATATATTCCATATTTTGGATTCCAGTTTTTTTTGATTATCATTGATAGAGTACTATTCAGTTTTGATGAGCCTATTCGTTGGCAGTTATTATTATTCTTCTCCTGTTGATTCATTGCTATATCCAGTGAGCAATTGTTTTGCTCACTCTTGCATAAATATTATCATTGCAGCTAAAGTTGAGAAGGCAGATGAGCCTTTAACTAGCAAAGGAAAGGGAAAAATGTACAAGTGATGCAGACTTGTAATTTTATTTATTGTGATGATCATAGACTTTTAAATAATGATGTGATGTAATAATTTTATTTCCGCACTTATATGATGTTTAAAGGTTAGACAACCTAGGAAGATTCTTATTTAATGATGTAACCCTTTTTTAAAGGGAGGATTTATGGTTAAATGTTATTTTATTTGGGTAGATAGATATGTATGAATGGAAAGTGAACACCAAATCTTGTAGGAATGAAGTACCTAGATTTGGGGGTGTCACAATAATTTCCTCCACGATAGTTATCGTTGTCCCGATGGCCGTTACCACTGGTTCGATTATTATCGTGTTGTTGGTCGCTACCTTTTGGTTGAGCTGACTCATAATCGCATTCTAATAACTGAGCTCTATTCAAAACACTTGAATATAAATAAAGTTTGTGATAAATAAGGTATTGACGTATTTTGGGTTTCAAACCTCTTAGAAACATTCGCGTCATTCGGTCCTCATTATCTATCAAATGGGATGCAAATCGGGATATCTCCGCAAACTTAGCCTCGTACTGCAACACGGTCATATTGTTTTGCTCCAGCTTGATGAATTCCACCTCCTTCATGTGACGAATACTTTTAGGAAAGTACTTGTCGTTGAATAATTCTTGAAACTTCACCCAAGACATCTTTAGTGCGGCAGGTTGAGTACGTGTTACAGATTCCCACCAGTAATCTACTTCTTCACGCAACATAAAGGTGGTAAAGGGAACCTTTTGCTCCTCTGAGCATTCTAAGACATCAAATATCTTGGTGATCTGCTTAATCCACGTCTCTGCATTAAGTGGGTCTGACTTTCCCAAAAACACCGGTGGTCCCAGCTCTTTGAACTGCTTAGCGGTGACCAACCGTGAGTTTCCAGTGTTTCCACCAGCATTTTGAATAGGAGTCTCTCTCGTTTGATTTTGCATAACTTCTAGAAAGTTCCTAAATATACCGTCGTTCGTCATTTGGTCGGTGTTGTTGTTTACATGAGGATTATTGCCTTCCTGATGTACATTATCTTGGTTATTGATCGTCGGTGACTTAACAGTCTTATGTGGTCCATTTCTTATCTCAACATTTTCAGATGCCATTTTACTGTCACAAAACAAGGGTTAATTGACATGCCACATATTATTCCTATATTCTTACTAACCAATTAAATAATAAATAATCCTAGGTAGGTCATACTAGCAAAGAATTTACCTGTATCTCCCCTCCTAGTACTAGTCTCACATCTCAGCCAGGGATCATATCCCTAAGCTTTGATAACAACTGTGACGCCTCTAAAATAGGTATATATCACCAATTATGAGTCGCCAAATACATGGTACATAACTTAAATACAAACTTAATTAATACAACTGTCGTGCAAACTACGATAACACAATAGTTGAGTTTTAACATGAATATTGTCTTCTAGACAATATCCAAACTCAAATTCAATACTCATTACAAATATTATCACACTATTTCACAGAATAGTGAGGACTACTAAAGCAACCATCTGGACTGTCACTCTATTCCCCGACTAGTCCCAGCTATATTCTTATTTGCTGAAGAGAATAGTGAAAGAAAAGGGTGAGCTTAACTAGCCCAGTAAGAAATATTATGACTAAGGTACTACATAATAAATTATCCTTAGCCTTCAACAGTATAACAACTGATAGAATATAATAGACAACAAGTTTTAGATCAACAACTGCAGCGGAATAAGCAATCCATTAGAAGAGTAAAGTAGAGCATGATATCTACTATTTTCTATGATTTAAAAGTTTATCAACAATATTTTATCACTGAGACTCAGCTTAATAAATAATTCAAATCACTAATTTATCCATGCACTACGGCCAATGATATTCATTAGTATCACGTCCACGAATTATCCATGTACTACGAGCCAAGGATAATCATGTTATCACCAATGGTCATGATCATGCCAAAAATAATTTATCTTTGCACCATTGGTCGAAGAGAACACATGGTCTTGATCATACCAACAACTGTCCTTCAATGCATTATGGGCCAATGAAGACTTTTACCACATCATTTGTAACATTACAGGTCATGATTATACCGAATAATCCCTGGTCATAATCATACCAATCAACAATTCATCTTTGCACCCTTGGCCGAAGATGACTTTCATCACAATATAAGCATGAGGATGATGACAATGATATAAGAATTCAATTAAATGAAATCAAGGATAAATATTAAAGACTTTAAATATATCCAGAGTATAAAAATGTCCAAATTATCAGCATGATAACTGCTTTGTGGAGTAAAATTCAAGAATAATATTCACGTATCAAAAATAATTTGGACAGAAAAGAATCAATTTTTTTATCATAAATAGTACCCCAAGTGAATAGTACTCAAGTAAATAGTACCTCATGAATAGTACTTTGTGAATAGAACCCCATAAATAGTACTTTGTGAATAGTGCCGTACGTATGAATAGTACCGTACGTATGAATAGTGCCGTATGTATGAATATTACCCATGAATAGTACTGCGGCATGAAAAACTTTAAATTTAACAAAAATGTTCAGAAAAATATTCTTGTGAAACGGTACTCGATGAAACGCAACTTTCAAGGATATTCGACTAATTTCAAAGAGTATAGAAGCAATACTTTAACAAAACGAGTGTAGAATTTGGAATCTGAAACGAAATAATATTACTTGCATACTTTAGAGTATGGAAGAAAATATTATTTCTTACGAATATTGAACAAAAATTATATCCCTTACGAATATTGAATGAAAATAATATTCCTTACGAATATTAAACGAAGACAATATCCCTACGAATATTGAACAAAAATAATATTCCCTACGAATGTTGAACGAAAATAAAATTCCTTACGAATACGAAAAATAATATCGTAAGCGAATATGAAATAAATAATACCTCTTACCTCAAAAGAAGAGTATTTTTGACTGGTATAGCAGATATATTCTTTAAGAAAAACTTGCACTATTTGCAACACTCAAAGTTTTCTTAAGTCAAAAGAAATATGCTCAATGTTATAGAAGAAGAATTTTCTGATTCTGGTGTGATTTTCTTTTCTAAACTGAGCATCCTATTTATAGGAGAATAGAAGGATACTATTTAGAAACTAATCACGTACTGCACAGTGGAAAGTTGAACGAATTCATGGGCGTCGGCTGAAAATTTTTGATTTTAGTATGCAAACACTATGCCGACACTATGCATAATAAAATATAGTATATTCTATTTTTCATAAAAAACAAAATTATATATATATATATATACACTATTCCCACGTGAAACCATTTCTCCCTCCCCCGGATATTATATATATATATATATGTATATAAAATAAAACTGAGATAACTTTCTACCGATAATTTTGAAAAATGGGTAAGTGGGGGTCCAAATAATAAGTAAAATTTATAACAAATACTACATAAAAATCCCCTCTATTTATCTCAACTTACTTGGCTTCTCAAAACACATTTTTAACAACTTTTATTCATCAATATTATAACTCACAATATTTAACAACAAGATCATTCCCAGGAAAGAGGGGGCTTTCTAATAAGAATTTCTCCCTACTGGCGCGTAATTAGGTGACCAAACCCCTTTCCTCGACATTTTCAATAATATAAATAATAATATGAATAACTTTGTCGTCTCAATTATTGATTTAATAATATAAAATATTGTGACAATAATTGAATCAATAACGTGAGATACTATGCAACAATTACTGTAGCAATAATTGAGTATAACTGAGTGACTTCTCATGTAAGCATTAATAATCAATACCGTGTGCTACTATGCAACCACGCTTATTACTGTACTTTTATCACCGGGTATTTCAACAGTTAACAGTAAAACTTTCGCCGTTATTTTTATAAAAAGATATTTATGTCATTTTCTAACTCCGACAGTAATTCTGTTGTGGGATCCACCAATGATTGTGCCGTCGTACGAATACTCTCTGTTAAAATGAATATTCTCCGACCAATCGAATATTTTATATTAACTTGCTTACTTTGTAAAATTTATGAATATTACCCACAACTATAACATTACATCAAATCCACACCTTAATACTCAAAAAAATATTTTGAGAAAATTAATCTTTATTCATAAAATTTGGGGTCTTACAGGTAAGTTAAATTTAGCAAGTAAGCCTAAAAGGCCTTCTCGAGCTAGCATAGTCATCTTATCTTGACCAATATGACCTAATCTAGCATGGCATTTTAATGATTCATTAACAATATCATCATGTGAAGCGATATAAGAAAAATGGGACTCACCTTTATTCAAAACATAAAAACCATTCGATAAAGTACCATGTCCTACAAAATCATTATGAAAATAAATATATACGCTACTATTGTCAAAAGAAAAAGAATACCCTACTCTAACTAAAGCTACAATTGATATTAAGTTCCGTCGAATTCCTGGTACATAAAGTGTATCCTCAAGGATCAGTGTGTGGCCATTTTGCAAAGTCAGTTGATAAGTACCAAAACCGAGCACTTGCTCCTCTGACCTATTCCCCATGAGCAAACTTTGAGTCCCTTTAAAAACTTGTCGGTACTCAGTGAATCCCTCCTTATCGCGAGTTACATGCTTGGTTGCTCCTGTGTCAATAATTCACGAAGTATTAATTTTAGCAAGAAAAATATGTGAACACACAAAGTATTCATTGCAATAAAGAAATTTATATTATACCTTTTTCTATTTAGTGCATTCATGAGAAAAATTCTAACCTTCTAACAGTTATAGCAAGTCATCTTCTTCTTTCCTCCTTTTTGCCCTGGCGGCGCTTAGCATTTGTGATAACCCAAAATTTCAGAAATGATTAAAATAAGAGTTAGTAAATAAAATTCTTATTATAGGATATGTTGGGTTCAAATATGAATATATATATATGTTATATATTTTGAATTTTGGATTATGTGGGAAGAAATTATATATGAGATTTTATAGTTAATTAAACTATTAAAGAAAGAAAAGGTTTAAACTTGAAGTTTTATCTCTAATTTTTTTGAAGAATGTAGTAATTGATATTGTAAAGTCAAAAATGAGATTAATTTTTGGTTACTATAATAAGTTAGCATATAAGGAGCATGTTAAAGAATTTATGAGTTAAGTTTCTATTTCTGTTGTAGCAGAACATGTCTGCATTTGAACTTAAGGTGGCGCGACCACGCCACTCTCAAGCCTAAGACCAGCGCAGCCATGCCAGTCTGCAGATGGTCCAGGATGAGTTTGTGTAATCTGAATTTTAAGATTTGTATATTAGTGGCTTATATGCTGTAATAAGGATCATAATTGGTGTTCTAATTGTTTATGAATGGATTGAGATAGCAAATCATAAATTGAATGAGAGTTAGTTATGGAAATTAACTTAACAAGAATAAATATTAGTTAACTTAAATTAAGTTGAAAATTATATGATGAAATAATATAATTTGAGTATTAAAGCCTTGTGTGGCAGTGGCGTAATAGTAAATTAAATAAAAGGGTTAATTCACTTACATAAGATGGTGAATTAATATATGTATTTTGCATAACGTGGATGAAAGGAATATGTTAATTAAGATTATAATTTTAATATATTGCATAGTAAGGTAATATATGAAAGGGTTTAATATTTGAAAGATATTAATGGGAAATAAGTGATGGATAATAGAAGAAAACCAATATATATATATATATATATAAGTGAATATTGGTTAGCGATTTATATATTAGATTAATACTTAAGATGTGGCTAAATGTAAATATTGAAGAAGTTGTCTTAAGACAATCGGATAATTATACTTATAATTGTATAATTTAAATAATGAAGTAAAGGTTAATTATTCTAAGGGTAATGATTACTTTATAAATAAAGGTATTATAAGTATAAGTTCATAAGTGTATAATTATTCAAGATAAGTTAAATAATTTAGGGCAAAACTATGAATTTGGCCACTATAGTTGGCAAGTTTTACTTAATGCACAAATAAACTTTTATTTTTTTAAATTACCCCGTTAAACAAATTAAATTTTTTAGTTAGATCATTCTGTTAACTGTACCTCAGTTCTGTTAATATCAACGCTAGCTTTTTCCTACATGGCTTTTTAAAAAAAAAGAAAAATGACTCAGCCATGATGGCCCAATCCAAGGTGGATTACGCCGCAAAAGAAAAGTACTATTAAACCAAATCAAACGAAGTCTGAGTCAAAGTTCATAGAGAGAGAGAGAGAGAGAGAGAGAGAGAGAGAGAGAGAGAGCTTAGTGAAACACTTAAGAAATTCGTAGGCTTTAGAGGGAGAGAGGTAAAGTATGAGCTTAGTGAATATTTGGGCAACAAAATAACATTTTCTCTCTCTCAATCCTTAAATAGACAATATAGATGCATGAATGGCTGAGATATGTTGCTGGTTTGCTGTCAATTTTGGGCAGGTAGAGTTGTTAGTTTGTTCACCCACTTCACCTAGAGTCAAAACCTAAGTTTGTAGCTTTAATAATGCAAAGGGGCAAAATGGTCATTTCCTTAAATTTCTAGAAAAGTGCCTTAGGGTTTAGGGTTTAGACATTTTAGTGTTTAGGGTTTAACATTTAACCCTTAAAGATTTAGCAACTAATATCTCCAAATTTAGGATTTAACAATTAGAGTTTATTACAAAAATAATAATATAAAATAACTAAATTTTAGTTTCTAAAATTAGACAATTTAGGTTTATTAATTAGATTAATTTTTATTTTTTTTTAATTACTTTATACAGTAACATTAGGGTTTAGATCATATACTTATCATTGATTTTGTTAATTTAGCAATTAGGGTTTCAGATTTCAAATTAGGGTTTCAGCGACAAAATTAGGGTTTTAATCATTATGGTTTTAAATCACTAATTAGGTTTATTTTAATTAGCAAAATAAAACCTATCTTGCACGATATTAATCACAATAACACAATTCTCGTGATCATACCTCCGATTTAAATTTCCTGGATTAGGGTTTATTAAAATTCGGATATAATTAGGGTTTTAATTTAATAATTAGGGTTTCCTAATTATCATATCTTTAAGTAACACATAACATATATCATATAACCCAAATATTTAACAGTCGTAAGTTTCCCATTTAAATTGATAAATAGAGTTAAATCAATTAATGCTAGGGTTTGGTCGATATACCATAATTGACCAACCATCAACAATCTGATTTTTACAATTACATTATTATAGCACTGAAAAATCAAAATATTATAATATTATTATCATTCCTTGATCAAAACCCAAAATTAGGGTTTGGATTCCATATCTGATTTATCTGTTATCATTAACCTTATAATTAAGTTAAAATATTTAACTTATTAACTCGAACAAATTTTTATAATGAAATAATTATTATAATTATTCAAAATCATTTCATATATTATTTGAATAATATAAACATATAATTTCATGGAAAAATAATTAATAAAACATTTCTAATATAAAATAAATTACTTTTAAGATTATCATTTATAATAACCAATATTTCTAAAATAAAATTATTTACAATTAATAATGTAATACTTAAATTTTATTTATCAAACATATAATTATAATTACACATTACCTTGGCACATATCATTCATATTTATTTTTAATAAATAAAAAAAAAATATATCATAAAATTTATTATTTATTTATATAGAAAATATCGGAGTTGTCACATTCACCTCCCTTATAAAGATTCCGTCCCCTAATCACCACTTTAAAACCTATACCTACGAGGGTACATGACATTCACAATCGTTGCGGGTAGATCTTGATCACTCTGATCGGTATTCTTTTTAACAATTTACGTAAAGCTTGTCTTTTTTTGATTATCTGAAATTTGATTTCTAAAAGAACTCAAATTCTTCCTTCAAATTTTATTATAAAATTATTTACTATAACTAGAAAAATCTTTTATATGAAAATAAAAGTTATCTGAAAAGTACACAGAGTCCCACCGCCACCGCCACCGTGTCTTGGTATCATGTTGAAGACCCTTTGCAGAGAGATTTCATCGGCTTCTTTGGATGTAGTTGGTCCGTGATTGCCAAAGTTCCGCCGCTTTTCCCCATGTTCACACTCGCTACCTCCGCTTTCCTTTTCGGACAGTCTTTCACCCAATGATCCTTTGATCTGCACAGGAAACACCCACCAATTGTCTTAGAATTGGGGCAGTTGGGAGAGATATGGCCCTCCTGCCCACACTTGAAACATGCGAATTTTCCCTTTAGACATTCCCCTAAATGATTTTTCCCACAATTCCCACATTGAACCAACGGCTTCTTATTTACACCTTCTTGTTTTACCTGCACCCCTCCAAAGTTGTTCACCTTCCTCTTATCCCTCCTATTCCCAGTATTTGCTTCCACCTTCCCAGTTCCTCAACTTTTCCTTTGTTCCTCCTTTCTTTGTTGTAAAGGCTCATGGCCTCACTTCCTCCATGATGATAAGTGCTTTCTCCATGAGGGCTGCAAATGTAGGGATTTGCAACACTGCCACCTTGTTGTAGAGCCAGGGTTTTAATCCCAGCTCAAACCTTCGCGCCTTTTTAGCCTCCGTATCGACTTGATGAGGGGCGAACCTAGCCAATTCATTAAATTTTGCGGCATATTCCGCAACAGTCATATTCTCTTGTTTTAATTCAAGAAATTTTACTTCCATCCTAGCCTGCATACTAGATGAAAAGTAGTTTTCGAAAAACAATGTTTTAAACCTTTCCCAAGCAACTACACCTTCCCCAGCCCTTGCCTGATTCGCTTCCCACCAAAAATTTGCCTCTCCCTTCATCATGTAGGTGGCAAAAGAGGTCTTTTGCCCCTCAGCTACCCTAGCTATTACAAACGCCTTTTCTATTTCTTTAACCCAAGTTTGGGCTTCTACAGGGTCAGTTGTACCTCTAAATTCGGGAGGTCCTACAGCTTTAAAGTCCTTGAAGTTTGCTAAGCGATTGTCCTGTTGGTTCCCAGCGGCTGTCGTTCCCTGTTGCATGGCTTGAGCTACCATGTTTGCGAATTGCTGCATTGGATCTGGTTGTGGTTGTCCTTCAACGTTGTTGACAGATTCTTCTGCCCTTTGATTTCGAGTTTGTCGTCGAGGCGGCATTATCTGGTTAAATAAAACATAATTTAACTTACATTCTAAACCTTATCATATAAGTTTAATATATTAAACTTGTTTCATTACCCAAACATGAGTTCATTTTCATTAATTCAAAGTAATTTACATAATATAGCCCACAATACTATCCCTTTGTGACCACAAGAGTCGGGATTTACAACTTTGATTAACACAAAAGGGGAGAATATTATATTACACAAACATACTAAGCACACATATAATATTAAACAAACCTACACCACAGAACCTATACTACCTATTCACTACGCCTTTTTCTTGATTGTGGACATCCCTTTGCCTGATGACCTTCTATTCCACAAATAAAACAGACACACTGCTTTGGATTGGGACACTGAAGAGAAAAATGTCCCCCATGACCGCAATTGTAGCAAACATTTTCCCCTTTCCTGCACACGCCTTCATGCTTCTTGTCACAATTTGTACACTTTCCTATGTGTTTAAAGTTCCTTTGGTTGTTATCAGGATCACGATCATTCATTTTTCTTTTTCCCTTTTGGTTTGGAGCTACATATGACTTGTTGCTTTTAGCTCCTAGTTGGTCAATTTGGATTTTAAGCTTATCTTGTTCTTCCATGGTTTCAATTAATGCTTTCTGCAGTTGGTTATTTAGTAATTTTTCTATTTCCCACAACTGTTCCAAAGAGGAAACACTTTGTCCCATGATTCTGCGCACTTCGGTTGATGCTTGATCGGCTCCAACTTGATGTCGAATCACTTTGCTAGTTAGTTCCACCATTTAGGATCTGATGCGATATTCTCCACTATAACCACCTCATCGAGGTTGCTTTCACTTTGAGCCTCTATTTCAGCTATTGGCTTTGATATCGGCTTCTTCTTTATGATCCAAGGGTATCCTAATCCTTTTTCACCTGACATCTACACATATAAATTATCCTGATTAGCATAAAATATATACACATAACACATAAGGGTTTTATATAAGTTATCTTTTAGTTTGTTTGACGATGAATTTATCTGATTCATCTACTTTTAAACTCTATATGAGTTATTTATATTTTCAACATTTCCCTATGATCTAAGGTTATAGCCTAAAGTCTATCCCACCTAAGGTTTCTAACCCTATAGCTCTGATACCATTCTGTAAAGTCCCCAAATCCGGATACTTGAAACCCGAACTCGGTACTTCACGATTCCATTTCTATGAGCGGAATAATACTAATAATATTAACAATAATATAGATTTTCAAATTAATTTACATATTATCAGAGTTTAGTTCCCAAGTACGAAACCTTTAAACATTCATTACATGATAATAATAATAATAGTATTTATCATCCTTATCATAAAGTTAGACTATTACATAGAATAGCTTAAACATTCATTCAGCAACTTTCCCTTTCCCCTTGTTCTTGGCAGATCCTTCGGGTTGTTCACACTTAGCTGAAAACATTTAAATTAAGCAAGAATGAGCATTTGAGTGCCCAGCAAGTAATATCAACAATATCGATTAAATTTGAAGGATTAAATGTTTTCTTTGAGCGAAACTTCTACAACGGATCAATAGTTGTGAAGTAAAGCCGGACCAATAATCAATAACATATCATTTTAAATTTTAAATTTTTTTTGAAACTACGTCTGGACTATAAATGATGATCATTTGACGGACTATGAACATTGTTTTATATTTTTGAAAAGGTTTAAAGAACTTCATCTCATAACCGGCGTCATTTCTTCTGAACGCGGGGGATGATCGGCCGTTATGCCTGTATTGATCAATACTACATTGCTAGAACGATATTATCGTTCATCCTTTATCCGTAGTAAGCGCATAAAAATTTCCATGATTGGGATGTTCATATGATCTTGAATCCATACCAAAACAATTCGGTTGGATAAGTTTTATCTTGTTCAACAACAACTTTAAATATATGTCTAAATTGGATCAAATAGCTTAGACGACCTTTATTTCGAGGTATACATACTAAGCAACTATAAGTATGTATCAACATGTGATAAAATATAATGATTATCCAAGTGGGGACACTTGTTTAACCATGTTATAGAAATTAACGAACAGAATAAATAACTTGATCACTATTAACAGAATAAAGGAAATTGTACAACAATTATTGTTTAATAGCTTACTTATCTGAGAATCATTGCATAAGTATATACAAAGGTTGAAATATTTGAACAATTGAAATGAATAGTTTAGATATTATCTTCTACGCATGTCCTTAGCATAAAGTAAATGCAAAGGTTTAGATACTTGCCTTGTCTGCTTTGCTTACAACTTAGATATATCTTTTCTATCAAGTCCTATCATTAAATAGATCATTGTCTAATTAGAATAATATATCATATAATCTTTGCTTATTGCGATTGACACATTCTAATCACATTGTCACATAATTTTAACACCATTGAATCACAAATAATTCACTTATCAAGTCAATCTATCTAAATCCGGATCAATTTACGAAATATGTTGGTCTCTGCAAATAAACTTTATCGAGAAATTATCGAGTCTATGACTCTATCTGAGTTATACAATATCCATTTGGATAACTTGAACACCGTCATACTTATTTTTCATGGCCTTATAATAATTTTTTAAACAATTATTACCATTTATCATAATTTTGAAATATCGAGAATCATTATTAAATGATTTAAATAATAAACAATTCTATTATCATTAATATTTAATTAATAATAAACTATTAATGAAACCATTGCCAAAATATTAAGTTATTTAAAATAACTTAAACTATTTTTAAAACATTTATATTACCTTTAAATGATTTTTAAAACATTTAAAATCATTATTAAATAATTACCATTAATATTTAAATATTAATGAACTATTTATCTAAATATTAAAAGTCATTAATTATAACTTAAAATACTTTTAATTCATTTTATCCCTTTTAAATAATTTTTAAATTAAGAAAACCATTTTAAAACTATTTATTTAATATAATTATTAAATAAATTTAATATCATTAATCATTAAATAAATATCATTAATATTAAATTATTAATGAAATTATTAATTTAAATATTAAAAGTTATATTTTATAACTTAAAATATTATTAAACACTTTATTTTCATTTAAAATGATTTTTAAAATAATAAAATCATTTTTAAACTAATTTATTTAATATAATTAAATAATTTTTAATATAATTATTAATCATTAATTAATGAAATTAACCATTAAATATTAAAAGTTATATTTTATAACTTAAAATATTCTTAAATACCTTATTATTATTTAAAATGATTTTTAATATAATAAAATTATTTTTAATTTATTTATTTAATTCATTTACTAGATAACTTAATTATCATTAATATTAATTTATTAATGAAAATTATCATAAAATATTAAAAGTCATTGTAGATAACTTAAAATATTTTCATATATCATAATAATATAATTTTTAATGATTTTTCATGTATTTAAATCATTTTTAAATAATTTATTTAATATTATAATTAAATAAATTAAATACTTTTAATATTCCAAAATATCAAATATTTATGAAATATATTTAAAATAATTAAAATATAATTTTAAAATTTAAAATAATTTTTAATAATTTATTTTGTATTTTAATAATTAAAACCCTTTTATCAATTTTTTTTATTAATTTTGGAAATTATAAATAAAGCGTCATTTGAAGATTTTATATGCGACAGGCAAATCGCTATAGGTGTTCTTCATGTTCTTGATGAAACCCGATTTTTCATAGCGATGAACAAGGTATCGAGTTTGACGAATTTACGGTCATATCCACGATATTCTTGAGCATCTTATCATTCACATATTGAAGTACTAATGCCGACTACAAGTTACAACAACTAAAATGACCAAACAACCTATAACAAAGTAGATGCGGAGCCACGAACAAGTTGTCGGTACATTTTTCTTCATTTTCAGGTTACCCGAAATGAAGAAACGATTCGGCCGCTTTCGTTTTTAGGCTTCCACAACTTACAAGATATGATATGCTTTAGTGATTTCAAAGTCTGCGAATATAAACCACATGTAACACTATAGTTCCATCACAAAACATCACTAAAACAATAATAAAATAGCAGATTCAACTCGGTCAAACCATGTCGAGACGACATGTTCAAGTGTTTTTACAGGTTACCCGAAAATAGCTTTTCATGTTAAATGCAGTCCGGTTTGACCATAGATTACTAATTCCCTGCCTGATTAAAAGTAGATTTTAAGGCATAAAAATGTACTCTATATACCAGACTACAACATAGATCCAACAAATTAACAAAACAATTAACAACAAGCAGGATCTGAGCCATTGAACTTCCTGTCAGACGAATCTGGGCAAGTTCTTGACTTGAGAAAGTTCGATCAATCTTGGGTCAGCGGTATTTGACCGTGAATATCTTGCAATATAATACAGATTTATGCATGATTCTTGACCTAGATTAAAGAGGACATACCAGAGTACAAGTACAAAGCTTTAAACAACAAAAATAGTTAACATACAAAGATTAAAGAGGCCTGACATTTGCTTGTCGATTCGATGACAAAAATTTTCAGATTTTTCAAAACTCAAATCAAAGATTTTGATGATATGGATCTATCTAAAACCAACCCAGATCGTCATAATAACTTATAAACAACTTGTTTTAACAATAAAAACTAACATCAAACAACAAAAATTTGGACAGATTCAAGTTAAGGTTTTTGTACCTTTGATGTCCAAATTCTGATTTTGTGTTGCTGATTTGGTATGGTTGATGGTGGGGCTTGGATTGGGGACTGAAACACTTAAGAAATTCGTAGGCTTTAGAGGGAGAGAGGTCAAGTATGAGCTTAGTGAATATTTGGGCAACAAAATAACATTTTCTCTCTCTCAATCCTTAAATAGACAATATAGATGCATGAATGGCTGAGATATGTTGCTGGTTTGCTGTCAATTTTGGGCAGGTAGAGTTGTTAGTTTGTTCACCCACTTCACCTAGAGTCAAAACCTAAGTTTGTAGCTTTAATAATGCAAAGGGGCAAAATGGTCATTTCCTTAAATTTCTAGAAAAGTGCCTTAGGGTTTAGGGTTTAGACATTTTAGTGTTTAGGGTTTAACATTTAACCCTTAAAGATTTAGCAACTAATATCTCCAAATTTAGGATTTAACAATTAGAGTTTATTACAAAAATAATAATATAAAATAACTAAATTTTAGTTTCTAAAATTAGACAATTTAGGTTTATTAATTAGATTAATTTTTATTTTTTTAATTACTTTATACAGTAACATTAGGGTTTAGATCATATACTTATCATTGATTTTGTTAATTTAGCAATTAGGGTTTCCAGTTTCAAATTAGGGTTTCGCGACAAAATTAGGGTTTTAATCATTATGGTTTTAAATCACTAATTAGGTTTATTTTAATTAGCAAAATAAAACCTATCTTGCCTGATATTAATCACAATAACACAATTCTCGGCAGATCATACCTCCGGTTTAAATTTCGGATTAGGGTTTATTAAAAATTCAGATATAATTAGGGTTTTAATTTAATAATTAGGGTTTCCTAATTATCATATCTTTAAGTAACACATAACATATATCATATAACCCAAATATTTAACAGTCGTAAGTTTCCCATTTAAATTGATAAACAGAGTTAAATCAATTAATCTTGAGGTTTAATCGATATACCATAATTGACCAACCATCAACAGTACAATTTTTTACAGTACATTATTATAGCACTGAAAAATCAAAATATTATAATATTATAATATTATTATCATTCCTTGATCAAAACCCAAAATTAGGGTTTGGATTCCATATCTGATTTATCTGTTATCATTAACCTTATAATTAAGTTAAAATATTTAACTTATTAACCTGAACAAATTTTTATAATGAAATAATTATTATAATTATTCAAAAATCATTTCATATATTATTTGAATAATATAAACATATAATTTCATGGAAAAATAATTAATAAAACATTTCTAATATAAAAATAAATTATTTTTAAGATTATCATTTATAATAACCAATATTTCTAAAATAAAATTATTTACAATTAATAATGTAATACTTAAATTTTATTTATCAAACATATAATTATAATTACACATTACCTTGGCACATATCATTCATATTTATTTTTAATAAATAAAAAAAAAAATAATACGCAAAATTTATTATTTATTTATATAGAAAATATCAGGTTGTCACATTCACCCTCCCTTATAAAGATTCCGTCCCCGGAATCACCACTTTAAAACCTATACCTACGAGGGTACATGACATTCACAATCGTTGCAGGTAGATCTTGATCACTCTGATCAGACTGTTCTTTAACTATTTACGTAAAGCTTGTCTTTTTGATTATACGGAAATTTGATTTCTAAAAGAACTCAAATTCTTCCTTCAAATTTTATTATAAAATTATTTACTATAACTAGAAAAATCATTTATATGAAAATAAAAGTTATATGAAAAGTACACAGAGTCCCACTTGCCGGTTTGCCCACCGTGTCTTGGGTATGTCATGTTGAAGACCCTTGCGATGAATTTCATCGACTTCTTTGGATGTAGTTGGTCCGTGATTGCCAAAGTTCCGCCGCTTTTCCCCATGTTCACACTCGCTACCTCCGCTTTCCTTTTCGGACAGTCTTTCACCCTATGATCCTTTGATCTGCACAGGAAACACCCACCAATTGTCTTAGAATTGGGGCAGTTGGGAGAGATATGGCCCTCCTGCCCACACTTGAAACATCTGAAATTTTCCTTTAGACATTCCCTAAATGATTTTTCCCACAATTCCCACATTGCACCAACGACTTCTTATTTACACCTTCTTATTTTACTGCACCCCTCGAAGTTGTTCACCTTCCTCTTATCCCTCCTATTCCCGATGTTTGCTTCCACCTTCCAGTTCCTCAACTTTTCCTTGTTCCTCCTTTCTTTGTTGTAAAGGCTCATGGCCTCACTTCCTCCTCGTGATAAGTGCTTTCTCCATGAGTCTTGCAAATGTGAGGATTTGCAACTGCTGCCACCTTGTTGTAGAGCCGGGGTTTTAATCCCGGCTCAAACCTTGGCGCCTTTCTAGCCTCGTGTCGACTTGATGCAGGCGAACCTAACTAATTCATTAAATTTTGCGGCATATTCCTTGCGATCATATTCTCTTGTTTTAATTCAAGAAATTTTACTTCCATCCTAGCTTTGCATACTAGATGAAATGTAGTTTTCAAAAAACAATGTTTTAAACCTTTCCCAAGCAACTACACCTTCCCGACCCTTGCACGATTAAGCTTCCCACCAAAAATTTGCCTCTCCTTCATCATGTAGGTGGCAAAAGAGGTCTTTTGCCCCTCGGCTACCTAGCTATTATTACAAGCGCCTTTTCTATTTCTTTAACCCAAGTTTGGGCTTCTACGAGTCGATTGTACCTCTAAATTCGGGAGGTCCTACTGACTTTAAAGTCCTTGAAGTTTGCTAGCGATTGTCTGTTGGTTCCCAAATGACGTCGTTCCTGTTGCATGGCTTGAGCTACCATGTTTGCAATTCTTTGCATTGGATCTGGTTGTGGTTGTCCTTCAACGTTGTTGTGATTCTTACGCCCTTTGATTTCGAGTTTGTCATCGGCGGCATTATCTGGTTAAATAAAACATAATTTAACTTACATTCTAAACCTTATCATATAAGTTTAATATATTAAACTTGTTTCATTACCAAACATGAGTTCATTTTCATTAATTCAAAGTAATTAACATAATATAGCCCACAATACTATCCCTTTGTGACCACAAGAGTGGGATTTACAACTTTGATTAACACAAAAGGGGAGAATATTATATTACACAAACATACTAAGCACATATATAATATTAAACAAACCTACACCCACGGAACCTATACTACCTATTCACTCGCCTTTTTTTTCTTGATTGTGGACATCCCTTTGCACGATGACCTTCTATTCCACAAATAAAACAGACACCTTTTACTTTGGATTGGGACCTTTGAAGAAAAAATGTTCCCCCATGACCGCAATTGTAGCAAACATTTTCCCTTTCACACTTTGCATGCCATGCTTCTTGTCACAATTTGTACACTTTTCTATGTGTTTAAAGTTCCTTTGGTTGTTATCGGGATCACGATCATTCATTTTCTTTTTCCTTTTGGTTTGGAGCTACACATGACTTGTTGCTTTTAGCTCCTAGTTGGTCAATTTGGATTTTAAGCTTATCTTGTTCTTCCATGGTTTCAATTAATGCTTTACTGCAGTTGGTTATTTAGTAATTTTCTATTTCCCACATGCTGTTCCAAAGAAACAACTTTGGTCCATGATTACGCACTTGGTTGATGCTTGATCGGCTCCAACTTGATTATCTGAATCAACATCGGTTAGTTCCACCATTTAGGATCTGATGCGATATTCTCCACTATAACCACCTCGCCGAGGTTGCTTTCACTTTGAGCCTCTATTTGACTTTATTGGCTTTGATATCGGCTTCTTCTTTATGATCCAAGGTATCCTAATCCTTTTCACGACATCTACACATATAAATTATCCTGATTAGCATAAAATATATACACATAACACATAAGGGTTTTATATAAGTTATCTTTTAGTTTGTTTGACGATGAATTTATCTGATTCATCTACTTTTAAACTCTATATGAGTTATTTATATTTTCAACATTTCCCTATGTTCTAAGGTTATAGCCTAAAGTCTATCCCACCTAAGGTTTCTAACCCTATAGCTCTGATACCATTCTGTAAAGTCCCCGAATCCGGATACTTGAAACCCGAACTCGGTACTTCACGATACCATTTCTATGAGCGGAATAATACTAATAATATTAACAATAATATAGATTTTCAAATTAATTTACATATTATCGAGTTTAGTTCCCAAATCTGAAACCTTTAAACATTCATTACATGATAATAATAATAATAGTATTTATCATCCTTATCATAAAGTTAGACTATTACATAGAATAGCTTAAACATTCATTCAGCAACTTTCCCTTTCCCCTTGTTCTTGGCAGATCCTTCGGGTTGTTCACACTTAGCTGAAAACATTTAAATTAAGCAAGAATGAGCATTTGAGTGCCCCAGCAAGTAATATCAACAATATCGATTAAATTTGAAAGGATTAAATGTTTTCTTTGAGCGAAACTTCTACAACGGATCAATAGTTGTGAAATAAAATTGGACCAATAATCAATAACATATCATTTTAAATTTTAAATTTTTTTTTGAAACTACGTCTGGACTATAAATGATGATCATTTGACGGACTATGAACATTGTTTTATATTTTTGAAAAGGTTTAAGCGAACTTCATCATGGCAAAGTCATTTCTTCTGAACGCGGGGTGATCGGCCCGTTATGCCTGTATTGATCAATACTACATTGCTAGAACGATATTATCGTTCATCCTTTGTCCGTAGTAAGCGCAAAAATTTCCCATGATTGGGATGTTCATATGATCTTGAATCCATACCAAAACAATTCGGTTGGATAAGTTTTATCTTGTTCAACAACAACTTTAAATATATGTCTAAATTTGGATCAAATAGCTTAGGCGACCTTTATTTCGAGGTATACATACTAAGCAACTATAAGTATGTATCAACATGTGATAAAATATAATGATTATCCAGTGGGGACACTTGTTTAACCATGTTATAGAAATTAACAGAGCGAATAAATAACTTGATCACTATTAACGAGAATAAAGGAAATTGTACAACAATTATTGTTTAATAGCTTACTTATCTGAGAATCATTGCATAAGTATATACAAAGGTTGAAATATTTGAACAATTGAAATGAATAGTTTAGATATTATCTTACGCGTATCCTTAGCATAAAGTAAATGCAAAGGTTTAGATACTTGCCTTGTCTGCTTTTTACACAACTTAGATATATCTTTTCTATCAAGTCCTATCATTAAATAGATCATTGTCTAATTAGAATAATATATCATATAATATAAATACTTGCTTATTACGATTGACACATTCTAATCACATTGTCACATAATTTTAACACCATTGAATCACAAATAATTCACTTATCAAGTCAATCTATCTAAATCGGATCAATTTACGAAATATGTTGGTTCTACAAACAACTTTATCGAGGTAATTATCGAGTCTATGACTCTATCTGAGTTATTGAATATCCATTTGGATAACTTAAACACCGTCGCACTTTATTTTTCATGGCCTTATAATAATTTTTTAAACAATTATTACCATTTATCATAATTTTGAAATATCGAATCATTATTAAATGATTTAAATAATAAACAATTCTATTATCATTAATATTTAATTAATAATAAACTATTAATGAAACCATTGCCAAAATATTAAGTTATTTAAAATAACTTAAACTATTTTTAAAACATTTATATTACCTTTAAATGATTTTTAAAACATTTAAAATCATTATTAAATAATTACCATTAATATTTAAATATTAATGAACTATTTATCTAAATATTAAAAGTCATTAATTATAACTTAAAATACTTTTAATTCATTTTATCCCTTTTAAATAATTTTTAAATTAATAAAACCATTTTAAAACTATTTATTTAATATAATTATTAAATAAATTTAATATCATTAATCATTAAATAAATATCATTAATATTAAATTATTAATGAAATTATTCTTTTAAATATTAAAAGTTATATTTTATAACTTAAAATATTTTTAAACACTTTATTTTCATTTAAAATGATTTTTAAAATAATAAAATCATTTTAAAACTAATTTATTTAATATAATTAAATAATTTTTAATATCATTATTAATCATTAATTAATGAAATTAACCATTAAATATTAAAAGTTATATTTTATAACTTAAAATATTCTTAAATACCTTATTATTATTTAAAATGATTTTAATATAATAAAATCATTTTTAATTTATTTATTTAATTCATTTACTAAATAACTTAATTATCATTAATATTAATTTATTAATGAAAATTATCATAAAATATTAAAAGTCATTGTAGATAACTTAAAATATTTTCATATATCATAATATAATTTTAATGATTTTTCATGTATTTAAATCATTTTAAATAATTTATTTAATATTATAATTAAATAAATTAAATACTTTTAATATTCAAAAATATTAAATATTTATGAAATATATTTAAAATAATTAAAATATAATTTTAAATTTAAAATAATTTTAATAATTTATTTTGTATTTTTAATAATTAAAAACCCTTTTATCAATTTTTTATTAATTTTGAAAATTATAAATAAAGCTATCATTTGAAAATTTATATATATGCGACACAGGTCAAATATTATAGGTGTTCTTCATGTTCTTGATGAAACCCAGATTTTCATAGCGATGAACAAGGTATCGAGTTTGACGAATTTTACGGTCGTATCACGATATTCTTGAGCGTCTTATCATTCACATATTGAAGTACTAATGCACGACTACAAGTTACAACAACTAAAATGACCAAACAACCTATAACAAAGTAGATCGGAGCCACGAACAAGGCATCGGTAGTTTGTTTTCTTCATTTTGGGTTACCCGAAATGAAGAAACGATTCGGCCCACTTCGTTTTGAGGCTTCCACAACTTCTGAATATGATATGCTTTAGTGATTTCAAAGGCTGCGAATATAAACCACATGTAACACTATAGTTCCATCACAAAACATCACTAAAACAACAATAAAATAGCAGATTCAACTCGGTCAAACCATATCGAGACGACATGTTCAAGTGTTTTTACGGGTTACCCGAAAAATAGCTTTTCATGTTAAATGCAGTCGGTTTGACCATAGATTACTAATTCTTGCTGATTAAAAGGAGATTTTAAGGCATAAAATGTACTCTATATACCGGACTACAACATAGATCCAACAAATTAACAAAACAATTAACAACAAGCGGATCACGAGCCATTGAACTTCTGTCGAATGAATGCAGGCAAGTTCTTGGCCCGAAAGTTCGATCAATCTTAGGTCAGCGGTATTTGGCCAGTGAATATCTTCTGATATATAATACGGTTTATGCATGATTCTTGACCTAGATTAAAGAGGACATACCGGACTACAAGTACAAAGCTTTAAACAACAAAAATAGTTAACATCTGAAGATTAAAGAGGCTGACATTTGCTTGTCGATTCGACAACAAAAATTTTCGATTTTTCAAAAACTCAAATCTGAAGATTTTGATGATATGGATCTATCTAAAACCAACCCGGATCGTCATAATAACTTATAAACAACATGTTTTAACAATAAAACTAACATCAAACAACAAAAATTTGAATGATTCAAGCTAAGGTTTTTGTACCTTTGATGTCCAAATCTGATTTTGTGTTCTTTGATTTGGTATGGTTGATGGTGGGGCTTGGATTGGGGAATTTGAAATGCTAGAGAAATTTACGTTGGCTTTAGAGAGAGAGAGGTCAAGTATGAGCTTAGTGAATATTTGGGCAACAAAATAACATTTTCTCTCTCTCGATCCTTAAATAGACAATATAGATGCATGAATGGGTTGAGATATGTTCTTTGGTTTCTTTGTCAATTTTGGGCGGTGTAGAGTTGTTAGTTTGTTCACCCACTTCACCTAATTATCAAAACCTAAGTTTGTAGCTTTAATAATGCAAAGGGGCAAAATGGTCATTTCCTAAAATTTCTAGAAAAGTGCCTTAGGGTTTAGGGTTTTTTGACATTTTTAGTGTTTAGGGTTTAACATTTAACCAATTAAAGATTTAAAACTAATATCTCCAAATTTAGGATTTAACAATTAGAGTTTATTACAAAAATAATAATATAAAATAACTAAATTTTAGTTTCTAAAATTAGACAATTTAGGTTTATTAATTAGATTAATTTTTTTTTTTTTTAATTACTTTATCTGATAACATTAGGGTTTAGATCATATACTTATCATTGATTTTGTTAATTTAGCGATTAGGGTTTCGAGTTTCAAATTAGGGTTTTACTACTACAAAATTACTAAATTTTTTTAATCATTATGTTTTAAATCACTAATTAGGTTTATTTTAATTAGAAAATAAAACCTATCTTGCACGATATTAATCACAATAACACATTCTCGACAAATCATACCTCCTTACAGTTTAAATTTCCGGATTAGGGTTTATTAAAAATTCGAGATATAATTAGGGTTTTAATTTAATAATTAGGGTTTCTAATTATCATATCTTTAAGTAACACATAACATATATATCATATAACCCAAATATTTAACGATTAAATGAGTTTCCCATTTAAATTGATAAACGAGTTTAAATCAATTAATCTTTGGGGTTTAATTCGATATACCATAATTGACCAACCATCAACAATACAATTTTTACGATTACATTATTATAGCACTTTGAAAAATCAAAATATTATAATATTATAATATTATTATCATTCCTTGATCAAAACCCAAAATTAGGGTTTGGATTCCATATCTGATTTATCATTATCATTAACCTTATAATTAAGTTAAAATATTTAACTTATTAACTTTGACAAATTTTATAATGAAATAATTATTATAATTATTCTAAAATCATTTCATATATTATTTGAATAATATAAACATATAATTTCATGGAAAATAATTAATAAAACATTTCTAATATAAAATAAATTATTTTAAGATTATCATTTATAATAACCAATATTTCTAAAATAAAATTATTTACAATTAATAATGTAATACTTAAATTTTATTTATCAAACATATAATTATAATTACACATTACCTTGGCACATATCATTCATATTTATTTTTAATAAATAAAAAAAAAAAAAAATATCTGTAAAATTTATGATTTATTTATATAGAAAATATCGGGTTGTCACATTCACCTCCTTATAAAGATTAGTCCCGGAATCACCACTTTAAAACCTATACCTACGAGGGTACATGACATTCACAATCGTTGCGGGTAGATCTTGATCACTCTGATCGGTGATCTTTAACTTTTTACGTTAAAACTTGTCTTTTTTTGATTATCTGAAATTTGATTTCTAAAAGAACTCAAATTCTTCCTTCAAATTTTATTATAAAATTATTTACTATAAATAGAAAAAATCATATATATGAAAATAAAAGTTATCTGAAAAGTACACAGGAGTCCCAGCTGCCCGGTTTGCCACCGTGTCTTGGTTGTCGTGTTGAAGACCACTTGCGATGAATTTTCATCGACTTCTTTGGATGAAGTTGGTCCCATGATTGCCAAAGTTCATGCTTTTCCCCATGTTCACACTTGCTACCTCCGCTTTCCTTTTGGACGATCTTTCACCCTATGATCCTTTGATCCATGCGAAAAAACACCCACCAATTGTCTTAGAATTGGGGCGGGTTGGGAGAGATATGGCCCTCCACCTTACACTTGAAACATCTGAATTTTCCTTTAGACATTCCCTAAATGATTTTTCCCACAATTCCCACATTGCACCAACGACTTCTTATTTACACCTTCTTGTTTTACTGCACCCCTCCAAAGTTGTTCACCTTCCTCTTATCCCTCCTATTCCCGATGTTTGCTTCCACCTTCCAGATTCCTCAACTTTTCCTTGTTCCTCCTTTCTTTTGTTGTAAAGGCTCATGGCCTCACTTCCTCTCCTCGGCGATAAGTGCTTTCTCCATGAGTCTTTGTAAATGTAGGGATTTGCAACACTTTGCCACCTTGTTGTAGAGCGGGGTTTTAATCCCGGCTCAAACCTTGGCGCCTTTCTAGCCTCGTGTCGACTTGATGCGGGCGAACCTAACTAATTCATTAAATTTTGCGGCATATTCCATGCAGTCATATTCTCTTGTTTTAATTCAAGAAATTTTACTTCCATCCTAGCTTTGCATACTAGATGAAAAGTAGTTTTCAAAAAACAATGTTTTAAACCTTTCCCAAGCAACTACACCTTCCCGACCCTTGCACGATTAAGCTTCCCACAAAAAATTTGCCTCTCCTTCATCATGTAGGTGGCAAAAGGGTCTTTTGCCCTCATTTACCCTAGCTATTACAAGCGCCTTTTCTATTTCTTTAACCCAAGTTTGGGCTTCTACGAAGTCGATTGTACCTCTAAATTCGGGAGGTCCTACTGACTTTAAAGTCCTTGAAGTTTGCTAGCGATTGTCTGTTGGTTCCCATTGGTTTGTCGTTCCTTGTTGCATGGCTTGAGCTACCATGTTTGCGAATTCTTTGCATTGGATCTGGTTGTGGTTGTCCTTCAACGTTGTTGTGATTCTTACGCCCTTTGATTTGAGTTTGTCGTCGGTGACATTATCACAGTTAAATAAAACATAATTTAACTTACATTCTAAACCTTATCATATAAGTTTAATATATTAAACTTGTTTCATTACCCAAACATGAGTTCATTTTCATTAATTCAAAGTAATTTACATAATATAGCCCACAATACTATCCCTTTGTGACCACAAGAGTGGGATTTACAACTTTGATTAACACAAAAGGGAGAATATTATATTACACAAACATACTAAGCACACATATAATATTAAACAAACCTACACCACAGAACCTATACTACTATTCACTCGCCTTTTTTCTTGATTGTGGACATCCCTTTGCTGATGACCTTCTATTCCACAAATAAAAGCAGACACCTTTGCTTTGGATTGGGACCTTTGAAGAGAAAATGTCCCCATGACCGCAATTGTAGCAAACATTTTCCCCTTTCCCTTTACGCCTTCATGCTTCTTGTCACAATTTGTACACTTTTCTATGTGTTTAAAGTTCCTTTGGTTGTTATCGGGATCACGATCATTCATTTTCTTTTTTCCCTTTTGGTTTGGGCTACACATGACTTGTTGCTTTTAGCTCCTAGTTGGTCAATTTGGATTTTAAGCTTATCTTGTTCTTCCATGGTTTCAATTAATGCTTTACGAAGTTGGCTATTTAGTAATTTTCTATTTCCCTAACTGTTCCAAGAGAAACTTGGTCCCATGATTACGCACTTGGTTGATGCTTGATCGGCTCCACTTGATTATCTGAATCACATGTCGGTTAGTTCCACCATTTAGGATCTGATGCGATATTCTCCACTATAACCACCTCATCGAGGTTGCTTTCACTTTGAGCCTCTATTTGACTATTGGCTTTGATATCGACTTCTTCTTTATGATCCAGGTATCCTAATCCTTTTTCACGACATCTACACATATAAATTATCTGATTAGCATAAAATATATACACATAACACATAAGGGTTTTATATAAGTTATCTTTTAGTTTGTTTGACGATGAATTTATCGATTCATCTACTTTTAAACTCTATATGAGTTATTTATATTTTCAACATTTCCCTATGTTCTAAGGTTATAGCCTAAAAGTCTATCCCACCTAAGGTTTCTAACCTATAGCTCGATACCATTACATAAAGTCCCCGAATCCGGATACTTGAAACCCGAACTTCGGTACTTCACGATACCATTTCTATGGCGGAATAATACTAATAATATTAACAATAATATAGATTTTCAAATTAATTTACATATTATCGAGTTTAGTTCCCAAATACGAAACCTTTAAACATTCATTTACATGATAATAATAATAGTATTTATCATCCTTATCATAAAGTTAGACTATTACATAGAATAGCTTAAACATTCATTCAAAGACTTTCCTTTTCCCTTGTTCTTGGCGAGATCCTTGGTTTGTTCACACTTAGTGAAAAACATTTAAATTAAGCAAGAATGAGCATTTGAGTGCCCATGAGTAAGTAATATCAACAATATCGATTAGTTGAAAAGGATTAAATGTTTTCTTTGAGCAAAACTTCTACAACGGATCAATAGTTGTGAAGTAAAATTTGGACCAATAATCAATAACATATCATTTTAAATTTTAAATTTTTTTTTGAAACTACGTCTGAGGACTATAAATGATGATCATTTGACGGACTATGAACATTGTTTTATATTTTTGAAAAGGTTTAAGCGAGAACTTCATCATAAGAAAATCATTTCTTCTGAACACGCGGGGTGATCGGCCGTTATGCCTGTATTTGATCAATACTACATTGCTAGAAACGATATTATCGTTCATCCTTTGTCCGTAAGTAAGCGCATAAAAATTTCCCATGATTGGGATGTTCATATGATCTTGAATCCATACCAAAACAATTCGGTTGGATAAGTTTTATCTTGTTCAACAACAACTTTAAATATATGTCTAAATTTGGATCAAATAGCTTAGACGACCTTTATTTCGGTATACATACTAAGCAACTATAAGTATGTATCAACATGTGATAAAATATAATGATTATCCAAGTGGGGACACTTGTTTAACCATGTTATAGAAATTAACGAATGAATAAATAACTTGATCACTATTAATGAGAATAAAGGAAATTGTACAACAATTATTGTTTAATAGCTTACTTATCTGAAATCATTGCATAAGTATATACAAAAGGTTGAAATATTTGAACAATTGAAATGAATAGTTTAGATATTATCTTACGCACGTGTCCTTAGCATAAAGTAAATGCAAAGGTTTAGATACTTGCCTTGTCTGCTTTTTTACACAACTTAGATATATCTTTTCTATCAAGTCCTATCATTAAATAGATCATTATCTATTAGAATAATATATCATATAATATATCTTATTATTGCGATTGACACATTCTAATCACATTGTCACATAATTTTAACACCATTGAATCACAAATAATTCACTTATCAAGTCAATCTATCTAAATCCAGATCAATTTACGAAATATATCGGTCTCTGAAACAACTTTATCGAGTAATTATCGAGTCTAAGACTCTATCAGATTATTCAATATCCATTTGGATAACTTAAACACCCGTCGCTTATTTTTCATGGCCTTATAATAATTTTTAAACAATTATTACCATTTATCATAATTTTGAAATATCGAAATCATTATTAAATGATTTAAATAATAAACAATTCTATTATCATTAATATTTAATTAATAATAAACTATTAATGAAACCATTGCCAAAATATTAAGTTATTTAAAATAACTTAAACTATTTTTAAAACATTTATATTACCTTTAAATGATTTTTAAAACATTTAAAATCATTATTAAATAATTACCATTAATATTTAAATATTAATGAACTATTTATCTAAATATTAAAAGTCATTAATTATAACTTAAAATACTTTTAATTCATTTTTATCCCTTTTAAATAATTTTTAAATTAATAAAACCATTTTAAAACTATTTATTTAATATAATTATTAAATAAATTTAATATCATTAATCATTAAATAAATATCATTAATATTAAATTATTAATGAAATTATTCTTTTAAATATTAAAAGTTATATTTTATAACTTAAAATATTTTTAAACACTTTATTTTCATTTAAAATGATTTTTAAAATAATAAAATCATTTTAAACTAATTTATTTAATATAATTAAATAATTTTTAATATCATTATTAATCATTAATTAATGAAATTAACCATTAAATATTAAAAGTTATATTTTATAACTTAAAATATTCTTAAATACCTTATTATTATTTAAAATGATTTTAATATAATAAAATCATTTTTAATTTATTTATTTAATTCATTTACTAAATAACTTAATTATCATTAATATTAATTTATTAATGAAAATTATCATAAAATATTAAAAGTCATTGTAGATAACTTAAAATATTTTCATATATCATAATATAATTTTTAATGATTTTTCATGTATTTAAATCATTTTTAAATAATTTATTTAATATTATAATTAAATAAATTAAATACTTTTAATATTCCAAAATATTAAATATTTATGAAATATATTTAAAATAATTAAAATATAATTTTAAATTTAAAATAATTTTTAATAATTTATTTTGTATTTTTAATAATTAAAAACCTTTTTTATCAATTTTTTTTATTAATTTTGAAATTATAAATAAAAGCGTATCATTGAAGATTTTGCTATATAGCGACAGCTTTACGCTATAGGTGTTCTTCATGTTCTTGATGAAACCCATTTTCATAGCGATGAACAAGGTATCGAGTTTGACGAAGATTTACAGTAATATCCTCGATATTCTTGAGCGTCTTATCATTCACATATTGAAGTACTAATGCACGCGACTACAAGTTACAACAACTAAAATGACCAAAAACCTATAACAAAGTAGATCTGGAGCCACGAACAAGGTATCGAGTCGTTTCTTCATTTTCTGGTTACCCGAAATGAAGAAACGATTCGGCCGCTCGTTTAAACTTCCACAACTTCAAGATATGATATGCTTTAGTGATTTCAAAATTGCGAATATAAACCACATGTAACACTATAGTTCCATCACAAAACATCACTAAAAACAACAATAAAATAGCGAGATTCAACTCGGTCAAACCATGTCGACGCGACATGTTCAAGTGTTTTCTGGGTTACCCGGAAAATAGCTTTTCATGTTAAATGCAGTCCGGTTTGACCATAGATTACTAATTCTTACACGATTAAAAGGAGATTTTAAGGCATAAAAATGTACTCTATATACCGGACTACAACATAGATCCAACAAATTAACAAAACAATTAACAACAAGCGGGATCTCGAGCCATTGAACTTCTGTCCGGACGAATGCAGGCAAGTTTCTTGACGCCCGAAAGTTCGATCAATCTTAATTCAACGGTATTTGACCGTGAATAACTTGCAATATAATACTGGTTTATGCATGATTCTTGACCTAGATTAAAGAGGACATACCGGACTACAAGTTCAAAGCTTTAAACAACAAAAATAGTTAACATACAAAAGATTAAAGAGGCACGACATTTGCTTGTCGATCGACAACAAAAATTTTCGATTTTCAAAAACTCAAATCGAAGATTTTGATGATATGGATCTATCTAAAACCAACCCGGATCGTCATAATAACTTATAAACAACATGTTTTAACAATAAATTCTAACATCAAACAACAAAAATTTGAATGATTCAAGCTAAGGTTTTTGTACCTTTGATGTCCAAATTCGATTTTGTGTTCTTTGATTTGGTATGGTTGATGGTGGGGCTTGGATTGGGACCGAAATGCTAGAGATTTTCGTTGGCTTTAGAGAGAGAGAGGTCAAGTATGAGCTTAGTGAATATTTGGGCAACAAAATAACATTTTCTCTCTCTCAATCCTTAAATAGACAATATAGATGCATGAATGGTTTGAGATATGTTCTTTGGTTTCTTTGTCAATTTTAGTGTGTAGAGTTGTTAGTTTGTTCACCCACTTCACCTAGAGTCAAAACCTAAGTTTGTAGCTTTAATAATGCAAAAGGGCAAAATGGTCATTTCCTAAATTTCTAGAAAAGTGCCTTTTGGTTTAGGGTTTAGACATTTTAGTGTTTAGGGTTTAACATTTAACCCTTAAAGATTTAGCAACTAATATCTCCAAATTTAATTTAGGATTTAACAATTAGAGTTTATTACAAAAATAATAATATAAAATAACTAAATTTTAGTTTCTAAAATTAGACAATTTAGGTTTATTAATTAGATTAATTTTTATTTTTTTTAATTACTTTATACATAACATTAGGGTTTTAGATCATATAATTATCATTGATTTTGTTAATTTAGCAATTAGGGTTTCAGGTTTCAAATTAGGGTTTAGCGTTTTAACAAAATTAGGGTTTTAATCATTATGGTTTTAAATCACTAATTAGGTTTATTTTAATTAGAAAATAAAACCTATCTTGCCTGATATTAATCACAATAACACAATTCTCGGCAGATCATACCTCCGGTTTAAATTTTTGGATTAGGGTTTATTAAAAATTCAGATATAATTAGGGTTTTAATTTAATAATTAGGGTTTCCTAATTATCATATCTTTAAGTAACACATAACATATATCATATAACCCAAATATTTAACGATTAAAAAGTTTCCCATTTAAATTGATAAACGAGTTAAATCAATTAATGCTAGGGTTTTGGTCAATATACATAATTGACCAACCATCAACAGTACAATTTTTACAGTACATTATTATAGCACTGAAAAATCAAAATATTATAATATTATAATATTATTATCATTCCTTGATCAAAACCCAAAATTAGGGTTTGGATTCCATATCTGATTTATCTGTTATCATTAACCTTATAATTAAGTTAAAATATTTAACTTATTAACCTGAACAAATTTTTATAATGAAATAATTATTATAATTATTCAAAAATCATTTCATATATTATTTGAATAATATAAACATATAATTTCATGGAAAAATAATTAATAAAACATTTCTAATATAAAATAAATTATTTTAAGATTATCATTTATAATAACCAATATTTCTAAAATAAAATTATTTACAATTAATAATGTAATACTTAAATTTTATTTATCAAACATATAATTATAATTACACATTACCTTGGCACATATCATTCATATTTATTTTAATAAATAAAAAAAAAAATTATCATAAAATTTATGATTTATTTATATAGAAAATATCGGGTTGTAACATTCACCTCCTTTATAAAGATTCCGTCCCCTAATCACCACTTTAAAACCTATACCTACGAGGGTACATGACATTCACAATCATCGTTGCAGTAGATCTTGATCACTTTAATCGAATCGTTCTTTAACTATTTACGTAAAGCTTGTCTTTTTGATTATACGGAAATTTGATTTCTAAAAGAACTCAAATTCTTCCTTCAAATTTTATTATAAAATTATTTACTATAACTAGAAAAATCATTTATATGAAAATAAAAGTTATACGAAAAGTACCTTGAGTCCCACCGCCAAATGCCACCGTGTCTTGGACTGTCATGTTGAAGACCCTTGCAGTAGATTTCATCGGCTTGCTGGATGTAGTTGGTCCCATGATTGCCAAAGTTCCGCCGCTTTTCCCCATGTTCACACTTCATTACCTCCGCTTTCCTTTTCTACACGCCTTTCACCCTATGATCCTTTGATCCGCATGTAAAACACCCACCAATTGTCTTAGAATTGGGGCAGTTGGGAGAGATATGGCCCTCCTGCCCACACTTGAAACATGCGAATTTTCCCTTTAGACATTCCCCTAAATGATTTTTCCCACAATTCCCACATTGCACCAACTACTTCTTATTTACACCTTCTTGTTTTACCCGCACCCTCCAAAGTTGTTCACCTTCCTCTTATCCCTCCTATTCCCAGATTTTGCTTCCACCTTCCCAGCCCTCAACTTTTCCTTGTTCCTCCTTTCTTTGTTGTAAAGGCTCATGGCCTCACTTCCCTCCTCAAATGATAAGTGCTTTCTCCATGAGTGTCAGCAAATGTAGGGATTTGCAACATCGCCACCTTGTTGTAGAGCTGGGTTTTAATCCCACCAAACCTTCATACCTTTCTAGCCTCCGTGATCGACTTGATGAGGGCTTAACCTAGCTAATTCATTAAATTTTATGCGGCATATTCAAGCAATGTATCATATTCTCTTGTTTTAATTCAAGAAATTTTACTTCCATCCTAGCCTCGCATACTAGATGAAAAGTAGTTTTCAAAAACAATGTTTTAAACCTTTCCTGCTAACTACACCTTCCCCAAATTTCGCTCGATTCGCTTCCCACCAAAAATTTGCCTCTCCTTCATCATGTAGGTGGCAAAAGAGGTCTTTTGCCCTCACCACCCTAGCTATTACAAACGCCTTTTCTATTTCTTTAACCCAAGTTTGGGCTTCTATAGGTCAACAGTACCTCTAAATTCGGAGGTCCTACAAACTTTAAAGTCCTTGAAGTTTGCTAAGCGATTGTCCTGTTGGTTCCCATCAATCGTCGTTCCTCGTTGCATGGCTTGAGCTACCATGTTTGCGAATCACGCATTGATCTGGTTGTGGTTGTCCTTCAACGTTGTTGATGATTTCTTCTCGCCTTTTGATTTCGAAGTTTGTCGAGAGGCGGCATTATCTCGTTAAATAAAACATAATTTAACTTACATTCTAAACCTTATCATATAAGTTTAATATATTAAACTTGTTTCATTACCCAAACATGAAGTTCATTTTCATTAATTCAAAGTAATTTACATAATATAGCCCATAATACTATCCTTTGTGACCACAAGAGTCTGGATTTACAACTTTGATTAACACAAAAGGGGAGAATATTATATTACACAAACATACTAAGCACACATATAATATTAAACAAACCTACACCACGTAACCTATACTACTTATTCACTACGCCTTTTTTTTCTTGATTGTGGACATCCCTTTGCTCGATGACCTTCTATTCCACAAATAAAATGTATACATCGCTTTTGATTGGGACACCAAGAGAAAATGTCCCCATGACCGCAATTGTAGCAAACATTTTCCCTTTCCCGCATTACGCGCCTTCATGCTTCTTGTCACAATTTGTACACTTTTCTATGTGTTTAAAGTTCCTTTGGTTGTTATCGTGGATCACGATCATTCATTTTTCTTTTTCCCTTTGGTTTGGAGCTACATACGACTTGTTGCTTTTAGCTCCTAGTTGGTCAATTTGGATTTTAAGCTTATCTTGTTCTTCCATGGTTTCAATTAATGCTTTCTCAATTGGTTATTTAGTAATTTTTCTATTTCCCACAACTGCTCCAAAGAGGAAACTCCGGTCCGCAGATTCTCGCACTTCTATTGATGCTTGATCACTCCAACTTCAAAGGTTCCGAATCACCGCTTGCTAGTTCCATCATTTCCTGATCCGCACGATATTCTCCACTATAACCACCTCATCGAGGTTGCTTTCACTTTGAGCCTCTATTTCATTTATCGGCTTTGATATCGGCTTTTCTTTATGATCCAAGGGTATCCTAATCCTTTTCACCGACATCTACACATATAAATTATCCCGATTAGCATAAAATATATACACATAACACATAAGGGTTTTATATAAGTTATCTTTTAGTTTGTTTGACGATGAATTTATCTCGATTCATCTACTTTTAAACTCTATATGAGTTATTTATATTTTCAACATTTCCCTATGATCTAAGGTTATAGCCTAAAAGTCTATCCCACCTAAGGTTTCTAACCCTATAGCTCGATACCATTCTCAGAAGTCCCCGAATCCGGATACTTGAAACCCTAACTCTGGATTTCACGATACCATTTCTATGAGCGGAATAATACTAATAATATTAACAATAATATAGATTTTCAAATTAATTTACATATTATCGAGTTTAGTTCCCAAGTACGAAACCTTTAAACATTCATTACATGATAATAATAATAGTATTTATCATCCTTATCATAAAGTTAGACTATTACATAGAATAGCTTTAAACATTCATTCAAAGAACTTTCCCTTTCCCTTGTTCTCGGCAGATCCTTCCTATTTGTTCACACTTAGTCGAAAACATTTAAATTAAGCAAGAATGAGCATTTGAGTGCCCAAAGAAGTAATATCAACAATATCGCTAAATTTGAAAGGATTAAATGTTTTTTTTGAATCTAAACTTCTACAACTATCAATAGTCAGGAAGTAAACCGACCAATAATCAATAACATATCATTTTTTAATTTTAAATTTTTTTTGAAACTACGTGATGCACTATAAATGATGATCATTTGATGACTATGAACATTGTTTTATATTTTTGAAAAGGTTTAAATGAACTTCATCTCAGAAACCATTTATTTCTTACTGCACGGGGTGATCACCATATGCCCTCGTATTGATCAATACTATATTGCTAGAACGATATTATCGCTCATCCTTTGTCCGTAAGAATAAGATAAAAATTTCCCATGATTGGGATGTTCATAATACCTTGAATCCATACCAAAACAATTCGGTTGGATAAGTTTTATCTTGTTCAACAACAACTTTAAATATATGTCTAAATCGATCAAATAGCTTAGACGACCTTTATTTCGAGGTATACATACTAAGCAACTATAAGTATGTATCAACATGTGATAAAATATAATGATTATCCAAGTGGGGACACTTGTTTAACCATGTTATAGAAATTAACTAATGTAATAAATAACTTGATCACTATTAATGTAATAAAGGAAATTGTACAACAATTATTGTTTAATAGCTTACTTATACAGAATCATTGCATAAGTATATACAAAGGTTGAAATATTTGAACAATTTTAATGAATAGTTTAGATATTATCTTACGCATGTCCTTAGCATAAAGTAAATGCAAAGGTTTAGATATTGCTTGTTCTGCTCGCTACACAACTTAGATATATCTTTTCTATCAAGTCCTATCATTAAATAGATCATTGTCTCGATTAGAATAATATATCATATAATAACGCGCTTATTGCAACAAAGACATTCCTAATCACATCATCACATAATTTTAACACCATCAATCACAAATAATTCACTTATCAAGTCAATCTATCTAAATCCGCATCAATTTCTAATATATGTTGGTCTCCACCGACTAACTTTATCGAGAAATTATCGAGTCTAAGACTCTAAACAGCTTATACAATATCCATTTGATAACTTAAACACCACGTCATGACTATTTTTCATCGGCCTTATAATAATTTTTTTAAACAATTATTACCATTTATCATAATTTTGAAATATCGTAATCATTATTAAATGATTTAAATAATAAACAATTCTATTATCATTAATATTTAATTAATAATAAACTATTAATGAAACCATTGCCAAAATATTAAGTTATTTAAAATAACTTAAACTATTTTTAAAACATTTATATTACCTTTAAATGATTTTTAAAACATTTAAAATCATTATTAAATAATTACCATTAATATTTAAATATTAATGAACTATTTATCTAAATATTAAAAGTCATTAATTATAACTTAAAATACTTTTAATTCATTTTTATCCCTTTTAAATAATTTTAAATTAATAAAACCATTTTAAAACTATTTATTTAATATAATTATTAAATAAATTTAATATCATTAATCATTAAATAAATATCATTAATATTAAATTATTAATGAAATTATTCTTTTAAATATTAAAAGTTATATTTTATAACTTAAAATATTTTTAAACACTTTATTTTCATTTAAAATGATTTTTAAAATAATAAAATCATTTTTAAACTAATTTATTTAATATAATTAAATAATTTTTAATATCATTATTAATCATTAATTAATGAAATTAACCATTAAATATTAAAAGTTATATTTTATAACTTAAAATATTCTTAAATACCTTATTATTATTTAAAATGATTTTTAATATAATAAAATCATTTTTAATTTATTTATTTAATTCATTTACTAGATAACTTAATTATCATTAATATTAATTTATTAATGAAAATTATCATAAAATATTAAAAGTCATTGTAGATAACTTAAAATATTTTCATATATCATAATATAATTTTTAATGATTTTTCATGTATTTAAATCATTTTTAAATAATTTATTTAATATTATAATTAAATAAATTAAATACTTTTAATATTCCAAAAATATCAAATATTTATGAAATATATTTAAAATAATTAAAATATAATTTTCGTAATTTAAAATAATTTTTAATAATTTATTTTGTATTTTTAATAATTAAAACCCTTTTTATCAATTTTTTATTAATTTTCTAAATTATAAATAAAACTGTCATTGAAGATCGCTTATATATGACACGTAACTGCCGCTATAGGTGTTCTTCATGTTCTTGATGAAACCCATTTTTCATAGCAAGAACAAGGTATCGAAGTTCACCAAGATTTCGGTCATATCCCTGATGTTACTGAGCATGCTATCATTCACATATTGAAGTACTAATGCACGACTACAAGTTACAACAACTAAAATGACCAAACAACCTATAACAAAGTAGATCTGGAGCCACGAACAAGTTGTTGTGAGTCGTTTCTTCATTTTCCGGGTTACCCGTAAATGAAGAATACCGACCGCCTGCTTTTGGGCTTCCACAACTTGCAAGATATGATATGCTTTAGTGATTTCAAAGCTGCAGAATATAAACCACATGTAACACTATAGTTCCATCACAAAACATCACTAAAACAACAATAAAATAGCCAGATTCAACTCGGTCAAACCATGTCGATTTACATGTTTCAAGTGTTTTCCGGGTTACCCGTAAAATAGCTTTTCATGTTCGTTCTGTCCGGTTTGACCATAGATTACTAATTCCCCTCCCGATTAAAAGGATATTTTAAGGCATAAAATGTACTCTATATACCGATCACAACATAGATCCAACAAATTAACAAAACAATTAAAAAAGCGGTGATCCGAGCCATCAAACTTCCTGTCAGATTTAATCCGGGCAAGTTCTCGATCGCCTGTAAAGTTTCAATAATGCCACCAACTAGATTTGACCGTGAATAACTTGCAATATAATACTGGATTTATGCATGATTCTTGATCTAGATTAAAGAGGACATACCGTACTACAAGTTCAAAGCTTTAAACAACAAAAATAGTTAACATACAAAGATTAAAGAGGCTCGACATTTGCTTGTCAATGACAACAAAAATTTTCCAAAAAACCAATTTTTTGATGATATTCTATCTAAAACCAACCTGCATCGATAATAACTTATAAACAACATGTTTTAATAATAAATTCTAACATCAAACAACAAAAATTCTGATGATTCAAGCTAAGGTTTTTGTACCTTCGATGTCCAAAATCTGATTTGTGGTTGGTTTGGTATGGATGGGGGCTTGGATTGGGGACCCAAATGCTAGAGATTTTCGTTGGCTTTAGAGAGAGAGGGTCAAGTATGAGCTTAGTGAAGATTTGGGCAACAAAATAACATTTTCTCTCTCTCAATCCTTAAATAGACAATATAGATGCATGAATGGCTGAGATATGTTCTTTGGGTTTGTCAATTTTTAAGGTGTAGAGTTGTTAGTTTGTTCACCCACTTCACCTAGAGTCAAAACCTAAGTTTGTAGCTTTAATAATGCAAAGGGGAAAAATTGTCATTTCCTTAAATTTCTAGAAAAGTGCCTTAGGGTTTAGGGTTTAGACATTTTAGTGTTTAGGGTTTAACATTTAACCCTTAAAGATTTAGCAACTAATATCTCCAAATTTAGGATTTAACAATTAGAGTTTATTACAAAAATAATAATATAAAATAACTAAATTTTAGTTTCTAAAATTAGACAATTTAGGTTTATTAATTAGATTAATTTTTATTTTTTTTAATTACTTTATACAGTAACATTAGGGTTTAGATCATATACTTATCATTGATTTTGTTAATTTAGCAATTAGGGTTTCCAGTTTCAAATTAGGGTTTCGCGACAAAATTAGGGTTTTAATCATTATGGTTTTAAATCACTAATTAGGTTTATTTTAATTAGCAAAATAAAACCTATCTTGCCTGATATTAATCACAATAACACAATTTCTACAGATCATACCTCCTATTTAAATTTTCTGATTAGGGTTTATTAAAAATTCGATATAATTAGGGTTTTAATTTAATAATTAGGGTTTCCTAATTATCATATCTTTAAGTAACACATAACATATATCATATAACCCAAATATTTAACAAATGAAGTTTCCCATTTAAATTGATAAACAGAGTTAAATCAATTAATGCTAGGTTTGGTCAATATACCATAATCGACCAACCATCAATGAAGATAATTTTTTACAAAGACATTATTATAGCAATCGAAAAATCAAAATATTATAATATTATAATATTATTATCATTCCTCGATCAAAACCCAAAATTAGGGTTTGGATTCCATATCCGATTTATCTCATTATCATTAACCTTATAATTAAGTTAAAATATTTAACTTATTAACTCGAACAAATTTTTATAATGAAATAATTATTATAATTATTCAAAATCATTTCATATATTATTTGAATAATATAAACATATAATTTCATGGAAAAATAATTAATAAAACATTTCTAATATAAAATAAATTATTTTTAAGATTATCATTTATAATAACCAATATTTCTAAAATAAAATTATTTACAATTAATAATGTAATACTTAAATTTTATTTATCAAACATATAATTATAATTACACATTACCTTGGCACATATCATTCATATTTTTTTTTAATAAATAATAAAAAAAATTATACGCAAAATTTATTATTTATTTATATAGAAAATATCGTCATAACATTCACCTCCTTTATAAAATGATTCCGTCCCCTAATCACCACTTTAAAACCTATACCTACTAGGGTACATGACATTCACAATCATTGCAGTGTAGATCTTTATCACTTTAATCGAATCGTTCTTTAACTATTTATTTAAAGCTTGTTTTTTGATTATACTGAAATTTGATTTCTAAAAGAACTCAAATTCTTCCTTCAAATTTTATTATAAAATTATTTACTATAAATAGAAAAAAAATATTATATAAAAATAAAAGTTATACGAAAAGTACTGAGTCCCATCGCCACCGCCACCGTGTCTTGGATGCAATGTTAAAGACCTTGCAGAGATTTCATCTTCATTACTGGATGTAAGTTGGTCCCATGATTGCCAAAGTTCCGCCGCTTTTCCCCATGTTCACACTTTCTACCTCCGCTTTCCTTTTCTGGACAGCTTTTCACCCTATGATCCTTTGATCCGCATGTAAAACACCCACCAATTGTCTTAGAATTGGGGCATTGGGAGAGATATGGCCTCCCCGCCCACACTTGAAACATGCGAATTTTCCTTTAGACATTCCCCAAATGATTTTTCCCACAATTCCCACATTGCACCAACTACTTCTTATTTACACCTTCTTGTTTTTACCCGCACCCCTCCAAAGTTGTTCACCTTCCTCTTATCCCTCCTATTCCCAAAGATTTGCTTCCACCTTCCCAGCCTCCTCAACTTTTCCCTTGTTCCTCCTTTCTTTGTTGTAAAGGCTCATGGCCTCACTTCCTCCTCAACAATAAGTGCTTTCTCCATGAGTGTCAGAAATGTAGGGATTTGCAACATCGCCACCTTGTTGTAGAGCCAGGTTTTAATCCCACCAAACCTTCACGCTTTTCTAGCCTCCGATCGACTTAATGCGGGGCTAACCTAGCTAATTCATTAAATTTTACATGATATTCCGCAATACCATATTCTCTTGTTTTAATTCAAGAAATTTTACTTCCATCCTAGCCTCAGATACTAGATGAAAAGTAGTTTTCAAAAACAATGTTTTAAACCTTTCCCAAGCAACTACACCTTCCCCAAATTTCTTGCCTCGATTCGCTTCCCACCAAAAATTTGCCTCTCCTTCATCACGTAGGTGGCAAAGAGGTCTTTGCCCTCACCACCCTAGCTATTACAAACGCCTTTTCTATTTCTTTAACCCAAGTTTGGGCTTCTACAGGTCAACAGTACCTCTAAATTCGGAGGTCCTACAAATTTTTAAAGTCCTTGAAGTTTGCTGTTTATTGTCTGTTGGTTCCTGCCGTCGCTGCTCCTTGTTGCATGGCTTCGAGCTACCATGTTTGCGTAATCACGCATTGATCCGTCAGTGGTTGTCCTTCAACGTTGTTGATGATTCTTCTCGCCTTTTTGATTTCGAGTTTGTCATCGAGGCGCATTATCTCGTTAAATAAAACATAATTTAACTTACATTCTAAACCTTATCATATAAGTTTAATATATTAAACTTGTTTCATTATCCAAAAATAAGTTCATTTTCATTAATTCAAAGTAATTTACATAATATAGCCCATAATACTATCCCTTTGTGACCACAAGAGTCTGGATTTACAACTTTGATTAACACAAAAGGGGAGAATATTATATTACACAAACATACTAAGCACACATATAATATTAAACAAACCTACACCACGTAACCTATACTACTTATTCACTACGCCTTTTTCTTGATCAGGACATCCTTTGCTCGATGACCTTCTATTCCACAAATAAAATGTATACACCGCTTTGATTGGGACACCAAGAGAAAAATGTCCCCATGACCGCAATTGTAGCAAACATTTTCCCTTCCTCGCATTACGCCTTCATGCTTCTTGTCACAATTTGTACACTTTTCTATGTGTTTAAAGTTCCTTTGTTGTTATCGTGATCACGATCATTCATTTTTCTTTTTCCCTTTTGGTTTGGAGCTACACATGACTTGTTGCTTTTAGCTCCTAGTTGGTCAATTTGGATTTTAAGCTTATCTTGTTCTTCCATGGTTTCAATTAATGCTTTCTGCAGTTGGTTATTTAGTAATTTTTCTATTTCCCACAACTGTTCCAAAGAGGAAACCTGGTCCCGCAGATTCTGCACTTCGGTTGATGCTTGATCACCCAACTTCAAAGGTCCAATCACCGCTTGCTAGTTCCACCATTTCCTGATCCGCACGATATTCTCCACTATAACCACCTCATCGAGGTTGCTTTCACTTTGAGCCTCTATTTCAGCTATTGGCTTTGATATCGGCTTCTTCTTTATGATCCAAGGGTATCCTAATCCTTTTTCACCTGACATCTACACATATAAATTATCCTGATTAGCATAAAATATATACACATAACACATAAGGGTTTTATATAAGTTATCTTTTAGTTTGTTTGACGATGAATTTATCTGATTCATCTACTTTTAAACTCTATATGAGTTATTTATATTTTCAACATTTCCTATGATCTAAGGTTATAGCCTAAAGTCTATCCCACCTAAGGTTTCTAACCCTATAGCTCGATACTATTCTCAGAAAAGTCCCTAATCCTGATACTTGAAACCCTAACTCTCTAGATTTCACGATACCATTTCTACGAAGCGGAATAATACTAATAATATTAAAAATAATATAGATTTTCAAATTAATTTACATATTATCGTAGTTTAGTTCCCAAGTACGAAACCTTTAAACATTCATTACATGATAATAATAATAGTATTTATCATCCTTATCATAAAGTTAGACTATTACATGTAATAGCTTAAACATTCATTCAAAGAACTTTCCCTTTCCCCTTTGTTCTCGGCAGATCCTTCTAGTTGTTCACACTTAATGAAAACATTTAAATTAAGCAAGAATGAGCATTTGAGTGCCCAAAGAAGTAATATCAACAATATCGCTTAATTTAAAGGATTAAATGTTTTCTTTGAATCTAAACTTCTACAACGGATCAATAGTCAGAAAGTAAACCGGACCAATAATCAATAACATATCATTTTAAATTTTAAATTTTTTTTTTTTGAAACTACGTATGCATCTATAAATGATGATCATTTGATGACTATGAACATTGTTTTATATTTTGAAAAGGTTTAAACAGAACTTCATCTCAGAAACTGTCATTTCTTACGGCACGGGGTGATCAAATGTTATGCCTCAGATTGATCAATACTATATTGCTAGAACGATATTATCGTTCATCCTTTGTCCGCCAGAAAGCGCAAAAAATTTCCCATGATTGGGATGTTCATAATGATCTTGAATCCATACCAAAACAATTCGGTTGGATAAGTTTTATCTTGTTCAACAACAACTTTAAATATATGTCTAAATGGATCAAATAGCTTAGATTTACCTTTATTTCGAGGTATACATACTAAGCAACTATAAGTATGTATCAACATGTGATAAAATATAATGATTATCCAAGTGGGGACACTTGTTTAACCATGTTATAGAAATTAACGAATGTAATAAATAACTTGATCACTATTAATGTAATAAAGGAAATTGTACAACAATTATTGTTTAATAGCTTACTTATACGTAATCATTGCATAAGTATATACAAAGGTTGAAATATTTGAACAATTGAAATGAATAGTTTAGATATTATCTTACGCATGTCCTTAGATAAAGTAAATGCAAAGGTTTAGATATCTTGTCTTGTGTTCTGCTTGCTTACACAACTTAGATATATCTTTTCTATCAAGTCCTATCATTAAATAGATCATTATCCGATTAGAATAATATATCATATAATACCGCTTATTGCAATTCAAGACATTCCTAATCACATTGTCACATAATTTTAACACCATCAATCACAAATAATTCACTTATCAAGTCAATCTATCTAAATCCAGATCAATTTCTCAAATATATTGGGTTCACCGACAACTTTATCAGAAATTATCGAGTCTATGACTCTAAACAGCTTATACAATATCCATTTGATAACTTAAACACCGTCGACTATTTTTCATGGCCTTATAATAATTTTTTAAAACAATTATTACCATTTATCATAATTTTGAAATATCGTAATCATTATTAAATGATTTAAATAATAAACAATTCTATTATCATTAATATTTAATTAATAATAAACTATTAATGAAACCATTGCTAAAATATTAAGTTATTTAAAATAACTTAAACTATTTTTAAAACATTTATATTACCTTTAAATGATTTTTAAAACATTTAAAATCATTATTAAATAATTACCATTAATATTTAAATATTAATGAACTATTTATCTAAATATTAAAAGTCATTAATTATAACTTAAAATACTTTTAATTCATTTTTATCCCTTTTAAATAATTTTTAAATTAAAAAACCATTTTAAAACTATTTATTTAATATAATTATTAAATAAATTTAATATCATTAATCATTAAATAAATATCATTAATATTAAATTATTAATGAAATTATTAATTTAAATATTAAAAGTTATATTTTATAACTTAAAATATTATTAAACACTTTATTTTCATTTAAAATGATTTTTAAAATAATAAAATCATTTTTAAAATAATTTATTTAATATAATTAAATAATTTTTAATATAATTATTAATCATTAATTAATGAAATTAACCATTAAATATTAAAAGTTATATTTTATAACTTAAAATATTCTTAAATACCTTATTATTATTTAAAATGATTTTTAATATAATAAAATCATTTTTAATTTATTTATTTAATTCATTTACTAGATAACTTAATTATCATTAATATTAATTTATTAATGAAAATTATCATAAAATATTAAAAGTCATTGTAGATAACTTAAAATATTTTCATATATCATAATATAATTTTTAATGATTTTTCATGTATTTAAAATTTTTTTTAAATAATTTATTTAATATTATAATTAAATAAATTAAATACTTTTAATATTCCAAAAATATCAAATATTTATGAAATATATTTAAAATAATTAAAATATAATTTTCAGAATTTAAAATAATTTTTAATAATTTATTTTGTATTTTTAATAATTAAAAACCCTTTTTATCAATTTTTTTATTAATTTTCGGAAATTATAAATAAAACTGTCGCTGAAGACTGCCTATAGCGACAGAACCGTCGCTATAGGTGTTCTTCATGTTCTTGATGAAACCCAGATTTTCATAGCAGTGAACAAGGTATCGAGTTTGACCAAGATTTCTGGTCATATCCTGATGTTACTGAGCATGCTATCATTCACATATTGAAGTACTAATGCACGACTACAAGTTACAACAACTAAAATGACCAAACAACCTATAACAAAGTAGATCTGGAGCCACGAACAAGTTGTTGTGAGTCGTTTCTTCATTTTCCGGGTTACCTTAAAATGAAGAATAGCTCGATTTCGCTCGCTTTTGGGCTTCCACAACTTGCAAGATATGATATGCTTTAGTGATTTCAAAGTCATAATATAAACCACATGTAACACTATAGTTCCATCACAAAACATCACTAAAACAACAATAAAATAGCCAGATTCAACTCGGTTAAACCATGTCGATTTACATGTTCAAGTGTTTTCTCGGTTACCCGTAAAATAGCTTTTCATGTTCGTGCGTCCGGTTTGACCATAGATTACTAATTCACACCGATTAAAAGGAGATTTTAAGGCATAAAATGTACTCTATATACCGTATCACAAACATAGATCCAACAAATTAACAAAACAATTAACAACAAGCGTGATCTCGAGCCATTGAACTTCCTTGTCGATTTAATCAAAAGTTCTTGATCGCCTCAGAAAGTTTTCGGTAATGCCGGCCAACTAGATTTGACCGTGAATATCTTGCAATATAATACTGGATTTATGCATGATTCTTGACCTAGATTAAAGAGGACATACCGCATCACAAGTACAAAGCTTTAAACAACAAAAATAGTTAACATACAAAGATTAAAGAGGCCCGACATTTGCTTGTCACCGACAACAAAAATTTTCCGATTTTTCAAAAACTCAAATCAAGATTTTGATGATATGGATCTATCTAAAACCAACCTGATCGTCATAATAACTTATAAACAACATGTTTTAACAATAAAAACTAACATCAAACAACAAAAATTTGGACAGATTCAAGCTAAGGTTTTTGTACCTTTGATGTCCAAATTCTGATTTTGTGTTGCTGATTTGGTATGGTTGATGGTGGGGCTTGGATTGGGGACTGAAACACTTAAGAAATTAAGTAGGCTTTAGAGAGAGAGGTCAAGTATGAGCTTAGTGAATATTTGGGCAACAAAATAACATTTTCTCTCTCTCAATCCTTAAATAGACAATATAGATGCATGAATGGCTGAGATATGTTGCTGGTTTGCTGTCAATTTTGGGCAGGTAGAGTTGTTAGTTTGTTCACCCACTTCACCTAGAGTCAAAACCTAAGTTTGTAGCTTTAATAATGCAAAGGGGCAAAATGGTCATTTCCTTAAATTTCTAGAAAAGTGCCTTAGGGTTTAGGGTTTAGACATTTTAGTGTTTAGGGTTTAACATTTAACCCTTAAAGATTTAAAGAACTAATATCTCCAAATTTAGGATTTAACAATTAGAGTTTATTACAAAAATAATAATATAAAATAACTAAATTTTAGTTTCTAAAATTAGACAATTTAGGTTTATTAATTAGATTAATTTTTATTTTTTTAATTACTTTATATACAAGAATATTAGGGTTTAGATCATATACTTATCATTGACCTTTTGTTAATTTAGCAATTAGGGTTTCAGCTTTCAAATTAGGGTTTCATGACAAAATTAGGGTTTTAATTATATGGTTTTAAATCACTAATTAGGTTTATTTTAATTAGCAAAATAAAACCTATCTTGCTCGATATTAATCACAATAACACAATTCTCGTGAGATCATACCTCCTATTAAATTTCCTGATTAGGGTTTATTAAAAATTCGAGATATAATTAGGGTTTTAATTTAATAATTAGGGTTTCCTAATTATCATATCTTTAAGTAACACATAACATATATCATATAACCCAAATATTTAACAAATGAAGTTTCCCATTTAAATTGATAAACAGAGTTAAATCAATTAATCGCTGGGGTTTGGTCAATATACCATAATTGACCAACCATCAATAAAGATAATTTTTTTACAAAGACATTATTATAGCATCGAAAAATCAAAATATTATAATATTATAATATTATTATCATTCCTTGATCAAAACCCAAAATTAGGGTTTGATTCCATATCCGATTTATCTCATTATCATTAACCTTATAATTAAGTTAAAATATTTAACTTATTAACTCGAACAAATTTTTATAATGAAATAATTATTATAATTATTCAAAAATCATTTCATATATTATTTGAATAATATAAACATATAATTTCATGGAAAAATAATTAATAAAACATTTCTAATATAAAAATAAATTATTTTTAAGATTATCATTTATAATAACCAATATTTCTAAAATAAAATTATTTACAATTAATAATGTAATACTTAAATTTTATTTATCAAACATATAATTATAATTACACATTACCTTGGCACATATCATTCATATTTATTTTTAATAAATAAATAAAAAATTTATACGCAAAATTTATGATTTATTTATATAGAAAATATCAGGTTGTCACAATTATTCTTTGATTTGGGTTTATATGTCAATTTGGGTTTAAGTTATGACTCAGATTTGGTACATGATTGTTGTAGACACTCAAAATTTTCTGCACACCTGTAACTAACATTGCAGGAGGGCAGATTCGTCTTTTAGAGATAACCTTGGAAGACATCTCATATCCATTCCGGATACCACCAAAAGTTCAGTCTCAACCCCAGAACACACACCAGGATTATCAGTTCTAAACTCGAAGATAACCCCGAGTTTCATCCTTGGAGACAACCCTAAGGAATGCCATTGCAGTTCCAGCGATTACCCCGGAAATCCTTGTTTCAAATGCATGCAATTAGCTTCAACCTCGGAACTCCCGCCGAGGCACGCATTCCAAAGACCCAGAGATAACACCGAAAAGACAGACACACTTAAAGATGACCTTGAGGAATTCAAACACTTGCAGCAGTCCAATCTCACAGATAACCGTGAGCAACATCTGCTTTATCAGCCCAAACCGGAGATAACCCCGATGAAGGGCAAAATCGTCATCTTGCCACCTCAACCCTACATCGCGCTGTCTCAACATCTTATACATACATTTCTACACGAAAATGTCCCACAAAAACCAAGGAGTTTCAATCCTGAGTGACTATTATTCAAGGCAGCACACCGGATAGAATTTGAAGCTTGAAGACCATGGGCATGGTCCCCTCTTCCTGACTTCGTACAACCTCTAATCCTATGTAATTGCGTAACTCTAGACAAAAGTGGTATGAGAAAGGTCTTGTACACCTTATTCGGATGCTCGGATTGAAGTTCTGCAAGTTTAAACGGACATCACGATTGCGACGAGTGCACGTCTTGAGACTGGCGAGACCCAGTATAGCACAGGGAACCACAGGGCGCATGCAGTGCATTTCTTGGTATCATGGTACACACGTGGCTCCCAACTCTATAAATATAGAGCTTAGGGTGGCCATATTCAAGAGAGAAAAAGGCGAGGAAGCCCTGTAAAATTTGCTCTGTACACACCATATTGAGTACTTTCTCATTTTAAACACCTGTTAGCTCACATATAGCTATATTTTTACTGGTGGGAGCTGAGTGTTCATCCATTTATAGTCATAGAAGTCTTCTTTGGCAGCCCACTGTAAGCCTTCTTACACATTATAAAGCCTTTCTCTTCATCTTTGCACACACTATTCTTCACATTGAGAGTCGTGTTGTGTTTGTATGCCCGAACTTCGGTTCTTGGTTTTCATTTCTGTCTGTATATATATACTTATGTATGTATATATATTTATATATATGGACTAACATTATTGAGTTATGCCTCGATTGAGCCTAGAATTATGTCAGGAGCGTTTACTTGCTTATATATATATATATATACTTATATATATGAACTGTTGTCGGATTATGTCTGATGAGCCTGGATTTTATATCCGGAGCGTTTACTGCTTTTATATATATATATGTATATATATATACACACACACACACTTATATATATATAAATGAACTGTTGTCGAACTCTGTTCGATGTGCCTGGATTTTATATCCGCTTCGTTCTTGCTTATATATATATATATATATATATATATATATATATATATATATATATATAGCGACAAATTATTTGAAATGTTAAACCGAGACAGGATTGAGAAATATCATGTGCGTTTACCGCTTATATATATATATATTTAGATTTCTGTCAGGCCTGGAAGTTTGAAAATGTCTCAATTACTATTGAGCACAGGGTTTGAAAAACCTCTTTTACAAAAATTCATTGCTATATCATGTTTAAAACAGAATTTTTATATAAATTCAAACCCTTTGTATATAGGTGCGAACGAGGCCTCACACTACTTCCAAATAAATTGCACATTGATCCACACACACACACACATTCATATAACAGTTTCTTGAAAAGTGGCGGTCACCATGGTAACACGGATGTCGGGGGGTGCCTAACACCTTCCCTCCGCATAATCATGCCCCCGAACCCAAATGAATCTCGGTTTCACAAACTCGTTTAGCAGTGTCACATCACTGGGTCAATGTGCAAACCTTTTCTCGGTTGCGTTGGTGCAACTAGTTAAAAACACCAACTGGCGACTCTTACAGTCAAATCGTCGACATGATACATGTAAGACCTTTTTCACTTGTTTTTTCAAATAAATCTCACAGAACATGAGAACACCAAAGAAGAAGAATAGAAAAGGGACAAATAAAAATCCCAACGTCGACAGGTGGCAACTCTGCTGGGGACTCCAGTAAGAGGGCTTAAGCCGCTACTACAACTTTTCAAAACTATTATATGCTTGTGTGTGAATGTTGCATTTACATTTATGACGAATGTGTACGAATGCATTTAATTACTGCACTGCAAAATATCTATTTGATATTAGTGCTTCGCATATGTTATCATTTTCATAAATGGTGAGACACGTTGTATGTGAATGTATGTTGTGTGGTTCCTCCACCAGGAGGTTATCCTGTCGGTGTTTGATTACTGGACTCGTAGGGAGACTAATTCCAATGAGGCTCAGGAAAGGCACCACCCAGATTTGCTCCAGTTGAAAGACCGGATTAACTTCCCGTCAAGTAGATTATGATGATCTGGGAACCTTCATGCCAAAAAATCACGAGAGTAACCCTAAGATAGGTCAGCCTCTGATAAACGAAATGCGGAGGAAAGTCTCTTCATGCTTTCCATTTTTCTATTACTTGTAAGAGCATTTACTTGTAATTTTATTCCATGTTCATATTTATATAATGGAAAATATGAAGAATATTTGCACATACATGACATGCTATCAAATGACACCCGTTTTTGCAGGATAATATTCCTAAAATGGACACATTATGATAGCATGTAAACATTTACATTATTCATAAGACTAAACTACATAAGTTTTTGTAGGGAAACAATTGGGCACATTACCGCTCCAAAACCAAAAAAGCCCACGAGCCTCTGACCAATCATGTCTTTTTAACCCGGTCTAATCCGTTTCTCGAGAAGAATTTGACGGATTAAGTAAACAAATTACAGATTTGGCTATTTTGCTTAAAGAATTACATCAGTCTACTCAGGGCTCAAAGATGCCTACACATACAGAATCCTCTACACAAGGAGGAACTTAAGGTTTGGATAAAATAAATCCGGAACCTCAGTTGGATACGACCAACAATGACCCTGAAAACACCCATCTTAAAGGAGATCCAGACATAGGTGATATCAGGAAGAAGGTCCTTCAAACGGAAGAAACCATCCGTTCTTTCAAGGGGATTGAAGCATATGGGAGTGTTTCATATGCTGACCTTTGCATATTCCCTGGTGTCCATTATCCAGAGAAGTTCAAAACCCCTGACTTTGAAAAGTATGACAGATTAGGGGATCCTTACACACATTTGAAGGTGTTCATTGGAGAACTTGGATCTTATGTAGAGGATGAGAAGCTCAGAATGCAGCTATTCTAGAAGAGTCTGACTGGAGAAGCCCGTTCATGGTATACCAGATTAGGCAACTCAAAGATCCATAGCTGGGAAGAGCTAGCTCATGCCTTCCTCACTCAATCGACTTCCAGGTCTCGGATGGCTCTTGGCCGGGTACTAGATTACCAAGGTCAAGAAATAATCTAATGAGTCTTTTCGAGAGATGCGCTCAAAGGTGGAGGCGCCTTCTTTGCTTAAGTTATTCCTTCCATGACGGAATCAGAAATGGTTATGACTTTCATAGACATACAAGAAGCTCCTTTCTATGAGAGAGTCTTAGCTGGTATTGGCAAACCATTTTTTGAAATGATCAAGCATGGAGAGATGGTTGAGATGGGGTTGAAGTCAGGAAATATTCAAGACCTAGCCGCTCTTAAAGCAGTTGCTGAGAACATCCAGTCCAGAACTTATGGAAACAACCCCCGAAGGGTCCATAAAAATAAAGAGGAGGATGTTTCCTTGATACTACAAGGTCAAAAAGGCAATCAGAATATGCCTATACAGAGGAGAAACTACTCCCCTTTTCAAGCAAAGTCTTCAAACCATCCATTGCATAAAAGTGGAGAAGCAAAGCACCCTCGAACGTTCACACCCTTAGGTGACTCACTCGAGAATATTCTTGCTCTTCTGACTACTCAGATGAAAATCACGCATCTTCTTCCACCAGCCAACCCTAATGGGAGGGGTTTCAATGCTACTCAGAAGTGTGCTTATCATTTTGGGGCACCTGAACATGATACTCAAGATTGTTGGGCCTTGAAACATAAGATCCAAGATTTGATAGACAACAATGAGATCATGGTTACCAAACTAGATCAACCTCATGTGCAAGACAACCCTCTTCCTCAACACAAAGAAGAAGAGGTCAATATGATTAGTTGGAGTAGTGGACAGAGTTCCAATTTTAATGGTGAATCATCTCAGACCATCAAAGACGGTGTTGACAGATGGGATTACACAAAGTTTCAATTTGATATGGAACTAAAGATGAAATCTCTTTGTAAGCAAGTTGAACAATTGGCAGAACTGGTGATCCATCAGCATCAAGTCACATGCCAGGAGCATGCTTGTCTCCTTCCTTTTGTTATGAATGCTCCATCATCACCTTCAGAAAATGACGCACTGGAGGACAAGGTTGCGAAGAGAGCAAGCGCTAAAGCCCGTCGGGATTTTGCCAATAGAATGGAATTTATATACCTGGGCCAACCTATGGAGGAGATATTTCAGATGCTAATCAACGAATGAAGAATCACCTCCATTCTACCTCCAATCAATCCCTGTTTAAGACGGTTTAACTCTGATGGAGTATGTCAATATCATTCACATTCTCGCGGTCATAGCATAGAAGAATGTTGGACACTCCGCCACCTTATTCAGAATAATTGACAGCGGTGTCCTGCAATTGGCAAACGATGACACTGTGCTACTCGAGAGTGGGAATACATGTCCTACCAAATGGAAGGGATTAGTCGCAGTTATATCTCAGAGGTTGATGAGACTGTCGGGCCATTTCCCATACAAGTAATTCAACTTAAAGGTGGTGATAATCCTTTGAAAGTGGCTGCACTAGAGCCAATTTCTTTACACTTAAGACCACAGTATCCTATTGTCAGCTTACACAAAGTCTCATGGAATTATGGAGAAGCTAAAGGATTCACGTCTCATACTACTACTACAGTGTCGAAGGAAAATCCACTATATCTTCCTCAGAGGGTGATGAAGCCCATCATAAAAGCAAAGGGGAAGATTTCCACAGAGAAGATTGAGAAATTCCTCCGCAATATGGGCCATACTGAAGCCAATGTGGTTTTAAGCTTAAGAGAAGCTCCACATCAAATATCAATACTGGACTTAGTTTTCTTTTCTGAGGATCACAAGAAGATCTTAATGAAGGTTTTGGAAGAAGCCTACTTACCAAAATCAGTGGATGTGGAAAAATTTCAATATCTGGTTGATCACATTTTTAACAACAGTGTGATATCCTTCACTGATGATGACATACCGCCCGAAGGGACCGGTCATTGCAAGCCATTACATATTGCAGTTTTGTCCTTCGGGTATATGTTAGCTGGAGTTTTGATAAATGGAGGTTCATCTCTGAATATCTATCCTTATGCCACTTTGGTGAAGATGAACGTCAATCGCAAGCGGATCTGAAGTAGCCATACGATTATCAAAGCTTTTGATGGATCCCGACGAAATTCTGTTGGAGAGATTGAGCTGCCAGTGGAGATTGGTCAAAATACATTCAATGTATCCTTTCACATCCTCAAGATAGATTCAGGATACAACCTGCTATTGGAGAGACCATGGATCCACATGGCTAGAGTCGTCCTTTCTACACTTCATCAACAACTTAAATACATTGTCAACAATAGCCTAGTCACTGTCAACACTGAGCCAGAATGTCCTGAACAAGGAGGCCTACCGCTCATCAGCTTTAATTCAGAAGTTGAGCCGGCCAGTTTTCATACTTTGGAAGTGAGCAACACACAATACCATCCTATTGGAGCGCCACTTTCCGTACCCAAGATTTCTGCCGAAGTGATGGAAGCTACCCAAGAAATGATGTCATTGGGTCATCAGCCTGGGCAAGGGTTGGGTAAAAATTAGCAGGGTATTAAACACCCAATTCAAATGTCCAGTCAAACCGGGACAGCCGAACTAGGCTATTATGCCAATTCCAGTCATAGGAATCCTCATAAACACAAGCAGATTCGTTAAGCTTCCGCCACACGATGATTTTCTCCACCTACAACTCCTGAGCTAATACAGTCTCCGGTAAAGGTGCCAACCCATATTATGGCTATGCTATTTCCTAAACCAGTACCGTTTAAAGGAAAAGAGGTCCTGATTCCTGATCCTGAAGTGGAAGAGAGGGAACAAAAATGTAAACATGACATCGCCTTCATGATGTCAGGCATACGCATCATTGTCCATGATGAACATACAAACAGATACACCCCAGACGATGATTGCCCAGATGTTATGGTCATTATTCAAGAAAAGGAGGACGATGACAACCCCTCCATCACTGCAGTCCATCAGGACTTTACCCTCGATAATTGGAACAGCACTCCATGCATTGGCCGACGAGTGTAAAAGCGGCGAAAATCCTACGCCACATGTAGATAACTTTAATTGCTTACTTTTACATGCAGTTTTAGCGATTATTTTATCGATACATGCTAACACTTTTGTATGATTAAACAGTTTCATATATTAAGTGAAAGCATATTTTATTTCAGGACTCTGAATTTCGATGTGCCTGTACTTGCTGACGAGGTGCCTTTTCTCCATAAGGACTGTAACTTTGATGAAAAGTTGGACTCAGATTTGATGCAAATCCAAGAGGACATTGAGATACCTCAGGAGATCAAAGAATGTGTTGAAGACAAACCTAAACCCAACCTTGATCAAACCATTTCTTTTAATATCGGAACCTTAAAAAGCCCTAAGCTAATCCAAATTGGTTCAGACCTCACCCCAAACCAATGGAATGACATGGTTACATTACTAACTCAATTCCAGGATGTGTTTACATGGTCTCATGAAGATATGTTGGGTTTATCCACTGACATTGTCCTTCATCACCTTCCCATTGATGAGGGATTCAAGACAGTCAGGCAGAAGCTCAGGCTATTGAAACCTGAGTGGAGTTTAAAGGTGACAGAAGAAATTGTGAAACAATTTCAAGCTGGCATTATCACGGTGTCTACATATCCAGAATGGATATCCAACATAGTTTCCATGCCTAAACCAGGAGGAAAAGTGCGAGTTTGCGTGGATTACTGGGATTTGAACAAAGCTTGCCTTAAAGATAGCTTTCCCGTGCCCTTTATCCACATTCTCATTGATAATACTGCTTAATATGACATGTACTCATTTGTGGATTGCTTCGCGGGGTATCATCAGATTATGGTCGCTGAGGAGGACCGTGAGAAAACTTCTTTCATTATGCCTTGAGTAACCTTTTGCTATAGACGGTTGTCATTTGACCTCATTAATGCCAGAGCAACCTATCAGTGAGCTATGATAGCTCTTTTCCATGATTTAATGCACAAGGAGATAGGGATCTAAGTGGATGACATCATTGTCAAGTCCCAAAGGGAGGAAGACCACTTAGACCATGTCAAAAAGCTCTTCAACAGGTTGCGTAAGTATAACTTGAAGTTGAATCCAACCAAGTGCGCCTTTGGCATTAAATCAGGCAAGTTTCTAGGTTTCCTAGTCAGCCACAAAGGGATTGAGCTGGATCCCACCAAAATCTAGGCCATCAAGGAAATGCCCATTCCTCAGATAGAGAAGGAAATACAGGGATTTTTGGGAAGAATAAACTTCATTAGCAGGTTTATCTCTTAACTCACAGCAACCTGTGAGCCCATCTTCAAATTGTTAAGGAAGAACTCCTCCATGAAATGGAATGATGAGTGTCAGAAAGCCTTCCTTACAATCAAAGAGTAACTGGTTAACGCTCTTGTTTTGGTACCTCCCAGGGATGATGTTCCCCTGTTCATGTACCCGTCTATTAATGACAATACTATGGGCTGCATGCTGGGATAAAAAGATGATAGAGGCCAAGAACGAGCTATTTATTACCTCAACAAAAGATTCAGTAGCAGTGAACACAAGTACACTCTGATCGAGAGGACTTGTTGTGCTTTAGCATGGGCTTCCATGAGATTACAACATTACCTCCATGGTCACACAACCCATCTTATATACTGCGTGGATCTTCTCAAATACGTGTTTAGTAAGCCCATACTAAATTGTCGGCTGTCCAAATGGAAGTTGATCCTATAACAATTTGACATCGTCTACGTGACACAAAAGTTTATCAAAGGTCAAGGAATTACAAATCAATTGGCCGCCGCACCTGCAGGGGATTACAAACCCTTGGAAACATATTTCCCCGATGAAGGGGTCATGACAATTCAGCAACACCATCAGTACGATGCTTGTTGTACGTAGAAAATGTATTTTGATGGAGCTGTTAACACAAAAGGCTCTGGAGCTGGAGCAGTTCTAATATCCGGTATGGGGGAACAATATCCCGTCACCGTCAAATTGCATTTTGTCAGCACCAACAACACAGCTGAGTATGAAGGCTGTATCATGGGGCTAAAACTTTCCCGTTCAATGGGCATCAGGCGGTTAACTGTCTTTAGGGATTCCAAGTTGGTAATCAAACAATCCACGAGAATTTATCAAACTAAAGAACTACATTTACTGCCTTACCATCGGTAAGTTTTACAGATGGCTTTGTAGTTTGAAGAAATCTCCTTTTCGCACATTCCTCGTAATAGGAATGATTTTGCGAATGCACTAGTAACATTGGCCTCCTTGATTCACATACCTGACAAAGAAAACATGCCAAGCATCACATTTTCCCTACAAAAGGCCCCAGCCTATGGGAACTATGTTGGAGAAGTATCAGATGAGCTACCTCCCATCCACAACCCTTGGTATCAACATATCAAGGAGTATCTGTGAGATGGATCTACACCCGCTGAGGCGAGCCCAACTGAAAAGAGGTGGATCAATTGAATTGCTATAAAATTCTACCTGAGCGGAGATGCACTATACAAAAGAGATGCAGGATTAGGTCTCCTTAGATGTCTGGACAAGGACCAAGCTCAGAGGCTCATGGATAAGATCCATGTTGGAGTATGTGGCCCACAAATGAGCGCCCCCCTACTTGTTAAGAAAATCCTCGGAATAGGGCATTATTGGCTTACGCTCAAAGCTGACTGTGATGATCACGTCAAGAGGTGCTATCAATGCCAAATTCATGGAAATGCTATCCACGCCCCTCCAAGGGAACTCCACAACATGAGTTCACCTTGGCCCTTCTAAATGTGGGGAATAGACGTGATCGGGCCCATCGAGCCCAAAGCCAGTAATGGACATCGATTTATCTTCACCATGATTGACTACTTCACCAAGTGGGTAGAAGCAGCCTCCTTCCCCAGGGTTACCAAAGAAGTCATCATTGCTTTCATCATAAACAATGTCACTTGTCGATATAGACAACTAGAGGTAATTGTGTCAGACAATGATAAGAACCTCAATAACAAAATGATGGAGAAGTTATGCAGTAAATTCCACGTCAAACACCTTAACTCCGTCATCTACCATCCAAAGATGAATGTGGCTGTTGAAGCGGCTAATAAAAACATCAAAACGATCATGTAAAAGATGTCCGCCAATCACAAAGGATGGCCTGACCTTTTGCCTCTAACTTTATTAACCTACATAACTTCAATGCGTACTTCCATTGGGGCAACCCTCTACTCATTAGCCTATGGGATGGAAGCAGTGCTCCCCATAGAGGTGGAAATGGAATCCCTCAGTGTTGATAGACGCTCAGCTGGATGAAGACTAATGGGTACAAGACATGTATCACCAATTGTATCTAATATACGAAAGGCGAACCGCGGCTATCTTCCATGGTCAGTTATATCAGCAAAGGATCACAAGATCCTACAACAGGAAAGTTTGGCTACGACAGTTTAAACAACACGACTTGGTTTTGAAGAAGATCATTGACAACCAAGATCAATCCAAGGGAAAATTCACTCCTAACTGGGAAGGCCCGTTTGTTGTCAAGGAGGTATTGACAGGAGGCGCTCTCAGACTATAGGAAATAGACGGCGATGAATTTCCACAGCTTATCAACTCGGACACTGTGAAATGGTACTATGTCTGAGGTTACCATCAATCAAACATCCTGGCTTTGGATCATCAGATCATCAGTCATTCCGATTTTCTAACCCTTTTTACATACTCTTCTTCCCCTCAGAGAAACATACACTTCAAACCAACAGCCTGGTTTCACCTCATTTCAAACTTTTCACACAATTTTGGTTATCCCCCCAGGGATTAAACCTCTCACACCGACAGTTTATCCTAAAGACGGGATTAAACTTTTCTACGCTTGCAGTTTGTCCTGAAGACGGGATCAAATTTTTTATACCTGCAGTTTATCCCAAGCATGGGATCAAACTTTTTTTTCCCCACAGTATAGCCTGCACACGGGATTCAGACTTCTCTTCAGCTGCAATTCATCCTGAGGGGCGAACTACGTCGACCTAATCTCCCTGATACCCAGGAGTACGTAGGCAACCATATTTTATATGGCTCGGTCGCAATAAAAAAAACAAAAACACTTCTACCCTTTCTCTACAAAAACAAAAACAACAAAAACATTTCTACACCCATTTACACCTTTCACATTCAGCGTTGAACCTCTTACACTGGGTTTGAACTACGTAGACCTGATCTCCTCTTCAATAGACTCGTAGGCAGTCATTTATGGTTCGGTCTAACCCCCTACCAGAACAAAAATACTTGTCACATGGTACTGGGATCAAACTATATCCACCACATTTCATCGGCTTCAGACCAAAGGGATGGAACTACCTAACCTCTCCTCACAAATAGGAGATTCAGCGACCATCTAAGCTGCGGTTGTGCCTCAAAGAGCAACACCAATCCATAAGAGATGAAATTAACTAGGCTCCTCTTAAATAGGAGTACTGGTGATCATCTGTGGTGCGGTCAATCTTAGAGAGGAAAAACCACACTCTTCTCCATATTTCCATACAGAAACCAGTCCCAAGACACTAAAGATGGTAGGGATACACACAGATCAATGATCTGTTCTGAAAGATCCTGCAACGTCTCAATGTCAACACATCAAGGATGAGTTCAGAATGCATCAAGATCACAAGCCCTGAAGAAACATGCAAATATCAAGCAAGTATCAAGGCACAACTGAAAGGGAAGTGAAATAAAATATATTTCCCTGCCATATATAATACTATTTGATATATACAATATGTGCTGTACATGACAAAATGGCTAAGCTAGTCTGTACAGAAAAATAAAAGTCTATATACGGATATGTGTGTATGCGGACTATCAGATCTAACACAGCATCCCTCTCCAAAGAAAGAGGTAACGCTGCAAGCTCTTGCCCAATGTTATCTACACGAGCTAGTAGATCCAAGGCTAACTGCATGGTGGCATGATGCTCATCAATTTGTGCACTCATATCGGCAAGGATGCCAGTCGTAAGGGATCTCACTGAAGTACTATCTATGACGGCCACATCCTGGGCAGATAGGGCAGCATCCCGCTCTACAATCAATGCATCTCTGGATGATCTGGCCTCATCTCTTTCTAATAGAGCTGCGTCTCTCCCATCAAGAGCTGTCAACATCAAGGCCCTAGCCTGATCTCTCTCAAAGGTCATCAGATGAAGACTCTGCTCCAGATACTGTGCTAAATGCTGAATCACAGTAGCACTCGTAGTGGGAGAATCCATCACAACTTCTGGCAACCCAGTAGTCAAATCCTCCTCGATGGGAATATCAGTCTCCTCCATAGGCTCCTCATCGTCGGAATTAATCCCCTACACTGTGGATACTACCGCAGTTGATGCAATCTCTGTCTCCGTCCTTGCGAAATACTCTGTAGAACAACCCAGATGGCTGATGTAAAACTCAAGTAGCTCACGCTGATCCCAACAGGCATACAACCTGGATCTATCCTTTCCTGATAAGTGGCCAGAAGTGAAGCGCTGACTCAATGCCCCCTCAAAATGATGAAAATCCTAGAACTAGTCAAACTTACACATCACGACCAGTGGGTGGTAAGTAATCATGCCTCTCAAACCAGCCAGAAGGAGATAATCCATGCCCGGAGCATGAGTGATGAAGCTGTAGGGTGAGCTAAGCCCTGTACACAACAATATATCAAACGGATCTCCGATCCCTACCAGGAAAGCTGACCAAGATGCAACATCTATACACTCCGCAGGCTGAAAGGAGTATGACATGGCTATATCATGGGTGAAACAATACCCATACCGTCTGAAAGTGCCAATCGATCTCAAGTGTGACATAAACCACACATACAACATGACCGAGCTGCCTATAAACACTCCCGTCGGATAAGTGCAGCAGTATGTGGCCGACCTCAGAGTCTCTTCTATAATCATCGGTATGATAGTGTGACCCTCCCTGAGAGCTCTCACTACTATGATAACTCCTATATCCAACTCATCCATGTACTATGGCGTGTAGACATATGACAGTACGCATAATAGCAGTACATCCACTCTGGCCAAACGCCAATGATCCTCCGCTGTGGTGAAATCCCTGGAATGCCATGTATAACTATCCTCAGAGCCAAATCTGTCAAACAGAAAACGCTAGGATATAACGTGGCCGGATGTGAGCTCATCCTGCACCACCCTACGCCTCAATCCAGTGAGGGTCATGAACTGCCGACTCATGTCTCCAATCACCATATGCACGCAAGGTCTGTCTAGTGGTATCATCGTCAAACGTGCATACTCCTCCAGAGTAGGAGTCTACTCCTGGGTCCCAAATTGGAAAACCTGCCTCTCCGATACCTAGTGCTCCAGCATGCTCTCTACAAATCATGTGGGAACCTGAAACATCAATAGGGTCATAGTATGCTACAACATCTGATCTACAGTCACCCTGTCTGATGGTGACATACTATTATACCACTATCACATACCAGATACCACCAATAATGGTGGGGTATGATCAATACGACTAACTGTCGAGGAAGACATCTGTACGGGCCGTGTCATAAGACCATCCAGGGGTCAATGCTGAATATCTCTGGACATACATACATGTGCATAACATAATAACATACATGATACAATAGATGGCAATATGATATAGGGAATGGAAAACTGTACATACATTTCCTAAGTATATCATCATCTAATACATCTCTGTACAACTAAAATACAGGGAAATGGGGCAAAACTGCCCTACAACTAACAGAGGCCTATCAAAAGATAAAGCGAGAATGGGGTGAAGCTACCCAATGTCTAACAGAGGCCTATCAAAAGAGATAACAAGAATATACATTAGAAGAAGATAATAGTGTCAATGTCTACATCATCAATCTTTTCCACCTGATGTAACTCCTCTTGAGTCACTGGATCTCTATCCACAAGGATGTCAGGCCTATACAAGGGAGGATCTGCACCGAAAAAACCATATAGGTCACCTGAGGGGACAACGCCAGAGCTGGAAGGATCAAAAGTATCTGCCTTTGAAGGATCTCTGCCCAAGTGCCGGATCAAACTGTTAATCTGTGTCAAATGAGTCGGATCTCGGACACAGGTTAGCCAATCTATCATCATCATGGATCCAGGAACCATATCCCCCATGAACTGAGCGGCACGAGTCTGGGCTCCAATGGTAGTGAGGAACCACCAATGTTTGAAATATCTCACGAGTGCGAGACCTCTGGCGATTGCATAATCGTTAACACCCAACAATGGGATATCAATGATGGGTGATCAAAAAATGTGCTAGTAACGCTTTGGCAGGAGGCAAGATCGGTATACGAATCTCTCTTGTGGTGCTCCTGATAGCACGCTCTCCTAAGTAGAGCTCCCATCCTCCATTTGTGAAGAGAGGAATCCTACGGGTGGAAATCATGTGCTCGACACCAGTCGGGTACCCATCCTCAAATCCAATGCTCAAATGCTCCCCAGAGTAGGAATCTATGTGATGACATCCGCTGTCAATAACTCCAGCTGTAGGTGATAATGAGTGAAACCCTCAGCAACAAAGACCTCCGCCAGTATGGAATGATGCCATCTCCGTCCTCGTGGATAGGTATCTAAGCCTAACACACTCACAGGATGCAAACATGGGAGCCTCTCGTAGGCCCAAAACTGCCAACACAGGCAAACATCTGCTGTCAGTCAACGCTTTTAACCTGTACATGGGAAAAGACAAGAGAAATACTCACGAGTAAAAACAGGTAAAATCCTAACCAAGCCTCGGTCAAGCCCTGTGAGCGCATGCGTATTCCCCTGAGGAAGTAGGTGAAGGTGTAGGAATCCCAATCATGCTCTCCAATATGGTCCACGTGTTGTGTGGCACTGATCAAAGCAAAGGACACCGTAGAAGAGTTATCTGCTATGAAGCAGCCCTTTGATCATCAGGAACAATCGCCGAAGAATGCGATCCCTGACTCTCACATCATTGGGTATGGGCTCACTCAACAGCCCGCTATAGCATCTACGCTCAAAGGACCTGTACGAAAAGTCCTGCCCTTGAGCGCCTCCACCGGAACTCCTAACAAGGATCTGACGGCAGTTGGGGTAATATCCACCGTACAAGGCACTGGTACCCCTCCAAACTCCATACCTGTGATAAATCGCCAATCCATCGGCATCATCATCACCTCACGATTCGAGAAATGGAGTGATGAGTGCAGGTGAAACCAAACTCGAGACAATTCCCTGAGGTAACCCCAGGGACAATGGCGGGGAAGGATAGAAAAGAACGTCCCAAATCCCCAACCATGTACAATTGCTCTATAGTCATCATGCAGAGCCTGATACATAGAGTGGATGCTGAACCAGTTTCCTCGAGACTGTGTAAAGCCGGGAACCTATATCAAATGCAGATCAACATCAGAATCCTTTACTCCTAATCAATAGGAAAGAAGGAAGATTAAGATCTAACTTTATACCTCGTTTGCATGCAGGTAAACTGAAGGGTGTCTACTCAAATCACCCAGAAGCTCTGGGTTCACCACCTGAATGCCTGACAAATTCCTACGGGGAACAGATGAAGCAGGAGCGGGAGCCTCAACCGGTACATCCTTCTCCTCTTCCTCGATGTCCGGCACATCAACCTGGACTGGACGTTCCACTGCCTCCACCAAACAACGAGGCTGTCTAATAGAACGAGGTTGAGGCACTTCAGAAGCCCTTCTCCGTACACCAGAAGTGGTCCTATGGGAACTACTTGGCTGGTCCGGATCCATATATCTGGACAATAAGTCTCCAAATCACCTCAGAAAGGGTGTGGTAAATTCTTATCTGGAGCTTTCAAAATGTATTTTTATGATTACATGAATGCATGCACTATTTTAACATACATCTATAGTAGAGTTAAAATGCATGACTACCCAATGCCTACATTTTGGAAAATTTTTGTCGTAGTCCCCTTTGTAAATAGGACTATCCACATGCACATAGGCATGACTAGGTAGCCATTCAGTAGAACACCTACCCACAATCATATACATCCTACATGCATTAACACATTATAGTAAAAAATCCGTAAGTGTAGTCTAATTACAAGGATTATGTTGCTTTTCTACCTTTACTCATTTATCCTCAAATAGGATAAGAAATGACAGTAAAAGGTGCCAATTTGACTATTTCAAAAGTCAAATTTTTTCCCACCCCTCTGGCTTAGTCCAGTTCGAGTTGTAAAGGAGGTCTCACAAGCTGAAAAGGCCAAATCAGGAATAAAAACGCTACGTGATTGAGCTGAATAGCTTGGAATCCTAGTTGTTACAAGTCAAATTATGGCTTCACATGTCACTCATTGGTATTCGTCTAAATACAAGGTACACTATACCGATGAGCTCAGCCTTTGCAAATCATACTCGGCAATGCCTTACACAGGTTTGATGCTGCTAAATATATGGTCGTAACCCAAAACAGTACCCCCGACGGGGGTCACAACACTGATATCATTGATAAAGTATCCCCAGGGGGTCACAACGCAGATTTTCATTCATCCACGTATCCCCGGCGGGGGTTACAATGCATTCTTCGTCTATGAACGAATCCCTGGCGGGGGTTACAACGTAATATAACCATTAATGTACATGTCAATGAAGGTCAAGCAACCTTGGCGTCATTTCAACCGATGGCAAGTAAACCCATCGAAGCATCGGAAGGCATTCGATGATCTCATCCATCAGTGCACTTATCCACAACCTTCCCCAGCGGGGGTTACAACCCAATTCAACCATTGATATACGCGTCAATGAAGGTCAAGAAGCCTTAACATGTTCCCCGGCTGGGGTTACAACGCAATTCAACCGTTGATATACACATCAATGAAGGTCAAGCAGCCTTGACAGTTCACCCAATAGGGATCTATCCATTGATACACACATCAATGAAGGTCAATCAGCCTTGAAAGTTCACCCAATAGGGATTTATCTGGTGATACACACATCAGCGAAGGTTAGGCAGCCCTGACAATACATACTGTTGGTAGTAACTCCAATAGGACCGTGGTATATGCTGGTGAGACAAACCAGAGAAGACCTTCCTCATCGGAGAGGACCGATGATAGAACATGTTATACACATCCTCAAATAGACAAAGATTTATCCCCACAGATCTCTTGCACACGAGAGGCACATCTGCAGAGTAAAGTCTATATCAAGGATTCAGGACTTTGGTGATAACCCCAACGTCAACATCCTGGAAGACTTGGATCGCATGTCCAAGACATCACTGATTGTCATCCCCGGCAGGATTAATAGGGAACCGACAATCATCCCATCATGTTGGAACACAATCCAACAAAACATATGCATCATGTTGCTACACATGGCATCATGTTTATCTTATTGCATTTCAAGTGTCTAGGATTCTTTATCCTATCAATGCCTTTCATTGCATGAATATGATAAAGAGGGGCATCTGTAGACACTCAAAATTTTCTGCACACCTATTACTAACATTATAGGAGGGCAGATTCATCTTTCAGAGATAACCCTGAAAGACAGCTCACATCCATTCCGGATACCACCGGAAGTTTAGTCTCAACCCCGGAACACACACAGGGATTATCAGTTCCAAACTCAGAGATAACCCCGAGTTTCATCCTTGGAGACAAGCCCAAGGAATGCCATTGCAGTTCCGACGATAACCCCATAAATGCTTATTTCAAATGCATGCAATCAGTTTTAACCTCGGAACTCCCACTGAGGCACTCATTCCAAAGACCCAGAGATAACACTGGGAAGATAGGCACACTTAAAGATGACCTTGAGGAATTCAAACACTTGCAGTAGTCCAATCTCAGAGATAACCCTGAGCAACGTCTGCTTTATCAGCCCAAACCGGAGATAACCCCGTTGAGGGGAAAAATCGTCATCTTACCACCTCAACCCCACATCGCGCAGTCTCAACATCTCATATATACATTTCTACACAGCAATGTCCCACAAGAGGCAAGGAGTTCCAATCCCGAGTGACTATTACGCAAGGCAGCACACCGGATAGAATTTGATGCTTGAAGACCATGGCATGGTCCCCTCTTCCTGACTTCGTACAACCTCTAATCCCATGTCATTGCGTAACTCTCGACAAAAGTGGTCCGAGAAAGGTTTTGTACACCTCATTCGGATGCTCGGGTTGAAGTTCTACAAGTTTAAGCAGATATCACGATGCGAAAGTGCGTGACTTTAAAACAGGCGGGACCTCATGCGGGCAGGGGCACCCCAGGCGCAATTGCAGTGCATCTACGGATGCCGAAGGTACACCTGTGGCTCCCAGATCTATAAATATAGATCTTTGGCTGGCTATATTCAAGAGAGAAAAAGGCGAGGAAGCCCTGTAAAATTTGCTCTATACACACCATATTGAGTGCTTTCTCATTTTAAACACCTGTTAGCTCACATATAGCTATATTTTTATCGGTGGGAGCTGAGTGTTCATCCATTTATAGTCATAGAAGTCTTCTTTGGCATCCCACTGTAAGCCTTCTTACACATTATAAAGCCTTTCTCTTCATCTTTGCACACACTATTCTTCACATTGAGAGTCGTGCTGTGTGTGTATGCTCGGACTTCGGTCTGTGGTTTTCATTTCTGTCTGTATATATATATATATACTTATATATGTATATATGTATATATATGGACTAACATTATCAAGTTATGCCTCGATTGAGCCTAGACTAATGTCTGGAGCATTTTCTTGCTTATATATATATATATACTTATATATATGAACTGTTGTCGGATTATGTCCGATGAGCCTGGATTTTATATCCAAAGCATTTACTGCTTATATATATATATATACTTATATATATATATATATATGAACTGTTGTCGAACTCTGTTCGATGAGCCTGGATTTTATATCCGGTTCGTTTACTGTTTTTATATACATATAGCGACAAATCGCTAAAATGATAAACTGAGCCGGGATTAAGAAACATCCTATGCATTTACCACTTATATATATATATATATATATATATATATATATATATATATATTTAGATTTACATCGGGGCACAGAGTTTACTTCGTGGCCTTTTATTGCTTTATTTATATTTTGTCCCGCCTGGAGTTTACTTCGTGGCGGTTGATCGTTTTTACTACTTTCTTTACATTTAGTCCCGCCTAGAGTTTACTTTATAGTGGTTGATCGTATTTATTGCTTTATTTACATTTCTGATCCCCCATGGAGGTGCTTCGTGGTGGTTGATCATATCTCTATATATATATTTATCATTTTTATATATTTACATTTTTGATCCCCCATGGAGGTGCTTGCGTGGTTGATCATATACATATATATATATATATATATATATATATATATATATATATATATATATATATATATATATTTCTGATTTTATATATATAATCGCTGCTATCGCTTTTCATTTAAACTACGGCATCATGTGACCCTAGGAATCATGTGATCACAGATTCAGTTCACCGAATCTAGATTCGGTTTCCGTGATAGACATTTTTAGCTGTAAGAAGCTTGTAAATTATTCACGGTGTTTGAATTTCCTTAGATAGCTTTCATGCCCATGAGGAGTTTGGCACTGTTATATATTATTTTCTCGAAGATGCTTCGCATCTCAAAAATAAAAGCAAACAAGCCGAACATTTAATAATAAAATGGAAGTATGAAAAGGTCTCAATTACTATTGAGCACAGGGTTTGAAAAACCTCTTTTACAAAACTTCATTGCTATATCATGTTTAAAACTAAATTTTTATATAAATTCAAACCCTTTGTATATAGGTACGAACAAGGCCTTACACTACTTCCAAATAAATTGCACATAGATCCACACACACACACATTCATATAACAGTTTCTTGAAAAGTGGTGGTCACGGTAACACAGATGTCGGGGGGTGCCTAACACCTTCCCTCCGCATAATCAAGCCCCCGAACTTAAATGAATCTCGGTTTCACAGACCCGTTTAACAGTGTCACATCACTGGGTCAATGTGCAAATCTTTTCTCGGTTGCGTTGGTGCAACCAGTTATAAACACCAACTGGCGACTCTTACAGTCAAATCGTCGACATGATACATGTCGGACCTTTTTCAATTGTTTTTTCAAATAAATCTCACATAAATGAGAACACCAAAGAACAAGAACAGAAAAGGGACAAATAAAAATCCCGACGCTGACAATTGTTTGGTGATTTAGGTTAAAATGTAATAGCCTTATTTGTTCTAGTATGTATGATTTGGGTTTATATGTAAATTTCTTCCACTAATTTTTCAATTTTACAATGTTTATTATCTAATGTTGTGCCCTGTACCTTTTGCAGCATATGCTTGTTTTCTGTGGAGTTTAATCATGGTGGTAGGTTCATTGAAGAACCAATATACCACTATGGAGGAGGTTTTATAGAATTTCTTCATGACGTTGATGGTGACTGGCTGAATGTTGACAAAATATACAACTTACCTTAGAAGTATGGTTACAAAAAGAATACTGCAGTGTATTTCAAAGTTGGTCGTATGGATATTCGTTATGGTTTAGAGTTGATACATGATGACCATAGTATTAGGTTACTAGTTGAGGAGGGTGAACGAACTAGTATAGTTGATCTATATTGTGACCACTCTACTGATGAACTCTTACCGTTTGATATAGAAGTTGGTCAGGTAGGTGAGAGGGAAGTTGAGCAGCTTCTGCAGAAGGAAGTTGATGCACTAAATGGAGATGATGATGAATCTACAAATGAAGAAACAGATACTGACTGCAGTGAAGAAAGTGATGATGATGGGAATGAGGAGTTGATCAATGCTAGGCTGCATAAGGAAGAGATTATAAAATCAAAGATTAAAGAGTTGGAAGTTGTTTGTGAAGTTTAATTGGAAGATGAAGTTCAATTGGATGATGAAGTTGAAGTGGAGTGTGGTGAAGTACCTGAAGGCGAAGTACCTAAACCTACAAGGACTCAAGCTGCTAGCTCAGTACATGTTAACAAGGCATCAGATAATGATGAGACACCTGAGAAAAAAGTCAAGATGAAGAAAAGGGCAGGCCTAAACACACCTAAGAAGAAGCAAAAAATTGTTGATGAAGATAATGTGGAGCCTACTTTTTCATATGATGATGAGGTCATCACTAAATTTGGTACAAGGGGCATGAAACCATGGGAGGAAATATATGAAGATTCTGACTTTGAAGTTCCTGCAACTCCTCCTTCAAGTAGTGATAGTGACTGGGAAAGTGAAGAGCCAAGGATTAAACTGAAGAGAGTTGTTCCTGTGTATAATCCAAACATTGTAATCAAAGATGTTGAATTTGAGTTATACATAACTTTCACTGGGGTTGACCAACTAAGGGAAGCAATACAAAATTATGTAGTTGGGAAGGGGAAAGGAATTTGGTTTAAAGTTAATGAAGCTACCAGAGTTCAAGCTAAGTGTGCAGCAGGATGTCCATGGAAGCTTTGGGCAAGCTATGTTCCTAGGGAAAAATGGTTTCAAATTAAGGCTTTCCCTACTAAGTTCCACAGTTGTATTAGGGCCAACAACATAAAGATTATTAGATGTAGGTGGTTGGTGGATAAGTTTAGAGGGACAATTAGAACAAAGCCAAGGATCAAGTTGAGGGAATTACAAGAGGCAAAAAAGCAAAGGTATGGATTGAAATTTTCTATTGCACAGTGTTTGTAAGTTAAAAAATTGGCCTTATCTAAGATAGAAAAAACACTGGCAGAGCATTATGAAGGTGTTTGGGACTATGGACAAGAGATAATACATACCAATCCAGGTAGCACTATACAAATTAGGACTGATCAGGGCACTCCAAAAAGGTTTCAAAGGTTTCAAAGTGAAAAAACCTACTCTTGTGGGGTATGGAAATTATCTGGAATACCTTGCCATCATGCTGCTACTGGGATACTTCATCAAGAGAGGTGTCGAGGTCGAGATTTTTATTTGTCCCTTTTTCTTTCTTGTTCTTTGGTGTTCTCATGTTATGTGAGATTTGTTTGAAAAAAAAAGTGAAAAAGGTCCGACATGTATATGTCGACGATTTGACTATAAGAGTCGCCAGTTGGTGTTTTTAACTGGTTGCACCAACGTAATGTAGAAAAAAGGTTTGCATTGACCCGAATGTGATCTTGCTAAACGGTCTATAAAAACCGAGATTCATTTGGGTTCGGGGCTTGATTATACGGAGGGAAGGTGTTAGGCACCCCCCGACATCTATGTTACCACGGTGACTGCCACTTTTCAAGAAACTGTTATATGAATATGTGTCTGTGTGTGTGGGGGTCAATGTGCTGTTATTTGGAAGTAGTGTGAGGCCTCGTTCGCACCTATATATAAAGGGTTTGAATTTGTATGAAAAATTCAGTTTTAAACATGATATAGTAGTGATGTTTTGTAAAAGAGGTTTTTCAAACCCTGTGCTCAATAGTAATTGAGACCTTTTCATACGTCTATTTTATTATTAAATTTTCGGCTTGATTGTTTTTATTTTTGTGATGCGAAGCATCTTCGAGAAAATAATATATAGTAGTGCTGAATTCCTCATGGGCATGAAAGCCATCTAAGGAAATTCAAACACCGTGAATGATTTACAAGCTGCTTACAGCTGAAAATATCCATCACGGGAACCGAATCTAGATTCAGTGGATTGAATTTGTGATCACATGATTCCTAGGCTCACATGATGCCACAATTTATATAAAAGCGATGAAATGATTATATATATAGAAAGTCAGAAATATATATATACAGACATGATCATCCACCACGAAGCACCTCCATGGGGGATCGAAAATGTAAATATATAAAAGCGGTAAATATATATATAGAGACATGATCAACCACCACGAAGCACCTCCACGAGGGATCAGAAATGTAAATAAATCAATAAATGCGAATAACAATCACGAAGTAAACTCCAGGCGGGACTAAATGTAAAGAAAGCAGTAAAAACGATCAACCGCCACGAAGTAAACTCCAGGCGGGATGGAATGTAAATAAAGCATTAAAAGGCCATGAAGTAAACTCTAGGCCTGATAGAAATGTAAATATATATTTATATATAAAAGCGGTAAACGCACAGGATATATATCGATCCCGGTTCGATTTATCATTTCAGCGATTTGTCGCTATATATATATATATATATATAGAAGTAGTAAATGCACCAGATATAAAATCCAGGCTCATCGAACAAAGTTCAACAACAGTTTATATATATATATATATATATATATATATATATATATATATATAGTAAACGCTCTGGATATAAAATCTAGGCTCATTGGACAGAGTCCGATAACACTTTATAATGTGTATGAAGGCTTACAGTGGGCTGCCAAAAAAGACTTCTATGACTTTAAGTGAATGAACACTCGGCTCAAGCCGGTAAAAATATAGCAATATGTGAGCTAATAAGTGTTTAAAATGAGAAAGCACTCAATATGGGGTGTGTACAGAGCAAATTTGACAGGGCTTTCTCACCTTTTTTCTCTTGAATATGGCCACCCTAAGCTCTATATTTATAGAATCGGAGCCGCAGTGGTGTACTGGGCACCGCAGTACCCTGCGGCATTGCGAGATGTACTGCGGTACACTGGGCTCAAGGTGTCCTATTGTCTCGAAGTACGTGTATACGTGCAAAGTGATATCCGCTCGAACTTGCAGAACTTCAATCCGAGCATCCGATTGAGGTGTATAATACCTGTTTCGGACTGCTATTGTCGAGAGCTACACAATGACATGGGATTAGAGGTTATACGAAGTCAGGAAGATGGAACCATGTCCTATCTCTTCAGGCTTGAAATTCTATCCGGTGTGCTGTCTTGTGTAGTAGTCACTCGGGATTACAACTCCCTAGTTCTTGTGGGACATTGTTGTGTAGAATGTATATTGATTGTTGTTTGTTGAGACGGTGCCATGTGGGGTTGAGGTAGCCATTTGACTTTTCCCTTCACTGGGGTTATCTCCGGTTTTGGCAGATAAAGTAGATGTTTTGCTCAGGGTTATCGCTGAGATTGGACCGCTGCAAGTGTTGAATCCCCTCAGGGTTGTCTTTGAGGTGTGCCTGTGACAACCTGAATTTTTGAAAATTAATAAAATAAGAATTTAATAAATAAAATTCTTATTATGATATGAGAGAGTAATGTATGTTACATATAAATGTAATATGTTAATATGTTACGATTGTGAGATCGTAAATAATTAAAATATTTATCAAGTAAAATAAGTATTTTAGTTGAAATATTTATGGAATAAATAAATATTCAATGAAAATTATTATGGAATAATTTATTTAAGTATGATGATATTAAATAAATTGATGATAAATAATTTTATAATTTGTGCATAATTATTACGTTAATGTGGTGGTGATTTTCTGATTTAATTAAGTAATTAAATTAGAGGATTAATGATTGTTAAATAAAATTATAATTATATTGGCTAAATAGAAGTTATAATTTTATTAGTAAGGTTTAATTGGATTTATTAATGAATTGAGATTAATTCAATTCAAATAGTTAATGGGCGTGACAAGGGTATCATATGATAAGAAGGATTGCTAAAAAAAATTTGAAAAAAGGAGATTTTGGGTGCTAGCCTAACATGGCATAGTGACCCTTTGTTATTGTAACTGATGAGGCCATAATGCATACACATTATGTTTATATCAGTTATATGGATGTACATGTTTTGTTCCTAAAGCCTAAGAATAAAGAAAACAGAGTGTTGAAGAAGAGAGTTAGAGAGCTTTGAGAAGAAGATTGGAGGAATCAAGGAAGAAGAAGAAGGTTTCTCATCATCTAATCAAGTTTAAGAATAATCAAAGGTATTCATCTAGTTCTAAAATTCTATTTTATAGTTTCTCAAGTTCTTCATTTAAAAAGCTATTTTGGTTGTGTGATTTGAAGAGATGTTGTATATATATGTGTATGGGTGTATAATCTGGTATATATAGTCTCTTTAATCGGTTCTAGAGTAATCAAAATCATAAGAATATGTTAAAGATAAAAAAACTTGGGTTTTGATGGCATATGTATATTTTAACTTATGTTGGAATCAAAATTGATGGATAGAATTTGAAATTGATGATAGATATTGTTAGTATGTTGAAAAACGAAAAACGGATGTAAAACGAATTCACAGTGAAGAATTTTGCTATGAATGTCAAAAGAAGAAGAAATAATAGAAATAGTGAAATTAAAGGTTTTAATCTTGATGTTTATGTTGTTTATGTGGTTAGAAACGTGTTAGAAACATTAGTTTATGTTTCTGTAAATATATTACACCTTGGATAGGTTAGTATGGTTGTTAGAAAGCAGTTTGTAGGCCTAATTTGGCTTTCTGTAGTGTTCTAGATCAAAAATTGCAAAAACACAAAAGGGACCCCCGCCCCAGCGGGCCCCCTAGTAAAAAAAACCCCTCCCCAGTGGGGGGTAGTCTGCCTAGCCGAATTTTGGAAAAAAAAACTGACCGGACATGTTTTACTAAAATAAGCATAACGTTTTCATACGAACTCCGATTGAGGTGATTCAAGATGATCCGGAACGAGGACGAGTAGACCTACAACTTTTGTTCTTTAGGGTTTTCAATTTAATTTAGGGAACAAGGGTCAAAATGGTCATATGTAGGACTGTTGTGTTTTCAGGGGCAATCAGAGGGCGTCGGGCATCACGTATGCAAGTGTAGTGCTTCCGATAAAAGATGTTGTTTTAAGTTATAAAACATGAATATTATGAAGTATAATGATTCTTAACATTAATAAATGATATATTTGATAAGTTGTATACGCATACTAAGCACACACAAGAGAGACAAATTGGGTGTGTGACGAATAAAAGTCAAAACGCCGTGATAAATGTTAATGAACATAAAGAATGTTTTAAGTTAAATGAAATGAATATTACAAGATATGAAATGGGTTTAATATAAAACCAATAATGATTCCTAGCAATACTTAAACACTTGAATGAACTTCGAGTATGAAATATAGTGAGATATAAGTCGAAAGTTAACACAATCAAATTGGACATTGTGTATTGATTAATAAGAAGGGTTATGGGAGGTAGAGTAAAGTTTACATTACAACTATTATGCGTTGCTATGTGACTAATATTTGATGTGCATGATTATATAATTATGTAGGGCACATAAAGTGCAGATAACTGTAAGTTGTTAAACTGTTATTGGTAAACAATGATCAAGGCAAGTCTTTCAGTTCCTATTTGTTATGTGAACTTGATGAAAAACTATTTTAAATATTTGTTGCAAAGAGCATGATGTGTTCTATATATATTGAAAGTATGAAACGTTAAAGTCAATTTATGACTACGTTGATTGAATAATGAATGTTGATTGAGTAAGGAACTCAATCTTTATACTTGTTATATGAAATGTAGCATGTATGTTATGTTAGTCCAATGTTTATGAGATATATGTTGAGCATGTTATTATGTGCTATGTGATGAATGAAAACTGTTAGATTTTGCTGGGCTATGGAGCTCAACCTTGCAAATAACCACTTTTGCAGGTTAAAGATTTAAGGTAAGGTTATGTGCTACTTGAAAGATATGAATCAGATGTGATACTTGAAGATTTATATACTTTGGCTGAGTTATTATTATTTGAACCATGTTTAAGGTTTCAAATAATGTATGAATGTTGAATTGTAATATCGTTTTGCGATGTAAACTCTTGTAGTATTAAAATGATTATGAGATATTTAGATGTAAGGGTTGAAAGTTCTGGGAACGAGAATAGTTTGTAATAGAAAATTTTAATTATTTTGCAAACTTCAAAGGTTGTATTATTGTTTAATGATGTAAAATTAGAGGTTGAATGTATTGTTAACGACCAAAGTTGAGAATTAAATTGTATAAATTTTGGGGTCGTTACAGTGCCTGTCCTCCCGGGGTTATCTCCGGGTTTGGGAATTGAGTGCCTCGGTGGGAGTCCTGAAGTTGAAGCTGAATGCATGCATTTGAAATAAGCATTTTTGGGGTTATCTCCGGAACTACAACTGCACTCCTTGGGGTTATCTCCAAGGTTGACATTGTCTTTCTCGGTGTTGTTTCCGGGACTGAGACTGAACATTTCGGGGTTATCTCCTAGATGAATCGGCCTTCTCCGGTGGAATTTCCTGTATTTGCACTGCTATCCTCTGGGTTATCTTCGAGATGGGGAAAGGATACTCCCGGTGTGTTTTTTGGGGTTAAAACTTAACTTCCGGTGGTATCCGAGATTAAGTTGAGCTGTCTTTCAGGGTTATCTCTGAAAGAAGATTCCACGCTTCCTACAATGTTAGTAACAGGTAGACAGAAAAATTATGAGTGTCTACAAATGCCCCTCTTTATCATATTCATGCAATGCAATGGCATGGATAGGATAAAGAATACTAGACACTTGAAATTCACCAAGATGATTATGATGCAATGCATAATGCAAATGTATGTGGTTTGTTGGATGGTTTTCCAACATGATGGTATGATTGCCGGCTCCCTGTTTCTTCTGCCGGAGATGGTAATAACCAGCCTGATGAACTGTCTTGGACGCGTGATCCACAGCTACCAAGAATCTCTAGGATTGTTGACGTTGGGGTTATCACCAAAGTCTTGAATCCCTGATACAGATATTATCCTTAAGATGTATCTCTCACATACAAGAGACTCTGTGGGGATGGGCTTTGTCTGTTGAGGATGTGTATAACATATTCCATCGTCGGTCCTCCCCGATGAGGATGTTTTTCCCTGGTTTATATTGCCAGGTCCTTTCGCTATTCTGTTGGAGTTACTACCAACAGTCGGTGTTGTCAGGGTTGCCTGACCTTCATTGACATGTGTATCAACGGATGAGATCTTTGCTGAGGATAATGTCAAGGTTGATTGACCTTCATTGATGTGTGTATCAATGGTTGAACTACGCTGCTGAGGATAATGTCAAGGTTACTTGACCTTCATTGATGTGTGTATCAATGGTTGAATTGCGTTGTAACCCCCATCGGGGATCATGTCAATGTATGACAATGCGTTGCAACCCCCGCTGGGGATATGTCAATGGATGACAATGCGTTGTAACCCCCGCCGGGGATATGTCAATGGATGACAATGCGTTGTAACCCCCGTCGGGGAACATGTCAATGTATGACAATGCGTTGTAACCCCCGTCGGGGAACATGTCAATATGTGACAATGCGTTGTAACTCCCGCCGAGGATATGTCATAGGGCTACGACCCTACACTGACGGCATTAGACCTTTGTGAGATATTGCCAAAGGTAGTTTGCAATAGTTGAGATCATCGGTATAGTGTACCCTGTGTTTGGGCGAAGACCAATGAATGATATATAAAGCCACAGTTTGGCCCGTTAAAACCAGGATTTTAGGCTATTCTGCTCAATCGCGTAGCATTTTTATCCCTAATTTGACCTTTTCAGCTTGTGAGAACTCCTTCGTAACTCGAACTGAACCGAGCCAAAGGGGTGGGACCCATGGAAGAGTGCCGCAGGTACACCTGTAGCAGCCGTAGGTGGACTTGTGGCCAATCGTGGCTACATAATGCTTGCAGGTTGCTTTCATAAGTCATTTTCAAGCCGTGTCGCATAGGAAATCTGAGAGCTTCTCTTCAGATCTGCTGAGTTCAGATAACTTTCTGTAAATTCTTTCACTGTACAAGTGTTCTACACTGTTCTAGTAACGTATGCATGTATTCTTTTCCAGTTTTTATTCGTTGGAAAATGACTTATCACATGAAATGCATCTAAACACATAGTAGTGCACATGCATGCTGAAATGACTTGATAAAAAATATTCAACATAGTAAATGTTAGTACTAAACCATGCTGAACATAATGATTTGAAAATATTTGACTTTTGAAACAGTCAAATTGACACCTTTTTTTTCTGCTATTTCTTATCCTATTTGAGGACAAATGAGCACAGGTGAAAAAAGCAAAATAATCCTGATAATTAGGCTACCCTTATAGATTTTTTACTTTGATGTATTAATGCATGTATGATGTATATGACTATGGGTAGATGTGCTACTGAATGACCACCTAGTCATGCCTATGTGCATGTGGATAGTCCTATTTACAAAGGGGACTATGGCAAAAATTTTCAAAAATGTAGGCATTCGGTAGTCATGCATTTTAAAGTCTACTGTAAATGTATGTTAAAATAATGCATGCATGCATGTAGTCATAAAACTGCATTTTTGAAAAGCTCCAAGTTAGAATTTACCACACCCTTTCTGAGGTGATTTGGAGACTTGTTGTCCAGATATATAGATCTGGATCAGCCGAATAGTTCCCGCAGGACCACTTCTGGTGTGCGGAGGAGGGCTTCTGAAGTGCCTCGACCCCATTCCGTTAGACAGCCTCGTCGTTTGGCGAAGGCGGTGATACGTCCTGTCTGGGTTGATGTACCGGATGTGGAGGACGAAGAAGAGGATGTACCGGTTGAGGCTCCCGCTCTTGCTGCACATGTTCCTGTTAGGTTTGTAATATTCATGAACGCAATCAAATTTCACAAAGCAGAAACGTGGTAAAATAGAGTTTTAAAATTTTACAAACCATATACCCGGATCATCCTTTATGCATAATTATTAATTAAATGAAAAGATAAAGAACAAGAATCATACCCTTGAAGATTCAAGCTTCCTCAGGTACAAATTCACCTCCAAATCCTTTCGCATTCAACTTGAATCTACCGGGTTTGGTTCCTTCCTTTGATCAATGTTAGCCACCCAAGTGTTTGGCCTCTAGAGGTGATCCACCAAGGAAGAAGAAAGATTCAAGAAGATGGGTGTATGGAAAAACCCTAGTTTTTCTATCTCTCATAGAAAAGAGCGTACTCTCCAACAATTAGATTCACATATATCGATATCTGATATAAGACTCCTCTTATAAAGATATCAGTTAACCTTTCTAATCTAATTAGAAATAAGGGTATTATATAATTAATTAAATTCCTTTAATTAATTAAGTTCCCTAATCTTATTAGGGATAATTAATTAAACTCTTTTAATTAATTTACCTCCTAATCTTATTAGAAATAAATGAGAGTACTTTTATTAATTAATTTCCAAACTCCTTTAGGAATTAAATAATAATAATCGTAAAAATAATAATAAGACTCCTCTTAATATTTAATATTTCTAAAATATTAAATAATAAATATTAAGCTATTTAATTTATTCTATCACCATAGATTAAATTAAATATAATTAACTTATTATTACGATTATGCCATTAACTTCTTAAATAATTATTCTTCCTTTTATGGTGTGACCCTTTAGGTTCTCCATATTAAACCAGTTGTGAATAAATCAATTAGAACAATTCTAATCTTATTTAAATAAATAAATTAAACTATTAATTTATTTAATTAAATAATATTTATTCTACAATAGGGATAATCCACCCTAGCGATTAATGACTTTTCAGATAATATAGATTTCAACATTAATCATAAAAGAACCTTTGAGTAAATAGTTACCGTACAATTCGATCCTTCCACCATACAATGTCCCAATTAAATATAAGACATGAAATTACTGTCAAGTCTTATTTTATTTAATTATATGTATTTCGACTCTTAAATGCACAACTCCAAATAATGCAAATTAGAAACTCCTTTCTAATTTCATTCGCCTTTAACCCAAGGACTCTTTGGGTTGTCATTTATCGAATCACATAGGACATTTCTCTTCTTTTACTAGAAGCGGTAGATTCTTTATTGATCATACATTATCTCCATGTACAACTTATTACACCCAAGCATACCCTTTGATATACCTTAAGGGTCTTAAGGAATAAGTCAAAGTATAAGTCATCATACACAATATACTATGATGATCTCTGTGAGACCCCGAATTTTATGAAATAAAAGTGTTCAATTTTTCTATTTTGGTGAATAGTTAAATTGATAAAAGCTTAAAGTTAAGGGTGACATTTGAAAAATTTTCAAAGTAAGTGATGATGAAGTTTTGTTTTATTAGTATTATTAATGTAATAAAACAGAAAAGCTTTTTAAATAAAAATGTAAATACTTTTATAAAGTTATTCTATAAATAGAATATATTATATTCTATTATGCATAGTGTTTTGCATAGTAATATCTTTTTATATAAAAATGAATACTTTTATAAAGTTATTTATTTTATTAGATAATAATTATAATATATTATATTTTATTATGCATAGTGCTGCGTATAGTGTTTTTTGCATAGTAAAATCTTTTTATATAAAACAAAATACTTTTATAAAGTTATTCATTTTATTAGACAATAATTAGAATATATTATATTTTATTTAAAAGATTTTTCTTTAAATCGAATAGTCTGCTTAAAGTAAATCAATCTGGACCGTTCATGAATTAGTTACTTATCGGTCCATTCTTCTATAAATAGAAGTTCATTCCTTCATTATTTCTTACGAATTCACTGAAACTTTAGAGAGAGAAACTATAGAGAGATTTGTTCTTCTATAATCTTGAGCGTATTTCTTTAGAGTTTAAGAAAGCTTTGAGCGTAGTACAAGTTTTCTTCGAGTATATCCTCGCCCTACCAGTCGGAATACTCTTCTTTCAAAGGTAAGGGATATTATTTGTTGTACTCATAAGGGGTATTATTCTTTTGTATTCATGAAGAGAACTTCTGTTATTCCATTCTTTGTTATTATGTTAGAATAACCTATTTATGCGAAGTACCGCATACATGGTGAAATTCTACTATTATTCCGTTCTTTATGATTACATGGAATATCACAGCCGGTGCGTATTACTTTGACTCGGTTCCATTAATTATTCTATTGGTATAACTTTTCTGCATGTGGTCTATCGCATGCATGGTGATTTACATTGTTATTTCATTCTTTATTATTACGTAGAATATCCTCATCTCTGCGTTCTGTGGGACCGGTTCCATCATTTATTATTACATTGGAATAACTTGTCTATGCGAAATCGACATGCATGGTGATTTCTGTTGTTATTCCATTCTTTATTATTACATTGGAATATCTTGTCGGTCATGTATTACGTCCGACTGGTTCGATTAATTATTATTCTGTTGAATAACTTTGTCTATCTGAATCTGCATGCATGGTGATTTCTTTTATTATTCCATTTTTATTATACTCGGTTGGTTAAATTTTTGACTTCTATACTCCATGAAATTAGTGGAATATCCTTGATATTTGCGCTTCATCCAGTATCTTTTCATGAAAATATTCTTCTGAGCATTCTTGAATTTTACTCTACAAAGAAGTATCATGTTGACAATTTGGACGTTATTAGTTCCTGGATAATTTAATTCTTAAACTTGTTTTATTGAATTATTATGTCATTGTCATGATGAGTTATGTTGGTTATTATGTGAAAACATGAAAGTTTCTTAGAAATCACAAAGGGTTGAAAATCAGATTTTGGTGAAAATAGAACATGAACTTCAATTGACCATATCTCCTATTATATTTTGAATTTTTGAGTGTGGTTAAGTTCTAGAGTTAGATCTATGAGTTTTGTAGCATCTCCAAGTGGAATCACTGGAAAAGGTGTTGTAGATTTTCGTGTGGACTGATTTTAGAAAATGAGTCAAAAGTTAGAAATTACTAAAATGCTATTGTCCAGATTTTTAGAAGGGCTATTTTGGCCACTTAATTTGTGAGAAAAATTTCGGCCTTTTGGGACATGACAGTATATAATATAAGGTACCTCCTGTCCAAAAATGAGCTCATTCCGACTTAAAATGAGCAAGTTATGACCATTTCAATATTTAGGTTTTTCCGACAAAAAACGCTATAACCGGAGTTCTATAACTCCGATGACCATGAAATTTAAACTGGAAGCTCACGTTAAGATGTGTAAGATCCTGTCAAGATTTAGGAATTTCTGGAGTTAAACTTGAGGTAGCTAATTTCTTAAGGAATTAATTAGAAATTGATTTTTGAAAAATAGTAAATGAATTTTAAAAATTCCGAGAAAAATATATGTTCATTATGGGACTATATTCTGCTAAATCCCAGAAAAGAAATATTTTTGGGATTGATTTGGTATTTTTCATAAAAAAAGTTTAGTTACGAGCATATAAGTTAAATATGTTATGTGAAGTAACAAAGTTGAAAAATAGGATTTTATGGCTTGGGAATCCTATATAAGGTATATGCAGATTAATCACATCAATCACATCAATCCTTACTATTTCAAAATAATAATTAGAGGAAATTAAGTTTCATTTATTAATTATTTGGGGTCTTACAACCTCCCCTCCTTATGAAATTTCGTCCTCGAAATTGACATACGTACCTGGTGTTTCGAAAAGATGAGGATACCTCGCTTTCATTTCCATTTCCAATTCCCAGGTCATTTCTTCTATAGCATGGTTCCTCCACAAGACTTTAACTTGTGGTATGACCTTCGTGCGTAGGACATGCTCCTTCCTATCCAAGATCTTGACAGGTACCTCCTCATACGTTAAGTCTTCAGCTATCTCGTTCGGTTCTAACTCAATAACGTGGTTCGGGTCTTTCACATATTTACGAAGCACAAATATATGAAAAACATTATGAACACGAGATATACTTGGAGGTAAAGCGAGTCTATAAGCTACATTTCCTACTCGGTCAAGAATTTGAAATGGACCAATAAATCGTGGATTGAGCTTTCCTGTCTTCCCAAATCTTATAACTCCCTTCCATGGGGCAACACGCAACAATACATGATCCCCTATACTAAACTCCACGTCCTTTCGATGAAGATCCGCATAACTCTTTTGTCGATCCCGTGCTGCTTTGTATCGTTGTCTAATCATTTGGATCTTTTACGTGGTCATACGTATTCAACTCGGGTCCCAACAATGTTGCTTCACCCACCTCGTCCCAACATACTTTGGAGAAGCGACATTTTCGTCCATATAATGCTTGAATGGGGCCACACCTATACTTGCTGATAATCTGTTATTGTAAGAGAATTCCACCAATGGTAAATACTTATCCCAATCGCCTTTGAAGTCTAGGACACAGAGTCTTAATAAATCTTCAAGAGTTTGAATAGTCCTCTCGATTGTCCGTCTGCTTTGAGGATGGTATGCGAATCGAATCGTAAATCCATTACCCATAGCTTTTTGCAAGCTAACCCAAAATCTTGAAGTAAATCTTGAGTTACGATCCAAAACTATAGATACTGGCATGCCATGCAACCTCACAATCTCATTCACATACATACTAGCAAGACGTTCGAGAATAAGTCTCCGTGATCGGCAAAGAAATGTGCAGACTTGGTTAATCTATTAACAATAACCCAAATAGCATTTATGCCTTGAGAAACCGTGGGAAGACCCGTAACGAAATCCATGGTAATGTGTTCCCACTTCCATTTCGGAATCTCAAGTGGTTACAATGGTCCCTTAGGCACTTGATGCTCCGCCTTTACACATTGACAAGTTAAACATGTTGAGATAAACTTTGCAATCTCTCTCTTCATATTGTTCCACCAAAATGTATGTCGAAGATCACGATACATTTTAGTACTTCCAGGATGGATTACAAATGGTTTATTGTGTGCCTCCATCATGATCTTGTACTTCAAATCGTAATCGTTAGGAACACAAAATGCGAGTGGACTCAAGTATTCCTTCTTCATCAATTCTCGCCTCGGAATAGCACCTTCTTGTACTTTCTTCTTCATATGCATCATTTCCGGTTTGGGCTTGAGCAACCTTAACTTTTCTATTAAAGTTGGCTCTGTCGTATACTTGACATCATCGCTTTTCGTTCTCGTATATGATCTTCTACTCAACGCGTCGGCTACCACGTTAAACTTTTCGTGGATGGTATTGAATAGTGTGGTCGTAGTCTTTCAATAGCTCAAGCCAACGTCATTGCTGCCGCATGTTAAGTTCTTTTTGAGTGAAGAAATATTTAAGGCTTTTATGGTGCAGATATATCTCCACTTTCTCCCCATAAAGATAGTGCCTCCCATATCTTTAAGCGCAAACGATCTTTGTCAACTCTAGATCATGAGTAGGATAATTCCTCTCATATTCTTTAAGTTGTCGCGAGGCATAGGCTATGACTTTCCCATGTTGCATGAGAACACATCCTAACCCTTTGCCGAAGCATCATTTTGTAGATAACAAATCCATCCGAACAGGATGGTATTATTAGAAAACAGTCGAAAATAAGTCTCCTCTTAAGCTCTTGGAAACTCTTCTCGCATTCTTCACTCCAAACGAATTTTGTATCCTTCCGAGTCAACCGAGTTAACGGATAGCGATTTGAGAAAACCCTTCCACGAATCTCAGATAATAACCACTTAGACCCGTAAAGCTACATACTTCATCACCGCCTTCTTGGTTGCTCTAACTTTGTATTGCTTCAATCTTCGCCGGTCAATGAGATACTCCATGTTTTGACACTCGTTGCCCAAGGAATGCTACTTCCTCAAGCCAGAACTCGCATTTCTTCAACTTAGCATATAGCTTATTTTCACGAAGCCTTTGGAGTACCTGCTTCAAATGGTGCTCATGATTTTCACGGCTTTTGGAATATATGAGGATGTCATCAATAAAGACAACAACGAAGTTATCCAAATATTCTTTGAATACTCGATTCATCATATCCATGAAAGCCGCAGGAGCATTAGTCAATCCGAAAGACATAACTAAGAATTCATAATGCCCATACCAAGTTTTGAAGGCAGTCTTTGGAATATCCTCAGTTTTAATTTTCAGCTGATGATATCCAGAACAAAGATCTATTTTTGAAAAGAATTGTGCTCCTTGCAACTGGTCAAACAAGTCATCAATACGAGGTAGAGGATACTTATTCTTGATGGTGACATGGTTCAATTCCGATAGTCAATACAAAGTCGCATACTCCCGCCTTTCTTCTTTACTGAATAAAAGCAGAGCACCCCAAGGAGATGTACTAGGACCAATGAAACCGATGTCCAACAATTCCTCAGTAGTTGGACCTTTAAAACACGAAGTTCAATAGGAGCCATTCGATATGGGGTTTTAGAAATGGGCTTTGTACGGTTCAAGGTCAATAAAGAATTCAACTTCACGTTAAGGGGTAGACCGGGAAGTTCTTCAGGAAATACATCAGGAAAGTCAATAACAACAAGAATATTATTCAAATTTTACGTGTCTTTATTCAAATCCATAACATGGGCTAAGAAAGCTTGACATCCGTTTTTTAATAAACGAATAGCTTTATGATTAGATATGAGCGGTGATTGATTTTAATGGTTTAGTTGCTTGAATTACATACAATAGGTTGTTTAGGAATATGAAAGCTAACAACCTTTACGAAAACAATCAATTTTGGCATGATGAGTAATTAACCAATCAATCCCTAAATCATCATCAAAAGCAAGTATCTTTAAAGAGATAAGGTCATCTTTGATGGTGCCAACTTGAATCAAATAAGATTTATAAGCGATTGGATGTGATGAAAGTTTCTCTAACGGAGTTTCCACGAGATAGGTCAAGTCTAATTTCTCTCGGTCAAGTTTAAACGTTGAGCACAAGCGGGAGAGATAAATGAATGGGTAACTTTATCTAGTAAAGTATAAACTTCACAGAATTTATAAATAGCTTACGTGATCACCTCGTTTGGGTTCCTCGCATTTTGACCCGATCACAACAAACGCTCTTCTAGGAACCGTTGACTTTGACTTTTTACGGGGCGATCTTTTGAGTCACCATCCCATTGAACTAGGTTTTCGCTCTGATTGCAATCTCGAGCGATATGTCCTTCCTTTCCATAATTATAGCATACCTGGAACTATTGTGGGCGGTTTGGTGATATGTCCCTCTTTCCGCATTTATAGCATATAATGGTGGTCGTTCTCCTCCCTGGAACCTTCTTCTTCTTGGCACCTTTATCGTCTTCACATAATCGTTGTTGAATCTCCTCTTTTTAAAATCTCCTCGACTCGCTTCTTCTATTTTCATGGCCATGATTACCACCGGAGTGGTTACCATTTTGTCCGTCTTTTTCTTCTCAAGCGGTTATTGTTGTTTTGTTGATCGTTATCTCTCAGATGATCCTGATTGTGGTACCTCGGTTGACCATACTCGTTATCTCGCTCTAACAATTGAGCCATATTAACAACATCGAATAGAGAGAAAATTTATGAGAGATGAGATCTTGGCGTGTCTTAGGGTTTCAAACCTCTTAGAAACATCGGCGTCATCGTTCCTCATTCTCCACCAAATGAGGTGCAAACACGATAACTCTGCAAACTTCGCCTCGTCTTTGAGACACCGTCATTCAGTTGTTACTGCTCGATCTAATAAACTCCACTTCCTTTATATGACGAACACTTTCGGAAAGTATTTGTCATTAAATAGTTTCTGAAATGTCTCCCAAGACATGCTGAAGTGCGGATGGATGGAGTGCGCTTCCTGAGACTCCACGGTGATACCGCCTCGCCATACGGAACATAAAAGGTGGCGAATGGAACCTTCTGCTTCTCTGTGTATCCCAAGACATCGAATATCTTGGTAATTTGCTTGACCCATGTTTTACGCCATGATCGGATCTGGCTTTCCCTTAAATTCAGGTGGTCCCAACTCTTTGAATCGCTTGGGCTGTGACAACTCGTGAATTACTATCATTTCCTCCTATGTTTTGAACACGAGTCTCCTCGTTACGATTTTTGCATGAACTAAAAAGCTTCTAAACATTAAATGTCGTTCATCGTCGCTTAATAGTGGTGTTGTTCACGGGGAGGAACATTGCCGACTGTTACCGCGCTTCTCCTCGTTGGTCGATGCAGGCATCTCCACGGTCTCATTTCCATTGTTAATATTCTCGATCGACATTCTCAAATCTTGTCATAAAACAAGGGTTAATTAAGAAATCAATATATCACATAATATCCCTATATCTTGACCAACTATCAAATAAGCTTAGGTAGGACACACTAGCGAAGGATTTACTCGTCTCTCCCTCTAGTTCTATTCCCGATCTCACCGGAGATCATATCCCTAAGCTACGATACCAATCGCGTGACACCCCAAAATAGGTATACATCACCCATTCTAAGTTGTCAATACAGTGCGCAAAAACAACTACAACTTTATTATTACAACGATAAATCATGTGAGTTTAAATACGAGATATTGCCATCTAAACAATATCCACATACAAATAAATCCTCATCATAATTATTGATACATTATTTTACAAAAATGGTGAGGACTACTAAACAACTCTCTAAAACCATCATTCCATACCCAGGCTAAATTTCAGCTACATTCTCGCCTCCAGAGAAAAAATGGAACAAAAAGGAAAAGGGTGAGCTCAACTAGCCCGATAAAAGAATATTATGACTAAGATAATATACAACAAATTATCGTTAGTCTTCAACGAGGAAAAATTTAATAGAATACAATAGATGAACAAGTTTTAAATCAATACTACATGATGAAAAATATTAATTCATATAAGAGTTACGTGAGGATGAAATCTACTAATATCTATGAATTTAACGGTCCATCATCAATATTTTATCCTGTAACATCAATCAATATATATACGGAATCATATATTCATCCTTGCACTTTCTGATCAAGGACATTCACCAATTGGTCATGTTCATCTAAACACTGTTCATCTTTGCACTACGGCCAAAGATATTCATCAAAATCATTCATCTTTTGCACTACGGGCCAAAGATATTCATCGAAATCAATCATCTTTGCACTACAGGCCAAAGATATTCAATAATATCATCATTTAAGATGAAGATGATGAAAATATTTTTTTTTAAGAAAACGAATCCAATGAAACAAAATGACAAGGATTAAGGATTAAGGATTAGATACTTTGTTTTATCCACGTCCAAAAATACCTCAAAAATAATCATAGTGGTGTAAAATTCAAGAATGATCAAAACATGGATACAATCAAAACTAGTATCCACAATAGATATTTTTAGACGAAAAGGAAAATTTTCATTTTTCAATGAATAGTGCCATATTAAGTGAATAAGACCAGTATCGTGAATAGTATGATTATCGTAAATAGTAACTCAAACACCAAAAGTTTCAAATTTGATAAAAACTTGAGATCAATATTTCCCGATAATGATATTGAAGATATAATATCATTCTGAAAAAAAAAAAATCCCTTACCTCGGAAGAGCGGTACTTACTAAGCTGGAATCTGGATATAGGCTAACTTGAACTTTCCTTTGTATAGCAATACTCAAAGTATACTCAAAATACTCACAAGAATACGCTCGATAATATAGAGAGAAAACTTGATTTAAATTGTGATTTTCAATTCTAACATAAGCACCTATTTATAGGAAATTGCTTAGAACACCAAAGCGAAAATTTAATATAATAATATTATTTATACAAATATTATAATGCATCATTTGAAATCTGAATTTCACTCTCAACACATTTATATCACATGTTAATGATGTCCCAAACATTCCAAAAAACGTTTTGTTATTTAAATCATTTTAAACTTCCAAAAGACCCCAAATTATTAACAAATGAAATTTATTTTCCTCTATTTATTATTTTGAAATAGTAAGGGTTGATTTGATTAATGTTGATAGTTATGGGTAAAATACGCAAATATTTCTAATAAGCAAGTGGTTATAAAATATTCATTATTGCTTGAGAATATTCGCTTCGTCGTGGAATATTCAGATCGCTTGTGGGAATATTCGTATTTACTCACAGCATTTTAATTCTATATTTTCTTTTTTATTATACTTTTTTATAACTATTTATTTTATTGGGCGTTATGGGCCCCATAAAGGAAAGCGATTGGATGAAGAAAACGACAAATATAAGTTGTTTATAAATAATTCACAGAAGTTGTATAAAGGAAAGTACCGGATGAAGTATTACCGCTGAATACCCTATGGTTAAAACACAAGAATATCGCTGTTGTCAACAAGAAGATACTCAGATTGCACCAATTATTGATTCTTACGTAAGAAGGCACTACTCAATAATTGTTACAGTAATTATCGCTCAAAGATTTTATTTTATTGATTTAATAATCATTTTAATTGATATTTTATATTATCGTTGTTTCAATAAATTATCATTACACAATATTTTCTATTATCTGAGCAATAATTCATATTATCCTCAATAATATTATTGATAACATTATTGGCAATGTCTAGAAAGTTCTGCTTCAAGGAGAGGTTTGTCACCTAATCAAGGCCGCCAAAGAAGGAGAGATCCTTATCGAAAGCCCTCTTCCTCGAACTATTCCGTCACAAGATCGTGATTCTCAGAATATTATTTGTGAATAATTAATTATTGATTTATATGATGAGGAAAATATTGATTTTCCATGGATATAGATGGAGAAAATTTTTATGTGACAATTGTTGAAAATTAATATTTTATCTTTTTCTCGATAAAATAATTCATTTAAATATATTATTTTAAAAAATATATAATCTGTGATAATTTTATAATGAATGTGGGATATATGGGTATATGAGGAGGAAGAGTATTTTGTGGCATTAAATGTCTAACACATATTTTGTGTATCAGGACACAATTATTGATCGAAATTTGATTATAAATTAAAATCGCCTGCTTGTGGATTTCTTGGCCAATTTTTTTTGAATTTGGAAAAACTTTCTTCCGTAAAAGTTGTAGAGAATTGAATTTCCTATAAAAATTCATGATTTCAAATTTTCTCTGATAAAAGGGCTATTTATTATGAATTATCAAGTTTCAAGTCTCAAATAATTGATTTTTGAAGTTTAAAATATTTAAAATAGGAAAACAGTTTTGAATGTTTAGGTATTCTCATTTAACATGTGTAGAGCTGAATTCAAATTGGCAAGTAAAAATGTATGAGGTTTTGGAAAATATATATTAATATTATATTAAATTTTCTACTTTAATGTTCTAAGCATTTTCCTATAAATAGGTGCTTAGGTTAGAATTGAAAATCACACCGTAAACTCAAGTTTTCTCTCTATATTATCGAGCGTATTCTCAGATTTTGAGTATACTTTGAGTATTGCTATACAAGGCAAGTTCAAGTCATAGCCTATATTCTGTTTCAACTAGAAGTACTGCCTTTTCGAGGTAAGGATGTTATTTTATTCAAAATGATATTATTTCTTCAATATCATTATCTTAGAAATATTGGTTGGAAATTTTATCAAATTTGGAACTTTTTCATGCTCTGAAAGTTACTATTCATGAGTTACTATTCATGAGTACTATTCACGGTTGAAGATATTTTTTTTGTGAAATTTCTATCTTTTGGTGTCTGAGTCGCTATTCACGTGATACGGCCTATTCACCAAAAATGAAATTTCTTCTTTTGTCCAAAATGTCTATTATGGGTACTATCTTTGATTGTATCCATGTTTTGGTCTTTATTTTGAAATTCTACTTCATATTTGGTTATTATGGAGTATTTTGAATTTGATAAACCGTAATACTAATCCCTAATATTTGTTCTTTTGTCTCACCGGATTCGCTTTTCTTTAAAATATTTTTCATCATCCTCACCCTAAATGATGATATTATCAATATTTTTGGCCCGTAGTAAAGATGAATGATTTCTTGATGAATATCTTTGGCCCGTAGTAAAAGATGAACAAGTGTTGAGATGAACACGACCGATCGATTAATATCTTTTGGCCCGTAGTGCAAAGATGAACAGTGTTTAGATGAATACTTGACCAATCGATGAATATCTTCGCCTTTCGTAGTGCAAAAAGATTAATATTTGATTCTAGGTATATATTGATTGATGCTACAGGATAAAATATTGACGATGAACTTTTAAATTCATATATAGAAGATAGTAGTTTGCATTCTCTACTTAACTCTTCTAATGAATTATTATTTCACCATGCAAGATTGATTTAAAACCGGTTGTCTATCAGTATTCTATTAGATTTTTCCTCGTTGAAGACTAACGATAATTTGTTGTATATTATCTTAGTCATAATATTCTTTATCGGGCTAGTTGAGCTCACCCTTTTCCTTTTTGTTCCATTTTTCTTCTCGTGAGGCTAGAATGTAAAGAGTACGCAGCTGTAATGGAATGATGGTTATAGAGAGAGTTGTTTAGTAGTCCTCACCATTTTGTAAAATAATGTATAAATAATTGTGATGAGGATTTATTTGGTATGTATATTGTCTAGAAGACAATAATTGTATTTAAACTCACATAAGATATATGTTGTCGATTTTGCACGACAAATGTATTAATAAAGTTGTACTTATTTCAGTATTTCATGTATTTGGCGACTCAAAATGGGTTGGATGGAATGGACCTATTTTGGGGTCGCCACAAATGGTATCGAGCTTAGGATATGATCTCCTGGGGAGATCGGGGAATAGAACTAGGAGGGAGAGACGAGTAAATCCTTCGCTAAGTGTGTCCTACCTAAGCTTATTTGTTAGTTGGTTAGATATAGGGATATTATGTGATATATTGATTTCCTTAATTAACCCTTGTTTTATGGCAAAGATTTGAGAATGTCGATTGAGAATATTAACAGAGAGAGTAAATGAGACCGTGGAGATGCTCATTTTTACCAACGAGGGAGAACGTGCAACAGTGACAATGTACCTCCTCAGAAAAACACCACCGAATGTATGATGAACGAGGCATGTTTAGAAGCTTTTTGCGCATGCAAAAATCGACGAGGGAGACTCGTGTTCAAAATATAGGAGGAAATGATAGCAATTCACGGGTGGTCATAGCCAAGCAGTTCAAAGAGTTGGGACCACTAGAATTCTGGGGAAAGTCGGATCTGATTAAGGCGGAGACGTGGGTCAAACAAATTACCAAGATATTCGATGTCTTGGGATGCACGGAGGAACAGAAAGTTCCATTCGCTACTTTTATGTTCCGTAACGAGGTAGATTACTGGTGGGAATCTGTGAAGCGTACCCATCCAGCTACACTAAGCATGTCGTGGGAGACGTTTCAGAAACAGTTCAATGACAAGTACTTCCCTGAAAGTATTCGTCATATGAAGGAAGTGGAGTTTATTAGACTGGAGTAGCATAACATGACGGTGTCCCAGTACGAGGCGAAGTTCGCGGAGTTATCCAGGTTTGTACCTCATTTGGTGGAGAATGAGGAACGTATGACGCAGATGTTTCTGAGAGGTTTGAAACCCGACATACGCCAAGATCTCATTTCTCATAAATTTTCTCTATTCAGATGTTGTCAATAGGCTCAACAGTTAGAGCGAGATAACGAGTACGCTCAACCGAGGGACCATAACCGTGGATCATACCGAAGATAATAACATCGTTCGAATAACGATAACCAAATGGAGAAAGAAGAATACGGACAAAGGCGTTAACCACTCGTGGTAATCGTCGTGGCCATGAAAATAGAAGAAGCGAGTCGGAGGAGATTTTAAAAGAGGAGATTCAACAACGACCATGTGAAGACGCCACCAAGAGCAACCGCGTTCAAGGAGGAGAAAGACCACCGGTCGATCAGATGTTACAAATGCGGAAAGAGGGACATATCACCCCAAATTGCCCACAACAGCTTTAAGGTATGCTATAATTATGGAAAAGAAGGACATATCGCCGAGATTATACGCAGATCGAAACCCAGATCCAGCGAAATGGTGACTCAAAATGATGTCCCGAAAAAGTCAAAGTCAACGGTTCTGAAAGAGCGTTTGTCGTGACTTCCAAAAAATGCGAGGAACCCGAACGGTTAGCACGGGTTAGTTAATTATAAATTCTTGCGAAGTTTATACCTTACTAGATATCTTTGGTTCTACCCATTCTTTATCTCTTTGCTTGCGCCAACGTTTGAACTTGACTACGAGAGAAATTAGACTTTGACCTATTTATGGAGACTCAGTTAGAGAAACTTTCATTACATCCGTTGTTTAGAAATCTTGCTTGATTCAGTTGGCACTATCACATTACTTGTTAACCTTATTTCTATAGAGATATTTGCTTTTGATGTGATTTTAAGGTTAACTACTCATCATGCCGAAATTGATTACTTTCATAAGGTTGTTAGTTTTCATATTCCTAAGCAACTTTGTTATTCAATTCAAGCAATCAAACCATTGTAGTCAAACATTTTCATATTAAGCCATGAAGTCATTCGCTTATTACGGATGTCAAGTTTTCTTAGTCCATGTTATGGATTTGAATAAAGACACGCCGATTTGAATAATATTCTGTTGTTATTGATTTTCCCGGACGTATTTCAAGAATTTCTTGGCTTACTCCCAAAACCAGATATTAAATTTTGTATCGACTTTGAACCCTAGACAAAACTCATTTCTAAAATCTCATATCGAATGGCTCCTATTGAACTTCGAGTTAAAAATTCAACTATAGAATTTGGTACCGAGCCTTTATCCGGTGACTTCCTTTGTGGAATGCACCGCCGAGACTCTCGTAGGGGACACCATATTCGTGTGATAGTAAATCGATAGGTGTCATTGTAACGTCTTATCCAAGGTTGGGATATGAGTCACAATTGAGAAAAACCTAAGCTCGGTAATCGAAATACGTAGCTTTCAGGCTTAGTTGGTTATTATCGAGAGATTCGTTGAAGGATATTCTCGAATCGCTATTCCATTAACGCAAATTTCGACTCAGAGAGATACAAAATTCGAATGGAGCAGGGAATGTGGGAAGAGCTTGAAGAACTCAAGAGGAGACTCATTTCAAAGACATGTTCACGACCATGCCATCCTCGAAAAGCGAACGTGGTAGGCGACGTGTTGAGTAGAAGATCGTATACAAAATGCAGTACGATATTGTCAAAGACTCATTTCGTATAATTTACAAATAATAGAGATGGAGATGAAAACTCTAGGTACCCACGTGATGATATACGAGTATAATCGACTTTAATCGATAAAGTTAAAGTTGTTCAACCTACACACCGGAGCTGATGAATTTAAAGGAGGTGCAAGAAGTTGTTATTTCAAAAGCGAGAATCAGTGAGGTGAGGAAAGCTCAAACCTTCGATTTATTAATCTATTTGAAATTCTCGATCGAATAGGAACTATGGCCTATAGACTCGTTTTACAGCCAAGTATGACGTGTGTTCATAACGTTTTTCACGTATCGATGTTACGTAAATATGTGGATGACCCGAACCATGTCATTGAGTTAGAACCGGACGAGATAGCCGAAGACTTAACGTACGAGGAGGTACCTGTCAAGATCTTGGATAGGAAAGAACATGTCCGATGTACCGAGGTTATACCACAAGTAAAAGTTTTCTGGAGAAACCATATTGAGGAAATGACCTGGGAGTTGGAAACGGAAATGAAAGCGAGGTATTCTCATCTTTTCAAACACACCGTATCGTCACGTCAATTTCGAGGATGAAATTTCATAAGGAGGGGAGATTGTAAGACCCCAAATTATTAATAAATGAAATTTATTTTCCTCTATTTATTATTTTGAAATAGTAAGGGTTGATTTGATTAATGTGGATAGTTATGGGTAAAATACGCAAATATTTCGAATAAGCAAGTGGTTATAAAATATTCATTATTGTCGGAGAATATTTGTTTGGTCGTGGAATATTCGTATTGTCGGGGAATATTCGTACGACGGCGCAGTCTTTTGTGGGCCCCATAACGGAAAGCGATTGGATGAAGAAAACGACAAATATAAGTTATTTATAAATAACGGCGTAGTTATTACTGATTAATCTTTGTTGGAATACCCGGTTAAAAAACACGATGTCTGGCGTTGTTGAACAAGAAGCTTTGCGTATTGCACCAATTATTGATTCTTACGTAAGAAGGCACTACTCAATAATTGTTACGATAATTACTTTATTCAATATTTTATTTTATTGATTTAATAATTCTTTGCATTGATATTTTATATTATTGTTGTTTCAATAAATTGTCATTACACAAAGATTTTCCATTATCTGAGCAATAATTCATATTATCTCAATAATATTATTGGATAACATTATTGGCAATGTCTAGAAAGTTACGCTCTAAGGAGAGGTTTGGTTACCTAATTGCACGCCAAGAAGTGAGAGATCCTTATTGAAAGCCCCTCTTTCTTTCGGAACTACACGGTTGCGATTACTGTGATTCTGTAATATTATTTGTGAATAATTAATTATTGATTTATATGATGAGGAAAATATTGATTTTATGTGGATATAGATGGAGAAAATTTTAATGTGACAATTGTTGAAAATTAATATTTTATCTTTTTCTTGATAAAATAATTCATTTAAATATATTATTTTAATAATATATTAACGGTGATAATTTTATAATGAATGTGGGATATATGAGTATATGAGGAGGAAGAGTATTTTTGTGGCATTAAATGTTTAACACATATTTTGTGTTGGTGGACACAATTATTGATCGAAATTTGATTATAAATTGTAAAATCGCCTTATTTGTGGATTTCGGTCCAATTTACATTTGGAATTTGGAAAACTTTATTACGTAAAGTTGTAAAGAATTGAATTTCCTATAAAAATTCGCGAGATTCAAATTTTCTGATAAAAGGGCTATTTATTATGAATTATTGAAATTCCGAAGCTCCGAAATAATTGATTTTTGGAAGTTTAAAATATTTAAAATAGGAAAAACGTTTTTGGAATGTTTAGGTGGCCTCATTTAACATGTGTAAGAGCTGAATTCAGTTGGCAAGTGTGCATATGAGGTTTTGGAAAATATATATTAATATTATATTAAATTTTCTACTTTGGTGTTCTAAGCATTTTCCTATAAATAGGGTGCTTAGGTTAGAATTGAAAATCACACCAGAAACTGAAGTTTTCTCTCTCTATATTATCGAGCGTATTCTTGTGAGTATTTTGAGTATACTTTGAGTATTGCTATATGGTGCAAGTTCAAGTCATAGCCTATATCCGGTGTTTCAACTAGAAGTACTGTCTTTCGAGGTAAGGGATGTTATTTTATTCGAAAATGATATTATTTCTTCAATATCATTATCTTAAAATATTGGTTGGAGATTTTATCAAATTTGGAACTTTTTCATGTCGGGTTACTATTCATGAGTTACTATTCACGAGTACTACTATTCACGGTTGTGAAGATGTTTTTTTTGTGAAATTTCTATCTTTTGGTGTCGGAGTTGCTATTCACGTATACGGCACTATTCACGTATACATCACTATTCACCAAAAAATGAAATTTCTTCTTTTTGTCTAAAATGTCTATTATGGGTACTATCTTTGATTGTATCCATGTTTTGGTCTTTATTTTTGAAATTCTACTTCATATTTGGTTATTATGGAGTATTATTGAATTTGGATAAACTGTAATACGAATCCCTAATATTTGTTCTTTTGTCTCACTGGATTCATTTTTTTTAAAAAAAATTTCATCATCCTCAGTCCTAAATGATGATATTACTGAATATTTTTGGCCCGTAGTGCAAAGATGAATGATTTCTTGATGAATATCTTTGGCTGTAGTAAAAAGATGAACAGTATTGAGATGAACATACCGATCGATTAATATCTTTAGCCCGTAGTGCAAAGATGAGCAGTGTTTAGATGAACACGACTAATCGATGAATATCTTTGGCTGTAGTGCAAAAGATTAATATTTGATTCGGATATATATTGATTGATGTTACTGGGGATAAAATATTGACGATGAACTTTTAAATTCATATATAGAAGATAGTAGTTTGCATTCTCTACTTAACTCTTCTAATGAATTATTATTTCATTGCTGAGATTGATTTAAAAGCGGGTTGTCTATTGTATTCTATTAGATTTTTCCCTGTTGAAGACTAATGATAATTTTTTGTATATTATCTTAGTCATAATATTCTTTACTGGGCTAGTTGAGCTCATCCTTTTCCTTTTTGTTCCATTTTTCTTCTCAGGAGGCAAGAATGTAGCGAGTACGAGTCGGGGTATGGAATGATGGTTATAGAGAGAGTTGTTTAGTAGTCCTCACCATTTTTGTAAAATAATGTATAAATAATTGTGATGAGGATTTATTTGTTTGTCTAGAAGACAATAATTGTATTTAAACTCACAGTATATATGTTGTCGTATTTTGCACGACAAATGTATTAATAAAGTTGTAGTTATTTCTGTAACATGTATTTGGCGACTCAGAATGGGTTGGATGGAATGAACCTATTTTGGGGGCGTCACATATAGAATACTATATTCTACCCGGATTGATTATGGACTTTATTCTAGTTTGGTTCACTAGAGCCACCAAGTGAACCAAAAGGTCAAACCTAAGGTGCAAGAATTAAATTTAAATATAACTATTACATTTAAATTTTGGGCTCCATTACAAACGAGTCTTCAAGCGCTCCTTATTCCTTGATCTCCAATTCTTCAAATTAATTCTAACTATTCTTATTACAAAAATATTTAAAATAAATAGAAACCTTGATCGTGATCGAGGGAAGTACATAGGAGAAAGATAGAATTTACATTAAGAAAATTAGAGAAGACGAAGGCAGTGCAGAGATCCCATTTAATAAAACCCTTACATTCATGCATCCAACTAAAATAAAATCCAATCACATTGGTCAATAGTCCATAATCAATCCCATTTATTATCATACACATCTACATATATATCAATAAATAAATTCATCTCATGAATAATAATCATTCAATATATATATTGATATCATTTAATGGGCAAATTTAGTTAGTATAAAATCTAATTTTGAATAAAAATAAACTCCTTTATTTTAATCCAAATTTAAATCAAAATAAACCTCTTTTATTTTAATTTATCCAATTTTGAATAAAGTAAACTATTTTATTTTAATCAAAATCTTTAATCAAAATAAACTCATTTATTTTAATTAATTATGGAATTCAATTCCAAGTAAAAAAAACTCCTTTATTAAAGGAAACACGGATTCTCTTTCCTATTCACAAATAAACTCCTTTATTTTGAATAATATGAAATCTTATTTTATATCTAAATAAGCTCCTTTATTTAAGGAAACATGTATTCACTTTCCTATTCACAAATAAACTCCTTTATTTTAGGAAACATGAAATCCAATTTCAACTCCAATTAGTTATCATGGAATCCAATTCCAACTCTAATTAGTTAGCATGAAATCCAATTTTAACATTAAAATAAACCTTTTATTCTTATATTAAAATAAACCTTTTATTTTAAGATTAAAATAAACCTTTTATTTTAAGATTAAAACAAATTTTTATTTTAATTATAAAATAATTAAGATTAATATATATATATATATATATATAATATATTACACTAACCGTATATATGTATCTCTCACGTATAAGAGACTCTGTGGGGATGGGCTTTGTCTGTTGAGGATGTGTATAACATATTCCATCATCGGTCCTCCCCGATGAGAATGTTTTTCCCTAGTTTGTATCGCCAGGTCCTTCCGCTATTCTGTTGGAGTTACTGCCAACAGTCGGTGTTGTCAGGGTTGCCTGACCTTCATTGACATGTGTATCAACTGATGAGATCCTTGCTGAGGATGATGTCAAGGTTTATTGATCTTCATTGATGTGTGTATCAATGGTTGAACTGCGTTGCTGAGGATAATGTCAAGGCTACTTGACCTTCATTGATGTGTGTATCAATGGTTGAATTGCGTTGTAACCCCCACCGGGGATCATGTCAAGGTATGACAATGCGTTGTAACCCCCGCTGGGGATATGTCAATGGATGACAATGCGTTGTAACCCCCGCCAGGAATATGTCAATGGATGACAATGCGTTGTAACCCCCGCCGGGGAACATGTCAATATATGACAATGCGTTGTAACCCCCGTCGGGGAACATGTCAATGTGTGACAATGCGTTGTAACTCCCGCCGAGGATATGTCATAGGGCTATGACCCTACACTGACGGCATTAGACCTTTGTGAGATATTGTCAAAGGTAGTTTGCAATAGTTGAGATCATCAATATAGTGTACCCTGTGTTTGGGCGAAGACCAAAGTATGATATGTAAAGCCACAGTTTGGCCCATTAAAACCAAGATTTTAGGCTATTCCGCTCAATCGTGTAGCGTTTTTATTCTTGATTTGTCCTTTTCAGCTTGTGAGAACTCCTTCGTAACTCGAACTGAATCGAGTCGAAGGGGTGGGACCCATGTAAGAGTGTCGCAGGTACACCTGCAGCAGCCGCATGTGGACTTGCAGCCAACCGTGGCTACATATTGCCTGCAGGTTGCTTTCATAAGTCATTTTCAAGCCGTGTCGCGAAGGAAATCTGAGAGCTTCTCTTCAGATCTGCTGAGTTCCGATGACTTTCTGCAAATTCTATCACCGTACAAGTGTTCTACACTGTCCTGGTAACGTATGCATGTATTCTTTTCCAGTTTTTATCCGTTGGAAAATGACTTATCACATGAAATGCATCTAAACACATAGTAATGCACATGCATGCTGAAATGACTTGATAAAAAATATTCAACATAGTAAATATTAGTATTAAACCATGCTGAACATAATAATATGAAAAAATGTAACTTTTGAAACAGTCAAATTGACACCTTTTTTTTGCTATTTCTTATCATATTTGAGGACAAATAAGCACATATGAAAAAAGCAAAATAATCATGGTAATTAGGCTACCCTTACGGATTTATTACTTTGATATATTAATACATGTAGGATGTATATGACTGTGGGTAGGTGTGCTACTGAATGTCCACCTAGTCATGCCTATGTGCATGTGGATAGTCCTATTTACAAAGGGGACTATGGCAAAAAATTTCAAAAATATAGGCATTGGGTAGTCATGCATTTTTAACTCTACTGTAAATGTATGTTAAAATAATGCATGCATGCATGTAGTCATAAAACTGCATTTTTGAAAAGCTCCAAGTTAGAAGTTACCACACCCTTTCTGAGTTGATTTGGAGACTTGTTGTCCAGATATATGGATCCGGATCAGCTGAGTAGTTCTCGTAGGACCACTTCTGGTGTGCGGAGGAGGGATTCTGAAGTGCCTCGACTTCATTTCATTAGACAGCCTCGTCGTTTGGCGGAGGCGGTGATACGTCATGTCCGGGTTGATGTACCAGATGTGGAGGATGAGGAAGAGGATGTACTGGTTGAGGCTCCCGTTCCTGCTGCACATGTTCCTGTTAGGTTTGTAATATTCATGAACGCAATCAAATTGCACAAAGCAAGCGGAAACGTGGTAAAATAGAGTTTTAAATTTTACAAACCATATACTCGGATCATCCTTTATGCACAATTATTAATTAAACGAAAAGATAAAGAACAAGAATCATACTCTTAAGATTCGAGCTTCCTCAGGTACAAGTTCACCTCCAAATCCTTTCACGTTCAACTTGAATCCACCGGGTTTGGTTCCTTCTTTTGATCAACGTTAGCCACCCAAGTGTTTAGCCTCTGGAGGTGATCCACCAAGGAAGAAGAAAGATTCAAGAAGATGGGTGTTTGGAAAAACCCTAGTTTTTCTATCTCTCATAGAAAAGAGCGTACTCTCCAACAATTAGAATCACATATATCGATATCTGATATAAGACTCCTCTTATAAAGATATCAGTTAACCCTTCTAATCTAATTAGAAAATAGGGTATTATATAATTAATTAAATTCCTTTAATTAATTAAGTTCCTTAATCTTATTAGGGATAATTAATTAAACTCTTTTAATTAATTTACCTACAAATCTTATTAGGAATAAATGAGATTACTTTTATTAATTAATTCCCAAACTCGTTTAGAAATTAAATAATAATAAAAGTAATAATAATAATAAGACTCCTCTTATTAATTTATATTTAATATTTCTAAAATATTAAATAATAAATATTAAGCTAATTAATTTATTCTATCACCATAGATTAAATTAAATATAATTAACTTATTATTATGATTATGCCATTAACTTCTTAAATAATTATTCTTCCTTTTATGGTGTGACCCTTTAGGTTCTCCATATTAAACCAGATTGTGAATAAATAAATTAGAACAATTCTAATCTTATTTAAATAAATAAATTAAACTATTAATTTATTTAATTAAATAATATTTATTCTACATAGGATAAGCCTCCCAGCGATTAACGACTTTCCAGATAATATAGATTTTAACATTAATCATAAAAGAACCTTTGAGTAAATAGTTACCGTACAATTCGATCCTTCCACCATACAATGTCCCAATTAAATATAAGATATGAAATTACTATCAAGTCTTATTTTATTTAATTATATATATTTTGACTCTTAAATGCACAACTCCAAAAAATGCAAATTCGAAACTCCTTTCTAATTTCATTTTGCATTGGCCAAGGATTACTGGGTTGTCATTTATCGAATCACATAGGACATTTCTCTTCTTTTACTAGAAGCGGTAGATTCTTTATTGATTATACATTATCTCCATATACAACTTATTATACCCAAGCATACCCTTTGATATACCCTAAGGGTCTTAAGGAATAAGTAAAAGTATAACTCATCATACACAAGATACTATGATGATCTCAAGTCCAAGGATCACTTGTACTACTATCACTACAGGAATTCCTATTGACAGACAAGTAAAACTCCATTAGGTATTCCTGAGCGAGCCATGTTCAGTGAACTTATTCTCTAATAAACGCCTACATACGTGCTTTACTGTCTCCACACAAATGATCATGAGATCAATCATCCTCATGCAATGAGCAAGCAACGTATGTACCAATCTATTCGGATTCACTAATCCCTAATTTAGTAATCCAATGATTGGGAACTATTTTAGTTTTAAGCTTTCTAAGAATTTAGATCTCATTAGAATGATCTTCATCATTATTCTAAAATCATTGCTTAAAACTATGAGTTTATCGCATATTATAAAATAACATCATGTAGATAATTAAAAGCCTTTAATAAATTAATACTTTTTATTAATAAATGAATAAGATTGTTACAAAATATATATGCTTTATCATCAAACTTGATTGAGTTTTGTGCATACTACTTTCAGTTCCCCGTAGGAACCTCTCGAGTATTTAGGTGGTGAACCCAGAGTTATTGGGCGATTTGAGTAGACATCCCTCAGTTTACTTGCATACAAATGAGGTACAAAGCTAGATTTTAATCTTCCTTCTTTCCTATTGATGAGGAGTAAAGGGTTCTGATGTTGATCTGCTTTGTGATGTAGGTTTCCGACTTTACACAGCCTAGAGGGAACTGGTTCAGCATTTACGCCATGTACCAGGCTCTGCATCTTGACAATAGAGCGATCGTGCATGACTGGGGATTTGGAGCATTCTTTTCCATCCTTCCTCGTCGTTGTCCCTGGGGTTACCTCAAGGCATTGTCTAAGCGCTGGTTTCACTAGACTCAGTCACTCCATTTGTTGGACTGTGAGGTGATGATTACATCGATGGATTGGCGGTTTATCACATGTATGGAGTTTGGAGGTGTAACAATGCCTTGTACGATAGATATTACCCCGACTGCCATCAGATCCTTGATAGGAGTTCCGGCGGAGGCACTCAAGGGTAGGACTGTTCGTACAGGTCCTTTGAGCGTAGATGCTATGAGCGGGCTATTGAGTGAGCCCAAACCCGATGATGTGAGAGTCAGGGATCACATTCTTTGGCGATTGTTCCTGATGATCATTAGGGGTTGCTTTATAGCTGATAAATCTTCTACGGTGTCCTTCGCTTTGATCAGTGCAACTCGACATGTGGACCATATTGGAGAGTATAATTGGGGTTCCTATACCTTTGCCTATTTCTTCAGGGGAATACGTATGCGTTCGCAGGGCTTGATAGAGGCTTAGCTAGGATTTTACCCATTTTTGATGGTGAGTATTTTGTTTGTAATTTCCCATGTATAGGTTAAGAGTGTTGACTGACAGCAGATGTTTACCTTTGTATTGGCAGTTTTGGGCCTATGAGAGGCTCCCATGCTTACGTCCGGTGAGTGTGTTAGGATTAGATACCTACCCATGAGGACGACGATGGCATCATTCTATACTGGTGTAGGTCCCTATAGTTGAGGGTTTCACTCATTGTCGCCTATAGCTGGAGTTGTTGACAGCTGATGTCCTCACATGGATTCCCTATTCAGGGGAGCACTTGAGCATTGGATTTGAGGATGGGTACCCGACTGGTGTTGAGTACGTGATTTGCACCCGTAGGATTCCTCTCTTCACAAATGGAGGATGGGAGCTCTATTTAGGAGAGCGTGCTATCAGGAGCACCACAGGAGAGATTCGTATACCGATCTTGCCTCTTGCCAGGCATTATTGGCCTGTTTCGCAGTCACCCGTCATTGATATCCCATTGTTGGGTGTTGACGGTTTTACATTATCATAGGGTCCCTGCACTCATGAGATATTCTAGCATTGGTGGTTCCCTCGTACCATTGGAGCCTAGACCCGCGCCACTCAGTTCATGGGGGATATGGCTCCTAATCAATGATGATGATGGATTGGCTAGCCTATGTCAGAGATCCGACTCTTTTGACACAGATTGATAATTTGACCCAACAGTTGGACCGGGCACATTTCTTTTTCTGGCACTTGGGCATAGATCCTTCAGAGGCAGATACTTTTGATCCTTCCAACTCTGGCGTTGGCCCCTCAGGTAACCCATATGGCTTTGCTGGTGGAGATCCTCCCTTGTATAGGCATGACATCCCTGTGGACAGAGATCCAGTGACTCAGGAGGAGTTACATCAGGTGGACAGGATTGATGATGTAGACATTGACACCATTGTCTTCTTCTGATGTATGTTCTCATTATTTTTTTTTGATAGGCCTCTATTAGACATTGGGTAGCTTCGCCCCATTCTCGCTATATCTTTTGATAGGCCTCTATTAGTTGTAGGACAGTTTTGCCCCATTTCCCTGTATTTTAGCTGTACAGAGATGTTTTAGATGATGATATACTTAGGAATGTACGTACAGTTTTCCATTCCCTATACAATATTTCCATATATTATTTATCATGCATGTATTATGTTATGCATATGTATGTATGTCCAGAGATATTCAACATTGACCCCTGGATGATCTTATGACACGACCCACACAAATGTCTTCTTCAATAGTTAGCCGTATTGATCATACCCCACTAGTATTGGTGGGATCACGCTTGAGGTTATGGTATGATAGTATGTCATCATCAGCCAGGGTGACTATAGATCAGATGTTGCAGCATTCTATGACCCTGTTGATGTTTCAGGTTCCAGTAGGATTTGTGGAGGGCATGATGGAGCATTGGATACCAGAGAGACAAGTCTTCCAGTTTGGCATCCATGAGTTGACTCCAACTCTGGAGGAGTATGCACGATTGACGGCGCTGCCTTTGGACAGACCTTGCGCGTATATGGCCATCGGCGACATGAGCCGACAGTTTATGACTCTCACCGGGCGGAGGCAGAGATTTGTGCAGGATGAGATCACATCCAGCCATGTTATATCCCAGCATTTTTTGTTTGACAGATTTGGCTCTGAGGATAGTTATACAAGGCACTCCGGGAATTTCACCATGCCGGAGGATTATTGGCACTCAGCCAGAGTAGATGTACTACTACTATGTGTATTGTCATACATATATATGCCACGGTACATGGATGAGCTAGATATTGGCGTTATCATAGCAGTGAGAGCTCTCAGGGAGGGTCACACCATTGTATCGATGATCATCGCAGAGGCGCTAAGGTCAGCCACATGTTGCAGCACTTACCCTACAGGTGTATTCACAGGCAGTGCGGTCATGTTATACGTGTGGTTTATGTCACACTTGAGACTTATTGGCACTTTCAGACGGCATGGATATTGTTTCACCCATTATATAGCCATGTCGTACTCCTTTCAGCCTGCGGAGTGTACATATCCTGCATCGTGGTCTATTTTTCTGGCAGGGATCGGAGATCTATGTGATATATTATCGTGTATAGGGCTTAGCTCACCCTACAGCTTCATCACTCATGCTCCGGGCATGGATTATCTCCCTTTAGCTAGTTTGAGGGGCATGATTACTTACCACCCAATGGCCGTGATGTGTCCATTTGACCAGTTCTAGGACTTCCATCCTTTTGAGGGGCATTGAGTTAGCGTTTAGCTTCTCGCCACTTATCAGGAGAGGATAGATCTAGGTTGTATGCCTGTTGGGATCAACGTGAGCTAGCTGAGTTTTTCGTTAGCATTCCGGGTTGTTTTGCAGAGTATTCCGCATGGATGGAGATAGAGACGACATTGACTATGGTAGTATCCACAGTGCAGGGGATTGATTTCGATGATAGGGAGCCTATGGAGGAGACTTATATTCCCATCGAGGAGGATTTTTCTACTGGGTTGCCAGTAGTTGTGATGGATTCTCCCACTACGAGTGCTACTGTGATTCAGCATTCAGCATAGTATCTGGTACAGAGTCTACATCTGATGACCTTTAAGAGAGATTAGGCTAGGGCCTTGATGTTGACAGCTCTTGATGGGAGAGACGCCACTCGATTAGAGAGAGACGAGGCCAGATTAGGCAGAGATGGATTGATTATAGAGCGGGATGCTGCCCTATCTGCTCGGGATGTAGCCGTCACAGACAATACTTCAGTGAGATCCCTTACGACTGACATCCTTGCTGATATAAGTGCACACATTGATGAGCATCATGCCACCATGCAGTTAGCTTCGGATCTGCTAGCTCGTGTTGGGCAGGAGCTTACAGCTTTACCTCCTTCTTTGGAGAGGGATGCTATGTTAGATCTGATAGTCTGTATACATACAGATCCGTAGATAGACTTGTATTTTCCTGCACGGACTAGATTAGCCATTTTGTCATGTACAACACATATTGTATATATCAAATAGTATTATATATGGTAGGGAAATATATTTTGATTCAGTTCCCTTTCATTTGTGCCTTGATACTTGCTTGATATTTGCCTGTTTCTTCAGGGCTTGTGATCTTGATGCATTCTGAACTCATCCTTGATGTGTGGACATTGAGACATCGCAGGATCTTTTAGAACAGATCATTAATCTGTGTGTATCCCTACCATCTTTTGTTTCTTCGGACTGATTTCTGTATGTAGATGTTGAGAGGAGTGTGGCTTTTCCTCTCTGAGATTGACCGCACCATAGATGGTCGCCAGTACTCCTATTTAAGAGGAGCCTAGTTAATTCCATCTCTTATGGATTGGTGTTGCTCTTTGAGGCACAACCACAGCTTAGATGGTCGTCGGATCTCCTATTTGTGAGGAGAGGTCAGGTAGTTCCATCCCTTTGGTTTGAAGCCGATGAAATGTGGTGGATTGAAATTTGATCCCAGTACCGTGTGACAAGTATTTTTGTTCTGGTAGGGGGTTAGATCTAACCATAAATGGTTGCCTACGTACTGTTATTGAAGAGGAGACCAGGTCTGCGTAGTTCGAACCTGGTGTAAGAGGTTCAATGCTGAATGGTGTAAGGGTAGAAATATTTTTGTTGTTTTTATTTTTGAAGTGAAAGGGTAGAAGTGTTTTTGTTTTTTTTAATACGATCGGGCCATATAGAATATGGTTGCCTACATACTCCCGAATATCAGGGAGATCAAGTCGACGTAGTTTGCCCCTCAGGATGATTTGCAGCCGAAGAGAAGTTTGAATCCCATGTTCAGGCTATACTGCAGGGAAAAGAAAGTTTGATCCCGTGCTTAGGACAAACTGCAGGTGTGAAAAAGTTTGATCCTAAGTTCAGGACAAACTGCAAGCGTGAAAAAGTTTGATCCTAAGTTCAGGACAAACTACAGGTGTGAAAGGTTCAATCCCTGGTGGGATAACCGAAATTGTATGAAAGGTTTGAAATGAGGTGAAACCAGGCTATAGGCTTGAAGTGTATGTTTCCCTGAGGGGCAGAAGAGTATATAAAAAGGGTTAGAAAATCAGAATGACTGGTGATCTGATGATCCAAAACCAGGATGTTTGCTTGATGGTAACCTCAGACATAGTATCGTTTCACGGTGTTCGAGTTGATAAGTTGTGGAAATTCATTTCCGTCCATTTCCTGTAGTCTGAGAGCACCTCCTGTCAATACCTCCTTGATAACAAACGGGCCTTCCCAGTTTGGAGCAAATTTTCCCTTAGATTGAACTTGGTTGTCAATGATCTTCTTCAAAACTAAGTCATGTTGTTTAAACTGTCGTAACCGAACTTTTTTGTTGGAGGATCTGGCAATCCTTTGTTGATATAACTAACCATGGAAGATAACTGCGATTCACCTTTCGTCTATTAGAGACAATTGGAGATATTTGTCTTGAACCCATTGGTCTTCATCCAGCTGAGCGTCCATCAACACTATGAGGGATTCCATTTCCACCTCTATGGGGAGCACTGCTTCCATCCTATAGACTAATGAGTAGGGGGTTGCCCCAATGGAAGTACGCATTGAAGTTCTGTAAACTAATAAAGTCATAGGCAAGAGGTCAGGCCATCTTTTGTGATTGGCGGACATCTTCTGCATGATCTTCTTGAGGTTTTTATTAGCCGCTTCAACAACACCATTCATCTTTGGATGGTAGATGACGGAGTTAAGGTGTTTGATGTGGAATTTACTGCATAACTCCTCCATCATTTTGTTGTTGAGGTTCTTAGCATTGTCTGACATAATTACCTCTGGTTGTCCATATCGATAAATGACATTATTTTTTATGAAAGCAATGATGACTTCTTTAGTAACCCTAGGGAAGTAGGCTCCTTCTACCCACTTGGTGAAGTAGTCGATCATGGTGAAGATAAATCGATGCCCATTACTGGCTTTGGGCTCGATGGGCCCGATCACATCCATTCCCCACATTGAGAAGGGCCATGGCGAACTCATATTATGGAGTTCCCTTGGAGGGGCGTGGATAGCATTCCCATGAATTTGGCATTGATAGCACCTCTTGACGTGATCATCACAGTCAGCTTTGAGCGTAAGCCAGTAATGCCCTGTTCTGAGGATTTTCTTAACAAGTAGGGGTCCGCTCATGTGTGGGCCACATACTTGACCATAGATTTCATCCATGAGCCTCTGAGCTTGGTCTTTGTCTAGACATCTAAGGAGTCCTAATCCTGCATCTCTTTTGTAGAGTGCATCTCCGCTCAGGTAGAATTTTATAGCCATTAGATGGATCCGCCTTATTTCAGTCGGGCTCGCCTCAGCGGGTGTAGGTCCATCTCATAGATACTCCTTGATATGCTGATACCAAGGATGTTGGATGGGAGGTAGCTCATCCGATACTTCTTCAATGTAATTCCCATAGGCTGAATCCTTTTGTAGGGAAAATGGGATGCTTGGCATGTTTTCCTTGTCATATATGTTGATCAAGGAGGCCAAAGTTGCTAGCGCATCCGCAAAATCATTCCTATTCCAAGGAATGTGGAGGAAGTGTATTTCTTCGAACTCCGAAGCTATCTGTAAAACTTGCCGATGGTAAGGCAGCAAATGTAGCTCTTTGGTTTGATAGATTCCTGTGGTTTATTTGTTTACCAAGTATGAATCCCCAAAAATAGTTAACCATCTGATGCCCATTGAGTGAGCAAGTTTTAGCCCCATGATACAGCCTTCATACTCGGCTGTGTTGTTGGTGCTGAAAAACTATAATTTGATGGCGAAGGGAGACTACTCCCCCGTACCGGATACTAGAACTGCTCCAGCTCCAGAACCTTCCATGTTAACAGCTCCATCAAAATACATTTCCCATGTATGGCATACATCGTGCTGATGGTGTTGCTGAACTGTCATGACCCCTTCATCGGGGAAGCATGTTTCTAAGGGTTTGTAATCCCATGCGTTTGCGATGACCAGTTGATCCGCAATTCCTTGTCCTTTAATGGACTTTTGCGTCACGTAGACTATGTCAAATTATTGTAGAATCAACTGCCATCTGGACAGCCGACAATTTAGTATGGGCTTACTGAACACATATTTGAGAGGATCCACACGGGATATGAGATGGGTTGTATGACCATGGAGGTAATGTTATAACCTCATGGAAGCCCATGCTAAAGCAAAACAAGTCTTCTCAATCAGAGTGTACTTGTGTTCACTGCTGCTGAATCTTTTGATGAGGTAATAGATAGCTCGCTCTTGGCCTCTATCATCTTTCTGTCCCAGCATGCGACCCATAGCATTGTTATTAATGGACAGGTACATGAACAGGGGAACATTATCTCTGGGAGGTACCGAAATAGGAGCACTAACCAACTGCTCTTTGATTGTAAGGAAGGCTTTTTGACACTCATCGTTCCATTTCATGGAGGAGTTCTTCCTTAACAGCTTGAAGATGGGCTCATAGGTTGTTGTGAGTTAAGAAATAAACCTGCTAATGAAGTTGATTCTTCCCAAAAATCCTCGTATTTCCTTCTCTGTTTAAGGAACGGGCATTTTCTTGATGGCCTGGATTTTGGTGGGATCCAGCTCAATCTCTTTGTGGCTGACTAGGAAACCTAACAACTTGCCTGATTTAACACCAAAGGCACACTTGGCTGGATTCAACTTCAAGTTGTACTTACGCAACCTGTTGAAAAGCTTTCTGAGATTGTCTAAGTGGTCTTCTTCCCTTCGGGACTTGACAATGATGTCATCCACATAGATATCTATCTCTTTTTGCATTAAGTCGTGGAAAAGATCCATCATAGCTCGCTGATAGGTTTCTCCGACATTGATGAGGCCACATGACAACCGTCTATAACAAAAGGTTCCCCAAGGCATGATGAAAGCAATTTTCTCACGATCCTCCTTAGCAACAAAAATCTAATGATACCCCATGAAGCAATCCGTAAAGGAGTACATGCCGTATTGAGCAGTATTATCAATGAGAATGTGGATAAATGGCACAGAAAAGTTATCCTTAAGGAAAGCTTTGTTCAAATCCCGGTAATCCACACAAACTCTCACCTTTCCTCCTGGTTTAGGCACGGGGACTATGTTTGATAGCCATTCAGGGTATGTAGACACCATGATGATGCCTGCTTGAAATTGTTTCACATTTTCTTCTTTAACCTTTAAACTCCACTCAGCTTTCAATCGCCTGAGCTTCTACCTGACTGGCTTGAATCCCTTTTTAATGGGAAGGCAATGAAGGACAATGTCAGTGGACAAACCCACCATGTCTTCATGAGACCATGAAAATACATCCTGGAATTGGGTTAGTAGCGCAACCATGTCATTCTGTTGGTTTGGGGTAAGGTCTGAACCAATTTGGATTAGCTTAGGGTTTTCTAAGGTTCTGAGATTGAACGAAGTGGTTTGATCAAGATTAGGTTTAGGTTTGTCTTCGACCCATTCCTTAATCTCCTAAGTTATCTCAATGTCCTCTTGTACTTCCATCAAGTCTGAGTCCAACTTTTCATCAAAGTTACAGTCCTTGTGGAGAAAAGGCACCTCATCAGCAAGTACAGACACATCTAAATTCAGAGTCCTGAAACAAAATATGCTTTCACTTAATATATGAAACTGTTTAATCATACAAAGTGTTAACATGTACTGATAAAATAACTGCTAATACTATACAAAAAAGTAAGCAGTTAAAGTTATCTACAAGGCAGATGGAATATCTGACCGTTTTACCCTCGTCGACCAATGCATAGAGTGCTGCTCCAATTATCGAGGGTAAAGTCCTGATGGACTACAGTGATGGAGGGGCTATCATCGTCCTCCTTCTCCCTGATGATGACCATGATATCTGGGCAATCATCGTCTGGGGTGTATCTGTTTGTATGTTCATCATGGACAATGATGCGTATGCCTGACATCATCAGGGCGATGTCTTGTTTATGTTTCTGTTCCCTCTCTTCCACTTCGGGATCAGGAATTAGGACCTCTTTTGCTTTTACCAGTACTGGTTTGGGAAATAGCATAGCCATAACATAGGCTGGCACCTTAACGGGAGACTGTATCAGCTCAAGAGTTACAGGTGGAGAAAATCATCGTATGGCAGAAGTTGAAGGAATTTGTTTATGCTTATGAGGATTACTGTGACTGAAGCTAACATAATAGCCTAATCCAACTGTCCCTGTTTGACTGGGCACTTGAATAGGGTGCTTAATACCCTGATGATCTTTGCCCAACCCTTGTCCAGGTTGATGACCCAATGACATCATCTCTTGAGTGGCCGACTTAACCTCGACAGAAATCTTGGGTATGAGAGGTGGTGCCCTAATTGGATGGTAATGAGTGTTGCTCACCTCCAGGGCATGGAAACTGACCGGTTCAACTTCTAAATTAAAGCTGATTATTGGTATATAACTTTGTTCTGGACATTCCGGCTCAGCATTAACAGTGACTAGGCTATTGTTGATAATGTACTTGAGTTGCTGATGAAGGGTGGAAGGGACAGCTCTAGCCATATGAATCCATGGTCTTCCCAACAGCAGGTTTTATCCCTTGGCTATTTTGAGCAAGTGAAAGGATACACTGAATGTATGTGGACCAATCTCCACTGCTAATTCAATTACTCTAACGGCATTTCGTCGGGACCCATCAAAAACTTTGATAACCATATGGCTGCTTTTGATCCTCTTGGGGTTGATATTCATCTTCTCCAAAGTAGTATAAGGACATATGTTAAGAGATGAACCTCCATCTATCAAGACTCCTCCAACTATATATCTGAAGGACAAAACTGCTATATGCAACGGCTTGCAATAACCGGTCCCTTCAGCGGGTATGTCGTCATCAGTGAAAGATATCACATTGTTGTTAAAAATGTGATCAATCAGATGCTAGAATTTTTCCACGTCCACTGATTTTGGTAAATGGGCTTCTTCCAAGACCCTTAGCAATACCTTCCTGTGATCTCCGGAAGCGAAAACCAAGTCCAATATGGAAATTTGTTGTGGAGCTTCTTTCAAGCTTAAAACCACTTTGGCTTCATTATGGCCCATGGTACGGAAGAATTCTTCAATCTTCTCCATGGGAACTTTCCCATTTGATTTGATGGCGGTCTTCATCACCCGGTGGGGAAGAAACAGTGGATTCTCCTTCGACATTGCAGCAGTAGTATATGAAGTAGATCCTTCAGCCTACCCATAATTCCATAGGACTTTGTGTAGACTGACAACAGGATACTGTGGTCTGAATGGTAAGTTAATTGGCTCTGGTGCAGCCACTTTCAAAGGATTGTTAGCTCCTTTAAGTTGAATTGCTTGTATGGTGAGTGGTCTGGCAGCCAAATCATCCTCAACGGAGATAACTACGATGCTGTCCTTCCATTTTGTAGAACATGTGTTCCCACTCTCGAGTAACAAAGTGTCATTGTCTGCCATTTGTAGGACACCGCTGTTAATTAAATTTTGAATGAGGTGGAGGAGTGCCCAGCATTCTTCTGTGTTGTGACCGCGAGAGTGGGAGTGATATTAGCATACTCCCTCAGAGTTGAACCATCTGGAACGGGGATTGATTGGAGGTAGAAGGGTTGTAATTCTTCCTTCATTGATTAACATTTGAAATATCTCCTCCATAGGTTGGCCAAGGTACGTAAATTCTCGTTTATTGGCAAAATCTTGACGGGCTTTGGCACTTGCTCTTTTTGAAACTTTATCCTCCAGTGTGTCACTTTTTGAAGGCGAGGATGGAATATTCATGACAAAAGGAAGGAGAGTAGCATACTCCTGACTGATTAATTGGCGTGTGACTTGGTATTGATGAATCACCAGTTCTGCCAATTGATCCACTTGTTTGCAAAGAGCCTTAATCTTTTGCTCCATCATAAACTGGAACAGTGCATAATCCCATCTGTCAGCACCGTCTTTCCTGGTCTTGGAAGATTCAACAACGTAATTGGAACACTGTCCATTGCCCCAATTAATCATATTGACCTCTCCTTCTTTGTGTTGAGGAAGAGGATTGTCTTGAACATGAGGTTGGTCGGGTTTAGTCACAAAAATCTCCCCATTGTCGATTAAGTCCTGGATCTTGTGTTTCAAGGCCTAGTAATCCTGAGTGTCATGTCCCGGTGCCCCGGCATGATAAGCACACTTTCGAGTAGCATTGAAACCCTTCCCATTTGGGTTGGCTGGTGGAAAAAGATGTGTAATTTTTTTTTTGAGTAGTCAGAAGAGCAAGGATATTCTTGAGTGAGTCCCCTAAGGGTGTGAACACCCAGGGGCATTTGACTTTTCCACCTTTAGGCAATGGAGGTTTTGAAGACTGTGCTTGCAAAGGGGAGTAGTTTCTCCTCTGGATAGGCATGTTCTGACTGCCTTTTTGACCTTGTAGTATTAATGAAACATCTTCCTCTTTCTTTTTATAGACCCTCAGGGGTTGTTTCCATAAGTTCCAGACTGGATGTGCTCAACAACTGCTTTAAGAGCGGCTAGGTCTTGAATCTTTCCTGACTTCAATCCCATCTCAGCCATCTCTCCGTGCTTGATCATTTCAGAAAATGGCTTGCCAATGCCAGCTAAAACTCTTTCATAGAAAGGAGCTTCTTGTATGTCTATAAAGGTCATGACCATTTCTGATTCTGTCATGGAAGGAATAACTTAACCAGCGAGGCGCCTCCACCTTTGAGCGTACTCTCTGAAAGACTCATTAGACTGTTTCTTAAACTTGGTAATCTGGTACCGGTCAGGAGCCATTTGAGATTGAAAGCTGTATTGGGTGAGGAAGGCATGAGCTAGTTCCTCCCAGCTATGGATCTTTAAGTTGTCTAATCTGGTATACCACGATCGGGCTTCTCCAGTCAGACTTTTCTGGAATAGCTGTATTCTAAGCTTTTCGTCCTCTACATAAGATCCAAGTTCTCCTATAAATATCTTCAAATGTGTTTAAGGATCCCCTAACCCATCATACTTTTCAAAGTCAAGAGTTTTGAACTTCTCTGGATAATGAACACTAGGGAATATACAAAGGTCAGCATATGAAACACTCCCATGTGTTTCAATCCCTTTGATAGAACGGATGGTTTCCTCCATTTGAAGGACTTTCTTCCTGATATCACCGGTGTCTGGATCTTCTTTAAGATAGGTGTTTTCAGGAATTTTGTTGGTTTTATCCAACTGAAGTTCAGTATTTGTTTTATCTGAACTTTGTGTTCCTCCTTATGCAGAGGATTCTGTATGTACGGGTATTCGCAAACCCTTAGTAGATTAGTGTAATTCCTTAAGCAGAATAGCCAAATCTATAATTTGTTTGCTTAATCCGTAAAACTCTTCTCGCGAGACAGGAGCAAGATTAGACTGGTCAAATGAAGACATAGTTGGTTGTAGGCTCGTGGCCTTTTTGGATTTTGAGCGGGTAATAGGCCCAATTGTTTCCCTACAAAAACTTATGTAGTTTAGTTTTAGGGAATGTATAAATATTTACATGCTATCATAATGTGTCCATTTTAGGAATATTATCCTGCAAAACGGATGTAATTTGATAGCATGTCATGTATTAATATGCATGTGCAAATATTCTTCATATTTGCCATTACATAAATAATTTATAGTAGTGCCGAATTCCTCATGGGCATGAGAGCCATCTAAGGAAATTCAAACACCGTGAATAATTTACAAGCTGCTTACACCTGAAAATGTCCATCACAGAGGCCAGAACCTAGATTCATTGGGATGAATCAGTGATCACATGATTCCTAGGCTCACATGATGCCGATTTTTATATAAAAAAGCGATGGCGATTATATATATAAAAAGTCAGAATATATATATCTGAGACATGATCAACCACCATGAAGCACCTCCATGGGGGGATCAGAAATGTAAATATATAAAAGCGATAAATATATATATAGAGACATTATCAACCACCACAAAGCACCTCCATGGGGGATCAGAAATGTAAATAAAACAATAAATGCGATCAACCGCCACGAAGTATACTCTAGGCGGGACTAAATGTAAAGAAAGTAGTAAAAACGATCAACCGCCGCGAAGTAAACTCCAGGCGGGACTAAATGTAAAGAAAGCAGTAAAAGGCCACGAAGTAAACTCCAGGCTTGACAGAAATGTAAACATATATAAAAGCAATAAATGCACAAGATATATATCGATCCCGGCTCGGTTTATCATTTCAGCGATTTTTTTCTATATATATATATAAAAGTAGTAAACGCACAGGATATAAAATTCAGGCTCATCGAACAAAGTTCGACAACAGTTCATATATATATATATATATATATATATATATATATATATATATATATATAAAAAGCAATAAACGATCCGGATATAAAATCCGGGCTCATTGGATGAAGTCCGATAACAGTTCATATATATATATATATATATATATATATATATATATATATATATATATATATATATATATATATATATATATATATATATATAAAGCAAGTAAACGCTCCGACATATAAGTATATAGACATTAATGAAAACCACGGACCGATGTCCGGCCATACACACAACACGACTCACAATGTGAAGAAGAGTGTGTGCAAAGATGAAGAGAAAGGCTTTATAATGTGTAACAAGGCTTACAGTGGGCTATCAAAGAAGACTTCTATGACTTTAAGTGGATGAACACTCGGCTCCCGTCAGTAAAAATATAGCTATATGTGAGCTAACAAGTGTTTAAAATGAGAAAGCACTCAACATGGGGTTTGTACAGAGCAAATTTGACAGGGCTTTCTCGCCTTTTTTCTCTTGAATATGGCCACCCCAAATTATTTATAGATTTGGGAGCCGCAGTGTACTATGGCAATACCAAAAATGCACCCACACTGCTGGGGGTCCCACCGTCTCAAAGTACGTGTACACGTGCAACGTGATATCCGCTCGAACTTGCAAAACTTCAATCCGAGCATCCGATTGAGGTGTATAAGACCTGTTTCAGACGGCTATTATCGAGAGCTACACAATGACATGGGATTAGAGGTTGTACGAAGTCAAGAAGATTGAACCATGTCCTATCTCTTCAGGCTTCAAATTCTATCTGGTGTGCTGTCTTGCGTAGTAGTCACTCGGGATTACAACTCCTTGGACATTGTTGTGTAGAATGTATGTTGATTGTTATTTGTTGAGACAGCGCTATGTGGGGTTGAGGTGGCCATTTGACTTTGCCCTTCACCGGGGTTATATACGGTTTTGGCAGATAAAGTTGACGTTGCTCAGGGTTATCGCTGAGATTGGATCGCTGCAAGTGTTGATTGTCCTCAGGGTTGTCTTTGAGGTGTGCCTGTCCTCCCGGGGTTATCTCCGGGTTTGGGAATTGATTGCCTTGGTGGGAGTCCTGAAGTTGAAGCTGAATGCATGCATTTAAAACAAGCATTTCTAGGGTTATTGTTTATGTGATCTTGGGGCAAGCATAAATTTGATGCCCCTGTCAGTATTCAATTAGTTGGGACTGCCGACTCCAAGGCCGACTAACATAGCATTACAGCTAGTTGATAGATCCATCACGTATCCACGGGGAATTGTTGAAGATGTGTTGTTAAAGGTGGACAAGTTTATCTTTCCGGCTGACTTCATCATCTTAGACTACGAGGAGGACAAAAGCATACCAATCATATTGGGGAGACCATTCTTAGCCACAGGCAAGACTTTGATAGATGTGCAGAAAGGGGAACTCACGATGCATGTTCATGATCAGGAGGTCACCTTCAATGTCTTCAAAGCCATGAAGTTCTCGACAGATGAGGTACAGAGTTCTGTGGATTATAAACCATTGAGATGTATCATTGCTGAAAAATTTAGAATTGGAGGACGATGCAGTCGACGAACTTGTGTAATACCTGGATGTCATCCCAAAATTCAGGAGATTTGGAATACCGGTCGAGCCATTGACAAAAGCTGGAGAGTAATCGGTCAAATTAAAGCCATCTCTTGAGACACCTCCAGAACTTGAATTAAAACCACTTCCAGAACATCTTAGGTACGCATTTTTAAATAAAGATTCAAGGCTACCTGTGATTATTTCTTCTGCACTAACATCGTTTCAAGAAGAAAAACTGCTACGAGTACTTAGAGAGTTTAAATCCGCTATTGGATGGACCATAACAGATATTAAAGGGATCAACCCTTCGTTCTGTATGCATAAGATCTTGCTGGAAGATGGGAGAAAACCGTCGATTGAGCAACAAAGAAGACTTAATTCGATAATGAAAGAAGTGGTCATGAAAGAGCTACTGAAATGGCTGGATGCAGTAATAATTTATCCGATTTCAGACAGCTCATGGGTGAGCCTAGTGCAGTGTGTGCCAAAGAAGGGTGGTATGACCGTTGTGACCAATGAAAATAATGAGTTAATTCCAACACGCACAGTGACGGGGTGGAGAGTCTGCATGGATTACCGTAGGCTCAACAAAGCTACAAGGAAAGATCATTTTCCACTACCATTCATCAATCAGATGTTGGATAGATTAGCAGGTCATGAGTATTATTACCTTTTGGATGGATATTCAGGCTACAATCAGATTATGATAGCTCCAAAAGACCAAGAAAAGACTACCTTCACATGCCCATACGTCACTTTTACTTTTAGAAGGATGTCTTTCAGATTATGCAATACTCTAGCCACTTTTCAGCGATGCATGATGGCTATATTTTCAGATATGGTGGAGCAGAACGTGGAAGTATTTATGGATGACTTCTCAGTCTTTGCAGACTTTTTTGATTTATGCCTCGAGAATTTAGTTCTGGTTTTGAAGAGATGTGTTGAGACGAACTTAGTGCTGAACTGGGAAAAGTGCCATTTCATGGTGCAGGAAGGAATTATACTGGGACACAAGGTTTCGAAGAAGGGACTTGAGGTGGATAGAGCGAAGTTGGACACGATTGAGAACTTGCCACCACCTACTTCCTTAAAAGGTGTTCACAGTTTTTTTTGGGACATGCATGTTTCTACCGCAGATTTATCAAGGATTTCTCCAAGATAACCAAACCACTATATAGTCTATTGGAGAAAGATATACAGTTTAACTTTGATGAAGCCTGTGTGTCAGCATTTGAGCACTTAAACAGAAAAATAACTTCAGCACCTATGATTACCGCGCCAGATTGGGAATTGCCATTTGAGTTGATGTGTGATGCCAGGGATTACGCTGTAGGGGCTGTTTTGGGGCAGAGGAAAGAGAAGATTTTTCATGTGATATATTATGCCAGCAAGACCCTTACAGATGCACAACTAAACTACACTACCACAGAGAAAGAGTTGTTGGCAGTAGTGTACGCCTTTGATAAATTTCGAGCATATCTGATTAGCACAAAGGTGATAGTGTATAGGGATCACGCGATAATTCGACATTTAATGGCAAAGAAGGATGCAAAACCCCAGTTGATCAGATAGATTTTACTACTGCAGGAATTTGATTTGGAGATCAAAGACTGAAAGGGAATTGAAAACCAAGTGGCGGACCACTTATCGCGACTAGAGAATCCGAAAAGGCAGGCAGACGATAACGTTATGATCAATGAGACTTTTCCAGATGAGCAGTTGTTTGTGGTGAAAGGGGAAGTGCCATGGTTTGCAGACTACGTGAAATACTTGGTGAGTAAGATGGTACCTTCTGACTTGGTGGGTTATCGAAAGAAGAAATTTCTGCATGATGTTAAATGGTATATATGGGATGAGCCTTACTTGTTTAAACAGTGTTCTGATCAAATGATAAGGAGGTGTATTCCGTATAGTGAGACCGAGGGATTTTGCAGGATTGTCATGCTTCGATGTATGGAGGTCACTATGGTGGTGAAAGAACAGCGGCCACAGTACTACAAGCAGGATTCTACTGGCCAACAATTTTCAAGGATGCATCTGATTTTGTCCAAATGTGATTGTGATAGATGTCAGCGAGTGGGGAACATCTCCAAAAGAAATGAAATGCCTTTGAATACGATCCTTGAAGTAGAAATTTTTGATGTTTGGGGAATTGATTTCATGGGACCTTTTATTTCTTCCTGCGGAAATCTCTATATCTTGCTCGCAGTGGATTATGTCTCGAAATGGGTAGAAGTGGCTGCTGTCCCGACAAACGATGCCAAGGTCATCCTCAGATTTTTACACAGAAGCATCTTCACTAGATTTGGAACTCCAAGAGCTATCATCAGTGACGAAGGCAGTCATTTCTGCAACAGGTAGTTTACAGCTTTGTTAGCTAAGTATGGGGTGCACCATCGCATTGCTACAACTTATCACCCGCAAACGAATGGCCAAGCTGAAGTGTCGAATCGAGAAGTTAAGAGAATCCTGGAAAAAGTTGTGAATACCACACAGAAAGACTGGTCGTTAAAATTGGATGATGCAATATGGGCTTATAGAACTTCATACAAAACTCCATTGGGCATGTCACCTTTTTAACTCGTGTATGGAAAAGCCTGTCACCTTTCTATGGAGCTAGAGCATAAGGCATACTGGGCACTACGGAAGCTCAATTTTGATTTGAAAGTTGCAGGGGAGAAACGTCTACTCCAACTCAATGAGTTGGATGAATTTAGATTACAAGCATATGAGAACTCGAAGTTGTACAAAGAGAAGGTGAAGAAATGGCATGACCGAAAAATCATGGATAGGACATTTGAACCGGGACAAAGGGTTTTGCTTTATAACTCCAGACTTAAACTTTTTCCTGGAAAGCTGAAATCAAGATGGTCAGGACCATTTATAGTGAAAACTGTCTTTCCGAATGGCGCAATTAAAATATATGATCAGATTCCGGACAAGCCTTTTAAGGTGAATGGACAGCGATTGAAGCATTACTTTGGTAGTGAGGTGGACTAACAGAAAGTCGCCTCAATTCTCTCTTCGACGTGAGAATTAGAGACAGTCAAGCTAATTGACTATAACTTAGCGCTTGATGGGAAGCAACCCATTATTTCTATCTCTATTTTCTTTGTATTCCGTCAGTAGAGTAATTAGTTAGATCATCTCTATTGCATGTTTGATACATTATATGTTAAGCATAATGGAGTGCGTAGTTGCATTTGCTTTGAGAGGTGTTTGAAGTAGGATAAAGTTTATTTAGTCCTACCTGCTGCTCATCATTTCATGCCTTAACAGTGTGCATTCATGTCCATGTAGGTATTTGTCAGTGCACTAATCACTGATATACGGTTTGGGAGTAAATAGTTTATAGTACAGGAAAATTGCATCGCGCGGTCGCGCATGCCAGCACCAAAAAGTCAAAAGCTTCTATATCCAATCCATACCACAATCCTCTACTTTCATGGCATACATGCAGGTTCTACATTTCGGTAGCGCAGCCATGACATCGTCGATCTTCAAAATCTAATTTTTTTTTTAAAGGTTTTAAAACCGACTCGTGGTTTAATTGGTTTTGCACTGGCCAAAATAGAAGCAAACCCTTCAGCACTCTAATAACATCATAACTCCTCAGCTATAATAACTTCTCAGCACGAATCCCCGATTCTCCCCACTTTCAACGTTTAGCCTCACGCCTCTCCTTCACAGGTATAAAGCTAGGGTTAATGTTTGGATTGTGCAACAACTAGTTTGGGGGTCAGGAGTATTCAATCATTATCAAGCCACTCATCTACATTCTATCTATCATCTGTAAATGGGTTCCAAAAGAGCACGCTCCATCCCCATCTCTTCTTCATCAGAATCTTCCTCTAGTAACCAAGAAGAGGATGTCGTGGACCACAGAAAATTTATCAGTTTGGAAGCTCAACAAGAGTATTATCGTATTGTAGCCAAATCCTTTGTGAAGAAACGGGGGTTTAAACCTGAAAAGCAAGATGGCCAACTATGGAATATGATACGTGAAAGAGACTGGGTTGGTTTGGCTGTAACTCCTATGCCTATTCCCATGGGGGTTGTGCGAGAGTTCTACGCGAATGCTAAGGAGATGAAAGGAGGGATAACACTGGTTCGAGGAGTGCAAGTGGACTTCCGACCACCAAATGATCAAAGCGATCTTGAAATAAATGGCGCTTTTCCGATTGGGTTACGCTAATTGGGTCACATGTGCACATTTGATGACAGACTTGGACTTAGTGATTTCTGAATTGTGCATTCTGGGCACCAAATGGAATTATAAGGTAGGGACGACTGAGCCAAAATCTTTTCCAGCATCCGCCTTGAATCGATATGCCAAGGCATGGAATCTGTTTATCTGCGCCAAATTAATTCCATCAGCTCACCAGCATGAAATAACCACTGAGCGGGGTATCATTTTATGGGGCATTGTCAGAGGCAGGTACATTGACGTCGACCACCTTATTCATCAAAACATGTTGTGTTATTTGCGGGGGAGCACGACTAGGAGTATTCCACACGTGTCTGTGGCAGCCATGTTGTGTACACAACAAGGAGTCCCGTGGAATAACGAGCAGCTGCAGAACCTGAGCCATGATATCACACATGCTACTATTGCCAAATTCAAGGATTAGACGGGTGGTGAACCGCATCCGCAAGGACTAGGTTTTATTATCCAGCCCACCTACCTAGAGACATCACAGCAACCCCCTCAAACCGATGAGGCAGGTCCCTGGACACGACCACAAGCTCCTTATGGTGATCGCCAGCTCTGAAGGTTGGAGCGGCGAGTCGATGACATGTATGATATCTTTGGAGCGTTTACTACAGGTCTCATGAGGGCCTTGGTCGAAGCCTTTGCACAATAAAGAACGATGCTAGAGTGGCCCCAATTTGGGACTGCAGTGCCATATCCACCACCAGATTCACCACCCGAGGAGGGTGGTCAAGTCGATCAGTAGGGGAGTTTTCTGTACCCTTTACCTTCATTCAATGAGGCATTGAATACTTTAAGTTTGGGGGTATTGGGGAGTAGTAGAGTAGCATGTAGTTTAGTTTTGCATGATCAGTTTTCATTTCTGCATGTTTAGTTTATTTGTTTTATTGATCAGTTTTCATTTATGCATGTTTAGTTTATTTGTTTTATGGGGTAGAAAATTTTTGTTTTAGTTAATTTGCATGTCTCACAAAATTCTTGCTTTATAGAAATTCTTGCCTAAATGATGATGATAGTGAATTGTGAAGGATTTTAGAGTATATTGGATAACATGAGCGTAGTTATAATGTTTTACGATGGAATTCATGTGCTGTTTAAATGCTTTTGGTTTGCACAGATGTGTTCACAATCACTTGTAGGTATAAGAAATATGTGTTGCACTACTTGTTAGAAAATGTAGTTTTAAAAAGAGAAATATGTGGAACATGCAGGTAGACTAGAAAAACATTGACATTCAAACTTTAGGAAAACATGGGTATGCTATGTATAAAAAAAAATTAAATAGCAATAACGTGGCTAGTCTTATTTGGTATTTGGCTACTTGAGTAAAAATCATTGGGGATTGTCTTTACACCTAGCGCCCTAAGGTCTTTCATGGTCTGGGAGTCGTTGGTTGAAAGCTAGCTAAAGGGTAGCAATGTTGCCTAATGGAATAAGGCATTGCACAGTCATGTATAAAAAAAAGAAAAAGAAAAGAAAAATAGCAATAAACACCGCGGGAAAGAGCGAAAATCGCCCTCGTGAGTAGCAATAAATCAGGTAAGCCCATTGTTGAACTTTAGTTTGCTTGGATATGTTGGAACAGTCTTCGTTGCATAAGTATACATGATTCTTAATTTAAACTATAATTTTCTGTTTTGAGCAGTTTAGCATGTGTATTCTTTGCTTGAATCAAGTTTTGGTGAACACTATACACACACACACAACATTTCTATAGCATGTATGAATTATCTAAGTGTATGATGTTATGACCATAGTTTAGTTTGAACTTGTATTCTTGAATCTGGATAATTAGCTGAGGCATTTTGAACTGAAATTTTGTTTAAGTTGGAATGATGTGAGACTAGTTTGCATAGTAATTTAGCTGCATAGTAGTGCTTTTGCATTGTCATTGTTATTTAGCATGCATTGCTTGAGGGCAAGCAATAGTTCAAGTTTGGGGGTATTTGATAAGTGGGTTTTACACCTACTTAATTTATGCGAATTATGCCCATCTCAAGTCCATTTTAGTATGTTTTAGTTGCATTTCATGTTATTTTGCATTGCATGTACTGAGAACTCCTTTTGGTGAAAAAGTGCAGGAAATGGCCTAATTTGGTGGTATTAGAGGGCACGAGGCTAATGGATGCATGAGGTGAGGCCCAAACTTGCTGATGTAGATACCACCAAATTAGGCCATTTCCTGCACTTTTTCACCAAAAGGAGTTCTCAATACATGCAATGCAAAATAACATGAAATACAACTAAAACATACTAAAATGGACTTGAGATGGGCATAATTCGCGTAAATTGATATCTAATAAGTAGGTGTAAAACCCACTTATCAGTTATCTCCGGAACTGCAACTGTACTCCTTGGGGTTATCTCCAAGGTTGACATTTTCTTTCCCGGTGTTGTTTCCGAGACTGAGACTGAACATCTCGGGGTTATCTCCAAGATGAATCGGCCTTCTCCGGTGGAATTTCCGGTATTTGCATTGCTATCTTTGAGGTTATCTCTGAGATCGGGAAAGGATACTCCCGGTGTGTTTTTCAAGGTTGAAACTTAACTTCTAGTGGTATCCGAGATTAAGCTGAGCTGTCTTCCAGGGTTATCTCTGAAAGAAGATTCCGCACTTCCTGCAATGTTAGTAACAGGTCGGTAGAAAAATTTCGAGTGTCTACAAGAGGCCTGTTGAGGATTTTGTGGACCCTTGTTACTACATTGAAACCTATCTCAAGTCATATAACCACCTGTTAAAGCCCATGAGTGGTAGCAATGGTTGGCCTACCACTGACTTACCAATCTTGTTGCCTCCATTGACTAAAAGATTGGCTGGAAGGCCAAAGAGATGTAGAAGGAAAGATCCAAATGAAGAAACAAAGCAGACTGATAAAATTTCAAGGAAAGGGACTCCAATGATGTGTTCCAAATGCAAGCAATATGGACATAATAAAACAGGTTGTAAGAACCCTATTTTAAAAAACCCTAATTTTCTATTAAAACCCCTAATTTTAAATTAGTGTGTTTCATTAAAATTTTATTACACTTTAATTTTAATTTTTCAAACCCTAGAAATTATTTGGGAAATTTTAAGGCTTAAAATCTAGTGATTAAACCCTAGATTAAAGCACCTTGAACAAGAATACCCTTGAAATTATAAGTGAAATTACTAAAATACCCTTTTTATCCCATTCGTGCATTATTTGCTAGCCAAATCTTTACAAATCCGGCCAGCCACCCTACCCTATCAACCTAGCAGCTAGATTAACAGCACATCAGCCATTGCAAATTCATTGTATCAATTCATTACATAATTTAAGAGAGAGAAAATCCTCATTTTGGCCTAATTTGTTCACAAACACTTAGCGATATTCTCTCAAGACCAAACCCACGAAATTTCAGTGTTAGATCAGTCACCAAGCAAGCCCCACGATTACGATTATCAGATCAGGAGAACAGAATCAAGATCAAAGCTTAGAAAAGGTGCAAACCCTAAAATTTGAAAATCTTTTGATCTTATGTTAGATGTAATTTTTTTTGTGTTAAACATGTTGTATGGGGTGTTAATCAATGATCTGGGTTGCTAGATGTTAAATCCATAACATCTAGAGGCTCAGATTTGAGGATTTTCCAAATCTGGAAATTTTAGAAAATAAGGGTTTGACAGTGAATGTCAGAACCCATAGATCTCAGTCGGTTAGGTGTTTTTATGTTTTTAAAGTTTTTACTTATAGTATGTTATGAGCACTTTAATATGGAACTTGAATCAGGTCCATATCTATTGTAGATTAAAAGTTATTTAAGGTCAAAGTGGGTTGACCGGCATTGACCGACTGTTCTTGAAGCCCAGAATTTGTCCAGAAAGTCTGACAGGCATATTGATGGCCTGTGATCTTGCTCCTTGTAATGATTTAGGCCATGTTGTTGTAATAGACGTGTAGTTTGACACGAATACTACACCTTAAAACCCATAGAACAACCAGATCTGTTACATGATCAAAGATATGGGTGGTCAAACGAGGGTTGACCACCAGCCTTATGAGTTTCTGGGAAAAACCCAGATTCGTGAACAACTTTTCTGACATGGTTTGACCAGATTATATTTTCTTGTTGTGTTGTTGTTTTATTGATGTTTTGTAATAGATCTATTTAGTTACATGTTTTCTACGACCTGGACCTCTTAGATCACAAAAATAGTGCACGATCATCATATAGTGGAAGCTTCAAAGTGGTCACTCGACCTGTTCTTCATTTCTGGGTAAACCCAGAAATGAAGAACAACCCTGACAACTTGTTCAAGGCCCCAAATCTCACTCGTGTTGTACTGTTTGGCCATGTTTATTATGATATCGTGTAGTATTACATCAGTACTATAATATCTGACCATTAACTAGACTAGAAACTCATTACACAAGGAATAATCGTTGGTCAAACAGGGCACCTCAACCACTGACTTGTCAGTGTTCTTGAGGCCAAGAACACCTAACATGACAGATGAGTGTCGCTATAGCCTATAGCGACGGTTCTTAATAATTTTATTTTACTAAATTTCGGAAAATGATTAAAAATAGAAAAAAAAATTAGTTTTAATTATTAAAAATACCAAATAAATTATTAAAAATTATTTTAAAGTCCGAAAATTAGTTTTAATTATTTTAAGTATATTTCATAAATATTTAATATTTTTGGAATATAAAAGGTATTTAATTTATTTAAGTATGATATTAAATAAATTAGTTAAAATGATTTTAATACATGAAAAATCATTTAAAAATATGTTATGATATAAAAAGATATTTTAAGTTATTTTCTATGACTTTTAATATTTTGTGATGAATTTCATTAATAATTAAATATTAATGATGAGTAAGTTATTTAATAAATATATTAAATAAATGATAAAAATATAAATTAATGATTTAAAATTTATATAAAGATGATTTAAAGGTTATAAAAATATTTTAAGTTATAAATATAACTTTTGATATTTTGTCATGAAAAATATTAATATTTTAATATTAAGGATATTTTATTTATTTAATAATTATATTAAATAAATAGTTTTAAAATGGTTTTATTAATTTAAAAATTATTTTAAAAGGATATAAATGAATTAAAAATATTTTAAGTTATAATTAATGACTTTTAATATTTGGATAAATAGTACATTAATATTTAAATATTAATGATAATTATTTAAAAATGATTTTAAATATTTTAAAAATCATTTAAGGGTAATATTAATACTTTAAGAATATTTTGGGTTATTAAATAACCTTAATATTTTGGCAATAGTTTCATTAATAGTTTAATATTAATTAAATATTAATGATAATAGAATTGTTTAATATTTAAATCATTTAATTATGATTCCGGTGTTTGAAAAATTATGATAAATTATTATAAGTGTTTAAAAAATTATTTCTAAGTCATTTAAAAATAATATGACCGATAATTACAGTTATTGAACTAACTGGATAGAGTCTTAGACTCGTTTATTACCCGATAAAACTATCGGTACACCGACATATTTCAGAAATTGATCAGGACTTAAATACTTTGACTATATTAATGATTGTCTGTGATTCAATGACTGTTGAATATGTGTGACAAGGTGATTAGGTTATGTGCTGACTGCAATAGGCAGTATTATGTGTTGTGATATGTTATTCTAATCAGTAAAATGATCTTATTACTGATAGGTGATTTCATAAAAGATAAAACTAAGTTGTGAATTGTAAGCAGCGCATCAGGCAAGTATCCTACCTTTACATTTTCTTTATGCAATGGACATGAGTAAGAATATTTCAGAATTATATAATTACTGTACAGATTATTAACCCTATATTATATACGCTCATTGATTATCAACATGTTAGTATATGGTAATTCAGATATATATTCTGTTTGTTAATTTCTGTAAATGGTTATACAAGTGTCCCCACTTGGATAATCATTGTATTTAATCACATATTGATACACCTTTGTTAATTACATATATATATATATATATATATATATATATATATATATATATATATATATATATATATATATGTGTGTGTGTGTGTGTGCGTGTGTGTGTGTGTGTTGAATTATAGATTATTGTTGAACAAGATAAAACCTTTGATTTGGAACCCCGACAAGTATGAACATCCCTTACACGGGAAAACTTTTTATGGACCCAAGGTGGAAAGAGTGAACGATAATATCATTCTTGCATGTAGTATTGATCAATACGGGGTACAACGGGCTGATCACCCCCCGTAAGTTATGACGGTTTGCGGATGAAGTTCTGCTAAACCTATTCAAAAATTGAAAACAATGTTCATAGTATGTCACCTTAACCTTATATATAGTCAATACGTAGTTTCAAAATTTGATAGAGAGTTATTATGTTATTATTATCGGTTCAGATTACTTCACAACTATTGACTTGTTGTAGAAGGGTAGTACAAAGAAAACATTTAACCCTTTCAGCTAATATTTATAATTGTTATTACTTGTTGGGCACTCAAATGCTCACTCTTGCTTAAATTAAATATTTTCAGTTAAGTATGATCAACCCGAAGGCTCAGGCAAGAACAAGGGAAAAGGAAAGCTATTCGAATGAATTTATAATATTCTGTGTAATAGTTATAGGTTATTATGACAATGATACTTATTATCTATGATGTAATGAATGTTTAAAGGTCTCCTACCTGGGAGTAAACTTTGATGCATATATAAATTAAGTTTGAATTTTATATTATTGTTATTATTATTAGGATTATTCAGCTTATAGAAATGGTATCGTGACGCACCGAGTTCGGGTTTCAAGTACCCGGATTTGGGGGCGTCACAACAATAACTTCATTACATAACTTAGTACAACACAAAATGCCATTTGTTGATCAATAATAGACATTACATTGCATTAACAGGGCATACATAAAATGAATCCATAACTTCATTACATAACTTTGAATGCTTAAAATTCCATGAATACATAACTTAGTACAACACAAGTCACCATCCATGACAATATCACATACAGTTGTAATTTCTTATTTGCCTCTCCTAGTCTAACAGTTTCCAACTCCAATTTTAAGGCCTCCCTTTTCAAATTATTTAACTTCTCTTTCAACTTTCTTGTTTTGTTCCTCAGCAAATCGAGTCCATCTTCATTCATTGAAATAGAACCCATTTCACTGCAACCACTATCATGACCTTCATTTTGGGAACTTATGTCCAACCATTGAAAAAAATCCACAATATTTATTAACATCCTGCAAAAGAAAAAAAAATTTAAGCAACTTAAATCCAATATACATTACAATAATAATATTAAGACACAATTATTATTTTAACAGAAGAACTCAATGACAAGGAGCAAAAACTAACTGTTTAGAGGAATGAATCATGAACATTTGAGTTTGTCTTCCTGATATAATGGTGCTTAAGAATCATTTGTGAATACCCTCACACCCTTTAACAGTCATAAATTACAACAACTGGGCATGCTTATTTTTTCATGTAAATGAATAATCAAATATGAATATAAATTTATGTACTTAATGGGTAAAAATGACATCCATAGAATCTTCGTCCCTTTGATTTGTTCTTTGTGGAGACACAAATAGATGCGGATACACCACAGAAACATTCTACCCTCTTTTTAATAACCGACGAGGATCTACTATGTGAAGATGCCATTAACAACCCCCTAATTTTCCCCTTTGATTTTGGCCGAATCAATCTCCTTATTTGAGTTAGACTAAGTTGGAACCCTAGTTTGTAGTATTAAACGAATGAAGAAATCAGTGAGGCGAAGAGGAGTATAACTAGAAAATAATACATACCTTTGATTTTTGATTCTTGTGGAGACTTAAGCTGATGCAAAAAAATTAGGGTTATTTTCCACCCTTTTTGCAGTAATCAATGACGATCGACTAAGACAAGATGCCATTAACCTTCCTCTGGGTGTTCGAAAGCTTTGAAGAGATGAAATATAGCAATAACCCAAATTTCCCCAGCTGATTTTGGGCGAATTGATCTCCAAGTTGGTTTTGGAGCACTAGATTCCTTATCTGAGATAACCAAATGCGTAAGTTTATAATGAAAGAGAAGCTGAGTTGTTATATATCGATAGTGGCTGAGTCATTTTTCTTTTTTTTTTAAAAAAAGCCACGTAGGAAAAAGGTAACGTTGATATTAACAGAACTGAGGTACAGTTAACAGAATGATCCAATTAAAAATTTGAATTTGTTTAATGGGGTAATTCAAAAAATTAAAAGTTCGGTTGTGCATTAAGTAAAACTTTCTAACTATAGTGGCCAAATTCATAGTTTTTCCAATAAGTTAGTATTAAAGTAAAGTGAGTCACACAAACTTTATATTAAATGTTAAAATAACATGGAATTGGGGAAAAGCCAAACGTGGCCTAGACCCTAATACTTTATTGTTGAGATTATGAGCTTGAGTTATATAACTCTAGTAAGTAAGATAACTGAGCCTTGTGTGGCATAAGTATTAAAGTTAAACCAGACTAAAGGTTTGACTAAAAGAGAATTAATGGAAAGAGAATAAATGATTGATATTGATCATAGTGATATTTATGTGTGATAGGAAATAACGGGTTGAGAATACTCAACTGAATTATATTTAGCCCAATTAAAATATTAGTTGGACTAGCCCAATGTACATGGGATATAAGATTATATTAGTGTATATTTAAAATATAAGTATACTTCTTATATGTGGGTAGGTACATATATATGTGTATATATATGCCCATAACTTAATTTAATGTAGTAATATTAAGTCATTATAATTAACTTAAGGAGCCCCGAAAGGAAATAACCTTGGTACATTAAGTGGACTTGTTGCTAAAATAGTAAGCTAAAAACCCTTGTCCCAATTTCTCAATCATTTTCCTTCCTCACGTGACTAAGACATTGGCCTAGCCTATCTCTCCATGCTCAAAATATAGTGAAATCAAAAGGCTAAAAGATGGTGATGATGGCTATGGAAATGGTGGGGAGGGAGTTGTTAGCCACTTTCCACCAACTCCTTCTTGTCTAATGGATTCTTCTTCCTTCCACTAGTTTGATTTCTAGGGCAAAGACTAAAATTTGGCAATGGTTTGGCTATATATAGAGAGCTTGCCTTTCAATTTCCAGTTGCTAGTTTTCTATTAGCTCAATATATGAAGTGGAATTGCTGGATAGAGAGAGAGAGAGAGAGAGTCAGTGAGTTGAGAGTGAAGAAGAATTCCAAGAAAGCTCTTGCACTGATTATTGCAGTAAGAGGGAGGAACACTCTGTTAATTGAGAAAAATCATCAAAGGTACTTAATTCTAACTACTCTACATTTCTAAAAACATAAATCAAGTATAGAATGGTGAAAACATGATGATTATGTGATTATAATGTAAGAGGGTATAATGTTGAATTTTCAAGGAGTTCATGAATTTCTTAATTAATTGATTTGTGAATTGATGTCATCATGTTGTCTGAGATATATGTATGTTATGAAGTTAATATTTGGTCTTAGCATGCTGAATTAAAGAGAGTATATGTTATGTGGTCTGAACTCTACAAAAATAGAACAAAGTTTGAGTGCCGCTTCAAGGAGTGGCGGCGCCTGTAAGCGCTTCTTCCCACAAAAAACCAAATAGTGATCGCTACTGGTTGTCTATGGTTGAAATTTTTTTCGGGCATGCTAGGCAGGTGGGCTTAGCTTAGTGAAGCATAAAAGTAAGTCTGGTATAATGTTCAAGTTATCTTACATGCAATGTATTATGTTAGCCCTCTGAGAAACGAAAAGAACTTAAGTGGAATGAATCTTTTTGGTCAAGAAACGAATTCGTAATGAATGAATTCGCTAAATATGTTTAAAACATGAAAATATAACATAAACACTGAATTGGAACCCTTAAAATGAATTGTTAATATTTTTGAAGTGTTATAATTATTCTGTAGATGACTAGTTCATAGTTTAACGAGTTCAAAGAGTCGAAAACCAACTAATTCACACTTAAAATGAAGAAGTTAATGCAAAATCTGGAATCTGGACGAAGCCAAGTGCAGGCGCACTGCCTATGAGTGCGGACGTGATAAGTAGGTTTTATACCTACTTATTCAGTATCTATTACTTGAATTATTTGCTTAAACCTATATTTCTTAGTTACTTTTCATATATTTTATGTTATTTTGTAGGCTATGACATGACATTGGCATGAAGAAGCAAGGGAAAACAATTTGGACATCTTTTGGACTAAAATACACATGTAAATACAAGAAGGGAATATTGAAGGACTTTTAACACCAAGTTGGATGCATGTTCTTGGCTTGGAACTTGGATTTTATTTAAGCTCTACTTCTTAGCTTTTCGGAACATCTTGAATCATCCCAATCGGAGTTCGGATGTGAGAGTTATGGCCTTTTTATCAACGAAGATCAAAGCTAAGAGTTGTCATATTTGCCATTTGCACAGCATCTACTTCAAGCTCCATTTAGGCCTTGATTCGGACGGAATCTGTCAATCCTTAAAGAATTAAAGTTATAGATCTCGTCGATATCTTCGATTTGATAGGTGGCAGGCCCCGTAACTCTAAGCGGATCAAAGGTTATGCCTATTTTACCAAAGGACGTCGCAGCAGAAAACAGAGTAGCGCGGACCGCGCTATATAAATGAACTCACGATAAGCGCGGGTAGCGCTAGGCCACCGAATATCGACAACATGGCGCTGAGCGCGTCCAGAATAACCTAGGGACAGCGTGGAAGCGCGCTAGCTCGTGAGGGGGCATTGTTTTTGGGTTATTTGGTGTCCAATTTGAGCTAGAATATGATTCTTAGTTGCCTAACTTGCTAGGGTATCTATTAGAACTTTAAATACATGATGAGAGGCATAAAAGAAGATATATAGGCTAGTTCTAAGACTCCATAAAATCCCTCTTGGGATAGATTTCTATTAACTTATTCTTTACTTTCTTTCTTAGATTAGGAACCCTAGATTAGATTAGAATTGAAGATTGAAGCTATTGATTATCATTGGAGAATCAAATTGGAAGCAAGAGAATGCAGATTTGTTTATCTCAATTCTAATTTATTTTCTTATTTATTTATATCTTTTTAATAATTAATCAATTTTGGATGATGGATTTTAGTTCAATTTTGAATTAAACTCTATTTTGAGATTACTATGGATCTTATTGTGTAGTTTACTTTGATATGCTTCTTTGTTAGTCTTATTAGCTATATTTGGATTGTCTATTATGATTTGTAATGAATTGCTTAATTGCCTAGCTAACAATTACCATGATAATCTATATGAACTCGAGAGATGAAGTATAGATTTAGATCTGATCATGATAGCATGTGTTTGTGATTTCTGCATGGATGGAATTCATGATTCGTGTTTAGGATAGAGATATGCCTTTACGCCATATGTAGTCTAATAAGAACTTGAACTTAAACCCTTTTTAATTGTAATTCACATAGAGATATAGTGGGTTAGTTAATTAGGGTGTTCAAATTGATTCTATCATCTGTGGATTTGATTTGATATGAGTATGGTGCATTGAGAGATGGCCATATTTTACTTTCGTGTTCTTGATTAACAATCCAGTATAAATAATTTGGCTTAACAGGAAGTGTGTTGATTTAAATGAAACAATAAGTGAAATTGTAATCTCAAGTCTTCAAAATCTTGTTTCATTCTAGGGATAGTTAGTAATAGTTTATTTAATTATTTTAAATTAAATTATTAAAATATTTGTTTAAATAAGATTAAATTGGTCATAGGTTAGTAATTGGTAATTCTTATTAAATAATTCTCTGTGGGAACGATACTCAACTTATCACTTTATTACTTGTTGACCACGTATACTTGCATGTTGTGCATAATTAGATTTTACCCAACAGGACGCGCAGCTGGGAGTTGCTAGAGAGCGCAGGCACACTGGAAATGTGAAGGAAATGGGTGCGGCCGCGCCCATAGTGTGTCACGTGTGACTATTTTATCCTGTTTTAGTAAAATGGCCATAATGTTTTCATACAAACTTTGATTGAGGCGATTCAAGATGATCCAGAACGAGGACGAATAGACCTAAAACTTTTGTTCTTTAAGGTTTTCAATTTGATGTTGTTAGAAGGGGTAAACATGGTCATCTTTAGGACTGATGTGTATTAGGAGGCAATCAGATGATGTCGGGCATGTACGTATGCAAGTGTAGTGCTTCTGACGATAAAAGATGTTGTTATAAGTTATAAAACATGGATATTAGTAAATATAATGGTGCTTAACATTAATAAATGATGTATTAGATATGTTGTATAAGCATATGTAGGATAGACGAATCGGGCGTGTGACAAATGAATGTCGAAACGCCGTGACAAGTGTTAACGAACTTAAAAAGTGTTTTAATTGAAGTGAACATTATAAAATATGGAATGTGGTTACTATAAATCCAATAAGGAGTCCTAGCAAGACTTAAACACTTGAATGAACTTTGAGTGTGACCTAAGAAGAAATATAGTGGGATATAAGTCGAAAGTTAACAAAATCAAATTGAACATTGTGTATTGATAGTAGGAAGGGTTACGAGATATAGAGTAAAGTTTATGTTACAACTACTATGCGTTGCTATGTGACTAATAGTTGATGTGCATGATTATATAATTGTGTAGGGCACGTGAAGTGCAGATAGCTGTAAGTTGTTAAACTGTTATTGGTAAACAACGATCAAGACAAGTCTTTCAGTTCCTATTTGCCCTATAATGTTGATAACTGTTGATTCATTTATGTTATGATATGAAATGTTAAATTACATATGAAATGTATATGAGATATGTATGAAATGCATTATGCTATGCCACGAAACGTGGAAATGTCTATGAGATATGTATGAGATTGAAAATAAATCTATGACTATATGTTTTAGAATATAATCTCTATACTTGTTATGTGAGGAGCATCATGCGTGTCGATTTTAAATGATTATGATTTTATAAAATGCACATAATATAATGTGTTATGTGATGCCTGAAAACTATTAGAATTATTGGGCTATCGAGCTCACCCTTGCAAATAACCACTTTTACAGGTTAAGGACTCACGGTAAAGTTACGTGCTACTTGATTGATAAAGTTCAATAGTATCACAAGAAGATCGATTTGTTTACCTGAAGCACTTCTAAACCATGTTTTAGGTTTTAGATGATATACTTGATAGTTGTTTAACTCTTAAAGAGTTGTAAAGTCGTACTATTCGATATATAAAGAATATCGAATTAAGATGTAAATTCTATAATATAACTTTAATGAATCAAAGCATATAATAAATTTGATTCAAAGATATGTAAAAGATGATGGTTGAGATCCAGGGAAATGAATAAATAGTTAAGAAATGTTTTAATTATCTCGCATATTATTAAGTATAACATCAAATATGATGTAAAAATAAGAATGGTTAATGATCAAGATTGAGAATTTACTTATGAAGGTTTTGGGATCGATTAATAAATCCTGGAAATAGAAAGGAATTAATATATTATTTAGTATCAAAGTTAAATTGTATTCATTAAATTATGAATGAAAGTTGTTAATAGTTATATGAAGGTAGTATCGCACGTGACGCACTAGGTTCGAGGTAACGGATACCCGAATTTGGGGGCGTCACAACATTACCCTTCTATTTTTGTTCATTAGCCTTAACCTGATCATTGCCATTAGCTTGTCTCTTGCTCTTACCTTTTACATTGCGCAGACCAGCTTGAGCCATGAAGACAAAGCTGTCATCTTTAGCACCACGGTGCTCATATTCAAGCTCAAGTTGCCTTTTGAGATCAATAAGAGTTTTGATACTGTCATTATGTATCATTATCATTGTGAAAGGCTCACAAGCATTAGGTAAAGACCTGAGCACAGCTTAAATTTGTTGCTCTTCAGTAAGGGTTATGTCAGTTGCACTAAGCTCGCGGATCATTGCCTACATTACTCGAAGGTGCTCCACCGTAGTGTGTTTGGGCTCCTTCTTGTAACGGTCCAACATATAATTAAGCTCGCGCAACCTAGTAGCATTAGTCCCACCAAAGAACTTCTTAAGCATATCCCACATTTCCATTGCAGTTTTGCAGGACTTAAATTCGCCAATAAGGTCGTTGTGCATGCTTCTTAACATGGTAAAGCGCGCACAACGATCCTTCTTGACCCATTCATCGTAGGTTTGTTTGTCTCGACGGTGCTCAACAGTGGTGCCCTCCTTAGGTGGTTGCATAGTGGTAGTTAAAGTTTCAAGCACATCTAACTCATTAAGCAGATATTGAATTTTCTTCGACCAAAGGTAATAATATTTATCATCCATTTTTTCACCTTTGTTAATGTCAGCAATCACATTTTTAGAGGCCATTTCACTACAATAAGGTTGCACGAAATATGAATATTAGCACACATAATAATTTTGTCATTAAATCCTAAGTAATCACAATTATTTAGTCTATAGATAGAAATCAAAAAATTGCTAAGCTCATAATCATCATTCCATGTCATAAAATAAATAATTGTGATTAGTTTTATTTTATATGACAGAATCCAAATAGCCCATTATAACAAAAATAAGGACGGGGTTTATGAAACAAAAAAACCCTATTGATAATTTAATTGTTCTTTGGGAGATAAAATCAATTAATTGAAGAACAAGTGCAAAATTGCATTCCCTTACAAGGCTTTGATATAAATACATCAATAAAAACTTTACATCAAAGATTCCTACTACATCAATCTATTAATAAAATTGGGAATGCTGGACTTATCTTCTCATAATTATTGTATCTCAGGTCTATATCACAAATTGAGAGCCCGTCTCCAAAAATAATTAAATATCAACCCTTTTTAGTCCATCTAAAGCACCATGCAATAACAAATAAGGGGTATGTGCATGAATAGACCCACCACAACTCCCACTAAGAAGCCAGATGTATTTGGTCAAATCCTAAAGGGACAAACGCAACAAATATGCGCAATAAACATAATATTTACACATAAATATACAACAATAAATGTGAAATAATATTCAACGTAACTCAAAATTGACCAAATATTTTTCTAATAGTATGTATATATGAAAATGTAATACTGTGAATTTTTTGGATTTTTCAAAAATATTTTACTATTTAATGTAATTATTTTTCAAATAAATAATAAGTAATATTAAAATAATTTAAGATACTAATACAATCTAATTCTCAACACCAATAAGTGGAGAACTTGTAAGCATGCCTCTGAAATCACAAGAAAAAAATTTGGCCCAAAAAAAATTTCTATACAATTTTTAAAGCACTTTAAATAGCTACAAACAATTTTTGAAAATATTTTTCATTGATTGAAAATATTTTTCATTAATGGAAAAATTCAGAAAAATAATTAAAATGACCAGAAAATAAAAGTAAATTTTTCAGTAAAAAAAAAATTCAAAAAAATATCCAGAAGGTGGCGTGTGGACCCCACATACACTGCCTTTTTTTAAAATAGGCGCGTGGCCCAGGCTGACGCACTGATGCGCTGATATCAGCTTCGTCTTCTTCCTCAGATCAGAAGCATAATTACAGTTTGGTACATTTTTTTTTCAAAAAATCATAATTAATTCTACAGATGTTCAAAAAATAAAAACTTTATATTTCTAGTATCGTGGCGAGATGTACTATTTTAATATGTAAAGAAAATATACATTCGACTTCTGTAGAAAAATAGATTTTTATTTAGAAAAAACGTGAATTCGAATTAGGGTTCGCGTTTTTTCTCAAAATACAAATCCGATTGCAACGAAATTTTGCAAGTGTCTAAACATGCATATGGACTACATCATACTGTATTTTCAGCCTCTAATATATACTCTAGCATATTATGCCATTAATGTCCTATTACAAGCTTTATATGCAAAAAATAAAATAATGGCAGAATATTTATGCGAGATCACACATAGTATGGGTCTGATACCAATGTTAGAAGTTTAGGTGGAAACTAACACATAAATATTACTTACATATGAATCGGTAAGTATCCACGAAGCAGAAGCGAATGCCAAATCTACAAGTAACACCACGAACACAGCTACTACGATCCTTCATACTTCTCGTCAATATATAGTTGTTACAAGCAATCAATGCGAACGAACTAATTAAGTGTTCACACCAAGTACACCCAAGCCTATTGATGGAAGCTTGGAAATACTAGAGAGAAACTGTATGGAAAAAATAATACGTTATTTTTCCTTTACCCTACACACAGTAAGCTTCGGTATTTAACGTAAAACCCAATACGTATGGGATAAGTCTACAACTGACTAAATCAGGAGAATTATCTCATATAGAGTCCTAACCATATCACGTATTATTTAAAGTGATATGGGACTCTTCCAATCCTTATTGGGTTATCCAATATTCATACCCAAGTGGATGTTCATGATCCATGGGTCCGACCCGAATCAATTACTAACAATTTGAATAATATTATACCAAACATTTATTATAGATCACTCGTCCTATAAGATGACGAATTTGTTCTACGATTTATCTCGTGAATTAAGTTTATAAGAGACTATAATACTTTATAAATATTATTTGTTCTAAATTATAAGACCAATTTTGATTTTTTAAAAGTCAATTTCAAATATTTTCAATCTCAAAATTAGCAAGCAGGAATTTATTTAGTTTATGTTAATATGATTATGAATAGCAAAAACTACATAAAAAATACTACTAGTTATAAGATTTATAGTTTTCAAAACTTAAACAGATTGTGTCAATTTTAAGTTTGAAAGTATCTTAAATTAACTTTTAGAAAATCAATATTGATCTTATATTTTGAAACGGAAGAAGTATGAAATATAATCACTACTTTTACTATTTTATTAAAGATCGGTGAAAATGAGTATCTAATTCTTTCTCTATATTTGTTGCGTAAATAACTAATTTGTACTTATTCATATTTATTTGTTGATTATCGTGATACAAAAGTCAATATACAGTTGTGTATATTTTATTTGTGTAATTTGTCAAAACTACGTCGTTTTGTCATATTTGTTTTTTATTTTTGATTTGGATGGAGAGAAACTGTTTTTTTTTAAAAACAAATCTGTCAAAATGACATAATTTTGACAGGTTGTACACAAATAAAAAATACACAATTGTGTATGGCCATATTATCCATTTAATATTATCTACAAAATTTAATAGAGGCTCTATTTTCGAGTTAGTAATTACTTATTATATCTTTGACGACAAAAATATTAGAAGGCGACAATTTTTTCCCTAGCAATTCTTATGATTTTAAATTTTGTAGAGATCGTGTGAGAGTTTAGTCTAAATTTAAATAATGAAAATTTAAAATTATTTAGCAAAAAAAAGAAGAAGAAGAAGTTTACTGCAGGACTAAAAAAATAAATAAAGACTTTAGAGCAAGTGTGCTGGTTGCACTTCTTTCTATGTAATGCCATGATATTTAAGTTGTTTGAAATTTAAATAAGAGGACGGAATCATGGAATTGACCCTTCAAAATAGTAATTTTGCAAAAAAAAATTTCATTTTTGTTTGCCTTCTACCAGGAAATGTAATTCAGTTTGTTAACTTTTGTCTCTATATTCTTTAGTATATGCATTAAGATTTATTATATGCATGAATCAATGTGTATATATTGTGAGTCATTTAATTTATACTGTTATAATAAAAGGCTGATTAAATTTTATTTGTTGGGTTAAAGTCCTGGTCTTCTGTAATAGTTATTCTGGTATTTAGTGGAGTGGTGGCTGAATAATTCTGTTACAACTAGTAGCTATTGTTTAGGAAGCCGTTGCTAGTAGCTACTGCCTTCATTCCATAATAACTGTCTTTTTAAAAGAAAAAATGTATTTCAATTTATTTGTCGTTTACAACTTTCTAGGAGAATAAATTATTTATTTTCCTATATCACCCCTAACTCCTCTCATTGTCCCAAGAAATTTTCTCCCTTGTATTAATAATTTTTAACTTCGCATAAAGGGGTAGTGATGAAATTTCATATAAATTTTAATTCTTAAATGATAGTATTAAATGAATTTCTTAATTCATGTGCATGAAGCTAAAAAGACTATTATTATGGAATGGAGATAGTATTATTTAGGAAGTAGTTGCTAGAAGTTGTTGCTGATGTAGTCTATACAAGAGCAGCCTATATTTTCTTTTTGGATCAGAAAAATTAATTCAATCTATGCTTTTGTAGTAGGAGGTTGGTTTGCCTCGAACCACTCTTTTTCTCTATTCTTTTCCTTATTCTTTCATTAAAAATAGGTAGTAGGAATCATTCAAAAGGTTACAAAGAGCTCAGGTCATTAATTTATAGCAAAACCTGGGATGAACATATGAAGCATTTGGATATTTTTCTTGCAACATTCTAACCAACTATTTGTGAAGAAGGAAAAGTGCATCTTTGGCCAAACGAAGGTAAAATATTTGGGACATGTTATTAATCAGGAAGGTGTGGCAGTAGCACTATAACAAAATGGTTTATCAGCGACTAAAAGTTTCTGCGACCGCCGTAATCAGTGGCTAATGATAAACTTAGCGACCGCTATTAGCGACATGTATTCAAACTAGTCGCTATTTTATATTAGCAACCGCCCTGCGGTCTCTAAATGGTCGCTAATATGAATTTGCTGCCTTTAATTTTGGCGCAAGTGTTGGCGGATAAAACCAACAAACATCTGTGACTGCATGCGGTTGAGTATTGTGGTTGCAGATCGTTTTGACTTCCTCAGCAGCTTGACTGTCAAGTCAATTAAAATCAACGACCACAGGCGGTCGCAAAACGCGGTCGCTGATCGTTTTAAAATCAATTAGCTCCTGGACCGTTTGCCAAAAGACGGGAAAGAAAGAAAAAGAAGAAGAGAGAAAAAGAGAAGAAGGAGAAGCCGTCCGCCGCCACCTGCCGCCCCACATAGGTATCCAATCCATCTCTTTGATCTATATATAGTTTTAAATTTGGGTTTAATTTGGAATTATATATATTGCATATTTATGTGTTTATATGAATTTGATTTGACTATTTAATTTGAATTTGAGTTAGATTTATGAAATGACAACTAGCATGTTGATTATATAATAACAGTGTGATATTTAATTTTAATTTGGCTTTAATATGTGCAATTTCAGGGCATGCATGTTTGTAATTTGATATTGAGGCTTATGTTAGTGTATTGAATCAGATAATTTTTTCAATTTGAGTTTCTTTTACCTAGTGTATAAATTTATGGTATAATTTGTAGGTTGTTTATAGTGGTTAAATATAAATTATAATTAAAATAATATAATGTCCATTATTATATAATATTACTAAAATACATAAATTAAATATTAAACTAAATTATATTAAATATAATAACATATAAATAAAATAAATAATATAACAAAAATAATACAAAGTAAAGTAAAGAAAATAGAAAAAAATTCCTTAGTTTTCTTAATTTTCCTTACTAAAATCAACTAAGTAGAATTTACTTAGTTTTCACTACTAAATTTATATCAACTAAGTAGTATTTACTTAGTTAATATTATTAGTTTCCCAATACTAATTAAAATAAATTAATTAACATTAATTTACTTAGTTTTACACTACTAAATAAAAATACATAATATAATACGAAAAAATGTATATACACGCATTAAGCGATACGCGATGCGCTTTATGGCGACGGTTTTTCAGACTACTGACGGCGGTTTTACGGTTTATGGCGACGGTTGGTTCAACCGTCGCTATAGCCCAAAAAAATCGTCGTCATAACACGACTGTGTACTACACAGCTCTGTATATACATATAGCCCAATATAATAACATAAATTTATATTACTTTATATAATATAAGAAAATATAATATAAAATAAAATAATATATTATAAAATAACATAAAATGAAATAAATTAAGTAACTTAATTACATTCCTTCAATTTATTAATTTAAATAATATAATATCATAAAATATAATACAAAATAAATAAATAAAATACATTTTTTTAAAAATAGAATGACAATAATTTAATTAAAATAAATAAAGGAGAGAACATACTCTATCAATAACTCAAGTGCAGCATCCTTGAGATCGATTTTTTTCGAATGCATGTTTTGTAACAAAATATCAGTATTTTCTTGGCAAATAGTTTTTATCACAATCTCTGTCATTAAAGTATACTATGAATCTGCGATCAACCAACCTCGTCTTGAATTTGAATCCACAAAGCAGTATCCTCGAAATATATACAACAAATTGAAGAAAGAAGAAAGTTTGCACTTACTAAAAGCTAAATTGTCACAATTAGATGGAAACTTTATGTTATAATGTAAAAAAATATCTTCATCATCGCCCATGAGTAATGACTACTGGGAGAACAGTTACGGACTGCCTTGTATACATGATTCGACATAGCAGTTGCAGCTAATACTACAACTGGTTCCTCGGCAGTTAAAAAAGTATGGGTCGTAGTTCCTGTTTGTGTCCCATACTCGAATTAAATAATTGAATTACTGCAGACATTTCTCATTGTTCCATCATAATAGATGATAACATCCCGAAGGAGGGCTATTAAGCTGTTGAACAAAGTTACAGGTTCAGTAACCCTTTAGATGAACGAGGGACCACTTCTCTTCTAAGAGTTAATCATAGCCTCATATGGGTCCAATCCATGAAATAGACAACTTCACACCTCTTCTTTGAGAACTACCCATATGAGGAATCGCTTCATAGAAGATGTACTTTTTCTAGAATGGAGGTAATAGTTTGTATTGATTCGTTGATTGTCTTGATACATAAGTCAATATATATGTATACTTAGTACTACATCTATTTCATAATAATAGTCGTTTTAGTATCATACACATGAATTAAAAAAGTCATTTAATACTCCCTCCGTTCCTTAATATAAATCTTTTTAAAAAAAATGTTTTGTTCCTTAATATAAGTCGTTAGAGAATTTCAAGTAACTATTAATTGTTAAGTTTTCAATATTACCCCAAGTATTAAATATAATTTTGGTTCTCTCACTGTTCTCTATCTAATAAATAATACTTTTTTTAATACAATGACAATATAGACAACATATATTATGTTTAATATTTTATAATTATTTTCTAATTAATACTTGTGCATAAGTCTAAAACGACTTATATTAAGGAACAGAAGAAATATTACCTGCATTCCATAATAATAGTCGTTTTAACTTCATGAACATGAATTAAGAAACTCATTTAATACTACCATTTAAGAGTTAAAATTTGTATAAAATTCTATCACTATCCTTTTATTGAAAATTAAAAACTATTAATACAAGAAAGAAAATTTCTTGGGACAATGAGAAAATTTAGGAGTGATATAAGAAAATAAATAATTTATCCTCTCAAAAAGTTGAAAAGATAAATAAATTGGAACACATTTTTTCTTCTAAAAATATATTTATTATGGATTGGAGGTAGTAATTAAAATTGATATAAAATTTTATCACTATCCTTTTATGAGAAGTTAAAATTATTAATATAACACATAAATTAAAAACAAAATTCTTTTAAAAAGTCAATTATTATGGAATTGATGTATATATATTTTAATAGAACACCCATAACGAATAAGATTTTGTATGTGATTTTAAAATATTTATTAAATTGAATAAAAATTTTGATTAATTTATTTTTTGGGTTGAATAATTGATGTGATTATGTTGTGGAGTAATTTAATTAAATGTAATTTATTAATTAAGTTGATGTTTAGTAATTTTGTAGTTGAAGTTTTAATTTAATTGGGATAATTGAATTAAATGAATTGTTAAATGATTATAATGTGGAGATTTAGTGATTTCATAAATAATTATAGTTTAATGAGAATTATAATTATGTGATAATTTGATTTATTGTGTTAATTATAACTTTAATTTAATTTAATTTGAATGTTAGAATTTAATTAAATAAAATATGACAATTAAACTATATAGTAAATGAGTTATTAAAATAAATTAAAGTGGTTTAATTTAGTTTTACCAAACAAAGCTTAAGGCTTTTTGAATTTCTATTTTAATTTAGTTTATGCCAAACAAGCGTTAGTGACTTTTGAATTTTTTAAAAAATAACTAATATATTTATGTAGATACTAAATTGTCAGTTTTTATTTTACGTATTGTATGTATTATATGTATATGCCTGTTTATATTATTTACGTTAAGTTTAGAGGAGAGAGTTTATCGAGAGAAAGAAGAAGAGAAGAGAGAAATTGAAATTCTTTCTCTGTAAATTTGAGCAAACAAAGAAGGATTCTATCATCTTCTCTAGCTAAACTACCAACCAAGGTATAATCTTAGTTTTTAAAGTTTTAGTTTTTGTTTTGTTTTAAAAAAAATTCTCTGTGTTTGAGTTTCATGAACAATTAGTTGAAGATATGGGTTATACATGTTAATTTGTTCATATATATGATTTAGAGTTGATTAATCCATGAAAACATGATAAATGAAGTAATTTGGTTGAAAAATGAATTCCTAGTGATTGTTTTGGTTAACAATGACTAAAAGGGAGTTTTTGGCAAAAATAGTGAATTTAAAGGTTTTAATTTGGTTGTTTGTGTGATTTTGTTGGTTATAATCATGCTCTATATGTTTAATAATGTTTTTGTGAAGTCTATATGGTTTGGGTATACGAAGATTTTTGTTTGAGCGAAATTTTAGGCCTATTTGGCTTTGCTTTGTGTTCTTTGCGAACTTTATCTATGTCTTTATTGTGTAATAATAAGGCGTATGGCTACTGTTTTGTTAATAAACAGAAACCTTCGCAGTATCAACAACAAAGAAACTGGTGATGTGGCACGTTGCAGTGTCTTTACTTTACGCCTGCTCAATCGATAAACAAAAGCAGTGACTGTAATCGAGGTCGAGCCGCGTGCCACGGCTCCCAATTCAAATCAGGGCGTTGCATCGCCATTTGGCAGTCTGACCCAGAAATGTGATTTTTAATATGTAGTCTAGTGAGTGTTATTGTAACTTGATCTTATGAATATAAAAGATGATTAATCATAACATATATTATCAAAATAGATTGTAATCACCTTATAATGTTAAGTGTGATGACTTTAAAGTGGTAATTAATTTGTTTTGTGATACTACATGATGTGTAGGGGAATGTGAGTAGTAATTATTAATCTACGCACGAGGCAAATTCCTAAACCTTACTTTTATATTGCGTAAGTTTTCCTATTCCTGACTTATTATCTACGCATGTTTCTTAATTTATGATTCCTTTCTTCAAGGGTTAAATTCTTCAAGTTCGTTGTTCTTAACATGAATTCCTAAATTCTTTGAAGTAACACATTGATTGTAGAATATTTTCTCTTTTGTACATAGCCCTTGTTTAATCTTTGATTGTATATATCATTGCTTAATTCTTTAATGTTGTATAAACCTCTATATGGCTAGTGAACCTTATTGACTCAATTAGTCCATGGTTGATGAAGCATTCTAAAATTATAAAACTAAAATCCAAACCAAACTTTCTTTGGTGCGGACTCAAATGTCAAAAACTAAGATGAACAACCCTATTATAAAGGATTATTTACGCGTTAACGTTAAGATGTTTGTGCACAATACATGGTACGAAGGGATGATCCCCCTAAGTACGAGAAGAATGGTCCATATAGTCTTATGACTGTTAGAGGTTCAAAGTAGAGATACTTGGCAACCTAGGACATAGTTCATGGTCTTATGACCCTCAGACATATTTTTGAACTTGTAATCTATTCTTGGTTCAAAGGTTGAGTTTTTATTGAGCTTTCTATTCTTGTTTATCATTGACAGGAACGTTACCAATTGTTTAGATGAAGTTATTCATTATAGATTTTATATCGTCATTGTTTATGAATATTCCAGTGATTCTTTTGCTCACTCTTGCATATAATAATATTGCAGCTAAGGTCGAGAAAGTCGACGAGCCATCCACGATTAAGGGCAAGGGCAAGATGAACAAGTGTTGAAGACTTGTTTATATTGTTTGATTCATTATATGTGTTGAGACTACATTATTTAATGTTCCACTTTTGATTAATGATTTTAAGGATAGAGATTACCAGAGATTATTTTTAAGAGTTGTAACCCTTTAACAGGGAAGATTTCATTTAAGTTTATCAAGTTTACATTTTTTTTATTTTGTGGGTAATTAGAATGTGAATGTTTGATCAGCGAACACTAAATCCCGCGGGAATGAGGTACCCGGATTTAGGGGTGTGACAACCTGGAAAATCAGATTATCAAGAATTTAAGTTTAAAGAATTAGTTATTAATAAAATGAATTTTATTAATAATATTCTGTGCTATGTGTTTATTAATTGTTCTAGAACCTATGATGATTATAAAACGGGAGGATTCTGGCTACGAGTTAGAATGAGCGAGTAAGAATTTTTAAGACGAAAATAAAATATTTTCAGGAATAAAAATATTTCGTAGGAAAAAGATGAAATAAGCATTATTCACCCAACGAAACCTAAGGGTTAGGGTTTGAATAACCTAAGCCTTTCTGAAAGATCGGTATGTCAAAATGACATTCCGTCGAATCATTTGACGATAATATGTCGTGAAAATTTATGTTAAGTTATGTTAGCCGATAAAAGTTTTTCTTGAAAAACGTGCAAAAATCGGACAAAATAAAAATGACGAAAAATACTATTATGTACTTTTCATTAGTTTAACTACGTTAGGGGAAAATGTGAAGGAAAACATTTAAAAACCCAAAACCCTAATAAGACTCGTATATGTAAAATTCAATTATATCAATAAAATTTCTCCGTTCTGAATGTGTTATGTGTTACTATATACCCTGTTTAACAAATTTGACCAAATAAATTTTTGTCCGAAAAACGTCGTGCTTGACACCTCGTGCTTAAAATTTTTCTTTCGTAATCGGAATTTTTGGTATATTTATTTTGACAAGTTGCTTTGTCGTGCTTGTTAGGATTAGTGAGAAATCTAAGTTAGTAACCCTAGATTAACAAACCCTAATTAGCAAAACCCTAACCCTAATTTAGAAACTAAACCCTAACTAGATTATCTTAACACCTAATCATGGTTAGTAAACTTCAATTAGGTACTAATAAACATCACTTAACAATCCTAATCATTAAAAAAAACCCTAATCAAGATTAGTGAAGATTAGAGCATAATTAAGCTACTAAACTAACCTAACTAGCTCACAAGTAGGTTATAAGTCACCATTGCAAGTCCCTAGGCTACACATAACATGCTTGTAACTCCCAAGCATGACAATAGTCATCAGATTAGATATTTGTGGAGGCAAGTTGCTTAAAAATGTCCAAAAACCCAAGTTGAAGAATTCTATAAATAGGAACCTTAGGGCTGAGCAAACTCACAAAATTTCTAAGCCATTATACACTTACTTACTTACCAAATCAAGCCTGGGTGATAGCATCAACAAAATCAGTAGCTAGAATCAAAAATCAATCAAGAAAAGGTACAAACCCTAGTTCATAGCTAGCTCTTTGATCCTTGGTTATTTTTGTTGTTTAGATGTTTAGAAATATATATTAGTACGTTAGAAAGTATGTTAGATTGGTAGAACACGTTTTCATAACATCTAGATGCCTTAATTAAGTGTTTTTAGAAATCTGGAAATTTTGAAAACCAAGTTTGACAGCTGAATGTTAGGGCTTGTAGATTCATATGTAATTATGTTTAGGTCTGTTAATTATATGTTACTTGTATCCTGTTAGTAGGTCTTTAATCTGGAAAAGAAAACAGGTTCATTAGAACCATAGAATGCAAGTTATAAGTGGTCAAAGTGCGTTGACCGCTCACACGGATTGCGATTTTACGGGTTACCCGTAAAAACTTCGAAAATGAAATCGAGCCAGCTACTTTGACCAACCTTTTTGATTGCCATTTGTTTGTTGTTTTTGTAATGTTTTGTATTAGATTAACACCCTGATATATGTACTACATATCTATGATCTTAAATTGCACAAAAAACGCATAGGATTACTGGAATTAATGGTCAAAATTCGTTGACCGAGCTTGACCAAGTTTTCTGGGCTGCCCAAAAAATTGAAGAACACGAAGAATAGCGTTTGGCTGTACTTTGACCAGCATAATTAGAGACCTTAGATTTATGCTTTGTTCATGTTAGTGTTATATATATGTACCCTGACATATATACTACATGTTACAACAAACACAACACACATCTAATACACAGAATCAAAGATATTCAAGCCACAAAACCGTTGACCGGCCGTGACCACTATTCTGGGTTGCCCAGAAACTCAAGAACAGCTCTAACAGTGACTTTAAGCCTCTATAACTTCTTGTTATATGTAGGATAAAGCCTAAAATTTGATTCATGTTGTACTACTGTAAGAGTACTATAACATCAACACTTAACCAAATCCAAAATCATAACCAGTAGCTAGATAATTAAATGGTCAAACCGGGTCACTCGACCACCAACTAAACTTGCTTGCTAGAAACTCAAGAACACCTACAATGACACTTTACATCACTTTGAGGGCTTTAAATGACCGATGAAATTGAATTTTAGAAATTAAATTATAAAAATTAGAAATAATTAATAAATAAATATAAATAAATACAAAAATAGTTTTAAAAATTATATTAAATAATTATAATTAATTTACGATATTTTTACATAAATTCAATAAATATTTTATTTTATTTGGATATTATTAATAATTAACTTAATAATAAAATAATTAGAATAATTATTTATAAATACTAAATAATTATTGAAAAATAATATTAATGATATAAAAATCATAATAAATGATTATAAATTATTTAAAAACAATATATAATGTTTTTGTAAAATTTTACGTATATATTAATTACCTAAAATAGAAATAAATGATTCAAAAATCATTTAAAGGATAAATAAATGTTTTAAAAATATTTTAAAACTTAAAAATTATTATAAAGGATAAATAAATTATCTAAAAATATAATAAATTTTATAAATAAAATTTAGTCCATTTATCAACTTATTTAATATTCGATAAAGACTTTGAACATCGAAACCTTATCAAATCTAACCCAATCTTATATAAATGTTATATTTGAGTATTGTTATCAATACTAACGTGTTAGATTTATATATATTAACATCGTAGGGATTTATTAAACGAATTGAGTAGCATAACTTGACTGATCTACGCTCAGGCAAGTTCTTCTTAAACCTTGAATTACCTATGCAAATTTCTTAAACCTATTTACTTGTTGAACAAGATTTTTATCTTGATATGCTGTTGATATAATATACTACACCTATAATTGAATTACCTCTTATTGTGAGGTTATTGCTATAACTTCAGCATAATTAAGAAATGAATTGTTTATTCATATTGATTGTTAAGCTTAAATTGTTGTGTAAAACCAAATTGTTTGGTAAGACATCCTATTCTAAAGTTGGGTATCCCGTATGGGATCTTTTGGTTGATAATATATTGACACTAAGTTGGGTGCATTTGAGCACTGGTAGGATGAGATGTATACTCCTAAGATATTGAATAGGCTGATCCCCTATCTCATATCTGAACAAAATTTCTAAGTCTGTGTGACTGACAGAAATATAAATCCATAGTGAAATGGTAACAACTATCAGTCGAAATTTGAATTGTTGTATTTCTTCAAATCATATATTGTTATAAATACAAAACTTCTTTGAGCATGTCATAGCTCACCCTTGCAAATTATTCCCTTTGCAGTTTTAGATGGTAACCTGGAACATCTGGAGTAGATAAAGGGAAGCGTCCTATTTAGATTAGATTATATTCTTGTCTATTTGAATACTTTGTAATAGGAAACTCGTTATGAGAATCATGTAATCGAATCTTAATATTATGATATATATATATATATATATATATATATATATATATATATATATATATTACATATTTTATTTTTGCAACCGTGTTTACTTACATATATAGATGTAAAGTTAGAATTCTTCTAATCTAGTTGAGATCCTTGGGAACTATTTATCTGAGTGAGGGTATTAATAACATGGACTATTCATGTTGTTATTGATATTCTGGATTTCAGATAGATAGTTACTATCGATACGATAGTATAAATTTGCTTGGCATAGACTATACATCTAGGTGAGAGTATTGGTAATATGGACTGTTCATGTTATTACTGGTACTCTGAATTTCGGATAGATAGACTCTAGTCACAGATACAGTTCATATATCCAAGTGAGGGTATCCAAACACAGTAATAATTCTCTTGAGAATTGACATATGTTATGGGATACTGTAAATTTTGGATCTATGGGAATTATATTTGATAGTCCCTCTATTTAATGTAATCTTGTAGTCAGATACCATGGGTGTATAGATTTAAATGCATTATATTAATTCGTTGTAAACACCATATCGGATACCATGGGAGTATAGATATGGGGTTGTTATAATTTTGGTATCAAAGGTATAAGCGCAATGCATGAAGAACCCCGAGCCTTTTGCTGGTGACGTCCCTATAAGGGAATGCACCGAAGCCAGACTTTCCGTAGGGGATGCCGAGCGAGTCGGTGGCAAATTGATAGGTAGCATTGTGAGGTGCTATGGTTGGAAGAACCATGAGAGTTACAATTTTGGTATCAAAGCTTCAAGGCTATAGATGTAAGGAAGATAAAATCTTAGTATATAATCTTCGAGTTTGTAAAAATTTTAAAGTACACATAAAATATAACATTAAAAATATTATGTTGTGAAAATTTCTATATCAGTATTAAGTAAGTTTTCTTTAATAGATGGCCAAATCCAATGCTGAAGAAATGGTAATAGGAAACAATCCACCACAAATTGAGTTATTTATAGCTAATGATGCGGAGGATAAGGAATTGCTTTATGATCAACAACTGTTAGATGCTGAGGAAGAGGAAGATCCAATAGCAGGACAATTAATGAGAATTGATGAACATGATGAAGCAATGGCATCACTGATGAAGACAACAGAATATGAGAATAATAAAATGAAGTTTAGGGCTGATATAGCTGAGGGAATGCTACAACATGAGAGGGGACATAGTTAACGACTAAAAGTACAACTGCACCATGCTCAAAGGGGCAGGAAGGAAATTCAGTCAAGACTTCTTAAAACATCTCTGGGTGTTCGAGATACTTTTAATGATTGGCAGCGCCGTGTAGTTCAATATCCGATAGAGGAGAAGAAAAATGCTTATCTCATAGATCGATATGTGGTTTGTCACATGATTCAGGATTCCTTTGATGATATCAATGAATTTTAAGAGAGTAGTATAGGTGGTTGAATGCTTTATAATTAGTATGAATAAAGTAGCATTCAAAGTTTGTATTATAACCAGTGTTTTGTAAGATAGTAGTATATTTGTGTTATTCAAATTCTTATGTGAATTTTGTTATTATTTTATATAGAATCATGCCACCAACCAGAAGACCCCAAAGAGAAATGAATAATGAAGACAATTCTACCCAACAGTTAGTAGACCTTATGTTATGAGTTATGAATAGACAAATAAACCAAAACACATCTTTTAAAGATTTCAAATTAGTTGGACCACCTGAATTTAAAGGTACATCAGAACCTGTTGAGGTACAAATTTGGATTTCGAAAATAGAGAAATTTTTCCTAGTAACCAATGTCAATAATAATCAAAAGACAACTTTTGCAACCTTTTTCTTGAAAGGTGAGGCTAATTATTGGTGGGAATCAAACAAAGGCCTGGGTGAAAGCTAAATTGTTCCTTGGGATAGATTCAAAGAGTTGTTCTTTGAAAACTATTTTTCCTAATCCCTGAAAGATCGTATGGAAATAAAATTTCTAGATTTAAAACAAGGAGATCTGATTGTAACCCAATATACAACCAAGTTTAATGAACTGTCCAGGTTTGCTCCTTACCAAGTAACCACTGAACTTAGAAAGACTGGTAGGTTTCAGGAGGGTTTAAAACCTCAGTTTCGGAGTAAGTTGTCAGTACTCCAAATAAAGACTTTCTCTGAAATACTTGAGAAAGCTACTATAGCCGAAAGTGAGAATGAAAGTTGTAGACACTCGAAATTTTCTGCGCTCCTATTACTAACATTGCAGGAGGGTAGATTTGTCTTTTGGAGATAACCCTGGAAGACAGCTTACATCCATTCCGGATACTACCGGAAGTTCAGATCCATTCTGGATACTACCAAAAGTTCAGTTCCAACCCGGAATACAAACAAGGAACTTCATCCCAAACCCCGGAACACACACCGGGAATGTCATTTCCAATCTCGGAGACAACACCGGAGAGGACAGTTCTATCTCGGCAATAGCACCACGATGCTCAGTTCCAGTCCAAGAGACAACACTGGGAGTAGCAACCCCATCCTTGGTGATAGCCCTAAGAGATGCCATTGTAGTTCCGGCGATAACCCTAGAAATGCTTGTTTCAAACATATGCAATCAGCTTCAACCCCAGACATCCTGTCGAGGACACACACCTCAAACTCGGAGTTAACAACGGGCAGACAGGAACATCCACAGATGACAGTGATACATACAAATAAGCAGCAGTCCAATCTCAGATGTAACCTTGAGCAACGTTTGCTTTCCGCTTAAATCGATGATAACCCCGGTGAGGAGTCACAACGTCATCTTACCATTGCAACAAGATGATATCGCGGCATACCAACAAGTAGTCCAATCTCAGCTGTAACCCTGAGCAATGTCTATTTTCAACTTAAACCGGCGATAACCCCGACAAGGAGTAAAACGTCATCTTTTTCCTTCGATAATGGCAGGATGTCTCAACACTTCATACATACATACATCCAACAATGTCCCACAAGAACCAAGGATTGACAATCCCGAGTAACTATTATGTGTGACAGTACTTTGGATAGAATTTGAAGCTTGAAGACCATGGGCATAGACCCATCTTCCTGACTTAGTACAACCTCTAATCTATGTCATTGCGTAACTCTTGGCACAAGTGGTCCGAAGAAGGTCAGATATGCCTCGTTCGGATGCTCGGATTGAAGTTCTGCAAGTTCAAGCGGACATTATAGTGCATGAGTGCACGTACTATGACACGACAGGACCCGCGAGGCTCAGATGCATCACGACCCGGTTGCGAGAGTACAAGCTGCTTACGCGCAGTATACTTATGGCCATCCGTCTATATATACAAGCCTTGGGGTCAGCCATTTAGAGGAGAGAGAGAAGGAAAAAGGTGAGGAAGCCCTGTCTATTTTACTCTGCATACACATCTTTTTGAGTGTTTCTTCCTTTCTAAACACTAGTTAGCTCACACATAGCTATCTTTTATCTGGCGGGAGCTGAGTGTTTATCCATTTAAAGTCATAGAAGTCTATTTTGGCAGCCCACTGTAAGCCTTCTTGTATTCTATAAAGCCTTCTTCTCACATTATCACACACAGTTGTACACGTTGAGAGTCGTGTGAGTGTGTTTTCCCGGACTTCGGTCCGTGGTTTTCATTTCTGTCTGTATGTATATATATATATATATATATATATACTTATATATATGTATATATTTCATATATGGACTAACATTATCGAGTTATGCCTCGATTGAGCCTAGACTTCGGTCTGGAGCGTTTAATTGCTTTTATATATATATACTTATATATATAAAATGTGGTCAGACTTTGTCAGATGAGCTTGGATTTTATATCTGGTGCGTTTAATTACTTATATATATATATAACTGTTGTCAGATATATCTGATGAGCATGGATTTACATCCAGTGCGTTTAATCGCTTTTATATATATACATATATATAATTGCTGTCGGACATATCCGATGAGCCTGGATGAACATCCAGTACGTTTACTACTTATATATATATATATATATATATATCGTATATATATATATATATATATATATATATATATATATATTTACATTTCATCAGGCTCGGAGTTCACTTCGTGGCCTTTTACGACTTTATTTATATTACATCTCCGCCTGGAGTTTACTTACGTGACAATTGATCGCTTTTTACTGACTTTATTTACATTTTGTCCTACTGAGTTTACTTAAGTGGCGGTTGATCATGTTTATATATATATATATATATATATATATATATATATATATATATATATATATATACGCTTCTATCGCTTTCCATAAAATTGCGATTATCATGTGAGCCTAGGAATCATGTTATCACAGTTCAGTTCCCATGACGGACATTTTTCAAATTGTATGCAGACTTTCGTACATTATTTTACAATTATCCGAATTTCCTTCGATGGTCATTATGCCCATGAGGAGTTCTATGCTCAACAGATATTATTTTCTCGAGAATGCGTCGCGTCTCAAAAATAAAAGCAAACAATGTTTAACATTTAATAATAAAATGGAAGTATGAAAAGGTCTCAATTCTATTGAGCACGTGGTTTGAAAAACCTCTTTTACAAAATGTCATTGGTATATCGTGGTTAAAACTGAATTTTCTATAAATTCATACCCTTTGTATATAGGTGCTTGACGAGGCCTCACACTACTTTCAAATAATTGCACATTGATCCACACACACACACACACACCTAAACACACACATTCATATAACAGTTTGTTTGAGAAGTGGCGATCACCGTGTAACACTTGGATGTGTGGTGTGCCTAACACCTTCGCTCCGCATAATCAAGCCCCGGACCTAAAATGAATCTACATTTCACGACCTGTCTAGCGATGTCAAATCATTTGGGTCAATGTGCAAACCTTTTTCGGTTGCGTTGGTGCAACCAGTTAAATACACCAACTGGCGACTCTTAAAGTCAAATCGTCAACATTTCACATGTCAGACCTTTTTCACTTATTTTTTCAAAAAAATCTCACATTAACATGAGAACACCAAAGAACAAGTAACGAAAAGGGACATCAAAAAATCCCGACGTCGACAGGTGGCGACTCTGCTGGGGACTCCAATAAGAGGGCTTACGCCACCATTACAAGCTTTTCAAAATTGTTATATGCTTGTGTGTGAATATTGCATTTACATTTCTGATGAATGTGTACGAATGCATCTTAATTACGCAGCCCGCTAAATATCTATATTCAGTGATATTAGTGCTTCAGACACATGTCATCATTTTGCATAAACGGTGAGACACGTTGTATGTGAATGTATGTTGTGTGGTCCCTCCACTAGAGGCTATCCTCATTGGTGTTTGATTCTTTGGACTGCGTGGGAAGAATAATTCCCGGGGCTCGAAAGGCACCACTCAGATTCACTCCAGTTGAAAGACAGGATTAACTTCCATCAAGTAGATTGCAATGATCTGTGAACCTTCATGCCAAAAAGCCGTGAGAGTAACCCTAAGATAGGTCAGCCTCTGATAAACCAAACGCGGAGGAAAGTCTCTTCATACTTTCCATTTTCAATTACTTGTAAAAGCATTTACTTGTAATTTTATTCCATGTTCATCCATATATAATGGAAAATATGAAGAATAATTGTGCATGTATAACATGTTATCAATTAACAATCGGTTTTGCAGGACAAAATTCCTAAATGGACATGTTATGATAATATTTACATTACCCTAAGACTAAACTACGTAAGTCTTTTGTAAGGAAATAATTGGGCCTGTTACCCGCTCAAAGTCTAAAAAGTCCACATGCTTACAGCCAATCATGTCTTCTTCCCGACCGATCCCTAATGTCAAGCTTTCCGAGAAGAATTTCTTTGGATTGAGTAAACAAATTACAGACTTGGCCGTTCTACTAAAAGAATTACACCAGTCCACTCAGGGTATGAAGATACCTACACATACAGAATCCTCTACACAAGGAGGAGTACAAGGTCTGGAAAAGACAATTCCAGAACCTCAGTTGGATACAACCAACAAAGACCCTGAAAACACCCATCTCAAAGGAGATCTAGACAATGGTGATATCGGGAAGAAGGTCCTCCAAATGGAGGAAACCATCCACATTCTCAAAGGGATTGGAACACATGGCAGTGTTTCATATATAGACCTTTGCATATTCCCTGGTGTTCAATATCCAGAGAAATTCAAGACCCCTGATTTTGAGAAATATGATAGATTAGGGGATCCTTATACACATTTAAAGGTGTTCATTGGAGAACTTGGGTCTTACACAGAAAATGAAAAGCTCCGAATGCAGCTATTTCAGAAAAGTCTGACTGGAGAAGCCCGTTCATGGTATACTAGATTAGAAAACTCTAAGATCCATAGCTGGGAGGAGCTGGCTCACGCCTTCCTTACTCAATATAGTTTTCAATCTCAGATGGCTCCTGACCGGTACCAAATTATCAAGATCAAGAAATAGTCTATTAAGTCATTTAGAGAGTACACTCAAACGTGGATGCGCCTTGCTGCTCAAGTTATTCCTTCCATGACGGAATCAGAAATGGTCATGACCTTCATAGATGTACAGGAAGCTCCTTTCTATGAAAGAGTTCTAGCTGGTATTGGCAAACCATTCTCTGAAATGATCAAGCACGGATAAATGGTTGAGATGGGATTGAAGTCCGGTAAAATTTAAGACCTAGTCTCTTTTAAAGCTGTTGCTGAGCACATCCAGTTCGGATCTTATGGAAACAACCCCCGGAGGGTCCATAAAAAGAAAGAGGAGGATGTTTCCTTGATACTACAAGGACAAAAAGGCAATCAAAGCCTGCCTATACCGAGGAAAAACTACTCCCCTTTTCCAGCACAATCTTCAAACCCTCCATTATCTAAAAGTGGAGAAGTAAAGCGACCTCGAACGTTCACACTCTTAGGGGACTCGTTCGAGAATATTCTTGCTCTTCTGACTGCTCAGAAGAAAATTACACATCTTCTTCCACCAGCAAACCCTAATGGGAAGGGTTTTAATTCTACTCGGAAGTGTGCTTATCATGCCGGAGCGCTTGGACATGATACTCAAGATTGTTGGGCCTTGAAACATAAGATTCAAGATCTAATAGACAACGGTGAGATCGTGGTCACTAAACCCGATCAACCTCATGTGCAAGATAACCCTCTTCCTCAATACAAAGAAGAAGATGTTAACATGATCAGTTGGAGAACTGTACAAGGTTTCAATTCTAATGGCGAATAATCCCAACCCATCATAGACGGTGTTGACAAATGGGATTATGCAAAGTTCCAGTTTACCATGGAACAAAAAATGAAAGCTCTTTGTAAACAAATTGAGCAATTGGCAGAACTGGTGACTCATCAACATCAAGTCACACACCAATTAATCAGGCAGGAGCATGCCTATCTCCTTCCATTTATTGTGAAAGATCCATCAATACCTTAAGAAAGCGAAGCTATGGAGGATAAGGTTGCAAAGCGAGCAAATGCTAAAGCCCGTCTGGATTTTGCCAATCAGAGGGAATTCACCTATTTGGGCAAATCTATGGAGGAGATACTTCAAATGTTGATCAACGAAGGAAGAATTACATTCCTTCTCCCTACCATCAATACCCGCTCAGGGCGGTTGATGAAATGTGTCAATATCATTCACATTCTCGGGGTCACAGCACAAAAGAATATTGGGCACTCTGCCATCTCATTAAGAATCTTATTGATAGCGTTGTCCTCCGCAAATAGCGTATGATTACACATGTAACTCAAGGGTGGGAATGCATACCTACACCAAATGGAAGGGATCGATGGCGATTATATCCGGCGTGGATGATGAGATCACAAAGTATTTCCCATACAACCAATTCAACTCAAAGGAGTCGACAATCCTTTGAAAGTGGTCGCACTGAGCCAATTTCTTTACCTTTCGAGATCACAACATCCTGTTGTCAGCTTACACAAAGTTCCATGGAATTATGGAGAAGCTGAAGGATCCACGTCTCATACTACTGCTATAGTGTCGAAGGAAAATCCACTATATCTTCCTCAACGGGTTATTAAACCTACTTGCGAAGCAAAGGGGAAGTTGCCCATGGAGAAGATTGAAAAATTCCTCCGTACTATGGGCCATAATGAAGCCAAAGTGGTTTTAAGCTTGCGAGAAGCTCCACACTAGATTTCGATACTGGATTTGGTTTTCTCTTCTGAGGATCATCGGAAGATCTTACTGAAGGTCTTGGAAGAAGCATACTTGCCAAAATCAGTGAATGTGGAAAAATTTCAGCATTTGGTTGATCACATTTTCAACAACAATGTGATATCCTTCACTGATGACAACATACCTCCCGAAGGGACCGGTCATTGCAAGCCTTTACATATTGCAGTTTTATCTTCCAGGTACATATTAGCTGGAGTATTGATAGATGGAGGCTCATCTCTAAATATCTGTCCTTATGCCACCTTGGTAAAGATGAATATCAATCTTAAATGGATACAAAGCAGCCATACGGTCATCAGAGCTTTTGATGGATCCTGGCAAAATTCTGTTGGAAAGATTGAGTTGCCAATTGAGATTGGTCCAAATACATTCAATGTATCCTTCCACGTCCTCAAAATAGATTCAGGATACAACCTGCTATTGGGGAGACCATGGATACACATGGCTGGAGTCATTCCCTCCATGCTACATCAACAACTCAAATACATTATCAACAACAGTCTAGTCATCCGCCAATCGCCGAAATGAAATGTCCTGAACAAGGAACTCTACCAATTATCATCTTCAATTTAGAAGTTGAACCGGCCAGTTTCCATACTCTAGAAGTGAGTAACACTCAATACCATTCTATTAGAGCGCTACTTTTCGTACCCAAGATTTCTACCGAGGTTATGTCGGTCACTCAAGAAATGATGTCATTGGGTCATCAACCTGGACAAGGGCTTGGTAAAGATAAGTAGGGTATTAAGCACCCTATCCAAATATCCAGTCAAATTGGAACAGCCGGGCTACGATATTCTGCCAGTTCCAGTCACAGGAATCCTCATAAGCACAAGTAGGTTCCTCAACCTTCCGCCGCACGATGATTTTCTATACCTTTACCTCATGAATTGATACAATCTCCAGTAAAGGTATCAGCCCAGGTTGTGGTTATGCTGTTTCCAAAACCAGTACCAATCAAAGCAAAAGAGGTGCTGATTCCTGATCCTGAAGTGGATGAAAGGGAACGGAAACGTAAACATGACCTTGCCTTGATGACGGAAGGTATTCGCGTCATTGTTCATGATGAACATACAAACAGATACACCCCAAATGATGATTGCCCAGATGTCATGGTTATCATTCGGGAGAAGGAGGACAATGACGATCCTTCCATCACTGCAGTCCATCAGGACTTTGCCCTCGAGAATTGGAGCAGCACTCCATGCATTGGTCGACGAGGGTAAAATGGGTAGAAAATCCCTCTGCCCTGTAGATAACTTTAATTGCTTGCTTTCCTTTACAGCACTAGCAATTATTTTATCAAGTACATGCTAACACTTTTGTATGATAAAACAGTTGCATATATTAAGTGAGAGCATCTTTTGTTTCAGGACTCTGAATTTAGATGTGCATGTCCTTGTTGATGACATGCCTTCTCTCCACAAGGACTGTAACTTTGATGTAAAGTTGGACTCAGATTTGATGGATATACAAGAGGACATTGAGACACCTCAAGAGATTAAGAAATGGGTCGCAGACAAACCTAAACCCAATCATGATCAAACCACTCCTTTCAATCTTGGAACCTTAGACAACCCTAAGCTAATCCAGATTTGTTTAGACCTTACCAAAAATCAACGGAATGACATGGTTGCACTGTTAACCCAATTCCAGGATGTGTTTGCATGGTCTCATAAAGACATGGTGGGTTTGTCCACTGACATTGTTCTTCATCACCTTACCATTAAAGAAGGATTCAAGCCAGTTAGGCAAAAACACAAGCGATTGAAACCTGAGTGGAGTCTAAAGGTCAAAGAAGAAATTATGAAACAATTTCAAGCTGGCATCATCATGGTGTCTATATATCCGAAGTGGATATCCAACATTGTTCCCGTGCCTAAACCAGGAGGAAAGGTGCGAATCTGCGTGAATTATCGGGATTTGAACAAAGCTTGCCTTAAAGATAGCTTTCCCGTGCCCTTTATCCACATTCTTATTGATAATACTGCTCAATACGGCATGTACTCCTTTCTTTGATTGCTTTCATGGGTACCATCAAATTATGGTCATTGAGGAAGATCGTGAGAAAATTGCTTTCATCATGCCTTGGGGAACCTTTTTACTACTGAGACGGTTGTCATTCGGCCTCATCAACGCCGGGGCAACCTATCAGCGAGCTATGATGGCTCTTTTCCACAATTTAATGAACAAGGAGATAGAGATCTACGTGGATGGCATCATTGTCAAATCCCGGAAGGAGGATGACCACTTAGACCATCTCAAAAAGCTTTTCAACAGGTTGCGTAAGTACAACTTGAAGTTGAATCCCGCCAAGTGCACCTTTGGTGTTATGTCAGGCAAGTTGCTAGGTTTCCTAGTCAGCCACAAAGGGATTGATGTGACGAATGAATTGTTTGAATTATGATTCTGAGGACAGAATCCTTGTAAGGAGGGAATGATATAACATTCCAGAATTTTATAAATTGTTATATTGAATATTTATTGAATTATTTAAGTATTTAATGGATGTGGTTATTGTTAATTGGATAATTATTCAAATTTGATTCAATTTGGTTAACTATATGTTAAAATGGATGTGGTTATTGTTAATTGGATAATTGTTCAAATTTGATTCAATTTGGTTAACTATGTGTTAAATAAATAATTAAGGAAAGTAATTATTTTTGCTAATTTAATTTAATTATTAAGTTAGAGAGTTTTGATTAATTGAATTACTATTTTTTATTGGAATTTGTAATTAAAAAGTATGTGTTATGATTATAAAGAAAATTATAATTTTGTGGTATTGATTTATGTGAGGTAGTAATTTAATAAATTGTTATTAAGATTAATTTAATTTAGTAAAGTGTGACAAATAACCTTTTATAAAGGAGTTATTAAAATAACTTAAAGGAGTTTTAAGTCAGTTTTGAAAAACAAGGCCTAATGCCTATTAAGTCTTTAATCTAATTATGTTTTACCAAACAAGGCATAAGAAATAAATGATTATATTCTTAGTAAGTAACCAAACAAGCCTTATGGCTTTTGGTTTTCAAAAATTGAATAACTGATATCAGTTATATGTTTTATATTTATATTATATAATTAATATATATTATATTTATATACGTTATATCATAAGACGTAAGAATAGAGGAGAGAGGTTAGAGAGAAGAAAGAAAAACTCAGAGGAAGAAGAAGAGAAGAAGAAGAGAAGAAGAAAAGAAGAGAGGAAGAAAGGCTAGAGATTAGAGAATGAGAGGCTTGGCCATATCATCTTCTTCAAGGTATTGTTCTATTCTTTTTAGTTTTAAAAGCTTAGTTTTTCTCTTCCCAAATTCTCTGTAGAATCCTTGTGTAAGCATAAATTTTTGTTGTTATGTGGCTTTATATAACATACTAGTGATGTTAAAACTATTTTCATGAGTTATAATCAATGAATTGATGATATGTATGTAATTTGTGAAGAAAATGTTTTTACAGAGAGTTTTTGTGAATATATATTATTTAGCTTAAAGTAGAAATTGAGGGTTAATTAGTTGTTTATTTGATAAATTGATCATTTAATTTGATAGAGTATATATAATCATCGATAAAGACACTTTGAATTAATAGTTTTGGTTGAAAAACAAAATTTACAGTGTTGATTTTCATTGAAATATCAAAAAGTGAGTTTTTTTTTATATCAAAAACAGTGAAATTGGATGTTTTAAATTTGTTGTTTATGTTGTTGTATGGATAGAAACATGTTAGGAATTCTTGAATTTTGTTTACATGGAGTTTTTGTATGATTTACATGCTATTTAGTCTGTTAAAAATGAGCTTGTAGGCCAAAATTGACTTTTTCCCGTCTTTGTTCAAGTCGTCGATCAAAATTGCGATTCACTTGCCGCATGGCCCATCAAGATCGTTAGTGGCGCGCTAACGCCATCACCACACCGCAATGCTATGCTTCGTGAGGTTATTTAATGAGATGAATGGTCCGACGAAGTACTTTTTGTACACGAAATTTTAAAAAAAGTTATGTGATGATAGTAGGACTGTAAAATGTTGATTTTTGTATTTCTATACTATGAATAATTATGTTATTAAGGATTAACTTGTGTTATAACTTGATTATGTGATTAAAAGAAATCCAATTTTTAAATGATGTACATACTTAGTTATGGTTGTAAAATGGTAATGGCTAACTATGTCATGATGACATATGTTTATACGATATTGTGATTCGTATTGATTCGGTTTAGCCTACGAACAAGGCAAGTTCTCTAACTCTACTTTTATAATTGTGCAAATGCTTAAATTTTCTTTAAGCAAGTTTTTCTAAACTTTCTTTTTACATTGAGCAAGTTTTCTAATCCATTATCTTGATTGAATCAATTATTGTTTCCAATATAATAATGCAAGTTTTCTAATTTTTCATCTTGTTGAACTATTTATTGTTTCAATTCGATTACCTTATAAATGATGCAAGCTTTCTAAACTTTGGTTTGATGTTGACAAGTTATTCTTGTATTTAACTTGTTTAGCATGCACAACTATTTATACTAATGTCGAGCAATTTTATCGTTCAAACGGTTATGCATGCTTAGTACTCAATTCTAATTAACCTTGACTTAATATTGTTCAAGCAAGACATGTTATAGTTATTCAAAGTATATGCTATTAGATTATTCCTAAAGCATGATTTTGGTTTACCATGTTGATTCAATTAAGATTATTCTGTAATATGATGTTATTAATTCCACTAGTCCTCTAGTTGATGATCGTTGAACTTCAAATTACCCTTGAAAGCTTATCCAAACCAAACTCTCTTTGGTGTTGACTTGTACTCCAAATACTGAGATGAACAACCCTATTATTATTAGGGGATAACTTACGCGTAGCGTTAAATGTTTGTGCACAATACATGGTACGAAGGGCTGATCCCCCTAAGTACGAGGAGTCCTTATAGTCTTATGACTGTTAAAGTTGGAGTTGGAAGATTACTCGCAATTGTGGACATAGTTCATGGTCTTACGACCCTCAGTTATATTTATTCCACATTTTGGATTTCAGTTCCTGATTATCATTGTTAGAGTACCATTCAGTCTTCATGAGCCTATCATGAGCAGTTATTATTATTATACTCTTGTCGATTTCTTATTGTTTCAAGTGAGCATTGTTTGCTCACTCTTGCTTATATAACTTTTACAGTTAAAGACGAAAAAGGCTGATGTACCTAGCACCAGTAAGGGAAAAGGAAAGAAGAACAAGTTTTGAAGACTTGTAATTTGATATTTGATTTTCAGATTTTAATTGAATGGTTGTAATGAAGTTTATTTTAAATTCCACATTTGAATGATTGTATTTAAAGGTTAGATAACCTGGGAGATTTTATTATGTAATCCTTTAATGGGAAAGGTTTTATTTATCCAGTTTTATTGTAATTGGGTAGGTAGATATGAATGTTTGATTAAGTGAACACCAAATCCCGTGGGAATAAAGTACCTGGGTTTGGGGGTGTCACAAGTGCACTGGATCCTACCAAAATCCAGGCCATTAAGGAAATGCCCATTCCTCAGACAGAGAAGGAAATATGGGGATTTTTGGGAAGAATCAACTTCATTAGCAGATTCATTTCTCAACTCACAGCAACCTGTGAGCCCATCTTCAAGTTGTTAAGGAAGAACTCCTCCATGAAATGGAACGATGAGTGTCAGAAAGCCTTCCTCACAATCAAAGAGCAACTGATTAACGCTCCCTATTTTGGTACCTCCTGGGATGATGTTCCTGCTCATGTACTCCGCCATAAATGACAATGCCATGGGTCGATGCATCTTTGAGCAAAAAGACAATAGAGGGCAAGAACAAGTTATCTATTACCTTAGCAAAAGATTCAGCATCAGTGAACACAAGTACACTCTGATTGAGAAGACTTGTTGTGCTTTAGCATGGGCTTCCATGAGGTTACAACATTACCTCCATGGTCACATGACCCATCTCATATCCCGAATTGATCCTCTCAAGTATGTGTTCAGTAAACCCATACTGAATTGTCGGTCGTCCCGGATGGCGCTTGATCTCTGAAAGAATTTGACATCGTCTATGTGATGCAAAAGTCTATCAAAGGTCAAGGAATTGCGGATCAACTGATCGCCGCACCTGCAGGGGATTACAAACCCTTAGAAACATACTTTCCTGACGAAGGAGTAATGATAATTCAGCTACAACATTAGTACGATACATGCCGTACGTGGAGAATATATTTTAATGGAGCTATTAATTGAGAAGGCTCTGAGTGGAGCGCTTTTAATATCCTGTGCGGGGGGCAGATATCCCGTCACCGCTAAATTGCGCTTTATCGGACTAACAACATGTATGAGTATGAAGGTCATATCATGGGGCTAAAACTTGCCCGTTTAATGGGCATCAAAGAAGAATCTGTCTTTGGAGATTCCAAATTGGTAATCAAGTAATCCACGAGAATCTATCAAACCAAAAATTACATTTACCGCCTTTACCATCTGAAAGTTTTACGAGATGGCTTTGGAGTTCAAGAAATCTCCTTTCTACACATTCCTCGTAATATGAATGATTTTGCAGATGCATTAGCAATGTTGGCCTCCTTGGTTTACATACCTGGCAAGGAAAACATGCCAAGCATCACGTTTACTCTGCAAAGAGCCCCAATCTATAGGAATTACATTGGAGAAGTATTGGATGAGCTACCTCCCATCCACAACCCTTGGTATCAGCACATCAAGGAGTATCTACGAGATGGATCTACACCCGCTGAGGCGAGCCTAACTGAGAAGAGGTGGATTCATCGATTTGCTATGAAATTCTACCTAAGCGGAGATGCACTCTATAAAAGAGATGCATGATTAGGTCTCCTCAGATGTCTGGACAAAGACCAAGCTCAGAGACTCGTGGATGAGATCCATGGTGGAGTATGTGGCCCTCACATGAGTGGACCCTTACTTGTCAAGAAGATCCTTAGAATGGGGCATTATTGGCTTACACTCAAAGCTGACTGTGATGATCACGTCAAGAGGTGCTATCAATGCCAAATTCATGGGAATGCTATCCACGCCCCTCTAAGGGAACTCTACAATATGAGTTCGCCATGGCCATTCTCAATGTGGGGAATGGACGTGATCGGGCCCATCGAGCCCAAAGCCAGTAATGGACATCTATTCATATTCACCATGATCAATTACTTCACCAAATGGGTAGAAGCAGCATCCTTCCCCGGGGTTACTAAAGAAGTTATCATTGCTTTCATCAGAAACAATGTCATCTGTCGATATGGACAACCAGAGGTCATTGTGTCAGACAATGCTAAGAACCTCAACAACAAAATGATGGAGGAGTTATGCAGAAAATTCCACATCAAACATCTCAACTCCGTCATCTACCATCCAAAGATGAATGGTTTTGTTGAAGCGGCTAATAAAAACATCAAAAAGATCATGCAAAAAATGTCCGCCAATCACAAAGGATGGCCCGACCTTTTGCCTTTAACTTTATTAGCCTACAGAACTTCCATGTGAACTTCCACTGGGGTAACCCCCTACTCATTAGTCTATGGGATGGAAGCAGTGCTCCCCATAGAAGTGGAAATAGAATCCCTCAGAGTATTGATGGATGCTCAGTTGGATGAAGACCAATGGGTACAAGACAGGTATCACCAATTGTCTATAATAGACGAAAGGTGATCCGCGACTATCTTCCATGGTCAGTTATATCAGCAAAGGATCGTATGATCCTATAACAGAAAAGTCCGACTACGGAAATTCAAGCAACATGACTTGGTTTTGAAGAAGATCATTGACAACCAAAATCAATCTAAGGGAAAATTCGCTCTTAACTGGGAAGGCCCATTTGTTGTCAAGGAGGTATTGATAGGCGGTGCTCTAAGATTGTAGGAAATGGATGGCGATGAATTTCCACAGCTTATCAACTCGGACACCGTAAAATGGTACTATGTCTGAAGTTACCATCAAGCAAACATCCTGGTATTGATCATCCAATTACCAGTCATTCTGGTTTTTTTAACCCTTTTTTCACAAACTCTTATGCCCCTCAGGGAAACATACAAATTCAAACCAGTAGCCTGGTTTTACCTCACTTGGAATCAGCAGCCTGGTTTTACCTCACTTGGAATCAGCAGCCTGGTTCCACTTTGTTTCAAACCTTCATACAATTTTGGTTATCCTACACACAGGATTAAACCTTTCACATCTGCAGTTTATCCCAAAAACGGGATTAAACTTTTCTACGCTTGCAATTTGTCCTGAAAATAGGATCAAACTTTTCCACATCTGCAGTTTGTCCCCATTATGGGATCAAACTTTCTTCTCCCCACAGTATAGCATGCACATGGGATTTACGCTTCTCTTCGGCTTCAATTCGTCCTGAGGGGCGAACTACGTCGACCTGATCTCCCTGATACCCTGGGGTACGTAGGCAACCATATTCTCTATGGCCCGGTCGCAATAAAGAAAAACAACAAAAACATTTCTTCCCTTTCTCTACAAAACAACAAAAACAACAAAAATACTTCTACACCCATCTGCCTTCCGCATTCAGCGTTGAACCTCTTACAGCAGGTTCGAACTATGCAGACTTAATCTCATCTTCAATAGGAGTACATAGGCAGCCATTCATGATGCAGTCTAACCCCTACCAGAACAACATACTTGTCACACGGTACTGGGATCTACCTTCAATTTGCCCCATTTCATCGGTTTTAGATCAAAGGGATGGAATTATCCAACCTCTTCTCACAAATAAAAGATTCGGTGACCATCTAAGCTGCGATCGTGCCTCAAAGAGCATTACCAACCCGTAAGAGATGGAATTAACTAGGCTTCTCACAAATAGAAGTATTGGCGACCATCTGTGGTCATTAATCTCGAGAGAGAAAAACTACCCTCCTCTCCACTTTTAAATACAGATACCAGTCCCAAGACACCAAAGATGGTAGGGATTTACAGAAATCAATGATTCGTTCTGAGAGATCTTGCGACGTCTCAATGTCCATCTATCAAGGATAAGTTCAGAATGCATCAAGATCACAAGGCCTTGAAGAAACAGGCAAACATCAAGCAAGTATCAAGGCATAACTAAAAGGGAAGTGAATCAAAATATATTTCCATGCCATATATAATACTGTTTGATATATACATCTATGTTGTACATGACAAAATGGCTAAGCTAGTCTGTGCAGGAAAATACAAAGCTATCTACAGATCTATGTGTATGCAAACTATCAGATCTAACATAGCGTCCCTCTCTAACGACAAAGGTAGCACTGCAAGCTCCTGCCCCAGGGTATCTACACGAGCTAGCAGATCAGAGACTAACTGCATGGTGGCATAATGCTCATCAATGTAAGCACTCATGTCGGCAAGACTGACAGTCATCTGGGATCTAACGGAAGTACTATCTGCAATGGCCACATTCCTAGCAGATAAGGCGGCATCCCGCTCCCCAATTAATGCATCCCTGGCTGATCTACCTCATCCTCTCTAATAAAGTGGTATCTCTCTCATCAAGAGTCACAACATCGCGCCTTAGCTGATCTCTCTCATAGGTCATCGGATGTAAGCTCTTGCTCCAAATGTTGTCTTAGAATCTTTGGGTAACAATGGCACTTTCGGGGTGGGGAATCCATCACAAATCTTTGGCGACCAAAGATCAAATCATTGATGGGAATATCAGCCTCCTCTATAAGCTCCTCATCGTAAGAATTAGTCCCTCAGACTGTGGATCTTGCCGCAGCAAATTGTCGCGCCTCTATCTCCATCCATGCGAATACTCTGAGAACAACCTGGATGATCGACGAAAAACTTCACCAACTCTCATCGATCCCAACAGCATACAACTGGATCTGTCCTCCGTGACAAATCTGCAGGTGAAGCGAAGCCACTCATCGTCCCTCAAAAGGATGAAAATCCTAAACTCGGTCAAACCGACACATCACGGCCGATGGGTGGTAAGTGATCATGCCCCTCAATCCAATTCGAGGGAGATAATCCATGCCCGGAGCATGAGTAATGAAGCTATAGGGTGAACTAAGCCCTGAACACGACAATATGGCAAACGGATCCCTAATCCCTGCCAGGAAAGCTAACCACGATGCAGCATATATGCACTCTACAGGCTGAAAAGAGTATGACATGGATATCTCCTGGGTGAAATAAAACCCCTGCCATCTAAATGTGCCAATTGGTCTCAAGTGTGACATAAACCACGCAAACTGACATGGCGAAGCACACAGTAATTACTCCCCGCCAGATAAGTGCGGTATGTAGCTAACCTCAGAGTTTCTGCATTGATCATCGGTACAATGGTATGACCCTCCCTGAGAGCTCTCATTGCCATAATGACGTCGATATCCCGCTCATCCATGTACCACGGCATAAAGACGTATGACAATACGCATAGAAGCAGTACATCTACTCTGGCTAAAAACCAATGGTCCTCCGGTGTGGTGAAATCCCCAGAATGCCGTGCATAACTGTCCTCAGAGCCAAACCTGTCAAATAAGAAACACTAGGATATCACGTGGCCGGATGTAATCTCGTCTTGGACCACTCTACGTCTCAATCCGGAGAGGGTCATGAACTGTCTGCTCATGTCTCCAATTCCCCGACGGGGGTTACAACGTAAAACCATGAAATATCAAACCTCCCCAGTGGGGGTTACAACGCTGAAGTTATCAAACATCTACGTATCCCCGACGGGGGTTACAACGCCGAAGTTATCAAACAGCTACGTATCCCCAGTGGGGGTCACAATGCACATCTTTCAAGCATCTACATATCCCTGGCGGGGGTTACAATGCAATGCAACCATTGATACACACATCAATGAAGGTCAAGTAACCTTGACATCATGTCAGCCGATGGCAAGTGAACCCATCGAAGCAACCTTCCCCAGCAAGGGCTACAACGCAGTGCTACCATTGACACATACATCAAGGAAGGTCAAGCAGCCTTGACAATGCACCCAGCTGATACACACATCGTCAAGATCGAGCAACCCCGATAACAACAAACCTGTTGGCGAATTTCCGAGCAGAATGAGGGAATATGTTATACACATCCTCAAGCAGACAAAGCTTTATCCCCACAGATCTCTTACACACAAGAGGTACCTCTATGGAATATATGCCAATGTCTAGGATTCAAGAATTTGGTGATAACCCCAACGTCAACATCCTTGGAGACTTGGATCGCATGTCCAAGCCATCACTGATTGTCATCCCAACAGGATTACCTGGCAATCATGCATCATACGTTTGCATCATGTTGTTGCATATAACATCATGTTTATCTTGCTTTCATTTCAAGTGTCTAGGATTCTTTATCCTATCCATGCCTTGCATTGCATGAATATGATAAAGAGGGGCATCTGTAGACACTCAAAATTTTCTGCGCTCCTATTACTAACATTGGAGGAGGGTAGATTTGTCTTTTGGAGATAACCACGAAGACAAACTTACATCCATTCTCGGATACTACCGAAGTTCGAGATCCATTCCTGGATACTACAGAAGCTTCGGCCAACCCGTAACAAAAATCGGGAACTTCATCCCAAACCCTAGAACACACACCGGGAATGTCATTTCCAATCTCAGAGATAACCCCGAGATATGCAGATCAAAAGAACGGAAACAACACTGGAGAGGACATTACTGTCTTCTAAGAATAAGACCGCGATGCTCGCCCGAGCCCCAGAGACAACACCGAAAGTAGCAACCCCATCCTTGGTGATAGCCCCAAGAGATGCCATTGCAGTTCCGGCGATAACCCGGGAAATACTTGTTTCAAACATATGCAATCAGCTTCAACCCCAGACATCCTGTCGAGGACACACACCTCAAACCCAGAGTTAATAACGGGCAGACAGGAACATCCACAGATGATAGTGAGACATACAAACAAGCAGCAGTCCAATCTCAGATGTAACCCTGAGTAACGTCTGCTTTCCGCTTAAACCGGTGATAACCCCGGTGAGGAGTCACAACGTCATCTTACCATTGCAACAAGATGATATCGCGGCATACCAACAAGCAGTCCAATCTCAGCTATAACTCTGAGCAACGTCTACTTTTAACTCAAAACCAGCGATAACCCCGGCAAGGAGTCAAACGTCATCTTGTTCCTTCGATAATGGCACGTCGTCTCAACACTTCATACATACATACATCCAACAATGTCTCACAAGAATCGAGGATTGACAATCCCGAGTGACTATTACGTGTGACAGTACTTTGAATAGAATTTGAAGCTTGAAGACCATGGGCATAGACCCATCTTCCTGACTTCGTACAACCTCTAATCCATGTCATTGCATAACTATCGACACAAGCAGTCCGAAGAAGGTCAGATATACCTCGTTCGGATGCTCGGATTGAAGTTCTGAAAGTTCGAGCGGATATTACAGTGCATGAGTGCACGTACTACAAGACGACAGGACCCGCGAGGCTCGGATGCATCACGACCAGCCGCAGTACAACTGCGGCTACCGCAGGTGTACCTGCGGCCATTCGTCTATATATACAAGCCTTGGGGTCAGCCATTTAGAGGAGAGAGAGAAGGAAAAGGGCGAGGAAGCCCTGTCCATTTTACTCTGCATACACATCTTTTGAGTGTTTCCTCATTTCTAAACACTAGTTAGCTCACATATAGCTATCTTTTATCCGGCGGGAGCTGAGTGTTTATCCATTTAAAGTCATAGAAGTCTACTTTGGCAGCCCACTGTAAGCCTTCTTGTATTCTATAAAGCCTTCTTCTCACATTATCACACACTGTTGTACACGTTGAGAGTCGTGTGAGTGTGTTTGCCCGGACTTTGGTCCGTGGTTTTCATTTCTGTCTATATATATATACTTATATATATGTATATATTTCATATATGGACTAACATTATCGAGTTATGCCTCGATTGAGCCTAGACTTCGGTCTGGAGCGTTTAATTGCTTTTATATATATACTTATATATATAAACTGTGGTCAGACTTTGTCTGATGAGCCTGGATTTTATATCCGGTGTGTTTAATTACTTTTATATATATATATATATATAAAACTGTTGTCAGACATATCTGATGAGCTTGGATTTACATCCAATTATTTAATCGCTTATATATATATATATATATATATATATATATATATATATATATATCTCTGTATATATATATATTTACATTTCATGGGGAGCTTGGAGTTTACTTCGTGGCCTTTTACAAATTTTTATTTATATTCTCATCTGCACTGAGTTTACTTACGTGATGATTGATCGCTTTTTACTGACTTTTATTTACATTTTGTCCCTTTGAGTTTACTTCGTGGCGGTTGATCATCATTTATATATATATATATATTTACAACTTTTTATATATATAATCGATTCTTTTTCCATACAAATTGCGATATCATGTGAGCCTAGGAATCATGTTATCACAGATTCAGTCTACTAAATCTAGATTCGGTTCCCATGACAGACATTTTTCAGCTGTAAGCATCCTGTACATTATTTTACAGTGTCTGAATTTCCTTCGATGGCTGTCATGCCCATGAGGAGTTCTACACTGCTGTATATTATTTCCTCGAGAATGCGTTGCATCTCGAAAATAAAAGCAAACAAGCCGAGCATTTAATAATAAAATGGAAGTATGAAAAGGTCTCAATTCCTATTGAGCACAGGGTTTAAATAAACCTCTTTTACAAAATGTCATTGCTATATTGTGGTTAAAACTGAATTTTTCTATAAATTCAAACCCTTTGTATATAGGTGCGAACGAGGCCTCACACTACTTTCAAATAATTGCACATTGATCCACACACACACACACACACCTAAACACACACATTCATATAACAGTTTCTTTGAGAAGTGGCGGTCACCGTGGTAACACGGATGTTGGGGGATGCCTAATACTTTCCTTCCGCATAATCAAGCCCCCGGACCCAAAATGAATCTCGATTTCACAGACCCGTCTAGCAGTGTCAAATCACTGGGTCAATGTGCAAACCTTTTTCGATTAAGTTTGGTGCAACCAAATAAATACACCAATCAAGCGACTCTTAAAGTCAAATCGTCGACATTACACATGTTGGACCTTTTTCACTTGTTTTTTCAAACAAATCTCACATTAACATGAGAACACCAAAGAACAAGTAACGAAAGGGGACATCAAAAAATCCCGACGTCGACAAAAGTCTTGCTAAATTTAACTAGGACAAGAAAAGTCAGAATGAAAAAGGGAAACTTAGGACAGAACCCAGTTTAGGTGGGTTTAATAACAAACGAAAATGGGATAATACTTTTTCTAACAACCCGAGGAAAAAGATAGGTAATACTAATAATAATTTTAGTAATAACATCATTAAACCTTGTCCTACTTGTGGAAAGAAACATAAAGGACAATGCCTTCATAACAAATGTTATAATTGCGGACAGTCGGGACATTTTTCTCCACAGTGTCCTCTTCCAAATAAAAATAAATGTTTTAATTGTGGTTCATTGGACCATTTTTCAAAGAATTATTCCAAACCTAAGAACCAAGGAGGAAAGGGGAATAGAGTACCAGAGAATAATCAGTAAATAGTAGCTACAGTTGGGGTTCAGAATCGACCTACCGCGAGAACATGTAATATATCGGTGAGGGATGATGTTGCTTCATAGGACGTGGTGACATGTATTATCCCAATCAACACTTTAAATGCATATGTGTTATTCAATTCTGGTGCTACATGTTTTTTTGTGTCTAAAAGATTTTCTACAAACTTGAATATACTTTGTGAAAATTTAGACAAACCATTTTGTGTAGAAATTGCTAATAATGAAAGGATTCCGGTTAAAACCATATATAGGAATTGTAATGTGGTAATAAAAGGACATAATTTTAAAGTAGATTTGATACCAATTCAGTTGGGAGAATTTGATGTAATTTTAGGAATGGATTGGTTAGTCAATCATAACGCGATGATTGATTGTCATCAAAAACGTATAAACCTTTTAACTGCTTCGAAGTCAAAGGTAGTGTTCAACGGTAGTTGTTCACCTAAGCAATCTCGATGTTTGACTATTGTACATGCAGAAAGATTACTTAGGAATGGTTGTTTAGGGTATTTGGCCTATATAGTTGATACTCGACCTGAAGGAGTAAAACTAGATCAAATACCAATAGTTAAGGATTTTCCTGATGTATTTCCGGATGACTTACCAGGTTTACCTCCAGATAGGGAAATTAAGATCGTCATTGATCTTGCACCAGGAACGACACCAATTTCTAAGGCACCTTACAGAATGGCACCTATAGAACTGAAAGAGTTACTTATACAATTACAGGAACTCTTAGATAAAAAGTACATACAACCTAGTGTTTCACCCTGGGGAGCACCAGTATTGTTTATAAAGAAGAAGGATGGAACTATGAGACTATGTATAGACTATAGAGAGCTAAATAAATTAACTATTAAAAATAAATATCCTTTACCAAGGATTTATGATTTGTTTGACCAATTAAAGGGGGCCGAACATTTTTCAAAAATTGACCTTAAAACAGGTTATCATCAATTAAAGGTAAGACAGGAGGATGTGCCGAAATTAGCGTTTAGGACACGCTATGGACATTATGAGTTTCTTGTAATGTCTTTTGGATTGACAAATGCACCGACAACATTTATGGATTTAATGAATCGAGTGTTTAAACCATGCTTAGACAAATTTGTTGTAGTGTTTATCGACGATATTCTGGTATACCCGAAAACATGGGAAGAGCATACTGAACACTTGAGAGTCGTTTTGGAGATACTACGAAAGGAACAACTTTATGCAAAGTTTTTCAAGTGTGAATTCTGGTAGAAGAGAGTTCAATTTTTAGGTCATGTAATTGATAAGAATGGAATATCTGTAGATCAAACTAAGATCTAAATGGTTTTGTGAATTGGGAACAACCAACAACTCCAATGTATCTGAAGTTTTCTCGGTTTAGCGGGTTATTATCGACGGTTTATAAAATATTTTTCAAAAATAGCAACCCCATTAACCAATTTAACTCGAAAGACGGTGAAATACGTCTGGTAGATAAATGTGAAGAAAGCTTCTAAGAGTTGAAGAAGCGACTGAGCATGGGTCCAGTGTTATCCTTACCAGATGATACAAGAGGCCTTGTAGTATTTAGTGATGCATCACACAGAGGTTTAGGGTGTTTGTTGATGCAACATGGGAAAGTGATTGCTTATGCATCATGACAACTCAAAGATTACGAGAAGAAGTATCCTACTCATGACCTAGAGTTAGCCATGATAGTTTTTTGCTCTAAAAATTGGAGAGACATTACTTGTACGGGGAGAAGTGTGAGATATATCTGAGATCATAAAAGTCTAAAATATATTTTTACACAAAAGGAACTAAATTTAAGATAGAGAAGATGGTTAGAATCGATAAAGGATTTTGATTGTGAAATCTTATATCATCCCTAAAAAAACCCAATGTTGTAGCCGATGCGTTAAGTAGAAAGAATCGGAAAAAATTGAATGTATTAACCACCAATGATAGGTTAATAAAAGATTTTGAAAATTTAGAAATTGAGGTGGAATGTCCAACTACCTCTACCCAAAAATTATACATTTTAGAGGAGTTTCATCTCTACTTAACAAAGTCAAAGAGATACAGAAAGGATGAAGAATGTCAAGTATAAGTCTAATTTAACTCATGACAAGTATAACAAATTCGAGAATAGATAAGGATGGAATAATAAGATATGAAGATAGAATCCGGGTTCCGTTAAACCAAGCTTTAAAAGATGAAATTTTAAACGAAGCTCATAATTCTAAATTTGCCATACATCATGGCAGTACAAAAATGTATAAGGATTTAAGTCAACACTTTTGGTGGTCAAATATGAAAAGAGAAATAGCTAAATGGGTAAACAAATGTCTAACGTGTAAAAGGGTTAAGGTTGAGCATCAAAAGCCGAGTGGTTTACTTCAACTCTTATCGAATCCTGAGTGGAAGTGGGAACATATAACTATGGACTTTGTCGTGGGCCTTCCAGCTACATAAAAGGGCCATAATGCCATTTGGGTAATAGTTGACCGTTTAACCAAATCAGCTCACTTTTTACCTATTAAAATTTCTCATAACTTGGATCACCTTGCCAAACTATACATTAATGAAATTATCTCTAGGCATGGAGTGCCTGTTTCCATAGTATCAGATCGAGATCCATGTTTTACTTCAAATTTTTGGAAAAGCCTTCAGAAACATTTAGGAACACAATTAAGATTGAGTACAACTTATCATCCTCAGATAGATGGACAGAGTGAGAGAACCATACAAACATTAGAGGATATGCTAAGAACATGTATCATAGACTTCAAAGGAAGTTGGGAAGATCGGTTACCTTTAGTCGAATTTGCCTATAACAATAGTTATCATGCTAGCATAGGTATGCCACCCTATGAAGCCTTATATGGGAGAAAGTATAGAACACCTTTATATTGGGATGAAGTCGGGGAAAGACAAATGTTAGGACCTGAAATAATTTAACAAACTACGAAAACCATCAGAATTATTCGTCAATGATTACAAGCATCTCAAGATCGACAAAGAAAATATGTTGATCCACACCGTCAACAACAAAACTTTAACGTAGGAAGCCACGTATTCTTAAAGGTATCTCCTTGGAAGGGCAAGATACATTTTGGCAAGAAAGGAAAACTAAGTCCGAGATTCATTGGACCTTTTGAAATTTTGAGAAGGATTGGTGAAGTTGCTTATGAAATAGCACTACCTCCTGAGTTGAATCATATCCATAATGTGTTTAATGTGTCCATATTACGACCATACAAACCTGATTATAAACACGTTATAAATTATGAACCAATCCTAATAGAAGAAGATCTTTCTTATCTAGAAGAACCTGTGTAGATCGTTGATCGTAAAGAGCAAGTCCTGAGAATTAAAGTGATAGCATTGGTCAAAGTAATTTGGAAAAATCAAAACGTTGAAGAGGCTACATGGGAGCTTGAATATAAAATGCCAGAAAATTATCCTCAATTATTTACTTAACCTATACTGTAATTTCGAGGACGAAATTCTTATTAGTGGAGGTGAATGTAAAAACCCAAAACCCTAATAAGACTAGTATATGTAAAATTCAGTTATATCAATAAAATTTCTCCATTCTGAATGTGTTATGTGTTACTATATACTCTGTTTAACAAATTTGACCAAATAAAATTTTGTCCGAAAAACGTCGTGATTGACACCTCGTGCTTAAAAAATTTTTTCTTCAAAATCGACTTTTCGGTATATTTGTTTTGACAAGTTGCTTTGTCGTGCTTTACAATCGACAAAACACTTTGTCGTGCTTGTTAGATTTAGCAAGAAATCTAGGTTAGTAACCCTAGATTAACAAACTCTAACCCTAATTAGCAAAACCTTAACCCTAATTTAGAAACTAAACCCTAATTAGCTAATTAAACCCTAATTAGATTATCTTAACACCTAATCATGGTTTGTAAACTTCAATTAGGTACTAATAAACATCACTTAACAATCCTAATCATTAAAAAACAAAACCTTAATCAAGATTAGTGAACATTAGAGCATAATTAAGCTACTAAACTAACCTAACTAGCTCACAAGTAGGTTAGAAGTCACCATTGCAAGTCCCTAGGCTACACATGACATGCTTGTAACTCCCAAGCATGATAAATAGTCATCACTTGAAAATTTCCAAAAACCCAAGTTGAAGAATTCAATAAATAGGAACCTTAGGGCTGAGCAAACTCACAAAATTTCTAAGCCATTATACACTTACTTACTTACCAAATCAATCCTGGGTGATAACATCAACAAAATCAGAAGCTAGAATCAAAATCAATCAAGAAAAGGTACAAATGCTAGTTCATAGCTAGCTCTTTGATCCTTTGTTATTTTTGTTGTTTAGATATTTAGAAATATGTATTAGTATGTTAGAAATTATGTTAGATTGGTAGAACACGTTTTCATAACATCTAGATGCCTTAATTAAGCGTTTTTAGAAATCTAGAAATTTTGAAAACCAAGTCTGACAGTCGAATATCAGGGCTTGTAGATTCATATGTGTTTATGTTTAGATCTGTTAATTATATTTTACTTGTAGCCTGTTAGTAGGTCTTTAATCTAGAAAAGAAAACAGGTTCATTAGAACCATAGATTGCAAGGTATAAGTGGTCAAAGTGCGTTGACCGTTCACGGATTGCAGTTTTCTGGGTTACCCAGAAAACTCAAGAACAGTCGAATCGGCTACTTTGACCAACCTTTTTGATTGCCTTTTGTTTGTTGTTTTTGTAATGTTTTGTATTAGATTAACACCCTGATATATGTACTACATATCTATGATCTTAAATTGCAAAAACAACGCATAGGATTACTGGAATTAATGGTCAAAATTCGTTGACCGAGCTTAACCAAGTTTTCTGGGTTGCTTAAAAAAATCTAAAGAACACGAAGAACAACGTTTGGTTTGTATTTTTTGACCAAAGATAATTAGAGACCTTAGATTTATGCTTTGTTCATGTTAGTGTTATATATATGTACCCTGACATATATACTACATGTTACAACAAACACAACACACATCTAATACACAGAATCAAAGATATTCAAGCCACAAAACCGCTTGACCTACCACGACCATTGCTGCTCGGGTTGCCCGAAACTCAAGAACAACTTTCGATAAAGTGACTTTGAGCCTCTATAACTTCTTGTTATATGTAGGTTAAAGCTCGAAATTTGATTCATGTTTGTACTACTATAAGAGTACTATAACATCAACACTTGACCAAATCAAAATCATAACCAAGTAGCTAGATAATTACATATCAAACCGGTCACTTTCATTACCATGACTAAAACTGTTGCCCGAAAACTCAAGAAACACCTACAACACACTTTTTCATCACTTAAGGGCTTTAGCGACAGATAAAAATTGATTTTCTAAAATTAAATTATAAAAATTAGAAATAATTAATAAATAAATACAAAATACAAAAATAGTTTTAAAAAATTATATTAAATAATTATAATTAATTTATGATATTTTTTACATAAATTCAATAAATATTTTATTTTATTTGGATATTATTAATAATTAACTTAATAATAAAATAATTAGAATAATTATTTATAAATACTAAATAATTATTGAAAAATAATATTAATGATATAAAAATCATAATAAATGATTATAAATTATTTAAAAATAATAAACAATGTTTTTGTAAAATTTTAAGTAAATATTAATTACCTAAAATAGAAATAAATGATTTAAAAATCATTTAAAGGATAAATAAATGTTTTAAAAATATTTTAAAACTTCTAAAAATTATTATAAAGGATAAATAAATTATCTAAAAATATAATAAAATTTATAAATAAAATTTAGTCCATTTATCAACTTATTTAATATTCGATAAAGACTTTGAACATCGAAACCTTATCAAATCTAACCCAATCTTATATAAATGTTATATTTGAGTATTGTTATCAATACTAACATGTTAGATTTATATATATGAACATCGTAGGTATTTATTAAATGAATTGAGTAGCATAACTTGACTGATCTACGCCCAGGCAAGTTCTTCTTAAACCTTGAATTACTTATGCAAATTTTTTAAACCTATTTATTCGTTGAACAAGATTTTTATCTTGATATGCTGTTGATATAATATACTACACCTACATTTGAATTACCTCTTATTGTAAGGTTATTGCTATAGCTTCAGCATAACTAAGAAATGAATTGTTTATTCATATTGATTGTTAAGCTTAAATTGTTGTGTCAAACCAAATTGTTTGGTAAGACATCCTATTCTGAAGTTGGGTATCCCGTATGGGATCTTTCGGTCGATAATATATTGACACTAAGTTGGGTGCATTTGAGCACTGGTAGGATGAGATGCATACTCCTAAGATGTTGAATAGGCTGATCCCCTATCTCATATCTGAAAAAAATTTCTAAGTCTGTGTGACTGATAGAAATATAAATCCATAGTGAAATGGTAACAACTATCAGTCGAAATTTGAATTGTTGTATTTCTTCAAATCATATATTGTTATAAATACAAAACTTGCTGAGCATGTCATAGCTCACCCTTGCAAATTATTCCCTTTGCAGTTTTAGATGGTAACCCTGGAACATCTGGAGTAGATAAAGGGAAGCGTCCCTATTTAGATTAGATTATATTCTTGTCTATTTGAATACTTTGTAATAAGAAACTCAAGTATGAGAATCATGTAATCGAATCTTATTATATTATATATATATATATATATATATATATATATATATATATATATTTTATTTATACATACCGTGTTTTTTTTTCTATATATAGATGTAAAGTTAGAATTCTTCAATCTAGTTGAGATCCTTGGGAACTATTTATCTGAGTGAGGGTATTAATAGCATGGACTGTTCATGTTGTTATTGATACTCTGGATTTCGGATAGATAGTTACTATCGATACGATAGTATAAATTCGCTTGGCATAGACTATACATCTGGGTGAGGGTATTGGTAATATGGATTGTTCATGTTATTACTGGTACTCTGAATTTTGGATAGATAGACTCTAGTCACAGATACAGTTCATATATCCAAGTGAGGGTATCCAAACATAAGTAGTATCTTGAGAATTGACATCTTTATGGGATAATGAATTTTGGATCTATGAGAATTATATCCGATAGTCCTCTATTTAATGTAATCTTGTGGATCTATGGGTGTATATTTATATGCATATATTCTCTATTTAATGTAATTATCATATAATTCGAAGAACCATGGAAAGTGTATAGATTTAAAATGCATTATATTAATTCGTTTTAATTTTGGAAACCACCATATTCGTGAATACCATGGAGGTTGGCTAGGTAGATAGGACCTGGATTTGGGGGCGTCACAGATATTCATCAGAAAATCATTCATCTTTACACTATAGGCTAAAGATATTCAGTTATATCATCATTTAGGACTGAGGATGATGAAAAATATTTTTAAAAAAATGAATCCAGTGAGACAAAAGAACAAATATTAGGGATTCGTACTTTAGACAATCCAAGTTCAAAAATACTCCATAATAAACCATAGTGGAGTAAAATTCAAGAATGAAGACCAAAACATGGATAAAATCAAAGATAGTAACAAAAATAGACATCTGGGACAAAGAAGAGAAAATTTCATTTTTTGGTGAATAGTGTCGTATTCGTGAATAGTGCCATATACGTGAATAGTGTCGTATACGTGAATAGTAACCCCGACACAAAAAGGTAGAAATTCCATAATAATATTCATACCAATATTTCGGCATAATGATATTGAAAGAAAAAATATCATTTACGAAGAAAATAACATCCCTTACCTCAAAAGGATAATACTTCTGACTGGAATATTGGATATAACGCTGAAGGAAACTTGCACCGTATAGCAACACTCAAAGTACTGAAATACTCACAAAAATACGCTCGATAATATAGAGAGAGAAAACTTTAGTTTCTAGTGTGATTTTGAATTCTAAGCTAAGCACCCTATTTATAGGAAAATGCTTAGAACACCAAAGCAGAAAATTTAATAAAATATTAATATTTTTATTTAAATTTCCTACGCACACCTTACAATCTGAATTCAACATTTACCACATGCAAAAGTACAATTGTGGGGCCCACACAAGGCTGCGCCATGGTATGAATATTCCCCGACAGTAAGAATATTCCATGACCAAACGAATATTCCCCGACAATAATGAATATTTTATAACTACTTGCTTATTTAAAATATTTGCGCATTTTACCCATAACTAACTACATTAATCAAATCAGCCCCTTTCTATTTCTAAATAATAAATAGATGAAATTCCACTTTATTCATAAAAGTTGGGGTCTTACAACCTCCCCTCCTTATGAAATTTTGTCCTCGAAAATTGACGTACGTACCTGGTGTTTTGATAAAACTTTGACTTTAGGTATAACCTTTGTGCGTAGGACATGCTCCTTCCTATCAAAGATCTTGACAGGTACCTCCTCGTACATTAAATCTTCAGTTATCTCATCTGGTTCTAAATCAATAATGTGGTTTTGGTCGTCCACATATTTACGTAACATCGATACGTGAAAAACGTTATGAACACGCAATATACTTGGCGGTAAAGCGAGTCTATAGGCCACAGTTCCTACTCGATCGAGGATTTCAAATGGACTAATAAATCGAAGGTTGAGATTTCTTCTCTTCATCAACTCTTACTTCTAGAATAACGCCTTCTTGTACCTTCTTCTTTATATTCATCAGTTCCGGTGTGTAGCTTGAGCTGTTTTAACTTTATCGATTAAAGTCGATTCTACTCATATATCATCACGTGAGTCCCTAGAGTTTTTAACTCTATCTTTATCTTTTGTAAGTCATACAAAATGGGTCTTTGTGTTCGACAATATCATACTCGTACCCGCATACGATCTTTTACTTAACACGTCAGCTACCAAATTCTCTTTTCCAAGATGGTATGGTCAGAACAGATGCCAAAATGAGTCTCCTCTTGAGTTCTTGGAAGCCTTTCTCATATTCCTCGTTCCATTTGAATTTTGTATCTTTTCGAGTTAGCTGAGTTAACGGAGTAGCGATTCGAGAAAATCCTTCCACAAATCTCTGATAATAACCAGCTAAGCCTAGAAAGCTACGTATTTCGATTATTAACTTAGGTTGCTCTCAACTGTGACTCATACCCCAATCTTGGATAGCACGCCACAATGACACCTATCAGTTTACCACTGTAGGAATATGACGTCCCCTACGGAGAGTCTGGCTTTAGTGCATTCCACAAAGGAAGTCACCAGATAGAGGCTCGGGTACCAACTCTTGTAGTTGGGTTTTTAACTCCTGAAATTCAATAGGAGACATTCGATATAAGATTTTAGAAATGGGTTTTGTACCGGGTTCAAAGTTGATACAAAATTCAATATCACGCTTTGGGGGTAGGCCAGGAAGTTCTTCAGGAAATACGTCAGGAAATTCATTAACAACAGAAACATTATTCAAATCTGACGTATTTTTGTTCAAGTCCATGACATGGGCTAAGAAAGCTTGACATCCGTTTTTGAATAAACTAATGGCTTTATGGCTTGATATGAAAGTGTTTGACTTCAATGGTTTGGTTGCTTAAATTCGCATAATAGGTTGGTTAGGAATATGAAAACTAACAACCTTACGAAAACAATCAATTTTAGCATGATGAGTAGTTACCCAATCAATCCCTAAAATCACATCAAATGCAAGTATCTTTAAAGAGATAAGATCAACAGGTAGGGTGAGGGTACCAATTTGAATCAAGCAAAATTTATAAACAGTAGATGTAAAAAAAGTTTCTCCTAACGGAGTTTCACCAATTAAGTCAAAGTCTAATTTTTCAGGAGTCAAGTTCAAACGTTGAGAACAAGCAGGAGAGATAAAAGAATGGGTAGAACCGGTATCTAATAAGGTATAGATTTCGCAAGAATTTATAATTAACTAACCCGTGCTAACTTCGTTCGGGTTACTCGCTTTTTGAGAAGTCACGAAAAACGCTCTTCTTGAAACCACCAACTTTATTTTGTCTGTATCCGCCTTTGGTGTCACCGTCCCAACTGGACTTGATTTTGCTACAGGACAAAATCAAGCTATATGACCGTATTTTCCACAACTAAAACATACCTTGGAAGGTTGTGAATAGTTTGGGCTTATATATCCCTCCTCTCCGCATCTGTAGCATCTAACTGGCGGTCGTTCTCCTCCCCTAGAATTTGTTACTGGTGCTGCTGCTGACGTCTTCTCGTCATCGTTAAATCTTCTCTTCTTAAAATATCCACTTGAATTATTTCTTCTATTATCTCGGCCATGATTACCACCGAAGTGGTTACCATTTTCGGCATGATAATTTCCTCCACGATGGTTATCATTGTTCCGATGACCGTTGCCACCGGTACGATATATTATCATCAAGTTGTTGGTCGTTATTCTTCGGTTGAGCTAACTCATTATCACGCTGCAATAACTGAGCCCTATTCACAACATCTGAATATAAACAAAGTTTGTGAGAAATGAGGTATTGACATATTTTGGGTTTCAAACCTCGCAGAAATATTCGCGTCATTCTCTCCTCATTATCAACCAAATGCGATGCAAATCGGAACAACTCAACAAAATTAGCTTCGTACTGCGACACGTTCATATTGTTTTGCTCCAGCTTGATGAACTCTACCTCCTTCATGTGACGAATAATTTCGAGAAAGTACTTGTCGTTGAACAATTCTTGGAACTTCTCCCAAGACAACTTCAGTACGACAGGCTGAGTACGCATTATGGATTCCCGCCAGTAACCTGCCTCTCCTGGCAACATGAAGGTGGCGAAAGGAACATTTTGCTCCTCTGAGCATCCCAAGACATCAAATATCTTAGTGATCTACTTTATCCACGTCTCTGCCGTAAGTGGTATCGGCTTTCCCAAAAACTCCGGCGGTCCCAACTCCTTGAACTGCTTAGCGGTGACCATTCGTGAGTTGTCAGTGTTTCCACCTGTATTTTGAATAGTAGTCTCTCTCGTTTAGTTTTGCATGAATTCTAGAAAGTTCCTAAACATACCATCTGTAATAACCCGGGATTTCAAATAATCCGAATTTTACGAATAAATTTTTTTTTATTTAATATTGACTATTAATATTATACTGTGTATCTGTGATACGAGTCTCGAGTAGTAGTCAATTTGTGTATTGACTGAAAAATAAGAGTAGAATTGTGCTTAACATCTTTAGAAACCCTAACCCTAATTTTTGGATAGGGATTTGATAGAAATATAATCAAAATAATTATATTGATAAGTACGTGTTTGTACCGTATAGAGATTTTGATCAAATGATTGGTCGAATAAGGTTTAAAATTTATAAACCCGAATAAGAGATTAGAAACCCTAATCTCAGGATTAGAAATCCTAATGCGCAGTTGGAAACCCTAATCATATGTCGGGAAACCTTAATTCTAAATTCGGGATTCCTAAACCCTAATTAGGCAACCCTAATCCTAATTGGCATGCCTAATGTATTTATTAAACGTTAATATGATTAGGAAAACCTAATTTAATTAGGAAACCCTAATTATAGTTTTAAAATTTTAAATTTTCTAATTAAAACCCTAATTAGAAAACAATCCTAGAAACTAAAATTGTTAAACCTTAAGCGTTAGAACCTTAGGGTTAAACCCTATGCATTAGAACCTTAGGGTTAAACCCTAAGGGCAAGATCAATTGTCAAGAATGCCTTTAAAATTAAAATACAAATGGCAAGATTACCCTTTTTATATTTTTCATAAGCTAACTTGCAAAAGTTGTGACAACCCGAGAATTTGGACAATTTATTAAAATATTAAATGATTGATTTAAGATCAAATAATAGACCTAGACAGAAAATAAGTGTATGCGTTTGATGTTATTGGGATTGAATTTTGAGGATTTCAAAATTCGGTGAAGGATTTAGGTGAATTATTCATGATTAAGGATTTATGTGAATATGTGTTGTGTTTATGGTTATGTAAGTGTACAGAATGTGGTTAAGGGTCATGGGTTGACCAGATAAATTTTATGTGTCAAACCCTAATCGTATATTAAGAACGCCAACGTTCAGTTAGAAAACCCTAACGTCTGATAAGAAACCCTAAAAATCGGTTCTGGAAACCCTAGTTTCAGTTCCGGGAGTCCGAAACCCTAATTCGGATATTAAAAACCCTAGATTGGGAATGCAAATGCCAGGTATAAGGTTAAGCGTAATTAATTTTAATTTATTAGGAAAAAAAAACCTAATGAATTATTGGAAACCCGAATTGTTTATTAGAAAACCCTAATACCAGATCTGAAAACCCTAGTTTCAGATTCTGATTAATTGAAGCTCTAATCTGGGAATAGAAAGGATAATTAAAATGCTTATGTGGTATTAATTATACTACTAATTAGGGCAAAGCTCAATTACTTAGCAAACCCTAATTTCAAATTTAGAAAACCCTAATTTCGGGTTCTGAAACCCTAATTTTATAATTAGGGAAAACGAAAGTGTTAATTTAATACTTTTAATGTTAATTAGGATATATTAATTCTAATTTTCAAGTTAAGTAATTACAAAACCCTAATCTAATTACGAAAATCTAATTTCTAATTTAGAAAAAATTATTTTTCTATTAGAAACCCTAATTTTGGGTTATAAACCCTAATCCGTGATTTTGAACCTAATTGCTACATTAGCTATTTTAATTAGGAAATTTTAATCCTAATTAGCAATATTTAAAGTATGATTAAGAAATTTTAATATAATTAGAAAAATTCTAATTCTAATTTAAAAATATTAATTTTTCTATTTTTGAAAATCTAAATTTGGAAATTTTAGAAAAATATATTGCAAACCCTAAACCCTAAGGGTTTGGCCATTTACTAAAATGCCATTAAAATTAGAATGGAAAAGACTAAATTACCCTTTGTTGCATTATTGGACATTGCTTGTAAATCTAGACATATGGAGGGTTGTTGAACCAAAACCTAGCCTAGCATGTGATTTATATCTAGCAAATCAGCCAACTTGTGCCACCTAGCCACATTTGGTGCAATGAATCAAGATTTATAAAAGATTATTGCACACTTTATTTTTCATTTCTCCAAGTCCCTTATCTCTCTTCATTTTCGAAAATCTAGAGTGAGAGAGAAAGAAAAGATGAAGCATGATCAGTTCATAGCAACTTAAGAATAGAATCAGAAGTCAGAATTCATGAATCAAAGCTAGAAAGGTAAAGAACCCTAAATTTCAAAAATCTTTTGATTTGTTGTTAGATGTTGTAATTGATTGGTTAAAGTTGTGTATTATGGTGTCTATAAGTGATCTGGGTTGTAAAATCCAAAATCCATAACATCAAAGTCCTCGAATCTAGTATTTCCAAAAATCTGGAAAATCTTGTAAATATGGCCTGACAGCCATATGTCAGGACATTTAGATTCGTGTGTGTTAGGTATTTTGTGTATTTTATGTTATAGATATGTTCTTTGCCATGTTGTCTATGATCTGAAGTTGAAATCAGGATCATAACTTGAATATATCTTAAGTTATATGCAGTCAAACTGCGTTGACCGACGTTGACTGGCCAAGAATCTGAGTAAACCCAGAATTTCCAGATTCTGACAACGACTTTCGAGTCCTTTAATCTTGCTTCCTTTTAGTGTTTTGGTCATGTTGTTGATTTAAGGTTGTAGTATGATATGAGATCTACACATCCAAGTCATTAGATAACCCATATCAGTAAAATAATTGTAGAAAATATTAGTCAAACTCTTGCGTTATTAAATCGCTCGATGAAGGTTTTCTAGAAAACCCAGATCTTCATCAGCCGAGTTGTTGTCAGAAATTGACCGGCTTTAATCTCTCAGTTGTGATGTTTTTAGGTTGATATAATGTAATATAATTGTACCCTGGCATCATTACTACAAAATAGAACCTTTAGATCACACAAACAATGCATAAATTGCATGATACAAGGCATCAAAGTAAGCACCTAAGGTTGTTCTTCAAATCTGGAATTCCCAGAATTTGAAGAACAGGTCTGACATCAATTTAGTTGGTCTAGATCTCTCTGTAATAATATGTTATGGACATGAAATTGATTGATGATGGTAGTATTACACTTATGATACAATATAAACAGTAGATTCTGGTCAGAAAGCCTTAGTGTCATGGATTAAATTTCGGTCAAACATGCCAACTTGGTGTCTGACAAAGAAATCTGGGCAGGCTCATGAACACCAAGAACACCTATAGCGACGGTTCTGTCGCTATAGGGCCCTTTTAGCGACAGTTTAATTAAGAAATTAATTATTAATTTCCGAAAATTATTTAAAAATAGATAACAAATGGTTTTTAATTATAAAAAATACTAATTAAATTCTGAAAAATTATTTTAAATTCTAAAAAATAGTTTTTAATTATTTTAAGTATATTTCAAAAATATTTAATATTTTTGGAATATAAAAGGTATTTATTTATTTATTTATTATATTAAATAAATTATTTAAAAATGGTTTTAATTCATGAAAAATTATTTTATGGTGTTAGAAAATATTTTAAGTTATTTTTGATGACTTTTAATATTTTATGATGAATTTCATTAATAATTTAATATTTATGGTAATTATTTTATTTAATAAATATATTAAATAAATTATGGAAAAATAGAATTAATATTTTAAAATCATATAAAAATGATTTAAGTGTTATAAAAATATTTTAAGTTATAAAATATAACTTTTGATATTTTGGCATGAAAATATTAATATTATAATATTAATATCAATTATCTGATAATGAATTTAAGTGTTTAAAAATCATATAATTATGATTTTAAGGTATTAAAATATTTTGATATATTATAATATTATGTTACGATTTTCATTAATATTTTATATTAAATGAATATTAATGATTAAGGAATATGTGGTATTTAATTTATTTAAATACGATATTAATGATTGGAAAATCATGATAAATGGTAATAATTATCCGAAAATTATTACGAGACTAGGAAAAATGTTTTGACTGATAAGAAATTATCTGTGATAATTGTTAAGTGTTTAGGAAGAGTTTAATTGAACTTAAACTCGATATTCGTCCGACTAGACCGTCGGGATGATAGAATAGTGTCGGTTTCAACTCAGACTGCAATAGTTTGACTTGATGCTATGTCTTATGTGTTATATAGACTGATAGGATTATGTGTTATGTGTTTAGGTTATTCTGTGGATATATATATATATATATATATATATATATATATATATTATATTGTGATGATATTATTCTAATATTGGAGATCTATATTACTAATATTAGGTCTTGGATAAATCGATATAAATTAAGCGTGGCATAAATCAAATCTGCCTGAGCAAGTTTCATTTTACTTAACTCTACTAAGAGTGTTTTATTCAAGCTTATGGTTAATCATTGTTGGTTGCCACGAAAATTGTACTCTGTACATCTTGCATGTATAAGTCAGGTATGAAAGGCTGATCACCTTCATTACCAGTTGGTTCAGAAATGTTTGTTCATGTTTAAAACGTGTTCAGTCAAAAGTTTGTTCATTCTAGCTCTCAATTATATTGATGAATTATAGCCATCTCTTTATTCTGACTCTTTCAATCATGATATATCCTTAAATTATATTTAAACTTGATGGGCAACTTTCATGCTCACCCTTGCTATATCATGATAAAACATTGCAGATAAGGCGAATGCGTTCGGATACAGGAAAAGGTTAAGGCCAAGTTCAGTTTGTGATAAAATGTGCGGCTATTTTGTAATAGTATAGTTTGATAAATGTGTTATATGTTAGAAAGTTTATGAATTGTGTTTAAGTTAAGGTTACTCGATTTTGGGGAAAAGTGTGTAAGTTTAATGTATAAACAATTTATGTTTATATCTTCCGCAATTAGTAATAGAAATAGTGTACCGGATCCGAAGTGATTTGGGACCTAGATTCGGGGATGCTACAGTTGGTATCAAAGCTGTTGGTTATGAAGCTTAGGTAGTAATACCTGAGACCAATAACCGCAGTGATTAGGATTAAGTACTAACTCAAATAGAGTTAGTTGGTCAGTGAAGATTCAAAGATGAATCTCGATTTATGTAAAGACACGAGTTTCCCTAACTCGGTAATAGTGGTGAAATGTAAGTGGTGAACAATGATGCGGTGATAGGAGATCGTAAAACAAAACGATCAAGGCATAGAAATAAATCGTAATATATATGATGAGATCACCCCGTGATCTGATAAGGTTATAATGACGAAAAGAATCAATCGATGATTGAAAAGTTTACTGACATATTGACGTGTGTAAGTTGTACTATGAAATTGTACTATGAAAACTCATGAAAGAGTTGTGGATTATGGATATGGATTAAATAAAATTCGTATGGAAAAAGGGGGTTAAGATTAGGTGGGGATTTCAATTGAGAACTCATGTCGGCAGCTGAGTTGTATGATTCCTTGTATGGGCGGGGAATTTATACTTGGTTTTAGAGTCACTTAGCTTCCTGGTCGATGTAGTGGTTAGGTTGACCAATTCTTTGTATGGGCGGGGAATTGTTCACTTAGCTTCCTATATTGATTAGTGGCCGAGTTTGGTTTGACAACCACTTAGTTTCTGGCATTGATAATCATTGAAATGTTTGTGTCGCGCTATTTGCTATATGCAGGTTAAGAGGGTGATTCATTTCTCATGTGTATAACAAATAGATAGGTCATACGTAGAGAATATAGGATTACGTACGAGTTCTTAAAACTCATACTTATGTGACATACTTGATTCATAGTTATATGAAACGTTTATGAACCCCTCAGTGAACGGACGCCAAACGTCAGACTAGGATAAGTTCTTAAACTTATATGATTGTGGCAATTTATGGACTCATAAGTGTGGTTTTATGAACTGGGTATAGTTGTGTGTGAATGGAGTCTTAAGGATTATAGGAACAAATAGATTGTTAAGCAAATGATCATTAGTGGAGACTAAGGTTTTCCTAAACTCCTAGCTATGCTAAACTTCGAAATTTTGACATCAAGCTAAATACGCACTATGTGCCTTTTAAAACAAAATGTAGACTCGTAACCATTTTTGAAATGGTTTAAAATACAGTCTATGCTACTTATTTCAGCTAGACTCAAATGATTTGAAATATCAAAATGTATTTTAATTATCGCTCATGTACCATGTAACTCAAAAGCGAGATGATAAAAATGTGATGGAGTTGTAAATACAGAATACTTAGAGTGAATTTGACCTAAAGTCGTTGTTCCTCTATTGTATGATGTGTTATGACAAAAGTCATACAATGACGGCATCCTCAAACGAATTTAATACAGGTACGGCATCATGGCGTCATTCTCGAAAATGTTTTTAAAAATTTTAATTTGCCAATGGGGTTTGGCTACACTTAAATAATTCGATTGAATTGAATTATCAATATGAGTCTATGCTATTTGATTCAGCTAGACTAATGTTATGAAAACTCTAAGTGTTCATTGAAAAAAAATTCCCGAACCAAATTGTTTTTGTGCGGAATCCTATGATAAGACTGAGGTGAACAATGATGTTTGGATAAATAATCCAATCTAGTACCGTACATATTCGCTAAAAATGATTAATACGTTATGCATGACGTACGAGTACGATAGGCTGATCACCTAAAGTACTAACAACGGTAGTTTACCTTCTTTGTGATTGTAAACAGACCAAGTAATGTATTGTTTTGCGGTATGATCAATACCGTTAAATCTATGTGTTCATGATCTATATGACCCCTCAGCACAATTTGAAACATTTTACTCTTGTGAGTGGTGTATTGGGTAGCATGTGATATATGTGAATGGTGTAAGGTGCACGGTATAAGGTGTAAGGTTAATTTCGGGGACGAAATTCTTATAAGGAGGGGTGAATGTGACAACCCGAGAATTTGGACAATTTATTAAAATCTTAAATGATTGATTTAAGATCAAATAATAGACCTAGACAGAAAATAGGTGTATGCGTTTGATGTTATTGGGATTGAATTTTGAGGATTTCAAAATTAGGTGAAGGATTTAGGTGAATTATTCAGGATTAAGGATTTATATGAATATGTGTTGTGTTTATGGTTATGTAAGTGTACAGAATGTGGTTAAGGGTCATGGGTTGACCATATAAATTATATATGTGTCAAACCCTAATCGTATATTAAGAACGTCAATGTTCAGTTAGAAAACCCTAACGTCTGATAAAAAAACCCTAGAAATCGGTTCTGAAAACCCTAGTTTCAGTTCCGGGAGTCCAAAACCCTAATTCGGATATTAAAAACCCTAGATTGGGAATGCAAATGCTAGGTATAAGGTTAAGCGTAATTAATTTTAATTTATTAGGAAAAAAAACCTAATGAATTATTGGAAACCCGAATTGTTTATTAGAAAACCCTAATATCAAATCAAAACCCTAGTTTGATTCGATTAATCAAAGCTCTAATCTGGGAATAGAAAGGATAATTAAAATTTCTTATGTGGTATTAATTATACTACTAATTAGGCAAAGCTCAATTACTTAGCAAACCCTAATTTCAAATTTAGAAAACCCTATTTTGGGTTCTAAAACCCTAATTTTATAATTAGGGAAAACGAAAAGTGTTAATTTAATACTTTTAATGTTAATTAGGATATATTAATTCTAATTTTCAAGTTAAGTAATTAGAAAACCCTAATCTAATTACGAAAATCTAATTTCTAATTTAGAAAAAATTATTTTTCTATTAGAACCCCTAATTTTGGGTTATAAACTCTAATCCGTGATTTTGACCCTAATTCCTTAATTAGCTATTTTAATTAGGAAATGTTAATCCTAATTAGCAATATTTAAATTATGATTAAGAAATTTTAATATAATTAGAAAAATTCTAATTATAATTTAAAAATATTAATTTCTCTATTTTTGAAAATCTAAATTTGGAAATTTTAGAAAAATATATTGCAAACCCTAAACTCTGGATTTTTCTAAACCCTAAACCCTAACCAAACCCTAAACCCTAAGAGTTTGGCCATTTACTAAAATGCCATTAAAATTAGAATGGAAAAGACTAAATTACCCTTTGTTGCATTATTGGACATTGCTTGTAAATCTAGACCTATGGAGGGTTGTTGAACCAAAACCTAGCCTAGAATGTGATTTATATCTAGCAAATCAGCCAACTTGTGCCACCTAGCCACATTTGGTGCAATGAATCAAGATTTATAAAAGATTATTGCACACTTTATTTTTTATTTCTCCAAGTCCCTTATCTCTCTTCATTTTCGAAAATCTAGAGTGAGAAAGAAAGAAAAGATGAAGCATGATCAGTTCATAGCAACTTAAAAATAGAATCAGAAGTCAGAATTCATGAATCAAAGCTAGAAAGGTAAAGAACCCTAAATTTCAAAAATCTTTTGATTTGTTGTTAGATGTTGTAATTGATTGGTTAAAGTTATGTATTATGGTGTCTATAAGTGATCTGGGTTGTAAAATCCAAAATCCATAACATCAAAGTCCTCGAATCTAGCATTTTCAAAAATCTGGAAAATCTTGTAAATATGGCCTGACAGCCATATGTCAGGACATTTAGATTCGTGTGTGTTAGGTATTTTGTGTATTTTATGTTATAGATATGTTCTTTGCCATGTTGTCTATGATCTGAAGTTGAAATCAGGATCATAACTTGAATAGATCTTAAGTTATATGCAATAAACCAAGGTTGACCGACGCCGACCGCCAAGAATCTGAAAGTAACCTGCATTTCCAGATTCTGACAACGACTTTCGAGTCCTTTAATCTTGCTTCTTCTTAGTGTTTTGGTCATGTTGTTGATTTAAGGTTGTAGTATGATATGAGATCTACACATCCAAGTCATTAGATTACCCATATCAAGAAAATAATTGTAGAAAATATTAGTCAAACTAAGCGTTGACTAAATTGCTGATGAAGGTTTTCTCGAAAACCCGGATCTTCATCACCGAGTTGTTGTCGAGAAATTAATGGCTTTTGATCTCTCGGTTGTGATGTTTTTAGGTTGATATAATGTAATATAATTGTACCCTGGCATCATTACTACAAAATAGAACCTTTAGATCACACAAACAATGCATAAATTGCATGATACAAGGCATCAAAGTAAGCACCTAAGGTTGTTCTTCAAATCTGGAATTCCCAGAATTTGAAGAACAGGTCTGACATCAATTTAGTTGGCCTAGATCTCTCTGTAATAATATGTTATGGACATGAAATTGATTGATGATGGTAGTATTACACTTATGCTACAATATAAACAGTAGATTCTGGTTAGAAAGCCTTAGTGTCATGGATTAAATTTCGGTCAAACATACCAACTTGGTGTCTGACAAGGAAATCTAGGCAGGTTCATGAACACCATGAACACCTATAGCGACGGTTCTGTCGCTATAGGGCCCTTTTAGCGACAGTTTAATTAAGAAATTAATTATTAATTTCCAAAAATTATTTAAAAATAGATAAAAAATGGTTTTTAATTATAAAAAATACTAATTAAATTCTGAAAAATTATTTTAAATTCTAAAAAATAGTTTTTAATTATTTTAAGTATATTTCAAAAATATTTAATATTTTTGGAATATAAAAGGTATTTATTTATTTAATTATTATATTAAATAAATTATTTAAAAATGGTTTTAATTCATGAAAATCATGAAAAAATTATTTTATGGTGTTAGAAAATATTTTAAGTTATTTTTGATGACTTTTAATATTTTATGATGAATTTCATTAATAATTTAATATTTATGGTAATTATTTTATTTAATAAATATATTAAATAAATTATGGAAAAATAGAATTAATATTTTAAAAATCATATAAAAATGATTTAAGTGTTATAAAAATATTTTAAGTTATAAAATATAACTTTTGATATTTTGGCATGAAAATATTAATATTTTAATATTAATATCAATTATCGAATAATGAATTTAAGTGTTTAAAAATTATATAATTATGATTTTAAGGTATTAAAATATTTTGATATATTATAATTATATTATAATATTATGTTACGATTTTCATTAATATTTTATATTAAATGAATATTAATGATTAAGGAATTATGTGGTATTTAATTTATTTAAATACGATATTAATGATTGGAAAATCATGATAAATGGTAATAATTATCCAAAATTATTACGAGACTAGGAAAAATGTTTTGACTGATAAGAAATTATCTGTGATAATTGTTAAGTGTTTAGGAAGAGTTTAATTGAACTTAAACTCGATATTCGTCCGACTAGACCGTCGGGATGATAGAATAGTGTCGGTTTCAACTCAGACTGCAATAGTTTGACTTGATGCTATGTCTTATGTGTTATATGGTGATCGATAGATTATGTGTTATGTGTTTAGGTTATTACTGTGGATATATATATATATATATATATATATATATATATATATATATATATATATATTTATATTCTAATATTGGAGATCTATATTACTAATATTAGGTCTTCGGATAAAGCGATATAAATTGCGTAGCGGTAATCAACGGTTCAGGCAAGTTTCATTTTACTTAACTCTACTAAGAGTGTTTTATTCAAGCTTATGGTTAATCATTGTTGGTTGCCACAAAAATTGTACTCTGTACATCTTGCATGTATAAGTCAGGTATGAAAGGATGATCACCTTCATTACCAGTTGGTTCAGAAATGTTTGTTCATGTTTAAAACTTGTTCAGTCAAAAGTTTGTTCATTCTAGCTCTCAATTATATTGATGAATTATAGCCATCTCTTTATTCTGACTCTTTCAATCATGATATATCCTTAAATTATATTTAAACTTGATGGGCAACTTTCATGCTCACCCTTGCTATATCATGATAAAACATTGCAGATAAGGCGAATGCGTTCGGATACAGGAAAAGGTTAAGGCCAAGTTCAGTTTGTGATAAAATGTGCGGCTATTTTGTAATAGTATAGTTTGATAAATGTGTTATATGTTAGAAAGTTTATGAATTGTTTTTAAGTTAAGGTTACTCGATTTTGGGGAAAAGTGTGTAAGTTTAATGTATAAACAATTTATGTTTATATCTTCCGCAATTAGTAATAGAAATAGTGTACCGGATCCGAGGTGATTTGGGACCTGGATTCGGGGATGCTACAGTTGGTATCAAAGCTGTTGGTTATGAAGCTTAAGTAGTAATACCTGAGACCAATAATCGCAGTGATTAGGATTAAGTACTAACTCAAATAGAGTTAGTTGGTCGGTAAGATTCAAAGATGAATCTCGACGAGTGTAAAGACACAGAGTTCCCTAACTCTGGTAATAGTGGTGAACAGAAGTGGTGAACAGTAGTGCAGTGATAGGAGATCGTAAAACAAAACGATCAAGGCATAGAAATAAATCGTAATATATACGATGAGATCACCCCGTGATCTGATAAGGTTATGACAGCCAGAAAGAATCAATCTGATGATTGAAAAGTTTACAGCATGACGCTGTGTGTAAGTTGTACTATGAAATTGTACTATGAAAACTCATGAAAGAGTTTTGGATTATGGATACGGATTAAATAAAATTCGTATGGAAAAAGGGGGTTAAGATTAGGTGGGGATTTCAATTGAGAACTCATGCGGTGGCATTTGAGTTGTATGATTCCTTGTATGGTAGGGAATTTGTACTTGGTTTTAGTCACTTAGCTTCCCTATTCGATGTAGTGGTTAGGTTGACCAATTCTTTGTATGGTGGGGAATTGTTCACTTAGCTTCCTATATTGATTAGTGGTAGAGTTTGGTTTGACAACCACTTAGTTTCGCATTGATAATCATTGAAATGTTTGTGTCGCGCTATTTACTATATGCACGAGTTAAGAGGGTGATTCATTTCTCATGTATATAACAAATAGATAGGTCATAGGTAGAGAATATAGGATTAAGTCTTTAGTTCTTAAAACTCATACTTATGTGACATACTTGATTCATAGTTATATGAAACGTTTATGAACCCCTCAGTGAACGGACGCCAAACGTTAGACTAGGATAAGTTCTTAAACTCATATGATTGTGGCAATTTATGGACTCATAAGTGTGGTTTTATGAACTGGGTATAGTTGTGTGTGAATGGAGTCTTAAGGATTATAGGAACAGATAGATTGTTAAGCAAATGATCATTAGTGGAGACTTAGGTTTTCCTAAACTCCTAGCTATGCTAAACTTCGAAATTTTGACATCAAGCTAAATACGCACTATGTGCCTTTTAAAACAAAATGTAGACTCGTAACCATTTTTGAAACGGTTTAAAATACAGTCTATGCTACTTATTTTTGCTAGACTCAAATGATTTGAAATATCAAAATGTATTTTAATTATCGCTCATGTACCATGTAACCTGGTGCAGAGATGATAAAAATGTGATGGAGTTGTAAATACAGGAAAACTTAGAGTGAATTTGACCTAAAGTCGTTGTTCCTCTATTGTATGATGTGTTATGACAAAGTCATACAATGACTAAGCATCCTCAAATGCATCGTTAATACAAGATGCGACATCATGGCGTCATTCTCGAAAATGTTTTTAAAATTTTAATTTGCCAATCTGGGGTTTGGCTACACTTAAATAATTCGATTGAATTGAATTATCAATACGAGTCTATGCTATTTGATTCAATTTAGACTAATGTTATGAAAACTCTAAGTGTTCATTGAAAAAAATTCCCGAACCAAATTGTTTTGGTGCGGAATCCTATGATAAAGGCCGGTGAACAATGATGTTTGGATAAATAATCCAATCTAATCTACCGTATATATTCGCTAAAAATGATTAATCGTTATGCATGACGTCGATTTAGCGATATAATTCGATCACCTAAAGTACTAACAACGGTAGTTTACCTTCTTTGTGATTGTAAACAGACCAAGTAATGTATTGTTTTGCGGTATGATCAATACCGTTAAATCTATGTGTTCATGGTCTATATGACCCCTCAGCACAATTTGAAACATTTTACTCTTGTGAGTGGTGTATTGGGTAGCATGTGATATATGTGAATGGTGTAAGGTGCACGGTATAAGGTGTAAGGTTAATTTCGGGGACGAAATTCTTATAAGGAGGGGTGAATGTGACAACCCGAGAATTTGGACAATTTATTAAAATCTTAAATGATTGATTTAAGATCAAATAATGAACCTGAGACGGAAAAATAAGTGTATCGTTTGATGTTATTGGGATTGAATTTTGAGGATTTCAAAATTCTATGAAGGATTTAGGTGAATTATTCAGATTAAGGATTTATATGAATATGTGTTGTGTTTATGGTTATGTAAGTGTACAGAATGTGGTTAAGGGTCATGGGTTGACCATATAAATTATATATGTGTCAAACCCTAATCGTATATTAAGAACGCCAATGTTCAGTTAGAAAACCCTAACGTCTGATAAGAAACCCTAGAAATCGGTTCTGGAAACCCTAGTTTCAGTTCCGGGAGTCCAAAACCCTAATTCGGATATTAAAAACCCTAGATTGGGAATGCAAATGCTAGGTATAAGGTTAAGCGTAATTAATTTTAATTTATTAGGAAAAAAAACCTAATGAATTATTGGAAACCCGAATTGTTTATTAGAAAACCCTAATATCAAATCTGAAAACCCTAGTTTCAGATTCTGATTAATTGAAGCTCTAATCTGGGAATAGAAAGGATAATTAAAATTCTTATGTGGTATTAATTATACTACTAATTAGGGCAAAGCTCAATTACTTAGCAAACCCTAATTTCAAATTTAGAAAACCCTAATTTCGGGTTCTGAAACCCTAATTTTATAATTAGGGAAAACGAAAGTGTTAATTTAATACTTTTAATGTTAATTAGGATATATTAATTCTAATTTTCAAGTTAAGTAATTAGAAAAACCTAATCTAATTACGAAAATCTAATTTCTAATTTAGAAAAAATTATTTTTCTATTAGAAACCCTAATTTTGGGTTATAAACCCTAATCCGTGATTTTGACCCTAATTGCTTAATTAGCTATTTTAATTAGGAAATGTTAATTCTAATTAGCAATATTTAAAGTATGATTAAGAAATTTTAATATAATTAGAAAAATTCTAATTATAATTTAAAAATATTAATTTTTCTATTTTTGAAAATCTAAATTTGGAAATTTTAGAAAAATATATTGCAAACCCTAAACCCTAAATTTTTCCAAACCCTAAACCCTAACCAAACCCTAAACCCTAAGGGTTTGGCCATTTACTAAAATGCCATTAAAATTAGAATGGAAAAGACTAAATTACCCTTTGTTGCATTATTGGACATTGCTTGTAAATCTAGACCTATGGAGGGTTGTTGAACCAAAACCTAGCCTAGCATGTGATTTATATCTAGCAAATCAGCCAACTTATGCCACCTAGCCACATTTGGTGCAATGAATCAAGATTTATAAAAGATTATTGCACACTTTATTTTTCATTTCTCCAAGTCCCTTATCTCTCTTCATTTTCGAAAATATAGAGTGAGAGAGAAAGAAAAGATGAAGCATGATCAGTTCATAGCAACTTAAGAATAGAATCAGAAGTCAGAATTCATGAATCAAAGGTAGAAAGGTAAAGAACCCTAAATTTCAAAAATCTTTTGATTTGTTGTTAGATGTTGTAATTGATTGGTTAAAGTTGTGTATTATGGTGTCTATAAGTGATTTGGGTTGTAAAATCCATAATCCATAACATAAAAGTCCTCGAATCTAGCATTTTCAAAAATCTGGAAAATCTTGTAAATATGGCCTGACAGCCATATGTCAGGACATTTAGATTCGTGAGTGTTAAGTATTTTGTGTATTTTATGTTATAGATATGTTCTTTGCCATGTTGTCTATGATCTGAAGTTGAAATCAGGATCATAACTTGAATATCTTAAGTTATATGCAGTCAAACTGCGTTGACCGACGTTGACTGGCCAAGAATCTGAGTAAACCCAGAATTTCCAGATTCTGACAACGACTTTCGAGTCCTTTAATCTTGCTTCTTTTTAGTGTTTTGGTCATGTTGTTGATTTAAGGTTGTAGTATGATATGAGATCTACACATCCAAGTCATTAGATTACCCATATCAGTAAAATAATTGTAGAAAATATTAGTCAAACGGCGTTGACCAAACTGCCCGATGAAGGTTTTCTGGAAAACCCAGATCTTCATCAGCCGAGTTGTTGTCAGAAATTGACCGGCTTTAATCTCTCAGTTGTGATGTTTTTAGGTTGATATAATGTAATATAATTGTACCCTGGCATCATTACTACAAAATAGAACCTTTAGATCACACAAACAATGCATAAATTGCATGATACAAGGCATCAAAGTAAGCACCTAAGGTTGTTCTTCAAATCTGGAATTCCCAGAATTTGAAGAACAGGTCTGACATCAATTTAGTTGGCCTAGATCTCTCTGTAATAATATGTTATGGACATGAAATTGATTGATGATGGTAGTATTACACTTATGCTACAATATAAACAGTTGATTATGGTCAGAAAGCCTTAGTGTCATGGATTAAATTTCGGTCAAACATACAAACTTGGTGTCCGACAAGGAAATGCAAGCAGCTCATGAACACCAAGAACACCTATATATGACAGTTACATCCGCTATAGGCCCTTTTCAAAGACAGTTTAATTAAGAAATTAATTATTAATTTACGAAAATTATTTAAAAATAGATAAAAATGATTTTTAATTATAAAAATACTAATTAAATTAAAAAATTTATTTTAAATTCTAAAAATAGTTTTTAATTATTTTAAGTATATTTCAAAAATATTTAATATTTTTGGAATATAAAAATATTTATTTATTTAATTATTATATTAAATAAATTATTTAAAAATGGTTTTAATTCATGAAAATCATGAAAAATTATTTTATGGTGTTAGAAAATATTTTAAGTTATTTTTGATGACTTTTAATATTTTATGATGAATTTCATTAATAGTTTAATATTTATGGTAATTATTTTATTTAATAAATATATTAAATAAATTATGGAAAAATAGAATTAATGTTTTAAAAATCATATAAAAATGATTTAAGTGTTATAAAAATATTTTAAGTTATAAAATATCTTTAGATATTTTGGCATGAAAATATTAATATTTTAATATTAATATCAATTATCGGATAATGAATTTAAGTGTTTAAAATTCAAATAATTATGATTTTAAGGTATTAAAATATTTTTTGATATATTATAATTATATTATAATATTATGTTACGATTTTCATTAATATTTTATATTAAATGAATATTAATGATTAAGGAATTATGTGGTATTTAATTTATTTAAATACGATATTAATGATTGGAAAATCATGATAAATGGTAATAATTATCCGAAAATTATTACGAGACTAGGAAAAATGTTTTGACTAATAAGAAATTATATGTGATAATTGTTAAGTGTTTAGGAAGAGTTTAATTGAACTTAAACTCGATATTAAATCACTGCACTCGTCGGGATGATAGAATAATGTCGGTTTCAACTCGCATCGCAATAGTTTGACTTGATGCTATGCCTTATGTGTTATATATAATGATAGGATTATGTGTTATGTGTTTAGGTTATTCGTGGATATATATATATATATATATATATATATATATATATATATATATATATATATATATATAATATTATATTGTGATGATATTATTCTAATATTGGAGATCTATATTACTAATATTAGGTCTTCGGATAAATCGATATAAATTGCGTAGCGGTAAATCAACGGTTCAGGCAAGTTTCATTTTACTTAACTCTACTAAGAGTGTTTTATTCAAGCTTATGGTTAATCATTGTTGGTTGCCACAAAAATTGTACTCTGTACATCTTGCATGTATAAGTCAGGTATGAAAGGCTGATCACCTTCATTACCAGTTGGTTCAGAAATGTTTGTTCATGTTTAAAAATTGTTCAGTCAAAAGTTTGTTCATTCTAGCTCTCAATTATATTGATGAATTATAGCCATCTCTTTATTCTGACTCTTTCAATCATGATATATCCTTAAATTATATTTAAACTTGATGGGCAACTTTCATGCTCACCCTTGCTATATCATGATAAAACATTGCAGATAAGGCGAATGCGTTCGGATACAGGAAAAGGTTAAGGCCAAGTTCAGTTTGTGATAAAATGTGCGGCTATTTTGTAATAGTATAGTTTGATAAATGTGTTATATGTTAGAAAGTTTATGAATTGTGTTTAAGTTAAGGTTACTCGATTTTGGGGAAAAGTGTGTAAGTTTAATGTATAAACAATTTATGTTTATATCTTCCGCAATTAGTAATAGAAATAGTGTACCGGATCCGAGGTGATTTGGGACCTGGATTCGGGGATGCTACAAAAGTTGCCAAAACCTTTAGTTGTTCACAAACTATTGTTGACAATGTGACTTATATCTCAAATTTTTCCTCCTTTTACACTATATACCAAATTCATTGCATCAAAATTTTATAAGTGTTAAAGAGAGAGAAAAGTTATAAAAATTGCTCATTTGTTGTTCAAGCTCTCACCAACTCATTCTCTCTCTAAACCTCAGAATATATTAAGTAAATCAATCCCTAGAACATCCCTTAGATCATACAAGATCAGTTAAGAAGATCAAGATCAAGCATATTAAAGAAAAGGTATAAACCCTAGCTAGCCTTTGATCTTGTGTGCTTTGTAAAAATTCGTGTTAAAGTGTTTATATTTGTGTTAAAAGATGTTTTTTTGATGATCTATGGTGATCCATCATGGATCCATAGCATCAAAGTGGGTAAAAATTCAAGTTTTTAAAAATTGTTCTTGAGATTGAAATGTGGTCTGACAAGCTAATGTCAGGAGCCACAAATTTATCTCTGTTTATGATTTGTGATGTTTTAAGTTTTGGATCGATAGTCTGGTATAAGGTCTTTCAGCTGAAAGTAGTAGTATAGCCATTAGATGTCTGTATTTGAAGTTATAATCGGTTGAAACCTCATTGACCGGCATGACCGAATTTAATTATGGGTAACCCAAAAATTCATTTTTAGTGTCTGACAAGTTATCTTATGCCTTGATTTGTCAGTAATGGTGTTGTTTGATGCTGTATTTGTATCTAGATTATAGTCTGATATGTGGACTCTCGATCCATGGTTTTAGATCTTACAAACAGTCAATATATCAAGTGTAGTAAGTGGTCAAACTAGACCATTTGATCACGGATGAAGTTTCTGAAATTTCCAGAAACTGATGGCACGAGCTGTCTGACAAGGTTTGACCAGATTAAATCTGGTGGTTGTGTTATAGTTTGACTGAGATCTTGATATGTCGTTGTTCATTGTCATGTATACTACTTGAATGAACCAAGAAATCACTTAAATAGTGATCGGAACCTAAATTAAATTGAGCTCAAAAGTGCCTACTTGTGACTGCCTGGGTTTCTGGGTTACCCAGAAAACCCAGGAGCTGTCTGACAGTATGTTTAAGAGGCTAGATCTCTTTGTTGTGAATTGTTTTGAGCAAGATGAGGATTGATAACGGTAGTATTACATGTTAACTACAAGATTAAAGCATACGTTAGCTCAGAACCTGATTAAATTGAAAATTACAATTAGTCAAACCGAGACCCATGAGAGCTGGGCTGTCAGTGTTCTTGAGCTCAAGAACACCAACAGCGACGCTTAGTGTCCCGAAAGGGCTACAGCGACGGTTTTAAATAATTTTATTTTCTGAATTTCCGAAAAAATATTTAAAAAATAGAAATAAATTCTAAAAATTATTAAAAATAGTTTTAAAAATTATTTTAAATTATGAAAAATAATTTTTGACTATTTGGCATTTTTTCATTAATATTTATAATTATTTAAATATTAATGGTATTTAATTTATTTAATTAGTGTATTAAATAAATTAGAGAAAATGATTTTAATATATTAAAAATCATTTTAAATAAGAATAAAGTGTTTAAAAATATTTTGAGTTATAAAATATAATTTGTAATATTTTTGGAGAATTTTCATTAATAATTTAATATTAATGATATTAGATTTATTTAATTATCATATTAAATAAATGAGTTAAAATGGTTTATTGAATTAAAAATTATTTTAAATGAGAATAAAGTGTTAGAAAATATTTTGAATTATAAATTATAATTTTCAATATTTTTGGAGAATTTTCATTAATAAATTTATATTAATGATATTAGATTTATTTAATTATTATATTAAATAAATGAATTAAAAATGATTTTATTGATTTAAAAATCATTTAAAAATGAGAGAAATGATTTAAAAATATTTAAGTTATAATTGATGACTTTTAATATTTTGATGATAAATTCATTAATATTTAATATTAATGGTGATGGTTTAAAAATAATTTTAATTAATTAAAAAATTATTTAAGTAGATTATTGATGATTTAAAAATATTTTAAGTTATTAATAATAACTTTAATATTTTGACAAGTATAAAATTAATATTTTTATATTATTAAATATTAATGATGATAAGATTATTTGATAATTAAATCATTTAAAAATGATTTAAGTGTTTGAAAAATTATTATAAATTATAATAATTATTTATTAATTATTAACGACTTAAAAAATATTATAAAGGATAATTAACTTATCTAAAATACTATTGAAGCTTAGAGACCAAGTTTAATGGACAATAACTGTGTTAATTGTCGGATAGGGTGACCAGTACACGGAAAATAGTATCAAGTCCAAACAGTGGTCGAACTAATTAGACTTGATAAGTGTTTATATAGGTTATAAACACTGATGTGACTATGTGGTAATGTGTCTAGGAGAAGTATTGACTGTAAATTACAGTACTGTGTGTTATAAATTATTGTGCTAATTGTGAGACCGATATTGTTAATTATAGGTCTTACAAACGCAGATAAGTTTATTTGAGTAGCAGTAATCAATGCGAAAGGCAAGTTTCCTTAACTCAACCTTGAGTTAATATTGTTCAATTATTATGGTGGTTAATTATTGTTAATTAGATCACGTCCAATAATTTATTATTGATTATTCGCAGTTAGTGCATGCTTATTAATTTAAATTGAATTATTGATTATGAGAATATATTTGTAGAATAACTATTATTGGATATTCACATCTGTAGAAGCTATTATTGATTTCGAATAGTACAGTTAAATTTTGTCTATCGTTAAATCATATTGAAACATGTCTTAGCTAATTATTTTGGCTAGACTAACATTTGTTATAACTTGATAGGTTCGAGAAGAGAAGAGAAGAGAAGAGAATTTAATTATTATTGATAGATCAATGCTAGTTGTTTCGGCAAGATCGAAAAAGAAAACTTGATAAGTTTGAGAAGAGAAGAGAAGAGAAGTGATTAGATATTGAAACCATAGTATTTCGTTGTTAAATCAAATTTTGATTCTAAGATTGAGAAGAACAACCTTTTATATAAAGAGAACATTTTATTGGTCGTAAATTTGACCTTTGCGCGCGTTTTGAGTATTATGCATAATATAGGGTACAAGGAGTTGGCCGACTCTAAGTACTTGCAGAGGGGTATGATTTAATCTTTAGGGTTATCTGATACACCTACGTATATATCAAAGTAAAACTTTAATATATACCCAAGAAGAGAAGTTCAAGATCCAATGGATCACTCAGCATAAATCTGGAAAACATTATACTTTGTTATTGCGTAGAATTGATTCTTCATTATTCATTAGAATATCGTAGAAACTTTGAAAGCGTTGTTGTGACGCCCCCAAAATAGGTATACATCACCTATTTTGAGTCGCCAAATACATGGTACAGAATACAAATACAATCTTAAATATACAACATGAGTTGTGAGTTTTAATACAAATATTCTCTTCTAGACATTATTCAAACTCAAAATAAGTCCTCAATACATTTATTGTCACACTATTTAACAGAATAGTGAGGACTACTAATACTATCATCTGGACCGTCACTCCGTTCCCCAACTAGTCCCGGCTACGTTCTCATTTCCTGAAGAGAACAGTGAAAGAAAGGGTGAGCTCAACTAGCCCAGTAAGAAATATTATGACTAAGATAATGCAAAAATAAATTATCATTAGTCTTCAACAATGTTGAACTGATAAAATATAATAGACATCAAGTTTAACTGCAACGAAACATGCAATCCATTAAAAGAGTCAAGCAGAGAATAAAATCTACTATCTTTTATGATTTAAAAGGTTTTTCATCACTTTTATCGCTGGAACTCGCTTAATAAATAATCCACATCATCCCTGCACTACGACCAAGGATATTTATTAGTATCATAACCACAAATTATCCATGCACTATGGGCCAAGGATATTCGTGTATTCATCAATGGTCATGATCATGCCAACAACTGTCCATCAATGGACTACGGGCCAATGAGGACTTTTACCACATCATTTGTAACATTACGGTCATGATTACACCGAATAATCCCTAGTCATAATCATACCAAGTCCATCTATGCACTATAGGCCACAGATGACTTTCAACAAAATATAAATATGAGGATGATGACAATGATATAAGAATTTAATAAAACAAGTTCAAGAATTAGTTTATCCATGAACTAATAAACCAAATTGTCAATATGATACTTCTTTGTAGAGTAAAATTCAAGAATGCTCAGAAGAATATTTCCATGAAATGATACTGGATGAAGCACAAATATCAAGGATATTCCACTAATTTCATGGAGTATAGAAGTCAAAACTTTAACCAACTGAGTATAATAAAGAATGGAATAACAAAATAAATCACCATGCATGCGGTACTTTGCATAGAGAGGTTATTCTAACAGAATAATAAATAATGGAACCAGGTCCTGCGTAAAACGCACAGACAGGATATTCCAACAGAGTAATAAAGACGGAACCAGGTCCGGCATAAAAAGCACAAACATTATATTCCAATGCGAATAATAAAAAATGGAATCAGATTAAAGTAACGCATACTGTGATGATATTCCAACGAATAATAAAGAATGGAATAACAGAAGAATTTCACCAAGTATAGGGTAGCCCTTGTATACAGGTTATTCTAACAGAATAATAAAGAATGGAATAAAAGAAGTTCTCTTCATGAATACAAAAGAAATAATACCCCTTACCGTAAAAGAAGAGTGTTCCGACTGGTAGGGTGAGGATATTCTTTAAGAAAACTTGCACTACGCTCAAAGCTTCTTAAAACTCTAAAAAAATACGCTCAAGATTATAGAAGAGAATTTTCTAAATTTCTGGTGTGATTTCTATTCTAACTAAGCATCCTATTTATAGGAGAATTGAAGGGGAACTGTGTAAGGAAAATTCGCGGACGAAACAGAATTGTAGACGATTAATTTGCAAATTCACGGGCTTCGAAAATTTTTTCTTCTTCTTTTTCAAATTAATAATTTTATAATCAATAAAATATAATATATATATATATATATATATATATTACACACATTAGTTTGAAAAAAAACCCTCCGTGACAAAATCATCGACTTTCTTCCCCCCCCAATTCATTTCTTCCCTTATGGGCCCCATTGTCATTATCATTATCATATATATATATATATATATATATATATATATATATATATGCATTCCCCCATTTTACATAACAACACCCCCCTCCCATTTCCACATCCTCGATTTTCAACACATATGGCTCCCCTACATGTGGCCCCACCTTTATAATATAAAATAATTTTCTACCGATTATTTTGAAAAATGGGTAAATGGGGATCCATATAACAACATCAAATACTTCATAAAAATCCTCTCAACATTTATCATCATTATTATAATTCACAATATTAATCGACCAGGTCGTTCCCAGGAAAGAGGGGGCTTTCCAATAAGGATTTCTCCATATTGGCGCGTAATTAGGTGACCAAACCTCTTGACAGAACTTCTAGACATCATTAATATTACAAATAATAAAATTAATAACTTCGTCATCTCAATTATTGATTTAATAATATATAAAATATTGACAATAATTGAATCAAATAACGTGAGATACTATGCAGCAATTACTATAGCAATAATTGAACAAAACTGAGTGACTTCTCACGTAAGCATCAATAATCAATATCGTATGCTACTATGCAACCACGCGTATCACTGTATTTTTAACATCGGGTGTTTCAACAGTTAACGATAAAACTTCCGCCGTTATTTTTATAAAATATTTTTATCGTTTTCTCAATTCGACAATAATTCTGTTGTGGGGTCCACCAATGATTGTGCCGTCGTACGAATATTCCCCGACCAATCGAATATTATATAACAACTTACGTACTTTGCAAAATTTATAAATAATACCCACAACTATAACATTATATAAAATTTATTCCATAATATTCAAAAATGATATTTATAGAAAATTTATTTTTATTCATAAAAGTTGGGGTCTTACAATCACCCCTTCTTATGAAATTTCGCCCTCAAAATTAGGGTACGTACCTGGTATGTCGAAGAGGTAAGGATACCTTGATTCCATTTCAGATTCTAACTCCCAGGTCATTTCCTCAACATCGTGGATCCTCCATAAAACTTTGACTTGAGGTATAACCTTGGAGTGTAGAATATGTTCCTTCTTATCTAAGATTTGAACAGGAACCTCTTCATACGTTAAATCTTCCGCTATTTCGTCCGGTTCTAACTTAATAATGTGGTTCGGGTCTTTCACATATTTACGTAAAATGGATATATGAAAAATGTTATGAACACGAGACATACTTGGCGATAAAGTAAGTCTATAGGCTACAGTCCGTACTCGATCAAGGATTAAAAATGGGCCAATGAATCGAGGATTGAGCTTTCCTCTCTTTCCAAATCTCGTAACTCCTTTCCATGGAGCAACACGTAACAACACATGATCTCCAATATCGAATTCCACGTCCTTTTGATGAAGATCAACATAACTCTTTTGTTGGTCTTATGAGGTTTTTATACGTTGTCGGATCGTTTGTATCTTTTCCGTAGTCATACGTACTAACTCCGATCCCAACAACGTTGCTTCACCCACCTCATCCCAGCATACTGGAGAATAACACTTTCTTCCATACAACGCTTTGAATGGAGCCATGCCAATACTTGCTTGATAACTGTTGTTGTAGGAAAACTCCACCAACGGTAAGAACTTGTCCCAACTTCCCTTGAAGTCAAGGACACAGAGTCTTAATAAATCTTCAAGAGTTTGAATAGTCCTCTCTGATTGTCTATCTGTCTGAGGATGATATGCCGAAGTAAATCGTAAATCCGTGCCCATAGCTTTTTACAAACTAACCCAAAATCTTAAAGTGAATCTTGGGTCTCGATCAGAAACTATGGATACTGGCATACCATGCAATCTTACAATCTCATTTATATACATACGAGCAAGACGTTCAAGTGTATAAGTTTCTCGTATTAGTAAGAAGTGAGCAGACTTGGTCAATCTATTAACAATGACCCAAATTGTATTTATGCCTTGAGAAACCTTGGGAAGACCAGTAACAAAATCCATGGTAATGTGCTCCCACTTCCATTTCGGAATTTCAAGTGGTTGCAATTGACCTTTTGGTACTCGATACTCCGCCTTGACTCGTTGACAAGTTAAACACCTTGAGATAAACAGCGCTATCTCCCTCTCCATATTGCCGCACCAAAATGTATGTCAAAGATCATGATACATTTTGGTACTCCCAGGATGGATTGCAAATGGTGTGTTGTGCTCCTCCATCATGATTTTATACTTTAAATTAGGGTCGTTACGAACACAAAGTCTAGAGTTGACTCGAAGTATTCCTTCTTCATCGATTCTTGCTTTCGGCATAGCACCTTCTTCCACTTTCTTTCTCGTACGCATCAGTTCCATGTCAGTAATTTGAGCAGCTTTAACTTTATCGATTAAAGTTGGTTCTACTCGTATATTCACCATCATCACGTGGGTTCCTAGAGTCTTTATCTCTATCTCCATCCTTTGCAAGTCATACAAAATGGGCCTTGGCGTTGACAATATCACACTCGTACCCGCATATGATCTTCTACTCAATGCGTCAGCTACCACGTTCGCTTTTCTAGGATGGTATGATCATAATCTTTCAACAGTTCAAGCCAGCGTCGCTGTCGCATGTTGAGTTCCTTTTGAGTGAAGAAATATTTGAGGCTTTTATGATCCGTAAAGATCTCCACTTTCTCCCCATACAAGTAATGCCTCCAAATCTTTAGTGCAAAATGGTATTTAACTCTAGATCATGAGTAGGATAATTCCTCTCATATTCTTTGAGTTGTCATGAGGCATAAACTATTACTTTCCCATGTTGCATGAGAACACATCCTAACCCTTTGCCCGAACATCATCAGAGATGACAAATCCTCCGAGCCGGATGGTATTGTCGAGCAGTCTTTGAAATGAGTCTCCTCTTGAGTTCCTAAAAACTCTTCTCACGTTCCTCGCTCCAATCGAATTTTGTATCTTTCCAAGTCAGCTAAGTTAATGGAGTAGCAATTCGAGAAAATCCTTCTACGAATCTCCGATAATAACCAGGTAAGCCGAGAAAGCTACGTACTTCGGTCACTGATTTGGGTTGCTCCCAGCTTTGAATAACTTCAATCTTTACTGGGTCAACAAATATTCCATGACTTGAAACTACGTGCCCAAGGAATGCTACTTCTTCAAGCGAGAACTCGCATTTCTTCAACTTAGCATTAAGCTTATATTCACGAAGCTTTTGGAGTATCAGCCTTAAGTGTTCCTCATGATCTTCATAGCTTTTGGAATAAATAAGGATGTCATCAATAAAGACGACCACAAAGTGATCCAAATATTCCTTGAATACTCGGTTCATCATATCCATGAAGGCAGCAGGAGCATTAGTCAATCCAAAAGACATGACTAGGAATTCATAATGCCCGTACCGAGTTCTGAAAGCAATCTTTGGAATGTCATCGGTTCTAATATTCAATTGGTGATATCCGGAACGAAGATCAATCTTTGAAAAGAATTTGGTGCCTTGCAACTGGTCAAACAGGTCATCAATACGTGGTAATGGGTACCTAATTTTGATGGTGACATGATTCAACTCCCGATAATCAATACAAAGTCGCATACTCCCATCTTTCCTTTTCACTAATAGAACAGGAGCACCCCAAGGAGAAGTACTAGGACAAATAAAGCCAATGTCTAACAATTCCTGCAGTTGGGTTTTTAACTCCTGAAGTTCAATAGGAGCCATTCGATATGGGGCTTTGGAAATGGGTTTTGTACCGGGTTCAAGGTCGATACAAAATTCAATTTCAAGCTCTGGGGGTAGGCCAGGAAGTTCTTCAGGGAATACGTCAGGAAATTCATTAACAATAGAAATATCATTCAAAACTGATGTATTTTTGTTTAGATCCGTGACATGAGCTAAGAAAGCTTGACATCCGTTTTTCAATAAACGAATAGCTTTATGGCATGAGATTACAGTGATTGATTTTAATGGTTTGGTTGCTTGAATTCGCATAATAGGTTGTTTAGGAATATGAAAGCTAACATCCTTATGAAAACAATCAATTTTTGCATGATGAGTAGTTAACCAATCAATCCCTAGAATTACGTCAAATGCAAGTGTTTTCAATGAAATAAGATTGACAGGTAATGTGAGGGTACCGATTTGAACCAAACAAGACTTATAAACAGTGGATGTAATGAAGGTTTCTCCCAACGGAGTTTCAACAGATAAGTCAAAATCTAATTTCTCCGGAGTCAAATTTAAACGTTGAGTGCAAGTAGCAGAAATAAAAGAATGGGTAGAACCGGTACCAAATAAGGTATATACTTTGCTAGAGTTTATGATAAGCTTACCCGTGATGACCTCGTTTGGGTTCCTTGCTTTCTGGGAGGTTACGACAAACGCTCTCCCATGCACTACTGGCTTTGACTTTTCTGGGACGTCCTTTGGTGCCTCCATTCTAGCTGAACTTGTCTTTGGTGAACGAAAAAATCTGGCTTGGTGACCTTCTCTTCCACAATTATAACATGCTTTGGATGGCATCGCGCAGTTTGGACTGATGTGTCCCTCCCCTCTGCATTTGAAGCATATGATAGGTGGTCGTTCTCCTTCCTTAACAACGGGTGCTGGTGCTGACGTTTTTCCATCATTATTGAATCTCCTCTTCTTGAAATGTCCACTCTTATTGTTTTGGCCATGATTACCACCGAAGTGGTTACCATTTCTGGCATGTTGATTCCCTCCACGCTTATTGTCACCGCTTCGGTGACTGCTATCACTAGTATTATCATTTTGCAATTTTTCTCTTTTTGGTTGGGTTGACTCATTATCGCGCTCCAATAACTGAGCCATATTAACAACATCTGAGTACAAACACAGTTTATGAGAGATAAGATATTGACGTATTTCGGGTTTCAAACCTCTTAGAAACATTCGCGTCATTCTCTCCTCATTATCAACCAAATGGGACGCAAACCGGGATAACTCGACAAACTTGGCTTCATACTGCGACACGGTCATGTTGTTTTGCTCTAATGAACTCTACCTCTTTCATATGACGAATACTTTCGGGAAAGTACTTGTCGTTGAATAATTCTTGAAACTTCATTCAAGATATCTTCAGTGCGGCAGGTTGAGTACGCTTTACAGATTCCCACCAATAATCTGCCTCTGCCCGCAACATGAAGGTGGCAAAGGGAACCTTTTGCTCCTCAGAGCAACCCAAGACATCAAATATCTTATTGATCTGTTTTATCCATATCTCCGCCTTAAGTGGTTTTGGCTCTCCAAAAAACTCCGGTGGTCCCACCTCCTTGAATTGTTTGGTGGTGACCGTCCGAGAGTTGCCAGTGTTTCCACCTGCATTTTGGACAGGAGCGGCTCTCGCCTGATGTTGCATTAATTGTATGAAGCCTCGGAACATTCCATCGTTCATCATTTGGTCAGTGTTGTTATTTGCATGAGGATTGTCACCTTCCTGATGCACATTGTCCTAGTTATTAATCTATGGAGACTCAACAGTCTCCTGTGCTCCATTGATGTTCTCAACATTCTCAAATGCCATTTTCAAATACTGCCACAAAACAAGGGTTAATTAACATATCACATATTATCCCTATACTCTGACCGACCAATTAAATACCAAATAAACTTAGGTAGGTCATACTAGCGAAAGAATTCCCTGTCTCTCCCCTCCTAGTTCTTGTCTCACATCTTAGCCAGTGATCATATCCCTAAGCTTTAATACCAACTGTGACACCTCCAAAAAAGGTATACATCACCTATTTTGAGTCGCCAAATACATGGTATAGAATACAAATACAATCTTAAATATACAACATGAGCTGTGAGTTTTAATACAAATATTATCTTCTAGACAGAATTCAAACTCAAAATAAGTCCTGAATACATTTATTGTCACACTATTTAACAGAATAGTGAGGACTACTAATACTATCATCTGGACCGTCACTCCGTTCCCCGACTAGTCCCGTCTCACGTTCTCATTTCACAAGAGAACGGTGAAAAGAAAGGTGAGCTCAACTAGCCCAAAGAAGAAATATTATGACTAAGATAATGCGAAATAAATTATCATTAGTCTTCAACAATGTTAAACCGATAAAATACAATAGACATCAAGTTTAATGCAATGAACATGCAATCCATTAAAAGAGTCAAGTAGAGCATAAAATCTACTATCTTTTATGATTTAAAAGGTTTTTCATCACTTTTATCGCTGGGACTCGGCTTAATAAATAATCCACATCATCCCTGCCCTACGGCCAAGGATATTCGTGTATTCATCAATGGTCATGATTATTCCAACAACTGTCCATCAATGCACTACGGGCCAATGAGGATTTTTACCACATCATTTGTAACATTACGGTCATGATTACACCGAATAATCCCTGGTCATAATCATACCAAGTCCATCTATGCACTATAGGCCACAGATGACTTTCAACAAAATATAAATATGAGGATGATGACAATGATATAAGATTTTAATAAAACAAGTTCAAGAATTAGTTTATCCATGAACTAATAACGTCCAAATTGTCAACATGATACTTCTTTGTAGAGTAAAATTCAATAATGCTCAGAAGAATATTTCCATGAAAAGATACTGGATGATGCGCAAATATCAAGGATATTCCACTAATTTCATGGAGTATAGAAGTCAAAACTTTAACCAACTGAATATAATAAAGAATGGAATAACAAAAGAAATCACCATGGATACGGTTGATTGTGCATAGGCAAAGTTATTCCAATGAATAATAAATAACGGAACCAGGTCCCACGTAAAAGCGCATGATGTGGATATTCAACGAAATAATAAAGACGGGCAACCGTCCGGCGTAAAAGCACAAAACAGGATATTCAAATGTAATAATAAAAAGCGGAACCAAGTCCCACAGAACGCATGCATGAAGATATATTCAACGTAATAATAAAGAATGGAATAATGTAAGAATTTCACCAAGTATAGGGTAGCTTGCGTGTCTGAGTTATTCCAACAGAATAATAAAGAATGGAATAATAGAAGTTCTCTTCATGAATACAAAAGAAATAATACCCCTTACCCTAAAAGAAGAGTATTCCGACTGGTAGGGCGAGGATATTCTTTAAGAAAACTTGCACTACGCTCAAAGCTTCTTAAAATTCTAAAGAAATACGCTCAAGATTACAGAAGAGAATTTTTTGAATTTCTGATGTGATTTCTATTCTAACTAAGCATCCTATTTATACGAGAATTGAAGGGGCACTGTGTAAGTAAAATTCACGGACGAAACAAAATTGCAGACGATTAATTTGCAAATTCACGGGCTTCGAACATTTTTTCTTCTTCTTTTCCAAATTAATAATTTTATAATCAATAAAATATAATATATATATATATATATATATATATTACACACGTTGGTTTGAAAAAAAAAACCCTCCATGACAAAATCATCAGACTTTCATCCCCCCCCCCAAATTCATTTCTTCCCTTATGGGCCGCTTGTCATATATATATATATATATATATATTATACATTCCCCTCATTTTACATAACAAAACCCCCCCCCTCCCATTTCCACATCCTGATTTTCAACACATATGGGCCCCACATGTGGGCCCCACCTTTATAATATAAAATAATTTTCTACCGATTATTTTGAAAAATGTGTAAATGGGGATCCATATAACAACATCAAATACTTCATAAAAATCCTCTCAACATTTATCATCATTATTATAATTCACAATATTAATCGACCAAGTCGTTCCCAGGAAAGAGGGGGCTTTCCAATAAGAATTTCTCCGTATTGGCGCGCAATTAGGTGACCAAACCTCTCCTTGACAGAGCTTCTAGACATCGTTAATATTGCAAATAATAATATTAATAACTTCATCGTCTCAATTATTGATTTAATAATATATAAAATATTGACAATAATTGAATCAAATAACGTGAGATACTATGCATCAATTACTGTAGCAATAATTGAACAAAACTGAGTGACTTATCACGTAAGCATCAATAATCAATATCGTGTGCTACTATGCAACCACGCATATCACTGTACTTTTAACATCAGGTGTTTCAACAGTTAACGTTAAAACTTCCGCCGTTATTTTCATAAAATATTTTTGTCATTTTCTCAATCTGACAATAATTCTATTGTGGGGTCCACCAATGATTGTGTCATCGTACGAATATTCCCTGTTAAAACGAATATTCCCCAACCAATCGAATATTATATAACAACTTGCGTACTTTAAAAAATTTATAAATAATATCCACAACTATAACATTATATCAAATTTATTCTATAATATTCAAAAATAATATTTATAGAAAATTCATTTTTATTCATAAAAGTTGGGGTCTTACAGTTGTACTCTTTCATTATCAAATTATTGTGTTGCATAGATTGTGAGAAGACTTGTTAGAAAATTAGAGATTTGTTCAGCTATTTCAAAGTTCCTCGAACTTTGGTTTCATTCTATCAAAATAGATAGTATGTATGTCTTAACTTGCGGGGCAAACTTGTTGCTCACCCTTGCTAAATAAAACTTTTAAACTAGGGATGATGTTACAGAAGGTGCTGTGAAGAATAAAGGCAAAGGCATAGTAATAAATTAGTATAATGAACATTTTTATTATGTTGTATTGTAAACCCTTTTTGTATATCTAAGGGGTATATTTGTAATGTTAAGGTTAGTGGACCTGGGATTAATGTATTAACAATATATGTTAATGTGGTATGTATTACTATTCATATATGAATGGGTAGTTAGATGCAATCATATTGTGGATCGTGAACACAAAACTCAGGGGTCAGGTAACCCGGATTTGGGGGCGTCACAGGTTGGTATCAGAGCTGTAGGTTATAAACCTTAAGTGGGGTGGGGAAAATCCTAGGAATATAACCATAAGCGAGATAAAGAATACTAATTTAGAGTACTAAGTGAGTGATTGCCGAAGTGTATCGATAGTGAGATAAGTGAACACACAGTGTGAGAAGTTTGTACTGGTGAAGTACTAATCAAGTTGTTTAAACTGATTGTAGGATGTCAGGAGAAGATAAGATGAGTACGGAGATTCCAAATGTACATTTTTTTGATGCCCGATGAGCCGAGGTGCCAAAGGTATAAAGTGAGTCAGTGGAAGAAGTGGGAAAAGATGAACCTATGGTTAATCTTGGGAGTGATTATGATGATTATCCCGAGATGTATCTAAGTGGTGATGAGGAGGCGGAGTCTAAAGAAGCCAAGGTGGAGAAAGAGAGTAAGACCAAAGTAGGAGAACAAGATCAACTACCCGCAGAAGTCCAGGAACTCCGAAGTAAAGTGTTTCTTTTGGAGGAGTTATGGAAGACAGAGCGAGCGTTACGCGAAATGACTGAAGAACAGAACGAGCTGAAAGCGCAGGTAGAGAGAATGAAGGCTGAAGGTGGTGGATCGTCTGAAAGAACCAGCAAGAAGGGCAAGACTAAGAGAAAGAGGGACAACGACAGTAATAATTCTGAAAATTCAAACCCAAAGAAGAGGCAAGCCTGTAGCAAGTGTGGCAAGACTCAAGTGGGAGAATGCATGATGTGGAAGAACATTTGTTTCAATTGTAAGCAAGAAGGACATATTTCTCTACATTGTCCAAAGTCGAATATGAGAAAGTGTTTTTCATGTGGGAGAACGGGGCACGGATTCAACAAGTGTCCCAGCAAGAAGAAGATTGGTGAAGGGAGTGGACGATAGATAGCTTTAGATTAGGCGGTAGTATCTTTTGGTAGTAGGTTATAATCTTAAAGCTTGTAATATCGAGAACGATGTGTGAACATATGCAAATATATATGTTTGTATGAATGAAATCTTTATTTTCTATATGAATATAAGATTACGATTAATTTGTGAGTTCTTAAAACTCATACTTATGGTAAGTTCATGACTCATAATTATAGGAGATGTTTTGAAACCCTCAGGGAATGGACACCAAAGGTCTGACTAGGATAAGTTCATACACTCATATAATTATGGTAAGTTACTAAACTCATAAGTGTGGTAAGTTCGACGAACTGGGAATAACTATGTGTGAATAGAGAATTTCAACATTTTGAGTAAAGTTCGAGAATTACAACTTTTTGTGTAAAGTTGTGCATGTTAATCCTAAAATTTATTTAAAATGTGATAGTAATATGTGTTAAGTATTAAATGTACTATGTGTTATTTGAATAAATATGTGATTGTATGAGAACTATGTGTTGAATTCTTATTGTGTTAAGAATTTGTGTAAAGAAAAAGAATTAATGTAAGATTTTTATTTAAATCAGATCATGCCACCTAGACGACATAATCAAAATCAAAGAGAAGAACAGTCGGTGAATAATGAAGGTGGTCAAGCTGACCCGATGCAAAACTTTGCAAATATGATAACCGAAGCTATGGGGAATAGAGCTCCAGCAGGAAGAGCGAGAAATAAGCCAACTGATAGATTGGCTAACTTCAAAGACTTTAAAGCGGTGGGACCGCCAAAATTCAAGGGAACCACGAATCTGATTGAAGCCTAAACTTGGGTAAAGGAGATGGAGAAAGCATTCGTTATTGCGCGGGTAGCGGAAGAGAAAAAGACAGCTTTTTCAACGTACTTGATGAAGGGAGAAGCTAATTACTGGTGGGAGACTAATCAAGCGAGAGCTGGTACAGAAGTGGTGACTTGGACAAGATTCAAGGAGCTGTTCTTTGAGAACTACTTTTCACCGAGTATGCAAGCATGGATGGAAGTTAAGTTCTTAGAACTGAAGCAAGAGAATATGTATGTTTCTGAATATGCTGCTAAATTTAACGAATTAGCAAGATTTGCACCTAATCAGGTGGACACGGAATTACGAAAAGTGAGAAGGTTTGAGAATGGATTGAAGCCGGGAATATACAACAAAGTAGCCATATTACATATTAGCACATTCACGGCTTTATTGGAAAAAGCATTGATTGCTGAAGGAGGGAACGAAGCTGCATCTCGATTTCATCATGAGAAGAAGAAGAAGACCAATGACGGAGGTAGTAGTGGTGGAAGTAATTCAAACAAAAGAAAATGGAGTGAGAATACCCAATCGGGTAGCAAGACTGAAGGGAATAAGAAAGGGAGAGAATCATGTGCAACTTGCGGAAGAATCATTCGGGAGTTTGTCTGAAGAAGAAGGGAGTCTATTACAATTGTGGGCAAGATGGACACATGTCACCCAATTATCCCAGTTCGAAGAAAATACAAGGTTGTTACGCCTGTGGATCAACTGATCATCTGGTCCGGAACTATCCGAAGAAGAGTGTGGAAAAGGAAATGTCAACAAGGGACCCGATAGCGGAACTTTGGCGATTCGAGGACCTGCACAGCCAGGAAGACCAACGGCTCGAACATTCAACATGATGGCGCAGGATACGGTGGCCGCCCAGGAGGTGTTAGCAGGTAACAATTTCATTTAAAATTTAATTACGCGAGTAATTCTGCTTAAATATCGCTATGAATTGTTTTCTTTTATGAATCCAAGTCGCAGGTTAGAATATAAGACACAAATTAATATTGTGTTGATAAAAATGAATTGATGCTACAACTTTAAAAGATTGTAGAGAATAAGAAAGCAGTGATTCTGAGGACGAAATCCTTTTAAGGAGGGGTGAATCTAATAACCCGGGATTTCAAATAATCCAAATTTTATGAATAATTTTTTTATATTTAATATTGACTGTTAATATTGTACTGTGTATCTATGATACGAGTCTCGAGTAGTAGTCAATTTGTGTATTGACTGAAAAATAAGAGTATAATTATGCTTAACAGCTTTAGAAACCCTAACCCTAATTTTTGGATAGGGATTTGATAAAAATATAATCAAAATAATTATATTGATAAGTACGTGTTTGTATCGTATAGAGATTTTGATCAAATGATTGATCGGATAAGGTTTAAATTTATAAACCCTAATAAGAGATTAGAAACCCTAATCTCAAGATTAGAAACCCTAACGCGCAATTGGAAACCCTAATCGTATATCGAGAAACCTTAATTCTAAATATGGGATTCCTAAACCCTAATTAGGCTACCCTAATCCTAATTGGCAAGCCTAATGTATTTATTAAACGTTAATATGATTAGGAAACCCTAATTATAGTTTTAAAATTTTAAATTTTCTAATTAAAACCGTAATTAGAAAATAATCCTAGAAACTAATGTTGTTAAACCTAAGGGTTAGAATCTTAGGGTTAAACCCTAAGGGTAAGATCAATTGTCAAGAATGCCTTTAAAATTAAAATGCAAATGACAAGATTACCCTTTTTATATTAAGCTAACTTGCAAAAGTTGCCAAAACCTTTAGTTGTTCACCAACTATTGTTGACAATGTGACTTATATCTCAGCATTTTAGCCTCTTTTTGACACCTATACCAGCAAGTTCATTGCATCAAAATTTTATAAGTGTTAAAAAGAGGTAAAAGTTACAAAATTGCTCATTTGTTGTTCAAGATTTCACCAACTCATTCTCTATCCAAACCTTCGAATATATTAAGTAAATCAGTCCCTAGAACATCCCTTAGATCACCCAAGATCAGTTAAGAAGATTAAGATCAAGCATATTAAAGAAAAGGTATAAACCCTAGCTAGCCTTTGATCTTGTATGCTTTGTAAAAATTCGTGTTTAAGTGTTTATATTTGTGTTAAAAGATGTTTTTTTTTGATGATCTATGGTGATCCATCATGGATCCATAGCATCAAAGTGGGTAAAAATTCAAGTTTTCAAAAACTGTTCTTAAGCTTGAAATGTGGTCTGACAAGCTAATGTCAGGAGCCACAGATTTATCTTTGTTTATGATTTGTGATGTTTTAAGTTTTGGATCGATAGTCTGGTATGAGGTATTTCATCTGAAAGTGGTAGTATAGCCATTAGATGTCTGTATTTGAAGTTATAATCGGTCAAAACCCGTTGACCGGGCATGACCAGACGAATTCTGGGTAACCCAAAAATTCATTTTTAGTGTCTGACAAGTTATTCTAATGCCTTGATTTGTCAGTAATGGTGTTGTTTGATGCTGTGTTTGTATCTAGATTATAGTCTAATTTGTGGACTCTTGATCCATGGTTTTAGATCTTACAAACAGTCAATATATCAAGTGTAGTAAGTGGTCAAACTAAACCATTTGATCACAGATGAAGTTTCTGGAATTTCCAAAAACTAATGGCACGAGCTGTTTGACAAGGTTTAACAAGATTAAATCTGGTGGTTGTGTTATAGTTTCATTGAGATCTTGATATGTAGTTGTTCATTGTCATGTATACTACTTGAATGAACCAAGAAATCACTTAAATAATGATCGAAACCTAAATTAAATTGAGCTCAAAAGTGCCTACTTGTGATTGCCTGGGTTTCTGGCTTACCTAGAAAACCCAGGAGATCTCTGACAGTATGTTTAAGAGGCTAGATCTCTTTATTGTGAATTGTGACGCCCCCAAATCTGGGTACTTGAAACCCAAACTCGGTGCTTCACGTTACCATTTCTATGAGCGGGATAATACTAATAATAATAATAACAATAATATGAATTTCAAACTTAACTTACATTTATCAGAGTCTAATCCCAAGTACGCAACCTTTACTATAATTCTTTACATGATAGATAATACATATCATAGTTTTAATACAGTCTAACTATTACAAAAGATATCAATAAACACATTATGTTTGCTTTTCGTTTCACTTGTTCTTGACTAAACCTTCGGGTTGATCATGCCTAGCTTAAAACATTTAAGTTTAAATCAAGAATGAGCATTTGGGTGCCCAACAAGTAATAACAATTATAAATATAATTAGATGAAAGAATTAAATATTTTCTTTGAACGATACTTCTACAACGAATCAACTGTTGTGAAGTAAGCTGAACCAATAATAAACAACATATCATTTCGATTTCAAATTTTGAAACTACGTACTGACTATAAATGAGGATCAGCTGACATACTATGAACATTGTTTTCTATTTTCGAATAGGTTTAGCAGAACTTTATTCGCAAACCGGCATAACTTACGGGCTCGAGGGTGATCATCCCAATGTGCCCTGTATTGATCAATACTACATTCAAGAATGATATTATCGTTCACTTTGTCCGCCTTGGCGCATAAAAATTTCCCATATTTGGGATGTTCATAACAGTCTTGAATCCAAACCAAAACAATTCGGTTGGATAATAATAAAGTTTTATCTTGTTCAACAAAAATTTTAAATTTGTGTCTAGCCGGATTAAATAGCTTAGACGGCTTTTAATTCAACGTATACATACTGGACATCGATAAGTATGTATCAACATGTGATAAAATATAATGATTATCCAAGTGAGGACACTTGTATAATCATTTTTAGAAATTAACGAATAGAATATATATTTTAATCTACAATAACAAAATAAAGGAACTTGTACAACAATTATAATTTAATAACTTACTTATACAGAATCATTGCATAAGTATATACAAAGGTTGAAATATTTGAATAATTAAAAAGAATAGTTCAGATATTATCTTACGCATGTCCATTGCATAAAGTAAATGCAAAGTGTTAAATAATTGCCTGGTCTGCTACTTACACAACTTAGTTTTATCTTTTATATCAAGCCTTATCATTAAATAGACCATTCGTTCGATTAGAATAACATACTATCACACATAGTACTGCTATTTGCAGTCAGCACATAACCTAATCACATTTTTACACATATTTAACAACCATTGAATCACAAATAAACACTTATCAAATCAACCTATCTAAATCCAGATCAATTTCTGAAACATGTCGGTGTACCGATAACTTTATCGGGCAATTATCGAGTCTAAGACTATATCGAAGTTCAATATCCATTTAGATAACTTATATATATCAGTCATATTATTTTTAAATGACTTATAATAATTTTTAAACATTTATTATAATTTATCATGATTTTTGAAACACCGGAATCATTATTAAATGATTTAAATATTAAATAATTCTATTATCATTAATATTTAATTAATATTAAACTATTAATGAAACTGTTTCAAAAAATATTAAGTTATTTAAAATAACTTAAAATATTTTTAAAGTATTTATATTACCTTTAAATGATTTTTAAAATAATTAAAATCATTTTTAAATAATTACCATTAATATTAAAATATTAATGTATTATTTATCCAAATATTAAAAAGTCATTAATTATAACTTAAAATATTTTTAATTCATTTCTATCCCTTTTAAATGATTTTTTTAAATCCATAAAATCATTTTTAAACAATTTATTTAATATAATTATTAAATAAATTGAATATTATTAATAATAAAATCTACCTTTAAATATTTAAAAGTTATATTTTATAACTTAAAATATTTTTATAACACTTAAATAATTTTTATATTATTTTAAAATCATTAATTCTATTTTTCCATAATTTATTTAATATATTTATTAAATAAAATAATTATCATTAATATTAATTTATTAATGAAATTCATTACATAATATTAAAATTTATTAAAAATAACTTAAAATATTTTCTTATACCATAATATATTTTTAAATGATTTTTCATGTATTAAATTCATTTTTAATAATTTATTTAATATTATAATTAAATAAATTAAATACCTTTAATATTCCAAAATATTAAATATTTAAAATAAATTATTAAAATATAATTTTAGGACTTTAAAATAATTTTTAATAATTTATTTTATATTTTAATAATTAAAACTAATTTTATATAATTATTTAATAAAAATAATAATTTTATACATAAAGTGTCATTTGAAGATCGCTTATAAGCGACGCGGCACTGTCATTATATAGGTGTTCTTCATGTTTCTTTCGCTAAACCTGAACATTCATATACGCTTTAGGACCATGTTTGACCATCAATGATTCAGTGTGTAAAGTGTTTCAGGACTAGTTAATGGTTAGATGTTGTAGTACTAATGCAATGCTACAAGTTCCAACAACAAACAGGGTCAAAGAACATAACACAAGCGAGATCTGGGGCCTAGAACAAGCTGTCAGAGCTGTTCTTCATTTTCTGGGTTGCCCAGAAATGAAGAACAGTTCGACTGCTCATAATTGGGCTTCCATAACTTGAAATACTTGATTTCTTTTTGTGATTTAAAACTTTCAGTACGTAGCCAACATGTCCAGCAAGAGATCCATCACAAAACATAAACAGAACATCAATAGAATTGAAAGATCCATGCTGGTCAAACACTGTCAAAGATCACATTCTTGAGTTTTCTGGGTTACCCAGAAACTCAGTTCGTGATCATCTGACCTGCTTTGACCAGCCACTGACTTCCATCCATTTGATGTTTAGGAGATTTTAAGGCATAAACATGTAGTCAAAATATCAAACTATAGACTAGATACAACAACAAACATAAATCAACCAACACAAGAAAGATCCGGGAGCTTGAATATGTTGTCAGTCTCTTTCTGGGCAGTTTCTGGGTTACCCAGAAATGCCCAATCATGGTCGGTAAATGTGGTTTGACCACGATTATCTTACAACTTAGATCAGATTTAAGCATGATTTCAACTCCAGATTAAAGACCATACTACATACTATAAGTCCAAACTTTCAAAACACCAAAATATTACACATAATGAAATCTATGAGGTCTGGCATTCATTATCATACCACTTTTTAAAGATTTTCCAGATTATGAAAAACTTCAAATCTGAGCCTATAGATGTTATGGATCTAACATCTATCAACCCAGATCATCATTTTATACCATAAACAACATGTTTTAACACTAAAACACACGATCTAACATACAGATCAAGATCAGATTGTAAGCTTAGGGTTTATACCTTTATTAACCAATCTTTGATTCTAGCTTCTGATTTGGTTAAAGATGATAGTGGGGCTTGGTTTGTGACTGATATATCTTGATATTTTCGGAGGTGAGAGCTTGAGAGAGTTTAGATGGGTGTTGTGCACAAAATAAGCTAGCAAATGCCATTTCTCTCTCCTCCAATCTATTTATAATTCATAGATGCAATGAATCTAACTTGCAAGGTGTCAAAGAGGATAAGATTGAATGAGTTTTAGGCATGTGCTATAAATCTAGAGTGGTGACTTGCAAAATAGCTTATTAAAATAAATATAAAAAGGCTATTTTAGTAAACTAACAAAGTATTTTAAGGGTATTCTTGTCCATGATGCTTGAATCTAGGTTAAAATCAATAGATCTTAAACCTTAAGGTTTCCCAAATAATTTCTAGGGTTTAAAAATTTAAGTTTAAAGTTCAATAAAATTTTAATTAGAACTTACTAATTAAAATTTAGGGTTTTTAAATAATTAGGGTTCCTTAATATTATTAGAGTTTTCTAATTAACATTATAATTTACTAAAATAATAATTAAGATCACCATTTTAGCAATTAGGGTTTACAACTAGCAATTAGGTTTTATAATTACTAATTAGGGTTACCTAATATACAAATTAGGATTCTAAAATATTAATTTAGGGTTTTCACTTAAGAAATTAGGGTTTCTAATTTCACGATTAGGGTTTCCAACAATTAAGGTTTTCCTAATTAATGTTAATATTTATAATAATTGTCATAAATCACAATACATGGTTACTGTCGACGTCGGGATTTTTTAATGTCCCTTTTCGTTACTTGTTCTTTGGTGTTCTCATGTTAATGTGAGATTTGTTTGAAAAAACAAGTGAAAAAGGTCCGACATGTATAATGTTGACAATTTGACTTTAAGAATCGCCAATTGGTGTATTTAACTGGTTGCACCAACACAACCGAAAAGGTTTGCACATTGACCCAAAGGATATGACACTTTCTAAACGGTCTCATGAAAAACCGAGATTCATTTGGGTTCGAGGGCTTGATTATGCGGAGGGAAGGTGCTAGGCACCCCTTGACATCCATGTTTCCACGGTGACCGCCACTTTTCAAAGAAACTGTTATATGAATGTGTGTGTGTGTCGATCAATGTGCAATTATTTGAAAGTAGTGCGAGGCCTCGTTCACACCTATATACAAAGGGTTTGAATTTATAGAAAAATTCAGTTTTAAGCAAGATATAGCAATGAAGTTTTGTAAAAGAGGTTTTTCAAACCCTGTGCTCAATAGGAATTGAGACATTTTCATACTTCCATTTTGTTATTAAATGTTTGGCTTGTTTGCTTTTATTTTCGAGATCGAAGATCTTCTTGAAAAATAATATACAACAAATCTTTGGACTCCTCATGGGCATGACATGACCATCTAAGGAAATTTAGACACCTTTGAAAATAATGTACAAGTCGCCACAATTTGAAAAATGTCCATCACGGAATCAAATCTAGATTCATGAGAATCAATCATGATCACATGATACCGCAATTTGTATGGAAACGATGGCGCTATATATATATATATAAGTCAGTAAATATATATATCTGAGACATGATCAACCACCACGAAGCAACTCCATGGGGGATCGAAATGTAAATATATAAAAGCGGTATATATATATATATATATATATATATATATATATGGACATGATCAACCACCATGAAGCGACTCCATGGGGATCATAAATGTAAATATATAAAAGCGGTAAATATATATATATATATATATATATATGGACATGATCAACCACCACGGCGACTCCATGGGGCATTAGAAAAGTAAATAAAGCGATAAATGCGATCAACGCCACAAAGTAAACTCAAAGGGACTGAAATGTAATAAAAATGATCAACCGCCACTTAAGTAAACTCCAAAGTGAGACGAAATGTATATAAAAGCGGTAAAAGGCCACAAGTAAACTCCGAACTGACAGAATGTAAATATATATATATATATATATATATAAAAGCAGTAAATGCACCGGATGTAAAATCCAGGCTCATCAGATATGTCTGACAATAGTTATATATATATATATATATATATATATATATATATACAAGTATATATAAGTATATATACATATATAAGTATATGTATACAGACATAAATGAAAACCACGGACTGAAGTCTGGGAAAACGCACACAACACGACTCTCAATGTGTAAAATAGTGTGTGCAAATATGAAAGGAAAGGCTTTTATGACTCTATATGGATAAACACTCAGCTCCCGCCGGATAAAAATATATAGCTATATGTGAGCTAACAAATGTTTAAAATGAGGAAACACTCAATATAGGGTGTGTACAGAGCAAATTGGACAGGGTTTCCTCGCCTTTTTTTAATTGACCACCCCAAGCTCTATATTTATAGAAGGTGGGTGGCCATAGTGTACTGCTGGCGACCCATGAGATGCACTGCTGCTACAAGGGTGCCCCAGAGCTCTCTGAGTCTGTCATCTCGAAGTACGTGCACTCGTGCACTATAATGTCCGCTCTAACCTGCAGAACTTTAATCCGAGCATCCGAACGAGGTATATACGACCTTCTTCGGACCGCTTGTGTCAAGATTTATGCAATGACATGGGATTAGAGGTTATAAGAAGTTAGGAAGAGGGGACCATGCCCATGGTCTTCAATATTCAAATTCTATCCGGTCTGTTGCCACGCGTAATAGTCACTCGGGATTGAAACTCCTTGGTTCTTGTAGGACATTGTTGTATGTATGTATGTATGTATGAAGTGTTGAGACGACGCGCAGGTGTTGAGGTGGCAAGATAACGTTTGACTCCTCACCGGGGTTATCACCAGTTTGTGGACTGCTTGTTTGAAAGCCTCACAGTCATCTGTGAGTGTGCCTGTCTGCTCGGTGTTAGCTCCGGGTCTGAGGTATGAGTGCCTCGGTAGGAGGTCTGAGATTGAAGCTGATAGCATGCACTTGAAATAAGGATTTCTGGAGTTATCGCCAGAATTGCAACAACATTCCTTGGGGTTATCGCCAAGGACAAAACTCGGGGTTATCTCCGAGGTTGGAAATGAGATTCCCGGTGTGTGTTCCGGGTTTGGAAATGAGATTCTCGGTGTGTGTTCCGGGTTTGGAAATGAGATTCCCGGTGTGTGTCCCGAGGTTGAGATTGAACTTTCGGTAGTATCCGGAATAGATGTGAACTGTCTTCCAAGGTTATCTCTGAAAGACGAATCTGCCCTCCTGAAATGTTAGTAACAGGTGTGCAGAAAATTTTAAGTGTCTACAGATGCCCCTCTTTATCATATTCATGCAATGCAAGGCATGGATAGGATAAAGAATCCTAGACACTTGAAATGAAGCAAGATAAAACATGATGTTATATGCAGCAACATGATTCAAATGCATGATGAATGATTGTCAGTTCCCTGTTAATTCTGTTGGGAGGACAATCAGCAATGGCATGGACATGCGATCCAAGTCTCCAAGGATGTCAAAGTTGGGGCTATCACCAAAGTCTTGAATCTTAGACACAAACTTCTATTGTAACGCCCCGGAAAATCGAACCTTTGTAAATATTTTTAAAAATGAATAAAATAATATTATTTATTATTATTACGTGTTGATAAGATGATTGTCGTTTTATAACCTAGAAACGTCGGAAAGCCATAGTATTTTAACTACATGGGAGAATTAAAGTGTTTGAATTTCTAAAACGAAAATAAAAGTTTCCAAGAAATTTTCTAAAAAATACTATTCATCGATTTCTGCTCAGGAATTATTTTTGAATTTCCGAGAAATAGGTAACGTTATAATATCAAAGTGAGATGGATTATATAATAATAATCTAAGTATGAAAAACATAATATTTTGTATGCGGACTTAATTTGGGAACGTTAGGTTTATTAAGCGTTAAGGAAAGAAGGTTGTAATCGTATGATTTGTATGCATTATACGAGGTAATGAACGTAAGTATAATACGACATTTTATACTATTGTGTATGGAGAATGAAATAACGTATATTACAAATAAATATACGAGCTAGCATACGAGAATTATACGTGGTGTATATATGTTAAGTTGTTAATTAAATGTAATGGACTTGTAGGATTATTATCTTAATGATAGAAGTCCAATAGAATGTGATACTCAAGCCCAAGTGTTTGATAAATCATAAGTCCAATCTATTGTAGCATAAGCCCAATAAGAATTAGCTAGATTAATTAACAAACCCAATGAATTAGTCATGATCCATGGAGCAAACCATGTTAATGTGGGTAGACTTGATGGGCAAGAGCTTTGTGTGGTGATCAAGTGTTGTGATGAGCAAGAAAGGGATTAAGGAGGTGGAATTGAGGAGGTGCAATGCCTAATTAACTATAATGCCCTAACTTTGGGTTGCCTATAAATAGAGAGCTCTCAATTCATTTGATTGCTTGATTAAAATTCCTCTCAACTCCTCTCAAGATAAGTGCTTAAGTGTTAGAGAGAATAAGCTCACATAAGTCAAGAATAAGTCAAACATCCTTTGATAAATCTTCAAGGAAGAGAAGTACAAGTGCTTCCAGGGTAAGACTCTTGTCTAATATATATTTATCTCTACCATGATAGGATTGATAGAGAAGTGGGATGGTATGCTAAGAACATGTAAGAAGTCATTGATGAATGAACTTAAGCCGAATAAGCGACTTGAACTCTAATAAGTTGATAGAATCATGAAGAACTTGTCATATGTTTGTCATATGATTTTAGTATGTTGAATATATTATGAGAACATTGATTGATGGACTTAAGTTCATAGTAAGTCATAAGCATGAGAATTTGTAGTTAATAAGTTGATTAAGTCATTGACTTATGAGAATAAGTCATTGACTTATGAAAATAAGTCAAAACCTACTTTGATGATAAGTTGGTGTGATAAGTAACTTGAAATGTTCATGTGTTGGTTAAAATCCATTTAGAATCATTAGGAATGATGTTTTGCTGGAATTCACACGATTGGACAATAATCGTCGAATTCGTAAAATTCTCGGAATGGAAGTTGTATTTTGTGTTTGAAGTCAGAAACGTTGGTTTTCGAGGGAGACAAGTCATATTTGGCATTATAGAGTTGCAAACTCGAAAATGACCGAATTCCGACTTAGAACGAAGAAACGAGCGTTGATCGTTCACGAACGTTTATCGTTTTCGTTAAAATGAACTAATAGGTGAAATTTAAGCAAACGAAGTCAAATAGATAAAATTCTTGCATGAACACGTAGAGTATGGAATTTGTGAATCGTAGGCTTTTGAACGAGCCAATTTGGACTTATAATGAAGAAGTTATCGTCCCAGGGAGTTTATTTGAATTTACAAAAGTCAAATTTTCTAAGGCACGAGTTGGTATTTCCAAGCTCAACCCAAGGCCAATGAGTGGCGCCAAGCGATCTTGAAGTCTGGGATTGCCTATCGCTAACTCGCTGTGCAGAATGAATGAGAAGGAGAGTTATGTGTGGCACCGCGGCGCCATTCCCAGAGTTTTGACAGACAAGAATGTTTACAAGTATAGAAGGAAAGATAACTCATTAGTAATAAAGTAAGGTGTTAATATAACATTGTTAAGGCATTGTTAAGCACTTAATGTATGATGATTAAAGGTTAATAATCAATTGAAGATGAATGTAATGTGAATGATGTAACGAAAAGTCAGAAACCATAATAACAGATCTAAGTCAGGATTTAGATTGAGATGAAGGGTAAGATATAATAATATACCTACTTGATTATATAAGACCTAATGTGGTATGTTATATGATCATGTATTTTAGAGACTTAGAGACTTAAAGTGTACATGTGATAACCAGTTAGCAGACGTTGAAGGCAAGTATTCTAACCCTTGTTCCAGTTCAGTCTGGACAAGCTTTGTAATTCATGTATCCTTTCGCATGAAATTTTGTATGAGGAAGTCAAAGCCAATTCTTTCGGCTAGACTTAAATTATGTTTCTATCAAAGCATGTACAATGTTTACCAAGTTATATTGGTATAGTTTTCAATCGAAGACTGAGTATGCTAAAATGTTTTCTTCGTTTAACAACAGGCACGTGAGGTTGCCACAACTTAAACGTATACACGTTTAACAGGATGTAATGTTGATCAACATAGAGTACCATAGGCTGATCACCCAGAAGTGCTCGTAAGTAATGTCGGACTTACGGACTTAGTGCCGGGTTGTCCTTTTCAAAAGAACATATGAAATGCTCAAGGTCTTAGACCGGAATTAATGTTTTACTAAATATTGTTGTTGTAAAATGTTTTGAATGAAAAGAAGTGCTATTTTGAATTATCTATAGTACTTCGTAACTATTGTTCAGTTACTGAAGATATATGAGTTCTATGTTTCAAGCATGTTGTTTATTAGAATTGTAGTACTTGCTGAGCTAGTCATGCTCATTCTTACTTGAACCATATGAACACAAATAAAGATCAAACGGAATCAAGGCTCCTCGCGAGGATAAAAAGCAAAGCGAAAGACGAACCCTTAAAGTTCTGATGTAATAGTATAGGTGAACGATTGTAATATATTTGATATTATGACAAGAACAAATGTATGGGTTATAAATAACCTGGGTGAATGTAATATTATTTCTAATATATAGAAGACATATTCGTTCTTTTGAGACTTTTCAATTGAACGTATGTGTGAATGGTAGTACCGTGTAGCACCATCTGTCGGGTTGAAAGATACCCGGATTTGGGGGCGTCACATCTATTCCATAGAGGTGCCTCTTGTGTATAAGAGATCTGTGGGGATAAAACTTTGTCTGTTTGAGGATGTGTATAACATATCCTATCATCATGTCGAGTTGCCAACGATGCACCGTATTATCGTAGTTGCGACCTCCGCTGATGTGTGTGTCACCGGATAAATCCCTGTTGGGTGCATTGTAAAGGTTGCTTGACCTTCATTGATGTGTGTATCAACGGTTGAGAATGCGATGTAACCCCCGCCGAGGATACGTGGTTAAGTTTCTTCGATGTGTCTACTTGCCACCGGCTGATATGTCATCAAGGTTGCTTGACCTTCATTGATGTATGTATCAATGGTCGAAAATGCGCTGTAACCCCCGTCGGGGATACGTGGATGCTTGAAACTTCGGCGTTGTAACCCCGGTCGGGGATACTTCGTTAAATCATAACTTCGGCATTGTAACCCCCACCGGGGATACTTGTTAAATCATAACTTCGGCATTGTAACCCCCGCCGGGGATACTTCGTTAGGGTTGTGACCCTGCACTGACGGCATTGGACCTTTGTGGGGTATTGCCGAGCATGATTTGTGAAAGCTGAGCTCATCGGTATAGTATACCCTACATTCAGGCGAATACCAATGAAAGACGAGAGTCTAATTCTGACCCACAAAAAACCAGGATTCTAGGCTATTCCGCTCAATCGCGTAGCATTTTTATTCCTGATTTGGCCTTTTCAGCTTATGAGACTTCCTTTGCAACTCTAACTGGAGCGAGTCGGAGGTGTGAGACCCATATAAGGGTGCCGCAGGTACACCTACAACAGCCATAGGTGGACCTGCGGCCAACCGTGGGTATGTATTCCCTGCGGGTTGCTTTCATAAGTCATTTTCAAGCTGCACGACGAAGGAAATCTGAGAGCTTCTCTTCAGGACCGGCTGAGTTCGGGCAACTTTCTGCATATTCTGTCACCGTATAAGCGTTCTTCACTATCCTGGTAACATATGCATGTATTTTTTCCAGTTTCTATCTGTTGGAAAATGACTTATCACATGAAATGCATTTAGACACATAGTAGTGAATATGCATGCTGATATGACTTGATAAAAAATATTCAACATAGCAAATGTTAGTATTAAACCATGCTGAACATAATGATGTGAAAAAAATTGACTTTTGAAACAGTCAAATTGGTACCTTTTACTGTCATTTCTTATCCTAGCTGAGGACAAATGAGTAAAGGCAGAAAAGCAAAATAATCCTGGTAATTAGACTACACTTATGGATTTTTACTGTGATGTATTAATGCATGTAGGATATATATGACTGTGGGTAGGTGTGCTACTGAATGGCCACCTAGTCATGCATATGTGCATGTGGATAGTCCCATTTACAAAGGGGGCTATGGAAAAAAATTTCCAAAACGTAGGCATTGGATAGTCATGCATTTTTAACTCTACTGTAGATGTATGTTAAAATAATGCATGCATGCATGTAATCATAAAATGCATTTTGAAAAGCTCCAGGTAAGAATTTACCACACCCTTTTTGAGCTGATTTGGAGACTTGAGTAGACAGTTCATAACCCTCACCGGATTGAGGTATAGAGTGGTACAGGACGAGATTACATCTGGCTATGTGATATCCCAGTGTTTTCTGTTTGACAGATTTGGCTCTAAGGATAGTTATGCATGATATTCCGGGGATTTCACTACACCGGAGGTTCATTGGTGTTCAGCTAGAGTGGATGTATTGCTATTGTGCATACTGTCGTATGTCTTCATGCCACGATACATGGATAAGTTGGATATCGGCGTCATTATGGCAGTGAGAGCATTCAGGGAGGGTCATACCATCATACTGATGATCATTGCAGAGACTCTGAGGTATGCTACATACTGCTGCACTAATCCGGCAGGAGTGTTTAAAGGTAACTCAGTCATGTTGTACATGTGGTTTATGTCACACTTGAGACCGATGGGCACATTCAGACGGCATGGATATTGTTTCACCCATGATATAGCCATGTCATACTCCTTTCAGCCTGCAGAGTGCACAAACGATGCGTCTTAGTCAGCTTTCCTGGCAGGGATTGGAGATCCATTTGCTATTTTGCCGTATACAGGGCTTAGTTCACCCTACAGCTTCATCACTCATGCTCTGGGCATGGACTATCTACCTCAAGCTAGTTTGAGAGGGATGATCACAGTGAGACCCCAAATTTTATGAATAAAGATTTAAATTTCTCAAAATATTTTTTTGAATATTATGGTGTGGATTTGAGATAGTGTTATAGTTGTGGGTAACATTTATAAATTTTATAAAGTATGCAAGTTGTGATATAATATTCGATTGGTCGGGGAATATTCGTTTTAACAGGGAATATTCGTACGACGGCACAATCATTGGTGGACCCCACAACGGAAGTATTGTCGTAGTTAGAAAATGACAAAATTATCATTTTATAAAAATAACGACGAAAGTGTTACCGTTAAAACTATTAAACTTCCCGGTAGTAAAAGTACAGTAATACACATGGTTGCATAGTAGCACACGGTATTGATTATTGATGCATACATAAGAAGTCACTCAGTTATACTCAATTATTGCTACAGTAATTGTTGCATCATATCTCTCATATTATTGTTTCAATTATTGTCACAGTATCATCTGCATAATATGTTATATTATTAAATGAATAATTGAGAAGGCAAAGTTATTCATATTATTATTTGCAATATCGATAATGTCTATAAGTTCTGTCAAGGAGAGGTTTGGTCACCTAATTGCGCGCCAATAAGGAGAAATCCTTATCGGAAAGCCCCTCTTTCCTGGGAACGACCTGGTTGTTAAATATTGTGAATTATAATATTATTGATGAATAAGTTCGTGTTGATTAAAGATGAAATTGATAGTTCCATTGTGTTGGAATTATTAGTGTTAATGAAAATCAACATTTATTTCGATAATAATTATTGTCTGGAGGTTATATTGACCAATCGGGTAATTAACCGAATAAATGAGCAATTAATTGCTATTGATTCACATGATTATAACTATTTGTTCACATGTGTGTACTATTGATTCACATTCATTTACTATTAGGGGAGTTGGTAAAAGATTGATAATACTTGCATGACTAAGTTAAAAATGGAGGTATAGATGGAGGTACTATACTGTAATTCGTATTTTCACATGTCTAGAACTATTGATTCACATGATTTACTATTGATTCACATGATTTACTATTAGAGGATGTGGTGCAAGTTTGATAATACTTGTAGGACTAAATTAAAAATGAAGAAAAAGATGAAGGTATTATACTGTAATATTTCGAGCCCCAAAACGTGTAATTATCGAAACTATATTTTCCTATAAATAGAAGCTCATTCTTCTTTCATTTCTCACCAATTCACTAAGTCTCACAAGAGCAATTATTATAGAGAGAAATTATAGAGAGAAAGAAGAAGAGAAGTCTCATGACCTCACTATTCCAAAGATCCACCTTCTTTCGAGGTAAGGGGTATTATTTCTTTCATATTCATGAAGAGAGCTATTGTTATTCCATTCCTTATTATTATGTTGGAATAACCTGTATATGTGAAGTACCGCATACATGGTGAAATTCTTATGTTATTCCATTCTTTATTATTCTGTTGGAATAACCTGTCTATGTGGATTACTACATACATGGTGAATGACCCTTCGTATTCATTTCTTATTAAATTGTGGAAATGGTTTGTCAACGTGGATTACCGCATGGCGGGTAAAAATCCATTTGCAGTTTCATATATTCTATTATACTTAGTTGGTTAAAGTTTTGGCTTCTATACTCCATGAAATTAGTGGAATATCCTTGATATTTGCGCTTCATCCAGTGATCTTTTATGGAAATATTCTTCTGGAGCATTCTTGAAATTTACTCTACAAAAAGTATCATGTTGACAATTTGGACGTTATTAATTTTCGGATAAATTAAATTATAAATCTTTAAAATTTATCCTTGAACTTGTTTTATTGAATTATTATGTCATTGTCATCATCCTCATGCTTATATTGTGATTAAAGTCATCTTTGGCTAACGTGCATAAATGGACTTGGTATGATTATGACCAGGGGTTATTCGGTATAATCATGACCGTAATGTGACGAATGATGTGGTAAAAGTCCTCATTGGCCTGTAGTTAATTGATGGACAGTTGTTGGCATGATTATGACCAGGGATTATTAGGTATAATCATGACCATTGATGATTACATGAATATCCTTTGCCGTGGTGCAGGGATGCTGTGGTTTATTTATTAAGCTGAGTCTCAGCAATAAAGTTGATGAAAATCTTTTTAAATCATAGAAGATAGTAGATTTTATGCTCTACTTGACTCTTCTAATGGATTGCTTATTCCACTGCAGTTAAACTTGTTGTCTATTATATTCTATCAGTTGTTATACTGTTGAAGGCTAAGGATAATTTATTCTGCATTATCTTAGTCATAATATTTATTAATGGGCTAGTTGAGCTCACCCCTTTCTTTCACTGTTCTCTTCAGGAAATGAGAACATAGCCGGGACTAGTCGGGGAACGGAGGGATGGTCCAGATGATAGCATTAGTAGTCCTCACTATTCTGTTAAAAAGTGTGACAATAAATATAATGAGGACTCCATTGAGTGTGGATATTGTCTAGATGACAATAATCTTATTAAAACTCTTAGATTATGTTTTGTCGTATTTTACACGACTGTTGTATAATCAAGTTGTATTTGAATTTTGTACCATGTATTTGACGAGTCAAGATGGGTGATATACACCTATTTTGGGGGCATCACAGTTGGTATCAAAGCTTAGGGATATGATCCCTGGCTGAGATGTGAGACAAGAACTAGAAGGGGAGAGACGGGGAATTCCTTCGCTAGTATGACCTACATAAGTTTATTTGGTATTTAATTGGTCGGTCGGAGTATATGGATAATATGTGATATGTCACTTAACCCTTGTTTTGTGACAGTGTTTGAAAATGGCATCTAAAAATGATGAGATCAGGAATGAAGCACATGAGACCGTTGAGTCACCAACGATCAATACCCAGGATAATATGCAACAGGAAGACAATAATCCTCAGGTAAATAACAACACCGATCAGATGATGAATGATGGGATGTTCAGAGGCTTTATGCAATTCATGCAACATCAGGCGAGAAAGACTCCTCTTCAAAATGCAGGTGGAAACACTGGCAACTCTCGGGTGGTCACCGCTAAGCATTTCCAGGAGCTGCGACCACCGGAGTTTTTTGGAAAGCCAGAACCACTTAAGGCGGAGACGTGGTTAAAGAAGATCACCAAAATATTTGATATCTTGGGATGCTTCGAGGAGCAAAAGGTTCCCTTTGCCAACTTTATGTTGCGTGAAGAGGCAGATTACTAGTGGGAATCTTAAAACCTACCCAGCCTGACGCACTCAAGATGTCTTGGGAGAAGTTCCAAGAGTTGTTCAATGACAAGTACTTTCCTGAAAGTATTCGTCACATGAAGGAGGTGGAATTCATCAAGTTGGAGCAAAACAATATGACCGTGTCGCAATACGAGGCTAAATTTGCGGAGTTATCCCGGTTTGCATCCCATTTGGTCGATAATGAGGAGTGAATGACGCGAATGTTTCTAAGAGGTTTGAACCCCGATATACGTCAATACCTCATTTCTCACAAACTTTGTTTATATTCAGATGTTGTGAATAGGACTCAGTTATTAGAGCACGATAATGAGTTAGCACAACCAAAAGGCAACGACGAACAACACGATAATAATCGTACCGGTGGCAACGACCATCGGAACAACGATAACCATCGTGGAGAAAATTATCATGCCAGAAATGGTAACCACTTTGGTGGTAATCATGGCCAAGATAATAGAAGTGAAAGTTTCAAGAAGAGGAGATTCAATAATAATAGAAAGACGTCCAAGACCAAAGACCGTTGTTAAGGAAGGAGAACGACCGCCTACGGTCGTATGTTACAAATGCGAGGGAGGAGGGACACATCACCAAAACTGCATGCAGCAAAGAAATCAGCGTGTTTCAATTGTGGAAGAGAAGGTCACCTAGCCCGATTTTGTCGTGCACCAAAATCAAGTCTAGCTGGGACGGTGGCTCCAAGGGTGGATACGGACAAAACAAAGTCGGTGGTTTCAGGGAGAGCGTTTTTTGCAACTTCTCAAAAAGCGAGTAACCTGAACGAAGTTAACACGGGTTAGTTAATTATAATTTTTTGTGAAGTCTATACCTTATTAGATACCGATTCTACCCATTCTTTTATCTCTCTTGTTTGCACTCAACGTTTAAATTTGACTTCGGAGAAATTAGACTTTGGCTTATTGGTTGATACTTCGTTAGGAGAAACCTTCATTAGCTCCACTGTTTATAAATCTTGTTTGATTCAAATCGACACTTTCACGTTACCTGTCGATCTTATCTCTTTGAAAATACTTGCATTTGATGTGATTTTAGGAATATATTGGTTAACTACTCCTCATGCTTTTCGTAAGGTTGTTAGATTTCATATTCCTAACCAACCTTTTATGCGAATTCAAGCAACCAAACCACTAAAGTTAATCATTGTCATATCAAGCCATAAGTAAAGAGCCTCGAGCCTTTCGCTGGTGACTTCCAAGTCTTGGAATACACCAAAGCTAGAATATCCATAGGGGACGTCGTGAATAACAGTGGCAAGTTGAAAGGTATCAATGTGACGTGTTATCCAAGTCTTGGATGAAGGTCACAGTTTTAAATGATATTTCTATCGTTAATAAATTTCTTGACATATTCTTAAAGACTTCCTGGCCTACCCTAGAGCATGAAATCCAATTTTGTATTGACCCCAGTACAAAATCCATTTCTAAACAGTCAAATATTTCTTCAACCAAAACGAACATATAATGCGCCAAAGACGTTGGCTCGAGCTGTTGAAGATTACAATCGTACCATTTAATATCATTGCGGAAGAGCGAACGTGGTAGCTGACGCATTGAGTAAATGATCATATGCGTTTACTAGTGCGACGTTGTTAACACAAAGACCCATTTCGTATAACTTACAAATGATGAAGAAAGAGTTACAGACTCTAGGGATCCACGTGAAGATAATGAATATACGAGTAGAATCGACTTTAATCGATAAAGTTAAAGCCGCTCAAGCTACATACTCATAGCTGATGAATGTGAAGAAGAAGGTTCAAGAAGGCGTTATTCTAGAAGCAAGAATCGACGAAGAGAGAAAATCTCAACCCTCAATTTTATTGGCCCATTTGAAATCCTCGATTAAGTAGGAACTGTGGCCTATAGACTTGTTTTACCGCCAAGTATGTCGCGTGTTCATAACGTTTTTCATTTATCGATGTTACGTACATATGTGGACGACCCGAACCACATTATTGAATTAGAATTAGATGAGATAGCAGAAGATTTAACGTATAAGAAGATACGTGTTAAAATCTTGGATAAGAAGGATTATATTCGACACTCAAAGGTTATACCTCAAGAGTTAGAATCTGAAATGAAGTCAAGGTATCCTCATCATACCAGGTACGTACGTAAATTTCGAGGGCGAAATTTCATAACGAAGGGAGATTGTGAGACCCCAAAATTTATGAATAAAGATTTAAATTTCTCAAAATATTTTTTTGAATATTATGGTGTAGATTTGAGATAGTGTTATAGTTGTGGGTAATATTTATAAATTTTATAAAGTATGCAAGTTGTGATATAATATTCGATTGGTTTGGGAATATTCGTTTTAACAGGGGAATATTCGATGACGATGACAACACAATCATTGGTGGACCCTACAACTAAGTATTGTCGTAGTTAGAAAATGACAAAATTATCATTTTATAAAAATAACGACGAAAGTGTTACCGTTAAAACTATTAAACTTCCCGGTAGTAAAAGTACAGTAATACACATGGTTGCATAGTAGCACACGGTATTGATTATTGATGCATACATAAGAAGTCACTCAGTTATACTCAATTATTGCTACAGTAATTGTTGCATCATATCTCTCATATTATTGTTTCAATTATTGTCACAGTATCATCTGCATAATATGTTATATTATTAAATGAATAATTGAGAAGGCAAAGTTATTCATATTATTATTTGCAATATTGACAATGTCTATAAGTTCTGTCAAGGAGAGGTTTAGTCACCTAATTGCGCGCCAATAAGGAGAAATCCTTATCGGAAAGCCCTCTTTCCGGAGGAGCGACACGTTGTTAAATATATTGAATTATAATATTATTGATGAATAAGTTCGTGTTGATTAAAGATGAAATTGATAGTTCCATTGTGTTGGAATTATTAGTGTTAATGAAAATCAACATTTATTTCGATAATAATTATTGTCTGGAGGTTATATTGACCAATCGGGTAATTAACCGAATAAATGAGCAATTAATTGCTATTGATTCACATGATTATAACTATTTGTTCACATGTGTGTACTATTGATTCACATTCATTTACTATTAGGGGAGTTGGTAAAAGATTGATAATACTTGCATGACTAAGTTAAAAATGGAGGTATAGATGGAGGTACTATACTGTAATTCGTATTTTCACATGTCTAGAACTATTGATTCACATGATTTACTATTGATTCACATGATTTACTATTAGAGGATGTGGTGCAAGTTTGATAATACTTGTAGGACTAAATTAAAAATGAAGAAAAAGATGAAGGTATTATACTGTAATATTTCGAGCCCCAAAACGTGTAATTATCGAAACTATATTTTCCTATAAATAGAAGCTCATTCTTCTTTCATTTCTCACCAATTCACTAAGTCTCACAAGAGCAATTATTATAGAGAGAAATTATAGAGAGAAAGAAGAAGAGAAGTCTGCGACCTCACTATTCCAGTATCCAGTCTTCTTCTGAGGTAAGGGGTATTATTTCTTTCATATTCATGAAGAGAGCTATTGTTATTCCATTCCTTATTATTATGTTGGAATAACCTGTATATGTGAAGTACCGCATACATGGTGAAATTCTTATGTTATTCCATTCTTTATTATTCTGTTGGAATAACCTGTCTATGTGGATTACTACATACATGGTGAATGACCCTTCGTATTCATTTCTTATTAAATTGTGGAAATGGTCTGTCAACGTGGATTACCGCATGGCGGGTAAAAATCCATTTGCAGTTTCATATATTCTATTATACTTAGTTGGTTAAAGTTTTGGCTTCTATACTCCATGAAATTAGTGGAATATCTATGATATTTGCGCTTCATCCAGTATCTTTTTATGGAAATATTCTTCTGAGCATTCTTGAAATTTACTCTACAAAGAAGTATCATGTTGACAATTTGGACGTTACTGATTTTCGGATAAATTAAATTATAAATCTTTAAAATTTATCCTTGAACTTGTTTTATTGAATTATTATGTCATTGTCATCATCCTCATGCTTATATTGTGATTAAAGTCATCTTTGGCTTACGTGCATAGATGGACTTGGTATGATTATGACCAGTGTTATTCTTAAGGTATAATCATGGCCACCGTAATGTGATGAATGATGTGGTAAAAGTCCTCATTGGCACAGTAGTTAATTGATGGATGAGTTGTTGGTATGATTATGACCGTGAATTACTCAAGATAATCATGACCATTGATGATTACATGAATATCCTTGGTGGTAGTGCGGGGATGTTGTGGTTTATTTATTAAGTCGAGTCTCAAAGAATAAAGTTGATGAAAATCTTTTAAATCATAGAAGATAGTAGATTTTATGCTCTACTTGACTCTTCTAATGGATTACTTATTCCGCTGTAGTTAAACTTATTGTCTGATATATTCTATCAGTTGTTATACTGTTGAAGGCTAAGGATAATTTATTCTGCATTTTCTTAGTCATAATATTTCTTACTGGGCTAGTTGAGCTCACCCCTTTATTTCACTGTTCTCTACAGGAAATGAGAACGTAGCCGGGACTAGTCGGGGAACGGAGTGACGGTCTAGATGATAACATTAGTAGTGCTCACTATTCTGTTAAAAAGTGTGACAATAAATGTAATGAGGACTCCATTGAGTGTGGATATTATCTAGATGACAATAATTTTATTAAAACTCTTAGATTATTTCTTGTCGTATTTTACACGACTGTTGTATAATTAAGTTGTATTTGAATTTTGTACCATGTATTTGACGACTCAAGATGGGTGATGTATACCTATTTTGGGGGCGTCACAGTTGGTATCAAAGCTTAGGGATATGATCCCTGGCTAAGATGTGAGACAAGAACTAGAAGGGGAGAGACGGGGAATTCCTTTGCTAGTATAACCTACATAAGTTTATTTGGTATTTAATTGGTCGGTCAGAGTATATGGATAATATGTGATATGTCAATTAACTCTTGTTTTGTGATAGTGTTTGAAAATGGCATCTGAAAATGTTGAGATCAGCAATGAAGCACATAAGACCGTTGAGTCACCAACGATCAATATCCAGGATAATGTGCAACACGAAGACAATAATCCTCAGGTAAATAACAACACCGATCAGATGATGAACGATGGGATGTTCAGAGGCTTTATGCAATTCATGCAACATCAGGCGAGAGAGGACAAATCCAGGTTATATGCCTATTGGGATCAGCGAGAGATGGCTGAGTTTTCTGTCAGTCATCCGAGTTATTCTGCAAAGTATTCAGCATGGATGGAGACAGAGACTTCATTGACTATGGTAGTATCCACAGTGTAGGATATTGATTCCAACAATGAGGAGCCTATAGAAGAGGCTGACATTCCCATCGAGGAAGATTTGACTGTTGGGTTTCCAGCGTTTGTGATGGATTCTCCCACCCCGAGTGTCATTGTTACTCAGTATTCAACACAGCATTTGGAGCAGAGCCTACATCTGATGACCTATGATAGAGATCAAGCTAGGGCCGCGATGTTGACAGCTCTTGATAGGAGAGTTGTCGCTCTGTTAGAGAGGGATGAGGCTAGATCAGCCAGGGATGCATTGATTGTGGAGCGGGATGCCGCCCTATCTGCTAGGGATGTGGCCATTGCAGATAGTACTTCAATGGGATCCCAGATGACTATCACTCTTGCCTATATGAGTACCTACATTGATGAGCATTATGCTACCATGCAGTTAGCCTCTGATCTGCTAGCTCGTGTGGATACCATTGGGCAGGAGCTTTCAGCGTTACCTCCGTCTTCAGAGAGGGATTCCATGTTAGATCTGATAGTCCGCATACACATAGATCTGTAGATAGCTTTGTATTTTCTTGCACAGACTAGCTTAGCCATTTTATCATGTACAACACATATGTATATATCAAACAGTATTATGTATGGCAGGGAAATATATTTTGATTCACTTCCCTTTTAGTTGTGCCTTGATACTGGCTTGATATTTGCCTGTTTCTTCAGGGCTTGTGATCTTAATGCATTCTGAACTTATCCTTGATAGGTGGACAATGAGACGTCACAGGATCTCTCAGAATAGATCATTGATCTTTGTATATCCCTACCATCTTTGGTGTCTTGGGACTGGTATCTGTATGGAAATGTGGAGAGGAGGGTGGTTTTTCCTCTCTGAGTTTGACCGCCCCACAGATGGTCGCCAGTACTTCAATTTATGAGAAGCCTAGTTAATTCCATCTCTTATGTATTGGTGTTGCTCTTTGAGGCACAACCGCAGCTTAGATGGTCACCGAATCTTCTATTTGTGAGAAGAGGTTGGATAATTTTATCCCTTTGGTTTGAAACCGATGAAATGTGGTGGATTGAAGGGTGATCCCAGTACCGTGTGACAAGTATTTTTGTTTTAGTAGGGGTTATACTGAACCATAAATGGCTGCCTACGTACTCCTATTGAAGAGGAGATCAAGTCTGCGTAGTTCGAACCTGGTGTAAGAGGTTCAACGTTGTATGTGAAAGGAAGATGGTTTATTGATGAAAAAGGGTGTAGAAATGTTTTTGTGGTTTTTGTTTTTGTAGAGAAAGGGCAGAAATGTTTTTGTTGTTTTTGTTTATTGCGACCGCGCCATATAGAATATGATTGCCTACGTACTCCTATTGAAGAGAAGATCAGGTCGACGTAGTTCGCCCCTCAGGACGAATTGTAGCCAAAGAGAAGTGTGAATCCCATGTGCAGGCTATACTGCGGGGAGAAGAAAGTTTGATCCCATAATGGGGACAAACTGCAGGTGTGGAAAAAGTTTGATCCCGTCTTCAGGACAAACTACAAGCGTGGAAAAGTTTAATCCCGTCTTCAGGATAAACTGCAAGCGTAGAAAAGTTTAATCCCGTCTTCAGGATAAACTGCAGGTTTGAAAGGTTTGATCCTGTCTTCAGGATAACCGAAATTGTGTAAAATGTTTAAAATGAGGTCAAACTAGGCTGCTGATTTGAAGTGTATGTTACCATGAGGGGCAGAAGAGGATGTAAAGAAGGGTTAGAAACCGAAATGACTGGTGATTGGATGAGCAACACCAGGATGTTTGTTTGATGGTAACCTCAGACATAGTACCATTTCACGATGTCCGAGTTGATAAGCTGTGGAAATTCATCGCCATCCATTTCTTGTAGTCTAAGAGCACCTCCTATTAATACCTCCTTGACAACAAATGGGCCTTCCCAGTTAGGAGCGAATTTTCCCTTAGATTGATCTTGGTTGTCAATGATCTTCTTCAAAAACCAAATCATGTTGTTTGAACTGCCGCAACTGGACTTTTCTATTGTAGGATCGTGCGATCCTTTGCTGATATAACTGACCATGGAAGATAGCCGCGTCTATTAGAGACAATTGGTGATACCTGTCTTGTACCCATTGGTCTTTATCCAACTCAGCATCCATCAACACTCTGAGGGATTCCATTTCCACCTCTATGGGGAGCACTGCTTCCATCCCATAGGCTAATGAGTAGGGTGTTGCCCCAGTGGAAGTACACATTGAAGTTCTGTAGGCTAATAAAGTCAGAGGCAAGAGGTCATGCCATCCTTTGTGATTGGCGGACATTTTCTGCATGATCTCTTTGATGTTTTTATTAGTTGCTTCAACAGCACCATTCATCTTTGGATGGTAGATGACAGAGTTAAGGTGGTTGATGTGGAATTTACTACATAACTCCTCCATCATTCTGTTGTTGAGGTTCTTAGCATTGTCTGACACAATAACCTCTGGTTGTCCATATCGACAGACGACATTATTTCTGATGAAAGCAATGATGACTTCTTTAGTAACCCTGGGGAAAGAGGTTGCTTCTACCCATTTGGTGAAGTAGTCGATCATGGTGAAGATGAATCGATGTCCATTACTGGCTTTGGGCTCGATGGTCCCGATCACGTCCATTCCCCACATTGAGAAGGGCCATGGTGAACTCATATTGTGGAGTTCCCTTGGAGGGGTGGGATAACATTCCCATGAATTTGGCATTGATAGCACCTCTTGATGTGATCATCACAGTCAGCTTTGAGTGTAAGCCAATAATGTCCTGTTCTGAGGATCTTCTTGACAATTAAGGGTCCGCTCATGTGAGGGCCACATACTCCACCATGGATCTCATCCATGAGTCTCTGAGCTTGATCTTTATCCAGACATCTAAGGAGACCTAATCATGCATCTCTTTTATAGAGTGCATCTCCGCTCAGGTAGAACTTCATAGCAAGTCGACGAATCCGCATCTTCTCAGTTAGGCTCGCCTCAGCGGGTGTAGATCCATCTCGTAGATACTCCTTGATGTGCTGATACCAAGGGTTATGGATGGGAGGTAGCTCATCCGATACTTCTCCAACATAGTTCCCATAAGCTGGGGCCTTTCGCAGGGCAAACGTGATGTTTGGCATGTTTTCTTTGTCAGGTATGTGAATCAAGGAGGCCAACATTGCTAATGCATCCGCAAAATCATTGAAGGAATGTATAGAAAGGAGATTTCTTCGAACTCCAAAGTCATCTGTAAAACTTGTCGATGGTAAGGCAGCAAATGTAATTCTTTGGTTTGATAGACTCCTGTGGGTTGTTTGATTACCAACTCTGAATCCCCAAAGACAGTTAACCGCCTGATGCCCATTGAACGGGAAAGTTTTAGCCCCATGATACAACCTTCATACTCAGTTGTGTTGTTGGTGCTGACAAACTGTAATTTGACGGCGACGGGATACTGCTCCCCCGTACCGCACACTAGAACTGCTCCAGCTCTAGAACCTTCTATGTTAACCTCTCCATCAAAATACATTTTCCACGTATGACATGTATCGTACTGATGTTATTGTTGAACTGTCATTACCCCTTCATCGGGGAAGTATGTTTCCAAGGGTTTGTAGTCCCCTGCAGGTGCGGCGGCCTGTTGATCCACAATTCCTTGACCTTTGACAGACTTTCGCGTCACATAGACGATGTCAAATTGCTGTAGGATCAACTGCCATCTGGACAGTCGATAATTCAGTATGGTCTTACTGAACACATATTTGAGAGGATCCACATGGGATATAAGATGGGTTGTGTGACCATAGAGGTAATGTTGTAACCTCATGGAAGCCCATGCTAAAGCACAGCAAGTCTTCTCAATTAGAGTGTACTTGTGTTCACTGATGCTGAATCTTTTGCTGAGGTAATAGATAGCTCGTTCTTGGCCTCTTTTATCTTTTTTGCTGACAAAGATAAAATTCCCATGGCATTGTCATTAATGGACAGGTACATGAATAGGGGAACATCATCCCTGGGTGGTACCAAAATAGGAGCATTAACCAGCTGCTCTTTAATGGTAAGGAAGGCTTTTCAACACTCATCGTTCCATTTCATGGAGGAGTTCTTCCTTAACAGCTTGAAGATGGGCTCACAGGTTGCTGTGAGTTGAGAAATAAACCTGCTAATGAAGTTGATTCTTCCCAAAAATCCCCGTATTTCCCTTTCTGTCTGAGGAATGGGCATTTCCTTGATGGCTTGGATTTTGGTAGGATCCAGTTCAATCCCTTTATGGCTGACTAGGAAACCTAGCAACTTGCTTGACTTGACACCAAAGGCATACTTGGCTGGATTTAACTTCAAGTTGTACTTACGCAACCTGTTGAAAAGCTTTCTGAGATGGTCTAAGTGGTCCTCCTCTTTTCGGGACTTAACAATGATGTCATCCACGTAGATCTCTATCTCCTTGTGCATTAAATCGTGGAAAAGAGCCATCATAGCTCGCTGATAGGTTGCCCTGGCATTGATGAGGACGAATGACAACCGTCTGTAGCAAAAAGTCCCCCAAGGCGTGATGAAAGCAGTTTTCTCACGGTCCTCCTCAGCGACCATAATTTGATGGTAACCCACAAAGCAATCCGCAAAGGAGTACATGCCGTATTGAGCAGTATTGTCAATGAGAATGTGGATAAAGGGCACGGGAAAGCTATCTTTAAGGCAAGCCTTGTTCAAATCCTGGTAATCCATGCAAACTCGCACCTTTTCTCCTGGTTTAGGTATGGGAACAATGTTGGATATCCACTCTAGATATGTAGACACCGTGATAATGCCAACTTGAAATTGTTTCACAATTTCCTCTTTAACCTTTAAACTCCACTCAGGTTTCAATCGCCTGAGCTTTTGCCTAACTGGCTTGAATCCTTCTTTAATGGGAAGGCGATGAAGAATAATGTTAGTGGACAAACCCTACATGTCTTCATGAGACCATGCAAACACATCCTGGAATTGGGTTCATAGAACAACCATGTCATTCAGCTGGTTTGGGGTGAGGTCTGAACCAATCTGGATTAGCTTAGGGTTTTCTAAGGTTCCAAAATTGAAAGAAGTGGTTTGGTCAAGGTTGGGTTTAGGTTTGTCTGCGACCCATTCCTTAATCTCCTGAGGTGTCTCAATGTCCTCTTGCATTTCCATCAAGTCTGAGTCCAACTTTGCATCAAAGTTACAGCCCTTGTGGAGAGAAGGCACCTCATCAGCAAGTACATGCACATCTAAATTCAGAGTCCTGAAACAAAATATGCTTTCACTTAATATATGCAACTGTTTGATCATATAAAAGTGTTAACATGTACTTAATAAAATAACTGCTAATATTGTAAAGAAAAGTAAGCAATTAAAGTTATCTACAGGGCAGAGGGATTTTCTGCCCATTTTACCCTCGTCGACCAATGCATGGAGTGCTGCTCCAATTGTCGAGGGCAAAATCCTGATGGACTGCAATGATGGAGGGATCGTCATTGTCCTCCTTCTCCCGAATGATAACCATGACATTTGTGCAATCATCATCTGGGGTATATCTGTTTGTATGTTCATCATGAACAATGACGCGTATGCCTGACATCATAAAGGCAATGTCATGTTTATGTTTCCGTTCCTTTTCTTCCACTTCGGGATCAGGAATCAGCACCTCTTTTTCTTTGATTGACACTGGTTTAGGAAACAGCATGGCCACAACATGGGCTGGTACCTTTACTAGAGATTGTATTAACTCATGAGGTAATGGTTGAAAAAATCGCCGTGAGGCAGAAGCTTAACGAACCTGTCTATGCTTATGAGGATTCATGTGGCTGGAACTGGCAGAATAGCCTTGTCCGGCTGTTCCAATTTGACTGGACAAATGAATAGGGTGCTTAATACCCTGTCGGTCTTTACCAAGCCCTTGCCCAGGCTGATGACCCAATGACATCATTTCTTAAGTGGCCGACATAACCTCGGCTGAAATCTTAGGTAAAGGAAGTGGCGCTCCAATAGAATGGTATTGCGTGTTACTTACTTCCAGAGCATAAAAACTGGCCGACTCAACTTCTGAATTGAAGCTAATGATTGGTAGAGGATTTCCTTGTCCAGGACATTCTAGTTCAGCGTTGATAGTGACTAAACTGTTATTGACAATGTATTTGAGTTGTTGATGTAGTGTAGAGGGAACGACTCAAGCCATGTATATCCAAGGTCTCCCCAATAGCAGGTTATATCCTGAATCTTTCCTGAGGACGTAAAAGGATACATTGAATGTATTTGGACCAATCTCAATTGGCAGTTCAATCTTTCCGACAAAATTTCGTTGGGATCCATCAAAAGCTTTGATAACCGTATGGCTGCTTTGGATCCGCTTGAGATTGACATTCATCTTCACCAAGGTGGCATAAGGACAGATATTTAGAGAGGAGCCTCCATCTATCAAAACTCCAACTAGCATATACCTGGAAGACAAAACTGCAATGTGCAATGGCTTGCAATGACCGGTCCCTTCGGGTGGTATGTCGTCATCAGTGAAGGATATCACATTGTTGTTGAAAATGTGATCAACCAGATGTTGAAATTTTTCTACATCCACTGATTTCGGTAAGTAGGCTTCTTCCAAAACCTTCAATAAGATCTTCCGGTGATCCTCGAAAGAGAAAACCAAGTCCAGTATTGATATCTGATACGGAGCTTTTCTTAAGCTTAGAACCACCTTGGCCTCATTATGACCCATTGTGCGGAGGAATTTTTCAATCTTCTCCATGGGAATCTTCCCATTTGCTTTGCAAGTGGGCTTCATAATCCGTTGAGGAAGATACAGTGGATTTTCCTTTGACACTGTAGCAGTAGTATGAGACGTAGATCCTTCAGCTTCTCCATAATTCCATGGAACTTTGTGTAAGCTGACAACAAGATATTGTGGTCTGAATGGTAAAGAAATTGGCTTTGGTGCGGCCACTTTCAAAGGATTGTCAGCTCCTTTGAGTTGGATTCCTTGTATGGGAAATGCTTTGACAGCCTCATCATCCACTTCGAATATAACTACTACTAATCCCTTCCATTTGGTAGGACATGTATTCCCACTCTCGAGTAGCACAGTGTTATCATCTACCAGCTGCAGGACACCGTTATCAATAAGATTCTGAATGAGATGGCGGAGTGCCCAACATTCTTTTGTGCTATGACCGCGAGAATGTGAATGATATTGGCATACTCCATTAGTGTTGAACCATCTTAAGCGGGGATTGATTGGAGGTAGAAGGGAGGTAACTCCCTTTGATTGGCAAAATCCCGACGGGCTTTAGCATTTTCTCTCTTTGCGACCTTATCCTCCATAGCTTCACTTTCTAAGGGTGATGCTGGAGCATTCATAACAAAAAGAAGGAGGTAAGCATGCTCCTGGCTGATTAATTGGCGTGTGACTTGATGCTGGTGGGTCACCAGTTCTGCCAATTGCTCAATTTGTTTGTAAAGAGCTTTCATCTTTCGTTCCATAGCAAATTGGAACTTTGAGTAATCCCATTTGTTAATACCGTCTTTGAGGGTCTGGGATGATTTACTATTAGAACTGGAACTCTGTCTAGTGCTCCAACTAATCATGTTGACCTCTTCTTCTTTGTGTTGAGGAAGAGGGTTGTCTTGCACATGAGGTTGATCTGGTTTGGTGACCACGATCTCATCGTTGTCTATTAAATCCTGGATCTTGTGTTTCAAGGCCCAACAATCTTGAGTATCATGTCCAGGTGCTCCGGCATGATAAGCACACTTCTGAGTAGCATTAAAACCCCTCCCATTAGGGTTGGCTGGTGGAAGAAGACGTGTAATTTTCTTCTGAGTAGTTAGAAGAACAAGAATATTCTCGAGCGAGTCCCCTAAGGGTGTGAACGTCCGAGGGCGCTTTGCATCTCCACCTTTCGGCAATGGAGGGTTTGAAGATTGTGCTTGAAAAGGGGAGTAGTTTCTCCTCTATATAGGCATGCTTTGATTGCCTTTTTGACCTTGTAGTATCAAGGAAACATCCTCCTCTTTCTTTTTTTGGACCCTCCGGGGGTTGTTTCCATAAGATCCGAACTGGATGTGCTCAGCAACAGCTTTAAAAATGGCTAGGTCTTGAATTTTACCGGACTTCAATCCCATCTCAGCCATTTCTCCGTGTTTGATCATTTCAAAAAATGGTTTGCCAATACCAGCTAAGACTCTCTCATAGAAAGGAGCTTCTTGTACGTCTATGAACTTCATGACCATTTCTGATTCCATCATGGAAGGAATAACTTGAGCTGCAAAGTGCCTCCACCTTTGAGCATACTCTCTGAAAGACTCATTAGAATGTTTCTTGACCTTGGTAATTTGGTACCGGTCAGGAGCCATCTGAGATTGAAAACTGTATTGAGTGAGGAAGGCGTGAGCTAGCTCTTCCCAGCTATGGATCTTTGAGTTGTCTAATCTGGTATACCATGAACAGGCTTCTCCAGTCAAACTCTTTTGAAACAACTGCATTCTGAGCTTTTTATTTTCCGCGTAAGATCCAAGTTCTCCAATGAACACTTTCAAATGTGTATAAGGATCCCCTAATCCGTCATACTTTTCAAAATCAGGGGTTTTGAATTTCTCTGGATAATGAACACCGAGGAAGATGCAAAGGTCAGTATATGAAACACTTCCATGTGTTCCAATCCCTTTGAGAGCATGGATAGTTTCCTCCATTTGGAGTACCTTCTTCCTGATATCACCGGTGTCTGGATCTCCTTTGAGATGGGTGTTTTCAGGGTCTTTGTTGGTTGTATCCAACTGAGGTTCTGGATTTGTTTTATCCAAACCTTGTGTTCCTCCTTGTGTAAAGGATTATGTATGTGGAGGCATCTTTGTACCCTGAGTGGACTGATGCAATTCTTTAAGCAAGACAACCAAATCTTTAATTTACCGACTTAATCCGTCAAATTCTTTATGAGAAACAGGATTAGACTGGTCAGACGAAGATATGATTGGCTGTAGGCTCGCGGTCTTTTTGGATTTTGAGCAAGTAATAGGCCCTATAATTTCCCTACAAAAGACTTGTGTAGTTTATTCTTAGGGTAATGTAAATGTTATCATATTATGTCCATTTTAGGAATATTGTCCTGCAAAAATGGGTGTTAATTGATAACATGTATGCACAGAATATTCTTCATATTTTCCATTACATAAAGATGAGCATGGAATAAAATTACAAGTAAATGCTTTTACATGTAATTGAAAATGGAAAGCATGAAGAGACTTTCCTCCACGTTTGGTTTATCAGAGGTTGACCTATCTTAGAGTTACTCTCGCGGCTTTTTGGCATGAAGGTCCCTAGATCATTGCAATCTACTTGACGGGAAGTTAATACGGTCTTTCAACTGGAGCGAATCTGGGTGGTGCCTTTCCTGAGCCTCGTTGGAATTATTCTTCCTACGAGTCCAGTAATCAAACACCGACAGGATAGTCTCCTGATGGAGGAACCACACAACATACATTCACATACAACGTGTCTCACCGTTTATGAAAATGATAATATGTGCGAAGCACTAATATCACAAATAGATATAGTACAGTGCAGTAAGTAAGATGCATTCGTACACATTCATCATAAATGTAAATGTAACATTCACACACAAGCATATAACAGTTTTAAAAAGCTTGTAATAGCGGCTTAAGCCCTCTTATCGAGTCCCCAAAGTGAGTCGCCACCGTCGACGCCGGATTTTTAATGTCCCTTTTCGTTACTTCTTCTTTGGTGTTCTCATGTTAATGTGAGATTTGTTTGAAAAAACAAGTGAAAAAGGTCCGACATGTATAATGTCGACGATTTGACTTTAAGAGTCGCCAGTTGGTGTATTTAACTGGTTGCACCAACGCAACCGAAAAGGTTTGCACATTGACCTAGTGATGTGACACTGCTAAACGGGTCTGTAAAACCGAGATTAATTTGGGTTCGGGGGCTTGATTATGCGGAGGGAAGGTGTTAGGCACCCCTCGACATCTGTGTTGCCACAATGACTGCCACTTTTCAAAGAAACTGTTATATGAATGTGTGTGTGTGTGTGTGGATCAATGTATGGAAAGCAGTAAGTAGTTATATATATAAATGCTATAAATATATAAATACAGACATGATCAACCACCACGAAGCAACTCCAAGGGGGATCGGAAATGTAAATATATAAAAGCGATAAATATATATATATGGACATGATCAACCACCACGAAGCGACTCCATGGGGGATCAGAAATGTAAATATATAAAAGCGGTAAATATATATATATGGACATGATCAACCACCATGAAGCGACTCCATGGGGGATCAGAAAAGTAAATAAAGCAGTAAATGTGATCAATCGCCATGAAGTAAACTCCAGGCGGGACAAAATGTAAATAAAGCAGTAAAAACGATTAACCGCCACGAAGTAAACTCCAAGCGGGACGAAATGTAAATAAAGCAGTAAAAGGCCACGAAGTAAACTCCAAGCTGAACAAAATACATATATATATATATATATATATATATATAAGTAGTAAACGCATATAGATGTAAAATCCGGTGCTCATCGAGATATAATCCCACAATAGTTATATATATAAGCAATGAAACGCCCGCACATAAGTCTAGGCTCAATCGAGGCATAACTCGATAATGTTAGTCCATATATAAATATATATATATATACATATATAAGTATATATATATATAGATATAAATAAAAATCACGGATCGAAGTCTGGGAAAATGTACACAACACGACTCTCAATGTGTAAAACAGTGTGTGCAAATATGAAAGGAAAGGCTTTATAGAGAATGAAAAGGCTTACAGTGGGCTGCCAATGCATGCTTCTATGACTCTATATGGATAAACACTCAGCTCCCGCCGGATAAATATATGGCTATGTGTGAGCTAACAGATGTTTAAAATGAGGAAACACTCAATATGGGGTGTGTACAGAGCAAATTGGACAGTGCTTCCTCGCCTTTTTTTTAATTGACCACCCCAAGCTCTATATTTATAGAGCTGGTGGCCGCAGGTGTACCTGCGGGAGCCGCAGATGCACCTGCGGCTGCCTGGGGTGCCCCGGGCTCCGTGGGTCTTGTCGTCTCGAAGTACATGCACTCGTGCACTGTAATGTCTATTCAAACTTGCAGAACTTCAATCTGAGCATCCAAACGAGGTATATACGACCTTCTTCAAACCGCTTGTGTCGAGAGTTACGCAATGACATGGGATTAGAGGTTGTATGAAGTCAGGAAGAGGGGACCATGCCCATGGTCTTCAAGCATCAAATTCTATCTTGCGTGCTACCACGCGTAATAGTCACTCGGGATTGGAACTCCTTGGTTCTTGTAGGACATTGTTGTATGTATGTATGTATGTATGTATGTATGTATGAAGTGTTGAGACGACGCGCAGGTGTTGAGGTGGCAAGATGACGTTTGACTCCTCACCGGGGTTATCGCCGATTTGAGTTGAAAGCAGACGTTGCCCAGGGTTACATCTGAGATTGGACTGCCTGTTTGAAAGCCTCACTATCATCTGTGGGTGTGCTTGTCTTCCCGGTGCTAGCTCTGGGTCTGAGGTATGAGTGCCTCGGCAGGATGTCTGAGATTGAAGCTAATAGCATGCACTTGAAATAAGCATTTCCGGAGTTATCACCGGAACTGTAACAACTTTCCTTGGGGTTATTGCCAAGGACGAAACTCGAGGTTTTCTCTGAGGTTGGAAATGAGATTCCTGATGTGTGTTTCGGGTTTGGAAATGAGATTCTCGGTGTGTGTTCTGGGTTTGGAAATGAGATTCCCGGTGTGTGTCCCGGGGTTGAGATTGAACTTCTGGTAGTATCCGGAATGGATATGAACTGTCTTCTAGGGTTATCTCCGAAAGACGAATCTGCCCTCCTGAAATGTTAGTAACAGGTGTGCAGAAAATTTTGAGTGTCTACAGTTACCAAATAGCTTTGAACTCGTATTCGAGTTTTAAATTAGGGTTTCACAGTAAAACTAGGGTTTGTCATATAACACCATAATTGACCAAACATTATCGGTCCACGTATACAGTACATATCTATAGCACTAAAAAATCAAAATATAATCAATATTATATCATTATTATCATCCCTTGTTCCAAAACAAAAATTAGGATTTGGATTCCATATCTGATTTATCTGCCATATACAATATTATTAATTAAGTTAAAATAATTAACTTAACTAATCTAGCATAAATTCATATAATAAAATAAAATAATCATTAAAATAATTCTAATAATCATTTCATATATTATTTAAATAATATAAAATCATATTTTCATAGAAAATAATTAATAAAAACATTTCTACTATAAAATTAATTATTATAAGAATATAGATTATAATGATCAATAATTCTAAAATAAAATTATTTGTAATCATTCATGTAATAAATATATTTTATTTATCACATAAATACATACACATTACCTTGCACGCATTCTCACCTTTAAAAAAAATAAAAAAAAAAATTATACGCAAAATTTTTTGATTTAACTATATAGAAAATATCGGGTTATTACATTCACCCTCCCTTATAAAGATTCCTTCCCCGGAATCACCGCTTTAAATCCTATATTTACAAGGGTACATAGCATACACAATCATTGCAATTAGATATTGATCATAATTGATCGAACCAATCTTTAACTATTCAGCATAAAGCTTATCTATCTGCTTATACGGAAAATTGATTTCTAATAGAACTCAATTTCCTCCTTCAAAATAATTTATAAAATAATATACTATATATATAAGAAAATCATATATAAGAAAATAAAATTGATTAGAATAATACTCGAGTTTGCATCCCCACGCCACTTCAGATCTTGGACTAGTGATGTTGAAGACGCTTGCGGTTGATTTCGTTGGTTTGTTTGTTGATGTTGGTCCCGTTGTCGCCAATGTCCTGCTGCCTTTTCCCGTATTCGTATTCCTTACCTCCTTTCTCCTTCTTCGACAGTCTTTCACCTTATGCTCCATTGATTCACAAATAAAATGCCCACTATACATTCTTGGATTGGGGCAGACACGTCCTTCCTGCCTACACTTATCACACATAAACTTTTCCTTTATCTCCTTTCCTTTTTCATCATAGAGGTGGCAAAAGCTGTCTTTTGCCCCTTCGTTATCCCAGCTATCACAAACGCGTCAACAGGGTCAGTTGCTCTTCTAAATCCTGACGATATGACCGCCTTGAAGTCTTTGACGTTTGCCGATCGATTGCTTGGCTGATTTCCCGCAGCTGGTATTCCGTTCTGCATAGCTTGATCGTCCATATTCGCAAAATTTTGTATCAAGTCTGGTTGTCCTCCAGCTTTGTTGACAGGTTCTTCTGCCCTTTGGTTTCATTTTCATCTTGGTAGCATTATCATAAATTATTCTTAAATTCTAAGCCTTATCGTATACGTTTAACATATAACACAAAATTTTCTATTCAAATAATAATGTACACAAAATATTAGATTTTGAAAGCTAGGTGTACTGTATTAACCAGCATTCAGATAAATAATTACTATCTTCATACCAACTTATTTCATTAATTCAACAGAGACTCATATTCATAACACTTGACATACCATAGCACATACTGCTTTAAACATTCGATATCCCTTTGTGACTCAAGAGTTGGGAATCGCTGCCACAACTTATACAGAATTTAAGAATGTTATATTACACAGACATACCTATCATTTACACCACATAGAATCATACCTATTCAAGTAATACTAATACTACCTATTTCTTATGCCTTCACTAAAGATCAATTGTTTAGTAACCTATCTATTCCTATTATCATCAATATCCATTCACACATAACTATATCAAGTTCGTCAAACTTCCCACACATTATGAGTTTAAGAACTCATCACAATCATATGAGTTTAAGAACTCGGCATTGACCACATTTTCTTTAACTATACTTTACCTATCAATTATACTTATCGTTTATGGGTTCGATACTACACTTTCCAAAATAACCACCTCATTGAGGTAGCTTTCAATGTGAGCCTCTATTTTAGCTATTGGCTTTGATATTGGCTCGATTATGGAGGTTGACTTTTTCTTTACGATCTGGGGTTATCCTAAATCCTTTCCACCTAACCTTTACACACATAGATTATCCTGATTAGCATATAATATATACATATAACAAACAATAATTTTGTATAGGTTATCTTTTAGTTTGTTTGATGATGAATGTATTCAATTCATCTCTTCTTAAACTCTATATGAGTTGTTTATATTTTCAACATTTCCCTTTGTCCTAAAGTTATAGCCTAAGGTATATCCCACCTAAGGTTTCTAATCCTATAGCTCTGATACCATTCTGTGACGCCCCAAATCCGGGTACTTGAAACCCGAACTCGGTGCTTCACGATACCATTTCTATGAGCGAAATAATACTAATAATAATAACAATAATATGAATTTCAAACTTAACTTACATTTATCAGAGTCTAATCCCAAGTACGCAACCTTTACTATAATTCTTTACATGATAGATAATACATATCATAGTTTTAATACAGTCTAACTATTAAAAAAGATACCAATAAACGCATTCTATTTGCTTTCCATTTCACTTGTTCTTGCCTGAACCTTCAGGTTGATCATGCCAAGCTGAAAACATCTAAGTTTAAAGCAAGAATGAGCATTTGGGTGCCCAGCAAGTAATAACAATTATAAATATAATTAGCTGAAAGAATTAAATGTTTTCTTTGAACGATACTTCTACAACGAATCAACTGTTGTGAAGTAAGCTGAACTAATAATAAACAACATATCATTTCGATTTCAAATTTTTGAAACTACGTACTGACTATAAATGAGGATCAGTTGACAAACTATGAACATTTTTTTCTATTTTTGAATAGGTTTAGCAGAACTTCATCCGCAAACCGGCATAACTTACGGGCTCGAGGGTGATCATCCCAATGTGCCCTGTATTGATCAATACTACATTCAAGAACGATATTATCGTTCACTTTATCCGCCTTGGCGCATAAAAATTTCCCATATTTGGGATGTTCATAAAAGTCTTGAATCCAAACCAAAACAATTCGATTGGATAATATTAAAGTTTTATCTTGTTTAACAAAAAATTTAAATTTGTGTCTAGCCGGATCAAATAGCTTAGACGGCTTTTAATTCAACGTATACATACTGGACACCGATAAGTATGTATCAACATGTGATAAAATATAATGATTATCCAAGTGAGGACACTTGTATAATCATGTTTAGAAATTAACGAACATAATATATATTTTAATCTACAATAACAAAATAAAGGAACTTGTACAACAATTATAATTTAATAACTTAATTATACAGAATCATTGCATAAGTATATACAAAGGTTGAAATATTTGAATAATTGAAAAGAATAGTTCAGATATTATCTTACGCATGTCCATTGCATAAAGTAAATGCAAAGGGTTAGATACTTGCCTGGTCTGCTTCTTACACAACTTAGATTTATCTTTTATATCAAGCCTTATCATTAAATAGACCATTCGTTCGATTAGAATAACATACTATCACACATAGTACTGCTATATGCAGTCAGCACATAACCTAATCACATTGTCACACATATTTAACAACCATTGAATCACAAATAAATACTTATCAAATAAACCTATCTAAATCCAGATATATTTCTGAAATATGTCGATGTACCGACAACTTTATCGGATAATTATCTAGTCTAAGACTCTATATCAAAGTTCAATATCCATTTAGATAACTTATATATATCAGTCATATTATTTTTAAATGACTTATAATAATTTTTAAATATTTATTATAATTTATCATGATTTTTGAAACACCGGAATCATTATTAAATAATTTAAATACTAAATAATTTCATTATCATTAATATTTAATTAATATTAAACTATTAATGAAACCATTGCAAAAATATTAAGTTATTTAAAATAACTTAAAATATTTATAAAGTATTTATATTACCTTTAAATGATTTTTAAAATAATTAAAATCATTTTTAAATAATTACCATTAATATTAAAATATTAATGTATTATTTATCCAAATATTAAAAGTCATTAATTATAACTTAAAATATTTTTAATTCATTTATATCCCTTTTAAATGATTTTTTTAAATCCATAAAATCATTTTTAAACTATTTATTTAATATAATTATTAAATAAATTTAATATTATTAATAATAAAATCTACCTTTAAATATTTAAAACTTATATTTTATAACTTCAAATATTTTATAACACTTAAATAATTTTTATATTATTTTAAAATCATTAATTCTATTTTTCTATAATTTATTTAATATATTTATTAAATAAAATAATTATCATTAATATTAATTTATTAATGAAATTCATTACATAATATTAAAATTTATTAAAATTAACTTAAAATATTTTTTATACCATAATATATTTTTAAATGATTTTTCATGTATTAAAATCATTTTTAAATAATTTATTTAATATTATAATTAAATAAATTAAATATCTTTAATATTCCAAAGATATTAAATATTTAAAAAATATTAAAATATAATTTTTGGACTTTAAAATAATTTTTAATAATTAAAAACTAATTTTCTATAATTATTTAATAAAAATAATAATTTTATAAATAAAGTGTTGCTGAAGACTGCCTATAGCGATAGAACCGTCGTTATAGGTGTTCTTCATATTCTTGGCTAAACTTAGAACATTCATACACAGTTTCGAGGGACCATGTTTGACCATCAATGATTCAGTGTGTAAAGTGTTTCAGGACTAGTTAATGGTTAGATGTTGTAGTACTACTGCAATGCTATAAGATCCAACAACAAACAGGGTCAAAGAACATAACACAAGCGAGATCTGGGACCTAGAACAAGCTGTCTGAGCTGTTCTTCATTTTCTGGGTTGCCCAGAAATGAAGAACAGTTCGACTGCTCATAATTGGGCTTCCACAACTTGAAATACTTGATTTCTTTTTGTGATTTAAAACTTTCAGTACGTAGCCAACATGTCCAGCAAGAGATCCATCACAAAACATAAACAAAACATCAATAGAATTGCATGATCCATGCTGGTCAAACACTATCAGAGATCACGTTCTTGAGTTTTCTGGGTTACCCAGAAACTCAGTTCGTGATCATCTGACCTGCTTTGACCAGCCACTGACTTCCATCCATTCGATGTTTAAGAGATTTGAAGGCATAAACATGTAGTCAAAATATCAAACTATAGACTAGATACAACAACAAACATAAATCAACCACCACAAGAAAGATCCGGGAGCTTGAATATGTTGTCAGTCTCTTTCTCGGCGCTTTAAGGTTACCCAAAATGCCCAAATATGGTTTGGCCAACGTGGTTTGACCACGATTATCTTACAACTTACATCAAATCTAAGCATGATTTCAACCGATCCAGATTAAAGACCATACTACATACTATAAGTCCAAACTTTCAAAACACCAAAACATTACACAGAATGAAATCTATGAGGTCTGACATTCATTGTCAGACCACTTTTTAAAGATTTTCCAGATTATGAAAAACTTCAAATCTGAGCCTATAGATGTTATGGATCTAACATCTATCAACCCAGATCATCATTTTATACCATAAACAAAATGTTTTAACACTAAAACACAAGATCTAACATACAGATCAAGATCAGATTGTAAGCTTAGGGTTTATACCTTTATGAACCAATCTTTGATTCTAGCTTCTGATTTGGTTAAAGATGATAGTGGGGCTTGGTTTGTGACTGATATATCTTGATATTTTCGGAGGTGAGAGCTTGAGAGAGTTTAGATGGGTATTGTGCACAAAATAAGCTAGCAAATGTCATTTCTCTCTCCTCCAATCTATTTATAATTCATAGATGCAATGAATCTAACTTGCAAGGTGTCAAAGAGGATAAGATTGAATGAGTTTTAGGCATGTGCTATAAATCTAGAGTGGTGACTTGCAAGCTAGCTTATTAAAATAAATATAAAAAGGCTATTTTAGTAAACTAACAAAGTATTTTAAGGGTATTCTTGTCCATGATGCTTGAATCTAGGTTAAAATCAATAGATCTTAAACCTTAAGGTTTCACAAATAATTTCTAGGATTTAAAAATTTAAGTTTAAAGTTCAATAAAATTTTAATTAGAACTTACTAATTAAAATTTCGGGTTTTTAAATAATTAGGGTTCCTTAATATTATTAGGTTTTCTAATTAACATTATAATTTACTAAAATAATAATTAAGATCACAATTTTAGCAATTAGGGTTTACAACTAGCAATTAGGGTTTATAATTACTAATTAGGGTTACCTAATATAGAAATTAGGATTCTAAAATATTAATTTAGGGTTTTCACTTAAGAAATTAGGGTTTCTAATTTCACGATTAGGGTTTCCAACAATTAGGGTTTTCCTAATTAATGTTAATATTTATAATAATTGTCATAAATCACAATACATGGTTACCAAATAGCTTTGAACTCGTATTCGAGTTTTAAATTAGGGTTTCACAGTAAAACTAGGGTATGTCATATAACACCATAATTGACCAACCATTATCGGTCCACGTAGACAGTACATCTCTATAGCATTGAAAAATTAAAATATAATTAATATTATATCATTATTATCATCCCTTGTTCCAAAACCAGAATTAGGGTTTGGATTCCATATCTGATTTATCTGCCATATATAACAGTATTAATTAAGTTAAAATAATTAACTTAACTAATATAGCATAAATTCATATAATAAAATAAAATAATCATTACAATAATTCTAATAATCATTTCATATATTATTTAAATAATATAAAATCATATTTTCATGAAAAATAATTAATAAAAATATTTCGCTATAAAATTAATTATTATAAGAATATAGTTTATAATGATCAATAATTCTAAAATAAAATTATTTATAATCATTCATGTAATAAATATATTTTATTTATCACATAAATACATACACATTACCTTGCACGCATTCTCATCTTTAAAATAAAATTAAAAAAAATTATACTCAAAATTTTTTGATTTAATTATATAGAAAATATCGGGTTATTACATGAATTGTTTTGAGCAAGATGAGGATTGATAACGGTAGTATTACATGTTAACTACAAGATTAAAGCCTACGTTAGCTCAAAACTTGATTAGATTGAAAATTACAGTTGGTCAAACCGAGACCCATGAGAGCTAGGCTGTTAGTGTTCTTGAGCTCAAGAACACCAACATCAACGCTTAGTGTCGCTAAAGGGCTATAGCGACGGTTTTAAATAATTTTATTTTTTGAATTTCCAGAAAATATTTAAAAAATATAAATAAATTCTAAAAATTATTAAAAATTATTTTAAAAATTATTTTAAATTATAAAAAATAATTTTTTACTATTTGGCATATTTTTCATTAATATTTATAATTATTTAAATATTAATGGTATTTAATTTATTTAATTAGTGTATTAAATAAATTAGAGAAAATTGATTTTAATATATTAAAAATCATTTTAAATAAGAATAAAATGTTTAAAAATATTTTGAGTTATAAAATATAACTTGTAATATTTTTGGGGAATTTTTATTAATAATTTAATATTAATGATATTAGATTTATTTAATTATCATATTAAATAAATGAGTTAAAAATGGTTTTATTAAATTAAAAATTATTTTAAATAAGAATAAAGTGTTAGAAAATATTTTGAATTATAAAATATAATTTTCAATATTTTGGAGAATTCTCATTAATAAATTTATAATAATGATATTAGATTTATTTAATTATTATATTAAATAAATGAATTAAAAATAATTTTATTGATTTAAAAATTATTTAAAAATGAGAAAATGATTTTAAAATATTTTAAGTTATAATTGATGACTTTTAATATTTTGATGATAAATTCATTAATATTTAATATTAATGGTGATGGTTTAAAAATGATTTTAATTAATTTAAAAAAATCATTTATGTAGATTATTGATGATTTAAAAATATTTTAAGTTATTAATAATAACTTTAATATTTTGATAAGTATAAAATTAATATTTTATATTATTAAATATTAATGATGATAAGATTATTTGATAATTAAATCATTTAAAAATGATTTCAGTGTTTGAAAAATTATTATAAATTATAATAATTGTTTATTAATTATTAAAAGCTTCCGAAAAAAATTATAAAGGATAATTGACTTATCTAAAATTCTATTGAAGCTTAGAGACCAAGTTTAATGGACAATAACTGAGTTAATTGCTGGATAGGGTGACCAGTACACCAAAAATAGACCGAAGTCCAACCAGACTGAACTAATTAGACTTGATAAGTGTTTATATAGGTTATAAACACTAATGTGACTATGTGGTAATGTGTCTAGGAGAAGTATTAACTGTAAATTACAGTATTGTGTGTTGTGAATTATTATGCTAATTATGAGACCGATATTGTTAATTATAGGTCTTACAAATGCAGATAAATTTATTTGAGTAACAGTAATGAACGCAAAAGGCAAGTTTCCTTAACTCAACCTTGAGTTAATATTGTTCAATTATTATGGTGGTTAATTATTGTTAATTAGACCACGTACAATAATTTATTGTTGATTATTCGCAGTTAGTGCATGCTTATTAATTCAAATTGAATTATTGATTCTGAGAATATATTTGTAGAATAACTGTTATTGGATATTCACATCCGTAGAAGCTATTATTGATTTCAAATAGTATAGTTAAATTCTTTCTATTGTTAAATCGTATTGAAACATGTCTTAGCTAATTGTTTTGGCTAGACGAACATTTGTTAGAACTTGATAGGTTCGAAAAGAGAAGAGAATTCAATTATTATTGACAGATCAATGCTAGTTGTTTCAGCTAGATCGAAAAAGAAAACTTGATAGGTTTGAGAAGAGAAGAGAAGAGAAGTGATTAGATATTGAAATCATAGCATTTCGTTGTTAAATCAAATTTGGATTTGAGACTGAGAAGAACAACTGTGACGCCCCCAAAATAGGTATACATCACCCATCTTGAGTCGCCAGATACATGGCACAGAACTCAACTACAAACTTAATTATACAACTGTCATGCAAAATATACGACAAAACATAGCTGAGAGTTTAAACAAGAATATTGCCTTCTAGACAATATCCACTCTCAATGGAGTCCTCATTACAATTATTATCACACTATTATATAAAAATAGTGAGGACTACTATAGCCACCATCTCGGACCATCACTCCATTCCCCGACTCGTCCCAGCTATATTCTCATTTCCTGAAGAGAAAAAGAAAGCAAAAGGGTGAGCTCAACTAGCCCAGTAAGAAATATTATGACTAAGATAATGCAGAATAAATTATCCTTAGCCTTCAACAATATAACAACTGATAATATATAATAGACATCAAGTTTAACTGCAGCGGAATAAGCAATCCATTAGAAGAGTCATATACACCATCAGGTCTATTATCTTCTCCATGTTAAAAGTCTACCAATAATGTTTTATCCCTGTAACATCAATCAACAATTCATGTCCACAATCATGTGAATAACTCATAATCATAATTGTGATTCTAAATTCCTCTTCGCACCTAGGACGAAGATAATTTTCATCACCTATCTTTACCTGAAACATCAAAAATCATGGTTATACCAAATCAACAGTCCATCTTTGCACCTAAGCTAAAGACATACAATTGAAAAACTAATAATCAACAGTCCATCTATGCACGTAAGCCAAAGATGACTTTCATCACAATATAAGCATGAGGATGATGACAATGATATAAGCATTAATCAAACGAAATCGAGGATAAATATTAAAGACTTTAAATTTATCCGGAGCTTAAAAATATCCAAATTATCAACATGATACTGCTTTGTGGAGTAAAATTCAAGAATAGTATTCATGTACCAAAATAATTTGGACAGAAAAGAAATATATTTTTCGGGTGAATAGTATCCCGTGAATAGTACTTCAGGAATAGTACCCCGTAAATAGTACCCCGACATGAAAAGTACTTCAAATACCTGAGTGAATAATATTCGGGTGAATAGTAACCTGTGAATAGTAACTCATGAATAATACTCTGATACGAAAAGTGTCCCGAATACCCGAGTGAATAATACTAGAGTGAATAGTAACTGGGTGAATAGTAACCCAGGAATAGTAACTCGTAAAAAAAATACCAAAGAAAATGATATTCCATGACGAGTACAAAAGAAATGATATCTCATGCGAGTATAATAGAATATACGAAACTGCAAATGGATTTTCACCCGCCATGCGATAATCCACGTAGACAAATCATTTCCACAAATTAATAAAGAATGAATACGAAGGATCATTCACCATGCATCTGCAGAGAGTCCACATAGACAAAGTTATTCCAATGTATAATAAAGAATGGAATAACAGAAGAATTCACACCATGCATGTGGTAGTCCGCGAGATAGGTTATTCCAATAGAATAATAAAGAATGGAACCGGTCATGCGTAATCCGCATGCATGACGGATATTCCAATGAATAATAAAGAATGGAACCAGGTCATGCGTAATCCGCACAGACAGGATATTCCAACAGAATAATAAAGAATGGAATAACAACTCTTACGAGTATTGAAAGAAAATAACTCTCTTCATGAATACGGAAGAAATAATACCCCTTACTATAATAATAATATCCCTTACCGTAGAAAAAATTGGATACTGGAATAGTGAGGTAGCAAACTTCTCTTCTTCTTTCTCTCTATAATTTCTCTATAATAATTGCTCTTGTGAGACTTAGTGAATTGGTGAAAAATGAAGGAAGAATGAGCTTCTATTTATAGGAAAATATAGTTTCGATAATTTCACGTTTTGGGGCTCGAAATATTATAGTATAATACCTTCCTCTTTTTCTTCATTTTTAATTTAGTCCTGCAAGTATTATAAAACTTGACCACCTCCCCTAATAGTAAATCATGTGACTCAATAGTTCTAAACATGTGAAAAAATTAATTATAGTATAGTACCTTCATCTATACCTCCATTTTTAACTCATTCATTCAAGTATTATCAATCTTGCACCAAATCCCCTAATAGTAAATCATGTGAATCAATAGTACACACATGTGAACACATAGTTATAAGCATGTAAATTAATAGCAATTAATTGCTCATTTATCCGGTGAATTACCCGATTGGTCAATATAACCTCCAGACATCAATTATTATCGAAATAAATGTCAATTTCCACTAACACTAACAATCCCAATACAATGAAAATATTTTTATCAACAATTTCATTTTTGAAATTTTGAAGTTTGACTTTTTCTAAAAAAGTCAACTCTTGACTTTTTGACCAAAAAGTCAACTCTTGAATTTTTGACCAAAAAGTCAACTCTTGAATTTTTTACCAAAAAGTCAACTCTTGACTTTTTTGACCAAAAAGTCAACCCCAATAAATTTTGTGTTTATAGTCTATTTTTACTAATTTCATCGTTTTGGACTCAAATATCACGTCCGCGTCTCCAAATTCAACTCCGAACTCAAATTTGATTTTTAATAACATTTATTCATTATTATTATAACTCGCAATATTAACAACCAGATCGTTCCTAGGAAAGAGGGGGCTTTCCGATAAGGATTTCTCCTTATTGGCACACAATTAGATGACCAAACATCTTCTTGATAGAACTTCTAGACATTGTCAATATTGCAAATAATAATATGAATAACTTTGTCGTCTCAATTATTGATTTAATAATATAACATATTATGCAGATGATACTGTGACAATAATTGAATCAATAATATGAGAGATATGATGCAACAATTACTGTAGCAATAATTGAGTATTATTGAGTGACTTCTTACGTAAGCATCAATAATCAATACAGTGTGCTACTATGCAACCACGCGTATTACTATACTTTATCTCTGATTATTTTATGAAAACTTTCTTTGAAATTTTTTCAAATATCACCCTTAACTTTAATCTTTTATCAATTTAACAATTTACTAAATAGAATAATTATAAAAAAATTGAATACTTTCATTTCATAAAATTCGGGGTCTCACAATCTCCCCTCCTTATAAAATTTTGCCTTCAAAATTTACGTATCTGGTAGTTCGAAGAGATGAGAATACCTTGCTTTCTTTTCAAATTGTACCTTCCCAGTTATTTCCTCTCTATCATGATTTTCTCATTTCTCATCTCTTGTATTTCAGATATCATTCTAGAATATAGTTTCAAAATAAAGGTTAATTGACATGCCACATTTTATCCCTATACTCTGACCGACCAATTAAATACCAAATAACTTAGGTAGGCCATACTACTGAAGGAATTACTCGTCTCTCTCCTCCTAGTTCTAGTCTCACATCTCAGCCAGGGATCATATCCCTAAGCTTTGATACCAACTGTGACCCGCATCCAAGACTTGGATAGAACTTCACAATGATACCTATCAACTTGCCACCGTTACTCATGGCGTCCCAGACGAAAAGTCTGGCTTTGGTGCATCCCAGGACTTGGAAGTCACCAAATAAAGGCTCAGGGCTCTTTTCTATGGCTTTGATACCAAGTGTGATGCCCCCAAAATAGGTATACATCACCCATCTTGAGTCGCCAGATACATGGCACAGAACTCAACTACAAACTTAATTATACAACTGTCATGCAAAATATACGACAAAACATAGCTGAGAGTTTAAACAAGAATATTATCTTCTAGACAATATCCACTCTCAATGGAGTCCTCATTACAATTATTATCACACTATTTTATAAAAATAGTGAGGACTACTATAGCCACCATCTCGGACCATCACTCCATTCCTCGACTCGTCCCAGCTATATTCTAATTTCCTGAAAAAAGAAAAAGAAAGCAAAAGGGTGAGCTCAACTAGCCCAGTAAGAAATATTATGACTAAGATAATGCAGAATAAATTATCCTTAGCCTTCAACAGTATAACAATTGATAATATATAATAGACATAAAGTTTAACTGCAGCGGAATAAGCAATCCATTAGAAGAGTCATATAGACCATCAGGTTTATTATCTTCTCCATGTTAAAAGTCCACCAATAATTTTTTATCCCTATAACATCAATTAACAATTCCTGTCCACAATCATGTGAATAACTCATAATCATAATTATGATTCTAAATTCCTCTTCGCACCCAGGACGAAGATAATTTTCATCACCTATCTTTACCTGAAACATCAAAAATCATGATTATACCAAATCATAATTCTTTCTCATAATCATACTAATAAATTCATCTTTACACTACGGCCAAAGATATTCATTAACAATTCATCTTTACACTACAGGCCAAAGACATATAACTGTATTTTAGAAGAGTCAAGTAGAGCATGATATCTACTATCTTTTACGAATTAAAAGTGTATAATCAATATTTTATCTGTAAGACTCAGCTTAATAAATAATTTACATCATCGAATCATCCCTGCACTACGGCCAAGGATATTCATTAGTATTATGACCATGAATTATCCATGCACTACGGGCCAAGGATATTCATGTTTTTTCAACAATAGTCATGATTATACCGAATAATCCCTGTTTATAATCATACCAACAACTGTCCATCAATGCACTACGGGCCAATGAGGACTTTTACCACATCATTTGTAACATTACAGGTCATGATTATACCGAATGATCCCTGGTCATATTCATACAAATCAACAGTTCATCTATGCACATAAGCCAAAGATACTCATCAATCAATAGTTCATCTTTCCACGTAAGCCAAAGATATACAACTGTAAAACCAATAATCAACAGTCCATCTTTGCACGTAAGCCAAAGATATACAACTGTAAAACCAATAATCAATAGTCCATCTATGCACGTAAGCCAAAGATGACTTTCATCACAATATAAGCATGAGGATGATGACAATGATATAAGCATTAATCAAACGAAATCGAGGGTAAATATTAAAGACTTTAAATTTATCCAGAGTTTAAAAATATCTAAATTGTCAACATGATACTGCTTTATGGAGTAAAATTTGAGAATAATATTCATGTACCAAAAATAATTTGGACCGAAAAGAAATATATTTTTCGGGTAAATAGTACCCCATGAATAGTACTTCGGGAATAGTACCCCGTGAATAGTACCCCAGCATGAAAAGTACTCCAAATACCTGAATGAATAATATTCGGGTGAATAGTAATTTGGGTGAATAGTAACTCGTGAATAGTACTCTGACACGAAAAGTGCCCCGACACGAAAAGTGCCCTGAATACCCGAGTGAATAATACTAGAGTGAATAGTAATCAGGTGAATAGTAACCCGTGAATAGTAACTCGTAAAAAAAATACCAAAGAAAATGATATTCCATGATGAGTACAAAAGAAATGATATCTCATGCGAGTATAATAGAATATACGAAACTGCAAATAGATTTTCACCAGCCATGTGGTAATCCACGTAGACAAATCATTTCCACAAATTAATAAAGAATGAATACGAAGGATCATTCACCATGCATACGGTAGTCCACATAGACAGGTTATTCCAACAGAATAATAAAGAATGGAAAAACAGAAGAATTCACCATGCATGGGGTAGTCCGCATGTATGTGTTATTCCAACAAGATAATAAAGAATGGAACCAGTCATGCGTAATCCTCACGCATGTGATATTCCAATAGAATAATAAAGAATGGAACTGTGTCATGCGTAATCCGCTTGCATGGGATATTCCAATGAATAATAAAGAATGGAATAACAACAGAATTCACCAGGCATGCGTTAGACCGCACAGACATGTTATTCCAACAGAATAATAAAGAATGGAATAACAACTCTTAAGAGTATTGAAAGAAAATAACTCTCTTCATGAATATGAAAGAAATAATACGCCTTACTATAATAATAATATCCCTTACCTTAGAAGAAGCTGGATACTGGAATAGTGAAGTAGCAAACTTCTCTTCTTCTTTCTCTCTATAATTTCTCTATAATAATTGCTCTTGTGAGACTTAGTGAATTGGTGAGAAATGAAGGAAGAATGAGCTTCTATTTATAGGAAAATATAGTTTCGATAATTACACGTTTTGGGACTTGAAATATTACAGTATAATACCTTCCTCTTTTTCTTCATTTTTAATTTAGTCATGTAAGTATTATGAAACTTGCACCACCTCCCCTAATAGTAAATCATGTGAATCAATAGTAAATCATGTGACTCAATAGTTCTAAACATGTGAAAAAATTAATTATAGTATAGTACCTTCATCTATACCTCCATTTTTAACTTAGTCATGCAAGTATTATCAATCTTGCACCAAATCCCCTAATTGTAAATCATGTGAATCAATAGTACACACATGTGAACACATAGTTATAAGCATGTAAATTAATAGCAATTAATTGCTCATTTATCCGGTGAATTACTCGATTGGTCAATATAACCTCCAGACATCAATTATTATCGAAATAAATGTCGATTTCCACTAACACTAACAATCCCAACACAATGGAAATATTTTTATCAACAATTTCATTTTTGAAATTTTGAAGTTTGACTTTTTCCAAAAAAGTCAACTCTTGACTCTTTGACCAAAAAGTCAACCCCGATAAATTTTGTGTTTATAGTTTATTTTTACTAATTTCATCATTCCGGACTCAAATATCACGTCCGCGTCTCCAAATTCAACTCCGAACTCAAATTTAATTTTTAATAACATTTATTCATTATTATTATTATAACTCGCAATATTAACAACCAGATCGTTCCTCTGAAAGAGGGGGCTTTCTGATAAGGATTTCTCCTTATTGGCGCGCAATTAGATGACCAAACCTCTCCTTGACGGAACTTCTAGACATTGTCAATATTGAAAATAATAATATGAATAACTTTTCCATCTCAATTATTGATTTAATAATATAACATATTATGCAGATGATACTGTGACAATAATTGAATCAATAATATGAGAGATATGATGCAGCAATTACTGTAGCAATAATTGAGTATAACTGAGTGACTTCTTACATAAGCATCAATAATCAATACCGTGTGCTACTATGCAACCACGCGTATTACTATACTTTTATCACCGATTATTTTATAAAAACTTTCTTACTTTGAAAAATTTTCAAATATCACCCTTAACTTTAATCTTTTATCAATTTAACCATTTACTAAATAGAATAATTATAAGAAAATTGAATACTTTCATTTCATAAAAGTCGGGGTCTTACATCAACCTTTTATATAAAGGGAACATTTTATTGGTTGTAAATTCGACCTTTGCGCGCGTTTTGAGTATTATGCATAATATAGGGTACAAGGAGTTGGCCGACTCTAAGTACTTGCAGAGGGGTATGATTTAATCTTTATAGTTATCTGATACACTTGCGTATATATCAAAGTAAAACTTTAATATATACACGAGAAGAGAAGTTCAAGATCCAATGGATCACTCAGCATAAATCTGGAAAACATTCCACTTTGTTATTGCGTAGAATTGATTCTTGATTATTCATTAGAATATCGTAGAAACTTTGAAAACGTTGTACTCTTTCGTTATCAAATTATTGTGTTGCATAGATTGTGAGAAGACTTGTTAGAAAATTGGAGATTTGTTCAGCTATTTCAAAGTTCCCCGAACTTTGGTTTCATTCTATCAAAATAAATAGTATGTTCTTATTGATTCTTATATATTTATTGTATGTCTTAACTTGCAGGGCAAACTTGTTGCTCACCCTTTCTAAATAAAACTTTTCAGCTATGGACGATGTTGCAGAAGGTGCTGTGAAGAATAAAGGCAAAGGCATAGTAATAAATTAGTATAATGAACATTTTTATTATGTTGTATTGTAAACCCTTTTTGTATATCTAAGAGGTATGTTTGTAATGTTAAGGTTAGTGGACCTGGGATTAATGTATTAACAACATATGTTAATGTGGTATATATTACTATTCATATATGAATGGGTAGTTAGATGCTATTATATTGTGGATCGTGAACACCAAACTCGGGGGTCAGGTAACCTGAATTTGGGGGCGTTACACCATCGTTCATCATTTGGTCGGTGTTATTGTTTATAGGAGGGTTATTGCCTTCTTGATGCACCTTATCCTGAGTATTGATCAGTGGTGACTCAAAAGTCTCATGTGCTCCATTGCTTATCTCAACATCTTTAGATGCCATTTTACTGTCACAAAACAATAGTTAATTGACATGCCACATATTATCCCTATATTCTGACCGACCAATTAAATAACTAATAAGCTTAGGTAGGACACACTAGCGAAGGATTTACTCGTCTCTCCCCTCCTAGTTCTATTCCCCCGATCTCCGCCAGAGACCATATCCCTAAGCTCTGATACCAACTGTGATGCCCCAAAAATAGGTATATATCACCCATTCTGAGTCGCCAAAAGCATGGTACAGAAATAACTACAACTTTATTAATACACTTGTCATGCAAAATATAAAACATAATCTGTGAGTTTAAATACAAATATTGTCTTCTAGAAAATATCCACACTCAAATAAGTCCTCATTATAATTATTGATACACTATTTTACAAAATAGTGAGGACTACTAAAACAACTGCCTTGAAACATCACTTCACACCTCGACTAGTTCCCGCTATGTTCTCGCTTCCTAAGAAGAAAAATGGAACAAAAAGGAAAAGGGTGAGCTCAACTAGCCCAGTAAAGAACATTATGACTAAGATAATATAGAACAAATTATCATTAGTCCTTAATAGGGAAAAAATATGATAGAATATAATAGACAACAAGTTTCAGATCAATATTCGTAGCAGAAATAACAATTCATTAGAAGAGTTAAGTAGAGAATGAAATCTACTATCATCTATGAATTTAAAAGTCTATCATCAATATTTTATCCCTGTAACATCAATCAATATATATCTTGAATCAAATATTCATCTTCGCACTACAGGCCAAAGATATTCATCAGTTGGTCATGTTCATCTCAACACATGTTTATCTTTGCACTATGGGCCAAAGATATTGTAAGAACCCAAATTTTTAGAAAATATTAAAATAAGAATTTAGTAGATAAAATTCTTAAAGCATGAGATGGGTTTGAACAAGAATATATAAGTGTGTTACGACGTATGTGGTATTGTGAGCTATGTGATAAGTGATGTTGTGTTTAATAAATATATACCATTATTATATATTTATTATATATTGTAGACATAAATTAGTAAGAAGATGGATAAAAATTTATCTATTGATATTAAATAATTTATGTGAAATTATTTTATAATAATAAGTTGGTGACGTTAAAATATCTTTGATAATCACCAATTTCTTGAGTATATGTACGAGTAAGTATCAAGTCTAAGGTAGTGCGATCGTACTCTTTAATGGTAGATGTATAAGAGTTGGGCTAAACAATTCCTTCAGAGAGTGGAGGTATATACGAATTAGTAACTGATCTAACTCAATCGTGTGAAAAATTGTAGTATTTAGACTTTAAACTAATTTATTGGATGTTTGTGGGAAACCACTCAGTTAGACTTGTATGCGTGTACATTGTCGACGAGAGAAGTGAAGATTAAAGGAATGTATGTATGTGTAATATTCGATTGTTGTGTTATTGGTGGGAAGAAACCGTAAAGAAATGTTATAGTTGGTTAAACTAATAAGAGAATAGATTTATAGAACTCGAAGGGTGATCCTTAAATTATTACAAAAAATAGTAACCCATGATATGGAATCAAAGAGGGCATTGATGTTAGACGAGTTAACACTTAAGGAGGATGTGTAAAGTATTTAGAGGCGTAGGTTTCATTTCTGCTAAGGCAGAACTTGTCTGCCTCTGATTTTGGTATGGTGCAGCTGTGCCATTTCCAAGCCTGTGACCAGCGCAGCTGCGCCGGTCTGTAGAAAATTTTGAGTAAGTCTGTGGAATTTAAATGTCAAGGAATGAATGCTAGAGACTCATATAAAGGTCATAAATGGTGATTTAGTTGACCATGAATGGATTAATCAGCATAAGAAGAATGAAAGAAATATGTTAATTAATATTTGATATTTTAAATATATTACATAGTATTGTAATATTTGAAATATAAACGGTTAATAAAAGAAGAGGATCACCTATATAGTTATAAATAATTATTGGTTAGATATGGGGACAATCAAATAATTATACGTATAGTGTATAATTTAAATAATTAATAGAGTAAATATTAATTATTCTAAGTGTAAAGGTTGTACATATTATAAGTATGTAATTATTTAAGTAAGCTAAATAATTTAGCATTATGATAAAGTGTGACATAAACTTTATATTAAATAAATAATAAAATAATGTGGAATTGGGGAAAAGCCAAACGTGGTCTAGACCCCTAATATTTTATTATAGAAATAATGAGCTTGAGTTATATAACTCCAGTAAATGAGATAAATGAGCCTTGTGTGACATAAGTATTAAAGTCAAGCCAGATTGAAGGTTTAACTGAAATTATTAAAAGAGAATTAATGATTAATAATGATCATTATAATATTTATGTGTAATATGGAGAATGTGGGCAATAATGATATATAATACCTATGGTTTAAGAATACATGAAGTGTAACATTTAATTATGACTAATGATATGAGGTATCATGTGGTACAATAAAATCATAAATGATTTTAATACAGAAATGATTAAATATCTGTGTATTCTAGAAACTGGGAAGGAATTAAATGTTTAAATAAACATTAATATTAAATAAGGTATAATGTGATTATGTGAGTAGTAGAAATAATTATGGAACTACTCGGATAATAATACCTTATTGCGATATTTTATTACATGTATTTAATGTACATGGATTATATGATATGAGTATAAAGTTTATCTTTAAATTCCTAATATGGTAATAATTGTACATTAAAATTACATTTTTCGGAATTAAAGGAACCAAACTAAGCTTTAGTTGCTGAGAATTAGCCTTGTCCCAAAATGTGTGACCATTCTAGTACATGAACAGTAGCCTATTTCTTCTTTACGTAACTTTCAAGTTGTGATTAAAGGCTAAGTAGTAGAGCTGATGATGGAGGAGGGTTGAGTTGGTAACCAACTCTTCTAAATCCACTGGCTTCTCCTTCCTCCCCTTGAATTAATTCAATGTGCAAAGCCATGATTTTGATAATCCTTCATCTAAAAATAGAGCCCTTCCTTCTCATTTACGTTGGTTGAGTTTTCTAAGATTTTGGTTATGAGAGGTTGGACGAATTAGGAGCAATTAGAGGATTGAAGAGCTATGTTTAGCAAAGTTAAGCATCAAGAGGTAATAATTCTAAGTTACATGCTCTTGATTTCATAAGCTTACACTTTCTTAGTAATATCATGAAAAAGTAGCTTTTGAGTCACAAAATTGATGGCTAAAGCTTGTTTCAATCCATGAATTTCTGTTAGATGTTGTTAATATAGTTCAATACGAAAACAACGAGAGTTAAACGGACCAATTTGGTCTAGAAATGAATTCGTAGTGAATGAATTTACTAAACTTTTCAAAACTTGATAACTGAGTATGAGCATGAGTTTTAGATTGATGTTTGGGTTAGTTAATATTTATGTTAATGGTTGATTATTTGGTATGTTGTAGTTTTATGAGTTAAGAACCTATAGAATCGAAAATGGACTGATTTGGATGAGTATAACTCATATTATGATGATTGGAAGGAGGTTTAGTGCAGAAAAATTGCGAAGCATGTAACACCGGGAAGTGTCTCTGCCTCAGTAGTAGCAATTACACGCCCCAAGGCCAATTGGGGCGCAATGATGCCGAAGCTTCAGGCTTTGAGTAGACTACTCGACATGTCAGAGTAAATTAGGTATAATGTTTTCATACAAACTCCGATTGAGGTGATTTAAGATAATCCAGAACGACGACGAATAGAACTACAACTTTTGTTCTTTAAGGTTTTAAATTTAAGGTCGTTGGGAAGGGTCAAAACAGTCATCTTTATGACTATTATGTAATAGGAGGCGATCGAAAGGCGTCGAGCGAGCACATACACAAGTATAGTTCTCCCGACGATGGAATATGTTATTCTAAGTGATATAACATAAATATGCATGATAATAGACATGACATATAAGATTAACTTACTTATAAGGAATTGCCTTAGCATGATTGAGTATGTTTCTAAAGAAACTTTAGTTTTTAAAAACAAGTTTAGACGAACCTTGAGTCTTTTGAATTCTGATATTTGTAGCATATGTAAAGGGTTTATTCATACATATAAATAGGTATGACACATGGCTTTGAGTACCTTTGTATACTATGAGTTGCCTAGATGGTTATTTTTCGAAGATATATAAAGATTTTGAAAACAAACAAGTATGATGTGTGAGTAGAACTTGCCTTGCATGATTAGTTTAGTATGACATTGACTTTGAGAATAAATTTTTGAAGTTTTGAAACTAAGAGGGACGAACTGAAAGTAACTTGTGGACTTAAAGTTCTAAATGTAATAACATACATACATGGCTTAGTTAGCTATGAAATGAGATTTAGAGTTGAACCTAGTTGCTTTAACTTGGCTTAGAATGACTTTTAAAAAAATGAACTTGATTGCCTTGCGAAACTAAGCTTGTATAAACATGGCTTACATGTGTGCTCATCTAGCTAGGCACCGTATAAGTCGTGCGAGTATGAATTGTAACGAGTTCTCAAATGATCAACTATACTAATGAGTTGAATAAATACGAGCATAAGCGTTATAGGCGATGAAATGGTTAAAGTAGTTCATTCTTTGTACATGAACCTACTTAGTAAAAATAACTTAAAGTAAACCACAAGAGACACCCAACTTGGGCTAAGACCTCTTAACATATGCATAAGTTATGTGTTAACAGTCATGCATGCTAAGAACCCAGATGAAACCAAAAAATACTCAACTTTAAATCTGGTGGGGGGAAGACACACATACTGCCATCCCATGCCTAATTATAGTAAGCAATTTTACCACAGGCATTGATGCCTGATAATTTTAACTTTAATCTGAACTTTAAAGTGTATGTGTAATGAATGTCTAAAGCTATAATACTTGACATAGATGATGTTTTAAGTATAAGAACAAGTAATGGTTATATAAAACCCTAATTTTTTAAATTTGTTAAAGTTTGTAAAAGGTAAGGACGATGTAGATCGTGTATCTATAGACTTTAAATGTGTCGAACACATAGCGAGTCAAGTGTGTGATAAAGATTTATGAATTTTGATATGAATCATGTGTAGCTAAGGTATACCTATACATACCTAGGGTATGATGAGAAAGTGAAGTGTAGGTTTTAGGAACAAAGTGTGTAGGGTATGATGAGAAAGTGAAGTGAAGTGTAGGTTTTATGTGTAGTGAAGTATAGGGTATGTGTAGGTTTTGTGAAGTGTAGGTTCGTGTAGGTTTTACGAACCTAGTTAAAGAATAATGTAACATTATTATTACATTGAGACTGTATGAAATATATGACTAATGGATATGAATCCATGATTATATATCTGTGTAGGAATACACAAAGTGCGGATAACTATAAGCAGTTAAGTCGTAGTTGATAAACTACGAATCAGGCAAGTCTTTCAGTTCCTATTTGTTATATGAATTCGATAACTGTTAATTGATCTATATTATGTTATGCAAATGTTGATGTATATATATGAAATGCATATGAGATATGTATGAAATGTGAAAGTTGATCTTTGATGATATGCTTATGTTGGTAAATCTCTATGCATGTTATGTGTGAAGTAACATGCGTAGTGAATATTAATTGATTATGAATGCATGAACTGAATATGCTATTATATGCTATGTGCTGTATGAAAACTGTTAGAATTGTTGGGTTGTCGAGCTCACCCTTGCAAATAACCACTTTTGCAGGTTAAGGAGGTTATGTACTACTTTATTAATAAAGTCCAATAGTATCGAAGGAGATTGATTTATTATTTAACTAGATGCTCTTGAACCATGTTTAGGTTCTAGTAGACGTACATGATAGTAGTTTATAATGTGTAATATCTATTAATTTTTATGTGATACAATGAGAAATTCGAATCGAGATGTAAAGATTTATACGAATATTGAATAAAGTGAATCATATAATAATTGGATTCAGGGATTTGTCATTGATTCGAGTTAAGATATCAATAAAAGTTTATTTTCAAAGGAGATTGAAAAAGTTTAAATTATTCTGCATATTTGTATAACATTGAATGTGATGTAAAACAGGAATAGTAAATGACCAAGATTAGAAACTTATAAAAGTTTGGGGTCATTACACAGATCCTGGAAATGGAAAGAATTTATATTCTAAATTGTAATAAGTAAAGTTAAATTCATTAAGTTATGAATACAAAATATAAATAGTCAAGCGATAGTAGTATCATGGCGGACCAAATCCGAGGTTCAAAGGGACCTGGATTTGGGGGCGTCATAGGTTGGTATCAAAGCTGTAGGTTATAAACTTTAGGTAAGTGTACCTTAGGCTATAACCTGAGAGAGAGAGAAAGATAAAGATTAAAATATATGTGAAGATTCAAAGAAGAATCTTGAAGTATCTAAGAAAATGAGAATTCAGGAGTTTCCTAACTCCGGTAATAAAAATATTATGACAGTGTCAATATGACAAAGATAGTGGGAATGAACTCGAGCGGAGTTTTTTTGATAATAGGGAAAGAACCCTAAGGTAAATTGATGATCATAACGTGATCAGATTGGGATATGAAGTGATAAATAGTCTATAATGACTAAGTGTGTATAGCTTGATGCTATAAGTGAATGTATTATGAAATGGTACGATATGAACTCATGAGGAGTTGTATGTGATGAGATACGAAGAATTCGTATCAAATAAAGTGTAATATGGAGTTCGGTGGGATTTCAATTGAGGACCCATGTCAGCAACTGAGTTATATGATTCCTTGTTTATGGGCAGGGAATTGTACTTGGTGTAAAAACCACTTAGTTCTAGCACTGATAATCATTGAAATGTTTGTGTCGCGCTATTTGTTATATGCCTATTGAGAAGGTGATTCTTTTCTCATGTGTATAACAGATAGATAGGTTATAGTTAGAGAATATAAGGTTAAGTTGCGAGTTCTTAAAATTCATACTTATAGTACGTTCGTGACTCATAATTATATGAAATGTTTTTGAACCCCTCAGCGAATGGACACCTATGGTCTGACTAGGGTAAGTTCTTAAACTCATATGATTATGGCAAGTTCCTAAATTTCCAAAGTGTGGTAAGTTTGATGAACTATATCGGGTATATATATGTTATGAAGTTAGAAATTTTGGAATATTAAGCATTGATGGTTTTAGAGATTGATAGAATGAAGCTATGGAGTAAAGATTGAAATTGATGGAGAAACATGAATTTTCTAAATCTTCTAGCTATGCTAGATTTTCAAAATGTATTGACTTTGTGCCGATGTTTTCAATTCTGTTTTCTTGAAAAACTTTGGATCATGTGATTGAACTAATGATGTTTTAAAAAAAATAATACCCTTATCCATATGTCTATGCTAATTATTTCGGCTAAGACAAAATGATTTGAAAATTTTCAAAATGTATTTCTGACCATTTACATCATTTGGTATGGTGTAGAAATAGTAAATGATGGAGTCATCAATGCAGTTGAACCTAGTGTTGGTTGCGATCTAAAGATCGTCAGCCCACTATGGTATGATGTAATATGACAAAGTCACCTAATGGAGGAATCCTCAACGTACTACTAATCTGGTACGGTATCATGACGTCATAAAAGAATTTTTGATTTTCTTTTAAATTATGAAAAAGGTAAATTAAGTTGGAAAAATTATTTTGATTGATGTCCGAATCGTTGATAAAAGTCTAAGATATTTGATACGGCTAGACGACTGTTGAAAAATATTTGTGGAATTCAAGTGTTCTTGAGTATTTATGCCAAACCAGATTGCTCAGGTGCAGATTCAGTTGTTGAAAAGCTGAGGTGAACAACCCTATAAGGGGACATGTTTTCGGGGACAATGGTTCCGAGCGTAACGCATGTAGTCGTTACAAAACACTATGTTGCGGCCTAACGTAGTGGTACAATAGGCTGGCCACCTAGTGTACGTGTAGAGGGTGTTTTCAGTCTTTGTGATAGATAAACACTCTGGTTTGTAGTGTGGATGAATGTAGTGCGTAGAGTGTTCCTTAGAAAGGAGAATGTGGTAGAATGCAAGTGAGCAAGTTATAATAAAACTTTCGAAAAGAGAATGAATAAAATTATTCAAAAGAATATGTAATATTTGAAATAACATCTAGTAGAGGTGGTTTTGGTGATTCCGACGACGGAATCCTTATAAGGGGGAGAGGATGTAAGAACCCAAATTTTTAGAAAATATTAAAATAAGAATTTAGTAGATAAAATTCTTAAAGCATGAGATGGGTTCGAACAAGAATATATAAGTGTGTTACGGTGTATGTGGTATGTGATAAGTGATGTTGTGTTTAATAAATATATACCGTTATTATATATTTATTATATATTGTAGAGATGAATTAGTAAAGAAGATGGATAAAATTTATCTATTGATATTAAATAATTTGACGCCCCAAAATAGGTATACATCACCCATTCTGGTGGAAGTTGTCAATACATGGTACAGTAAACAACTACAACTTTATTATTACAACAAGAAATCGTGAGTTTGAATACAAATATTATCTTCTAGATAATATCTATACTCAAATAAATTAAACTAAATATATATAAAGTAACTCATCACATTTATTGATACATTATTTTACAAAATTTTATGGTGAGGACTACTAAACAACTCTCTCTAGAACCTTCATTCCATACCCCGACTGCAGACTCGCTATATTCTCGCCCATCCCGAGAAAAAAAACTGGAACAAAAAGGAAAAGGGTGAGCTTCAACTAGCCCAAGAAATTCTCATCAATATTATGACTAAGATAATATACAACAAATTATCGTTAGTCTTCAACAGGAAAAAAATCTAATAGAATACAATAGACAACAAGTTTTAAATCAATATTCGCAGCAAGTTTTAAATAATAATTCATTATTAGAAGAGTTAAGTAGAGAATGCAAACTACTATCTTCTATGTATGAATTTAAAAGTTCATCGCTCATCTTTTATCCCCTCAGTAACATCAATCAATATATATCTCGAATCAAATATTCATCTTTGCACTACAGCCAAAGATATTCATCACAATCATGTTCATCTAAACACTGCTCATCTTTGCACTACGGGCCAAAGATATTCATCAAAATCATTCATCTTCTTTGCACTACAAAGCCAAAGATATTCAATAATATCATCATTTAAGACCGAGGATGATGAAAATATTTTAAAGAAACGAATCCAAAGGAAACAAAATGACAAGGATTAAGGATTAAGGATTCGTACTTTGTTTTATCCATGTCCAAAAATACCTCAAAAATAATCATAGTGGTGTAAAATTCAAGAATGATCAAAACATGGATACAATCAAAGCTAGTATCCACAATAGATATTTTAGACGAAAAAGGAAAAATTTTCATTTTTCGATGAATAATGTGTCGATTCGTGAATAAAGTCGATATACGTGAATAGTGCCGTATACGTGAATAGTAACTCCGACACCAAAAGTTCCAAATTTGATAAAAACTTCAGATCAATATTTCAGCATAATGATATTGAAGAAATAATATCATTACGAAAAAAAAATAATATCCCTTACCTCGAAAGATCAAGATTTCTAAATTTAAAACACCTGATATAAAGCTATGACTTGAACTTGCACCGTATAGCAATACTCAAAATATACTCAAAATACTCACAAGAATACGCTGATAATATAGAGAGAAAACTTCAGCTTTCGTGTGATTTTTTCAATTCTAACCTAAGACCCTATTTATAGAAAATGCTTAGAACACCAAAGTAGAAAATTTATTAAATATTATTATATTTTTCCAAAATCTCATACGCATTACTTCTTTCCAACTGATTTCAGCCTCTATCACATGTTACATAAGGGCCACAAAATGAAAAAAAACACGTTTTTGTAATTAAAAATATTTTAAACTTCCAAAAATCAATTATTTTGAGCTTCTAACTTCAATAATTCACAATAAATAGCCCTTTTGTCGTAAAATTCAATCTCGCGATTTTTATAGGAAATTCCATTATCTACAACTTTACGTAAGAAAGTTTTTCCAAATTCCAAATGTAAATTGACCAAAATCCACAAACGGACAATTTTACAAAGCTATAATCAAATTTCAGTCAAGAAATGGGGTCCACCGACACATAAAACATGCTTTAAATATTTTTGGTAACAAAAATACTCCTCCTCCACATATACTCATATATCCCACATTCATCGTAAAAATATCATCATTATTATATTATTAAAATATAATAATATATTTAAATGAATTATTTTATCGTAAAAGATAAAATTTCAATTTTCAACAATTGTCACATTAAAAATTTTCTCCATCTATATCCACATAAAATCAATATTTTCCTCATCATATGAATCAATAATTAATTATTCACAAATAATATTACAGTAATCACAATATCGACAACCAGTGCGCCTCCTGTGAGAGAGGGGGCTTTCAATAAGAATTTCTCCTTATCGCGCAATAAATTAGGTGACCAAACCTCTCCTTAGATGTAACTTTCTAGACATTGCCAATAATGTTATCTAATAATATTATTCAGATAATATGAATTATTGCTTCGATAATGAAAAATACCGTAAATGACAATTATCAAACAACAAAGAATATAAAATATCAACGCAAAGAATTATTAAATCAATAAAATAAAATAATCGAATAAGAATTATCAGAACCATTATCGAGTAGTGCCTTCACGTAAGAATCAATAATTGGTGCAATACCGCAGCTACTAACGTGTTTTAACCAATTTAGTATTTTAACAAAAGATTAACTGTAATAACTACGCCGCCAAGTATTTTTAAACAACTTATATTTGTCGCTTTTCTTCATCCAATCGCTTCCAAGCATGGGGCCCATAAAAGATCAAGGCCGTCAGCATTTAATATTCCCCGACAAAGAAGAATATTCCACGACCAAACGAATATTCCCCGATAACAATGAATATTTTATAACCACTTGCTTATTTTGAAATATATTTATGATTTTACCCATAACTATCCACATTAATCAAATCAACCCTTACTATTTCAAAATAATAAATAGAGAAAATTAAATTTCATTAATAATAAGTTGGGGTCTTACAACCTCCCTCCTTATGAAATTTCGTCCCTCGAAATTGACGTGACGCATTCTGTGTGTTTCAAAAGGTGAGGATACCTCGCTTTCATTTCCGCTTTCCAATTCCCAAAATATCTCCTCTATAAAGATGATTCCTCCACAAAACTTTAACTTGTGGTATGACCTTTGTGCGTAGATATGCTCCTTCCTATCCAAGATCTTGACAGTACCTCTTCAGACGTTAAGTCTTCTACTATCTCGTCCTGGTTCTAACTCTATAACGTGGTTCGGGTCTTTCACATATTTACGGAAGTACGATATGTGAAACACATTATGAACACGAGACATACTTTGAGGTAACGCGAGTCTATAGGCTACATTTCCTACTCCTATCAAGAATTTGAAATGGACCAATAAATCGTGGATCGAGCTTTTCTCTCTTCCCAAATCTTGTAACTCCCTTCCATGGAGCAACTCGCAACAATACATGATCCCCTATACTAAATTCCACGCCCTTTCATTAAAAGATCCGCATAACTCTTTTGTCGATCTTGTGCCGCTTTGTATACGCTGTCGAATCATTTGGATCTTTTTTGGTAGTCATACGCATTAAACTCGGGTCCCAACAATGTTGCTTCACCCACCTCATCCCAAATATATTGAGAGCTTACACTTTCGGCCATATAATGCTTCAAATGGAGCCACACCTATACTTGCTCGATAATCGTTGTTGTAGGAGAATTCCACCAATGGTAAATACTTATCCCAACCGCCTTTGAAGTCTAGGACACAGTAGTCTTAATAGATCTTCAAGAGTTTGAATAGTCCTCTCTCGATTGTCCGTCTGCTTGAGGATGGTATGCCAATCAATCAGAACTGCGCTCATAGCTTTTTGCAAGCTAACCCAAAATCTTGAAGTGAATCTTGGGTCACGATCCAAAACTATGGATACCGGCATGCCATGCAACCTCACAATCTCATTTACATATATACTAGCAAGACGCTCAAGGGAATAAGTCTCCCAGATTTCAAAGAAATGAGCGACTTGGTTAATCTATCAACAATAACCCAAATGGCATTGATGCCTTGAGAAACCGTAGGAAGACCCGTAACGAAATCCATGGTAATGTGTTCCCACTTCCATTTCGAATCTCAAGTGGTTGCAACGGACCCTTAGGTACTAGATGCTCCGCCTTTACACGCTGACAAGTTAAACACATCGAGATAAACTTTGCAATCTCTCTCTTCATATTGTTCCACCAAAATGTATGTCAAGATCACGATACATTTTAGTACTTCCAGATGGATTGCAAATGGTGTATTGTGTGCCTCCATCATAATCTTGTACTTCAAATCGAGTCGTTAGGAACACAAAGTCCGGAGTGGACTCAAGTATTCCTTCTTCATCAATTCTCGCCTCCTAATAGCACCTTCTTGTACTTTCTTCTTCATACGCATCGATCTCCGGCCTGCGGGCTTGAGCAACCTTAACTTTTTCTATTAAAGTTAGCTCTATGCGATACTTGACATCATCGCACTCATTCCTCATATATGATCTTCTACTCAACGCCACCCTACCACGCTCGCTTTTCCGTGATGGTATTGAATAGTGTGGTCATAATCTTTCAACAACTCAAGCCAACGTCGTTGTCGCATGTTGAGTTCCTTTTGCGTGAAGAAATATTTGAGGCTTTTATGGTCTTAATATATCTCCACTTTCTCCCCATATAGATAGTGCCTCCAGATCTTTAGCGCGAAAACGATCACCGCTAACTCTAGATCATGAGTAGGATAATTCCTCTCATACTCTTTAAGTTATCGCGAGGCATAGGCTATGACTTTCCCACGCTGCATGAGAACACATCCTAACCCTTTGCCCGAAGATCGTCAGAGATAACAAATCCATCCGCATTCGATGGTATTGTTAGAACAGTGTCCGAAATGAGTCTCCTCTCGAGCTCTTGGAAACTCTTCTCGCATTCCTCGCCCATATGAATTTTATATCTTTCCGAGTCACCGAAGTTAATGGAGTAGCGATTCGAGAAAATCCTTCCACGAATCTCCGATAATAACCAAATTTAAGCCCGTAAAGTTACGCATTTTGGCCACCGACTTTGCTGTTCCCAACTTTGTATTGCTTCAATCTTCACCGTCCACTTGATACTCCATGTTTTGACACTGATTGCGCCCAAGAAATGCTACTTCCTCGCCGTAACTCGCATTTCTTCAATTTGGCATATAGTTTGTTTTCACGGCCTTTGAGTACCAAATTTCAAATGGTGCTCATGATCTTCACGACTTTTGGAATATATGAGGATGTCATCAATAAAGACAACAACGAATCGATCCAAATATTCCTTGAATACTTGGTTCATCATATCCATGAAAGTCATAGGGAGCATTAGTCAATCCAAAAGACATGACTAAGAATTCATAATGCCCGCATCGAGTTCTCAAGGCGCCTTTTGAATATCCTCGCCTAATCTTCAAATTGATGATATCCGTAATCGAAGATCGATTTTTTGAAAAGAATTGTGCTCCTTGCAAATCGGTCAAACAAGTCATCAATACGAGGTAGAGGATACCTATTCTTGATGGTGACATGGTTCAATTCCCGATAGTCAATACAAAGTCGCATACTACCGCTCTTTCTTCTTTACTTAATAAAACAGAGCACCCCAAGGAGATGTACTAGATCTATCGAAAACCGATGTCCAACAACTCCTCGTAGTTGGACCTTTAACTCCTCAAGTTCAATAGAGCCATTCGATATGGGGTTTTAGAAATGGGCTTTGTACCAGTGTTCAAGATCAATAAAGAATTCAACTTCACGCTCTGGGGTAGACCGGAAAGTTCTTCAGAAATACGCCAGAAAGTCAATAACAAACAGAATATTATTCAAATTTGACGTGTCTTTATTCAAATCCATAACATGGGCTAAGAAAGCTTGACATCCGCTTTTTCAATAAACGAATAGCTTTTATGATTAGATATGATGTTGATTGATTTTAATGGTTTAGTTGTTTGAATTGCATAACAAAGTTGGTTAGGAATATGAAAACTAACAACCTTACGAAAACAATCAATTTTGGCATGATGAGTAGTTAACCAATCAATCCCTAAAATCACATCAAAAGCAAGTATCTTTAAAGAGATAAGGTCAATGTGTAAGGTGATGGTGCCAACTTGAATCAAACAAGATTTATAAACAAAGGATGTGATGAAAGTTTCTCCTAACGGAGTTTCCACAGATAGGTCAAAGTCTAATTTCTCCTGAGTCAAGTTTAAACGCTGAGCACAAGCAGAGAGATAAATGAATGGGTAGCACCGGATCAAGTAAGGTATAAACTTCGCAAGAATTTATAAATAGCTTACCCGTGATCACCTCGCTTGGGTTCCTCGATTTTGACCACCACAACAAACGCCTTCTTCCAGAACCATTGACTTTGACTTTTCTCGGATAGTTTTTTGAGTCACCGTCCCCACGAACTAGGTTTCGCTACCGCACAATCTCGAGCGATATGTCCTTCCTTTCCATAATTATAGCATACCTTGAACTGCTAGGGCGCTTTGACCGATATGTCCTCTTTTCCGTGATTTATAAAGATACGACCGGTGGTCGTTTCCTCCTCCCTAGAACCGCTTCATCGCCAAGACCGCTGCCTTCACATGGTCGTTGTTAAATCTCCTCTTTTTAAAATCTCCTCCCGACTCGCTTCTTCTATTTTCATGGCTATGATTACCACCAGAGTGGTTACCATTTTGTCCGCTTTTTTCTTTCTCCGCCGGTTATCGTTGTTTTGTTGATCGCTATCTCCTAGATGATCCTCGATCAGGGTCCCTCATTGACCGTACTCAAGTATCTCGCTTTAATAATTGAGCCCTCGCTTACAACATCCTCAATAGAGAGAAAATTTATGAGAAATGAGATATTGTCGATGCCGGGTTTCAAACCTCTCGTAAACATCCGCCATATATGCTCCTCATTCTCCACCAAATGAGGTGCAAACCTCGATAACTCGCAAACTTTGCCTCGTGATCGAGACACCGCCATGTTGTTTTTGTTCTAATCATGAACTCCACTTCCTTCATATGACGAACACTTTCGTGAAAGTATTTGTCATTAAATAGTTTCAAACGCCTCCCAAGACATGCCGAAAAGGGGCCGATGGGTACGCTTCACGCATCTCCCACCAAGAGTCCGCCTTCGCCACGGAACATAAAGGTGGCGAATGGAACCTTCTGCTCTCCGCATCCCAAGACATCGAATATCTTGGTAATTTGCTTGACCCATGTTTCCGCCATGATCGGATCTCGCTTTCCTTAAATTCGTGGTCCCAACTTTTCAACCGCTTGGTCGTGACAACCCGTGAATTGCTATCATTTCCTCCTCAGATTTTGAACACGAGTCTCCCTCGCTTCGTTTTTGTATGAACTCGCAAAAAGCTTCTAAACATCCCCTCGCTCATCATCTCGCCAAGGGTGTTGTTCACAGAGAGAACATTGCCACTGCTGCACGCTTCTCCTCGTTGGTGAGTATAAAGCGCCTCACACTGCCTCATTTCCACCAAGTTAATATTCTCAATGACATTCTCAAATACCGCCATAAAACAAGGGTTAATTAAGGAAATCAATATATCACATAATATCCCTATATACCGACCAACTAAACAAATAAGCTTAGGTAGGACACACTAGCGAAGGATTTACTCGCCTCCCTCCTAGTTCTATTCCCCGATCTCCGCCAGAGATCATATCCCTAAGCTCGATACCAACCGTGACGCCCCAAAATAGGTATACATCACCCATTCCGAAAGTTGTCAATACATGGTATGTAAAAAAACTACAACTTTATTATTACAACAAGAAAACTGTGAGTTTGAATACAAATATTATCTTCTAGACAATATCTATACTCAAATAAATCCTCATCACATTTATTGATACATTATTTTACAAAAATGGTGAGGACTACTAAACAACTCTCTCTAGAACCTTCATTCCATACCCCACTTGCATCTCGCTATATTCTCGCCTCCCAGAGAAGAAAAAAATGGAACAAAAAGAAAAGGGTGAGCTCAACTAGCCCAAGAAAAGAATATTATGACTAAGATAATATACAACAAATTATCGTTAGTCTTCAACAGGAAAAAATCTAATAGAATACAATAGACAACAAGTTTTAAATCAATATTCAAGCTGAAATAATAATTCATTAGAAGAGTTAAGTAGAGAATGCAAACTACTATCTTCTATGTATGAATTTAAAAGTTCATCGCCTATCTTTTATCCTCGTAACATCAATCAATATATATCTCGAATCAAATATTCATCTTTGCACTACAGCCAAAGATATTCATCACCGGGTCATGTTCATCTAAACACTGCTCATCTTTGCACTACGGCCAAAGATATTCATCGAAATCATTCATCTTTGCACTACAAAGCCAGATATTCAATAATATCATCATTTAAGACCGAGGATGATGAAAAATATTTTAAAGAAACGAATCCAAAGAAACAAAATGACAAGGATTAAGGATTAAGGATTCGTACTTTGTTTTATCCATGTCCAAAAATACCTCAAAAATAATCATAGTGGTGTAAAATTCAAGAATGATCAAAACATGGATACAATCAAAGCTAGTATCCACAATAGATATTTTAGACGAAAAAGGAAAATTTTTATTTTTCATGAATAAAGTCAGATTCGTGAATAAAGGTCGATACGTGAATAAAGGTCGATACGTGAATAGTAAATCTCGACACCAAAAGTTCTAAATTTGATAAAAACTTCATATCAATATTTCAAAGATAATGATATTGAAGAAATAATATCATTACGAAAAAAATAATATCCCTTACCTCGAAAGATCAAGATTTCTAATTTAAAAATTCTGATATAAAGCTATGACTTGAACTTGCACCAGATAACAATACTCAAAATATACTCAAAATACTCACAAGAATACGCCGATAATATAGAGAGAGAAAACTTCAGCTTCGTGTGATTTTCAATTCTAACCTAAGCACCCTATTTATAGAAAATGCTTAAACACCAAAGTAGAAAATTTATTAAATATTATTATATTTTTCCAAAATCTCATACGCATACTTCTTCCAACTGATTTCAGCCTCTATCACATGTTACATAAGGGCCACAAAATGAAAAACACGCTTTTGTAATTAAAATATTTTAAACTTCCAAAAATCAATTATTTTGAGCTTCTAACTTCAATAATTCACAATAAATAGCCCTTTTGTCGTAAAAAAATTCAAATCTCAAGCGAATTTTTATAGGAAATTCCATTATCTACAACTTTTCGTAAGAAAGTTTTTCCAAATTCCAAATGTAAATTGACCAAATCCACAAACAAAGCGATTTTACAAGCTATAATCAAATTTCAAATAAGAAATGGGGTCCACCGACACATAAAACATGCTTTAAATATTTTTGGTAACAAAATATACCTCCTCCACATATACTCATATATCCCACATTCATCGTAAAAATATCATCATTATTATATTATTAAAATATAATAATATATTTAAATGAATTATTTTATCGTAAAAAAGATAAAATTTCAATTTTCAACAATTGTCACATTAAAATTTTCTCCATCTATATCCACATAAAATCAATATTTTCCTCATCATATGAATCAATAATTAATTATTCACAAATAATATTACAGTAATCACAATATCGACAACCAAGCGCCTCTAGAAAGAGGGGGCTTTCCAATAAGAATTTCTCCTTATCAAGCGCCAAATTAGGTGACCAAACCTCTCCTTAGATGTAACTTTCTAGACATTGCCAATAATGTTATCTAATAATATTATTCAAATAATATGAATTATTGCTTCGATAATGAAAAATACTGTAATGACAATTATCAAAACAACAAAGAATATAAAATATCAACGCAAAGAATTATTAAATCAATAAAATAAAATATCGAATAAGAATTATCGTAACCATTATCGAGTAGTGCCTTTCACGTAAGAATCAATAATTGGTGCAATACCGCAAAGCATCGTGTTTTTTAACCACCGAGTATTTTAACAAGATTAATCTGTAATAACTACGCCAAGTTATTTTTAAACAACTTATATTTGTCGCTTTTCTTCATCCAATCGCTTTCAAGCATGGGCCCCATAAAAGATCATACTGCGCATTTAATATTCCCCGACAAAGAAGAATATTCCACGACCAAACGAATATTCCCCACAAAACAATGAATATTTTATAACCACTTGCTTATTTTGAAATATTTATGATTTTACCCATAACTATCCACATTAATCAAATCAACCCTTACTATTTCAAAATAATAAATAGAGAAAATTAAATTTCATTAATAATAAGTTGGGGTCTTACAATATCTAAATTTTCTAAATTTTAGATGAAATATTTATAAATTTATAAATATTCTAATACACAAAAAATATAACATAAGAAGCAAAAGTATCACAACTAAGTTTTGAACCTAAGTCATTCTAATTTATTAGTTAACTAAACTACCGCCATAACTTGTAGTGATAGACAGTGTAGCACATGAGCAAATGAGGGGCAAATGAGTAATTTCTCATATCGTTACAGCCTGTAGCGACAGGGGGAAATCCATTTCAATCCGTTCCATCCAATGTTACGATCAACGGTATAGATTATGGTTGTTGAAATAGTACCTGTGACAATCGATTACCAAGAATGGGGGCCCATATATATATATAGCCGTGCATATTCTATTTGTGCCCAGTCTTTCAAAATTGCATCGTTTTGCCATATTTGTTTTTGATTTCTGATTTGGGAGGAGAGAAGCTGTTTTTTTAATAAATAATTTTTTTTTTTGCCAAAACGATATAGTCTCGTTTTGGCGGACTATGCACAAATAAATTATACACAGTTGTGTATGACCATATTGCTGTATACATTAACTTACCAAACTATAATTATTAATTTGTTACAATTTCAAAAATGATTAAAAGTTATTTGAATTGTAATTTAGATTATTGATTATTGTATTTATTAAAAATAAATAAATTAACATTCATTCATAAATACTATACTTTTAAACTCAATATTTTTTTTCTTATTCTAGCTATAGTTGTAATTAAAGTATTCATTTTAAAATTTAATATTTCAAAAATGATAAAAACTTATTCGAATTATAATTTAAAACATTAATCATTATATTTATTAAAAATAATAAAATTAACATTTATTTATTAATAAATTTTACTTTGAAATTCATTATTCTTTTCATTCTGGTTATAGACTTGTAGTTATAATTATAAAACTTTTATCTTTTGCTATAAACCAGAAAAATTATTTAGATCTAGATCTAGATCTTCTTCTTTTTAATGTTTGCTTGCTGAAGAGACGGAGGAGGAGGATCGTGGATCAGAGGAGGATCGTGGATTAGAAATGGAAAATGGTGACCGGAAGTTGGAGAGTTGGAGGAGGATCATGAATTCGTTTTCTTCTAATGTGTTTGTGTTGAATCAGCACATTCTAACTTAGATCTTGTTTGTAATTATATTTGAATATTTCTTCTTTTTGGTTGATTCTGAGAACCGGAGGATTGTATCCTATATTCAGAAAAAAGAAAAAGTTATATGAGAAACTCATTATACGAGTTCCAATTTTTGTAGTTTCATTTTCAGATGGGTTTTATATAATCACTAGTATAAAACAGTAAATAGACAACATTTAAACAACAACGTTTTTATAAAAAATGTTGTGGTATTTTTTTCACAACGTTTTTTAACAAAATATTGTAGATACATATAAGGGTAATTTTGGGTTTTAAATAGATAACGTTTTTTTTTTTAAAAAACATTATCTATGTCAAAAACACGAAACAGGGAGCGGAGCTTAAACTAAATCGTGCCGAACTAAAAATTTGAAATTAAAAACCCTCTCTTCCTTCCCAGCCTTCAAGAACTGAAGCAACTCTACCAAATCCCAATCTAGACCCTCCCCTTGCTAATTTTACCACCACCAATACCTTAAACCCTAAATCCTTTACTCCACACTTCACTTCTCAATGGACCCTCGTCGATGATCCCGGGCACCCAATAAACCCTTCAGATACTGTGGCCCCTTCAATTTCAATCCTTCTTCTTCTTCTTCTTCCCGTTCGGCGGAATCTCTCCAAGCTCCTCCTCAATCTCTCCCTCTGTCGACCGATAAAACGGAGGCGAATGTCGAGCAGCCTCTGCGTGTTCGCAATAATAATCCGCGTACGACTTCGGCAGGGTTTGACCCCGAGGCGTGGGAGAGAGGTGCAAAGACTTTGCGAGGCATTAACAGCTCTTCCCATGCCAAAAAGGTTTGTTATTTGTTTTTTGTAATTTCCTATGATGGGTTTGCCAAAAGCTCTTCCCAGTGTGTGTAGAAAGGGGTGATTTTACTATGTACAGATTTGTTAAATATTGTTGCCATTTGATGTTTCCTAGTGAAATTAATGTGATTTGGTGTTGATTTAGGTTTTTGAGAGGATCAAGAAGCAAGAAGAGACCATACAGACGGAATTTTCTGCTAAATCGGCAGAATTTAAAGCAATGCAAGCTCAGGCAGAAAGTGTAAGTCTAATTTTTGTTGTGTATGCTAGTATAATTACTTGCAGTTTATTTGCATTTTTCATAAATGTGTTATGAGTCCATGCATTAGGATATTTTACTTGGTTGATTTTAGGAGGGCTCCAACTGACTGCATTTTTACCCTTTGACATACTTGACTTTTATAATTGTTTCCTTACTTAGTATCACCTTTTGTTTCTGATTAAGTTTCTTAGTTTCAAGTTTGTCCTGTTTAGGCACAATTTGGGCATGTTTCATTAGGACATTTTCTGAAGTCCATTGCCAAAAGAAGTAAGCTGTTGAGATTTCCCAATTAATTTTGTCTTTCCCATCTGTATGGAATGGATGGTTGTGCACTTATTACTTTGAAATTGGAGTGGCATTAGCAGTGGCTTCCATTCCAGAAGGTTTACCTGCAGTTATTACAACATGCTTGGCCCTCGGCACACGTAAGATGGCTCAAAAAAATGCCCTTGTTCGCAAGCTGCCTAGTGTTGAGACTCTTGGATGTACATTTGTGATTTGTTCAGATAAAACTGGTACTCTGACTACTAATCAGATGGCAGTGGCTAAGTTTGTCGTTGTGGGTTCTAGGGCAAATGCTCTTCGATCATTCAATGTGGATGGCACCACATATAACCCTTTTGATGGAAAAATACAAGACTGACCACTTGGTCGAATGGATACTAACCTTCAAACAATTGCAAAGATTGTCGCTGTTTGCAATGATGCTGGAATCGAACAAACTGGGAATCATTATGTTGCTAGTGGAATGCCTACTGAAGCAGCATTGAAGGTAACATGATAAAAGCATGTCTATTGCTATTTTTAATTGAATACTTTATAATGTGTAGAGAATCATTCTGTTAACTTGAGGAATGAATTTGACCATGACTTGGTTTCAACTATTTCAACTGTAATAAACATTGGGGTTAGTGTTGGTTCCGTACGTATTACAAATGCTAAACTTATAAAATAAATAAAATGTTTCTAAGTTTTTCTTTTTCTTTGTCAAGTTCGTTGTATGATACTGCATCTATATCTTTAAATATAAAGCAATATAATATTCTAGAGCATCAATTGCTTCTAGAGGAAGCATCTTAGTATTTGCTGCAAATGCTAGGTAACTTGGTGTAAATTACAAAGGATATATTCTTTCTTTTTCATTCATGTGTTTCAGGTTCTTGTTGAGAAAATGGGACTTCCTGATAGCCTGGGTCCATTGCCATGATGCAACTACTTTATGATATCCTACTAGATGAACATTTTATGAATTTCTTCTCTGTTTTGGTCTTCTTGCCCCAGCAGTTCTGGAAGGAAAGTATTCCTCTTGTATGAGTCATCCATATAACTTTTTAGAACCAGATCAGACACATATACAGAGTTTAATTGCATGGTAGATTTTGCAGACTAAAATTTTGAGATGGGCTGACTAAAATTTTGCAAACACATACAGTGGAGTATATACAGGGTTTATGATTCCTCACTCCCCTGATAGTTTTTAATGTGTTCCATTGTTTGTTATGGAGTGTAAAGTGTCAACAAGCCCTCATAAATTTAATTGCATTTAGTAGTGATTTTACTATAAGATCTTCTCTGACCATGCTCTAGGTACTCGTCTTTTCATTTGATTAGGACTTCAACTTTCAAGTATAGTAAGTATTTAGATCACATATTTATTTGTTTTAATTGTCAATCTGCATTTAGATATTATTGAGCTCATCCTTTACTGAACACTATAAGATTATTTTTTCCTAGTGCTGATAACTGTTGGATTTAAAATTCTGCAAACTCAACATTATTGTTATAATTTTCTGTCTAAATTTTCTTTTCATTCATGTGTTCCAGGATGCATGGCTGCATTGGAAGCTGAACATTATCTGCAAGAGATTGGAGCCCAAGAGGGTAAAGAGTGATTGATTACACAAAGGAATGTGCGAGATATCGCAAAGCTTCCCCAACAGATCTAAGGAATAGTATCAATCAAATATCAGAGAGACCGGACTCTGGATCCTTGTAACCTTCATATCTCTCAAAACTGATTACCATTTGGCAGATAGGATTAATTTTGTGCTATACTTCACATATTATTGGTGTGCTTCTGTATCTTAGAATGCAATTAAATTGCAGGGTAGATTTTACAGAGTTCAATTGATTGATCTTGTACATGTATGCCGCTAACTTGAAGAGTATGTGGTGGCTACAACCGGGACGTTGGCTATGGCAACTATTTGGGATGCATGGTGACATTTTTCCATCCGGAATGCTTTTGTTGTCGTGTATGTGGCTCCCCAATCACTGAGCATGAGGTAGTTTCTTCTTCTTGCGTCTTTTGTATTATATTTCCCCCCTTCCCCAGTTCAAAACACCTACATCACACCCCTTAAAAATGGAGATTTTGATTGTTTGTGTGAGGGGTGTGTGTGTGTGTGTGTGTGTGCCTGCATCCATGCATGTGTTTTCCCTATTTTGTTAATGCAGTTATGTTAAAATAGGTAATGCCGTTCGATCTTTTTGATGTCTCTTATTGGTTTTTTCTGTTGATTCAAGTTTTCCATGTCAGGGAAGGATGCATATCACAAGTCCTGCTTCAAAGAGTTGACCCATCCCAAATGTGAAGTTTGCCACCAATTTGTAAGGACAAAGTGATTTTATAACGAAACTTTTTAAGGAACCGTCATTGGGGAATGTTGATATCAAAATGGACTTAGAACTTCTTCAAATTGATTCATTTGGCACATATGACATCTAAATAATTACATTAGTAGGAAAGTTAGGATAACCGTATGCTACGAAATTTTTTTGTCAACAAGTGGAGTCTTTGCTTACTTTTTCTCGATATATTAGTATGACTATGAAAGGAATAATTTCATTTTCTCGCTATTTATAAAAATAGTTCTAGTTGGTAAGGCGGGAAATGAATTATCAAATAAATTTAGATGGGACCATAAATAATCGAGATCTTATATTGATTTTAACGTGAAATGGTAGTGATTGAGGTCTTTCTTGTACTTATGTCCTACTATTTTTTTTTAATTTTTTTTACTGATCCCAACAAATGGAGTCGGGTCTGATTGAGTATAGGTGCCACCCATTTTGGTCCCAAATATCTTGTCCTTCATACGAGCATGACAACATAGCTCATTCTTTGTAGTTGTGAACGTTTAGAGGTATAAATTTGACTCTAAAATCTGATATTTATAGCTTTGGTGTGGTTCTGTTGGAGCTGATTACAAAGCACAGGGCAATTGACAACACTAAGAAGCCTGGAGAGCAGAACTTGGTTGTTTAGGTGGGTTATTCGTGATCATTATCTTACATTTTTGATTACTAGATCTTCATTTGAAAAATATTGACTGCAATAATAGGGACTCTAAAAGAAATCTCTTCTTGAATTAAATTTTCTATATTCTAAGCAGCAGGTTTCCCTCTTTCACCTCTTCTTACCCGTGAATTTTCTAAAAGGCATCTGCTATGATCTTATTAATGTTTTGAGAATTTAGTTGTACTAAAAGCCCGCCAAGTATGTCTTCTCTTGATTGCTAAATTAAATTATGACAATTTTAGCCATATTTTTTTTTTATATATTTTTTTATTTAATGCTAGCTAAATAAATTTAGTAAGTAGAAGAAGTTGTCCTGGCTTGCTATTTTGGGAGTAGAGAATGTCCTATTAAGTGAGTATACATCTTGAAGTAATAATTTTAGATTTTGAAGTCCCATCCTTCTTTGTGGCGATAATCGAGGTTTCGGAAGGATAAAATTTTTTTTTTCTGAACAAATACAAAACGGTGGGGACATCCTCTGCAACTCTATACAATTTTTTGTAAAGAAACTCCAACCTAGCACAATTAGAATTACATTTCAGATTGTAAGTCTAATTCAAATGTTTAGAAATTTAAATTTGCTGAACAGTACATCCTTCAAATTATGAGTAATTAGAGAAATATAGACTTCAAGAAATTCGAATAGCAAATCATCATTTGTAGTGTCGGTATTATTAATTGCGCTTTTCTTTCTCAAGCATACCTTTAATCTCTCAGTGGGTCCTTTGATAAAATTCTTCTTTGTCCAGGTTGATCCACATGGTTTTTATGGTTACAATTATACTTATTGATTCTTGCTTGTGCTTAACATTCGATTTCTAATATCATATAGTCATACTTTGAAGGTTCTTTTTCTATTTGATTTGTAGCAAAAGATATTGTGATTGCCTATTTGTCTTTTTCTGCTTATGAGCAATACGGTGTACATTAGTACCACGTAGCAACTCTATTGTCTTTGTGTATTGATTTTGGCATTAAGTGCCTCTGGTGATATATTTGCTTTATTTTTCTGACTTGCTATTATTTTTAAATATGTGCAGGAAGACTGTTTTTACGACCTGCCTTACAATACTAGGTATCAAATTTTCGTGCTACATTTACAGAAGACGAGAGACAAAATTATGAAGTGTACTCTCTCTATATATGTAGATATATACTTTGATTGAAGAACTGTGGTAGTTTTAGATGGTTAATTGTAAAGATAATGAATGATTAGGTAGTGGATGATTTTATCAAGTTAATAATATTTTAATTTTTTGTATTTTTGCCATTATTTGTTATGGGGACATTGAGCCAGCCAGATACACAAAAAGAATGTCAAATTTTGATTTGGCAACAATATAATTCGTTACCTAAGCATTGAATAAGTTTTAATATAGCAATAATTTTTTATACATTTAGCAACATTTTCGTTGCTAATGACATTAAAATTATAATATTTGGCAACAAAAAATTAATCTAATAACAACGGAGAGGATATTGTTGCTAATACTAAAATAAAAGACAATATTTTTTATTGTTGCAAATCATATCAACTTTTGTTGTACATATAAAGAAACGGCAACATATAATGTCGTTTGCTAATCGATTTACTTTCGTTCTTATTGAAAAATAACCAAAGAATAAACATTTTTGTTGTCGATTCAAAGATAATGTCGCTTGGCAAATAATATAATCAAGAACGAAATTGTTCTAAAAAGTTTACATTCATGCAACGAAAAGCAAGCATAAGCAATAATTTTCATAATTTACTGCAACGAAAAATTTCGTTGCAAAATGGTGTCAATTGCAACGAAAATGTATGGTCGTTGCAAAAAAAAAAAAGAGTTCATTTCGTTGCCAATTAGCAAGCTTTTGCAACGAAATGGGGTTTTTAGCAACACAACTTTAATTATTCTGCAACAATACAGTTTGTTGCTAAAGGATCAATGTCTCTGTACGAAAGCCAAATTTTGTTACAAAATGTATTACTTTTGGCAACGAAAAAAATACGTTTATTGTGGAACAGTTAGCAACGCTCATTGCGCAACGAAAAATGCAACGACAGTAAAGTCGTTGCTAAAAACTTTTAGCAATGAACTTCGGCACCTTTAGCAAAGAAAATCGGTTGTTGCTGAAGCCCCATTTTTTTTGTAATGATAATTTTAAACCTAATTATAGTAACCCTAATTATGTTACAAGTCAAAGAGATATGTGTATATAATTAAATTTCATAAGATTGGAAATGGAAACCCTAAATAAACAATTAGGGTAATATATATTAAAATTGTTAAACTATGTTTATTATATAGCCCAAAACAAGTAAAGGAGAAGCCCAAAAGAAATAAAATGCAAGCCCATACTTAGCCCACTTGATTAAGGGTATTTTAGACCATTAATTAATCAAATTTGTGTAATTAAATAAAAGTAAAATAGAGGGGATATTGGGCATGGAAAAACCTGCAACATTAAGCCTTTTATGGTAATAAGTTTAAGCTAATCAAGTTTCTTAAATAGAAGTTCTTACAACAAGGACAAGTGTGTCTTGCTCCCATTGGTGGAAAATCTAATTAACATCCTTAATGACATGATTAGGCATGATTAGGAAGAGATAAGGCTAACCATTTTATCCAAGGGACAAAAAGAACATGGAGGATATTAGTTAATCACCAACATTACATCTTCATTTCACCACATCTTCATTTCATTTTCATTCGCTCCACCATTCTTCTTCTTCTATTTTCTCCCAACTAGCAAAATACAAAGAGAGAAAGAGAGAGAGGGAGGTTCGGATCTTAGGGGAAGGAAAAGGAGGAAGTATTTCATGCATCCCAAGTTCCTAACTTACTTTGGAAAGAAAAGGAGGACATCCCAAAAGACTAGGTAAGAAAAATCAAACCCTAGTTTTATGTTTTGTATGTTTAATGTAATCTTGTGATAGATTTATGGAAGTGTAAGTTCTAAAAGGCTAGTATTATGAGAATGATAAATCTTTAGTATAATATGTTTAACTAGTTCATCTATACAAGTTTGTGTTGGAGATTTGGGGAAAAGGAAGTTAAAGTAGTTTTTAGGAAAAGTTTATTCAAAATGGGTGATCCATGCTTTTCATTTTGAAATTTATAAATGGTTTTTGCGATTTTTTTTCTTGGTAAGTTAGAACAATGAGTTAAGGAAAAAACCTCTTTGGAAGCATGTAAAAATGTTAAAAAATGAGCAAGATATGGATTTATTACTAAAACACTCAAACTATGAAAGCTTGTTGCATGAACAGCCACTTCTAGGCTATTTTTCGGGACTTAAACAGAACCAAATTTGATGTTTGATGAATGAAAACTGTAGTTCAGAAAGATATGAATCCAACAAGACTGATTAGAACTAAATCAGAGCTGTAAATTTCATTTTATTCAAGTTTTAGTGAAGGACCTCAAATTTGGAAAAATCAGAAAATTTTAGGAAACCTCATCAGAGGTTCAATTGTGTCCTAATCGACTCGTAATTTTTCCCATGATCGGTTTGGTCACTTTTTGGCAGTTCTTGTGATTAGTTCTTGGACCCAAATTTTTCTAAAATCATGAAGAATATTAAGATATTTAATTCATAATTTTTTGTAATAGTTATGTAATTATTAAGTAATTGGTGGTTTAAACTCATTTAAATCATTTTAAAACTTACTAATTTATAATTTTTAATGCCATTAGATGATTATTAAACTAATTACATGTAATTAACAATTTAATTATTATCTAAGTGATATTAGGTGATAATTAAGTAGATATAATATTAATAAATTAACTATTGATTATTTAATTAAAATTAAATAATAAATATAGTTAAACCATTGATTTAATTAATATTAAATAATGATTAAAGAATGTTTAAGTAAGATTATGTAATAATAATTTAATTACCTACTTACAATGACATAAAATTTATAAAATAATTATTTATTATTTAGTTAATATTAAATAATAAATAAGAACAAATGATAATTAATTATTCTTAGATTAATAAGAAATAATAGTTAAAGACTTATGAAGTGAATTAATTATTTATTATTCAAGGATAAATAATTAATTATATTATATTAAATAATAAATAAGAAAATGATAATTAATTATTCTTAGATTAATAAGAAAGAATAATTAAAGACTTATGAAGTGAATTAATTATTTATTATTTAAGGATAAATAATTAATACTAAATAAGGACAATGTTAATTAAGTGTTTCATTTATTAATAGTAATGCATAATTAATTACTAATGAAGAAAATAAATAAATTATTTATTATTCAAGGATAAATGATTAATTAATTATTACTTAATTAATATTAAATAATAATTAAAGACAAATAATGTTAATTATTTATTATTTAATTAACATTAAATAATAAGTAGATGTAATTAGCTATTATTTAGTAAATAATAACTAAATGTAATTAATTAATTACTATTTAACTAATATTAAATGGTAATTAAATGAAGATAAAGTTAATAAATGAAGATAATTTAAATGAGTAATTAATTAAACAATTATAATAAATTGTTTAAGGATCTAATAAGTGTTTATTACTTAAGAAAACCTTATAAATTTATTAAATCATTAACCTAAGATTTATTAAATATCTTATAGAATTAATGATGGCACATTATACTACGTGTACATTTTGATTGAATTATTTGCTAGATAATAGCATAAGTAAGCGTATAGATGTACGATTATACACAGTACTAATTAGTAGACCAACATTGTCAATACTAGGTCATTCAAAGAGTTTTAATTAAAGCTAGTTAGCCGTAGCTCGTCGATCAAACAAGTTTCCTAACTCAAACTCGAGTTATTATTTTTGAAGCATGTTAGTGAATAATTATTGTTGATTATTCACATCTATATTAATTATTGAGATTCACACTTGGTGCAATTGAATTCCCGTTCTATTATTATTGAACTGCGAATTAGATTAATGTTCTTCATTCATTAACTGTTTATGAGATAGATCTATGCTAATTGTATCAGCTAGATCAAACATGTTTAAGTTTGTTAAATCAAATGTGTTTTAAAAAGATGTTCTTATTAAATTGATATGATAAGAACTCTTGACTGAGAAAAGGGCGAATTTGATTAAAGTATGATATCGATGCTGGATTTTTAAGTGTTTATGCATAAATCATGGGGTATAAAAGGCTGATCCCCTTGATTAACAAAACTCATTAAAAGGTCCAGTTTAAATGCTGAGAACCTTGGCAAATGTTCATAGTTATTTCAAACTAATTAGTACATGTTTTCAACTATTCGAATATTCAATTATTGAAATTTAATTCATGTTCTTTCACAACCGATTCTATTGTTGAACATTGAAAGCTAAATTCCTTTCTAATCATGATATACCTTTCTCGTATTTAAACTTACTAAGCAAATTAGTTGCTTACCCTTGCTATATCATGACATTTATTTCAGTTATGCCCAAATGATCGAATACGAAAGACAAAGGCAAGGGCAAGGTCCAAAAATAGTTTAAAATGAATGTTAATTATTATATTATCTGATGGAATTATTTATGTAAACCTTTTGTAATATTAAAGGTGTGTTTAAGTTAAGGTAAAGAAGACCTTGGGATTATGTTATGAAACTTTATTATAGTGAACAATGCATGTTTATTATTCCGCAATAGTTTATAGAATGTTTATGATGATGATGGATCGTGAACACTGAATCTGAGATTAGAGAACCTGGATTTGGGGGAGTCACAAAGCTAGTGCTAAGGGAATCATCTTCGTTGGTCACAATTGTTGGTTATGCCCCTGAGTTTGAGTAGGAGGGGTTACCAGATGACGAAGATGAGATAGAGATGGATGAGAAGGATCCTTTGGAGTTAATATAGACAGATGAGGAGGAGGAAGAGGAAGAGTTTCCACCAAACTCTATTGCAACTCAAATGTTTGACGAGGTGTACGACCATAACATTGAGCTTCAGGATAGAGTCAGGGAATTGGAGGAGCTGGTAGATGAACATCAGACCTCGATGGCATAGAAGAGCGATGAAATTCAAGATCTTGACGAATGTCTCGGTAATATGGAATGGAAGCTGGTTCACACAGAGAATGACAAGGAGCAGCTGATGGCAGAGGTTGCGAAGCTGAAGGATGATATAAGAGAAGAGTCTGCCAAGAGAGCGAGGGCTGAAGATGTTTACGAGAAGGCTTCCCAGTGTGCTGATGTAGCTGAGGAAGAGGTGCAAGCAAAGAAACCCAAGATGGGAGAGATGGATTATGTCTTCTATACTGAGATAAATAGAACTCAAGTCAGAGTTTTCTACTATCTGACTCAGTTCGAGGAATTACCGTTGTACATGTTGGATTGAAGAACGATATTTTGAAACATGGAGGAGGAGCTCAGTAAGAATGTGCAACGTCTTAGTAGGCCTTGATAGGAAGTGGAATTATTATGTGAATAATTATATAATAAATAAGATATAAATCCCAAGCGTTATGTGACTAATGGGATATGGTGACTAATGGGATATGATGATGTTATCTTGAGACTTTACTAGTTCAACAAAGTGATGTAAATAGCAGTGATGATATCATTTCCATGTCTTTAAAAGATTATGAATGAATAAAATGTCAATATTTATTCAAGATGTTATGTGATACGTGATGATTTTAAAATGGTCAAGTTAAGTAGAAAATACTTAAGAAATTGAGTAATGATCTAATAAGTGTATATTTTAAACAGAAAATGCCTCTAACAAAACGCCAACCATGACAACGAACCTCTGATGGTTATACCAATAATAACAACGCCAATGCTAACTCAGTTTAGCAATTAGTGACTTTATTAACGGGAGAACTGCAAAATTAGCTGCAGAATTAAGCTGCGACATTTAAAGATTTCAAAGCAGTTGGACCACCAGAATTTCTTGGATCCGTGAATCCGATCGAAGCCCAAAAGTGGATGATGGAAATGGAAAAGGTATTCAATGTTTCCAGGGTCAATGATGATCAAAAGACTACCTTCGCGACGTTTATGCTGAAGTCGGAAGCTAGCTACTGGTGGCAAGCAAATAAGGCTCGGGGAGGAAAAAGGTATAATAATGTGGGCACAATTTAAGGAGATGTTCTTTGAGATGTACTTTCCAACAAGCTTATGGAACCAGATGGATGTCCAGTTCTTGGAGCTGAAATAGGGAACAATGTCTATGCCGGAGTACGCCACAAAGTTTAATGAGCTGGTAAGGTTTTCGACATTTCAAGTCAACACTGATGAGAGAAAGGGGAGAAGGTTCGAGCAGGGATTGAAGCCCTAGTTGTACAACAAAGTCTTGATGTTTCAGCTGTATATATTTGAGATAGTGCTTGAGAAGCCAATTATCACAGAAGGTGGAAGTGATGCCTTGACTAAGTACAACCAAGAACAGAGGAAGAAGAAGAATGAGAATAGGGCGGGTGGTAGTAGTGGTGGTGGTGGTAGCAACCAGAAGAGGAAGTGGAATGACAGTGCGTCTATCGAGAATCAGCAGAGAAATCAGCAAAAGAGAAAGTTTGAAGCTTCAGCTATATGTGGGAAAAATCACACTGGAGTGTGCCTGAGGGGTAAGTAGGTGTGTTTTAATTGAGTTTAGGAAGGCCACATTGCGCCAAACTATCCTAATGCGAAGAAAGGAGCTTGTTTTACATGCGGGTTAAAAGATCATATGGCTTGTGATTACCTTAAGAAGAAGATTGGAGGGTCGAGTGGAGGACGAGGAACTAACGGCTACAACACTTTGACTATCGCTGGACCAACGCAGTTGAACTGACCCACCACTAGTACATTTAACGTGACCGTGCAGGATGCCATGCAGTCAAAGGATGTAGTGTCATGTATCATTCCAATCAATAATATTAATGGTTAAGTATTATTTGATTCGGGTGCTACTTGTTCATTTATATCTGATGACTTTGCTAAGAATTTGAATTTTCTAAGAATTTGAATTTGCCTAAGGATGAATTAGTTTACCCTTTGAACATAGAGATTGCGAATAGGGAGGTAATTCCTGTTAAGTTTGTACACAAGAACTGTAGGTTGGTTATTAAGGGTCACGAGTTGATGGTAGATTTAATTCCGATAAAACTCGGGGAATTTGATGTTATATTGGGAATGGATTGGTTATTTAACAATGGGGTGATAATTGATTGCCTGAGGAAATCTATAAAACTTACGACTCCGTCAAAAGTAGTGTTTTATGGCAGCAAGTCGCTTAGACATGTGAGTTGTCTGACAATTATGCAAGCCAAGAGGTTACTGAGACAATGTTGTATAGGGTACTTAGCCTATATAGTTGATACTCGGAAGGAGAGTCCAAAGTTGGAAGAGATATCAGTTGTTAAGGAATTTGTGGATGTGTTTTTGAGCGATTTGTCAGGACTTCTGCTAAATAGAGAAGTTGACTTCCTGATTGACTTAGCACCAGGAAATGCTCCGATATCAAAGGCCCCTTACAGAATGGCTCTGATAGAGATGAAGGAGTTGATGGTTCAACTGCAAGAATTATTGGACAAGAACTATATTCAATTGAGCGTATCGCCGTGGGGAGCGCCGATATTTTTTGTCAAGAAGAAGGATGGATCAATATGGCTCTGCATTTATTATAAAGAGTTAAAAAAAGTCACGATCAAAAATAAATATCCTCTGCCTAGGATCGATGACTTGTTCGATAAGTTGAAGGGAGCTAGGTATTTCTCGAAGATAGATTTGAGAAGTGGTTATCATCAATTGAAGATGAGGAAATAGGATGTACCGAAGACGACATTTAGAACTTAGTATGGTCATTACGAGTTCTTGGTGATGTCATTTGGTCTAGCGAATGAACTTACGACATTTATAGACCTAATGAATAGGGTGTTTAAGCCGTTTCTAGACAAGTTTGTAGTAGTGTTCATCAAAGATATTTTGATATATTATATTCCAAAACTAAGGAGGAGCACATTGAACATTTGAGACTGATATTGGTATCATTATGACGAGAGAAGTTATATGTGCAGTTTTCTAAATGCGAATTCTGGTTGGAGCGTGTCCAGTTTCTTGGGCATGTAATTGACAAGGATGAAATTTTAGTGGATCCATTTAAAGTGGAAGCTGTAATAAAGTGGGATCAGCCGAAGACACCGTCAGGGGTAAGGAGTTTCTTGGGTGTGGCAGGTTACTACATGAGATTCATTCAAGGTTTTTCCAAAATCGCGACTCCATTGATGAATTTGACTAGGAAAGCGGTGAAGTTCATTTGGACAGACAAGTGTGAGGAAAGTTTTCAGGAATTGAAGAAGAGGTTGAGTACGACACCTGTGTTATCTTTTCCAGATAGCACAGGAAATTTTGTGGTATATAGTGATGCGTTACATAAAGTACTAGGTTGTGTGCTTATGCAAAACGGTAAGGTCATTGTGTATGCGTCACACCAATTGAAGGACTATGAAATGGGGTATTTGACCCATGATTTATAATTAACGGTAGTGGTGTTTACTCTAAAGATATGGAGACACTATCATTACAGAGAGAAGTGTGAAATATATATACAGACCATAAGAGTCTGAAATATGTTTTTACACAAAAGGATCTAAATATGATTAAGAGAAGATGGTTGGAGCTGAACAAAGACTATGATTGCGAGATACTGTATCATCCAGGCAAAGCAAATGTCGTTGCCGATGCATTAAGTAGAAAGTGTCGTGAGAAGTTGATGAGGTTAACTGCTCAGGAACAGCTAGTGGATGAAATGGCTAAGTTGGAGTTGGAAGTTAAGAGTCTGAGAGAGTCGGATGAAAAGCTATTTTAGATAGTTATTGGTCCAACTTTGATGGATAAAGTGAAGGAAGCACAACTTCGTAATGAGGAGTGTTATAAAATCAGGGAAATTTTTTTTAAAGGGGAAGAGAAGAAATTCAAAGTTGATACTGAGGAGTTACCAACTGATCTCCGCTCCCAATTCTAATGCCAGATCTCCGGCCAGTTCTAATCCCAGATCTCTGCCAGAGATCATATCCCTAAGCTCTGATACCAACTGCGACTCTCATCCTAACCTTGGATAGCACCTCACAGTGATACCTATCAGCTTGCCACCGTTATTCACGGTGTCACCTACGGAGAGTCTGGCTTCGGTGAATCCCACACAAGGGAGTCACCAGCGAAAGGCTCGGGGATTTTTACTTATAGCTCTGATACCAACTCTGACGCCTCCAAAATTGGTCCATACAACCCATTCTAAGTCGCCAAATACGTGGTACAAAATTTAAATACAAATTTCATTTATATAACTATTAATTATCGTGTAAAATACGAAAAAACATACGGTTTGAGTTTTAATACAAATATTGTCTCGTAGAAAATATCCAAACTCAAATAAAATCCTCAATACAATTAGTGTCACACTATTTTTCAAAATAGTGAGGATTACTAAAATAACCATCTTGGACCATTACTCCACTTCTCGACTAGTCCCAGCTACATTCTCGCCTACTAAGAAGAACATTATTACTAAGATAATGTAGAACAAATTATCCTTAGTCCTCAACAGGGAAAAATCTAATAGAATACAATAGACAACAAGTTTTAGATCAACAACTGCAGCGGAAATAACAATCCATTAGAAGAGTTAAGTAGAACATGATGTCTTTTATCTTCTATGATTTAAAAGTCCATCATCAGTATTTTATTCCTATAACACCAATAAATAAATATTTCAAATCAACAAATTATCCATGCACCACGGGCCAAGGATATTCGTTAGTATCACGAGTGGTCATGATCATGCCAAACAACTGTCCATGTATGAACTACGGGCCAAAGAGGACTTTCACCACAATATTTGTCTCTAACATTACAGGTCATGATTATACCAATACATAATTCCTGGTCATAATCATACCAATCAACATTCCATCTATGCATTACGGGCCAAAGGTGACTTTCAACACAATATAAGCATGAGGATGATGACAATGATATAAAGAATCAATCAAGTGAGATCAAGGATAAATATTAGAGATTTATAATTCAATTTATCCAGAGTTCAAGAATGTCCAAATTGTCAACATGATAACTAATTGTGGAGTAAAATTCAAGAATGATATTTATGTATCAAAAATAATTTAGACAGAAAAGAAATCAATTCTGTCGTGAATAGTACCCCGTGAATAGTACCCGAATAAATAGTACTCGAATGAAAAGTACCCCGAATAAATAGTAACCTAAATGAATAATATCCCGAATGAATAATATTCCAAATAAATAGTACCCCAACATAAATAATATCCCGCCATGAAAATATTATAATTTCCATAAGAAAGTTCAGACCAATAGTGAAGTGATAATAGATGAAGCACAAACTATTAAGAATATTCCACTAATTTCAAGGGTTTTCACCATTTAATAATAAGGTTATGCAAACAAATAATAAATTTGTACCATAACTGGAGAAATATGAAAGAAGACGATATCCCTTGATGAGTACAAAAGAAATGATATCTCATACGATTATAAAAGAATATACGAAACTGCAAATAGATTTTTACCCGTCATACGATAATTCACATAGATAGATCATTTCCACTATTTAATGAAGAATGAATATGAAGGATTATTCACCATGCATGCGGTAATCCGTGTAGAAAGGTTACTCCCGCATATTTATAAAGAATGAATACAAAGGGTTATTCACCATACACGCGGTAATCCGCGTAGACAGGTTACTCCCGCAGATTTATAAGGAATAGAATGACAACCCTTATGAGTATGAAGTAAATAACATCTTTACGAATGATGAGTAGGTTTTTAACCTGCGATTTGATCTTAATTTGCTTGGTATGTTGCTAGTTTTTGGGTATATCATGTTACTTTTGATGGGTTTTGCACTTGTTATGGGTTAATGGGGTGAAGATATCTTAGGGCTAACATTTGAAGAAATTATGAGGATTTTGTCATTCTGATCACCCGGCGCGGGGTGCGCTATGGTTGCAAAGGAGTCGATTAATGGCGTACTGCATGAGGACTTCTTGTTGGGACTATGCGGTCTGCGCTTATGTAATGAAGAGAGACCAATGCAAGCATGCCGATTGAATTCAATCAAATGCAAATTTTTCATCTTATGTATGGAAGTTGAGTTTTAAATGGATTAATAATTTCCTTATGTAATTGAGTTAAGTAAGGAGTATTAAGAGGCAGTTATTCCTTAGTTTTAGGGATTTTTGGGACTGATAATCATTGGGTACAAAAAGGAGTTTTGTTTTGATTCAAATTCTGAAGAGGTTTGGATTGGATAAGTTTGGCATGGATTGGGATTGTATTTGGTTTAGCTATTAAAAATCACTTATGTCAATTAGAAAAGAGAGAATTAATTATCTATCAATCAATTACACTTTTGGAAGCCCTAATAGAGAGAAGAGCATTGGAGGAGCAAAGCAAGGAAAGAGATTCATGAAGATTGCAGAATTGAAGGCAAAGAAGGATGGTGTATTACTATTCTTTTTCTTAAATTTAGTTCTTGTAATTTGGATGATGAGTTCTTTACTTTATTCAGTTTTTAATTTATCTATGATGAACTAAATTACTTTTAGGCTTGCAATGGATCTTTAGTGTTGAACAATGTTGTCATGCCTTAATTTTAGTTTAATAATACTATCAATTCAATTTATCTATTTTGATTTATACTTAACTTATGAATTGATTGATCACCAATTTTATGTTGATTTGTATGGACTCGAGAGATGATGTATGAATCTAGACCTAATCACAATATCATGTGTTCTCGAATTCTGTGTTTTGATGGAATCTTGGTGAATGTTTAGGATAGAGATATACTTAGCATCGCATGTAATCAATAGAGAGCTTGGAATTTAAACCTTATTTGATTTTAATTCACATAGAGATATTATGAATTATTTAATTAGGGTGTTTAGCTTAATTATATCAATTTCTGGATTTAAGTTAATTTGGTGTTAGTGCATCGAGAGATGGCTAATTCTACTTGAGTGTTCTTGATTAATAAACTGATATAGTAAATTAAACTGGAAAAAGGTGTGATAATCAAAGTGAAACTTAAAGTGAAATTGTAAGCCTAAATCTCCATTATCTAATTGAAATTACTGTTAATAATTTGTGTTGATTAATTTGTGTTTTTAATTTATTAGTTTTTATTAATTATAAACGTTAATTCGAATAGTTTAATAAAATTAGAATAATATAAAACTGGTAATTGTAAGATTAAAATTCATACTAGTCTTTATGGGAACGATACTCTATTCATCATTATATTACTTGTTGACCACGTACACTTGCGTGTGAGCATATCTAGAATTTACCCAACAAGTTTGTTGCACCGTTACCGGGGACTAATTTTGATTTTAGGACTTTCAATATCAGTTTAATTAGTTCAGTTTTAATTAAACAGATTTTCTTTTGTTTTTTTATTTCTTGTGTTTCAGGTTCTCTGATTTAGTGTATGCAAACTCGGTCTAAGAAGCCATATTTGCTTCCTTTTGAGGATGGCATCGAACGATGGTTTCCGAGATTGAGTAAGTGGATTAGGGAAAACCGAGAGAACTTTGATAAACAAGAAGAAATAATGGCTGCTAAAGATCAGAAAGCGCTAAGGGATTATGCTACTCCCAGGGTGACTGATGTGACACCCCCAAAATAAGTATACATCACCAATTCTGAGTCGCCAAATACATGGTACAGAAACTAAATACAAATTTAATTATACAACTGTCGTGTAAAATACGACAAAACATTGCTGAGAGTTTTAACACGAATATTATCTTCTAGACAATATTCAAACTCAAATGGAGTCCTCATTGCAATTATTATCACACTATTTTATAAAATAGTGAGAACTACTATAGCCACCATCTCAGACTGTCACTCCATTCCCCAACTAGTCCCGACTACGTTCTCATTTCTTGAAGAGAACAATGAAAACAAAAGGGTGAGCTCAACTAGCCTAGTAAGAAATATTATGACTAAGATAATGCAGAATAGATTATCATTAGCCTTTAACAGTGTTAAACTGATAGAATACAATAAACAACAAGTTTAACTGCAGCAGAACAAACAATCTATTAGAAGAGTCAAGTAAAACATAATATCTACTATCTTCTATGATTGAAAAAGTTTATCATCAATTTTATCGTTGAGACTCAGCTCAATAAATAATTCACATCACTGAATTATCCATGCACTACGGCTAAGGATATTCATTAGTATCACATCCATGAATTATCTATGCACTACGGGCCAAGGATATTCGTGTTATCACCAATGGTTATGATCATGCCAACAACTGTCCATCAATGCACTACGGGCTAATGAAGACTTTTACCATATCATTTATAACATTACAAGTCATGATTATACCGAATAATCTCTGGTCATAATTATACCAATCAACAGTCCATCTATGCACTACGAGCCAAAGATGACTTTCATCACAATATAAGCATGAGGATGATGACAATGATATAAGAATTCAATTAAATGAGAGCAATGATAAATTTTAAAGATTTATAATTCAATTTATCCAGAATTCAATAATGTCCAAATTGTCAACATGATACTGCTTTGTGGAGAAAAATTTAAGAATAATATTGTATCAAAAATGACTTGGACCGAAAAGAAATCAATTTTTGTCATGAATAATACCCCAAGTAAATAGTACCCGAGTGAATAATACCTTATGAATAGTACTTCGAGAATAGTACCCCGACATAAAAAGATTAAAAATTATTAAGAATGCTCAGAATAATATTTCCATGAAAAGATACTAGATGAATCGCAAATTTCAAGGATATTCTACTAATTTCAAGGAGTTTAGAAGCACTACTTTAACAAAATGAGAGTAAAATTCAGAATCTGAAACAAAATAATATTACTTACATACTACAAAGTATGGAAGAAAATATTATTTCTTATGAATATTTAACAAAAATAATATCCCTTACCTTAAAAAGAGAGTACTTTTGACTGGTAGGGCGGAGATATTCTTGAAGAAAACTTGAACTATTTTCTACACTCAAAGCTTCCTTGAACTCTAAAGAAATACGCTCAATATTATAGAAGAAGAATTCTCTGATTTTGATGTGATTTTCAATTCTAAACTAAGCATCCTATTTATAGGAGAATGGAAGGATACTATTTAAGAAAAATCACGGACTGCACAATGGGGGAAATCACGGGGGAAATGAATTCGTCTAAAATAATTTTGATTTTACTATGCAAACACTATGCAGATACTATACAAATACTATGCATAATAAAATATAATATATTTTATTTTTCATAAAAAACAAAACTTATAATATATATATATATACACACACGTTATAACTTCCTACCGATTATTTTGAAAAATGGGTAAGTGGGGGGGTACATATAATAAGCCAAATTTACAAAAAATACTTTATAAAAATCCCCTCAATATTTTTAACAACATTTATTTATCAATAATATAACTTGTATTATTAACAACCAGATCATTCCCAGGAAAGAGGGGGCTTTACGATAAGAATTTCTCCCTATATGCGCGCAATTAAGTGACCAAACCCCTTTCCTCGACAGAACTTTCTAGACATTATCAATAATGCAAATAATAATATGAATAACTTGTCATCTCTATTATTGATTTAATAATATAAAATATTAACAATAATTGAATCAATAATGTGAGTTACTATGCAGCAATTACTCTGGCAATAATTGAATAAAACTGAGTGACTTCTCACGTAAGCATCAATAATTAATACCGTAGTGCTATGCAACCAACCAGACATCGCATTTTGTACTTTATCATCGGGTATTTCAACAGTTAACGGTAAAACTTTTGCCGTTATTTTTATAAAAAGATATTTCTGTCGTTTTCTAACTCCAACAATAATTCCGTTGTGGGGTCCACTAATGATTGTGCCGTCGTACGAATATTCCCTATTAAAACAAATATTCCCCGACCAATCGAATATTTTATAACAACTTGCTTACTTTGAAAAATTTATAAATATTACCCACAACTATAACATTATATCAAATCCACACCATAATATTCAAAACTTTATTTTGAGAAATATTATTCTTTATTCATAAAAGTTGGGGTCTTACAACCTCCCCTTATTATGAAATTTCATCCTCGAAATTGGGTACGTACCTGATATATCGAAGAGGTGAGGATACCTTGATTTTATTTCAGATTCTAACTCCCAGGTCATTTCCTCAACATCGTGGTTTCTACATAAAACTTTGACTTGAGGTATAACCTTGGAGTGTAGAATATGTTCCTTCTTATCCAAGATTTTAACAGGTACCTCTTCATACGTTAAATATTCCACTGTCTCGTCTGGTTCTAACTCAATAATGTGGTTTGGGCCTTCCACATATTTACGTAACATAGATATGTGAAAAACGTTATGAACACGAGACATACTTGGCAGTAAGGCGAGTATATAGGCCACAGTTCCTACTCGATTGAGGATTACATATGGCCCAATGAATCGAGGATTGAGCTTTCCTCTCTTTCCAAATCTTGTAACTCCTTTCCATGGAGCAACACGTAACAACACATGATCTCCAACATTAAATTCCACGTCCCTTCGATGAAGATTAACATAACTCTTTTGTCGATCTTGTAAGGTTTTTATACGTTGCCGGATCATTTGAATCTTTTCCGTTGTCATGCGTACCAATTCTGGTCCCAACAACGTTGCTTCACCCACCTCATCCCAACATACTGGAGAGCAAAACTGGCGTCCATACAACGCCTCGAATGGTGCCATGCCAATACTTTCTTGATAACTATTGTTGTAGGAAAATTCCACTAATGACAAGAATTTGTCTTAACTTCCTTTGAAGTCTAGGACACAGAGTCTTAATTGATCTTTAAGAGTTTGAATAGTCCTTTTCGCCCGCCCGTTGGAGGATGATATGCCAAACTAAAATGTAAATCTGTGCCCATAGCTTTTTGCAAACTAACCCAAAATTATGAAGTGAATCTTGGGTCTCAACCAAAAACTATGGATACTGGCATACCATTCAGTCTTACAATCTCATTTATGTATGTACGAGCAAGACGTTCAAGCGAATAAGTTTCTCGTATAGGTAAGAAATAAGCAGACTTGGTTATTCTATCAACAATGACCCAAATTGCATCTATGCCATGAGAAACCTTGGGAAGACCAGTAATGAAATCCATGGTAATGTGCTCCCACTTCCATTCTGGAATTTCAAGTGGTTGTAATGGACCTTTTGGCAATTGATGCTCCGCCTTGACACGTTGACAAGTTAAACACCTTGAGATAAACTCCACGATCTCTCTATTCATATTGGTCCACTAAAATTTATGTCGAAGATCACGATACATTTTGGTACTTCCAAGATGGATTGCAAATGGTGTGTTGTGTTTCTCCATCATGATTTTTTTATACTTTAAATCAGGGTCGTTAGGAACACAAAGTCTGGAGCTTCTTCATCGATTCTTGCTTCCGAAAAATCACCTTCTTGTACTTTCTTCTTCATACGCATCAGCTCCAGGTCTGTAGCTTGAGCAGCTTTAACTTTATCGATTAAAGTTAGTTCTACTTGTATATTTAACATCATCACATGGGTCCCTGGAGTCTTTATCTCTATCTCCATCCTTTGTAAGTCATACCAAATAGGCCTTTGCATGGACAATAAAGGACTCGTACCCGCATATGATCTTCTACTTAATACGTTAGCTACCATGTTTGCTTTTGTGACACCCCTAAATTCAGACCACACTTGTCTCAAATTTGTTTGCCACGTACTAACTCTAATAATAAATCAACATCTTATACATCGGAATAATAGAATAATTTATATTGGTATAACATAATTATTTTCGTCCCAAGGGTTCGAAACTTAAACATCACTTACATAACTTAACCATAATTAAACATCATTTAGACATACATAATAGAACACAACTTAAATTAAACATAGCTGAATAAGTTCTTTCACAACTAAATCATTGTACATTCCTAGCAACCTAAAAATAACTACTCCAAGCTTTCTCTTTACCCTTGTCCTTTCCAGAGGGTTCACCACGTTCTTCCTTCACTAAAAGTTTTAGGGAAAACAAGGATGAGCAACAATTTTGCCCAACAAGTAATATAGCAAAGAGGGTAATCAACATGTTTTCAATTTCTGAAGGGTATATGATAGTTCAAGATAACAAGAAGTATCAATGATTAACAACAATGATCACTATGGACAATAACATTCAAAGATTTATCAATTCAAGATTTCAAAGTAGTAGATACTGAGCAGTCACGAAGGACTATGAACTTCTACTAGAATTAACAGTAATAGACTGATAATTCTACAAAATGAGTACAACAGGTGATCAGCCTAAAGTACCCTATGTCATGCATAACATTTAGTCTTTTTTATGTGAGCACGTCGGTTCCCAGACAATATATAATTCCCCTACTAAGAGGGTTGTTTTTCTCAATTATAAGAGTCTGCACCAATTTAATTTGGTTTGGATAGCTTTTGATCAATTATCAATAGTCTAGCCGAATCAATGGCTTAGACAGCTCTTTCACAATATATATGAACAATTATCGTTCGAATCAAGGTTTGAAATTTCATTACAAAATATGTGTTCTTCAAAATTCTACTTGTACGATCAATAATTGCACAAGTTCAATAATGCTCCATAAAGAGTAAGGTTCGAGTACTTGCCTCAAGTGTAGTTTACCAAAGTAAAGCTTAATACCCTCTTTCGAGTCCTAACATAATATATTATGCGTATAGGATATTCATTAGTTACATAAACTCATATATGTAAGTTCGAACGTACACTTAAACATCCAACCTAGTTGTAACTTCATACCTACCACATCAAATATCCTACATCTTCATAGAAAAAATCAGATTGTATGTCACGCAATGTATCATGGTCTTATAGCTTAGACTTAACATTTAAAAGTCATAATTTCTCACTAACATTCATCTCTATCACCTAGCATGCTTCTTAACACATAAATAGCATATTGGTTATATAATACAGGTTAAAGTAATCATATAAGCATGCTTTGAACTTCAGATCAAAAACATAAACTATTCATGACTGCAGGATGGCCCAGCTGTGCCCTATCTAGGCTTAGGGATGGCGCAGCTGTGCTGTCCCCTGATCAGACCAGGGTTGAGCTTTGCACTTCCTATTTCTGTCCAACTCTAACACACCTATGTACTTATACTTTAACAAACATACATGTGAGAGGTTCTCACATAAGCATATGACCATCCTTGAGTTTATTTTTACAAGTTTTAACTTACAACTTACATGGTATTAAAGCATAACAAGATCATGTAGTTACCATGTTTTATAACTTGACTATATGTCCACATAGAGAGATTACACAATCTGTTATTACACATGCTTATAGTATTCATATTGTTTGTTCACAACTATCTTGTTTAACACTTTGAATCATGCTTTAAACTCATGTTCGATTTAGTTATCATCATATCCAATACATGTGAATCATGTCTAGAGATATTATAGACATAACATGACATCTTACCCCTTTAGAATCTAGATATTCATGTGATGCAACTAGATTTTGAAAATATGTTCAAGGTTGCCTTTGAAATTAATTTATTATGAATGATGTAATATGGCACATATAAGATAACTTTAAAACTCTTATCATAAGTAACTAAGTCATGATAACCTCTTTTCAAGATCAGAATGTATATCATGTAGCATTCATGCATATTTGCGTTAACATATCAAGCTTTTCATTCTTTAACACAAAGCTAACAAGTTTGATCACGAGAAGGACACTATAAACACCATATCATGCTTATTCCTCTCTAAAATCAATCATGTATATGAACCACTAAGTTCAGAACTTGTAAACATAAGTTTCCACAAGGTTTGTTTTGAAATCCCTAAGTTTTGTTACAAATTTCCTTACTAACCCATGTTGATTACTTCTCCCTACATAAGAAAGTTTTATATCTCAGGTCATTTCCCCTTTTTAGGTATATATCTAAGTCATAACATCAAGTTAACAACACATAGCACAACAAAAACCAAAAACTGATTCTGGGGTACGACACAGGTGCACTTCACCCTAGTATAAATAGGGCGCAGCTGCGCCATGCCTGGAACAGAAGCAGTGACTTGCTCTATTTTGTAGAGCCTTACTCAAATCTGATTCTTTTTGATTTAAACATGTTCCAATCCATCATTTAAGTGTTCATATATGTAAGCATATTTCCTAAACACATTATAGCATATTCATTCCTATCAATTGACATAGAATTCTAAGGAATTTCAAGAATTTAGCAAGACCTAATTCAAGAACACAAGTTAAGATTTTGGTTCCCCACAGAGCTTAGTAACCTTGTTTCTTCCTTCTGAGATTGCTAGCCCCTTCTTTGAACAACAATTACTCAAACTCAAGTTATCAGTGTTGAAACAAATAAAAAACAAACAACGTAAAAACTAAAAATTGGTCTGTTATTTATAGAAGAAACTTGGACTGGGCATTTGCATTGTACTGAGGTTAGAGTTTATGGTGTAATGGAAGAAAACATTGGTTAATTAAGAGTTGTTTAACAACCCAACACCAACCATCCTATAGTCAATGAGTGCAGGCTTGGAAGTTACCCAAATTAGCCTTAGGTCACTGTTCATGTACTTTGCTCAACTGATAAATTTTATATTACAGCAACATGCTTCAATTTTGATCAGTTAGTTACTTTAATTCCCAAATGTAATTTTAATGTACAATTATTACCATATTAGGAAAAATTAGGGATTATTTATGTACTCACATCATATAATCCATGTACATTAAATACATGTAATAAAATAACACAGTTAAGTATTATTGTCCGGGTATCTCCATAATTACTTTTACTACTCACATAACCACATTTTAACATTATTTAATATTAACTGTCCAGTTTACACACATATTTCCTTTCCCCATTTTTGGAATACACAGTTATTTAATTATTTTTGTATTAAAATCACTTATGATTTTATTGTACTACTTGATACTTTACATCAATAGAATGTATTCTTACAATATGATTTTATTTATGTCTCACCTTACATTAATGTTCCATTTCATTTCTACAGTAGAAACTAATTTTCCTAGATTAACCATTTGGCAAGAATGCTATTTTTTGTCTTCTTTGGGGGCGCAATTATGCTTGGGTCCCTAAGATGCCAAAATGGTTTAGCTTCAAGCCAGTTCCAATTTCTATTACCACACAAGTTTTACACGATATGAATTAACTTCTATAGTGGTGATATTACTAGTTCAAGAGTGTATTTATCACATAATCATACACAATTAATCATCCTCGTAGTAACTATTTTTCTTTTAATTCACTTAGTGAATTTCCTCATTACACACTATGCCACACAAGGCCTTTCACAATTCTCATCGTCAATTCCACACTTCTCAATTCTCATACAAATTCACTTTGCACTAATCGAATTACTCATCGTACAACACATCAATATTTATATTCAAATAAATATTCATTTTCTTATAATATTGAAATAATTATTTATTCCAGAAATTCTCGGTTCTTACATCATCAGAATTGTACAAGGTTACACAAATAAATGAGGATAATCCCTTCGCATCTTATCTTCTAATTCCCATGTGGCCTCCTCGACGTCGTGGTTTCGCTAAAGTACTTTTACTGAAGAGATAATTTTATTCTTTAATGTTTTCTCTTTCCTATCTAATATTTGGACAAGAATTTCTTCATATGCTAGATTCTTCTCCACTTGGATGGGTTCGTAAGAAATCATGTGTTTGTAGTCAGGCTTGTATGGACGTAACACGGAGATGTGAAACACGTTATGGATGTGTTCCAACTCAGGTGGTAATGCAACTTTGTATGCCACTTCGCCCATTCGCTTCAGTATCTCGAATGGTCCTATGAACCTCGGACTCAATTTTACCTTCTTGCCGAATCGTATTTTTCCTTTACAGGGAGATACTTTTAAGAAAACGTGACTTCCGACTTCAACATCGCAATCCTGACGATGCAAGTCTGCATACTTCTTCTGGCGATCTTGTGCAGCTACTAATCTAGCCCTTATCAATGTCACCACATCTGAGGTTTGTTGAACTAATTCTGACCCTAATATCTTTTGCTCTCCAACTTCATCCCAACACAACGGTGTTCTACACTTTCTCCCGTAAAGATCTTCGTACACTGGCATGCCTATACTCGTATGGTATCTATTGTTATAAGTGAATTCCATTAAGGGTAAGTGATCATCCCAATTTCCTTTAAAGTCCATCACATAAGTTCTAAGCATGTCCTCCAGCATTTGTATCGTTCACTCACTTTTCCCGTCTATCTTCGGATGATAATCGGTACTTAACCTCAATTGTGTTCCCATCCTCTCTTGCAAGCTTTTCCAAAATTTCGATGTGAAACGCGGATCTCGGTCAGAAACAATCGATACCGGCACTCCATGTCGTGAAACAATTTCCTTTACATACAGATTTTCTAACTGATTCAAACTATATCGGATCTTGATTGGTAGAAAATGAGCCGACTTCGTTAGTCGATCCACGATAACCCAAATGGCATCAAAACCTTTCTGCGTGACTGGAAGTCCTACCACGAAATCCATCGTAATATGCTCCTATTTACACTCTGGTATTTCCAATGGTTGGAGTAGACCACTCGGCCTTTGGTGCTCTGCTTTGACCCATTGACACGTAAGACATCTATTAATGCACTCCGCGATTTCTCATTTCAGATTTGGCCACCAAAAATGTTGCCTTAAATCCTGGTACATCTTCATGCCTCCTGGATGAACGGAATACGTTGTGTTGTGTGCCTCATCCAGAATTTCTTCCCTCAACTTGGTTACCGCTGGTACCCATACTCTCCCTTGAAATCTTAAAATACCGTCTCTATCCATTTTGAACTTTTCTTCCTCATTCTCCAAGATCCTCTTCCTGATTTTCTCACAGTCTTCATTCTTTTCTTGGGATTCCTTTACTCTGTCCAACAAGGTCGAACGAGCTTCTATTGAAAATAATCTCTCATCAGGCTTCTCCGGTCCCTTCACTTATATTTCCAATTTCTCCATATCCCTTATTAACTCCTCCTGAGTTGTCAATTGAAATAACTTATCCCTTCCTTTCCTATTCAATGCGTTGGCCACAATGTTCGCCTTTCCTGGGTGATAAAGAATATCATAGTCATAATCCTTAATTAATATTAACCACCTCATTTGACGCACGTTCAACTCCTTTTGTGTGAAGATATATTTCAGACTCTCGTGGTCCGTATATATCTCACATTTTCACCATGCAAATAGTGTCTCCAAATATTTAACGCAAAAACTACTGCCGCTAATTCTAAGTCATGAGTAGGGTATCGTTTTTCGTAATCCTTCATCTGTCGTGATACATTAGCACACAACCTAGTCCTCTGTGCGATGCATCACTATACACCACAAATCCTCCCTTATTAACTAGTAATGATAATACAAGCGCCTCACTCAATCTTTTTTTCAGCTCTTGGAAACTTACCTCACACTTGTCTGTCCACACAAATTTCACCGTCTTCCTTGTTAATTTGGTCAACGGGGTTGCTATCTTAGAAAAATCCTGGATAAATCTTCGATAGTACCCAACTAACCCTAAGAAACTTCTTACTTCAGTTGGCATCTTCGATTGTTCCCAATTACTCACTCCTTCTACTTTCGCGGGGTCTACTGATATTCCATCCTTATCCACCACGTGTCCTAAAAATTTAACCTTCTCCATCCAAAATTCACACTTAGAAAATTTTGCATACAACTTTTTTTTTCTTAGTTATTCCAAAACCATCTTCAGATGTTTGACATATTCTTCCTCCATCTTTAAGTAGATCAGTATATCGTCGATGAAAACTACTATGAATTTATCTAAGAATGGCTTGAAGACTCGGTTCATCAAGTCCATGAATGCTGCCGGACCATTCGTCAATCCAAATGACATTACCAAAAATTCAAAATGTCTATAACGAGTTCAAAACGCCGTCTTGGATAAATCTTTTTCCCGTACCTTCAACTGGTGGAAACCCATTCATAAATCTATATTCGAGAAACACTTGGCTCGCTTCAGTTGGTCTAAAAGATCATCTATCCTTGGTAACGAATATCTATTCTTAATCGTCACTTTGTTCAATTCTTGATAATCGATACAGAGCCTCATCGATCCCTCCTTCTTCTTTACAAACAACACGGGTGCTCCCTAAAGAGACACACTTGGTCGTATGTAACCCTTATCTAGCAACTCTTGCAATTGTGTCATCAATTCCTTCATTTCTACTAGTGCCATACAGTATGGGGCTTTCAAAATCAGTGCAGTTCCTGGTTTTAAGTTTATTACGAATTCGATTTCTCTGTCTGGCAGAAGACCAAGCAGATCGTCCAAAAATACATCTTAAAATTCTCTTACTGCGGATATATCCTTAATTTCTACTCCCTTTTTCTGAGTGTCGACAATATATGCTAAGTACCCTACACATCCTTTTCTTATCAGTCTCTTGGCCTGCATCATCGTAAGACAACATGATTGCTTAAGCGATGAGCTACCGTAAAACACTACCTTAGACTTATTCAGAGTCTGAAGGTTCACACTTTTATTCTGGTAGTTATTTATCGCAGCATGGTTATAACCAATCCATTCCTAATATTACGTCAAACCCTCCTAATCTTATCGGAATCAGGACTACACTTAGTTCAAGATCTCTAATATTTACACGATAATTTTGGTAAATATACTCTACATGGATTACTTCCTTATTCACAACTCTACGTTCAAAGGATTTCCTAATCGTTCTCAGGGTATTTTAAGTAGACTAGCAAATTCCTCAGATACAAAAGAACAGGTGACACTTGAATCAAATAATACATAGGCATTTATATCATTGATCAGAATGATACCTGACACATCATCCTTCACAGCTACTGCATCCTGAACGATCATAGTAAACATTCTGGCAGTTGGACGGTTGGATGGCATCGGTCCGCCAATCATCAGTTTTCCACTTTCTCCTTGTTGGCCGCTTCCTCCTCTACTTCCTTTCTTCGGGCAGTCCTTGATTAGATGGTCCAACGAACCACAAGTGAAACACCCTTTGATCTTCTTCGGCTTTAGGCAGTTTGGAGCATAATGTCCCTTTTGGCCACAATTGTAACATACACTGAGCCCTTTCCAACACTCGCCCTGTGACGCCCCCAAATTCGGACCTTCACTTGGTCTCTCGAATTCAGTTCATCACGTTCTCATGGTAAAACCATAATAACTAAAATAACGCATACACAACAGAAAATCTACTTTAGAATAATATACAATGATTTATTATAATTATTCCCCTAAGTCTCGCAACCTACAGTACTTAATATATTACATAATAGTATTAAATAAAGACCTATTACATAATCCTACTTAAGTTTAAACATAGTCCATAAATAGTCTTAACATAACATAGTAGCATTAAACATAAAAAGGACAAGCTAGTCAGTAGCCTTGCCCTTGCCCTTGTCTGTTCCAGAGACACCTCCCTGTTCTTCCTTAACTGAAAGGTTTTAAATAAGCACGGAAAAGCACAAATTGCCCAGCAAGTAATATACAACAAGGGTGTAGGATATAATATCACAAAGTTTGAAATATCGAAGGGTTATTTCCAGGATAGTTCAAAGTGTCAGAATAACATCATGAATAAGGGATGCGACAATTCAATATAAATCAACAGGTATATATGAATTTAACGGCTAACAATGTATCCAACTGAATAAACAATTTATACTGAGCAGTCACTAAGGAATATTGAACTTCCACTAAAGTTACCAATATTAAACTGATAACCCAAATATCAAGTACTATAGATGATCAGTCTACAATACTTCACGTTATGCATAACACCACAATAATATTTATTTATGTGTTGGGGTTTCCAATAATATACACTCCCCTTACCAAAAGGGTTGTCCAACTCAGTTTTCAAGATTTCCACACCAATCAATTGGTTTGGACAACTTTTATAAACATGCATATAGTCTAGCCGAAACAAATGGCATCGACTCTTTCACAATATTCAGGGTCAATACTAACTTTAACATGAATAATAACTTTCACAAGGGTTTAAGCATATTAGCTCTTTTGAACGAAAAAGTAATTTAACTTGTATTCAAAGGGATAAGCTTACGGTATTTGTCGAATAAAATATTGCAATGATATTGCACAATAATAATAATAGAGTCCGGATACTTTCTCAATATGAATTTGAGTAAGGTTAGAGAAACTTGCCTTAAGCGTAGTTTATCCACTTTTAAGAAATCAACACTTTCGAATCCTATTTATAACACATTATATGATCAAGATATTCATTAGCTAACACAGTCTTTAAACAAGCTTGACACGATTCAAGTATGCACATATGTACAAAATCAGTTTATAAGTCATCATAAGTTTAACCTACGTATCTTTGTTTGATATTATGCAAACATCCTCTTGGACTTATTATTCGAAAATCCAAATTAATCTCTATTTACATCACATAGCATGCTCCTCAACACATTACATAGTATATTAGACATATATTACAAGTTAAAGACATCACATAGGCATCATGTAATTACTGTCCAAAAGATCAGAACTCAATATCTGGGATTCCATGTGATGCCCCCAAAATAGGTATACATCACCCATTTTGAGTCGTCAATAACATGGTACAGAAACAACTACAACTTTATTAATTCAACATGAAAACTGTGAGTTTAAATACAAATATTGTCGTCTAGACAATATTCACACCTAAATAAGTCCTCATTAAAATTATTGGTACATTATTTTACAAAAATGGTGAGGACTACTAAAACAACTTTTTAGAACCATCATTCCACACCCCGACTAGAACTCACTACATTCTCGCCTCCTGATAAGAAAAATGGAACAAAAAGGAACAGGGTGAGCTCAACTAGCCCAGTAAAGAATATTATGACTAAGATAATATAGAACAAATTATCGTTAGTCTTCAACAGGGAAAAATCTGATAAAATACAATAGACAACAAGTTTCAGATCAATATTCACAGCGGAAATAATAATTCATAGATGAGTTATATAGAGAATGAAAATCTACTATTATCTATGAATTTAAAAGTCCATCATCAATATTTTATCCCTGTAACATCAATCAATATACATCTGGAATCAAATATTCATCTTTGCACTATAGGCCAAAGATATTCATCAGTTGGTCATGTTCATCTCAACACCTGTACATCTTTGCATTACAGCCAAAGATATTCATCATAAAATCACATTAATCTTTGCACTACAGGCCAAAGATATTTAATAATATCATTATTTAGGACTGTGGATGATGAAAAATATTTTAAAGAAAATGAATCCAGTGAAACAAACGAATAAATATTAAGATTCGTATTTCGGTTTGTCCATGTCCAAAAATACCTCATAAATAATCATAGTGGAGTAAAATTCAAGAATGATCAAAACATGGATACAATCAAAGCTAGTATCCATAATAGATATTTTGAATGAAAAGGAAAAAAATTTCATTTTTGATGAATAGTTTAATTGATTCGTGAATAGTCATATACGTCGTGAATAATCTTTGTATCGTGAATAGTAACCCACACAAAAAAGTTCCAAATTTGATTAAAAGTTCAAACCAATATTTTGGCATAATGATATTGAAGAAAATAATATCATTTAAGAAGAAAATAACATCCCTTACCTTGAAAAGATCAGTACTTTCTAAGCTAGAATCTGGGATATAGTCTTTGAAGGAACTTGCAATAGTATAGCAACACTCAAAGTATCAAAATACTCACAAGAATACGCTCGATAATATAGATAGAGAAAGGGAGAGAAAACTTCAGTTTTTGGTGTGATTTTCAATTCTAACCTAAGCACCCTATTTATAGGAAAATGCTTAGAACACCAAAGCAGAAAATTTAATAAAATAATAATATAATTAAAAAAATTCAAGCCCACCTTAGACCAACTGAATTCATCACATTTATATCACATGTGGGATTGCAAAAAACGTTTTTCTTAAATAAAACAATTAAAACTTCCAAAAATCAATTATTCCGGAACTTCGGAGCTTCAATAATTCATAATAAATAGCCCTTTTATTAGAAAAATTCAAATCTGATATCCTTTCCATAGGAAATTCCATTCTCTACAACTTTGTAAGTTTAAGTTTTCCAAATTCTAAGCGAAAGTTGGCCATCAAATCCACAAACTAACGATTTTACGGTTATAATCCAATTTCAGGTCCCAAAGTGGGGCCCATGAACATGTTTAACATATTTTAAATATTTTTTTGTAACAAAATACTCTTCCTCCTCATATATTCATTATATCCCATATTCATTGTAAAAATATCACCATTATTATATTATTAAAATATAATAATATATTTAAATGAATTATTTATCAGAAAAGATAAAATAACAATTTTTCAACAATTGTCACATTAAAAATTTTCTCCATCTATATCCACATAAAATGAATATTTTCCTTATCATATAAATCAATAATTAATTATTCACATATAATATTACAGAATCACAATACTGACAACCAGGCAGTTCCCAGGAAAAAGGGGGTTTTCCAATAAGGATTTCTCCTTACTGGCGCGCAATTAGGTGACCAAACCTCTCCTTAGATAGAACTTGACATTGCCAATAATGTTATCTAATAATATTATTCAAATAATATGAATTATTGATCTGATAATGAAAATACTGTGTAGTGACAATTATTGAAACAACAATAATATAAAATATCAACGTAGCAATTATTGAATCAATAAAATAAAATATTGAATAGTAACTACTGTAACAATTATTGAGTAATGCCTTCCTACGTAAGAATCAATAATTGGTGCAATACCGTGTATCTTCTTGTGTTTTAACACCACGGGTATTCCAACAAGATATTACTTGAACAACTACGCCGTTATTTAAAAATAACTTATACTTGTTGTTTTCTTCATCCAATCGCTTTCCGTTATGGGGCCCACACATGGCTGCGCCATCGTACGAATATTCTCCGACAGTAAGAATATTCCACGACCAAATGAATATTCTCTGATAAAAATGAATATTTTATAACCACTTGCATACTTGAAAAATTTGCGCATTTTACCCATAACTAACCACATTAATCAAATCAACCCTTACTATTTCAAAATAATAAATAGAGGAAATTTAATTTTATTTATAATAAGTTGGGGTCTTACAGCCTCCACTCCTTATGAAATTTCGTCCTCGAAATTGACGTACGTACCTGGTGTTTCAAAAAGGTGAGGATACCTCGCTTTCATTTCCGTTTTCAACTCCCAGGTCATTTCCTCAATAGCATGGTTTCTCCACAAAACTTTAACTTGTGGTATGACCTTTGTACGTAAGACATGCTCCTTCCTATCCAAGATCTTGACAGGTACCTCCTCGTACGTTAAGTCATCGGCTATCTCATCCAGTTCTAACTCAATAACGTGGTTCGGGTCTTTCACATACTTACAAAGCACATATATATGAAAAAAATTATGAACACGAGACATACTTGGAGGTAACACAAGTCTATAGGCTACATTTTCTACTCGGTCAAGAATCTGAAATGGACCAATAAATCATGGATTGAGCTTTCCTCTCTTCCCGAATCTGTAACTCCCTTCCATGGGGCAACACGCAACAATACATGATCCCCAATACTAAATTCCACGTCCTTTCGATGAAGATCCGCATAACTCTTTTGTCGATCTTGAGCCGTTTATATACATTGTCGAATTATTTGGATCTTTTCCGTAGTCATACGTACCAACTCGGGTCCCAACAATGTTGCTTCACCCACCTCATCCCAACATATTGGAGCGGACACTTTTAAATCCATCATACAATGCTTGAATGGAGCCACACCTATACTTGCGATCGATAACTATTGTTGTAGGAGAATTCCACCAATGGTAAATACTTATCCCAACTCCTTTGAAATCTAGGACACGAGTCTTAATAGATCTTCAAGAGTTTGAATAGTCCTCTCTGATTGTCCGTCCGTTTGAGGATGGTATGCGGAACTGAATCGTAAATCCGTGCCCATAGCTTTTTGAAAGCTAACCCAAAATCGTGAAGTGAATCTTGGGTCACGATCCAAAACTATGGATACTGGCATGCCATGCAATCTCACAATCTCATTCACGTACATACGAGCAAGACGTTCAAGGGAATAAGTCTCCCGTATCGGTAAGAAATGGGCAGACTTGGTTAATCTATCAACAATAACCCAAATAGCATCGATGCCTTGAGAAACCGTAGGAAGACCCGTAACGAAATCCATGGTAATGTATTCCCACTTCCATTTCAGAATCTCAAGTGGTTACAACGCACCCTTAGGTACTTGATGCTCTGCCTTTACACGTTGACAAGTTAAACACCTCGAGATAAACTTTGCAATCTCTCTCTTCATATTGTTCCACCAAAATGTATGTCGAAGATCATGATACATTTTGGTACTTCTAGGATGGATTGCAAATGATGTATTATGTGCCTCCGTCATGATCTTGTATTTCAAATCAGAGTCGTTAGGAACACAAAGTCTAGAGTGGACTCAAAGTATTCTTTCTTCATCGATTCGCGCTTCCGAAATAGCACCTTCTTGTACTTTCTTCTTCATACGCATCAACTCTGGGTCGGTGGCTTGAGCAACTTTAACTTTATCAATTAAAGTTGGTTCTATGCGTATACTTGATATCATCGCACTCATTCCTGCATATGATCTTCTACTCAACGCGTCAGCTACCAAGTTTGCTTTTCCAGGATAGTATTTAATGGTGTGGTTATAATCTTTTAACAGCTCGAGCCAACGTCATTGCCGCATGTTGAGTTCCTTTTGGGTGAAGAAATATTTGAGGCTTTTATGGTGCGAATATATCTCCACTTTCTCCCCATATAGATAGTGCCTCCAGGATCTTTAAGCGCCAAAAATGGACTTCGCCAACTCTAGATCATGAGTAGGATAATTCCTCTCCTATTCTTTAAGTTATCGCAAGGCATAGGCTATGACTTTCCCACGTTGCATGAGAACACATCCTAACCCTTTGCCTGAAGTATCGCTGTAGATAACAAATCCATCCGAACTAGATGGTATTGTCAGAACAGGTGCCGAAATGAGTCTCCTCTTGTGCTCTTGGAAACTCTTCTCGCATTCCTCGCTCCATACGAATTTTGTATCTTTCCGAGTCAGCTGAGTTAATGGAGTAGCGATTCGAGAAAATTCTTCCACGAATCTCCGATAATAACCAACTAAGCCCAAAAAGCTACGTACTTCGGTTACCGACTTCAATTGCTCCCAACTTTGTATTGCCTCAATCTTCGCCGGGTCAACAGATACTCCATGTTTTGACACCACGTGCCCAAGGAATGCTACTTTCTCAAGCCAGAATTCGCATTTCTTCAACTTGGCATATAGCTTGTTTTCATGAAGCCTTTGGAGTACCATCTTCAGATGGTGCTCATGATCTTCACGGCTTTTGGAATATATGAGAATGTCATCAATAAAGACAACAACGAACTGATCCAAATACTCCTTGAATACTCGGTTCATTATATCCATGAAAGACGTAGGAGCATTAGTCAATCCAAAAGACAAGACTAAGAATTCATAATGCCGTCTGCAGGGATTACGAAGGCGGTCTTTGGAATATCCTCGCCTAATCTTGACTAATGATATCCGAGCGAAGATCGATCTTTGAAAAGAATTGTGCTCCTTGCAACTGGTCAAACAGGTCATCAATACGAGGTAGCGGATACCTATTCTTGATGGTGACATGGTTCAATTCTCGATAGTCAATACAAAGTCGCATACTCTCGTCTTTCTTCTTTACAAATAAAAATGAGCACCCCAAGGAGATGTACTAGGACAAATGAAACGGATGTCCAACAACTCCTGTAGTTGGACCTTTAACTCTTGAAGTTCAATAGGAACCATTCGATATGGGGTTTTAAAAATGGGCTTTGTACCAGGTTCAAGATCAATAAAGAATTCAACTTCACATTCTGGGGGTAGACCGGGAAGTTCTTCAGGAAACATGTTAGGAAATTTACTAACAACATGAATATTATTCAAATCTGACGTGTCTTTATTTAAATCCATAACATGGGCTAAGAAAGCTTGACATCTATTTTTCAATAAATGAATAGCTTTATGACTATATATGACAGTGATTGATTTTAATGGTTTAGTTGCTTGAATTCATACAACGGGTTGGTTAGGAATATGAAAAATAACAACCTTACGAAACCAATTAATTTTGGCATGATGAGTAGTTAACCAATCAATCCCTAAAATCACATCAAAAGCAAGTATCTTTAAAGAGATAAGATCAATAGGTAATGTGATGGTGCCAACTTAGATCAAACAAGATTTATAAACAGTGGATGTGATGAAAGTTTCTTCTAACGGAGTCTCCACAGATAAATCAAAGTCTAATTTCTCCGGAGTTAAGTTTAAACGTTGAGCACAAGCAGGAGAGATAAATGAATGGGTAGCCGGTATCTAGTAAGGTATAAACTTTGCAAGAATTTATGATTAGCTTACCCGTGATCACCTCGTTTGGGTTCCTCGCATTTTAACCAGTCACGACAAACGCTCTTCCAAGAACCATTGACTTTGACTTTTCTGGGACAGCCTTTTGAGTCACCATCCCTGCTGGACTTGGTTTCGTTACCGTACAATCTTGAGCGATATGTCCTTCTTTTCCACAATTATAACATACCTTGAACTATTATGGGCAGTTTGGACTGATATGTCCCTCTTTCCCGCATTTATAGCATATGACCTGTGGTCGTTCTCCTCCCTTAAAACCAGTTGCTGCTGGTGCTGATGTCTTTGCATTGTCAATATTGAATCTCCTCCCGACTCGCTTCTTCTATTTTCATGGCCATGATTACCACCAGAGTGGTTACCGCCTTTGTCCGTATTCTTCTTTCTCCGCTGGTTATCGTTGTTCTGATGACTGCTGTCACCAGTATGATCCTGGTTATGGTCCCTCGGTTGAACGTACTCATTATCTTTCTCTAATAATTGAACCCTGTTGACAACATCTGAATAGAGAGAAAATTTATGAGAAATGGGATAATGACGTATGCCGGGTTTTAAACCTCTCAGAAACATCCGCGTCATACGTTCCTCATTCTCCACCAAATGAGGTGCAAACCTGGATAACTCTGCAAACTTTGCCTCGTACTGGGACACCGTCATGTTATTTTGTTCCAGTCTAATGAACTCCACTTCCTTCATATGACGAATACTTTCAGGAAAGTACTTGTCATTGAGCAGTTCTGAAACATCTCCCAAGACATCTTTGAAGTGCGGTTTGGATGGAGTGCGCTTCACGATTCCCACCAATAATCTACCTCATTCTGGAACATAAAGGTGGCGAATGGAACCTTCATTTCTCCGTGCATCCCAAGACATCGAATATCTTGGTGATTTGTTTGACCCACATTTCTGCCTTAATTGGATCCGGCTTTCCCTAAATTTGGTGGTCCTAACTCTTTGAAGCTGTTTGGGCATGACAAACCGATGCGTTATTATCATTTCCACACAGATTTTGTGCACGAGTCTCCCTCGTCTGATTTTGCATGAACTACAAAAAGCTTCTAAACATCCCGTCGTTCATCATCTGCTCAGTGGTGTTGTTCACAAGAGGAACATTGCCAGTTTGTTGCACGTTCTCCTCGTTGATGAGTAAAGGTGTCTCTACGGTCTCATTTATTCCACTGTTAACATTCTCAGTCGACATTCTCAAATACTGCCATAAAACAAGGGTTAATTAAAGAAATCAACATATCACATAATATCCCTATATACTGACCAACTAACAAATAAGCTTAGGTAGGACACACTAGCGAAGGATTTACTCGTCTCGTCCCTCCTAGTTCTATTCCTCAATCTCCACCAAAGATCATATCCCTAAGCTCTGATACCAACTGTGACGCCCCCAAAATAGGTATACATCACCCATTTTGAGTCGTCAATAACATGGTAGAGAAACAACTACAACTTTATTAATTCAACATAAAAACTGTGAGTTTAAATACAAATATTGTCGTCTAGACAATATTCACATCCAAATAAGTCCTCATTATAATTATTGGTACAGTATTTTACAAAAATGGTGAGGACTACTAAAACAACTTTCTAGAACCATCATTCCATACCCCGACTAGAACTTGCTACATTCTCGCCTCCTGAGAAGAAAAATGGAACAAAAAGGAATAGGGTGAGCTCAACTAGCCTAGTAAACAATATTATGACTAAGATAATATAGAACAAATTATCGTTAGTCTTCAACAGGGAAAAATATGATAAAATACAATAGACAACAAGTTTCAGATCAATATTCGCAGCGGAAATAATAATTCATAGATGAGTTATGTAGAGAATGAAAATCTACTATTATCTATGAATTTAAAAGTCCATCATCAATATTTTATCACTGTAACATCAATCAATATACATCTGGAATCAAATATTCATCTTTGTACTACAGGCCAAAGATATTCATCAGTTGGTCATGTTCATCTCAACACCTGTACATCTTTGCATTACAGCCAAAGATATTCATCATAAAATCACATTAATCTTTGCACTACAGGCCAAAGATATTCAATAATATCATCATTTAGGACTGTGGATGATGAAAAATATTTTAAAGAAAACGAATCCAGTGAAACAAAAGAATAAGTATTAAGATTTGTATTTTGGTTTGTCCATGTCCAAAAATACCTCATAAATAATCATAGTGGAGTAAAATTCAAGAATGATCAAAACATGGATACAATCAAAGCTAGTATCCATAATAGATATTTTGGACGAAAAGGAAAAAAATTTCATTTTTTGATGAATAGTGTTGTATTAAATGAATAGTCTTAGTATATGTGAATAGTCTTGGTATCGTGAATAGTAACCCCAAACAAAAAAGTTCCAAATTTGATTAAAAGTTCAAACCAATATTTCGGCATAATGATATTGAAGAAAATAATATCATTTAAGAAGAAAATAACATCCCTTACCTTGAAAAGAGATCTGTATTTCTTTGGAATACCGGATATAGTCTTTGAAGGAACTTGCCGTATATAGCAACACTAAAAGTATCAAAATACTCACAAGAATACGCTCGATAATATAGAGAGAGAAAGGGAGAGAAAACTTCAGTTTCTGGTGTGATTTTCAATTCTAACCTAAGCACCTTATTTATAGGAAAATGCTTAGAACACCAAAGCAAAAAATTTAATAAAATAATAATATAATTAAACAAATTCAAGCCCACCTTAGACCAACTGAATTCAGCACATTTATATCACATGTGGGATTGCAAAAAACGTTTTTCTTAAATAAAACAATTAAAACTTCCAAAAATCAATTATTCCAGAACTTTGGAGCTTCAATAATTCATAATAAATAGCCCTTTTATCAAAAAAAGTCGAATATTATGCCCTTTCCATAGGAAATTCCATTCTCTACAACTTTGTAAGTTTAAGTTTGTCCAAATTCCAAGCAGAAGTTGATCGAAATCCATAAACGAGCGATTTTACGGGCTATAATCCAATTTCAATCACAAAGTGGGGCCCACAAATACGTTTAACATATTTTAAATATTTTTTTATAACAAAAATACTCTTCCTCCTCATATAGTCGTATATCCCACATTCATTGTAAAAATATCACCATTATTATATTATTAAAATATAATAATATATTTAAATGAATTATTTATCAGAAAAGATAAAATAACAATTTTTCAACAATTGTCACATTAAAAATTTTCTCCATCTATATTCATATAAAATGAATATTTTCCTTATCATATAAATCAATAATTAATTACTCACAAATAATATTACAGAATCATAATACTGACAACTATGCAGTTCCCATGAAAGAGGGGGCTTTCCAATAAGGATTTCTCTGTACTGGCGCGCAATTAGGTGACCAAACCTCTCCTTAGATAGAACTTTCTAGACATTGCCAATAATGTTATCTAATAATATTATTCAAATAATATGAATTATTGATCTGATAATGAAAATACTGTGTAGTGACAATTATTGAAACAACAATAATATAAAATATCAACGTAGCAATTATTGAATCAATAAAATAAAATATTGAATAGTAACTACTGTAACAATTATTGAGTAATTCCTTCCTACGTAAGAATCAATAATTGGTGCAATACCGTGGGCTACTATGTTTTAATCACCGGGTATTCCAACAGTATTAACGGTAACAACTACGCCGTTATTTAAAAACAACTTATACTTGTCGTTTTCTTCATCCAATCGCTTTCCGTTATGGGGCCCACACAAGGCTGCGCCGTCGAACGAATATTCCCCGATAGTAAGAATATTCCACGACCAAACGAATATTCTCCGATAAAAATGAATATTTTATAACCACTTGCATACTTGAAATATTTGCGCATTTTACCCATAACTAACCACATTAATCAAATCAACCCTTACTATTTCAAAATAATAAATAAACGAAATTTAATTTTATTTATAATAAGTTGGGGTCTTACATTCTAGACTGGCGCAGCTGCACCACGGCTAATCCTAGGACCAGCGCAGCTGCGCCATCCTCTAGCCAAGCCAAGATGTTGCTGCTGCCTTGAGGTCTCTGTTTGGCTTGAACACACAAATATATTTTGTCATGTTAAAGGTTTTCACATGCTTCTTAGATCAATCTAGGTCCCTTCTTGCATAACATGGTTCTAAGTTCGTTATTTCAACAATTTAAGGTCATTCAAGGTCATGAAACCACAAAGTCTAGCATGCTTGCTTTCTAAACATAAAAGATAGTTATAAAAATCATATTAGGCATGCTTGTGTGTATTCATAACACATACGTGAAACTAACACCATTTTAGTTGAAAAATAGGCTTTGTTCATGCTTTTCTTGAAATGTGCTACAAAAGCATGGTATATATAGGTTTATGCTATATGAGTGAGTCTAAGAGTGTCATCAAACATGATCACAAATTTTAGATTCTAGTTTTCAAGGTATCATGACAATATTCATATTCTAAACTTACTAGTGAGTCCAACTTGTTCATGTTTCTTTGCTAATCACTTAAGCATAAGCTAAAGGTTTATTCATGCATGTCTAAGTCACATTAACATGTTTTGCAAAGTTAGAATATACAACATGTAGAAATCATGCAAGTTATCTTACTAGGCTAAGCTTTTTATTGAAAATATTTCTAACATAAGGCTTAACAAGTTTGATCATGCTCAAAGGACTATGTACACTACAACATGCTCATCTATATGCAAAATCAGTCATGTATAGCTCACTAGGTTCATAATTTGTAGAACATGATCTTTACATAGTTTTTTTCAAAACATAAGGTTCAAATCTCCATTTAAACCATATGTCTCCATTAATCATGCAAGTCTATGAAAACATGTTCACATTAGGTTAACATATCCATATATACATCATACACATGTTCACATGCTAGCTTAAGTCATAACTACTAGCTTATAAGGATCAGACTTGAAAACAAACTGCTCAACTGGATTCAGCAACCGGCGCAGAGAATGAAAATGGCTACAAGGAAAGAGGAGTTATACCTCTGCAATGTGAAAAGAACTTGCTCTAAATGAACTTCTAAGCTTTAGATTACTTGTATGCTCTCTACCTTACTACTTAGCAAATCTCAGCACTTGAAAAAATGGAAGGAGAACTCATACTTATAGAACATCAAAGAACTAGACAATAACATTCTCCCCTAAATCAAACTCATGTGTTAAAGGATTTCATGGGGGTTAACAAATAGTTGTTAGATTGGTTGTTAGATCTCATCATGATCACCACTCCCCCATGATCATGATCTAGAGAGTTGGAAGAAAATGAAGAACATAAGCAAGCCTTTTCGGTTTACACGTGATTGAAGTTTGAGGTAAATGGGACACTCATTTTGGGACAACTTAAATGCTCAACATCCTAGCAACACTTAGACTATACATATGCACAACCCTTATTCTTATGTTATATTTTTAATACACATCTCAACCATATATTATAATTAAATGTCACACTTAATAATTAAGGTTTCAATGTAGTAGATGAAATATGGAAATGTAATATACATATAATCCATGTACATTTTATCACACTGGTATACTTTAATAGTTCATGGTATATTATTCCCATACATGCCCACATACATATTGTCACATAGATAATATATTTATAACATATAGTTCCAATAAATTTAGTCACAAAATGTCACACTACACTATATAGTATAGTTGTATTATTACTCCTATACACATAACTATTATTATACGCAAATAATAATCGGAGAACGCCATATGGTGGATGCGAGTATCGACATTATGTTGGTATGTCGATACTCGCATGGTAACTATTATTATACGCAAATTCGATTAAGGGTAAGTGGTCGTCCCAATTTCCCTTGAAGTCCATCACGCAAGTCCTAAGCATGTCCTCTAGCGTTTGTATTGTTCGCTCACTTTGTCCGTCCGTCTGAGGATGATAATCAGTACTCAACCTCAACTGTGTTCCCGTCCTCTCTTGCAAGTTTTTCTAGAATTTTGACGTGAAACGCGGGTCTCAGTCAGAAACAATCGATACCGGCACTACATGTCGTGAAACGATTTCCTTTACATACAGACTCGTTAATTGATTTAAACTTTAGCGGACCTTGATAGGTAGAAAATGTGCAGTCTTTGTAAGTCAATCCACGATGACCCAATTGGTATCCAAACCTTTCTATGTGACTGGAAGTCCTACCACAAAATCCATCATAATATGCTCCCATTTCCACTCTAGTATTTCCAACGGTTGTAGTAAACCACTTGGTCGCTGATGCTCCGCTTTGACTCGCTGGCACGTAAGACATCTACTAACATACTCCGCAATTTCCCGTTTCAGATTTGGCCACCAAAAATGTTGCTTCAAGTCCCGATACATCTTTGTGCCTCCCAGATGAATGGAATACGTCGTATTATGAGCCTCGTACAAAATCTCTTCTCTTAACTCAGCCACTGCCGGTACCCACACTCTCCTTTCGAATCTTAAGATACCATCGTTATCTATTCGAAATTTTTCTTCCTATTTTTCCTGATTTTCTCACATTCTCCATTTTTTTCCTGGGCTTCCTTTACTTTATCAAACAATGTCGGGCAGGCTTCCATTACAAATAACTTTCCTGCTGACCTCTCGGGTCCCCTAACTTCTATTTCCAATTTCTCCATATCTCTTAGTAACTCCTCCTGAGTCGTCAGTTGAAACAATTTCTCCCTTCCTTTCTTGCTCAGAGCGTCGGCAACTACGTTTGCCTTCCCCGAGTGATAAAGAATTTCATAGTCATAATCTTTGATCAATTCCAACCACCTTCTCTGACGCATATTCAACTCCTTCTGTGTGAAGATATATTTCAGACTTTTGTGGTCCGTGTATATCTCACATTTTTCTCCGTACAAATAATTCCTCCATATCTTTAATGTAAAAACTACGGCCGCTAACTCTAAGTCATGAGTAGGGTATCATTTTTCGTAATCCTTCAATTGTCGTGACGCATGCGCAATGACCTTGCCGTGTTGCATTAGCACTCAACCCAGTCCTCCATACGATGCATCACTATACACCACAAATCCTCCCGTATCATCTGGTAATGATAATACAGGCGCCTCGTTCAATCTCTTCTTCAACTCTTGAAAACTCTCTTCACATTTGTCGGTCCATACAAATTTCACCGTCTTTCTTGTCAAATTAGTAACGGGGTTGCTATCTTAGAAAAATCTTGGATGAATCTTCGATAGTACCCAGCTAACCCTAAGAAACTCCTCACCTCCGTCGGTGTCCATGGTTGTTCCCAATTACTCAATGTTTTGACCTTTTCGAGGTCTACTGAGATTCCATTCTCATCCACCACGTGGCCTAAGAATTGAACCTTCTTCATCCAAAATTCGCATTTAGAAAATTTTGCATACATCTTCTCCTTTCGTAGTGCCTCCAAAATAATCTTTAGATGTTCGCGTGTTCTTCCTCCGTCTTTGACTATATTAAAATATCGTCGATGAAAACTACTACGAATTTATCCAAATATGGCTTAAAAACTCGATTCATCAAGTCCATGAATGCTGCCGGAGCATTAGTTAAATCGAATGACATTACCAAAAACTCGTAATGTCCATAACGGGTTCTAAACACAGTCTTTGGTATGTCCTCATCCCGCACTTTCAGTTGGTGATATCCCATCCATAGGTCAATCTTCGAGAAACACTTCACTCCCTTCAATTGATCAAATAAGTCGTCTATCCTCGGTAGCGGATATCTGTTCTTGATTGTTACTCTGTTCAATTCGTGATAATCAATACAAAGCCTCATCGATCCGTCCTTTTTCTTAACGAATAACACTGGTGCTCCCCAAGGAGACACACTCGGTCGGATGTAACCTTTATCCAATAACTCTTGAAGTTGTATCATCAATTTCTTTATTTCTACCGGTGCCATACGATATGGAGCTTTCGAAATCGGTGCCGTCCCCGGTGCTAAATCTATTACGAATTCGATTTCTCTGTCTGGCGGGAGGCCAGGCAGATCGTCCGGAAACACATCCTGAAATTTACTCACTACGGGTATATCATTAATCTCTACTCCCTTTTTCCGAGTATCCACCACGTAATTTAAATAACCTACACACCCTTTCTTTAACAATTTCTTGGCCTGCATCATCGTAACGCAATACGACTGCTTAAGTGATGAGCTACCATAAAACACTACTTTAGACTTACTCGGAGTCTAAAGGTTCACACATTTGTTCTGACAGTCAATTACTGCTGCATGGTTATATAACCAATCCAACCCCAGTATTACGTCGAATTCTCCTAATCTAATAAGAATCAACTCTACGCTCAGTTCATGTTCTCTAATGTTTACGCGACAATTTTGGTAGACATATTCTACAAGGATTATTTCCTTATTCACAACTTCTATGTTCAAAGGATCTTCTAAACATTCTCGGGGTGTACTAAGTTTACTAGCAAATTCTTCAGATACGAACAGGTGGCACCCGAATCAAATAATACATAAGCATTTATATTATTGATTGGGATTATACCTAAAACCACGTTCTTTGCAGCTATGGCGTCTTGGACGGTCATGTTAAAGGTTTGAGCGATCAATCTGTTTAGTTGCGCAGGTCCACCAATCATCAACTTACTTCCTCCTCCTTGGCTTCCACCAGCTCCACCGCTTCCTTTCTTCGGGAAATCCTTTATCTGGTGCTCTGTCGATCCGTAAGCAAAACATCCTCTGATCTTCTTCGGCTTTGGGAAATTTGGAGATATGTGCCCCTCTTGGCCGCAATTATAGCAGGTGCTTTTCCTCTTCCAGCATTCGTCCTGATGACTTCTTCCACATTTGTTGCAAGCTTCGGTCCTCTTCTTGAAGTTTCCCTGGTGACTTCCACCTTGGTTATTGTTTCTGTTGCTGTTGTTTTCCCATTTCCTCTTTCCGGAGGTACTCCCTCCGCTGCTGCTTCCTCCACGATGCTCACTACCAGCGTTCTTATTCTTCTTCTCCTTATGATACAGACTCAAGGCCTCACTACCACCCTCCACAATGATTGCCTTCTCCAATAATGTCGTAAAGGAATCAATCTGGAAGACCGATACCTTATTGTATAACCACGGTTTTAACCCTTGCTCAAAACGTCTCGCCTTCCTCTCCTCATCCATAACCTTGTGTTTTGTAAACTGCGCTAGTTCATTGAACTTAGCTGCGTACTGCGCCACCATCATATCACCTTGTTTTAATTCTAGGAATTTTACTTCCATCCTACTCTTCATACTTTTTGGGAAATAATTCTCGAAAAACAACGTAGTAAACCACTCCCATGTTATCGTTCCTTCCCCCGCTCTCTGCTGATTAGTTTCCCACCAATAGTTCACTTCGCCCCTCAACATGTATGTGGAAAATACTATCTTCTGGTCTTCACCCATGCGAGCTATAGTGAAGGCCTTCTCGATCTCCTTGGTCCAGGTTTGCGCAACTATCGGGTCATTGGTTCCCGCAAACTCTGGGGGTCCTACACTCTTAAAATCTTTGAAGGTCGTTACTGGGACAGCTTGGGGAATGGGTGGTATGGGTTCGTTTCTTCCCCTCAGAGCTTCTCCTAATAAATCTACCAATCTCTGTATCGGATCTACCGGACCTCTCTCACCATTAACTAACTCTTCTGGGACAGTTATTCTACGTCTGGGCGGCATTTCCTGCATCACAAAATTTTCATTTTATTATCTAGTTATAATACTTAGACATTTCTCAATAGAAAGAACTACAGGTTTATAACACATTTCTGAAATAAGATCATTTATATTCATATGCCAAAGGGTTACATTACATGTTCTTTTCTAGCATACTGCAATAAATGATAACACATATCCCCTAGTATCACAAAAAATGGGGACATACTAACTTACTACCCTTCCAACTTTTTTCAGAAATTTGGGGGTTTACCACTATCTCACATCTCACACAAAAGATCAAGATTACAACAACATATTAATAACACATAAATAAAAGCACTATACTAATAAACTCTTCCCTCTAGACTCAGTCTAACTTCCCATGCTAATGGCGCTCTGATATTCCTTCTGTGTGATGTGCACTACCATATCCCGACTTATGGTATGTCGGGTCTGTCCTTGCTCAGCTGGGTAAGGATGTACCCCATCGATCAATCTCTCCATGGCCGTGCGTAGAGCATAGCCCATCTTGTTCATCTTCCTCCTCTTGCACTGTACCTCGCCCTCTAGGTCATCTGCCCTATCATTGGCTTCTTCCCACTTCTCCTAGAAGTGTATCCTATCCATCACCTCCATTTCTAACTGAGTTCGGAGAGCCTCCTTCTCCGCCCTCTCACTCAACACCTTCTGCTCTAATTCCTCCAGCTTTCCTGCCACCTCAACATTCCTCTCCACCGCTCGGTGAAACAAAGCTCCCATCTAGATCCCCGCTTCCTTATGATGAGCAATCTCCACCTCCATCTCCTGCATCACTAGTTGCCTCTGATGGTCCTCGTCCCTCAACTTCTGGAATGCAAACTCCTTCTCCCTAGCCTCAGCCTCTAGCTCCTCCACTCTACACCCTAACTCCAATATCTGCTCCTCATATTCTCCTAGCATCTGATCCTCGAAAGTAGTCTCATCGGAGTCCTCCAAAGGCTCGGGCTCCTCCTCCAAAGGCTCCTCTTCAGGGTCAGAATCCACCTCTTCCTCATCGTCATCATCAAAAGGGGCTACTACTGAAATAGGCTCTGCTATCAAGGGTGTCTCAAGTACTATGTGGATATCACGCAGCTCCTCCTCTACTACTCGACTAGGTCCTCCCATGTCAGTCATCCTACAATCACCAACATAAGACAACACAAACAACAACTCCATTAGAATGTTAAACAAACATAAGTTCATTGTATAGAATAAAGTTACATTTCATAACCCACTAAGCCTCTCAAGGAAAACTCTACATGAGTTTTATCTCCTCCCTAACTTCTAAGTTCTCCCGAGTCATAATCTAAGGACACTCGCTCCTATGGTTTGTAACTATGGCTTTGATACTTAATAGATTACATAATAGTATCGAATAAAGACCTATTACACAATCCTACTTAAGTTTAAACATAGTCCACAAATAGTCTTAACATAACATAGTAGCTTTAAACATAAAAAGGACAAGCTAGTCGGTAGCCTTGCCCTTGCCCTTGTCTGTTCCAGAGACACCTCCATGTTCTTCCTTAACTGAAAGGTTTTAAATAAGCAAGGATGAGCACAAATTGCCCAGCAAGTAATATACAACAAGGGTGTAAGATATAATATCACAAAGTTTAAAATATCGAAGGGTTATTTCCAGGATAGTTCAAAGTGTCAGAATAACATCATGAATAAAGGATATGACAATTCAATATAAATCGACAGGTATATATGAATTCAACGATTGACAATGTATCCAACTGAATAAACAATTATACTGAGCAGTCACTAAGGATTATTGAACTTCCACTAGAGTTACCAATATTAAACTGATAACCTAAATATCAAGTACTATAGATGATCAGTCTACAATAATTCACGTTATGCATAACACCACAATAATATTTATTCATGTGTTGGGGTTTCCAACAACATACACTCCCTTTACCAAAAGGGTTGTCCAACTCAGTTTTCAAGATTTTCGCACCAATCAATTGGTTTGGACAGCTTTTATAAACATGCATATAGTCTAGCCGAAATAAATGGCATCGACTCTTTCACAATATTCAAGGTCAATACTAAGTTTAACATGAATAATAACTTTCACAAGGGTTTAAGCATATTAGCTCTTTTGAACGAAAAAGTAATCTAACTTGTATTCAAAGGGATAAGCTTACGGTATTTGTCGAATAAAATATTACAATGATATTGCACAACAATAATAATAGGGTTTGGATACTTGCTCAATATGAATTTGAGTAAGGTTAGAGAAACTTGCCTTAAGCGTAGTTTATCCACTTTTAAGAAATCAACACTTTCGAATCCTATTTATAACACATTATATGATCAAGATATTCATTAGCTAACACAGTCTTTAAACAAGCTTGACACGATTCAAGTATGCACATATGTACAAAATCAGTTTATAAGTCATCATAAGTTTAACCTACGTATCTTTGTTTGATATTATGCAAACATCCTCTTGGACTTATTATTCGAAAATCCAAATTAATCTCTATTTACATCACATAGTATGCTCCTCAACACATTACATAGCATATTAGTCATATATTACAAGTTAAAGACATCATATAGGCATCATGTAATTACTGTCCAAAAGATCAAAACTCAATATCTGGGATTCCAGATCAAGCAATTGCGCCGGCTAATCCTAGGACCAGCAGTCTGTTGCTTTCAGATCCTATGGCTGAAGCCAAGATGCAACGTCATTTTTTGTGGTCTCTATTTGGCTTGAACACACAATCATATTTTGTCATGTTAAAGGCTTTCACATGCTTCTTAGATCAATCTAGGTCCCTTCTTGCATAACATGGTTCTAAGTTCGATCATTTCAACAATTTAAGGTCATTCAAGGTCATGAAACCACAAAGTCTAGCATGCTTGCTTTCTAAACATACAAGATAGTTATAAAAATCTTATTAGGCATGCTTGTGTGTATTCATAACACATACGTGAAACTAACACCATTTTAGTTGAAAAATAGGCTTTGTTCATGCTTTTCTTGAAATGTGCTACACAAGCATGGTATATATAGGTTTATGCTACATGAGTGAGTCTAAGAGTGTCATCAAATATGATCACAAATTTCAGATTCTAGTTTTCAAGGTATCATGACAATATTCATATTCTAAACTTACTAGTGAGTCCAACTTGTTCATGTTTCTTTGCTAATCACTTAAGCATAAGCTAAAGGTTTATTCATGCATGCCTAAGTCACATTAACATGTTTTGTAAAGTCAGAATATACAATATATAGAAATCATGCAAGTTAGCTTACTAGGATAAGCTTTTTATTGAAAATATTTCTAACTTAAGGCTTAACAAGTTTGATCATGCTCAAAGGACTATGTACACTACAACATGCTCATCTACGTGCAAAATCAGTCATGTATAGCTCACTAGGTTCATAATTTGTAGAACATGATCTTTACATAGTTTGTTTTCAAAACTTAAGGTTTAAATCTCCATTTAAACAATATGTCTCCATTAATCATACATCATACACATGTTCACATGCTAGCTTAAGTCATAACTACTAGCTTATAAGGATCAGACTTGAAAACAAACTGCTCAACTAGATTCAAGATCTATAGCAGTGTAGCTTCTACCAATACAAATGTAGTGCAAATTTGCAGCGTACTGATTCGGCCAGCAGAAGCGATCTGCTTGACAAAACTCAAATTTCAACCTCAAAAATTACTCATGCTTTCATTCCTAAACACTCATATATCAATTGCAACATGCTTATATGATCATATAACAATTATATGGACATTATACAGCCTCATTAACATACAATTCTATGAATTCAAGAATTTAAATTTCAAGACTACAACTCCATTTTTACAGAGAATGAAAATGGCAACAAGGAAAGAGGAGTTATACCTCTACAATGTGAAAAGAACTTGCTCCAAATGAACTTCTAGGCTTTAGATTACTTGTATGCTCTCTACCTTACTACTTAGCAAATCTCAGCACTTGGAAAAATGGAAGGAGAGCTCATACTTATAGAACATCAAAGAACTAGACAAGAACATTCTCCCCTAAATCAAACTTATGTGTTAAAGGATTGCATAGGGGTTAACAAAGAGTTGTTAGATTGGTTGTTAGAACTCATCATGATCACCACTCCCCCATGATCATGAGCTAGAGAGTTGGAAGAAAATGAAGAACATAGGCTAGCCTTTTTGGTTTACACGTGATTGAAATTTGAGGTAAATAGGACACTCATTTTGGGACAACTTAAATGCTCAACATCCTAGCAACACTTAGACTATACATATGCACAACCCTTATTCTTATGTTATATTTTTAATACACATCTCAACCATATATTATAATTAAATGTCACACTTAATAATTAAGGTTTCAATGAAGTAGATGAAATATGGAAATGTAATATACATATAATCCATGTACATTTTATCACACTGGTATACTTTAATAGTTCATGGTATATTATTCCCATACATGCCCACACACATATTGTCACATAGATAATATATTTATAACATATAGTTCCAATATATTTAGTCATAAAATGTCACACTACACTATATAGTATAGTTGTATTATTACTCCTATACACATAACTGTCAATATAATATTATTATATTACTAACTTACTCATTTATGTGAAATAAATAAATTATGCACTTCCTTAATTAATTAACACCAATATTAATTAATCCAACTATTAATTAATATATTTATGGGTTTCCATAATCATTAGTCATCTTTATAATATATTGCAAATAATAGTAATCACTGATTATTAGTTAATTACTAAAAATTCAATCTTTTACCACAAAACAAGTTTAAGGATAAATTTTAAAGGTTTATAATTTAATTTATCTAGAAATCAATAATGTCCAAATTGTCCACATGATACTTCTTTGTGGAGTAAAATTCAAGAATGCTTCGAAGAATATTTCCATGAAAAGATACTGGATGAAGCACAAATATCAAGGATATTCCACTAATTTCATGGAGTATAGAAGCCAAAACTTTAACCAAATGAATATAATAGAATATATAAAACTGCAAATGGATTTTCGCCCGCCATGCGGTAATCCACGTAGATAGATCATTTCCATAATTTAATAAGGAATGAATATGAAGGATCATTCACCATGCATGTGGTAATCCACATAGACAGGTTATTCCAACAGAATAATAAAGAATGAAATAACAGAAGAATTCACCATGCATGTGATAGACCGCACATACATGTTATTCCAACAGAATAATAAATAATGGAACCAATGTCATGCGTGTAAGTCTGACAAGCGATATATTCCAACAAAATAATAAAGAATGGAATAACAAAAGAATTCACCATGCATATGATAGACCGCACAGACAGGTTATTCCAACAGAATAATAAATAATGGAACCAGGTCATGCGTAATACGCACCGACAGGATATTCCAACAGAATAATAAAGAATGGAATAATAGAAGAATTCACCATGCATGCGATAGACCGCATAGACAGGTTATTCCAACAGAATAATAAATAATGGAACCAGGTCATGCGTAATCCGCACAGACAGGATATTCCAACAAAATAATAAATAATGGAATAGCAGAAGAATTGTACCATGCATGAGGGTACTTCGCATAGACAAGTTATTCCAACATAATAATAAAGAATGGAATAACAGAAGCTCTCTTCATGAATACGAAAGAAATAATACCCCTTACTATAATAATAATATCCCTTACCACAATGATGATATCCCTTACCTTAGAAAGAAACTGGATACTAGAGTAGAGAAGTAGCAGATTTTTTTTATTCTTTCTCTCTATATTTTCTCTCTATAAAAATTGCTCTATAGCTTTAGTGAATTGGTGAGAAATGAAGGAAGAATGAACTTCTATTTATAGGAAAATATAGTTTTGATAATTTCACATTTTGGGGCTCAAAATATTACAGTATAATACCTTCCTTTTCTTCATTTTTAATTTAGTCCTGCAAGTATTATCAAACTTGCACCACCTCCCCTAATAGTAAACAATGTGATTCAATAGTAAATCATGTGAATCAATAGTTCTAGACATGTGAAAATATGAATTACAGTATAGTACCTCCATCTATACCTCCATTTTTGACTTAGTCATGCAAGTATTATCAATCTTGCACTAACACCCTTAATAGTAAATGAATGTGAATCAATAGTACACACATGTGAACAAATAGTTATAATCATGTGAATTAATAGCAATTAATTGCTCATTTATCCGATTAATTACCCGATTGATCAATATAACTTCCAAACATCAATTAATATCGAAATAAATGTCGATTTCCACTAACACAAATAATTCTAACACAATGGAACTATCAAATTCATCTTTAATCAACACGAACTTATTCATCATTAATATTATAACTCACAATATTTAACAACCAGGTCGTTCCCAGGAAAGAGGGGCTTTCCGTTAAGGATTTCTCCTTATTGGATCGCAATTAGATGACCAAACCTCTCCTTGACAGAACTTCTAGACATTGTAAATATTGCAATTTAATAATATGAATAACTTTGTCGTCTCAATTGTTTTAATAATATATCATATTATGCAGATGATACTGTGACAATAATCGAATCAATAATATGAGAGATATGATCAAACAATTCTTCAGAGCAATAATTGAGTATAACTGAATGACTTCTCACGTAAGCATCAATAATCAATATCGTGTGCTACTATGCAACCACGCATATTACTATACTTTTACTATCGAGTAGTTCAACAGTTTTAACGGTAACATTTTTGCCGTTATTTTTATAAAAAGATAATGTTGTCGTTTTCTAACTATGACAATACTTCCGTTGTGGGGTCCACCAATGATTGTGCCGTCGCACGAATATTCCCTGTTAAAACAAATATTCCCCGACTAATCGAATATTATATAACCACTTACTTACTTTACAAAATTTGTAAATATTACCCACAACTATAACATTATATCAAATTCACACCATAATATTCAAAAATATATTTCGAGAAAATTATTCTTTATTCATAAAAGTTGGGGTCTTACAACCTCCCCTTCTTATGAAATTTCGTCCTTGAAATTAGGGTACGTACCTGGTATATCAAAGAGATGAGGATATCTTGACTTCATCTCAGATTCTAACTCCCAAGTCATTTCTTCCACATCGTTGTTTCTCCACAAAACTTTGACTTGAGGTATAACCATGGAGCGTAGAATATGATCCTTCTTATCAAATATTTTAATAGGTACCTCTTCATACGTTAAATCTTCCTCTATCTCGTTTGGTTCTAATTCAATAATGTTGTTCGGGTCTTTCACATATTTACATAACATAGATATGTGAAAAATGTTATGAACACGAGACATACTTGGTGGTAAGGCGAGTCTATAGGCCACAGTTCCTACTCGATCGAGGATTAAAAATGGGCCAATGAATCGAGGATTGAGCTTTCCTCTCTTTCCAAATCTCGTAACTCCTTTCCATGGAGCAACACGTAACAACAAATGATCTCCAATATTGAATTCCACGTCCTTTTGATGAAGATCAACATAACTCTTTTGTCGATCTTGTGAAGTTTTTATACGTTGTCGGATCGTTTGAATCTTTTTCGTAGTCATACGTACCAAATTAGGTCCCAACAACGTTGCTTCACCCACCTCATCCCAGCATACTGAAGAACGACACTTTCTTCCATACAACGCCTTAAATGGAGCCATGCCAATACTTGCTTGGTAACTATTGTTGTAGGAAAACTCTACCAATGGTAAGAACTTGTCCCAACTTCCCTTGAAGTCAAGGACACAGAGTCTTAATAAATCTTCAAGAGTTTGAATAGTCCTTTTCGAATGCCCATCCATTTGAGGATGATATGTCGAACTAAATCGTAAATCCGTGCACATAGCTTTTTGCAAACTAACCCAAAATCTTGAAGTGAATCTTGGGTCGCGATCAGAAACTATGGATACTGGCATACCATGCAATCTTAGAATCTCGTTTATGTACATACTAGCAAGACGTTTAAGTGTATAAGTTTCTCGTATCGGCAAGAAATGAGCATACTTGGTCAATCTATCAACAATGACCCAAATCGCATCTATGCCTTGAGAAACCGTGGGAAGACCAGTAACAAAATCCATGGTATTGTGCTCCCACTTCCATTCTGGAATTTCAAGCGGTTGCAATGGACCTTTGCGTTGACAATAATGCACTCGTTCCTGCATATGATCTTCTACTCAAAGCGTCAGCTACTACATTCACTTTTCCAGGATGGTATTGGATAGTGTGATCATAATCTTTCAACAACTCAAGCCATCGTCATTGCCGCATGTTGAGTTCCTTTTGAGTGAAGAAATATTTGTGGCTTTTATGATCCGTATAGATCTCCACCTTCTCTCCATACAGGTAATGCCTCCAAATCTTAAGCTTAAAAAGCATCACTTTGCCAACTCTATATCATGAGTAGGATAATTCCTCTCATATTCTTTGAGTTGTCGTGAGGCATAGGCTATGACTTTCCCATGTTGTATGAGAACACATCCTAAACCTTTGCCTGAAGCATCACTGTAGATGACAAATCCCTCCGAGCCAGATGGTATTGTTAGAACAGGTGCTGAAATGAGTCTCCTCTTGAGTTCTTAAAAATTCTTTTCACATTCCTTTCTCCAACTGAATTTTGTATCTTTTCGAGTCAGCTGAGTTAATGGAGTAGCGATTCGAGAAAACCCTTATACAAATCTTCGATAATAACCAGCTAAGCCGAGAAAGCTACGTACTTCGGTCACTGACTTTGGTTGCTCCGAGCTTTGAATTGCTTCAATCTTCGCTGGGTCAACAGATATTCCATGATTTGATATTACGTGCCCAAGGAATGCAACTTCCTCAAGCCAGAAATCGCATTTCTTTAACTTGGCATATAGCTTGTTTTCACAAAGCTTTTGGAGTATCAGCCTCAAGTATTGCTTATGGTCTTCACAGGTTTTGGAGTATATGAGGATGTCATCAATAAAGACGACCACAAAGTGATCCAAATATTCCTTGAATACTTGGTTCATCATGTCCATGAAGGCAACATGAGCATTAGTCAATCCAAAAGATATGACTAGGAATTCATAATGCCCGTACCGAGTTCTAAAATTAGTCTTTGGAATGTCATCAGTTTTAATGTTCAACTGATGATATCCAGAATGAAGATCAATCTTTGAAAAGAATTTGGCACCTTGCAACTGGTCAAACAGTTCATCAATACGAGGCAATGGGTACCTATTATTGATGGTGACATGATTCAACTCCTGATAAGCAATACAAAGTCACATACTTCCATCTTTCTTCTTCACGAATAGAACAGGAGCACCCCAAGGAGACGTACTAGGACGAATGAAACCTATGTCTAACAATTCCTATAGATGGATTTTTAACACCTGAAGTTTAATAGGAGTCATTCGATATGGGGCTTTGGAAATGGGTTTTGTACTGGATTCAAGGTCGATACAAAATTGGATTTCACGCTTTGGGGGTAGGCCAGGAAGTTCTTCAAGGAATACATCAGGAAATTTATTAATAATAGAAATATCATTCAAATATGACGTATTTTTATTTAAATCTGTGACATGGGCTAAGAAAGCTTGACATCCATTTTTCAATAAACGAATAGCTTTATGACTTGATATGACAGTGATTGACTTTAGTGGTTTGGTTGCTTGAATTCGTATAATAGGTTGGTTAGGAATATGAAAGCTAACAACCTTACAAAAACAATCAATTTTAGCATGATGAGTAGTTAACCAATAAATCCATCAAATGCAAGTATTTTCAAAGAAATAAGATCGACAGGTAACGTGCGATTACCGATTTGAATCAAATAAGACTTATAAATAGTGGATGTGATGAAGATTTCTCCTAACGGAGTTTCAACAGATAAGTCAAAGTCTAATTTCTCCGGAGTCAAATTTAAACGTTGAGCGCAAGTAGGAGAAATAAAAGAATGGGTAGAACCGGTATCAAATAAAGTATAAACTTCGCTAGAGTTTATGATTAACTTACCCGTGATCACCTCGTTCGGATTCCTCGCTTTTTGGGATGTTACGACAAACGCTCTCCCTTGAACTACCAGTTTTGTCTTGTCTGGGACACCCTTTGATGCCTCCATCCCAACAACACTTGACTTTGGTGCACGACAAAATCTGGCTAGGTGACCTTCTTTTCCACAATTATAACACGCTTTGGACTGCATCACGCAGTTTGGACTGATATGTCCCTCCCCTCCACATTTGTAACATATGATCGGCGGTCGTTCTCCTTCCTTAACAACAGGTGCTGGTGCTGACGTCTTTCCATCCTTATTGAATCTCCTCTTCTTGAAATGTCCACTCTTATTGTCGTGGCCATGATTACCACTGAAGTGATTATCATTTCTGGCATGTTGATTCCCCCCACGTTTGTTATCACCGCTTCGATGACTGCTACCACTAGTATTATTAACTTGTCGATTACTCTCTCTTGGTTGGGTTGACTCATTATCGCGCTCCAATAACTGAGCCCTATTCACAACATCTGAATACAAACACAATTTGTGAGAAATTAGGTATTGACGTATCTCGGGTTTTAAACCTCTTAGAAACATCCGCGTTATTCTCTCCTCATCATCAACCAAGTAGGATGCAAACTGGGACAACTCAGTAAACTTAGCTTCGTACTACGCCATAGTTATATTGTTTTGCTCAAGCTTGATGAAATCTACCTCCTTCATGTGATGAATACTTTCAACAAAGTACTTGTCGTTGAACAGTTCTTGGAACTTCTCCCAAGACATCTTCATCAAGGGCAGTTTGAGTACGCTTCTGATTCCCACCAAGCCTCTGCCTCACATGCAACATGAAGGTGGCAAAGGGAACCTTTTGCTCCTCAGAGCATCCCAAGACATCAAATATCTTGTTGATCTGCTTTATCCATGTCTCTGCCTTAAGTGATTTTGGCTCTCCAAAAAACTCCGGTGGTCCCAGCTCCTTAAACTGCTTAGCGGTGACCGTCCGAGAGTTGTCAGTGTTTCTACCTGCATTTTGGACAGGAGCCGCCCCGCCTGATGTTGCATGAATTGCATAAAGCCTCTGAACGCCCCATCGTTCATCATTTGATCATTGTTGTTTACCTGAGGATTATTGTCCTCCTATTGCACATTATCCTTGGTATTAATCTGTGGTGACTCCACGGTCTCATGTGCATCATTACTTATCTCCACATTTTTGGATGCCATTTTCAAATACTGCCACAAAATAAGGGTTGATTGACATGTCACATATTATCCATATACTCTGGCCAACCAATTAAATACCATATAAACTTAGGTAGGTTATACTAGCGAAGGAATTCCCCGTCTCTGCCCTCCTAGTTCTCGTCTCACATCTCAGCCAAGGATCATATCCCTAAGCTTTGATACCAACTGTGACGCCCCCAAAATAGGTATACATCACCCATCTTGAGTCGCTAAATACATGGTGCAAAATTCAAATACAACTTAATTATACAACAGTCGTGTAAAATACGACAAAACATAATCTAAGAGTTTTAATAAGAATATTGTCATCTAGATAATATCCACACTCAATGGAGTCCTCATTACATTTATTGTCACACTATTTAATGAATAGTGAGGACTACTAATGCTATCATATGGACCGTCACTCCGCTTCCTCGACTAGTCCATTTTCGTTCTCATTTCTGAGAACGCGAGTGAATCGAAAGGTGAGCTCAACTAGCCCAGAAAGAAATATTATGACTAAGATAATGCAGAATAAATTAACCTTAGCCTTCAACAGTATAACAACTAACAGAATATAATAGACAACAAGTTTTAGATCAACAACTGCAGCGGAATAAGCAATCCATTAGAAGAGTCAAGTAGAGCATAAATGTGAGAGCCCCAAATCTGGGTCCGAAATCACCGCGGATTCGGTTCAATCATTCTACAACTATTTGCGGAAGATATAAACATAAATTGTTTATACAATACATTACACATTATTCCCCCAAGGTCGAGTAACCTTAAATTATACACAATTCAAAACTTATCTAACACATAATATTATTATCATACAACACTATTACAAATCTAATTGCGCACATTAACTTTAAGTTAGAACTGTCTTTAACCTTTCCTTGTATCCGAAACATTCATCTTTATCTGCAATGGTTTATCATGATATAGCAAGGGTGAGCATGAAAGTTGCCCAGTAAGTTTAAATACAATTTAAGGATATATCATGGTTGAAAGAGTCTGAATAATAAGCTGGCTATAATTCATTAATATAATTGAGAATTAACACGAACAAACTTTTAACTGAACAAGTATTGAACATGAACAAATACATCTGGACCAACTGGTAATGAAGGTGATCAGCCTTTCATCCCTGACTTATACATGCAATATGTACAGAGTACAATTATCCATGGCAATCAACAATGATTAACCATAAGCATATCTGAATGAAACAACTCTTAGTAGAGCTAAGTAAAACTTGCCTGAACCGTTGATTACCGCTACGCAATTTATATCGCTTTATCCGAAGACCTAATATTAGTAATATAGATCTCCAATAATTAGAATAATATCATCACACTATAATACTATTATATATATATATATATATATATATATATATATATATATATACACACAGAATAACCCAAACACATAGCACATAACCCTATCAGTCTAAACAACACATAAAACTAAGCATCAAGTTAGACTATTTAAGTCTGAGTTGAACCAGACAAAATTCTAGCATCCCGACGGTCAAGTCAGACAATCATCGAGTTTAAGTTCAATTAAACTCTGCCTAAACACTAAACAATATCTTAGATAATTATATTATCAGTCAAAACAATTTTCATAGACTTGTAATAATTTTCAGATAATTAATATCATTTATCATAATTTTCAATCACTTATATCGTATTTAAATGAATTAAATACCACATAATTCCTTAATCATTAATATTTATTTAATATTAAATATTAATGAAAATGATAACATAATATTATAATATAATTATAATATCACAAAAGTTTTTAATACTTTAAAATCATAATTATATGATTTTTAAATCATTAAATCCATTATTCGATAATTGATATTAATATTAAAATATTAATATTTTCAAGACAAAATATCAAAAGTTATATTTTATAACTTAAAATATTTTTATAACACTTAAATCATTTTATATGATTTTTAAATCATTAATTCTATTTTTCCATAATTTATTTAATATATTTATTAAATAAATTAATTACCATTAATAATAACTTATTAATGAAATTCATCACAAAATATTAAAAGTCATCAAAAATAACTTAAAATATTTTGTAACACCATAATATAATTTTTCATGATTTTTCATGAATTAAAACTATTTTTAAATAATTTATTTAATATAATAATTAAATAAATAAATACCTTTTATATTCCAAAATATTAAATATTTTTGAAATATACTCAAAATAATTAAAAACTATTTAGGCTTTAAAATATTTTTTCATAATTTATTATGTATTTTTAATAATTAAAAACTTTTTTTTCTATTTATTTAATTAATTAATCTATTTTCTGAAATTAAGTGTCACTAAAGGGCCCTATAGCGACAGACCCATCGTTATATGTGTTCTTGAGAATGTTCATGAGCCTGCCCAGAAACACATGTCAGTGACCGAGGGGCTTGGTTTGACCATGATTAAAACAGTGTTCTTGATGTGTTCTGGGTTGTATAATGTGATAATGTTGTAGTACTAATGTATTACTACAACCCTAAACAAATTCCATGGTCAAAACTTGAACAACCTGCAAGATCTAAACTACAGAAACTCTTGTCAGACCTGTTCTTCATTTCTGGGTTTTCCAGAAATGAAGAACAGTTTCTAGGCCTTACTTTGAAGCCTCATAAATTGGAATCCGTGTCTGCTTTGTGATATCTAATGGTTCCTACTTGTAGTCATGATGTCAGGCTACAATAATATATCAACAGGTTAACATAAAAACATTCAAATCATAAGATCCATGGCAGTCAAACAAGGGGTCAGAACACGGTTCTTAAATATCTGGGTTTCCTAGAAATCTTCATCCGGTCAGTTGGTCAACGGTAGTTTAACCATGAATTTCTACGATCCTGTTACAGATCTGGGTGATCTAAAGGTTTTAGTATGCACACCTCATGTCAGACTACAAGAATCAAACAACAACATAACCAAAACATCAAATACCGGCAAGATCTAGAGCTTAGAAAAACTTGTCAGAAACTTTTTGGAAAATCTGGGTTGCCCAGATTCCAGTTATTCATTTCGGTTAACGACCTTTGACTGCTTATACCATTCGATCTACACCTGATATAAACTTGATTCAAGTTCTAGATTGAAGTCCTTACAACATACTACCAGAATAAACTCTTAAAACACATAAACAATGAACAAGAAAGGATCTAGAGGCCCTGACATTAGGCTGTCAGGCCTTAAATTTCTAGATTTCTAGATTTCAAGAAATGCTCATTTAGAGCACTTTGATGTTATGGATCTGGGACTTAAAGACACCTTAATACACAACTTTAACAAATCAACAACAACATTTAACATCAAATCATCAGATTTCTAAGTTAGGGTTTTTATACCTTTAAAACTTGGATTTTTGAATTCTGATCCATGAATCTGATCTTGTTAAGCTAAGAGATGATATTATCTTAGCTTCTCACTCCTTTTCACTCTCATACCCGAATTTTAGAGAGAGAGGATGGCTTGGGAGAAAATGAGAGTAAAGTGGCCCTTTTCTCTCTCTTTAATTCCAATAAATGGCATGATCTAATGAACCAAGAAGTTGCTAGGTGTTCAACATTGGCTGATTCAAGGTGTGTGGTTGTAACTCAATAGACGTGGCTTCATTTGTGACCATAACTCTTTTTTTAACATAAAAGTTAAGGGAGGGTATTTTGGTCTTTTTGCACATAATTTTTATTCTAAAATTGTCATTTGTTGCAAACCCTTAGGGTTAAAACCTAAGCTTTCCATAATTCACATTTTAGGATTTCTAAATTAGGGTTTTCAAAAATGAAAATTAACATTTTTAAATTATAATTAGAGTTTCCTAATTACAGTATACTTTCCTAATCACATAAGGGTTAGGATTAATATTTCCTAATTAAGATTGCTAGTTTAACAATTAAATCCATAATTGTACATTAGGGTTCTTGACAAAATAATTAGGGTTTAAAAATTTGAAAATAGGGTTTGCTAATTAATTAAGCTTTACCCTAATTACTTCGTCATAACACATCATACAATAGTGGAATAACGATTTTAGATCAAATTCACACTAAGTATTCCTGTATTTACAACTCCATCACCTTTTTATCATCTCTCGCACTTGAAATTACATGGTACATGAGTGATAAATAAAATAACTTTTGATACTTCAAATCATTTGCGTCTATCCGAAATAAGTAGCATAGACTATACTTTAAATCGTTTTAAAAATGATTACGAGTCTACATATTTTTTAAAAGCATAAAGTCGTATTTAGCTTGATGTCAAAATTTCGAAGTCTAGCATAGCTAGGAGTTTTGGAAAACTTATGTCTCCACCAAAAATCATTTGCTTAACAATCTATCTGTTCCTATTATCCTCAATTCTCTATTCACACACAACTATACCCAGTTCGTCAAACCACACTTATGATTTCATAAACTTGCCACACTCATATGAGTTTAAGAACTTGTCCTAGTCAGACCTTTGGCGTCCATTCGCTGAGGGGTTCATAAACATTTAATATAACTATGAGTCAAGAATCACTACAAGAAATCACACATTTTATGACGAAATTTTTTGCCACGCAGAAATTTTTGTCACAATTTGTTAATTAATAATTACGAAATTCATAATCGTCACTAAAACTTTTGTTTTTGTGACGACCTTTAATTTTGTTACTATTAATCATTTATATAGTCACTAATTTACACATTTGATGACAATTAAGAAAATTTCGTCACAAGTTATTTTGGAGGTAGAATTTCGTACCAAAATTTTGGAGGGAAACCTTTTAGTGACATTTTGTAATAATTGATGACAATATTTATTGTCACTAAATATTTCTTTCGATGACAACATAATAGTTTGTCATTAATTATTTGTAAAATTTAGTGACAATGTGCTTTCGTCACTAATGTTCACATTTAGTGACGCCAAATACAAATTCATCACAATTTTATTTGGAGGCAAAATTATTTTGGAGGAAAATTTTTAAAGATTTTAAAACTAATAATTTATGACAATTTTTATTGTCATAAATACCAATTTTATATGACGAGAAAATAGTTTGTCACTAATTAGATGAGTGGATAAGTGACAAAAATGGTTTGTCATAAATTCTTATATTTAGTGACAAAGTACGTAATATCGTCACAATCTTATTTGGAGGCAAAATTTTTCTGAAAAATTTTGGAGTGAAATTTTTTAAAGAAGAAAAATTAATAATTTATGACAATTTGTATTGTTATAAATACCAATTTTATATGACGAGATAATAGTTCGTCACTAATTAGATGAGGGGATAAGTGACAAAAATAGTTTGTCATAAATTCTTATATTTAGTGACAAAGTACGTAATATCCTCACAATCTTATTTGGAGGCAAAATTTTTCTAAAAAATTTTGGAGTGAAATTTTTTAAAGAAAAAAATAATAATAATTTATGACAATTTGTATTGTCATAAATACCAATTTTATATGACGAGATAATAGTTCGCCACTAATTAGATGAGTGGATAAGTGACAAAAAATGGTTCGTCATAAATTCTTATATTTAGTGACAAAGTACGTAATATCGTCACAATTTTATTTGGAGGCAAAAAAATTTAAGAAATTTTGGAGGCAAATTTTGTAAAGACGAAAAATTAATAAATTATGACAATTTTTATTGTCACAAATACCAATTTTATATGACGAGATAATAATGTGTCACTAATTAGATGAGTGGATAAGTGACAACACTGGTTCGTCATAAATTCTTTTATTTAGTGACAAAGTATGCAATGACGTCACATTTTTATATGGAGGCAAAATTTTTCCCAAATAAACTTGTATCCAAGCGACGTCACCGGTCTTTCTTTTATCATTCGCAGCCTCCATTTAGTCAAAAACCGAACAACCGCATCGATTAAGTCGCACTAATGGTTACGACGTAGACGCTTCTTCTTCTATTAATCCCACTACAAAAAAATGGACATTTGGCCCCAAAATGCATATTTAGCAACAAAAATTTTCATTCGTTTCGATTTTTGAAAGACTTTTATTTTTCGTAACAAAATTCATAGGTTGTTACAAAATTTCGTTGCCAATTTGTTAGTGGGAAAAAAATAATTTTTTTGCATATTTAATTTTTTTTGTCGATGTTATTTCTCCTCATCTTGGACAAAAAATTATTTTTTTGCTATATTTCGTATCCTAATATGGGCTACATTCATTGTCAATAATTTTTTTTTGTTGCGTATTTTGTATAATTTTTTGCAACGACTAGTAAATTGTTGCCCAAAATTAAGATAAACCCAATAAGCATGTTTCGACCTTTTTTTTCCAAAACGCATCATTTTTCATTTCAAAATTATTATTTATTTGGACGCAAACTTATACAGTGAAATGTTTCACTTCCTCTGTCTCAAAATAAGTGTCCAGTTTTAATTTTTTGGTCAAATTTATAATTTTTGAAATTAAAATTGAGCACATATAGATATATTTTCTAATTTTAAAAAATTAAAGTTTGTAGTAAATTGAATGTAATTTATAATGACCATATTCTCTCATTTATAATTTTTTTAAAAAAGTAATAAATTTCTAAAATAATTTATATGAATTTTTTCTTGTAACTCATTTTTTACATATATAAGTTTTGACAAGGGCCGAGCAAATAAGTTTTTTACATATACAACCATTGGTCGGACAAGGTGCTCGACGAAATGACTTAGAGAGATTGGCGTATTTTCAGGGAAGATTTTAATATTACACCACAAGAAATTGGGACTCTTGCGAAGGAAAATTTGTGAATGAATTATTTCCTTCATAAATAAATCTTTTTTATGAAGGATTAGTGAAGTAAAAAAATTGTGTGACAAAAATCAATTAGCGAAAGAAATTTCTTTCCCAAATTAATTTTTTTCCTTCACAAATTTAAGATAGTAAAATAATAATTGGCGCCTATTTTTTGTTAAAAAATTGTGAAGAAAATTTTATTGGCAATATGTAATTATCGATAATTGTTTTGTAAGAAAAAAATTCTTCATTACTTTGTTGAAGTAAATCTCAGAAAATCAACAGTCAAGGATATTTCCTTCACGAATCTTAAAAAAAATCATTCGCTAATTTCTTTTTCCCTTTCATATTTCCTCCACCATTTCTTTTCTGCGACATCTTCATCTCCCCCATTTCTTTGTTGCGACATCTAGACACCTATAGGTTCCTCCTCCCGCTTCCACCAATTCCATTTTCAACTTTCCCCATTTTGGCGGCTACAACACACGGGCAAGGTAGGTCACACGCTTTCGAGCTTACGATGGTGGGCTAGCTTAGTTGGGAGTGGAGGTGAGGGTGTGTATGCCTGCACGCCGAGTGTATAGTTGTTACTTGTCAAAGGACAATTCCTCTTCTTCTTTATATACTTCTTCTCTTTACCTCTCTTCTCCTTCTCTTACTTCAATCTCTCATCCATCTTCCCTTTCTTTCTGATTTCCTCAAATTGTAAGGTTAGGGTTTGGTTTTTACCCCCAAATTTTATTTTTTTAGTTTTATAATATTTTTTAAAACTTACTTTTTTTTATAAATGTGGTCGCCTGATCCATAGCTTCTTCATGGTGGTCGCTTTGATTTTCCCAAATTGCAGCCTCCTCGTGTGGTTAGCCTATTCCTTGTCTGACAATATTTTCCCAAATCATTCGGTTCTACTTCCACCTTTTATTCCGCTTACTTCTTCCTTTGCTCCTCCCATCATTTGCTAGACCCAAGGTTCCTCAATCCTCCAAAAAAGTATATTCTGTCCATCTCCATCGCTTATATTTTTTTACTATATATATATATATATATATATATATATATGTGTGTGTGTGTGTGTGTGTATGTGGGTGTGTCACAACATTGTTCAAATTACTTTTCAAAGTTTGAACAATTGATAAATTAAACATATGAAGGAAATAGAGACTTGACCCCACTAAAATGATAAACTTTATGTTTAAAATGGAATGAAACAAATTGTGGGATTAGTTACCATGATTTTTTTTGCACCTAAGTTAGTTACTTTCGAGAATAAGGTGCCAATAAATATCTTTGTAGGATTTCGAGTATCTATTTGTGTACAAAGCTGACATTTGCAATATGATTTCCAATAAACAACTTTTTCGTGAGAATTTGAGTATATATGTAACCAATCTTAATTAAGACAATTTCACGTGAAGAAGGTCTCTTTAAAATTTCATGTTTTTTTTATGATTATGAAGTATATGGTATTTACAACTTTAGAGGAGATTATTGACAATACCACCATTAGCTTGCTTATAGGGAGAGAGCTTATGCAAGTACTCATGGACGAAGCAACTTTTTTTTGTATTGTGGGAAAAGTCGCTTTAGGAAAAATCGCTATTGTTTGAAGTACCAAAGAAGCAGGACTTGCTTACAATTTCTCGTTTTACAATATAACGTTATCTATTGTGTAGAGATTTGACCATTCTCATTCTCTTGATTTGAAATCGAGCACTTTTTTTACCTTCCCTCCGCCTTTTTTCTCGGGCGTGCCTTCATTTTTACAGAGTCACCACCGGAAGCTCTCATGAAGTGGATCTGCTTTGAACAAAGTTTAGTTGGCGACCTCTTGGATGTGCCTATATCTATTCCCACAAAAAATCCTACTGTGAATGCCACTTCATCAGACGTTGATTTGTTTGCCGATGCAACTTTTGTATCAGCATCATCCAATGCAGAAGCAGGGGTAAATTTTGAGACCCAGATCATGTTTTTTTCTTGTGTAATAGTATTACCATATAAATTGTAACTTAGTGAGATATGTTGAGTGGCTCTTTTGTCCTATATGACTCTGGAGCTTGCTGTTGTACAGCGCACTTATTGCCTGCATTCACATTCACATTAACATTCACATTCAAATTCAAATTAAAATTCAAATGGACGTGCATGGCTAGGGAGAAAGATACTCGAACTTTCCCCTGATAGTTTTGTTTTGTTTTGTTTACTAGATGTGATTTCTAAAATGTTTGGATCTCATGCTATATTTTTTTCTCTGTGTCTTGGCGCAGAGGGATAGTTAGGAATGACATTAGGAGTCCGCAAAGTTCTTGAAAATAGAGAAAGTACTTTCATTGTTATTTTCCTATGTCTTTCTTCTTCTTTTTTGCTATGTTTCTCTATTACATGCAATTTTTAAGCTAATGTATTGTTAATTATAGGTTTCCCATAGGACCCATACTTGCTAATTTACTATTGGTTATGAAGCTGTAATTGCATAATTTTTTCATATCTTAAGGAATTATTGAACTAACAACCGCTGAGTAGAAGTCCGGAAATAAAATTTGGATTTGTGAGCTTTATTTAAGGAGAATAGTCTTGTAAAAAGTACCATACCTTGTAGGCGAGGATTGTTTGCAAGGTGAGGAAACTCACACAACCTGCCTCAGGTCTCTTGACTAGTAAACAAGAAATGTCTGGGTTATACATGGTTCAAAAGTACAAGAACAACCTCCATGCAAATTAGTAGTTTTTGTTGGTGTTATACTAATTAGAGGATTTATACTAATGTAATAGTCGAGCCTAGAGGGCTTTAAAGTATCTCAGAATATTTTAGATAAATGTTGAACAATAAGAATAAGAACAACTCTATTACATATACTCTCCCCGATATAGATATATCCTAACTTGACTAGCGGAATGTTTGTAAGTACTTTATCCCATACAAATATGCATAAATGTGTCACTCACAATAAAAAAAATGTATTGAACTTGCGTAGTAGCGGTTGATATAGCAAATTGTTGGTACCATTCTCTATCTACTCCAAATTTTTAGAGCAATTGTTACTTAATAGTAGATTGGTTATGCTATTAGGCGTTGGCTTGCTCATTCTTTCTTGGTAACTTTGTTCTGCAATAACTAGTTTTATCATGGTTATCCGTCTGTGCCAATATCAATATATTTGCACCGCTTCTTCTTCTTCGTAGTTTTTCAACAATAGATTTTTTTGCTCCCCGATCCAAAGGACAACCAAAGAAATGAGCCATTTGCCTCGCAAGAATGAGCTATTGAATGAGCTTATAAGCTTATAGTCATTGTGTTCCACATTCTAAAGCTTCAAATCTATTTTTAACTTAATTTGTCAAGGTAGAATTGATTGGTTATGCTGCTAGTGTTGATGAACTCTTCCTAATTTATGAATATGCCTAAAAGGGTTCTTTGAGAAGCCACTTGCATGATCCTCAGAACAAGGGTAAGTTCTAAGGTTATGTATTGTCAACAAGTATTTGTTTTACGTGATTAAGTTACTATCTGAGTTTAGAAAAGTAGTCATTTTGGATCAAACAAAAATGCAAAATAAGCATTCATAAAGTTGTGATTAAAAATTCTGTAACACATTTTTTAACGTACTCGTATAAAATAGAGAAATTTATACTTGGTCCAGCAACCGCTATGGTTTTTATTCTATGGTTCTCATTTACCATAAATGTTTTTCAATGTACTGAGATAGCAGTTTTAAGCATGATGGACTCTTAATTTTGGACTTTCTTTCTCTAGTAAACGTAAGCCAAGAAATCATGTCATCCAGATTATATCTTTAAAATTAGTTATCTTAGGTCCAAATTTTTATTTTGTTTTTTTATTTTTTTTATTTTTTCAATATGAGAAGATGGAAACTATTATGTCACAGACAATTAGTTTGTGTAAGAAATCAATAATCAAGTATTTTTTTTAAAAAAAAATTATTGGCTTTATAGCTCATGAGCGCAGTCAAGTCACCAAAGCTTCGAGTATCTTTACATTTATATAATACATTTATGTAGGGTCGAAAAGGCATTCAACATGAGTTGGCCGAGATGTGACCAATTTTTTGAGTTTAATTTGTTTTACTATTCGACTTGGTGCATCAACAGATATGCATGCAATCGCATTCCATTATTGTCAAATCAACACTATGCATAGTTTAAAGGCTTGTTTTGGGGATATTTTCTATTTAAGTTTCTTAGAATAGTGTGTACTCTTCTCTTTATAATACATGTATGTTACTGTTGTCAAGTGTGCAAGCAAAAAATTTGGTGTTAAGACATCATAATATCTGATGTTTTAGCCATGTGAATTTTAGTCAGACTATCTGAATATGCAAATAATTCGTCACTAACCATATGAAATTCTAAGTGTCTGGGGACTTTTTGTACAATCATGGCCGATGTTTTACAGCCAAGGAAATAAGAAAATTGGTAATGGAAGCACCCAAGTTGTGAAATTAATTTTTATTCCTCCCATTTTCCTCGTATGATGATAGGTTTTGGACGTAGTGATATGTGGAGTTTAAAGTGTGCCCATGTAGTCCAACTAGGACATTTAACCTTTTGACGCCATGTAAGCTTTATAATCATGGGTTTGCATATCTTCTACTAGTCAACAGCTGAGTGTGTTAGTTTGGAGAATCTCCATGGTGGTTCATTTGGGTAGCTTGAAGGTCATGTGAATGCATTCTCATTACTTTATGGTATCGTTATAAAGTTTAAAATCTCTAGGATTGTATAAAGCAATGGGTGAACATTTCAAATCTTTTATTGATTTTCTCGGATTTTCTTATATGGAGAGAACAGTTTGTAGATTAAATTATGGTTTTAGTTTATCAAATTCTGGGGCATTGGAATTAAACCCTACATCTCTATTTACCGTGACAGGTGGATTGGCTAACTGAAAAGATGTGTGACAATAACTTTACAGTCTCATCAATAATGGTGGAGTTTCGGGATGGCTCAACTTGGGTTCTGATCACAACAGATGTTTGGGCTAGGGGGCTGGATGTTCAACAGGCAAACCATTTTGCTCATTTTTTTTGTTATTCGTCAAGTTCTAATAATTTAAGGAATCTACATACCAATGAGGGTGAAAGGATTGATAAAATGATTTGTTTGAAGAAGATGATGGTGTTAATGACATGTTATTTGATGGGTTTCTTCTTATTAACTTTTTTAGGTAACATTCAGGTGAGAGTTCTGAACTTTTTTTTATCTTCCAAGTTTGTTTAAGGAAACAAATGATGTTTGGTGACACTGCTTAAGGGGTTTCCACTCTAAGATAAACTTACCCAAAATTGTTATAGAAACTTACTGGAGTCACTTTGTAGGACCTACCAGGCATCTCTCTTTCTTCAAAATCGGAAATTTAAAATCTAAATCCAGCAATAAATTTCTCATGTATGTCTTGGGGAAGCAATGACTTATTTATGTGATATTTACCCCTATTGATGTAAATCTTAAATTTATGGTTAATTTTTTTAGTTCTCCCAATAAACGTATATTCTGGATCAAGGACTCCTAATTGGGACAAAGAGAATCTTCCTCATTGATCCGTTGCAGATCTAAGAGTAGGATAAATATAATTAATAAGATGTTAAAAATGTCTATAATTTTTGTTAAATGCACGTCTGAAGATGTGAATAATTTTGGCAAGAACAATAGGGTAAAAAATTACTTTAAAAATAGTACATATAACTTGTAGTTCTTTGTAGATGCGCGCTCTCTGGTCCTTCTTATACCAATGCGTTTCTTATAGATTTTATTTGTCTAGATATTTTGGTTCCATTGGACAACTATATATCCGTAAGTACAATGCATTTCTCACATGCAAAGAACCGGACTACCAAGAAAGTCTTTGGAATGTGATTCCATCTGTGAGTTGCCTTTTGCCTAAAAAATTCTTATTATGTAATTCCCGCTAATTTTATCAAGTTTCATTTTCTTTATGTTTTTTTTCTCGTTCTCATGTAGATCATGGGAGATAAAAATTTGGTGGACAATGATATTGGGCCTGCACTAAGCTCATCAAGTGGTATTCCGTAATCGCAGGGGGTGTGGATCACTAGGTTGAACCATATATTAGAATCACAATTGAAGCGTTGCATCTAACTAAGAGACCATATTTGAAATGCCTTTTAATGCAAATGGTAAGAAACTCAAAGTCTGACACCCCCCAAACCTCGAATTCACGTCACGAAGCCTTATACCTTTGGCATTCCATGATTATTGGGCTGATGTGTGCTTAATTTTCGTGAAAATAGAGATAATGTTAGAAATAATACTCAAAAAGTTCATTTCCATTCTCTTATCCTATTTTCTTAGTGTCCAAAGGCTTAACTGTAAAGTTCTTCCTTGTTCATGGCCCTGCCTTTGTATTCCACTTCAAGTTTCTCGTCATTTTGGTCTCCCCATTGAACACCGTTCACATATCTCTATACATGGTTCACGGATATTATTGGGGTGTTATATCAATGTTACACGAGACTACTATGAAATGGAAAAACCGAAATATACGTTTACTTGTGGATGTTCAATGTTTATGCCTTTCTGTCTGGAAATGATTCTTTATCTAAGTAGGTGCAGGTTCATATATTGAATTTATTCATTAGTTAAAAGCTTTGTAATCAACAGCAACATTCAGGCAAAACAAATTCTTCTTTTTTGATATTCTGACAGAGAAAAATGTGTCATAGAAAGTAACTCTTTGGTGACAAACTATATCGTTACTATTATATATTCAGTTAGTCACAACTAATTTTGTCACTATTAATAACTCTATCTGTGACTAGATGCATCGTCACCATAAGCATTCAATTAGTGACATTGAAAAATGTGTCCCAAAAAGTAGCTTTTTGGTGACAAATTATTTTGATATTATTTAAAATATGAAATGACAATGACATAATTGTCATGTTAAATATATTATGAGGTGACGAATTGTTCTGTTGTCATTTATTTTTTTTTTATTTTTGGTGACGATAAACACAATAACATGATGAAAGAATAATCATAAATATGACAATATTGTCGTCATTAAAATTAGATGATTTAAATAGAGTAACATATTTTCGTCACTAAAACAATATTATTTAATGACGAAAAACGATTTTTGTCATTAAATGCACCAAGTTTTGATGACAAAACATAATATAGAGTGACGAAAGTTTCATTCAAATAGTGACGCTATTAACGTCACTAAAAGAAATTAATTATAGTGACAATGGTGTAGACCGTCACCATAAGTTAAAACATTTAGTGACGACATCAAATAGTGTCAAATAAACCTAATACCACGCTTTCATATACGGTGATTTGGTCATTGTGATTTATTAACAATCGTCACCAAATATTTTAGTGAGAAAAAATGAATTTTATGTGACAAATTTTAGCGTCATTTTTTGTGTAATTTATTGTAGTGAATGTCACATAAGTATGAGTTTTAAGAACTTGTACTTAACCTTATATCCTCTACCTATGACCTATCTACCTGTTATACACATGAGAAAGGAATCACCCTCTTAACATGCATATAGCAAATAGCGCGACACAAACATTTCATAATCCATTCCTAATCTTAACTCCCTTCTCAATACGAATTTTTATTCAATTCGTATTCATAATCCTTTCCCGAATCTTTACTAATTCATAGTACAATTTACACACAGCAATCTTGCTGTAAATCTTTTCAATCATTCGCTTGATCCTTCTCCATACTATAACCTTATCAGATCATGGGGTGATCTCATTGTATATCTTACGATTTAATTCTATGATCGTTTTGTTTTACGATCTCCTATCCCAGTACTTTCAGTCTCTTAAACTCGATCTATTCACCACTACTGTTTAACTTTATTATCAGAGTCAAGGAACTCTGTGTTTTAACAACTCGCTGAGATTCGTCTTTGAATCTTACCGATCAACTAACTCTATATGAGTTAGATATTATCCTAGTCACTGCAGTTATTGGTCTTGGGTATTCCTACCTAAGCTTCATAACCAACAGCTTTGATACCAACTGTGAGAGCCCCAAATCCGGGTTCAAAATCACCGCGGATTCGGTTCAATCATTCTACAACTATTTGCGAAAGATATAAACACAAATTGTTTATACAATACATTACACACTATTCCCCCAAGGTCGAGTAACCTTAACTTATACACAATTCAAAACTTATCTAACACATAACATTATTATCATACAACACTATTACAAATCTAATCGCACACATTAACTTTAAGCTGGAACTGTCTTTAACCTTTCCTTGTATCCAAAACATTCGTCTTTATCTGCAATGGTTTATCATGATATAGCAAGGGTGAGCATGAAAGTTGCCCAGCAAGTTTAAATACAATTTAAGGATATATCATGATTGAAAGAGTCTAAATAATAAGCTAGCTATAATTCATCAATATAATTGAGAACTAGCATGAACAAACTTTTGTTTGAACAAGTATTGAACATGAACAAATACATCTGGACCAACTGGTAATGAAGGTGATCAGCCTTTCATACCTGACTTATACATGCAATATGTACAGAGTACAATTATCCATGGCAATCAACAATGATTAACCATAAGCAGATCTGAATGAAACAACTCTTAGTAGAGCTAAGTAAAACTTGCCTGAACCGTTGATTACCGCTACTCAATTTATATCGCTTTATCCGAAGACCTAATATTAGTAATATAGATATCCAATAATTAGAATAATATCATCACACTATAATACTATTATATATATATACACAGAATAACCCAAACACATAGCACATAACCCTATCACCATATACATACATAAAACTTAGCATCAAGTCGATTTATTTAAGTTTGAGTTGAACCCGCAAAATTCTAGCATCCCGACTTCATTCAAGTTTGGACAATCATCGAGTTTAAGTTCAATTAAACTCTCTTTCAAAACACTAAACAATATCTTAGATAATTATATTATCAGTCAAAATAATTTTCATAAACTTGTAATAATTTTCAGATAATTAATATCATTTATCATAATTTTCAATCACTTATACCGTATTTTAATGAATTAAATACCACATAATTCCTTAATCATTAATATTTATTTAATATTAAATATTAATGAAACACATGTCAGTGTTTCATGAGCTTGCCCAGAAACACATGTCAGTGACCGAGGGGCTTGGTTTGACCATGATTAAAACAGTGTTCTTGATGTGTTTTGGGTTGTATAATGTGATAATGTTGTAGTACTAATGTAGTACCATAACCCTAAACAAATTCCATGGTCAAAACTTGAACAACCTGCAAGATCTAAACTATAGAAACTCTTGTCAGACCTGTTCTTCATTTCTGGGTTTTCCAGAAATGAAGAACAGTTTCTAGGCCTTACATTGAATCCTCATAACTTGGAATCTGTGTCTGCTTTGTGATATCTAATGGTTCCTACTTGTAGTCATGATGTCAAGCTACAATAATATATCAACAGGTTAACATAAAAACATTCAAATCATAAGATCCATGGCAGTCAAACTAGGGTCAAAACACGGTTCTTGAAGATCTGGGTTTCCCAGAAATCTTCATCCGGTCAGTTGGTCAACGGTAGTTTGACCATAAATTTCTACGATCCTGTTATAGATCTGGGTGATCTAAAGGTTTTAGTATGCACACCTCATGTCAGACTACAAGAATCAAACAACAACATAACCAAAACATCAAATACCGGCAAGATCTAGAGCTTAGAAAAACTTGTCAGAAACTTTTTGGAAAATCTGGGTTGCCCAGATTCCAGTTATTCATTTCGGTCAACGACCTTTGACTGCTTATACCATTCGATTTACACCTGATATAGACTTGATTCAAGTTCTAGATTTAAGTCCTTATAACATACTACCAGTATAAACTCTTAAAACACATAAACAATGAACAATAAAGGATCCAGAGGCCCTGACATTAGGCTGTCAGGCCTTATATTTCTAGATTTCTAGATTTCAAGAAATGCTCATTTTGAGCACTTTGATGTTATGGATCTGGGACATCCCAGATCACTTAAAGACACCTTAATACACAACTTTAACAAATCAACAACATTTAACATCAAATCATCAGATTTCTAAGTTAGGGTTTTTATACCTTTAAAACTTGGATTTTTGAATTCTGATCCATGAATCTGTTCTTGTTAAGCTAAGAGATGATATTATCTTAGCTTCTCACTCCTTTTCACTCTCATACCCGAATTATAGAGAGAGGGGATGGCTTCGGAGAAAATGAGAGTAAAGTGGCCCTTTTCTCTCTTTTTAATTCTAATAAATGGCATGATCCAATGAACCAAGAAGTTGCTAGGTGTTCAACATTGGCTGATTCAAGGTGTGTGGTTGTAATTCAAGGTGTGTGGTTGTAACTCAAGAGATGTGGCTTCATTTGTGACCATAACTCTTTTTTTTTTTAACATAAAAGTTAAGGGAGAGTATTTTGGTCTTTTGCACACAATTTTTATTCTAAAATTGTCATTTGTTGCAAACTCTTAGGGTTTAACCCTTAGGGTTAAAACCTAAGCTTTCCATAATTCACATTTTAGGATTTCTAAATTAGGGTTTTCAAAAATGAAAATTAACATTTTTAAATTATAATTAAAGTTTCCTAATTACAGTATACTTTCCTAATCACATAAGGGCTAACACAAATTAGGATTAATATTTTCTAATTAAGATTGCTAGTTTAGAAATTAAATCCATAATTGTACATTAGGGTTCTTGACAGAATAATTATGGTTTAAAAATTTGAAAATAGGGTTTGCTAATTAATTAAGCTTTACCCTAATTACTATATAATTAATAACACTTAAGCAATATAATCATCCTTTAAGTTCCCAGATTAGGGTTTCAAATACCCGAAATTTGAAATTAGAGTTCCCAGATTTGATATTAGGCTTTCTAATAAGCAATTAGGGTTTCAAGTAATTCGTTAGGGTTTTCCCTAATAAATTATAATTAATGACGTTAAACCTTATACACAACATTTAAATTCCAGAATTAGGGTTTTAAATTCTGAATTAGGGTTTCGGATTCCCAGAACTAAAATTAGGGTTTCAGAACCGATTTCTAGGGTTTCTTATCAGACGTTAGGGTTTTCTAACTGAACGTTAACGTTCTCAATAATATTAGGGTTTGACTCTGATAAGATTTATCTGGTCAACCCTTAACCCTTAACCACATACTGTGCACACATAATACCATATTCACAGAACATAAACACATATACACTTAATCCTGAATAATTCACCTAAATCCTTCATAGAATTTTGAAATCATCAAAATTCCTTCCTAAAAATATCAAATGCATACACTTATTTTCTGTCTACGTCTATTATTTGACCTTAAATCAATCATTTAAGATTTTACTAAATTGTCTAATTACTCGGGTTGTCATATTCACCCCTTCTTCTAAGAATTTCGTCCCCGAAATTCACCTTACACCATACAGCTTACACCATTCACACATATCATCACATGCTACCCAATACACCACTCACAAGAGTAAAAATTTTCAAATTGTACTGAAGAGTCATATAGACTATTTGTCTGTCATTTTCGCAAAGGTTTTATGGAAATTCATCCGCAAACCGTCATTACTTACGGACACAAAGAGTGATTAGCTTGATATGCCTGTCTTCGATCAAATCTTCTGGTCGAACAATTTGTTCCTCTTATCCGCCTTAGACGCACAAAATTTCTTACCTCAGTCTTTTTGGATTCTGCACCAAAATAATTTGGTTCGGTAAATTTCTTTCAATGAACACTTAGAGTTTTCATAAACGTTAGTCTAGTTTGAATCGAATAAGCGTGAGACTCATATCAATAATTCAATTCAATCGAATTATTTAGGTGTAGCCAATCCAGTTGGCAAATTAAAATTTTGAAAACATTTTGAGAATGATGTCATGATGTTGTCTCAGATTAATGAATGTTTGAGGATGTCATCATTGTATGACTTCATCATAATAAAACATCATACAATAGTGGAATAACGATTTTAGATCAAATTCACACTAAGTATTCCTCAGATTTATAACTCCATCACCTTTTTATCATCTCGCACTTGAGTTACATGGTACATGAGTGATAAATAAAATAACTTTTGATACTTCAAATCATTTATGTCTAAGCCAAAAATAAGTAGCATAGACTATACTTTAAACCGTTTCAAAAATGATTACGAGTCTACATTTTTTTTTAAAAGCACAAAGTGCGTATTTAGCTTGATGTTAAAATTTCGAAGTCTAGCATCGCTAGGAGTTTTGGAAAACTTATGTCTCCACCAAAAACCATTTGCTTAACAATCTATCTGTTCCTATTATCCTCAATACTCTATTCACACACAACTATACCCAGTTCGTCAAACCACACTTATGAGTTCATAAACTTTCCACAATCATATGAGTTTAAGAACTTGTCCTAGTCAGACCTTTGGCGTCAATTCGCTGAGGGGTTCATAAACATTTCATATAACTATGAGTCAAGAATGTCACATAAGTATGAATTTTAAGAACTCATACTTAACCTTATATCCTCTACCTATGACCTATCAACCTGTTATACACATGAGAAAGGAATCACCCTTTTAACATGCATATAGCAAATAGCGCGACACAAACATTTTATAATCCCTTCCTAATCTTAACTCCCTTCTCAATACGAATTTTTATTCAATTCGTATTCATAATCCTTTCCTGAATCTGTACTAATTCATAGTACAACTTACACACAACAATCTTGCTGTAAATCTTTCCAATCATTCGCTTGATCCTTCTCCATAGTATAACCTTATCAAATCACGGGGTGATCTCATTGTATATGTTACGATTTAATTCTATGATCGTTTTTTTTTTACGATCTCCTATCCCAGTACTTTCAGTCTTTTAAACTCGATCTATTCACCACTCTTTGCTTAACTTTATTATCGTAGTCGTGAACTCTGTGTCTTAACAACTCATAGAGATTCGCCTTTGAATCTTACTCGATCAACTAACTCTATATGAGTTAGATATTATCCTAATCAACTGCAGCTATTGGTCTCGGTATTCCTACCTAAGCTTCATAACCAACAGCTTTGATACCAACTGTGAGAACCCCAAATCCGGGTCCGAAATCACCGCGTATTTGGTTCAATCATTCTACAACTATTTGCGGAAGATATAAACACAAATTGTTTATACAATACATTACACACTATTCCCCCAAGGTCGAGTAACCTTAACTTATACACAATTCAAAACTTATCTAACACATAACATTATTATCATATAACACTATTACAAATCTAATCGCGCACATTAACTTTAAGCTGGAACTGTCTTTAACCTTTCCTTGTATCCGAAACATTCGTCTTTATCTGCAATGGTTTATCATAATATAGCAATGGTGAGCATGAAAGTTTCCCAGCAAGTTTAAATACAATTTAAGGATATATCATGGTTGAAAGAATCTGAATAATAAGTTGGCTATAATTCATCAATATAATTGAGAACTAGCACGAACAAACTTTTGTTTGAACAAGTATTGAACATGAACAAATACATCTGGACCAACTGGTAATGAAGGTGATCAGCCTTTCATACCTGACTTATATATGCAATATGTACAAAGTACAATTATCCATGGCAATCAGAAATGATTAACCATAAGCATATCTGAATGAAACAACTCTTAGTAGAGCTAAGTAAAACTTGCCTGAACCGTTGATTACCGCTACGCAATTTATATCGCTTTATCCGAAGACCTAATATTAGTAATATAGATCTCCAATAATTAGAATAATATCATCACACTATAATACTATTATATATATATATATATATATACACACAGAATAACCCAAACACATAGCACATAACCCTATTAGTCTATACAACACATAAAACTTAGCATCAAGTCAGACTATTTAAGTCTGAGTTGAACCCGACAAAATTCTAGCATCCCGACGGTCAAGTCGGACAATCATCGAGTTTAAGTTCAATTAAACTCTGCCTAAACACTAAACAATATCTTAGATAATCATATTATCAGTCAAAATAATTTTCATAGACTTGTAATAATTTTCAGATAATTAATATCATTTATCATAATTTTCAATCACTTATACCGTATTTAAATGAATTAAATACCACATAATTCCTTAATCATTAATATTTATTTAATATTAAATATTAATGAAAATCATAACATAATATTATAATATAATTATAATATCACAAAGTATTTTTAATACTTTAAAATCATAATTATATAATTTTTAAATCATTAAATCCATTATCCGATAATTGATATTAATATTAAAATATTAATATTTTCATGACAAAATATCAAAAGTTATATTTTATAACTTAAAATATTTTTATAACACCTAAATCATTTTTATATGATTTTTAAATCATTAATTCTATTTTTCCATAATTTATTTAATATATTTATTACATAAATTAATTACCAATAATAATAACTTATTAATGAAATTCATCACAAAAATATTAAAAGTCATCAAAAATAACTTAAAATATTTTGTAACACCATAATATAATTTTTCATGAATTAAAACTATTTTTAAACAATTTATTTAATATAATAATTAAATAAATAAATACCTTTTATATTCCAAAAATATTAAATATTTTTGAAATATACTCAAAATAATTAAAAACTATTTTTCAGGCTTTAAAATAATTTTTCATAATTTATTATGTATTTTTAATAATTAAAAACTATTTTTTTCTATTTAATTAATTAATTAATCTATTTTTCGAAATTAAGTGTCACTAAAGGGCCCTATAGCGATAGAACCGTCGCTATAGGTTTGAGCGAGGGGCTTGGTTTGACCATGATTAAAACAGTGTTCTTGATGTGTTCTTGGTTATATAATGTGATAATGTTGTGGTACTAATGTAGTACCACAACCCTAAACAAATTCTATGGTCAAAACTTGAACAACTTGCAAGATCTAAACTACAGAAACTCTTGTCGAGACACGTTTCTTCATTTCGGGTTTCCGAAATGAAGAACAGTTTCTAGGCCTTACTTTGAATCCTCATAACTTGGAATCTGTGTTTGCTTTGTGATATCTAATGGTTCCTACTTGTGACAACCCGAGAATTTAGACAATTTATTAAAATCTTAAATGATTGATTTAAGGTCAAATATTAGACCTAGACAGAAAATAAGTGTATGCGTTTGATGTTATTGGGAAGGAATTCTGAGGATTTCAAAATTCGGTAAAGGATTTAGGTGAATTATTCAGAATTAAGTTTATATGTGTTTATGTTACGTGTTTATGATTATGTATGTATGCGAGAATGTGGTTATGGTCAAGTGTTGACCAGATAAATTATATCTGTGTCAAACCCTAATATTATTTAGAACGACAACGTTCAGTTAGAAAACCCTAACGTCTGATAAGAAAACCTAGAAATTGGTTCTGGAAACCCTAGTTTCAATTAAGAATCAAAACCTAATTCGGATATTAAAAACCCTAGATTGGGAATGCAATGCTATATATAAGGTTTAACGTTATTAATTATAAATTTATTAGGGAAACCCTAATGAATTACTTGAAACCCTAAGTGCTTATTAGAAAACCCTATTACCGGCTATGGAAACCCTAATTACAGTTTCGAGAATTCGTAACCCTAATTCGGGATATTAAAACCCTAAATGGGAAGCTAGAAGATAAGTATAGAGTTTCTATGTTATTAATTGTAAGTATAATTAGGGATAACCCTAATTGATTTATTTGGAAAGCCCTAAATTCTAATGTAAGAAACCCTAACATGCAATTAGAGAAAACCTAATTATTAGCTTATAGAGTGTAATGTTAATTAGGAAGCTTTAACCCTAATTAGCAAGCTTGAATGAGATTAGTAACCTTTACTGTAAATTAGGAAACCCTAATCTAAATTAGAAAACCTAATTTCTAAATTTAAAAGATTATTTTCTATGTAAAATCCTAATTAGTGGATTATAAACTCTAATGACCAATTATGATCCTAATTGTTAAATTAGCAAATTTATTTAGGGTATAATAATCCTAATTGGCAAGCTTAATTTATGATTAAGAAATTTTAATATAATTATCAAACCCTAAACCCTAAGGGTTAAAACCTAGTAGTTGTGGGAAATTACCAAGTTGCCTTGTACCTTATGTGTAAAAAGACCAAACTATCCTTCTTAATATTTTAATGGGATGGAGTGTAGATCTAGCCCTAGTATGTGGTTGGTGACCAACCCTAGCTAGCCATGTGCCTATATCTCACAAATGACTAATCTAGAATTTAAAATGGTAAGGAAATGACATAAGTGCCCTTTTGAGTGTTTTAGTGAGCTAGCTTGTAATTGTGGCCAAAACTTTAGTTGTTCAACCACCTAAACCACTCCTCGACTAAAGATGACAAACAAATCAACCCTTTTCCAGCCATTCATGCATCTAGCAATTGTATATATAGATTAGAGAGAGAGAGAAATTCGTTTGGTTACTAATTTTTGCATAATAACCATCCTTGACTCTCTCAAGCTCTTAACTCCGAAATTATCTAGCATTATAGTCCTAAATCCAAGCCCCACGATCACAAACAACAGATCAGAAGCCAAAAATCAAGAAATCAAAGTTAGAAAAGGTATAAAACCCTAAGCCTAGAAATCCTTTGATTCGATGTTATTTGTTGCAATTGATTGTTTAATGTTGTGTAATAAGATGTTAATTAATGATCTGGGTTGATAAATCAAAGACCCATAACATCAAAGTACACGAATTTGAAGATTTGAGCAAGTTGGAAAAACCGAAAATTTTGGTCTGATAGTCAAATGTCAGTGGCCATAGATCTTTGCTCGATCATGATTTTTGTTGTTTAAAAATTGTTATGTGTAGTCTGATATGTGGTCTTTAATATGCAAAAAGAATCAAGTTCATATTTGTTATAGATTGGGAGTTATAAGTGGTCAAAACCCGTTGACCAAAACTGTCAAGAACACGAACCCAGATTTTTGTAGAACAACTTCTGTGTTCAACTTTGACCGGCCAGATCTTCCTCATGCTTTGATGTTAATGTGTTATGATGCTTTGTAGTTATAGTCCTACATGTTGTCTACACACTTCAATTGATATATCACACAAACAATACACAGATTGCAAGTTATAAAGATCCAAAGTAGGCACCTCGACTGTTCTTCAGTCGAAGAACAGGATTGTCAGAGTTTTTGATGGCCGATATCTCTTAGATTTGATGTTTTTTAGCCATGATGTTTGTTGATAATTGTAGTATTACATGAGTACTATAATCTTGAACTTATAGATTGCCCAGAAACGTTAAGATCAGAGAGTTATTCACGGTCAAACCTACCACCTTCATAACTGCCTTGTCAGTGTTCTTGAGGCTCAAGAACACCTAAGGCGACAGATAAGCGTCGCCAAAGCCTTTAGCGACGGGTTTTGAATTATTTTTAATTTTTGGAAATTCCGAAAATGATTTAAAAATTAGAAAAAATAGTTTTTAATTATTAAAAATACATTTTAAATTCTGAAAAATTATTTTAAAGCTTGAAAAATAGTTTTTAATTATTTTGAGCATATTTCAAAAATATTTAATATTTTTGGAATATAAATGGTATTTATTTATTTAATATTAATATTAGATAAATTATTTAAAAATAGTTTTAATTCATGAAAATCATGAAAAATATATTATGGTGTTAGAAAATATTTGAAGTTATTTTTGATGACTTTTGATATTTTGTGATGAATTTCATTAATATTTATTATTAATGATAATTAGTTTATTTAATGAATATATTAAATAAATTGTGGAAAAATAGATTTAATGCTTTAAAAATCTTATAAAAGCGATTTAAGTGTTATTTTGAGTTATAAAATATAACTTTTGATATTTTTGTTATGAAAATATTAATATTTTAATATTAATAGCGATTATCTGGATAATGGATTTGATTGTTTAAAAATCATAGAAATATGATTTTAAGGTATTAAAAATACTTTGATATATTATAATATTATAATATGATTTTCATTAATATTTAATATTAAATAAATATTAATGATCAAGGAATAATGTGGTATTTACATTAATATCGCTTATTGATTAATATTTTTAATTACTTTAAAAACATTTAAAAGAAGTAATAAAGTATTGAAAATACTTTGAGATATTATAAATATGAAATAATATTGTGGCATGTAATTCATTAATGGTTATTATTAAATAAATATTAATGAAATTAGAATATTAATGGTATTTAATTCATCTAAATATGATGTTAATGATTAGAAAATCATGATAAATGATAATAATTATTTAAAAAATTTATGAGCCTATGGAAAATTATTACATCGACTAGAAAAAATTATCTCGTGATAATTGTTAAGTGTTTAAGCGAGTTTAATTAAACTTAAACTCGAGTATTATTTAACTGGCATAGTCGGGATGTTAGAATGGTGTCGATTTCAACTCGAACTGAAATAGATTGACTTGAGACTAAGTCTTATGTGTTGTATAGACTGATAGGATTATGTGATAATGTGTTTAGGTTATTTATAATGTGATGATATTATTCTAATATTTGGAGATCGGTATTATCAGTATTAGGTCTTCTTGATAAAGCTAAGTTATTTTTGTATCATGTCAACCTTAACGAGTGCAAGTTTGTTTTCTTAACTCTACTAAGAGTGTTTCATTCAGATATGCTTATGGTAAATCGTTCTCGATTACCATGTAGAATTGTACTCTGTACATCTTGTATGTATAAGTCGTGTATGAAAGGTGATCACCTTGATTACCAGTTAATTCCTGGATATATATTGTTCATATGTAATACTTGTTCAAATCAAAGTTTTTGTTCATGCTAATTCACAACTACATTGCGAATTATAGCCACTTTCTTCTTATTCATACTCTTTCAATCATGATATATCCTTAAATTGTATTTAAACTTGTTGGGCAACTTTCATGCTCACCCTTGCTATATCATGATAAAACATTGCGAGATTAAGGTGAATCGTGGGATCTGAGGAAAGTTAAAGATGTTCCACTTAAAGTTAATGTCTTGCGATTAGTTTTGTAATAGTCTTGTGTGATAATGAGGTCATGTGTTAGATAAGTTATAAATTGTGTATAAGTTATGGTTACTCGACCTTGGGGATAGTGTATAATGTTTAATGTATAAACAATTTATGTTTATATCTTCCGCAACAGTTATAGAAATAGCGAACCGGATCCGCGGTGATTCGGGACCCGGATTCGAGGCGCTACACTACTTGTAGTCATGATGTCAAGCTACAATAATATATCAACAGGTTAACATAAAAACATTCAAATCATAAGATCCATGGCAGTCAAACTAGGGTCAGAACACGATTCTTGAAGATCTGGGTTTCCCAGAAATCTTCATCCGGTCAGTTGGTCAACGGTAGTTTGACCATGAATTTCTACGATCCTGTTATAGATCTGGGTGATCTAAAGGTTTTAGTATGCACACCTCATGTCAGACTACAAGAATCAAACAACAACATAACCAAAACATCAAATACCGGCAAGATCTAGAGCTTAGAAAAACTTGTCAGAAACTTTCTGGAAAATCTGGGTTGCCCAGATTCTAGTTATTCATTTCGGTCAACGACCTTTGACTGCTTATACCATTCGATCTACACCTGATATAGACTTGATTCAAGTTCTAGATTGAAGTCATTACAACATACTACCAGTATAAACTCTTAAAACACATAAACAATAAACAAGAAAGGATATAGAGGCCCTGACATTAGGTTGTCAGGCCTTAAATTTCTAGATTTTCAGATTTCAAGAAATGCTCATTTCGAGCACTTTGATGTTATGGATCTGGGATTTCCCAGATCACTTAAAGACACATTAATACATAACTTTAACAAATTAACAACAACATTTAACATCAAATCATCAGATTTCTAAGTTAGGGTTTTTATACCTTTAAAACTTGGATTTTTGAATTCTGATCCATGAATTTGTTCTTGTTAAGCTAAGAGATGATATTATCTTAGCTTATCACTCCTTTTCACTCTCATACCCGAATTTTAGAGAGAGAGGATGGCCTGGGAGAAAATGAGAGTAAAGTGGCCCTTTTCTCTCTCTTTAATTCCAATAAATGGCATGATGCAATGAACCAAGAAGTTGTTAGGTGTTCAACATTGGCTGATTCAAGGTGTGTGGTTGTTACTCAAGAGATGTGGCTTCATTTGTGACCATAATACTTTTTTTAACATAAAAGTTAAGGGAGGGTATTTTGGTCTTTTTGCACACAATTTTTATTCTAAAATTATCATTTGTTGCAAACCCTTAGGGTTTGACAATTAGGGTTTAACCCTTAGAGTTAAAACCTAAGCTTTCCATAATTCACATTTTAGGATTTCTAAATTAGGGTTTTCAAAAATAAAAATTATCATTTTTAAATTATAATTAGAGTTTCCTAATTACAGTATACTTTCCTAATCACATAAGGGCTAACACAAATTAGGATTAATATTTCCTAATTAAGATTGCTAGTTTAGCAATTAAATCCATAATTGTACATTAGGGTTCTTGACAGAATAATTAGGGTTTAAAAATTTGAAAATAGGGTTTGCTAATTAATTAAGCTTTACCCTAATTACTATATAATTAATAACACTTAAGCAATATAATCATCCTTTAAGTTCCCAGATCAGGGTTTCAAATACCCAAAATTTGAAATTAGAGTTCCCATATTTGATATTAGGCTTTCTAATAAGCAATTAGGGTTTCAAGTAATTCGTTAGGGTTTTCCCTAATAAATTATAATTAATGACGTTAAACCTTATACACAGTATTTAAATTCCAGAATTAGGGCTTTAAATTCTGAATTAGGGTTTCGGATTCCCAGAACTGAAATTAGGGTTTTAGAACCGATTTCTAGGGTTTCTTATCAGACGTTAGGGTTTTTTAACTGAACGTCGACGTTCTAAATAATATTAGGGTTTGACTCTGATAAGATTTATCTGGTCAACCCTTGACCTTTAACCACATACTGTGCACACATAATACCATATTCACATAACATAAACACATATACACTAAATCCTGAATAATTCACCTAAATCCTTCATAGAATTTTGAAATTCTCAAAATTCCTTCCTAAAAATATCAAACGCATACACTTATTTTCTGTCTAGGTCTATTATTTGACCTTAAATCAATCATTTAAGATTTTACTGAATTGTCTAATTTCTCGAGTTGTCACAATAAAACCTACTATCTTCTATGATTTAAAAAGATATTCATCAACTTTATCACTGAGACTCAGCTTAATAAATAAACCACATCATCCTTGCACCACGGCCAAGGATATTCATGTAATCATCAATGGTCATGATTATACCAAATAATCCCTAGTCATAATCATACCAACAACTGTCCACCAATGAACTACAGGCCAATGAGGACTTTTACCACATCATTCGTCATATTACTACATGACTATACCGAATAATTCACGGTCATAATCATCATACAAGTCCATCTATGCACGTAAGCCAAAGATGATTTTAATCACAATATAAGCATGAGGATGATGACAATGACATAATAATTCAATAAAACAAGTTTAAGGATAAATTTTAAAGGTTTATAATTTAATTTATCCAGAAATCAATTATGTACAAATTTTCAACATGATACTTCTTTGTGGAGTAAAATTCAAGAATGCTCCGAAGAATATTTCCATAAAAAGATACTAGATGAAGCACAAATATCAAGGATATTCCACTAATTTCATGGAGTATAGAAGCCAAAACTTTAACCAAATCAGTATCATAGAATATATAAAACTGTAAATGGATTTTCGCCCGCCATGCGGTAATCCATGTAGACAAATCATTTCCACAATTTAATAAGGAATGAATATGAATGATCATTCACTATGCATGTGGTAATCCACATAGATAGGTTATTCCAACAGAATAATAAAGAATGGAATAACAAAAGAATTCACCATGAATGCGATAGACAGCACAGACAGGTTATTCCAACAAAATAATTAATAATGGAACCAGGTCATGCGTAATACGCACCGACAGGATATTTCAACAGAATAATAAAGAATGGAATAATAGAAGAATTCACTATGCATGCGATAGACCGCACAGACAGGTTATTCCAACAGAATCATAAATAATGGAACCAGGTCATGCATAATACACACCGACATGATATTCCAACAGAATAATAAAGAATGGAATAACAGAAGAATTCACCATTCATGCGATAGACCGCACATACAGGTTATTCCAACAGATTAATAAATAATGGAACCAGGTCATGCGTAATCCGCACAGACAGGATATTCCAACACAATAATAAATAAATATGGAATAACAAAAGAATTTCACCATGTATGCGGTACTTTGCATAGACAGGTTATTCCAACATAATAATAAAGAATGGAAAAAATAGAAGCTCTCTTCAATAATGATATCCCTTACCTTAGAAAGAAACTGGATACTGGAGTAGAGAGGTAACAGACTTCTCTTCTTATTTCTCTCTATAATAATTGTTCTATAGCTTTAGTGAATTGGTGAGAAATGAAGGAAGAATGAGCTTCTATTTATAGGAAAATATAGTTTCGATAATTGCACGTTTTGGGGCTCGAAATATTACAATATAATACCTTCCTCTTTTTCTTCATTTTTAATTTAGTCCTGCAAGTATTATCAAACTTGCACCACCTCCCCTAATAGTAAATAATGTGAATCAATAGTTCTAGACATGTGAAAATACGAATTACAGTATAGTACCTCCATCTATACCTCCATTTTTAACTTAGTCATGCAAGTATTATCAATCTTGCACTAACTCCCCTAATAGTAAATGAATGTGAATCAATAGTACACACATGTGAACAAATAGTTATAATCATGTGAATTAATAGCAATTAATTGCTCATTTATCCGATTAATTACCCGATTGATCAGTATAACTTCCAGACATCAATTAATATCGAAATAAATTCGATTTCCACTAGCACTATAATTCCAACACAATGGAACTATCAAATTCATCTTTAATCAATATGAACTTATTCATCATTAATATTATAACTCACAATATTTAACCAGGTCATTCCCAGGAAAGAGGGGCTTTCCGATAAGAATTTCTCCTTATTGGCTCGCAATTAGATGACCAAACCTCTTTTTGACAGAACTTCTAGACATTGTAAATATTGCAATTTAATAATATGAATAACTTTGTCATCTCAATTATTGATTTAATAATATATCATATTATGCAAATGATACTGTGACAATAATCGAATCAATAATACACTACAAAAAAATAGGTCATTGGCGACGGCCTCATTAGCGACGACATAATCCCCGTCGAGATTAACCTAATTATCAACGACCTAGCCGTCGCCAATGTATCCTGTCGATAATGACCCTTCCCGGGTCTAATTTTGGTGGGAAATTTTTCGCGGGCGTGGGAAAAGTCATTGGCGACGGACTTGCCGCCACTAGTGCCATAAAGAATGAGGCATAGATGATGGGGTTACTCTCGACGGCTATGCCGTCGAGAATGAGTCTTGTTTTAAACCCTGGACTCCACGGGAAAGACTACTTTTCTTTTCCCTCCTCTGCTATACCTTCCGGCCGGAGACTCTCTCCCCCTCTTGCCACCTCCGGCGAATTTGAGCTTTATTAAGGTGAGCTTCCCCTCCGGCGCCAACTCTCTCCCCCCTCCTGCCACCTCCGGCGACTCTCCCCCTCTGCCATACATTCCGTCGACCCTCCCCCTCTCCTGCCATACCTCCGGCGACTCTCCCCATCTCCTTCCGGTCAGCTCCAGCTCTCTTTCTTCTTTACTCCTGTTTTCCCACAACTTGCAATAGGTATGATTTCGTTATTCTTATTTTGTTGGAAGTAATTATCTGATTTTATTTTTTAAAAAGTTTTAGGCATGTTTGCTTTAATCTAATTGTGTTAGTAGCTAATTAATATCATTGTTTGCTTTAATATAGGAAAGTTTTTATGAGATATTGATATGTTAATGCACTTGAATTGATTTCCAGTCACTAATCTCATTTTAACCCCACTCCTTGATGAAAAATTGTATGTGTGTATGTATAAGAGTATATGTATGTGTGTATGTATAAGAGTATACCATTGCTTTAACATATGTTGCCCTGTATATGTTGTATTTTTATCTATTTGAATTTATTATTTTTGTATTAACTTAAAGGCTGGATCTCTCGCGTTTGAGAGGGGTTTAATTTCAATTTGGGCATCTGGGTATTGTTATTTTTTGCTATCTTTAGTGGGTTTTAGTTGAAATGCTTGTTTTGGTTTGTTGGATTTGATGGGTTTATTTGAGGTTTCTTATTGTTGATCTAAACTGCCTTTCTGGGTTTGCTTAAAATTTTGTACTTGTGGTTTTTTCACTGCTCTCATGTTTGGTCCAAGACAATGGAGAGTTTTATGGCTAGATTTTTTTCTTCGCTAGCATTGACTTTTATAGCTTAGAACAAATAATATGAAGAACCTTCTAAAGAAACTTCATATCATGTCCAACCAGTCTGAAGATTTAGAAGGCTCTCCTACTTCATCAAAGAGCAATAGGTTGAGTGATGTTTCCTCACCTGAGAGGTTTTTGTAGTCTCAGCCCCATCATAATTCGAAATGTGTGTTTTTGTTTGATTCCAAATAAGTTTTAATTGTTTCTCCTTTTTAAAGACTGTGTGGGTAAGAACCATTGTTTACAATAAAAATTTGATAGTAAGTGTGAGTTTTTATATCTGCATGCCCTCTCTTGACATACTGACGAATATTAGTTTGTTGTGGATAGATTTGATTTGATTTTAACTGATTTATATGTAACATGTAATATACAGATGGTCCATTAAACTGCAAGCATATTCAAAAACAATATTTATTTGTTTTTTTCCTATTTGAGGGTGGCCGGGTTAAAGAAATTTACCAGCTCATTATGCTTTCACATGTGCATATTTTCATGTAGTTTAGGAAGCTTAGAAACTCGTTTGAGATTCACTTAGTAGGAGTGGATCTCAAATAGTCCCCGTTTTGGGACTGTTCTTGTATGTTTCGATCTCACTTAGGTTGGTGTTAACGACTTGAGCACGTCTTTATATTTTTTGAATTTTCGATCAGTATATATCTCTTGATGTTCTTCGGGTGCATATTTAGACTACGATGTGTTTGTCTATTTTGTGTACTTGAAGATCATGGGGAGGTGTTGCCAAAATTTCTGAAAAATTTAAAGATGTGTTCAAGTTGTTGGCATCAATGAGGCGACACATTCGGGAATGGGATAGAAGCCTGGCCCGTTAGAGTGGGAGATGAAGTTAGAAAACTCATAAGCTTGCATATACATTAACTTGGAGACTTGATTATGTTTGTCTAACTTTCCATATATATAGTAGACAGTTGTCCGAGATGTCTATTGATCGAAGTTGTCTGTTAACTCGCCAACACTTAGGCAAAAAGTCAAAAAATAGGTCAAAACCCGCCTCGGTCATCTGAACGCCACGCAAACACACACGTAGCACATAGTAGGTATTAGACACGCGTTAGAACTTATGGGACTTGATTCCGATATACAAAATCCGAGTTATCGCCCTGTTTGCAAAACTCGCCAACACTTAGGCAAAAAGCCGAAAAATAGGTCAAAACCCGCCTCGGTCATCCGAATGTCATGCAAACACACACGTAGTACTGAGTACGTATTAGACACGCGTTAGAACTTACGAGACTCGATTCTGATATACGGAATCTGAGTTATTGCCCAGTTTGCAAAACTCGCCAACACATAGGCAAAAAGCCAAAAAATAGGTCAAAACCCGCCTTGGTCGTCCAAATGCCACACAAACACACACGTAGTACCGAGAGTATTAGACATGCGTTAGAACTTACGAGACTCGATTCCGATATATGGAATCCGAGTTATCCCCTAGTTTGCAAAACTCGCCAACACTTAGGTAAAAAGCCGAAAAATAGGTCAAAACCCGCCCCGATCGTCCGAATGCCATGCAAGCACACACATAGCACCGAGTAGGTATTAGACACGCATTAGAACGTACGGGACTTGATTCTGATATACGGAATCCGAGTTATCGCCCAGTTTGCAAAACTCGCCAACACTTAGGCAAAAAGCCAAAAAACAGGTCAAAACCCGCCTCGGTCATCCGAACACCACGCAAACACACACGTAGCACCGAGTAGGTATTAGACATGCGTTAGAACTTATGGGACTCGATTCCGATATACGAAATCCGAGTTATTGCCCAGTTTGCAAAACTCGCCAACACTTAGGCAAAAGCCGAAAAATAGGTCAAAACCCGCCTCGGTCGTCCAAACGCAACGCAAACACACACATAGCACCGAGTAGGTATTAGACATGCGTTACAACTTATGGGACTTGATTCCGACATACAGAATCCAAGTTAAGTCCCAGTTTGCAAAACCCGCCAACACTTAGACAAAAAGCTGAAAAAGAACCCAAAACCCGCCCCGGCCGTCCAGTTGACACGCGAACACAGGAAATAGCACCGTATGGGCAATAGACACGCGTTACAACTGACAGGACTTGATTCCGATATACGGAGCCCGAGTTCGAGTCACATCCGCCTAACTTAAAGAACATAAACTAAAATAATGTAAATATGCTTTCATTTTGATTTTGTTATTAATTTTTAATTTTGTAGGGTCTGGCTGACAAGACTCGTGGAGGTGGAGGTGGAGGTGGAGGCAAACGTGATGATGGCCGAAATGATGATGACGGCCTCCTCCAAAAGATATAGGCGATGACCGTTGAGTTGATGATGAGCAGCCTCCTCCAGTACAGGGCGATGATCGTTTAGTTGATGACGAGCAGCCTCCTCCAGTACAGGGTGATGACCGCCAACTCGATGACATGGAGACAGGCGACGGGTTGTAGTTAGTTTAGTTTATGTTATATTTTGAGTTTCATGTATGTATTTGTACATTTTTTGAGTTGTACCGATGACTATTATATTTTTTATCTATATATTTGATTTGGGTTACTAGTTTATAACAGGTATAGTTTTGATTTGATGGTTGTTATTAGTTTATAACAGTTGTATATTTGTAAATGAACAGGGAAATTTTGAAATTTTAAAAAAAAATTCAAAATATATGTAGTCATTGCCGACGGGGGTAATGGCGATGGCTATGCCGTCACCAATGACATATAGCGACAGACATGAGATTAAGGTCATTGCCGACGGCGTCTAAGGCATTGCCGACGGCTATGCCATCGGTAATGAGTTTTTCCCTCAAAAAATCTATGGGGTCTTTGCCGATGACCTTGTCGTCGGTATCGCCGTCGGTAGTGACATTATGTCATCGCCAATGACCCCCGTCGGTAATGACAATGATGCCAACGACTGTCGACGGGAGCCAGTGGCGACGACCTGTGGGGCGACGGTTGTGCCGATGGCAATGCCCATCGCCAATGACCTCAATGCCGACGGCACTATGGTCATTGGTGACGGCATAGCTTGTCGGCAATAACTAGTTTTCTTGTAGTGATATGAGAGATATGATGCAGCAATTACTGTAGCAATAATTGAGTATAACTGAGTGACTTCTCACGTAAGCATCAATAATCAATACCGTGTGCTACTATGCAACCACGCAGCGACATCTTTTTCTTTTACTACCGAGTAGTTCAACAGTTTTAACGGTAACACTTTCGTCGTTATTTTTATAAAAAGATAATTCTGTCATTTTCTAACTACTACAATACTTCCGTTGTGGGGTCCACCAATGATTGTGCCGTCATACGAATATTCCCTGTTAAAACAAATATTCCCCAAACAATCGAATATTATATAACCACTTGCTTACTTTGCAAAATTTGTAAATATTACCTACAACTATAACATTATATCAAATCCACGCCATAATATTCAAAAATATATTTCGAGAAAATTATTCTTTATTCATAAAAGTTAGGTCTAACAACCATCATCAATTAATTAATATAATCATTAATTAATCCTCATTATTAAATAATTAATCTACCACACATCAATTAACAACTAATAGTATACTACAACAACAATTAACAATTAATATTACGTAATTGCTCATCTTATAATTTCTTTGCCGATTAACATTACTATTAGTATTTCCCATTACCGTGTCACACAAGGCTTTCAACGAGTTTACCACAAACTCCACGTATTCTCAATTATTCAATTATTTAATATAATTGAGTTATCTCATTTCATAACACAAAATTGTTCATATTCAAATAAATATTCATTTCCATTAATATATTTATTTAATAATATGCGTAAATTCTCGGGTATTACACACCCTGGTGATACCTTCCACACTTTGGCTATCCCCCACCTTCTTCTTAAATTCTCCTTGAAACTTCCCCACTTAGTTGTTGAGATTCTTATTCATGTTGTTATTCTCCCACTTCTTTTTTCCTAAGTTGCTACATCCACTGCTACTTCCTCCTCGGTTCTCTCCACCGGTGCTCCTTCTCTTCTTCTCTTTGTTATACAAACTTAAAGCTTCACTTCCTCCTTCTGCAATAATAGCCTTCTCCAACAATGTTGTAAAAGAATCAATCTGAAGAACCGATACCTTGTTAAACAACTAAGGCTTCAGTCCTTGTTCAAAACGTCTAGCTTTCCTCTCTTCGTCTACCACTTTGTGAGACCCCAGATTTTACGAATAAAGATTTAATTTTCTCAAAATATTTTTTTCAAAATTTTGGTGTGGATTTGAGATAACATTATAGTTGTGGATAATATTTATACATTTTACAAAGTACGCAAGTTGTTATATAATATTTGATTGGTCGGGGAATATTTGTTTTAACATGGAATATTCGTACGACGGCACAATAATTGGTGGAACCCATAACAGAATTATTGTCGGATTGAGAAAACGACAAAAATATTTTTATGAAAAAAACGACGGAAGTTTTACCGTTAAAACTGTTGAACTACCCGGTAGTAAAAATACAGTAATACGCGTGGTTGCATAGTAGCACACCAGTATTGATTATTGATGCTTACGTGAGAAGTCACTCAGTTATACTCAATTATTGCTATAGTAATTGCTGCATCATATCTCTCATATTATTGATTCGATTATTGTCACAGAATCATCTGCATTATATGATATATTATTAAATCAACAATTGAGACGACAAAGTTATTCATATTATTAAATTGCAATATTTACAATGTATAAAAGTTCTGCCAAGGAGAGGTTTGGTCACCTAATTGCGCGCCAATAGGGAGAAATCCTTATTGGAAAGCCCACTCTTTCCTGGGAACGACTTGGTTTTTAAATATTGTGAGTTATGATATTAATGATGAATGTTATTATAATCAAATTTGAGTTCAGAGTTGAATTTGGAGACGCGGACGTGATATTTGACTCCGAAACGATGAAATTAGTAGAAAAAGACTATAAACACAAAATTTTCCGAGGTTGACTTTTGGGTCAAAAAAGTCAATAGTTGACTTTTTTGGAAAAAGTCAAACTTTGAAATTTCAAAAATGAAATTTTTGAGAAAAATATTTCCATTGTGTTGGGATTGTTAATGTTAGTGGAAATTGACATTTATTTCGATAGTAATTGATGTCTGGAAGTTATATTGACCAACAGGGTAATTAATCGGGTATATGAGCAATTAATTACTACCAATTCACATGCTCATATAACTATTTGTTCACATGTGTGTACTATTGAATCACATTCTTATACTATTAGGGGAGGTTGTGCAAGATTGATGATACTTACATGACTAAGTTAAAAATAGAGGTATAGATGGAGGTACTATACTGTAATTAATTTTTTTCACATGTTTAGAACTATTGAGTCACATGATTTACTATTGATTCACATGATTTACTATTAGGGGAGGTAGTGCAAGTTTGATAATACTTGGATGACTAAATTAAAAATGAAAGAAAAGTTGGAGGTATTGTACTGTAATATTTCGAGCCCCAAAACGTGCAATTATCGAAACTATATTTTCCTATAAATAGAAGCTCATTCTTCCTTCATTTCTCACCAATTCACAAAAGCTATAGAGCAATTATTATAGAGAGAAATTATAGAGAGAAAGAAGAAGAGAAGTCTGCTACATTTCTATTCTAGTATCCAGCTTTATTCTAAGGTAAGGGATATTATTTGTTGTACCTGTAAGGGGTATTATTTTTTTGTATTCATGAAGAGAACTTTTGTTATTCTATTCTTTATTATTATGTTGGAATAACTTGTTTATGCGAAGTACCACATACATGGTGAACTTCTTCTGTTATTCCATTCTTTATTATTATGTTGGAATAACCTGTATATGCAAAATACTGCATACATGGTGAAATTCTTCTATTATTCCATTCTTTACTATTCTGTCAGAATATCCTGTCTGTGCATTTTACGCCGGACCTGGTTCTATTATTTATTATTCTATCGGAATATCCTATCTGTGTGTTTACGCCGGACCTGGTTCCATTATTTATTATTCTGTTGGAATATCCTGCTTGCATGTAATTTTTTGCCCGACTCGTTCCGTTTCTTTATTATTATTCTGTTGGGAATAACCTGTATGTGCGGTCTCTATCGCATGCATGGTGAATCCTTCTATTATTCCATTATTTATTATTCTATTAGAATAACCTGTCTATGTGAATTACCACATGCATGGTGAATGATCATTTGTATTCATTCCTTATTAAATTGTGGAAATGATCTGTTTACGTTGATTATGATGAGAGTCATAATAAAAGCATTGGACTGATGAAAATCATGGGTATATGTTGTATTAGTAAGTGTTATGATGATTTATGTTGGTTATTATGTGAAAACAATGAAAGTTTCTTAGAAATCACAAAGGGTTGAAAAATCAGGTTTTGATAAAAACGGAACATGAAATTCAATTGACCATATCTCATATTATATTTTGAATTTTTGAGTGTGGTCAAGTCCTAGAGTTAGATCTATGAGTTTTATAACTTATCCATGTGGAATCATTGGAAAAGGTGTTCTAGATTTTTGTGTGAACTATTTTTAGCAAAGGAATCCAAAGCTACAAAAGAGGAAAATGCTACCGCCTGAAAACTTAAAGAAATTTATTTTACCACTTAAATTATGAGAAAAATTCTGGCCTTTTGGGACATGAAAGTATATGGTATAAAGAACATCCTGTCTAAAAATGAACTCATTCCGACTTAAAATGAGCAAGTTATGACATTTCAATATTTAGGTTTTTTTGACAAAAAATGGTATAACTGGAGTTCTATAACTCCGATGACCATGAAATTTAAACTGAAAGCTCACGGTAACATGTGTAAGATCCTTCCAAGATTTGGAAATTTCTGGAGTTAAACTTGAGGTAGCTAATTTCTTAAGAAATTAATTAGAAATTGATTTTTGAAAAATAGTAAATGAATTTTAAAAATTCCGAGAAAAATATATGTTCATATTGGGACTATATTCTGCTAAATCCCAGAAAAGAAATATTTTTGGAACTAATTTGGTATTTTTCATGAAAATAGTTTAGTTACGAACATATGAGTTAAATATGTTATGTGAAGTAACAAAGTTGGAAAATAGGATTTTATGGCTTGGAAATCCTATATAAGGTATATGCAGATTTTTGATAAGGGATTTGATCATTGGTGATGAAATCTTATAAGTATGAAATTTTTGAATGATTAAATGCATTATTTGGTAAAGTATAAACAATTGAAATAAATTGTTTATAAGTTTAAGACGTGATTAAAATATTGTTATGATATTAATAATATTAGATTATGAATTTATTATGTGATTGATAATATTTGGATAAATTTAAAGTCTTTAATATTTATCCTTCTTTTTAGTTGATTAATGTTTATATCATTGTCATCATCCTCATGCTTATATGGTGATAAAAGTTATCTTGGCTTACGTGTAAAGATGGACTGTTGGTTGTTGGTTTTATAGTTGTATATCTTTGGCTTACGTGCAGAGATGAACTTGGCATGATTATGACTAGGGATTATTTAGTATAGTCATGACCACTGATGATTTATTGAATATGTTTGGCCCATAGTACATGAATGATTCGAAGATGTGGTTTATTTATTAAGCTGAGTCTCAGTGATAAAAATTGATGAAAAACCTTTTTAAATCATAGAAGATAGTAGATTTTATTCTCTACTTGACTTTTCTAATGGATTGCTTGTTCCACTGTAGTTAAACTTGATGTCTATTGTATTTTATCAGTTTAACATTATTGAAGACTAATGATAATTTATTCTGCATTATCTTAGTCATAATATTTCTTACTGGGCTAGTTGAGCTCACCCTTTCTTTCACTATTCTCTTCAGGAAATGAGAACGTAGCCTTAACTAGTCTGGGAACGGAGTGATTGGTCCGTGATGATAGCATTAGTAGTCCTTACTATTCTGTTAAATAGTGTGACAATAAATGTAATGAGGACTTCATTGGGTGTGGATATTGTCTAGATGACAATATTCTTATTAAAACTCTCAGTTTATATTTTGTCGTATTTTACACGACAGCTGTATTATTAAGTTAAATTTGAATTCTGTACCATGTATTTGGCGACTCAAGATGGGTGATGAATACCTAATTTTGGGGGCGTCACAATTGGTATCAAAGCTTAGGGATATGATCCCTGACTGAGATGTGAGATAAGAACTAGAAGGGGAGAGACGGGGAATTCCTTCGCTAGTATGACCTACCTAAGTTTATTTGGTATTTAATTGGCCGGTCAGAGTATAGGGATAATATGTTATATGTCAATTAACTCTTGTTTTGTGGCAGTGTTTGAAGATGGCAGCAGAAAATGTTAGCAATGGAGTGAATGAGACCATTGAGACACCTTTAATCACTAACCACGTTAATGTGATGTCAGACGAAGAAGAAATTAGAGATAACTACGTGGTGAGTGAAGAACTAATAGTTGCACCTTTTGCTAGTCGTGAGGTAGCAATTGAGAGAGTGAGGAAGAAGAGGAACCTGAGGAAAATTTATTAGAAGAATTTTATGATCAAAATTTAGAATTACACAATCGTATTCATGAGTTAGAAGAGCAGGCGGAAGAACGGTAGCAAAGAGATGCAACAATTCAAAATTGTGTTACCCGATGTGCGATGCTTGAACAGAAGCACTCTTTGGCAGAGTATAAGATATTAGAGCTGGAATCTGAGAATGCTTTGATCAAAGATTTGATGAAAGCAGAAACAACTGAACGAAGGAGAATAGATGATGCGTGGGTAAAAGCCGCACGACGCATGATATTGTCTAAAAAGACGTCCGATCCAATAAAGGCAAAATAGATGAAATGGATTTTGCTTTTTGGACAACAATTGGGAGAATCCAACATCGAATTCGGAATTACCCTGTGCAGAGTGGTCAACCCCAATTCGATATGGATCGGAGAATAATGATTCAAATCATGAATCAGGAATGTGACGAAGCACTTCAGGGTGGAATGTACCCTATAGCAAAGTCAAATCTGGTAGTTTAAGTGAGAGCGTTTGTCAAGAAACCCGAACGAAGTTATTATGGGTAAGTTAATTATAAACTCTTGCGAAGTCTATATCTTATCCGATACTAGTTCTACCCACTCTTGTATTTCACCTAGTTGTGTTCAACGTTTAAATTTGACTCCTGAGAAGTTAGACTTTGACTTATTGGTTGAAACTTCGTTAGGAGAAACTTTCCTTACCTCCACTGTTTATAAATCTTGTTTCAAATTGACACTTTCACGTTACCTGTCAATCTTATCTCTTTGAAAATACTTGCCTTTGATGTGATTTTAGGAATCGATTGATTAACTACTCATCATATTTATATTTTGTTGAAAGTCATCTATGGCCTGTAGTGCATAGATGGACTTGGTATGATTATGACCAGGGATTATTTGGTATAATTATGACCGTAATGTTACAAATGATGTGGTAAAAGTCATCTTTGGCCCGTAGTGCATAGATGGGCTTGGTATGATTATGACCAGGGATTATTCGGTATAATCATTACCGTAATTAAAAACACGAATATCCTTAGCTCGTAGTGCATGGATAACTCGTGGTCGTGATACTATTAAGCTGAGTCTCAGCATTATTGGTTTTGTAGTTGTATATCTTTGGCCTGTAGTGCAAAGATAAACTGTTGATTATTGGTTATACAGTTGGCCTGTAGTGCAAAGATGAACTGTTGATTATTGGTTATACAGTTGGCCTATAGTACAAAGATGAATTGTTAATGAATATCTTTGGCCGTATTGCAAAGATGAATTTAATGTTTTCGACGATAAAGGTATTCAAGGTATCCTCACCTCTTCGTCATACCAAGTACGTATATAAATTTTGAGGGCGAAATTTCACAAGGAGGGGAGATTGTGAGACCCCAGATTTTACGAATAAAGATTTAATTTTCTCGAAATATTTTTTTCAAAATTTTGGTGTGGATTTGAGATAACGTTATAGTTGTGGGTAATATTTATAAATTTTACAAAGTACTCAAGTTGTTATATAATATTCGATTGGTCGGGGAATATTCGTTTTAACAGGGAATATTCGTGACGACGCAGCACAATCATTAGTGGACCCCATAACTTGAATTATTGTCGATCGAGAAAACGACAAAAATATTTTTATAAAAATAACGGCGGAAGTTTCTTGTTAAGACCGTTGAACTACCCTTAGTAGTAAAAGTACAAAGAATATGCGTGGTTGCATAGTAGCACACGGTATTGATTATTGATGCTTACGTGAGAAGTCACTCAGTTATACTCAATTATTGCTATAGTAATTGCTGCATCATATCTCTTATATTATTGATTCGATTATTGTCACAATATCATCTACATTATATGATATATTATTAAATCAATAATTGAGACGACAAAGTTATTCATATTATTAAATTACAATATTTACAATGTCTAGAAGTTCTGTCAAGGAGAGGTATGGTCACCTAATTACGCGTCAATAGGGAGAAATCCTTATTGGAAAGCCCCCTTTTTCCTGGGAACGACCTGGTTGTTAAATATTGTGAGTTATGATATTAATGATGAATGTTATTATAATCGAATTTGAGTTCGGAGTTGAATTTGGAGACGCGGACATGATATTTGAGTCCTGAATGATGAAATTAGTAGAAATAGACTATAAACACAAAATTTTGCGAGGTTGAGTTTTTGGTCAAAAAAGTCAACAGTTGACTTTTTCAGAAAAAGTCAAACTTCAAAATTTCAAAAATGAAATTTTTGAGAAAAAATTTTGCATTGTGTTGGGATTGTTAGTGTTAGTGGAAATCGACATTTATTTCGATAGTAATTGATGTCTGGAAGTTATATTGACCAACCTGGTAATTAATCGGGTAAATGAGCAATTAATTGCTACTAATTCACATGCTCATATAACTATTTGTTCACATGTGTGTACTATTGAATCACATTCTTATACTATTAGGAGAGTTGGTGCAAGATTGATGATACTTGCATGACTAAGTTAAAAATGGAGGTATAGATGGAGGTACTATACTGTAATTAATTTTTTTCACATGTTTAGAACTATTGAGTCACATGATTTACTATTGATTCACATGATTTACTATTAGGGGAGGTGGTGCAAGTTTGATAATACTTGGATGACTAAATTAAAAATGAAAGAAAAGTTGAAGGTATTGTACTGTAATATTTCGAGCCCCAAAACGTGCAATTATCGAAACTATATTTTTCTATAAATAGAAGCTCATTCTTCCTTCATTTCTCACCAATTCACAAAAGCTATAGAGCAATTATTATAGAGAGAAAGAAGAAGAGAAGTCTGCTACATTTCTATTCTAGTGTCCAGCTTTATTCTAAGGTAAGGGATATTATTGTACCTGTAAGGGGTATTATTTCTTTTGTATTCATGAAGAGAACTTCTGTTATTCCATTGTTTATTATTATGTTGGAATAACTTATTTATGCGAAGTACCGCATACATGGTGAACTTCTTCTATTATTTCATTCTTTATTATTATGTTGGAATAACCTGTATATGCAAAATACTGCATACATGGTGAAATTCTTCTATTATTCCATTCTTTACTATTTTGTTTAATATCATGTCCTGTATGCTTTTCACGGCGGACCGATTCCATTATTTATTATTCTGCTTAATATTCTGTCATGACGCTTACGTTCTGGCCGGACTGGTTCCATTATTTATTATTCTGTGGAATATCCTCCTTGGTGCAATTTTTGCACGACTTCGTTCCGCTTCTTTATTATTCTATTGGAATATCCTCGCTTGTGCGGATCACGCCGACCTTGCCTCTATTCTTTATTATTACATTGGGAATAACCTATCATGCAGGTCTCTCTATCGCATGCATGGTGGATCCTTCTGTTATTCCATTCTTTATTATTCTGTTGGAATAACCTGTCTATGTGAATTACCACATGCATGGTGAATGATCCTTTGTATTCATTCCTTATTAAATTGTGGAAATGATCTATTTACGTTGATTATGATGAGAGTCATAATAAAATCATTGGACTGATGAAAATCATGGGTATATGTGGTATTAGTAAGTGTTATGATGAGTTATGTTGGTTATTTTGTGAAAACAATGAAAGTTTCTCAGAAATCACAAAGGGTTGAAAAATCAGATTTTGGTGAAATCGGAACATGAAATTCAATTGACCATATCTCATACTATATTTCGAATTTTTGAGTGTGGTCAAGTCCTAGAGTTAGATATATGAGTTTTATAACTTATCCATGTGGAATCACTGGAAAAGGTGTTCTAAATTTTCGTGTGGACTGTTTTTAGCAAAGGAGTCCAAAGTTGCAAAAGAGTAAAATGCTACTGCCCAGAAACATTAAGGGGCTGTTTTGGCCACTTAAATTATGAGAAAAATTCTGGCCTTTTGGGACATGAAAGTATATGGTATAAAGAACATCCTATTAAAAAATGACCTCATTCCGACTTAAAATGAGCAAGTTATGACCATTTCAATATTTAGGTTTTTCCCATAAAAAACGCTATAACCAAAGTTCTATAACTCCGATGACCATGAAATTTAAACTGGAAGCTCACATTAACATGTGTAAGATCCTTCCAAGATTTGGGAATTTCTGGAGTTAAACTTGAGGTAGCTAATTTCTTAAGGAATTAATTAGAAATTGATTTTTGAAAAATAGTAAATGAATTTTAAAAATTCCAAGAAAAATATATGTTTATATTGGGACTATATTCTGCTAAATCCCAGAAAAGAAATATTTTTGGAACTTATTTGGTATTTTTCATGAAAATGATTTAGTTACGAACATATGAGTTAAATATGTTATGTGAAGTAACAAAGTTGTAAAATAGGATTTTATGGCTTGGAAATCCTATATAAGGTATATGCAGATTTTTGATAAGGGATTTGATCATTGGTGATGAAATCTTATGAGTATGACATTTTTGAATGATTAAATGCATTATTTGGTAAAGTATAAACAATTGAAATAAATTGTTTATAAGTTTAAGACATGATTAAAATATTGTTATGATATTAATAATATTTGATTATGAATTTATTATGTGATTGATAATATTTGGATAAATTTAAAGTCTTTAATATTTATCCTTGTTTTCAGTTGATTAATGTTTATATCATTGTCATCATCCTCATGCTTATATGGTGATAAAAGTTATCTTGGCTTACGTGCAAAGATGGACTGTAGATTATTGAATTGTATATCTTTGGCTTACGTGCAAAGATGGACTGTTGGTTGTTGGTTTTATAGTTGTATATCTTTGGCTTACGTGCAGAGATGAACTTGGCATGATTATGACTAGGGATTATTCAGTATAGTCATGACCACTGATGATTTATTAAATATCCTTGGCCCGTAGTACATGAATGATTCGAAGATGTGGTTTATTTATTAAGCTGAGTCTCAGCGATAAAAATTGATGAAAAACCTTTTTAAATCATATAAGATAGTAGATTTTATTCTCTACTTGACTTTTCTAATGGATTGCTTGTTCCGCTGCAGTTAAACTTGATGTCTATTGTATTTTATCAGTTTAACATTATTGAAGACTAATGATAATTTATTCTGCATTATCTTAGTCATAATATTTCTTACTGGGCTAGTTGAGGTCACCCTTTCTTTCACTGTTCTCTTCAGGAAATGAGAACATAGCCGGAACTAGTTGGGAAACGGAGTGACGGTCCAGATGATAGCATTAGTAGTCCTCACTATTCTGTTAAATAGTGTGACAATAAATGTAATGAGGACTCCATTGGGTGTGGATATTGTCTAGATGACAATATTCTTATTAAAACTCTCAGTTTATGTTTCGTCGTATTTTACACGACAGCTTTATTATTAAGTTAAATTTGAATTTTGTACCATGTATTTGGCGACTCAAGATGGGTGATGAATACCTAATTTTGGGGGCGTCACACACTTTTTACCTCTATCTTATTTCTCATGCTCTTCGGGAAATAATTCTCGAAGAACAGAGTCTTAAACCTCTCCCAAGTGACTATCCCTTCTCCTGCTTTCTGTTGATTCGCCTCCCACCAGTAGTTCGCTTCTCCTTTCATCATGTATGTTACAAATGTCGTCTTCTAGTCTTCACCAACACGAGCGATGGTGAAAGCCTTATCCATCTCTTTGATCCATGTCTAAGCCACGATCAGATTGGTCGTTCCTATAAATTTTGGTGGTCCTACACTCCTAAAATCCTTAAATTTTGTGACTTGAACCACTTGGGGAACGGGTGGTACTGGTTCATTTCTTCCCCTCAGAGCTTCTCCTAATAAATCTACAAGTCTTTGTATCGGATCTACTGGTCCTTTTTCATCATTAACTGACTCTTCCGGTGCAGTTATTCTACATCTGGGCGGCATATTTCTGCGTCATAAAATTTTCATTTTATTTAATTATATTACTTAAACATTTCTCAAAAGAAGTAAAATTTAAAAACACGTTTCGAAAATAAGATCATTTATATTCATATTCCAAATGGTTACAATTACATGTTTTTCTCTAGCATACTACTATAAATGACAACATCATATCCCCTCTTAACACAAACGATGGGGATAAAACCAACATACTACCCCTCTAACATCTTTCAAAAGTTTGGGGGTTTACAACTATCTCACATCTTACACAAAGACTGAGATTAAACAACAACAATTTAAACAACACATAAATAAAATTCTATAACTACTAGACTTCTTCCTCTAGACTCAATCTAACATCCCACGCTCCACATCGCTCTGGTATTCCTTCTGAGGAATATGCACCACCATATCTCGACTTATGGTATACCGAGTCTGTCCTTGCTCAGCCGGGTAGTAATTTACCCCATTGATCAACCTCTCCATGGCTGTGCGTAGAGCATAGCCCATCTTAATCATCTTCCTTCTCTTGCACCGCGCCTCATCCTCTAGATCATTCGCCCTATCATTGGCTTCCTCCCACTTCTCCTCGAAGTGAATCCTATCCATCACCTCCATCTCTAACTAAGTACGGAGAGCCTCCTTCTCCGTCCTCTCGCTCAAAACTCTCTGCTCCATTTCCTTTAGCTTCCCTGCCAATTCTACGTTCCTAGCCACCCATCGATGAAACAAAGTCCCCATTTGGATCCCTGCCTCCTTATAGTGAGCAATCTCAACCTCCATCTCCTGCATCGCTAATTTCTTCTGATGGTCCTCTTCCCTCAATTTCTAGAACTCTGACTCCCTCTCCCTAGCGTCAGCCTCTAACTCCTCCACTCTTCATCCTAACTCCAGAATCTACTTCTCATACTCCCCCAACATCTGATCCTCAAAAGTAGCCTCGTCAGAGTCGCCCATAGGCTCAGGCTCCTCCTTAATAGGCTCCTCCTCCAGATCAGACTCCTCGGGTAATTGATCCATCTCCTCCTCCTCGTCATCATCATCGATAGGGGCCACTGTTGATATAGGCTCCGCTATCAATGGTGCCTTAAATACCACATGGATGTCACGCGGCTCCTCCTCTACCACTCGGCTAGGTCCTCCCATATCAGTCATCTTACAATCACTAACATAAGACAACAAAAATAACAACTCCATCAGAATGTTAAATAAACATAAGTTCATTATATATAATGAAATTATATTTCATAACACACTAAGTCCCTCTCTAGGAAAACTCTACATGAGTCTCCTCTATCTTCTAAGTTCTCCTAAGTTATAATCTAAGGAATCTCGCTCTTAAGGTTTATAACTACAGCTCCGATACCAACCTGTGACACCCCCAAATTCAGACCACACTTGTCTCAAATTTGGTTGCCATGTACTAACTCTAATAATAAATCAACATCTTATACAGTGGAATAATAGAATAATTTATATTGGTATAACATAATTATTCTCGCCCCAAGGGTTCAAAACTTAAACATCTCTTACATAACTTAACCATAATTAAACATCGTTTAGACATACATAATACAACACAGCTTAAATTAAACATAGCTAAATAAGTTCTTTCACAACCAAATCATAGTACATTCCTAGCAACTTAGAAATAACTACTCCAAAGCTTTCTCTTTACCCTTGTCCTTTCCAGAGGGTTCACCACGTTCTGCCTTCACTGAAAGTTTTAGGGAAAGCAAGGATGACCAATAATTTTGCCCAGCAAGTAATATAGCAAAGAGGGTAATCAACATGTTTTAAATTTCTCAAGGGTATAGAATAGTTCAAGATAACAAGAAGTATCAATGATTAACAACAATGATCACTATGGACAATAATATTCAATAATATTCAAAGATTTATCAATTAGAGATTTCAAAGTAGTAGATACTGAGAAATCACTAAGGACTATGAACTTCTCCTAGAATTAACAGTAATAGACTGATAATTCTACAAAATGAGTACAACAGGTGATCAATCTAAAGTAACCTATGTCATGCATAACATCTAGTCTTTCTCATGTGCGCACGTTGGTTCCCCGAAAATATATAACTCCCCTACTAAGAGGGTTGTTCTTCTCAGTTATAAGAGTCTACACCAATTTAATTTGGTTTGTATAACTTTCGATCAATTATCAATAGTCTAGCCGAATCAATGGCTTAGACAACTCTTTCACAATATATATATGAACAGTTATCGTTCGAATCAAGGTTTAAAATTTTATAACAAAATATGTGATCTTCAAATTCTACTTGTACGATCAATAATTGCACAAGATCAATAATGCTCAATAAAGAGTAAGGTTCGAGTACTTGCCTCAAGTGTAGTTTACGAAAGTAAAGCTTAATACCCTCTTTCGAGTCCTAACATAATATATTATATGTATAGGATATTCATTAGTTACATAAACTCATATATGTAAGTTCGAACGTACACTTAAACATCCAACCTAGTTGTAACTTCATACCTACCACATCACATATCCTACATCTTCATAGCAAAAATCAGATTGTATGTTACCATAAAGTCACACAATGTATTATGGTCTTATAGCTTAGACTTAACATTTGAAAGTCATAATTTCTCATTAACATTCATCTCTATCACCTAGCATGCTTCTTAACATATTACACAGCATATTGGTTATATAATACAAGTTAAAGTAATCATATAAGCATGCTTTGAACTTCAGATCATAAACAGAAACAATTCATGACTGCAAGATGGCGCAACTGCGCCTTGTCTAAGCTTAGGGAAGGCGCAGCTGCGTTGTCCCCTGACCAGACCAGGGTTGAGCTTTGCACTTCCTATTTCTGTCCAACTCTAACACACCTATGTACTTATACTTTAACAAACATACATGTTAGAGGTTCTCACATAAGCATATGACCATCCTAGAGTTTATTTTTACAAGTTTTAACTTATAACTTACATGGTATTAAAGCATAACAAGATCATATAGTTACCATGTTTTATAACTTAACTATATGTCCACATAGAGAGATTACACAATCTGTTATTACACATGCTTATAGTATTCATATTGTTTGTTCACAACTATCATTGTTTAACACTTTGAATCATGCTTTAAACTCATGTTCGGTTTAGTTATCATCATGTGCAATACATGTTAATAATTTCTAGAGATATTATAGACATAACATGACATCTTACCCCTTTAGAATCTAGATATTCATGTGATGCAACTAGATTTTGAAAATATGTTCAAGGTTGCCTTTGAAATCACTTTATTATGAATGATGTAATATGGCACATATAAGACAACTTTAAAACTCTTATCATAAGTAACTAAGTCATGATAACCTCTTTTCAAGATCAGAATATATATCATGTAGCATTCATGCATATTTTCGTTAACATATTAATCTTTTCATTCTCTAACACAAAGCTAACAAGTTTGATCACGACAAAGACACTATAAACACCATATCATGTTCATTCCTCTCTGAAATCAATCATGTATATGAACCACTAAGTTCAGAACTTGTAAACATAAGTTTACACAAGTTTATTTTGAAAACCATAAGTTTTGTTACAAATTTCCTTACTAACCCATGATGATTACTTCACCCTACATAAGAAAGTTTTATATCTCGGGTCATTTCCCCTTTTCAGGTATATATCTAAGTCATAACATCAAGTTAGCAACACATAGCACAACAAAAACCGTAAATCGATTCTCGGTAATGCGTAGTCATACTGCACTTAGTATTAATAGGGCACAATTTGCGCCATGCCTAGAATGTAGCGATGACTTGCTCTCTGCTTTTGCGAGCCTTACTCAACTCTGATTCTTTTCAGTTTAAATACTTTCCAATCCATCATTTAAGTGTTCATATATGTAAGCATACTTCCTAAACACATTATACCATATTAATTCCTATCAATTGACATAAAATTCTAAGGAATTTCAAGAATTTAACAAGTCCTAAGTCAAGAACACGAGTTAAGATTTTGATACCTAACAGAGCTTAGTAACCTTGTTTCTTCCTTTTGAGATTGCTAACCCCTTCTTTGAACAACAATTACTCAAACTCAAGTTATCAGTGTTGCAACAGACCAAAAACAAACAACGTAAAAACTAAAAATTGGTCTGCTATTTATAGAAGAAACTTGGACTGGGCATTTGCATTGTACTGAGGTTAGAGTTCATGGTGTAATGGAAGAAAACATTGGTTAATTAAGAGTTGTTTAACGACCCAACACCGGCCATCTTATAGCCAATGAGTGCAGGCTTGGAAGTTATGCAAATTAGCCTTAGGTCACTGTTCATGTACTTTGCTCAACTGATAAATTTTATATTACAGCAACGTGCTTCAATTTTGATCAGTTAGTTACTTTAACTATCAAATATAATTTTAATATACAATTGTTACCATATTAGGAAAAATTAGGGATTATTTATGTACTCACATCATATAATCTATGTACATTAAATACATGTAATAAAATAACACAGCTAGGTATTATTGTCTGGGTATCTCCATAATTATTTTTACTACTCATATAACCACATTATAACATTATTTAATATTAACTGTCCAGTTTACACACGTAATTCCTTTCCCCATTTTTGGAATACACATATATTTAATTATTTTTGTATTAAAATCACTTATGATTTTATTGTACTACTTGATACTTTATATCATTAGAATGTATTCTTATCATATAATTTTATTCATGTCCCACCTTACATTTTATTTCTACAATAGAAATAATTTTCCCAGATTAACCATTGGCGCTAGATTCTTGCCATTTTGTCTTGTTTGGGTTGGTAAAATTGCCTTGGGGTCCCGGCATTAAAAATGGTTTAGCTTCAAGCTAGTTCCAATTTCTATTACCACATAAGTTTTACACGATATGAATTAACTACTATAGTGGTGATATTAGTAGTTCAAGAGTGTATTTATCACATAATCATACACAATTAATCATCCTCTTAGTAACTATTTCTCTTTTAATTCACTTAGTGAATTTCCTCATTCCACACTATGCCACACAAGGCCTTTCACAATTCTCATCGTCAATTCCACACTTCTCAATTCTCATATAAATTCACTTTGCACTAGTCGAATTACTCATCGTACGAATCGGTTCCTAAGTCAAGCTTAATCGGTGTTAATTCTTTGTTTTTTAGTTTATTTTTACTTGTTTGTTGTTGTTTTATGTGTAGGTTGGTTGGTGTGGCAAGTGATCAAAAAGGAGGCATTTGGGGAAAATTTTTAGCAAGTTTGGAGCTTAAACAAAGTCAAAAGATTAGAGCATAGCCAAATCATGCAAGCGTGATTTATGCTTTACACTTCACCAAGCAGAGGGTCTTCAATTCAGAGTACAGTAGCTAAGCCTGCCGGGGTGGGCATGTTGCAAGCCAATACCCTTGCCGGGGCGGGGGGTCCCGAATCAGAATAGTCTTAAGTTGTTCAAACACTGCTAGGACGTGAGCTTTAGTACTTGGAATGCTTTGGGACTCTAAATGGTGTGGGATTGCACTCAGAATATGGGTGTGAACATATAATTACATCAAATAACAAGATCAAAACAATATACAACGCAATTAATAGAGATTAAGGACAGAGTTTTGGAGCGAGCATTGGAGGAAAGCTAATTAGAGGATTTTTTCATATCAATTGCAGATTAAGGCAAAAGTGAAGGGTGTTCTGAATTATTCTTCTTCTTTAGTCTTATATTTGTAATTGGAAGGATGTTTCCTTTAATTTATTCAGTCTTTATTTCATTTATGATAAGCTAAATTACTTTTTAGGCTTATGATGGATCTTTAAGTGAAACGATGGTTATGTAACTTTGATTTTCAGTTTAATAAGCTATTATCCAGTTTATCTATATTAATTTGTGTTTGAATTTATGAATTGCCTGATCAACAATTCTTTGTGGACTTGTATAGATTCGAGAGAGGAAATACGAGTCTAGACTTAGTTAATATAGTATGTGTTCTTGAATTCTGTGAATGAATGGAATCTTGATGAATGTTAGGGTAGAGATATGTTTAACATCGTATGTAATTGGGTGGAGAACTTGAACTTAAACCTTCTTTAATTGTAATTCACATAGAGATACAGTGAGTTAGTTAATTAAGGTGTTTAACTTAATTCTATCTTAATTTTGGATTTAAGTTAATATGGTGTTAGTGCATCGAGAGGTGGCTAATTCTACTTTTGTTTAAGTTAAACTGGAACAAAGGATAATAACTGGGATAATAAGTTAAACTGGGACAAAGGATAATAACCAGAGTGAAGCTTAGGGTGAAGTTGTAAGCCTAATTCTCCAATACTTGTTTAGAAATTCAGTTTAACTGGGATAATAAGTTAAACTGGAACAAAGGATAATAACCAGAGTGAAGCTTAGGGTGAAGTTGTAAGCCTAATTCTCCAATACTTGTTTAGAAATTCAGTTTTTGCGATTTATGATTGTTTTGCATTTTTAGTATTTTTAATAATTTAGACTTTATAATTTTAATCATTAATTTGGATAGTTTAATAAAATTGGAATTAATAGGAAACTGGTAGTTGTGAGGGTTAAATTCTTACTAAATTTCTCTGTGGGAACGATACTCTACTTACTATTATATTACTTGTTGACCCGTACACTTGCGTGTTGTGCATAATTAGATTTTACCCAACAAGTTTTTGGCGCCGTTGACGGGGAACTATTAGTATAGATTTTAGTATTTTACGATATCAGTTTAATTAGTCCAGTTTTACTTAAACATTTTTAATTTTGTTTTGTTCGTTTTATTTCAGGTTTTTGAAGTTGGTTTATGCAAACGCGGTCCAAAAATCTAGACTTACTTCCTTTTGAGGACGATATTGAGAAACCTTTTAAAGGCTAAGTAAGTGGATCAAGGAAAGAAGAGAAGACTTCACAAACTCTAATAAAGAAGAAGCAATGGCTGCCGAAGATCAGAAAGCATTGAGGGACTTTGCTACACCCAAGGTAATCGAAATCATAATCAAATATCACCAGCTCGCTATAGTCACGAACACATTTGAAATTAAGGCATGGACTATTCAGATGATTCAAAATTCAGTTCAATTTGGGGGTTTGGCAAATGATGATCCGAACGAACATTTAGTTAGCTTTCTGGAGATTTGTGACATTTTCAGGTATAATGGGGTGTCGAATGACGCAGTTAGGCTTCGCTTGTTCCCATTCACCTTACGGGATAAGGCGAAGAGTTGGTTACATTCTCTACCACCGAGATCAATAACTACATGGGAAGACCTCGCTCAAAAATTTCTTGCAAAATTTTCCCCACCAGCGAAAACTGCAAAAAAGAAAAATGAGATAACTATGTTTGAACAACAACATGGGGAATCACTGTATGAGGCATGGGAAAGATACAAGGAATTGCTCAGAAAGTGCCTGCATCATAGTTTGCCTAAGTGGTTGCAAATGAATACTTTCTACAATGGATTACATGGGAATCTTAGGACCAGTATTGATGCAGCTTCAGGTGGAGCGTTTATGGCTAACAGTTATGAGGAGGCTTATGAATTGATAGAGACGATGGTGGCTAATAACTACCAGTGGCCCACGACAAGAATGACATAACCTAAGGCAGCTGGAGTATTAGAAATAGATGGAGTGACGACAATACAAGCGCAAATTTCAGCACTCTCTAAGAAGTTGGATGCTTTGTCACGGGTTCAGACACAACAAGTTGCAGTTATTTGTGAATTGTGTGCGGGTGAACATCCTACAGATCAATGTGATCAACCCAGCGTCAGTGAAATTTGTGGATAGCTACAACAGGATTCCATATAATATGTACCAGAATGCATACAATCACGGGAATAGGAATCACCCAAATTTTTCGTGGAGTAATAATCAGCATCAGCAAGCTCCACGACCATCATTTCCCCCAGGATTTCAGAATCATCAACAACCGGCTCAACATCAAGAGAGGAAATCAGATTTAGAGGAGTTGTTGTCAAAATATATAATAAGCAATGAGGCAGCTATGAAAAACCAAGCAATGACCATGAAATCACAAGAGATAGGCATCAAGAATCTAGAAAATCAGATGGGACAAATTACATTAGCATTGAATAATAGACCACAAGGGACTCTACCGAGTGACACCGAAAAAAATCCGAAGGGAAATCACAAACAGTGTCAAGCAATCACGTTGAGAAGTGGAAAACATGTAACTGGGAAAAGTGCAGAAAATTCAGTTAAACCAGATGACAACGTGGTTGAGGAAAAACAAGGTGAGGAAAAGTAAATTAAGAAACCAAAGTTAGATGACAAGCCAGTTGTGTATCCTCCACTGCCATTTCAGCAGAGAGTCCAAAAGCAGAAATTAGATAAGCAGTCCGCAAATTTTTTGGAAGTGTTTAAGAAACTTCAGATTAACATCCCTTTCGTAGAAGCCCTAGAGCAGATGCCAAGTTATGCGAAATTTATGAAGGGTATTCTGTCAAGGAAGAAGAAGTTGGAAGATTTCAAAATAGTGGCATTAACAGAGGAGTGTAGTACAGTTTTACACCGAAAGTTTCCACCAAAGTTGAAAGACCTAGGGAGTTTTACCATTCCATGCACAATTGGGAACACGGTGTTCAACAAGTGTTTATCTAATTTGGGAGCAAGTGTAAACCTTATGCCATTATCAGTGTATATAGAATTTGGTCTACCTGCTCTAAAGATTACGAACATCTCATTGCAGCTAGCGGATAGGTCAGTCCCGTACCCGAGAGGTATTGTGGAGGACATTTTGGTCAAGGTTGACAAATTTATATTCCCTGCGGATTTCATAATTCTAGATTTTGAGGAAGATAAGAACATCCCAATTATCCTAGGGAGACCATTATTGTCTACGGGTAGGACAATCATCGACGTACAAAAAGGTGAACTAACTATGAGGGTCCAAGATCAAGAAGTAAAGTTTAATGTTTTCAAGGCCATGAAATTCCCTATGGATGAAGAATAGTGTTTTAGGATGGATATCATTGATCAGATAATGAGCGAAGACATGGATAAAAGTTTGGTTAATGATCCATTGGAAACAACATTATTGGGACATATAGATTTAGATGATCCAAAATTTATGGATTACTTACAGATGTTAGACTCCCTGCCACGAGTTAGCAGATTTAAAGCACCATTTGAACCATTACACACAGAGGAAAGATCCATAACCAGAATGAAACCATCATTGGAGGAGCCACCCGCCCTTAAGCTAAAGCCTCTACTTAAACACCTCAGGTATGCATATTTAGGCAATTCTAATACTTTACTTGTTATTATTTCTGCTGCACTTAACGAATTACAAGAAAGTAAGTTGCTGAGGGTGCTTAGAGAACATAAATCGGCTATACGATGGACAATCGTGGATATCAAGAGAATTAGCCCATCCTTTTGCATGCACAAAATTCTAATGGAGGAGGATGCAAAGCCAACGATAGAGCAACAGAGACGACTCAACCCAATTATGAAGGAAGTTGTGAAGAAAGAAATACTGAAATTGTTAGACGCCGATATCATTTACCCAATTTTCGACAGTAAGTGGGTTAGTCCGGTTCAGTGTGTGCCAAGAAAAAGAGGAATGACCTTGGTACAGAATTATGACAACGAGCTAATTTCGACAAGGACAATGACTGGTTGGAAGGTCTGCATGGATTACAGGAAATTGAATAAGGCAACCCGAAAAGACCATTTCCCTTTGCCTTTTATCGATCAGATGTTGGATAGATTGGCGGGCCACAAATTTTACTGCTTATTGGATGGGTATTCAGGGTATAATCAGATAGTCATTGCTCTTGAAGATCAAGAGAAGACAACTTTTATGTGCCCATACAGCACATTCGCATTCCGGAGAATGTCCTTCGGCTTGTGTAATGCACCCGCTACCTTCCAACGGTGTATGATGGACATCTTCTCGGACATGGTGGATGTGACGCCCCCAAAATAGGTCCACCCGACCCATTCTGAGTCGGCAGATATCACACTATAAAAAATCAAATACAAACTTCATTTATACAACTGTTGAACTGTCATACAGAATACGACCACAGTTAAACTGTGAGTTTTAATAGAAATGTATGAAACTCTCATGGTGCCTCGACCACAACCTTAAAATTGTACTTTGCATAAAAGTACAGTAAAAAACTGTTTTAGAAATTAAAATCTTTGGGAAGTGCTCAAGGAAACCTTCGTATATAGGAGGCCATGCGTTTAGGTTGTTATAGATATCATACGTCCACAGAATTATCCTTGGTTGACCAAATAGACCCCAAAGAAAAATGAGAAGATTACTATCATGTTCTTTCCAATGGTGAGTCTTCTCTTGAGATATAACTATCTCCACTGTCTACAATTGAAAATTAATTTTAAACCAAACTCCAAGATCCTATAGGTAGTGCTCGTAGATATACTCAGCAAGTGGATGTGCACAACCCTGTCTTATGATAACACGAGGTTGTATAATAGTGGCAATCCAAAGTTGGGTTCACATCACCCTATTTGGTTCACAAAAATTAAATATCAAATGACGTATACAATATGACACACTTATCTAAAGTTCTCAATAAAATTATTTCCATACAATTTAGGGAGAACCTCAATAACTATGTACCACCGCTTCTATTCCCTTACCCCACCTAGAAACCCATCTACAATCAAGTAATACCGAAAAGGAATTGTGAAGCAAAAGGGTGAGAACAAATAGCCCAGTAAAGAATATCATGACTAAAGATAATTAAATTATCAATAGCCTTCATCAGTAATAAATCAAAGATTTAGAACATATGGTAGATGGTAAAACTTTTCAACCATAGTTGCAGCGAAACGAGCAATCCATTAGAAGAGTCAAATAGACCATCAGGTCTATTATCTTCTCCATGTTAAAAGTCCACCAATAATATTTTATCCTTGTAACATCAATCAACAATTCCTGTCCACAATCATGTGAATAACTCATAATCATAATTGTGATTCTAAATTCCTCTTCGCACCTAGGACGAAGATAATTTTCATCACCTATCTTTACCTGAAATATCAAAAAACATGGTTATACCAAATCACAATTCTTTCTCATAATCATACTAAAAAATTCATCTTTGCACTACGGCCAAAGATATTCATTAACAATTCATCTTTGCACTACATGCCAAAGATATACAACTGTATTTTAGAAGAGTCAAGTAGAGCATGATATCTATTATCTTTTACGAATTAAAAGTGTATAATCAATATTTTATCGCTGAGACTCAACTTAATAAATAATTCACATCATTAAATCATCCCTACACTACGGCCAAGGATATTCATTAGTATTATGACCACGAATTATCCAAGCACTACGGGCCAAGGATATTCGTGTTTTCAACAATGGTCATGATTATACCGAATAATCCTTGGTTATAATCATACCAACAACTGTCCATCAATGAACTACAGGCCAATGAGGACTTTTACTACATCATTCGTTACATTACAGTCATGATTATACCGAATAATCCCTAGTCATAATCATACGAAGTCCATCTATGCACGTAAGCTAAAGATGACTTTCATCACAATATAAGCATGAGGATGATGACAATGATATAAGCAATAATCAAACGAAATCAAATCAAATGAAATCAAGGATAAATATTAAAGACTTTAAATTTATCTAGAGTTTAAAAATATCCACATTGTCAACATGATACTGCTTTGTAGAGTAAAATTCAAGAATAATATTCATGTACCAAAAATAATTTGGACAGAAAAGAAATATATTTTTCGGGTAAATAGTACTCCGTGAATAGTATCCTGTGAATAGTACCTCGTGAATTGTACCCCGACATGAAAAGTACCCCAAATACCCGAGTGAATAATATTCGGGTGAATAGTAATTGGGTAAATAGTAACCCATGAATAGTAACTCGTGAATAGTACTCCGACATGAAAAGTGCCCCGAATACCCGAGTGAATAATATTAGAGTGAATAGTAACTGGGTGAATAGTAACCTATGAATAGTAACTCGTAAAAGAAAAATACCAAAGAAAATGATATTCCATGACGAGTACAAAAGAAATGATATCTCATACGAGTATAATAGAATATATGAAACTGCAAATGGATTTTCACCCGCCATGCGGTAATCCACGTAGACAAATCATTTCCACAATTTAATAAAGAATGAATACGAAGGATCATTCACCATGCATGCGGTAATCCACATAGATAGGTTATTCCAATAGAATAATAAAGAATGGAATAACAGAAGAATTCACCATGCATGCGGTAGTCCGCGTAGACAGGTTATTCCAACAGAATAATAAAGAATGGAATAACAGAAGAATTCACCAGGCATGCGATAGACCGCACAGATAGGTTATTCCAACATAATAATAAAGAATTGAATAACAGAAGAATTCACCAGGCATACGATAGACCGCACAGACATGTTATTCCAACAAAATAATAAAGAATGGAATAAAAGAAGAATTCATCAGGCATGCGATAAACCGCACAAACAGGTTATTTCAACAGAATAATAAAGAATGGAATAACATAAGAATTCACCATGCATGCGGTAGTCCGCTTAGACAGGTCATTCCAACAGGATAATAAAGAATGGAATAACAACCCTTACGAGTATTGAAAGAAATAACTCTCTTCATGAATACGAAAGAAATAATATGTGAGACCCCGAATTTTATGAAATAAAAATATTCACTTTTTTTCTATTTTGGTAAATAGTTAAATTGATAAAAGTTTAAAGTTAAGGGTAATATGTGAAATTTTTTGCAAAGTAAGCAAGTTGATATAAAATATTTGTTGTGTCGGGGAATATTTGATTAGTTGGGGAATATTCTTTTAGCCGGGAAATATCCGTACGACGGTACAATCATTGGTGGACCCATAACGGAATTATTGTCGGATTGAGAAAACAACAAAAATATTTTTATGAAAATAACGGCGGAAGTTTTACCGTTAAAACTGTTGAACTACTCGGTAGTAAAAGTACAATAATACACGTGGTTGCATAGTAGCACACAGTATTGATTATTGATGCTTACGTGAAAAGTCACTCAGTTTTGTTCAATTATTTCTATAGTAATTGTTGCATAGTATCTCACGTTATTTGATTTAATTATTGTGGATATTTTATATATTATTAAATCAATAATTGAGACGACAAAGTTATTAATATTATTATTTGTAATATTAACGATGTCTAGAAGTTCTGTCAAGGAGAGGTTTGGTCACCTAATTGCGCGCCAATAGGGAGAAATCCTTATTGGAAAGCCCCCTCTTTCTTGGGAACGACCTGGTCGATTAATATTGTGAATTATAATAATAATGATAAATGTTGTTAAATATATTGAGGTATCTTTTTATGAAGTCACAGAAGTTTATATATATATATATATAAATTTTGTTTTATTAGTATTATTAATGTAATAAAATGTAAAAGCTTTTTATATAAAAGAATACTTTTATAAAGTTATTTGTTTTAGTAGACAATAGTTAGTATATATTATATTTTATTATGCATAGTTTTTTGTATAGTAAAATCTTTTATATAAAACAAAAAATACTTTTATAAAGTTATTTGTTTTATTAGACAATAATTAGAATATAATATATTTTATTATGCATAGTATTTGCATAGTACTGCGATAGTGTTTGCATAGTAAAATCTTTTTATATAAAATAAAATACTTTTATAAAGTTATTTATTTTATTAGATTATAAATAGAATATATTATATTTTATTTAAAAGATTTTGTTTTATGAAAATATTTTATTAATATTACATAGTAAATTAATATGGACCGCTTAGTTAAAAAGTAAATCAACTGGACCGCTCATGAATTAGTTACTATTCACCCATTCTCCTATAAATAGAAGCTCATTCCTTCATTATTTCTTACGAATTCACTGAAACTCTAGAGAGAGAAAGTATAGAGAGAAAGAAGGAAAGTATTATGTTACTTCACTACTCCTATATCCAGTTTCTTCTAAGGTAAGGGGTATTGTTTCTTTTGTATTCATGAAGAGAACTTCTGTTGTTCCATTCTTTATTATTATTCTGTTGGAATAACCTGTATACGCGGACTACCCTATACTTGGTGAAATTCTTCTGTTATTCCATTCTTTATTATTCTATTGGAATAACCTGTATACGCGGACTACCGTATACATGGTGAAATTCTTCTGTTATTTTATTCTTTATTATTCTGTCGGAATATCTTGTCTGTGCGTTTACGCATGACCTGGTTCCATTCTTTATTATTCTGTTGGAATATCATGTCTATGCGGTCTATCGTATGCATGGTGAATTCCGTTGTTATTCCATTCTTTATTATTCTATTGGGAATAACCTTTATGCATGGGTCTATCGCATGCATGGTGAATTCTTCATTATTCCATTCTTTATTATTCACATTGAATAACTCGTCTGTGGATTATCGCATTCATGGTGAATGATCCTTCGTATTCATATGAATAGTATTTTCATTCAAAAGGGGTTTCTGCCAGGGGCAGTTTCATAATTTTTCTGACCCTCAAAAATTCTAAAAAAATTTGAAATGATAATTTGATGAGTTTTCTAGATTGTGTCCAAAAATGACGATTTTTGGATGTATAGATTAGGAGTTATGAATTTTATAGGAAAAGACTATTTTAAAAGTAAACCTTTATAACTCCTTGTGGTTAACTCCAAAATTGGTGAAATTTTTATTGGGAGTACATGTATATAACAGGAGTATATCCTGTAAATTTCAGAATTTTTGGACAAAAGTACAATTTATGATAAATGTCTAAATATTCGACAGTTTTAGCCATATGAAAAATAGTAAATGAATTTTAAAAATTCTGAGAAAAATATATGTTAAATATGGGACTATATTCTGCTAAATCCCAAAAAAGAAATATTTTTGGGACTGATTTGATATTTTTCATGAAAATGAACTAGTTATGAGTAAATGAATTAAAAATGAACAGTTGTATGTCTTTGGCCTATAGTGCAAAGATGAATTGTTAATGAATATCTTTGGCCGTAGTGCAAAGATGAATTTATTAGTATGATTATGAACAGGAACTGTGATTTGGTATAACCATGATCTTTGATGTTTCAGGTAAAGACAGGTGATAAAAATTATCTTCGTTCTGGATGAGAAAAGGAATTTGGAACCACAAATATGATTATGAGTTATTCATATGATTGAGGACAGGAACTGTTGATTGATGTTACAGGGATAAAATATTTTGGGTGGAATTTTAATATAGAGAAGATAATAGACATTATGGTCTATTTGACTCTTCTAATGGATTGCTCGTTCCGCTGCAACTATGGTTGAAAAGTTTTATCATCTACCATATGTTCTAAATTTCTGATTTATTACTGACGAAGGCTATTGATAATTTAATTATCTTTAGTCATGATATTCTTTACTGGGCTATTTGTGCTCACCCTTTTGCTTCACAATTCCTTTCAGGTAATAAGAGTGTAGCTGGGTCGACCGGGGATAACAAGGGAATAGAACGGTGGTCTATAGCTGTTGAGGTTCTCCCTAAATAGTATGAAAATGATTTTATTGAGAATTTTAGATAAGCGTGTCGTATTGTATACGTCATTTGATATTTAATTTTGGTGAACCGAATAGGGTGAGGTGAATCCAACTTTGGAATGGTGTTTTGCCACTGTCATACAAGATGCCTAATGACATACAACCTCGTGTTATTATAAGACAGGGTTGTGCACATCCACCTGCTGAGTATATCTACGAGCACTACCTATATAATCTTGGAGTTTATTTGAAATATAATTCTCACTTGGAGATAACAGAGATAGTTATATGTCAAGAAAAGACTCACCATTGGAAAGAAGATGATAGCAATCTTCTTGTTTTTCTTTGGGGACTATTGGGTCAATCAAGGATAATTCTGTGGACATATGATATCTATCATAACCTAGACGCATGGCCTCCCATGTACGAAGGTTTCCTTGTGTATTTTCCAAAGATTTTAATCTCTAAAAGCTTATTAGATTGCTTTTTATGTAAAAAGTACCTTTGTAAGGTGTTGTGGTCGAGGCACCATGAGAGTTATATAGATTTTGTATTGAAACTCACGACTTATCTCATTGTCGTACTGTATTTATGGCAGTTCAACAGTTGTATAAATGAAGTTTGTATTTGATTTTTATAGTGTGATATCTGGCGACTCAGAATAGGTGATGTATACCTATTTTGGGGGCGTCACATAATACCCCTTACCTTAGAAGAAAACTGGATACTTGAATAGTGAGGTAGCAGACTTCTCTTCTTCTTTCTCTCTGTAATTTCTCTCTATAATAATTGCTCTATAACTTTAGTGAATTGGTGAGAAATGAAGGAAGAATGAGCTTCTATTTATAGAAAAATATAGTTTCAATAATTGCATATTTTGGGGCTCGAAATATTACAATATTATACATTCCTCTTTTTCTTCATTTTTAATTTAGTCCTGTAAGTATTATCAATCTTGCACCAACTCCCCTAATAGTAAATCATATGAATCAATAGTACACACATATGAACACATAGTTATAAGCATGTGAATTAATAGCAATTAATTGCTCATTTATCCGGTGAATTACCCGATTGGTCAATATAACCTCTAGACATCAATTATTATCAAAATAAATGTCGATTTCCACTAACACTAATAATTCCCACACAATGAAACTATCAATTTCATCTTTAATCAACACGAACTTATTCATCATTAATATTATAACTCACAATATTTAACAATCGTGTCGCTCCTGAAAGAGGGGGCTTTCCGATAAGGATCTCTCCTTATTGGCGCGCAATTAGGTGACCAAACCTCTCCTTGACAGAACTTCTAGACATTGTCAATATTGCAAATAATAATATGAATAACTTTTGCGTGATCAATTATTGATTTAATAATATAACATATTATACAGATGATACTGTGATAATAATTGAATCAATAACATGAGAGATATGATGCAGCAATTACTGTAGCAATAATTGAGTATAACTGAGTGAGTTCTTACGTAAGCATCAATAATAAATACCGTGTGCTACTATGCAACCACGCGTATTACTGTACTTTTACTACCGAGTAGTTCAATAGTTTAACGGTAAAACTTTCGCCGTTATTTTTATAAAAAGATATTTCTGCCATTTTCTAGCTACAACAATACTTCCATTGGGGGGTTCACCAATGATTGTGCCATCATACGAATATTCCCTTTTAAAATGAATATTCCCCGAGCAATCGAATATTCCCCGACACAACGAATATTTTATATCAACTTGCTTACTTTGCAAAATTTTCACTTATCACCCTTAACTTTAACCTTTTATCAATTTAACCATTTACTAAATAGAATAATTATAAGAAAATTGAATACTTTCATTTCATAAAATTCGGGGTCTCACAGTGGAGAAAAATGTGGAAGTCTTCATGGACGACTTTTCTGTCTATGGAGACAATTTTGATGCATGTTTGGAAAACTTAGTGATGGTGTTAAAGAGATGCACAGAAATAAATCTGATTGTTAACTGGGAAAAATGCCACTTCATGGTTGAGGAAGGCATTATTTTGGGTCACAAGGTTTCAGCAAAAGGATTAGAGGTTTACAAAGCAAAGCTGGAAACGATTGAAAAGCTTCCACCACCAACATCAGTTAAGGGAATACGCAGTTTTTTGGGACATGCTGGGTTCTACAGGAGATTTATAAAAGAATTCTCTAAGATTGGAAAACCATTATGCAGTCTTTTAGAGAAGGATTCAGTTTTAAAGTTTAATGAGGGTTGTAAGTTAGCATTCGAGCTATTAAAGAAGAAATTTAATACAGCTCCAGTTATCATCACACTGGATTGGACAATGCCGTTTGAGTTAATGTGTGACGCTAGTGACTATGCAGTTGGGGCTGTTTTGGGCCAACGACGAAAGAAGGTATTTCATGCTATATACTATGCAAGTAAGACACCCACGGAGACCCAAATGAATTACACAACTATGGAAAAGGAATTACTTGCAGTAGTATATGCCTTCGATAAATTTTGGGCATATTTGATCAGAACAAAGATTGTAGTTTATACGGATCACTCAGCTATTCGATACCTAATCTCAAAGAAAGATGCTAAGCCATGCCTTATCAGATGGATTCTCCTTTTCCAAGAATTTGATTTGGTAATAAAAGATAGAAAGGGTACGGAGAATCAAGTTGCATACCATTTATCTAGGCTAGAAAATCAGGATAAAAAGGAAGAGGACATATATGTAATTAATGAATCATTTCCTGATGAGCAGTTGTTTGGGATCAATACGAAATTTCCATGATACGCGGATTTCGCTAATTATCTAGTGAGCAACATCCTTCCCCCTGATCTTACACGGCAGCAGAAAAAGATATTTCTACATGACATCAAGTGGTACATATGGGATGACCGATACATATTCAAATAGTGCGCCGACAAGATGATTAGAAGGTGTGTTCCCTACAGCGAGGTGAATAGTATATTGCATGAATGTCATTCGTCTGCATACATGGGACATTATGGTAGTGAGAGAACAGCGGCAAAAGTGCTTCAAGCCGGGTTTTATTGGCCTACATTACTTAAGGACGCCCACCAGTTTGTTAAAAGTTGTGATAGATGTCAAAGGGTGGGCAACATATCGAAAAGGAATGAGATGCCATTACAAACAATCTTGGAAATTGAAATTTTTGACGTTTGGGGCATTGATTTTATGGGGCCATTTCCATCATCATTCAATAATCAGTATATATTGCTTGTAGTTGACTATGTATTAAAATGGGTTGAAGTCGCAGCACTACCAACTAACGATGCTAAACTGGTTCTCAAATTCTTGCAGAAGAATATTTTTACAAGATTTGGCACGCCAAGAGCTATTATAAGTGATGAAGGTAGTCACTTCTGCAACAGATTATTTACAGCTCTCTTGGCGAAGTATGGGGTCAATCATAAGGTGGAAATGGCATATCATCCCCAAACAAGTGGGCAATCTAAAGTTTCGAACAGGGAGATAAAGAGAATCTTGGAAAAGGTGGTAAACCCGAATAGAAAGGATTGGTCTCTCAGGTTGGACGATGCACTATGGGCCTACAGAACGACTTATAAGACACCAATTGGTATGTCACCATATCAATTACTATACGGGAAAGCTTGTCACCTACCGGTCGAGTTACAATATAAGGCCTACTGGGCTACTCAGAAACTCAATTTTGATCAAGCAGCTGCGGGTGAAAAGAGGCTACTTCAGTTAAGTGAACTCGATGAATTCTGACTTCAAGCTTACGAGAACTCTAAGTTATACAATGAAAAAGTCAAGAAATGACACGACAAGAAAATAATACAAAGAACGTTTGAGCCGAGGTAATCAATCATGTTGTTCAACTCACAGTTGAGGTTGTTCTCAGGCAATCTAAAATCAAGGTGGTCGAGTCCATTCACCATCAAAAGAGTTTTCTCACATGGCACGATTGAAATCTAACGTAGAAACCCATTGGAGACTTTCAAGGTCAACGGTCAACAGATAAAGCATTATTGGGGTGGCGAGTCCAATTGGGACGTTATCGTAATCACACTGGCCGACGCACCATAAATAGGGGGTAGTCAGGCTGAACGACATAAAATCAAGCGCTAATTGGGAGGCAACCCAATGTTACTTTTTAATTCTTAGTATTTTTAGTCATGTTAGTTAGATTATAGTTTAGACTAATTAGGATATAATAAGTTCATTAAGTAGTTATTGCATTGTATTGTTCTTGATAATCTGTCAACCATTCTTAAAATGATCAAAATTTACTCATAGTTATGTTTGATGGTATTTTAGGAACTTAACAAGCTCATAGATTGGAGTAGCAGGAAAGAAAAAAGGATCACAGAGCCCAATTGTAGGAGACTAACCCGCCGGGATGGGCCCCTAATGCACTATACCCCCACCGGGGCGGGGGTCGTCAAGTCTAGTTGACAGAACCTATGCCTGGCTTGGGCGAACCTCTACACACTTAACACCCAAATTCAAGTGGGGTCCTGGATTCGAATCCCGAATCGTTTCTGTAGCCTACATTAAATTGCCCACTCCTTCTCCTTCTCCAACTAAAACGCCCAATCCCACCACTCCTATATCTCCACTATCTACCCTCGTTTGGAAACTAATACACCATCTTCTCCATCTTATCCATCATCCCACTACACTAACATAGTTGCCCATTACACTAACCCACTACTTTAATCCATTACTTCTATTCCTCTCCATCACACCATCTTTATAAATTCAGTCCCTCATAACCTAAATTCACCACATACTTTCAACTCCATCTCCAAAAGCTACGAATTAGGGTTCTCATTGAGGTAAGCGTTTAGTAATTGAGAGTTATTACTTTATCTTCTAATTCCTCCCTTCCTAGCACCATAGTAGAAGCAACACTAGTACAAAGTAGTAAATAGACAATACTTAAATCACAATGTTTTTATAAAAAATATTGTGGTATTTTTTTTTCACAACGTTTTTTTAACAAAATGTTGTAGATATATATGAAAAAAATATTATCTATTTAAAAAGGTAATTTTTTATTTTAAATAGATAACATTTTTTAAAAAAAAATGTTATCTATATCAAAAACACGGAGCTTAAAAAATCGCGCTTTTCACTTGAAATTAAAAACCCTCCCCATTGCCTATTATGTCTTCCAACATCTGAAACAGCTCTCCCAAATCCTTATCTACACCCTCCCCTATTTCTCACTCATCTTCACTCTCTCACCTCAATCAGATCGGAAAATAAGCTTTGAAATTGGCGCCGTCCCCTTCAACCCCGACGGCTGGGGACCGGTTGAACCCTCTGCCAGAACCAACACTTCTCTCCTCCCCAACCACCACGTCAACATTCCCTTCGCTCCCTTTTCTCGGTCCGACATGCTGGGTCAGATCGCCAACTTCACTCGCAACAACCCCAATTCCAATAACCCTAGAAGCGCTCGCGGTAACCCTGCCGACTCTGCCTTCGACTTCACTGGCGACAATTCCTTCGTCGATAATGAAGACGACGATGCCTCCTTTTGTCTTGTCGATGACAAACCACTTCCCCGCCCCAAATTTGGTCCCAAGTGGCGCTTCATCAGCACTACCACAACAACCGCAATCAACTTCCCCAGTGCCGCGACGAAGAAGTTAAAGCCCGCAAGCGCGAGGCCGAGCGCGACCTATGACTTACCAGTAAGCTCCTAAATCAAAGCCTAAGTTATTCAATTTTATTTAGTTAAAATGTTAATTTTAGGTAATAGTTATATGCTCATTTTTAAATGACTCTTTATTGCAAAAGGGTAAAGCTTGGATGATGCAAGTGATGGCTGTAGCTTATTTATCTCTGCAGCCAAAATGGAGGAGACTGAAGTGCCTATATGCTTAGATTTGCAGGTAGATCAATAGTTTTGTAAAATTATTTTCCAATTACCAATATGCTGGTAATTGGATTGGTAATTGGAACTATTAAGTTCACTTTCATTACACATTTTAACTACATTTGGTTGTATAGCTTCATTTTGATTCACCATCTCATATTAAATCAGTTCTGATTTCATGTATCAAATTACCGTGATTGAGAGGGAACATCAACCATTTTCAACGCTTATCAGGACTATATATAATTTTGTTGCAACTCTTTTAAAGCTCATAGTCTTGTTCCAAGTAAGATATCTTACTTTTTGCAAATAAGTTATGATATTTACTACATATTTTAATATGTAAGATGTCTGCATATAAAAATAATTACCATTGTTTTTTGCCCCAAGATTTCTTCAGAATGTGGATTTGGAGCTGGCTGAAGGTTAGTGATTTATTTAAGTCTCTATGAGCTGTAACCTTTTTTGTTTTCAAAGCAGGAATCCGTAAGCCGTAGGTTTTGTATTATTTTGTCATTTTGTGGACACTAATATCTTGTTTCTCTATTTCCCACACACTCGCGTTTGCAAACATTGAATGTTTGAGTACAGAATTGGTGTTCATACATTTTTCACAATTTTAGAGTTATCATTCTAATTTCCTAGTCTAGTTTTTGTAATTAAAATATTGAAGCTGATGGCAGCAACTATAATTTTCCTTCTACCAACTGAACTTAAATGTACAAGTCTGTGTACATTCACTGTTCTGATACATACACATCTTCTTAGCATAGTTTCAATTTTTTTGTTTGCATTTTCTTCCATTATGTTTTACACCTAATACTGAATGTGTACTTTTCTAAACATTTTCTGTTCTGACCTGTGCTATACTTTTTGCTCCATAATGTCCAAACTTTCTAACATTTTGAAGTCTGCTCTCAACTTTTAATTATGTGACTTATTTTTTACAATATTTGATTCCCAACTGTCAATGAAGATTGCAGACATGCCATGTGTTGTCCTACTTGAATGGTATTTTGGAGCAGTGACACTAGACCACCCCATCTCTTTAATAATATTGCCTCTTACTTCAATGTTAACTTCTAACTCCAATACTTAAATTTTACATAGTTGGTGTCTGCTTGAATGCAAAAAGGTGTATAAATAAATGGTCCTAAATGGAAAGTGGCGGTCTTCATACTCACAATATCCTTCTTGTCTAAGTTTCTTCATGTTTCCTTTTTGCAAATCAAACCATAGATAGTGTAATAAGTACGTGTGTGTGTGTGTGTGTGTATATATGTAACTGATGCTTTCTGGTTTCATGTGGGACTCCTTTGCAGATATTGTTGCTGCAGCTGTGCTTTCTGGAAACTGTAACTTTGAAGGTCGTGTTCATCCACTAACAAGAGCTAACTATCTTGCTTCTCCTCCTTTAGTTGTGGCTTATGCACTGGCTGGCACGGTATGTGCTGATTTATGTCATGCACTTTTTCCCCCTGACCCGAGGTTCTAATTCCCCTTATTTAGCAAAACATTGTTAAAATAAATGGAAATGCTACCATGTTACATACTGTCTTGGAAAGTCGCTATGATATTCTTGTTGCCATAATAAATCACCTTTCTAAGCAGTAGCATAGTTATATACTATTTATGTATTTGTATATATAAATAGTGATGGCTCAGTTTTTGATTCCTAAATGGGGGGTGGGGCCTTTATATATCAGTCAATTTGGGCACTGCTTTCTTGTTGTTGTTGTTGTCTGAAGGTCGTAAATAGGCAGATAAAGTCATTGTTATTCATACATCTGGTTTTTACATTAGAACTAAGATCATTTTTGGTATAATCCTATTAGGTTACAGTATTACTACCGACCATATTTCTCCAGCAGGGAGTATCCACAAGGACAGTCCTGCTGGAAAGTACCTCCTTGAGCGTGGCGTTGATCGCAAGGACAGTCCTGCTGCAAAGTACCTCCTTTACATGTATGTCTGGTTAACTTTTTAAGAATCTGATGCTTGTAGTTATAGCAGTTCATATACTTTTTTACTTTTAAAACTCTTAATTTTGATCAATATGGTCCATTATAGCAATATTTCAATATTGATTAGGACCACTAGTTTTTAATTAATAGTGTTGCTTAGTGTAATCAAAGTAACTTCAATTTTCTGTCTCTTTTTGCATATAGAGTATAGGAAAATTAAGAGGGTTTTATAACCTCAAGCAAGTTATGGGTGAAAAGTTAATATTCTTTCTCGTTCTCAGTTTTTTGCTGCTTGATTGACATAGCAGGTTTCCTTTAATAAGATTTCTTTTTAGCTCTCTTTCATCTTCTGTTTATATGAATTGGAGTTATGACGAGAAGTTATTGCAATCTGTAGACTAGCAGACACCTTATAGAATTAACATATAATTTTTGCACATAAGACTATAAAAGGAACATATTGTATAAGGTGTCTGTGTGTGATGGCTGCAACTAGGGACAACAGCAGAATACCTCTTCCCTTCCCCCAGATTTCCCCATCTACTGATATACTACAACAATTATATGTTAATTCTACAGCACATTCTATGCCTACATTATGAAACAACAACTTTTCTATATTGCTCTTCCACATTTTGCCCCTTCTTTTTCTTATCTAGTAAACCATTGGAACCATTCGAACTGTGTTCTACCACCAAAACTGGTGGGCTCGGAGATGTTCTTGGTGGCTTACCACCAGCCATGGCAGTTAGTATTATAACTATCTACTTTGCCTAGATCCTCTATTTAATGATGCTATAATTAACTCACTGCACTATTTTTGGCTCTGTCCCTAGGCCAATGGCAATCGTGTCATTACAGTTTCTCCTCGTTATGACAAGTATAAAGATGCTTGGGATACAGAAGTCGTCGTTGAGGTACATTTATCATCATACATACACGTATAATTTTCTTCTCCGATTGTATTCTTTTGTTGGCATTCGTATCATTGCTTGTTACGTGTAATGCAGCTTAAGGTAGGGGATAAAACTGAAAAGGTTCGCTTCTTCCACTGCTACAAGCGAGGCGTTGATCGTGTCTTTGTGGATCATCCGTGGTTTCTCGAAAAGGTTATGTATTTATTTATCTAGTGTGGTTTATAAGTATCTATATATACCTTTCAGGCTTTCACTTTTGCATTATGGATCATTTTATGCAGGCTCTAATAGTGTAGGGTACTTCAACTCACATGAGCTTAATTTGTTGATGAACTTCAGGTTTGGGGGAAAACTGAGTCAAAAATTTATGGACCTATTACTGGCAAAGATTACCAAGATAATCAACTTCAATTCAGCTTACTATTCCAGGTAGGTTGATTGATACTATTTCCTCGTTTGAATAAACTTTCAGTTCACATTGCTTTAGTTAGGCATATATGCTTGGATCCCTCCCATTACAACAATATTGTATTACTTTCAGGCTGCTTTGGAAGCACCAAGAGTTTTGAATCTTAACAGTAACAAATATTTCTCTGGACCATATGGTATATTACCAACTTCTTTAATTCTCTACACATGTACTAGAAGTTTCGTACTGCTGCAAAGGGTACTAGAAAATAGGAATAAAGAAAAGAGAGTTACCATCTATGTCATTACGTAATATGCATATAATATTGATGCAGGGGAGGACGTAGTCTTCAGCGCAAATGACTGGCATGCGGCCCTTATCCCATCCTACCTGAAATCTATGTACAAATCAAAAGGAATATATGCAAGTGCTAAAGTAAGGTGACCTATCATTGTTCTTACAAAAGTATAGCCAACTTGCAGAAAGCTAAGCAGGGATGACTTTGTGCTTATTAACTTTACCAGGTTTCTTTTTGCATTCACAACATAGCCTACCAAGGCAAATTTGCTTTTGCGGACTTCGCACTCCTCAACCTGCCAGACAAGTTCAAGACCTCTTTTGATTTCATTGACGGGTACATAAAGATTTAGAAGTGTTTATCACAATTCACAATATGTATAATTGTGTTGTGCTTACGATATGTATAAGTGTGCTGTCCATCTCTATGGATTTTTTGGTCAGTGTTGATGCATTTATCTTTGGAAGATATTTCAATCGTGCTTTGTTCCTCCTCTATTTTACGTGTGGACTGTCACACCCCAACACAGCTACAACTTATATAAATGTGGCTATGATGGAAGAGGCAAACGAAAGGGCTACTGCTCAGAGGCAGCAGCGGTCATCGACAGTCCGTTGAGAGCTTGGTTTGCAAATGTAATTTAATGGCTGCGATTGTGGGTTAACTTAGAAGGTGGGTATAACATCTACAAATTCTGAGATGTCCTTTAGTGGCACTAGCTAGCAGTATAAGTTGTCTACGTGTTTGGTTCAAATTAAACCACTTTTGTTTGTTGCTTCTTAACTATGTAGGACAATAGTACCAATGGTATACCATTCTTGTTCAGCTTATAACACAGAAGAATTAACATCTCTTGGGAAATTTTATTGAGAAATTGAGTAGCTTTCAAATGACACGTTGGTTTTGGTCAAGATCTAAATATCTTTTTGTGATGATCTTAGGGCCTAGGGAGGGACTCCTAAATTTCTTTTTGCGATGATCTTAGTACCTGGCCTTTTTTTACCCCTTACTTTTGGTTTAAATATAGATTACAAGACTCAAGTTTAGCTAGCTATTGCGGTGACTGACTGAAGGAGAAAAATGAATTGGTACAGAAGGTTAGCTAGCTATTGGAGGTCTGGGAAATTTGGATTAGAAATCAGAGTACTGTACTCAGATATAGTAGTAATTTATATTGAAAAGTGAATTTGAGATGTATATATGGATAGTTTGGTATATATTTTGTGGATGCAGTAATTTGAAATTGTAAACAAATGGTATTATTGGGATGTATTTTGAATGGTTGATACATTTTGGCTTTAAATTTAAATGAGAATTTAGACCTTTTAGTTATTTATCATGGCATTATCATATTGCAGGTGCATCGGTAATATAAGTGAACCAAAACTTTTTTTTTATCTACAACATTTTAAAAATGTTATATATTTGTATAAATAAATGACACCTTCTAAACGTTGTATAAAATGGTTAAAAACATTGTCTGTTGTTGCTTTCTATGGTCGATATTTAAAAATAAATGTTATATGCATGTATTACAACATTTTTAAGTCACACTATAACGTTTTAAAACTGTTATATAAATTTGTCTAAATAGATGACACATTATAAACGTTGTGTAAATGTGCCTAAACGTTGTTTGATATATTAAACTGCAACATTTTTATCCAAAACACGTGGAATTATACCTTCTACAACGTTTTCAAGCATCTGCTAATTTATGGAAAACAAATCTACAACATTTTTTTCTTAAAAAATGTTGTATAATGTGCTTAACTACAACATTTTAAAGACGTTGTATAAGGGTGTCAAATAGATGACACCCTTAACCACAACGATTTTCTGAATGAAATCACAACGTTTTTTCCGCATTATCTATTTACTGTTTTGTAGTAGTGCAAAATCATCAAGTTTGGGGGGGGGGGGGGGATAAAATAGTGTGCACACCAAGTGTTCGTCAGATTGTGTGAGTGAAGTTTGGGGGGAATATCATTGTTAAAGTTTACTGATTTTCAATTCAATGGTGTCTCAACCCAAATCAAAACGACAAAGGGGAGAAAGTTCAGGGTCCACACAACCAACAAAGACCTTTGATCGGCGAAAATTCAAAAGTGTCGCCGTCGCCGACCTTTACGATTACATAGTATCCAAAGCTCTCACATCGGAGCGGGGGTTGGCACCGGACCACATCGACGGTGAAATGATGCAACAGATATATCAAAAGGGGTGGAACAATTTCACGGAGGAACCCGAGGCCACCGTTGTAAGTGCGGTCAAAGAGTTTTATGCTAACGCTGAGGACAAGGCCCCGTTCAACGCTTTTGTGCGGGGTAATTAGTCCCTTTTAGTGCCGATGCCATCAACACATATTATTAGTTAAGGGTGCCTAGACATTGCAATTATGCTCACTTACGTGACAATGATCCCGATTATGAGGCCATTTTAAAGGAAATGACTAAGCCGGGCACAAAATGGATCAAGGGTCGAAAAGGGGGCACGATTTTTCACAGCAAGGATCTCAGCAGATATGGCAAGATATGGTATGCATTCTTGTGCACTAAATTGTTTCCATCCACACACACGTCCGACGTGACCAAGGAGAAGGTAGTGCTCTTATATGCCACTGTACAAGATTTCATGATCGACGTCGGGGAAATAATCAGTTTTTCAATTCGACGGTGCTTACGCGGACATTTCTCGGGCGGCTTACCACACCCATCACCTATTTGTGTGTTGTGTAGTCAAGCGGGAGTTTGATGGTAGGATGATGAGATCACCTAAATGCCACTTTAGACACTGGATTCAAGAATGATTGCACGATATGCAGTATGGCCCGAAGGAGAGTCACATCATTGAGGAGTAGGCTTTATATTTCCATCCGCTTTGAAGGGTGAGACTGATGCTTCCAACTCGGTTGACGAAGAGTTCCAGGAGGCGGCACCAATGGGAGAGGAAGGAACAGGGGAGGCAACACAGTCTGAGGCCATATCTAGTCCTCAGTTCCTCAACTTTCAACAACACGTGGATGAGCACAACAAGCAAGCACGACGAGAGATGCGATGGCTCGCAGCTAGGTAGGATCACATGTTTGAAGCCATGAATCTATCGTTCACATCATTGAACGCGACGCTCCAAAGCTTCAATCTTAATGCTCAATTTCCATACCAGCAGCCAGCCCCAATGCCAAAGTTTCCACCAAGTGACTCTGATGAAGAAGAACAACCACTTAGGCGATTATAGGGAAGTCCTCACATATTTATTGCTATATCTACACAATGAGGGCATAGTAATTTTCAAGTTTGTGGGGGGGATTTAGTTTCATGTTTGCATATTTGATTTCATTAGCTAATTTGCATATAGTTCATAGTTTAGTTTAGGAATTTTTTTTTAATATTGCATTCATGTAATCATGTAGTTGCATAGTAGCTTCGGAGCATACATAGTCTTTATTTATTTTTGCATCATGTTATGTTATGTTTGCCATATATAAAAAAAATTTAATTAGTATTGTCTTATTTTGCACATGTCCAATAGTTGTTGTAGTTCAATTTTATTTTGGCCAGTGATGAGATTGAGATTAAGTAGATAAATGCAGTACCAAGTATTAGAACTATGATGTAATTTTGAGTTATGAATTGAATCTTTTACATGTTTGACACTTGTATAAAAAGGTTTGCACGTCAATAACACTTATGTGGACTGATTAGTTCAAATTGATACATAAGGATGTTCTAAAGGATAATGCTAGTTTGAATGAAGGAATGACAGGAACAAGTAGTGATGGCTAAAGTTAGACAAGAACCTAAGTTTGGGGTAATATTTGGGGCATATAAGCTATTTAAAAAAAATTATAAATAAACACCGTGGCGTACTTGTCTAGTTTTGTGGCCTTTGTTACTTGAGTAAGTAAGCCCGACGAGATTGTCTTTACACCTAGCGCCCTAAGGTCTTAATGGTCTGGGAGTCGTTGGTCGAAAGCTCGTTAAGGTAGCATTGAAAAGCCTAAGGGAATAAGACATTGCATAGCTATATGTGTGTGTGTGTGTGTGTGTGTATATATATATATATATATATATAATGAATAAAACGGGAAATAAGAGCAAAAAGCTCCCGTAAATGAAAAAGGAAGCATAAGTATCCTTTGTTGACCCTCGATATTGGCAATTATTTGAATTTAGTTGGATCTAGCTTGTTTTTGGATTTCATGAGTTTACACTGTATGATGCCTTCTAAGAGAGTTGTTATGTATTAAATTTGCAATTGCATCAGTTAGCATAAATGTTGAGCACACACACACACTATACCAGTAATAACAGTTTAAGATTCGAGGATTGATAAGAAGTTATTGATTGGTTTTGATATGATGTGTTGTAGTGTTTACTTGATTTCTCTGAGATCGAAGGAATAATTTTAATTCTATGATACGGTTGGATTCATAGACATATAGATTGGACACATTACATATTATTACATTGTATTGCATAGCATGGTAGTTTGTTTTGTGCTCGAGGACTAGCACGTTTGAAGTTTGGGGGATTTTGATAAGTGGGCTTTATACCCGCGAATCGGTTCCTAAGTCAAGCTTAATCGGTGTTAATTCTTTGTTTTTTAGTTTATTTTTACTTGTTTATTGTTGTTTTATATGTAGGTTGGTTGGTGTGGTAAGTGATCAAAAAGGAGGCATTTGGGGAAAATTTTTATCAAGTTTGGAGCTTAAATAAAGTCAGAAGATAGGAGCATAGCCCACCGGCGTATTTATTCACTTACACCCCGCTTAGAAGCGGGGGTCTTCAATTCAGTCACAGATAGCTAAGTCCCTCAAGGGGGGGTCCCGAATCGAGCAGATCTAAGTTGTTCAAACACTTTGCTTTGGGCGTGAGCTTTAGTACTTGGAATGCTTTGGGACTCTAAATGGTGTGGGATTGCACTCAGAATATGGGTGTGAACATATAATTACATCAAATAACAAGATCAAAACAATATACAAGGCAATTAACAGAGAGTAAGGACAGATTTTTGGAGCGAGCATTGGAGGAAAGCTAATTGGAGGATTTTTTTCATATCAATTGCAGATTAAAGAAAAAGTGAAGGGTGTTCTGAATTATTCTTCTTCTTTAGTCTTATATTTGTAATTGGAAGGATGTTGCCTTTAATTTATTCAGTTTTTATTTCATTTATGATGAGCTAAAATACTTTTTAGGCTTATGATGGATCTTTAAGTGAAACGATGGTTATGTAAGTTTGGTTTTCAGTTTAATAAGCTATTATCCAGTTTATCTATATTAATTTTTGTTTGAATTTATGAATTGCCTGATCAAATTTCTTTGTGGACTTGTATGGATTCGAGAGAGGAAATACGAGTCTAGACTTAGTTAATATAACATGTGTTCTTGAATTCTCTGAATGAATGGAATCTTGATGAATGTTAGGGTAGAGATATGCTTAACATCGCATGTAATTGGGTGGAGAACTTGAACTTAAACATTCTTTAAGTGTAATTCACATAGAGATATAGTGAGTTAGTTAATTAAGGTGTTTAACTTAATTATATCTTAATTGTGGATTTGAGTTAATATGGTGTTAGTGCATCGAGAGGTGACTAATTCTACTTTTGTGTTCTTGATTAATAAACTGGGATAATAAGTTAAATTGGAACAAAGGATAATAACCATGGTGAAGCTTAGGGTGAAGTTTTAAGCCTAATTCTCCAATACTTGTTTAGAAATTTAGTTTTTTGTGATTTGTGATTGTTTTGAATTATTTATATTTTTAATAATTCAGACTTTATAATTTTAATCATTAATTTGGATAGTTTAATAAAATTGGGATTAATAGGAAACTGGTAGTTGTGAGGGTTAAATTCTTATTAAATTTCTCCGTGGGAACGATAATCTACTTACTATTATATTACTTGTTGACCACGTATACTTGCGTGTTGTGTGTAATTAGATTTTACCCAACACGTACAACACATCAATATTTATATTCAAATAAGTATTCATTTTCTTATAATATTGAAATAATTATTTATTTATGAAATTCTCAATTCTTACAGCTTTTCCAAGATGGTATTGAATGGTATGATCATAATCTTTCAACAACTCGAGCCAACGTCGTAGCCTCATGTTGAGTTCCTTTTGGGTGAAGAAATATTTGAGGCTTTTATGATCTGCATAGATCTCCACTTTCTCCCCACACAGGTAATGCCTCTAGAATTTAAGTGCAAAAACGACAGATGCCAACTCTAGATCATGAGTTGGATAATTCCTCTCATATTCTTTGATTTTTCGTGAGGCATAGGCTATGACATTCCCATGTTTCATGAAAACACATCCTAAACCTCTGCCTGAAGCATCACTGTAGATGACAAATCCCTCTGAACCAGATGATATTGTCAGAACAGGTGCTTAAACGAGTCTCCTCTTGAGTTTTTGAAAACTCTTCACACATTCCTCGCTCCACTGAATTTTGTATCTTTTTGAGTCAGCTGAGTTAATGGAGTAGCGATTCGAGAAAATCCTTCCACGAATCTCTGAAAATTACCAACTAAGCCCAGAAAGCTCCGTACTTCGGTTACTGAATTAGGTTGCTCCCAACTCTGTATTACTTTAATCTTCGCAGCGTTAATAGATATTTTATGATTTGATATCACGTGCCTAAGGAATGCTACTTTCTCAAGCCAAAACTCGCATTTCTTTAACTTGTCATAAAGCTTATTTTTACGAAGCTTTTGGAGTAAAAGCCTCAAGTGTTGCTCATGATCTTCATGGCTTTTGGAGTATATGAGGATGTCATCAATAAAGACAACCGCAAAATGATCCAAATATTCCTTGAATACTCGGTTCATCATGTCCATGAAGGCAGCAGGAGCATTAATTAATCCAAAAAACATGACTAGGAATTTGTAATGCCCGTACCGAGTTTTGAAAGCAGTATATAGAATTTCGTCAGTTTTAATCTTTAACTGATGGTATCTGGAATGAAGATCGATCTTTGAAAAGAATTTGACACCTTGCAATTGGTCAAACATGTCATCAATGCGAGGTAACGAGTACCTATTTTTGATGGTGACATGATTCAACTCCAGATAATCAATACAAAGTCGAATATTCTCATCTTTATTCTTTATCAATAGAACATGAGAACCCCAAGGAGATGTACTAGGACGAATGAAATCGATGTCTAATAACTCATGTAGTTGGGTTTTTAACTCCTGAAGTTCAATAGGAGCCATTCGATATGGGGCTTTGGAAATGGGTTTTGTACCGGGTTCAAGGTCAATACCAAACTCGATTTCACTCTCTGGGGGTAGGCCAGGAAGTTCTTCAGGGAATACGTCAGGAAATTTATTAATAATAGAAATATCATTCAAATCTGATGTATTTTTGTTTAAATCTGTGACATGGGCTAAGAAAGCTTGACATCCATTTTTCAATAAATGAATAGCTTTATGGCTTTATATGACAATGATTAACTTTAGTTGTTTGGTTGCTTGAATTCACATAATAGGTTGGTTAGGAATATGAAAGCTAACAACCTTATGAAAACAAACAATTTTAGCATGATGAGTAGTTAACTAATCAATTCCTAAAATCACATCAAATTCAAGTATTTTCAAAGAGATAAGATCAACAGGTAACGCGAGGGTGCCGATTTGAATCAAACAAGATTTATAAATAGTGGATGTAATGAAGGTTTCTCCCAACGGAGTTTCAACAGATAAGTCAAAGTCTAATTTCTCTATAGTTAAATTTAAACGTTGAGCGCAAGTAGGAGAAATAAAAGAATGGGTAGAACCATTATCAAATAAGATATAGACTTCACAAGAGTTTATGATTAACTTACCCGTGATAACTTCGTTTGGGTTTCTCGCTTTTTGGGAGGTCACGACAAACGCTCTCCCTTGAACTACCGGCTTTGACTTGTTTGGGACGGCATTTGGTGTAACCATCCCAACTGGGCTTGGCTTCACTGCACGATGAAATCGAGCTAGGTGACCTTCTCTTCCGCAATTGTAACACGCTTTGGATTGCATCGTGCAGTTTGGACTGATGTGTCCCTCCCCTCCGCATTTGAAGCATACAATCGGTGTTCGTTCACTTTCCTTAACAACGGTTGCTGGTGCTGACATCTTTCCATCATTATTGAACCTTCTCTTCTTGAAATTTCCACTTCTATTATCTTGGCCATGATTACCACCCAAGTGGTTACCATTTTTGGTATGTTGATTCCCTCTACGTTTGTTGTCACCGCTTCGATAACTTCTACGACTTATATTATCGATTTATCGGCTGCTCTCTCTTGGTTGGGTTGACTCATTATCGCGCTCCAATAACTGAGCCCTATTTTCAACATCTGAATACAAGAAAAGTTTATGAGAAATGAGGTATTGACATATTTCGGGTTTCAAACCTCGCAGAAACATTCACGTCATTCTCTCCTCATTATCAACCAAATGGGATACAAATCGGGATAACTCCGCAAACTTCACCTCACTTTGCGATACAATCATATTGTTTTGTTCCAGCTTGATGAACTCTACCTTGTTCATGTGACGAATACTTTCGGTAAAGTACTTGTCGTTGAACAGTTCCTGGAACTTCCCCCAATACATCTTTAGTGCGACAGGTTAAGTACGTTTTACAGATTCCCACTAGTAATCTGCCTCTCCTCGCAACATGAAGATGGCAAAAGGAACCTTTTGCTCCTCGGAGCATCCCAAGACATCAAATATCTTGGTGATCTACTTTATCCACGTCTCTACCTTAAGTGGTTTTGGCTTTTCCAAAAACTCCGGTGGTCCCAACTCCTTGAATTGCTTAGCAGGGACCGTCCGAGAGTTGCTAGTGTTTTCACCTGTATTTTGAATAGGAGTCTCTCTCGCCTAATGTTGCATGAATTGCAGAAAGCCTCTAAACATTCCATCGTTCATCATTTGGTCGATGTTGTTGTGTACATGAGGATTATTACCTTCCTGATGCACATTATCCTAATTATTGATCATCAGTGACTTGATGGTCTTATGTGATCCATTGCTTATCTCAATATTTTCGGATGTCATTTTCAAATACTGCCATAAAACAAGGGTTAATTGACATGCCATATATTATCTCTATACTCTGACCGACCAATTAAATAACAAATAAGCTTAGGTAGGTCATACTAGCAAAGGATTTACCTGTCTCTCCTTTCCTAGTTCTAGTCTCACATCTCAGCCAATAATCATATCCCTAAGCTCTGATACCAACTGTGATGCCCCCAAAATAGGTATACATCACCCATTCTGAGTTGCCAAATACATGGTACATAAATCAAATACAAATTTAATTATGCAACTGTCATATAAAATACGACAAACCATAGCTTAGAGTTTTAACATGAATATTGTCTTCTAGACAATATCCAAACTCAAATAGAGTCGTCATTACAGTTATTATCACACTATTTTATAAAATAGTGAGGACTACTACAACCACTTTCTCAGACCGTCACTCCATTCCCCGACTAGTCCTGGCTACGTTCTCATTTCCTGATGAGAACAATGAAAGCAAAAAGGTGAGCTCAACTAGCCCAGTAAGAAATATAATGACTAAGATAATGCAGAATAAATTATGGTTAGCCTTCAATAGTGTTAAACTGATAGAATACAATAACCAACAAGTTTAACTGCAGCGGAACAAGCAATCCATTAGAAGAGTCAAGTAGAGCATGATATCTACTATCTTCTATGATTTAAAAAGTTTATCATAAATTTTATCGTTGAGACTCAACTCAATAAATAATCCACATTACTGAATTATCCATGCACTATGGGCCAAAGATATTCATTAATATCACATCCACGAATTATCCATGCACTACGAGCCAATGATATTCGTGTTATCACCAATGGTCATGATCATGCCAACAACTGTCCATCAATGCACTTCGGGCCAATGATGACTTTTACCATATCATTTGCAACATTACAGGTCATGATTATACCGAATAATCCCTGATCATAATCATACCAATCAATAATCCATTTATGTACTACGGGCCAAAGATGACTTTCATTACAATATAAGCATGGGGATGATGACAATGATATACGAATTCAATTAAATGAGAGCAATGATAAATTTTAAAGATTTATAATTCAATTTATCCAAAATTCAATAATGTCCAAATTGTCAACATGATACTGCTTTGTGGAGTAAAATTCAAGAATAATATTGTATCAAAAATGATTTGGACAAAAAAAAAATCAATTTTTGTCATGAATAATACCCCGGGTGAATAGTACTTCGGGAATAGTACCCCGGCATAAAAAGATTAAAAATTATCAAGAATTCTCAGAATAATATTTTTATGAAAAGATACTAGATGAAGCGCAAATTTCACGGATATTCTACTAATTTCATGGAGTATAGAAGTACTACTTTAACAAAATGAGTGGAGAATTCGGAATCTGAAACGAAATAATATTACTTACACACTATTGAGTATGGAAGAAAATATTATTTCTTACGAATATTGAACAAAAATAATATATGTTACCTTAAAAGGAGAGTATTTCTGACTGGTAGGATGGGGATATTATTGAAGAAAACTTGAACTGTTTTCTACACTCAAAGCTTTCTTAAACTCTAAAAAAATATGCTCAATATTATAGAAGAAGAATTCTCTGATTCTGGTGTGATTTTCAATTCTAAACTAAACATCCTATTTATAGGATAATGGAAGGATACTATTTAGAAAAAATCACGGACTGTACAATGGGGGAAATCACGGGAGCAACAAATTCGTCTGAAATAATTTTGATTTTACTATGCAGACACTATGCTTAATAAAATATAATATATTCTATTTTTCATAAAAAACAAAACTTATAATATATATATACTTTATAACTTCCTACCGATTATTTTGAAAAATGGTAAGTGGGGGGTCCATATAATAAGCCAAATTTACAACAAATACTTCATAAAAATCCCCTAAATATTTTTAACAACATTTATTCATCTTTAATATAGTTTGCAATATTAACAACCAGATCATTCCCAAGAATGAGGGGGCTTTCCGATAAGCATTTCTCCCTATTGACGCGCAAATAGGTGACCAAACCCCTTTCCTAGACAAAACATTCTAAACATTGTCAATAATGCAAATAATAATATAAATAACTTTTCATCTCAACTATTGATTTAATAATATAAAATATTGACAATAATTGAATCAATAATGTGAGATATTATGCAGCAATTATTGTGGCAATAATTAAATAAAACTGAGTGACTTCTCACTTAAGCATCAATAATCAATACCGTGTGCTACTATGCAACCACGCATATTACTATACTTTTATCACCGGGTATTTCAACAGTTAATGGTAAAATTTTTGCCGTTATTTTTATAAAAAGATACTTCTGTCGTTTTCTAACTCTGATAATAATTCTGTTGTGGGGTCCACCAATGATTGTGTCGTCGTACGAATATTCCCTGTTAAAATGAATAGTTCCCGACCAATCGAATATTTTATAACAACTTGCTTACTTTGCAAAATTTATAAATATTACCCACAACTATAACATTATATCAAATCCACACCATAATATTAAAAAATTTATTTCGAGAAATATTATTCTTTATTCCTAAAAGTTGGGGTCTTATAACCTCCCCTTCCTATGAAATTTTGTCCTCAAAATTGGGGTACGTACCTGGTATGTCAAAGAGGTGAGGATACCTTGATTTCATTTTAGATTCTAATTCTCAGGTTATTTCCTCAACATAGTGGTTTCTCCATAAACCTTTGACTTGGGGTATAACCTTGAAGCGTAGAATATATTCCTCCTTATCCAAGATTTTAATAGGTACCTCTTCATACGTTAAATCTTTCTCTATCTCATTTGGTTCTAACTCAATAATGTGGTTCGGGTCTTCCACATATTTACGTAACATAAATATGTGAAAAATGTTATGAACACGAGACATACTTGGCGGTAAGGCTATAGGCCATAGTTCCTACTCGATCGAGAATTTTAAATGGGCCAATGAATCGACGATTGAGCTTTCCTCTCTTTCCAAATCTTTGTAACTTCCTTCCACGGAGCAGCACGTCATAACACATGATCTCCAACATTGAATTCCACGTCCCTTCGATAAAGATTAACATAACTCTTTTGTCGATCTTGTGAGGTTTTTATACATTGCTGGATCATTTGAATCTTTTCCGTTGTTATGCGTACCAATTCTGGTCCCAACAACGTTGCTTCACCCACCTCATCCCAGTATACTGGAGAACGACACTTGCGTCCATACAACGCCTTGAATGGTGCCATGCCAATACTTGCTTGATAACTGTTGTTGTAGGAAAATTTCACTAATGGAAAGAATTTGTCTCAACTTCCTTTGAAGTCTAGGACACAGAGTCTTAATAGATCTTCAAGAGTTTAAATAGTCCTCTCTGACTGCCCGTCCGTTTGAGGATGATATGCCGATCTAAAACGTAAATTTGTGCCCATAGCTTGTTGCAAACTAACCCAAAATTATGAAGTTAATCTTAGGTCTCGATCAGAAACTATGGATACTGGCATACCATGTAGTCTTACAATCTCATTTATGTATATACGAGCAAGACGCTCAAGCGAATAAGTTTCTTGTATAGGTAAGAAATGAGCAGACTTGGTTAATCTATCAACAATGACCCAAATTGCATCTATGTCTTGAGAAATCTTGGGAAGACCAGTAACGAAATCTGTGGTAATGTGCTCCCACTTCCATTTTGGAATTTCAAGTGGTTGCAATGGACCTTTTGGCACTTGATGCTCCGCCTTGACACATTAACAAGTTAAACACCTTGAGATAAACTATGCAATCTCTCTCTTCATATTGCTCAACCAAAATGTATGTCAAAGATCACGATACATTTTGGTTCTTCCAGAATGGATTGCAAACGGTGTGTTGTGTGCCTCCATCATGATTTTATACTTTAAATCAGGGTCATTAGGAGCACAAAGTCTAGAGTTGACTCGAAGTATTCCTACTTCATTGATTCTTACTTCTGAAATATCACCTTCTTACACTTTCTTCTTTATACGCATCAGCTTCAGGTCTGTAGCTTGAGCAGCTTTAACTTTATCGATTAAAGTCGGTTCTACTCATATATTTGACATCATCACGTGAGTCCCTGGAGTCTTTATCTCTATCTCCATCCTTTGTAAGTCATACCAAATGGGCCTTTGCGTTAACAATATCGCACTCGTACCCGCATATGATCTTTTACTCAATGCGTTAACTATCACGTTCGCTTTTCCAGGATGGTATTGAATGGTATAATCGTAATCTTTCAACAGCTCGAGCCAACGTCGTTGCCGCATGTTGAGTTCCTTTTGCGTGAAGAAATATTTGAGGCTTTTATGATCTGCATAGATCTCTACTTTCTCCCCATACAGGTAATGCGTCTAGATTTTAAGTGCGAAAACAACTGCCAACTCTAGATCATGAGTTGGATAATTCCTCTCATATTCTTTGAGTTTTCGTGAGGCATAAGCTATGACTTTCCCATGTTGTATGAGAACACGTCCTAACCCTCTGCCCGAAGCATCACTGTAGATGACAAATCCCTCTGAACCAGATGGTATTGTCAAAACAGGTGCTAAAATGAGTCTCCTCTTGAGTTCTTGAAAACTCTTCTCACATTCCTCGCTCCAACCGAATTTTGTATCTTTTCGAGTCAACTGAGTTAATGGAGTAGCGATTCAATAAAATCCTTTGACGAATCTCCGATAATAAGTAAATAAGCCCAAAAAGATACGTACTTTGGTTACTAACTTAGGTTGCTCCCAGCTTTGTATTGCTTCAATCTTTGTTGGGTCAACAGATATTTCATGATTTGATATCACGTACCCAAGGAATGCTACTTCCTCAAGCCAGAACTCGCATTTCTTCAACTTGGCATAAATCTTGTTTTCACGAAGCTTTTGGAGTATTAGTGTAACGCCCCAGAAAATATAGATTTTTGAGAATTAAATTTTTATTTAATTATGTGGATTAAAATGAATTTAATTAATTAATTATGTGAGTAAGCTATTTAAAAGGTCGATTACATGACCTGAACATATCAAAATGTCGTAGTATTTTTGGCTACGTGATAGAATTAAAGTGTTTGAATTTCCAAGAGCGAAAATAAAAGCTTTCCGAGAATTTTTTGAAAACACTATTCACGTATTTACGCTTTCGAGAATTATTTTTGAACTTCCAAGAAATACGTAATGATAGAATATCGAGGTGAGATAGAATATCCAATAATATTTCAGTTATGGAAAACACAATTTTCGCTTTCGGACTTAAAACCTAACGGTTAGGAAAGTGAGTTCCAGAAGGAATTTAATTGCGTATAATGAATTAAAGCTATGATTGTATAATACGTAGGTATTATACGAGGTAATGAATATGTGTATAATACGAGGTATTATACGAGTAGGTATGAAGAATGGAATAACGTATATTACGAATTAGTATACGAGTTAGCAAACGAGAATTATACGTGGTGTATATATGTTAAGATTCTAAATTTAATATAATGGACTTGTAGGATTATGAGCTTAATGGTAGAAGACCAATTAGTAAGTGATACTCAAGCCCAAGAGTTTGATATGTTATGAGTCCAAACTATTGTAGTATGAGCCCAACAAGAAATTAGCTAGATTAAATAAGCAAGCCCAATGAATTGGCCATGATCCATGGAACAAACCAAGTGATATGTGGGTAGACTTGATGGGCAAACATTTTAAGTGGTGAGCAAGTGTTGTGATGACCAAGTATTAGAAGTGGCTAGCAAGTAGACTTGGTTGTTAAGTAATGAATAGTAATGAGGTGGGATTAAGGAGGTTAATTGAGGAGGTGCAATGCCTAATTGACCATAATGCCCTAACTTTGGGTTGCCTATAAATAGAGAGCTCTCAATTCATTTGATGGCTTGATTAAAATTTCTCCCAACTCCTCTCAAGTTAAGCAACTTATTGGTTAGAGAGAATAAACACTTATAAGTCAAACTTCCATTATGAGATTTTCAAGAAGCAAGAAGGAGATTAAAGCTTAGTCAAGTGATATGCAAGGGTAAGAACTTAAACCATGAATCTCTTTCTCTTCCATTGGTAGGGAGATTGGTAGTGGTAGAACATGTATGCTAAGGAATGATAGGAATGAGTAATCAAAGAGCTTAAGTCTTAATAAGACGTATAAGTCATGAATAAGCTAATCGTAATCATATAAGTTATGAAATAAGGAAGAACTTGTAGGAACTTGTTTTATGTTGAAATAATAAGGTTGTATGATAATAAGAAGTGAGCATGATGGTTAAAAGATTTAAGCTATGATAAGTCATGCAAAGTGAATTCATAAGTAGTTCATACTTTTACAAGTTATAGACTAATGAAGAACAAGTAATAACTTATTATGTCAATAAGTTAATGAAGTATGTATGTCAAGATATTATTATGATAGATTGAATCCATTTAAAACGATGAACAAAACATAAGAAATGAAGTTAAGGCGAAATTTACGAGTTTGGACGATAATCGTCGAATTCGTGAAATTCTTGGAATGGAAGTCGAATTTTGATATTGAGCTTGGAAACATTGGTTTTCAATGGAGACAATTCATATTTGGCATTATAGATTGCAGACTCGAAAATGACCGGATCCCGACTTAGAACGAAGAAACGAGCATTGAACGTTCACGAACGTTTATCGTTTTCGTTAAAAATAAACTAATAGGTGAATTTTTAGCAAAAGAAGTCAAATAGATAAAATTCTTGCATGAACGTGTAGAGTATGTAATTTGTGAACCGTAGGCTTTTGAACGAGCTAATTAGGACTTATAACGAAGAAGTTATGAGTCCGGAGTTTCAATAAAATTTTCAAATTTTGCAAACTAAGTGAGGCACTGAGTTGGCCGCTGGCTGCCAACCCAAAACAAATGGGTGGCACGAAGCGCCGTAATAGTGTCGGGGTATATTGCTAACTTCGTCTTGCATGCAACACGAGATGAAGAGTTAAGTGTGGCGCCATAGCCATTTCATTCCTAGAGTTTTGACAGACAAGAATGTTTACAAGTATAGAATGAAAGATAACTCATTAGTAATGAACTAAGGTGTAAATATAACATTGTTAAAGAATTGTTAGACACTTAATGTATGATGATTTAAGGTTAATAATCAATTTAAGATGAACGTAATGAGAACAACGTAATGTGCTAAGCCGGTTGTAGAAATTTGTTGACCAAGTTGATTATAAATCCAATGGTTCGCAATACCAGTATGGGTTATGTAATTACTTAATGAACATGATAAGACCTTTCCTAAATCACTATTATAGTAATGACTTTAGGAATTTAATGTTGTTTAATGAGTAGTTAAATGACGAACGTAAAGTATAAAGAACGTGAACCGTATTCAATAATGATAAGGACTATAACGTTAAGAGTTATAACTAAAAGTTGTTATGTAATACATAAACGTAAACGGAATGCAATAAAGTGTACTTAACAAATGACGATCGAGTTTTGAATAACGTAGGAATGTTAGTAAGCCGTGAGGAAGGATGATTAACTCGAAATAAGTTCTATTAATGAAGTAAATCCACGTAAGACATAGAAGAGAAAGAAGTTAGTAAGAATAATGTAAAATATAATGGTAAGCCAGAACCAATAGTAACAAATCTAATATATGATTAGATTGAGAAGAAGGGTAAGATTCATTAGGAACCATGTATGTTCATTCATGACCTAATGTGGTAAGTTATGTGGTTATTTATTGTAGAGACCAGTAAAGACGAAAGGAAAAGTTATTTTTCTTTATAGCGGACAATTTGAAGGCAAGTTTTTCTTAAACGCTTGTCTAACCTTCGTGTTAGCCAAGTTTTCTGTTATTCATGTTATGAGATGCAAGAAGTGTTTTACTAAAGGGTCGATGCCAGTTTTATCTCGGCTAGACTAATCTTGAAGAGTTGATTGATTTATTTACAAGTCTTGCAATATAGAATTGTTAACGCTATCCTCCTACGCAATTGTTTGTTTATGCAATTCAAGGTAAGCTTGAGTATGAATAAACAAATGTATTTTTCATCGATTATTCGATGGGCACGCGAGGTTGCAAAAACTTAAACGTATATACATCGTTTAACGGGATGTAGTGTTGATCAACATATAGTACTATATGGGTGATCACCCGAAGTGCTTAGTAAGATATCTGGGACTTACGGACTTAGTGTCGGGTTGTCCTTTTCAAAGAAATTATGAAATGCTCATGGTCTTGAGCGAAATTTATGTTTTTTGAATATTGTTATTGTAAAACATTTTGAAGGAAAAGAAATGCTATTTTGAATTATTGATAGTACTTCATAACTATTATCCAGTTATTGAAGATATACGATTCCTATGTTTTAAGCATGTTGTTTAAAAGAAATTGTTGTACTTGCTGAGCTTGTTAAGCTCACTCTTGCTTGAACCATATGAATGTAGCTAGGACCGAACGAACCGAGGGATCTAACAAGGATAGAGGCAAGACAAAGCTGAACGATTAGTTTACCTTGTAATAAACTAGTAAGTTGTATATATTATAGAATGATGAACAAAGAATGTAATGGTTTTAGAACCTGGGAACGGGATGCAATATTATTAATGTAATAAGAATGTCGTTGATACACACATTTTGATGTCATTTCAATAGAATGAATGTATAGTTATGAGTACCGTGTAGCACCATCTTTCGGGTTGGAAGATACCCGGATTTGGGGGCATCACAATCAGCCTCAAGTGTTGCGCATGATCTTCAGATCTTTTGGAGTATATGAGGATGTTATCAATAAAGACAACCACAAAATGATCCAAATATTCCTTGAATACTTGGTTCATCATGTCCATGAAGGCAGCAGAAGCATTAGTCAATCCAAAAGATATAACTTGGAATTCGTAATGCCCGTACCGAGTTCTGAAAGCAGTCTTTGGAATGTCATCAGTTTTAATCTTTAACTGATGGTATCCGGAACGAAGATTGATCTTTGAAAAGAATTTGACACCTTGAAACTGGTCAAACAGGTCATCAATGCGAGGGAACGGGTACCTATTTTTGATGGTGACATGATTCAACTCCTGATAATCAATACAAGTCGCATACTCCCATCTTTCTTCTTAACGAATAGAGCAAGAGCACCCCAAGGAGACATACTAGGATGAATGAAAACTTTATCTAACAACTCCTGCAGTTGGGTTTTTAACTCCAGAAGTTCAATAGGATCCATTCGATATGGGGCTTTGGAAATGGGTTTTGTACCGGGTTCAAGGTCAATACCAAACTTGATTTCACGCTCTGGCGGTAGGCCAGGAATTTGTTCAGAGAATATGTCAGGAAATTTATTAACAATTGAAATATCATTCAAATCTGACATATTTTTGTTTAAATATGTGACATGGGCTAAGAAAACTTGACATCTGTTTTTCAATAAATGAATAACTTTATGGCTTGATATGACAATGATTGACTTTAGTTGTTTGGTTTCTTAAATTTGCATAATAGGTTGGCTAGGATTATGAAAGCTAACAACCTTATGAAAATAATTAATTTTAGCATGATGAGTAGTTAACCAATCAATTCCTAAAATCACATCAAATGCATGTATTTTCAAAGAGATAAGATCGACAAGCAACGTGAGGGTGCCGATTTGAATCAAACAAGATTTATAAACAGTGGATGTAATGAAGGTTTCTCCCAACAGAGTTTCATTATAAACAGTCAAAGTGTAATTTCTCTGGAGTTAAATTTAAATGTTGAGCGCAAGTAGGAGAAATAAAAGAATGGGTAGAACAGGTATCAAAAAAGGTATAGACTTCGCAAGAGTTTATGGTTAGCTTACTCGTGATAACTTCGTTCAGGTTTCTTGCTTTTTGGGAGGTCACAAAAAATGATCTCCCTTGAAATACCGGCTTTGACTTATCTGAGACTGCATTTGGTGTCACCATCCAACTGGACTTTGCTTCACTGCACGATAAAATCGAGCTAGGTGACCTTCTTTTTTGCAATTGTAACGTGCTTTGGATTGCATCATGTAGTTTGGACTGATATGTCCCTCCCCTCCGCATTTGAAGCATACGATCAGTGGTCGTTCTCTTTCCTTAACAACGGTTGCTGGTGCAGACTTCTTTCCATAATTATTGAACCTTCTCTTTTTAAAATTTCCACTTCTATTATCTTAGCCATGATTACCACCGAAGTGGTTACAATTTCTAGCATGTTGATTCCCTCAATGTTTGTTATCACCGCTTCAATGACTGCTACCACTTGTATTATCGATTTGTCAACTGCTTTCTCTTAGTTGGGTTGACTCATTATCGCACTCTAATAACTGAGCCCTATTCACAACATCTAAATATAAGCAAAGTTTGTGAGAAATGAGGTATTGACATATTTTGGGTTTCAAACCTCGTAGAAACATTCGCGTCATTCTCTCCTCATTATCAACGAAATGAGATGCAAATTGGGATAACTCCACAAACTTAGCCTCATATTGCGACATGGTCATATTATTTTGTTCCAGCTTGATGAACTCTACCTCCTTCATGTGACGAATACTTTCAGGAAAGTACTTGTCATTGAACAGTTCTTAGAACTTCTCCCAAGACATCTTTAGTGCGGTAGGTTGAGTACTTTTTACAGATTTCCACCAATAATTTGCCTCTCCTCGCAGCATGAAGGTGGTAAAAGGAATGTTTTGCTCCTCGGAGCATCCCAAGATATCAAATATCTTGGTGATCTACTTTATCCATATCTCTTCCTTAAGTTGTTTTGACTTTCCCAAAAACTCCGGTGGTCCCAGCTCCTTGAATTGCTTAGCGGTGACCGTCCGAGAGTTGCCAGTGTTTCCATCTGTATTTTGAATAGGAGTCTCTCTCGCCTGATGTTGCATGAATTGCAGAAAGCCTCTGAACATTTCATCATTCATCATTTAGTCGGTGTTAGAGTTTATGCACTAGAGTCCAATTATTTGATATAATTGCTTAACATTTTGATATTATATTTGATTGAATAAATGAATGATTTTATTATGGTTTTATTTACTGCGTTATATAAATGTTAACATAATAAAATTTCTTAGAATAGTGATACAAATTATATACTTTTAAGTATGTGACCTGAACATGAGATTATATAATTACAATTAGTATCATTTCTCTTAAATGTCCCTAGTCGAGTATCATTGTTGATGGGATAATAATGATGCATTGAGACTAGTATGTGGATTGACTGATGACCAAATCTCATTGGTCATAAATTTATGAGATATTAAGTCAATACATAGGTACATGTTAAAGAACGATGTACTGGACAGACCCACAATGAGAATTCTATGTGGAGCATTATGTGAAGTGTCATTAGCGATTCTCATAGTGACAATGATATAATGATCCTCCGACCTGAAATCACTATATTACTACATGGGAATTTATGTATTTTGATATCATCAAAGGTTACCTTTAATAGGGTGGACTATAAAGGTGATTATTGCGTATATTATGAATCGTGTGAGAAATATGAGTGATCTAGATGGAATTTAACCCTCCTATATATTAGGGGTGATATCCATAGGCCTCTTGATTGAGTAGGACTATGAAATGCATGGCCATGCTCAAATAGTGATTTATTTCATATAGTCTACTCATTGATCAAGAAAACTTAGATTAAATTATGAAGAGTATAACACATTCCATGACTCGAGTTTAATCTAGGATGTCAAGGTTAAAAGGATTAAATTACATTGAAACATTGGTCAAGAAAAGGTTGCATCGAATCATCGATCTTATTATTACTTGGGAGCAGTGATGCGCTACTAGATGCCGCTCACTGTTTATAATTTTATAATATGATTTTAAAATTATTGCTAACGTAATAATAACCTATAAGATCACACACATAGAACGTAATTAAAAAGGAAATTAATTTAAATTGTAAAGTTTTAAATATGTCAATATGATTGATAATATTTAAATTATAAATTTAAATTAATAGGATAATTTGTATATATGTATATTAATTAAGTAAGACTTAATTAAGATATAATATATATAAATTCGGATTTTACTTTTCTAATTAAATTAGGTTTTGATTAAATTCCTTTTTACAGCTATGTATATATATGATATATTAGACATATTGGGTGGAGATCATTAACCTTAAAAACCCTAGCCGCTCTTAGAGAGAGACTAGAGAGAAAAAGTTTAAAAATCCTGATCCTTGATGGCTAGTACTGCGGCTCCTTTAACTGCAGACCGTGTGACGATTAGCGGGGTCTTCGTGTGGATACCATAGAGACATAGCACCATGAGGGATTGCGTTGGAGATTTGAAGAGTTTTAGAATTTTCTATAATCAGTATAAAATCTAAACATTGAATTAATATGTTTTCGGATGGATCCTATTTTAAGGTTTCGGAATTGTTTTTAAAATTTTAATTTCCGCTGCTTTTATGTGCCAAAATCCTAACAGTCGATGTTGTTGTGTACATAAGGATTATTACCTTCCTGATGCACATTATCCTAGTTAGTGATCATCGGTGACTCAACGGTCTCAGGTGCTCCATTGCTTATCTCAACATTTTTGGATGTCATTTTTAAATACTGCCATAAAACAAGGGTTAATTGACATGCCACATATTATCCCTATACACTGACCGACCAATTAAATAATAAATAAGCTTAGGTAGGTCATACTAGCGAATGATTTACCCATCTCTCCCCTCCTAGTTATAGTCAGGGATTATATCCCTAAGCTCTGATACCAACTATGACGCCCCCAAAATAGGTATACATCACCCATCATGAGTCGCCAAATACATGGTACAAAAATTAAATACAAATTTAATTATACAACTGTCGTGTAAAATAAGATAAAACATAGCTGAGAGTTTTAACAGGAATATTGTCTTCTAGACAATATCCAAACTCAAATGGAGTCCTCATTATAATTATTATCACACTATTTTATAAAATAGTGAGGACTATTACAGCCATCATCTCGGACCGTCACTCAATTCCCCGACTAGTATCGGCTACATTCTCATTTCCTGAAGAGAATAATGAAAGCAAAAGGGTGAGCTCAACTAGCCCAGTAAGAAATATTATGACTAAGATAATGCAGAATAACATAGCCTAAGGTAGCTGGGGTGTTAGAAGTAGATCGGGTAACATCATTAGCGGCACATATTTCAGCTTTATCAATAAAGATAGATGCTCTGACAGGAGCACAAAGTCAATAGGTTGCTTATGTTTGCAAATTATGTGCGGGAGAACATCCTACAGAACAGTGTGCCATTAATATGACGCCCCCAAATCTGGGTCCCTTTAAACCTCGGATCCGGTCCCGGTCCTCCACGATACTACTATCGTCAAACTATTTATATCTTTTATTCATAAGTTAATGAATATAACTTTGCTTATTACAATTTAGAATAAAAATTCTTTCCATTTTCAGGATATGTATAATGACCCCAAACTTTTATAAGTTTCAAATCTTGGTCATTTACCATTCCTGTCTTACATCATATTCGATGTTATAAAAATATGTGGAATAATTTAAACTTTTTTAATCTCCTTTGAAAAATCTATTATTGATTTCTTAACTTGAATTAATTACATATCCTTGAATCAAATTATGTTATGTTTCATTCTATTCGAATTACTGTATAAAGTTTTACACCTCGATTCGAATTCCTCTATGCATCACATAGTATAACTTTACAACTCAACATGTATTACACATCGTAAACTACTATCATGTACATCTCCTAGAACCTAAACATGGTTCAAGAGTATATATTTAAATAAATAAATAAATCTCCTTCGATGCTATTGAACTTTATCAATCAAGTAGCACGTAACTTTACCGTGAGTCCTTAACCTGCAACAGTGGTTATTTGCAAGGGTGAGCTCAACAGCCTACTAATTCTAATAGTTTTCATGTAGCACATAGCATATAATAATATACTCAGTTCATGCATTCATAATCAATTAATATTTACTACACATGTTACTTCCCACATAACAGGCATATGGATTTACTTCACAAGCATATCATCAAAGATCAACTTTCAACTTTCATACATATCTCATATGCATTTCATATATATACATCAACATTTTCATAGCATAATATAGCTCAACTAACAGTTATCGAATTCATATATCAAATAGGAACTGAAAGACTTGTCTGATTCGTAGTTTATCAACTACGACTTAACTGCTTAAAGCTTATCTGCACTGTGTTTGTTCCTACACAGTTATATAATTATGAATTCATACCCATCAGTCATACATTTAATACGCTCTTAATATAAGAACAAATATTATTTCCTAACTTGGTTTCATTTTTTATTAAACTTAGGATAACCATGAGACTAGCTCATTCTACTATCATATTTATCTAAACAATCTTGTTTCATATCTTGTAGTCTGTAAGGACAACATATAACCATAACTTAAGACCATGCAGTTAACGAACTGCTCTTGGTCACTCTGCAGAATGGTGCGGTCGTGCTACATTTAAGATGGGGAGTAGCGTGGCCGCACTACTCCCTGCTAGAACCAAACTTAGGCTTTTTATTGCCTAATATAATTTCTAGCATAACATGTATTCTAATACATACTGTAACTTACATCAAGTAGGTTGTGATCTATTTTCATATTCAAACTACTTAGCTACATAATGATTTATTCCAATCAATAAGGCTTAACAACGTTCTTTAACAAGATTCGATGTTATAAGCTTTTAAACCATATATTGGTATTAATAAGCCGCTAATAGAATGCTCACATATATATATCTTATTTACATAGACATAGCATAGTTCATTATTTGAAAACTTATTTTAAACCACACTTGAAAGGTCCAATTCATGCTTAGCTAGATGATGAACACACTCGTCATGTCTAGAGGCATAAGGCGTCTTAGTATGCATGCTAAAAAGGTCAGAGTATACTTTACACAATATTTGAAACTATTAGTTCTCCAAAACATCCGAGTTTTCTTTCAAAAAATTTTAAACCAAGCTATATCAATCTAGTATATACAAGGTAACTTTAAAACTACATTTCATGCAGGTTGATATGCATACATCGGGTCCAAGGTTAGAACTCAAAGGACACCAAATTCATCAACTTCTGTTTCTCAAAAACTTCAAGTTTTCTTTAAGAAAATCATGTTAAAACATTCCATTATGAGTAAGGCAATCTTAGTTATATGACATATCTATTATCATGCATATTTATGTTTTATCACTTAGAATAACATATTTTATCATCGGGAGAACTACACTTGCATACGTGCATGCCCGACGCCCTCCGATTGCCTTCTATTACACATTAGTCCAAAAGATGACAATTTTTACCCCTTCTAACAACCTCAAATTTAACAACTTAAAGAACAAAATTTGTACGTTTATTCGTTCTCGTTCCGGATCATCTTGAATCGCCTCAATCGGAGTCTGTATAAAAATGTTATGGTCATTTTACCAAAATAGGTCAAAGTAGTCATACTTAACACACTTTGAGTGGGGCCGCGACCATTTTCTTCACCATCCCAGTGTGCCCACGCCATTTGGCAGCATCCAGCTATGCGCCCATGCTCCTGGGCAACGTGCCCATGCTTGGCTTTGCCCATATTACAGTTTTCTCATTGTTTTTACTTCAAATCTTCACAACTTCTTCATTTTAAGTTAGATTTAGTTGGTTTTCGATTCGTTGAACTCATTAAACTATTAGCTACTCATCTATAGAATAATTATAACACTTCAAAAACATTAAAAAATCATTTTAAGGGTTCCAATTTAGTTTTCATGCTATATTTTCATGTTTTAAACATGTTTAGCGAATTCATTCACTACGAATTCGTTTCTCAACCAAATTGGTCCGTTTAACTTTCGTTGTTTTCGTATTTAACTTTATTAACAGTATCTAGCAATAATTCACATATTGAAACAATTTTTAGTCATCAATTTTGTGACTCAAAAGCAAGTATTTCATTATACTTTTCTAGTAATTGAAGAACTTTAAATTCAATAACATATATAACAGAAATGTTACCTTCTTAATGCTTGAAATTGGTTAACTATTGCTCTTTAATCCTCTAATCTCAAATTGCTCACACAATAACAATTCACTCTTTATCAAAAACTTATCAGAACTTAGCAAATGGAACTTAGGAAAGAGGGTCTTCTATTTACAGGGAATTCAATACCCATACCAAAGCTTTGCCTCAAAGATTAAACTAATGGAAGAAGGAAGAAGATGTTGGACAAGAAGGAGTTGGTGGAATGCGGCTAACCACTCCCTCTCCACCATTCTCATAGACATCATTAGCAACCATTCTAGCCTTTTCGGTTTCTCAACAAAGAGGGGAATAGGCCATTGGCCTACACACGGCTGATGCCATTTTGGGACTAAGAAATTGGGACAAGTTATATTACTCTTATATATATATATATATATATATATATATATATATATATATATATATATATATATATATATATATGAATCCGTCTCTCCAACGAACCATAAGGAGTGAACTAAAGATCTAAAGCTATATATAGCAGTTTTATCCGTCGCTATAGCATAAAAAACCGACTTTACATGTTATAGCGGCGGATAAAAACCGTCGCTATAGCCGATTAAATCTTTAGTTCGTTCTATGGTTCGTTGGCTTTGATATTATAGCGACGGATAAAACCGTCGCTATAGCCGATTAAATCTTTAGTTCGTTTTCTATGGTTCGTTGGAGAGACGGACCGTATATATATATATATATATATATATATATATATATATATATATATATATATATGTAGAATTGACCAAAGGTTAATTCCTTTTTGGGCTTATTAAATCCATTATAAAGACTAAACATTACTACATTAAATAAAGTTATGGGCACATACATACACATATATATGTACCTACCCACGTATAGGAAGTGTACTTATATTTTAAATATAAACCTATATATAATCTTATATCTCATGTACATTGGGCTAGTCCAAATAATATTTTAATTGGGCTAATTATAGTTTAGTTGGATATTTTCAATCCATCATTTTTCATAAAATTTATCATCTCAAATATACTCAATTATCATAATGATAATTAATATCAATTATTTGTTAACTCACCATTTATTTTAATACTTCACATTAAATCTCCCTTTGATTTAACTTCACTAGTTATGCCACACAAGACATAATTATGTGAACTTAGTAATTAATAGTCCACAAGCTTTTAACAATATAATCTCACAAAATAATATTATTCTTAACATTACATCTTATAATATGGTCCATTTATGTAACTCATGCGACTCATTCCACTTTGCCATATAGTTTCCTATATTATATAGTTACCATTGAAGTGTCATACTTCATTTCATATCATATAGATGTAGCTACTATATAATATATAATCATTGCACATACCAATTAATTCCTTAAAGGGTTTCGACACAAAAATGTAGCGAAAATAAACCGATTTAAAGACAATTTCGAAACCCTGAAACAGGATCCATGCGAAAATCAATTAACTTAGTGGTTAGAAATTATACCGATTGAGAAAATAAAATTGATGCGCTCGAATCTCCAACGCAATCCAAATGAATTATACCTCTACTAGATCCACACGAACGCATGCTGAACCGTCAATACGATCTGCAAAGAAAAGGAACTGCTACTTAGCCATCAAGGATGAGGATTTCGTAACTATTTCTCTCTAGTCTCTCTCTAAGAGCGGCTAGGGTTTTGGTTAATGAATAATACCTAAAATGGCTGCTACATATCATATATATAGCGATTAAAAGGAATTATTCAAAAACCTAATTTAATAAAATCCAAATTTATATATATATATATATATATATATCTTAATTAAGTCTTACTTAATTAATATATCTATATATAAATTATCCTATTAATTTAAATATTATCAATCATATTGACATATTTAAATCTTTACAATTTAAATTAATTCCCTTTTAATTACGTTCTATGTGTGTGACCCTATATGTTATTATTACGTTGGCAATAATTTTAAAATCATATTATAAAATTATAAGCAGTGAGTGTCATCTAGTAATGCATCACTGCTACCCAAGTAATAATAAAATCGATGATTCGATGCAACCTTTTCGTGACCAATTTTTCAATGTAATTTATCCTTTTAACCTTAATATCCTAGATTAAACTCGAGTCATGGAATGTGTCATACTCTTCATAATTTAATCTGAGTTTTTCTTGATCAATGAGTAGACTATATGAAACAAATCACTATTTGAGCATGACCATGCATTTCATAGTCCTACTCAATCAAGAGGCCTATGGATATCACCCCTAATATATAGGAGGGTTAAATTCCATCTAGATCACTCATATTCGTCACACGATTCATGATGTACCCAATAATCACCTTTATAGTCCACCCTATTAAAGGTGACATTTGATGATATCAAAGTACATAAATTCTCGTGTAGTAATAAAGTGATTTCAGGTCGGAGGACCATTACATCATTGTCACTATGAGAATTGCTAATGACACTTCGCATAATGCTCCACATAGAATTCTCATGGTGGGTATGTCCAGTACATCGTTCTCTAACATGTTCCTATGCATTGACTTAATATCTCATATATTTATGACCAATGAGATTTGGTCATCAGTCTATCCACATACTAGTCTTAATGCATCATTGTTGTCCCATCAACAATGATACTCGACTAGGGATATTTAAGAACAATGATACTAATTGTAATTATATAATCTTATGTTCAAGTCACATACTTGAAACTATATAAATTGTATCAGTATTATAAGGATTTTTATTATGTTAACATTTATATAACGCAGTAAATAAAATCATTCATTTACTCAATTAAATATAATATCAAAACGTTAAGCAATTATATCAAATAATTGGTCTCTAGGGAATAAACTCTAACATAGTTCATCACTTTGCCACACTAGGCATATCTCACAAGCTTACATTAAGCTTATTCTCATTCTCATTACTTATTCATTTCCCACCACATTACTATTTATAACATGTTCAATTTACATCAAACTATTATATCACAGTGTTCACATATATAAATATATCGTGAATGAAAATATTTAAATACTCTTTATAACATTCGCGGTAGTATAATAACTCAAGTTATTAAAATAACTTGTTTTCTTTTATAACTTTAACCCTCTTGGAAATACATTACTGTAATCAAAATTATGTATTTCGCCATAAGATAATATAAGATGTTTTATCATATTTTCTCTAAATATAGGAACTAATCATAATAAAACGATTTACTCATTTTCTGAAGATATTATTCTTAATATAATATCTACGTATTATTAAAATATTTACATGCATGACACACGTACACACTATATATAGAAAATAAGTTTGTTTCTTATTATGATAAATTGTTTCCATCAACTTATATAGCAAATATGTTTTAATATATTTACCATATTACTTAATCACACACATTACCTCGTACAAAGCTATATAAGGTAATATCAAAATAATATTCCCCCTTTTATTAAAATAATCAAATGCTAGAATTTATTTTAATATCCTTTATTAGAAATATATTATAATTATTTCTCTTTCCTTTCTATAGATTGTCTCAACACAATTTCTTTAATCTATACTTTTAACCATATCTCAATATTAATCAACAAATCTCTAACCAATATTTATTTAAAGATATTTCGATTTTCTTCTCTCGTTAACAACGCACATATATACAAGTCTAAACCGAGCACACATCGAGTCTTTAATAGTATTCAATATAGTACACTGAGTGGTTTCCCACAAACAACCAACAAATTAGTTTTCGTCTACAACACCTTTGTTTTCACGATGGAGTTAAATCGATTAACAATTAAGATATACCTCGTTTAGCCCAGCTCCTATACATCCATCATTAAAGGGTATGGTTGCACTGCCTTAGACTTGATACTTAATCGTACATATACTCAAGAAATTGGTGATTATCAAAGATATTTAATATCACCAACTTACTATGATAAAATAATTTCACATAAATTATTTAATATCGATAGATAAATTTCTATCCATCTTCTTTACTTCAAACAACTCACCTTTTCAATAAATAAAAAATATATAATAATAATATATTTATTAGACATAGAAATCACTTATTTCATAGTTTATATTATCCCATACAACACCATACCACATACCTCACAGCACATATAGATTTATTCTTATTCGAACCCTTTTCGTGCCTTAAGAATTTTATTTACTAAATTCTTATTTTGAATATTTTCTAAAAATTCGGGTTCTTACAATTAACCTAGCAGTGGAAGAATTTGGGGGCAACTATAATAGTATTTTGCAGAATATATATCAGAATTCCTACAATCCGAGGAATAAGAATCATCCGAATTTTTTGTGGAGTAACAACCAAAATCATTAGGCTCCATGACCATCTTATCCCCCTGGATTTCAAAATCAGCATCAACAAGCAGTTCCGCATTAAGAGAAAAAGTCAGATTTAGAAGGGTTGTTGTTGAAGTACATATCAAGCAATGAGGCGGCGATGAAAACACAAGAGGCATCAATGAAAACATAAGCAATGGAAATAAAAAACTTGGAAAATCAGATGGGACAACTTGCGTTAGCGTTGAATAACAGGCCTCATATGACTTTACCTAGTGACACTAAGAAAAATCCAAAGGGGAATCATGAACAGTGTCAAGCAATCACTTTGAGAAGTGGAAAGCATCTTGAGGACAAAATGTAGAAAATTCAGGAAAGAAAGATGTTAAACAACGTGAAGACAAAGTGGTTGAAGAGAAACAAGGTGAGGACAAGCAAGTGGACAAGAGTAAGACAAATGTTTAGCCAATTGTTTATCCTCCACCACCATTCCAGCAGAGAGTTCAGAAACAGAAATTGGATAAACAGTTTTTAAAGTTTTTGGAAGTTTTTAAGAAACATCAGATCAACATACCTTTCGCAGAAGCCCTAGAACAAATGCATAGTTACGCTAAATTTTTGAAGGGTATTCTGTCGAGCAAAAAGAAGTTAGAGGATTACGAGACTGTGGCGTTAACTGAGGAATGCAGCCTCCAAAGTTGAAGGATCCAGGGAGTTTCACTATTCCTTGCACAATCGGTAACATGGCCTTTAAGAAGTGATTGTATGATTTGGGGGTGAGCGTGAAGCTCATGCCTTTGTCAGTATATACGCAGTTAGGTTTGCCACCTCTGAAGCCTACAAATATATCACTACAGTTAGCAGACAGATCAGTGACTTATCCGAGAGGGATTATGGAAGACATTTTAGTTAAGGTGGATAATAAGTTTATTTTTCTGGCAGATTTTATAATTTTTGATTATGAAGAGGACAAAAATATCTTAATCATCTTAAGGAGGTCATTTTTGGCTACGGGTAGAACTCTCATCGATGTGAAGAAAGGGGAATTTATTATGAGGGTACAAGATCAAGAGGTCAAATTTAATGTGTTTAAAGCCATGAGGTTCCCTATAGATGAGGAAGAGTGTTTTCGAATGGATGTGATTGACAAATTGGTTAATGAAAACTTGGTTAGAGGGTTGGTCAGGGATCCATTGGAAAATACTCTACTGGGGGATGAGGACTTGGATGATCCAGAGTTCGTAGACTACTTGAATATGATGGATTCTTTGCCTAGAGTTAGCAGTTTTAAGGTACCATTCATGCCACTACATACAGAAGAAAAAGCTTCGGCACAGATGAAACCTTTATTGGAGGAGCCACCCACTCTTGAGCTTAAGCCCCTTCCTAAACACCTCAGGTATTCGTATTTAGGTAATTCTGATACTTTGCATGTTATTATTGCATCTGCGCTTAACGAATTGCAGGAAAGTAAGTTGCTGAGGGTGCTTAGAGAATACAAGTCTGCAATAGGATGGACGATCGTTGATATCAAAGGGATAAGCCCTCCTTTTGTATACATAAGATTCTCTTAGAAGAGGATGCCAAGCCAACAGTGGAACATCAGAGAAGATTAGATCCAATCATGAAAGAAGTGGTGAAGAAAGAAATATTGAAGTGGTTGGATGCTGCAATAATCTACCCGATTTGAGACAGTACATGGGTAAGTGCAGTTCAATGTGTTCCAAAAAGGGTGGAATGACAGTTGTGACAAATAACAAAAATGAACTGATTCCAATAAGGACAGTGACCGGATGGAGGGTTTGCATAGACTACAGAAAGCTAAATAAGGCAACCCTGAAGGACCACTTTTTTCTACCCTTTATTGATCAGTTGTTGGATCGGTTAGCTAGGCATGAGTATTACTGCTTACTGGATGGATATTCAGGGTACAACCAGATAGTCATAGCTCCTGAGGATAAGAAAAGACCACCTTTACATGCCCATACAACACCTTTTCTTTCAGGAGTATTTCCTTTGGGTTATGTAACGCACTGGCGACTATCCAAAGATGTATGATGGCCATCTTTTCGGACATGGTGGAGCGAAATGTTGAAGTTTTTATGGATGAATTCTTAGTCTATGGGAACACTTTTGATATATGTCTTGAAAACCTAGTCATGATTCTAAAACGATGTGTGGAAACTAACTTGGTGCTGAATTAGGAGAAGTGCCACTTTATGGTTAAAGAAGGAATTATTTTGGGGCACAAAGTCTCTACAAAGGGTTTATAAGTTGATCGAGCAAAGCTGGATACAATAGAGAATCTTCCACTGCCAATTAAAGTTAAAGGAATTCATAGTTTTCTTGGCCATGCAAGATTCTATCGTAGGTTCATTAAGGATTTCTCTAAGATTGCAAAACCACTGTGCAGTCTATTAGAGAAAGATGCAGTTTTTAGTTTTAATGAAGAGTGCATATCAGCATTTGAGCAGTTAAAAAAGAAATTGACTACAGCTCCCGTGATTATAGCACCGGATTGGACAATTCCTTTTGAGTTAATGTGCGATGCTAGCGACTACACGATAGGGGTTGTATTGGGTCAACGCCTAGAGAAGATATTCCATGCCATATACTACACAAGTGTAACCCTCACGAATGCCCAATTGAACTATACAACCACCGAGAAGGAATTACTTGCAGTAGTATACACCTTTGACAAATTCAGATCTTATTTAATAGGAACAAAGGTGGTGGTATACACAGATCACTTGGTAATTCGTTATCTGATTTCAAAGAAGGATGCTAAGCCTAGACTCATCAGATGGATTCTACTCCTTCAGGAATTTGATTTGGAAATAAAAGATAGAAAGGGGACAGAGAATCAAGTGGCGGATCACCTTTCCAGAGTGGAAAATTCGGATAAGGACGGGGCAGATAAATGTTCGATCAATGAGTCATTTCCGGATGAACAGCTATTTGGAGTAAACTCTAAGTTTCCATGGTATGTAGATTTTGCCAATTACTTGGTGAGCAAAATCCTTACCCCTAATCTGACACGTTAGCAAAAAAAGAAATTCCTACATGATGTCAAGTGGTACATGTAGGACGTGTGACGCCCCCAAATTCAGACACTCATATCTCGAATTTTATTCGTCACATGCTAATTCTCATATTATACTAAAATCATCAACAACAGAAATAATAGAATAATTTACATTGATATAATATAAGTATTCACGTCCCAAGGTACCGTAACCATTACTACAACAATCTAGTGATTAAAATTAAACATAACTTAATCATCCTTAAATACATCATAATAACCATAACAATAATAATAATACTTCTACACATAAAGGACTAAGTTATTCTGTAGCCTTGCCCTTTCCCGATGTACCGCCTTGTTCTGCCTTAACTGTAATGTTTTTAGGGAAGCAAGAATGAGCAACAAGTTTGCCCAACAAGTAATATAGCAAGAAGAATAAGTAGTTATAGCATTTGAATCTTCAAGGTTATAACAATAATTAATAGTTCAAGGATATCAAGAAATATCAAGAGTATTCAATAGGTGTCACTATAGACTGAAGGATATCAACAAAATTTCAGGATTTATTCATTTCGAGGTTCAATAAGAATGAACAGTGAGCAGTCACTAAGGACTAAGAACTCTTACTAGAATTAACAGTATTATACTGCAATCCAATATAAACGAGTACAACAGGTGATCAGCCTAAAGTACCCTACGTTATGCATAACATTTAATCATACTCATGCGCGCACGTCGGTTCCCCGATAATATAAAATTTCCCCTTTTTAAGAGGGTTGTTCATCTCAGTAGATTTATAAGAGTCCGCACCTAGTCAATTGGTTTGGATAGCTTTCTTAACACATGATTATAGTCTAACTGAATCAAAGTCTTAGACCACTTTTATAATGTATTTATGAACAATAGGTCCAATATTTGTAATAATGTTAAGGCATACAAATGATTTTCAAATAATAATAAGTATTTGCTCGATATAAGTATGGCAACAATTCGGGTTACACAATATACAATGTAAAGATTTTAGAAAACTTGCATTCAATATGAGAATCAAACGAAGTTCGAGAATTCGCACAAAATCCAAAGTTGTGTGAGTTAGGAGACTTGCCTTTAGCGTTGATTACCACTTAGCGTAAAATCACCTCAATGAACTATGTTATCCTATTTATGTATGTATAGGTATTCATTAGACACACACACACACACTTGATATACATATTTGCATACTTTCATCACGTATGTCTAAATTCATATAGGCTACACACATTTAAACTCATAGATGCGTAACTCACATTGATTTATACCTTTAAAATCTTTGGTACTATATGCTTATTTTTTTATTTGTATTTGCAAAATATGCCTTACTTTACGTATTTTTAAGTTGTTTCAAATATTAAAGAACCTTTAAGCTAGTTTGACCCTTTATTAAAGTTACTCATACAATTCCATCTTTTAAAGTTAAAAGAGTTCATTATATCAACCACTAACCATAGTATTCATTACACCACATAATATTGCCAAACAACTTCTTTCTACACATTCTTGCATAGTTTATAAGATGTCTAACTAGATGCGTGAACATGTCGATTATCTCTAGAGGCATAAAGCATCCTATCCTATTTGTTCAAAAGTTCACAGTATAAGCCATAGAGTTTTCAACTCAATTGGTTTTCAATTATTAAGATGTCATGTCTAACAATCTATACATGCAAGGTACATTGAGTCCACATTTTGTGTGTATTTACAATACTAACTAAGCTATAAACATATGCTCACAAGGTTAGATTCAAAAAAGGCGTATGTAACGCGTTTTATAAACACAGTTTTCGTCTTTTAACTTTTCTTTTAAAAGGTTATAATTCAACTCTAAACCAACTAAAACATCTTACCACTTTCATTGATACATGTTTAAGAAGTATGTATGTTCTTGAATTTAAGTGAAGTTAAGACTTCTTGCATCAAACAATCAAAACAAAACAAAACAACAAAAGTCGATTCTATAATGAGACCTCCTGCCGGGCATGATTTACCCTACAAAACCCCTCGTAGGTAGCATAGCTCTTGTTAAACATTCCCCCCCCTCAAAGCGGGCCTTATATGCAGGATGACCCTCGCCGTGAATGTACAATGGCCAGCCGCAAGTGGAAAATCTTTCCACTGTTATGAACCTTATGAAATTTTCAACCCAACAACCAACCAAACAACAATGTAATGATGTATAATTGATATAAACTTGTTATGAAACATCCCTAGCACGCTTCTAACACTTCCAAACATACAAACAATTAAATTCAAGGATCAATTCAAGATTTTTGTCATTTTTCCAAAGTTTAACACATTTAGCGATTCTCTTCATTACGGATTCGTTACTTGACCAATTTACTTCGTTTCACTTTCGTTGATTTCGTATTTAACCATATCAACAATGTCTATCATAAATTTACACATTCTAGCATGCTTCAACCATAAACTTTTCAACTCAAAACAAGTATTATTGTACTTTTCCAAGAACTTTGCAGAAACATGAATGTAAGAACATATAGAGGAATATTACCTTTGGTGGAGTTGAATTTCTACTCTAGCTTCACTTTGCAGATTATATAAGCTCCACCCAATCACACTCACACACACTTGAAGTTTTAATAGAGAATTAGAAAAATGGTTGTGAATGTGAAGAGATCAATTTATAGGAAAGCTTGTGACCAATCTAAGCTTTACTCAATGAATTAAACCATTGGAATGGAGAAGAAGCTGATGGTTATGAAGGATTTTGTAGAAGAGTACCATATAGACCACTCCCCTTCTTATGATTTGCTAGCTTTGTGTTTGGTAAGGAGGGACTAGGCTAATGGCCTATTACGTGACGAAGAAAAGAGAGTGACACTCATTTTGGGACACTACCAATACTCAGCATTTGCAAGCCATTACTTAGCATACATAGGTTTATTTTCCAATTGTCCAAAAAATGTACATACACATACACCCACTCATATAATACATAGAATTATATAATCCATTTACATTTGATTAATTCAAATAATATTTACCCTAAACTAGGATATAATTTAGTTGGGTACAAATATTACTTATCATTCCAATTCTACATAGATTTTAAAATAATCACTTATTATTAATTATTTATTTAATCCAAGGTATTTTCTCCCATAGGTTTATAATACATATTTAAATACCCCTACACACAACATGGGGTCACATAAGACTCTTTTTCACCCAACATAATAATTTACATAAGTTAAGCTTACTTTTATCATATAGTGTTATATAATAATTCCAATGTCACACCTCATCTTATATTGAATGAAAAACCTTATTATATATGATTTCTCCTTACATGCTATTATTCATGATAATTAATGAATAACAATTAGTCCATGACATTATATATTTATTAATATTACTAATTAATTTAATTCATTTCATTAATTAAATTAGTACTTTCTCATCTCACCACTTTGCCACACTAGGCGTAATTTCCACAAGCTTAAACTAAGCTTCTCATCACTTTTGCTACATTTCTTAATTATCACAAAATAAATCAATTACATTAATTTCCACACTCATGCCAATACTATATATATTTATATTAAAATAAATATGCAAACAATCTTTATTCTCAATATTATAATTTATTAAAATTCACGAGTATTACATCCCCCCCCCCTATAAGAATTTTGTCCTCAAAATTGTACAAGGTCACACAAATAAATGGGGATAATCCCTTCGCATCTTATCTTCTATTTCCCATGTGGTCTCTACGATATCGTGGTTTCGCCAAACCACTTTTACAGAAAATATAATTTTATTCCTCAATGTTTGCTCTTTTCTATCTAGTATTTGAATAGGAATTTCCTCATACATTAAATTTTTCTCTACTTGAATAGGCTCGTAGGAGATCACGTGTCTATAGTCGGGCTTGTACGGACGTAACACTGAAATGTGAAACACGTTGTGAATGTGTTCTAATTCAGCTGATAATGCAACTTTGTATGCCACTTCGCCCACTCGTTTCAATATCTCAAACGGTCCTATGAACCTCGGACTCAGTTTCCCTTTCTTTTCGAATCTGATCTTTCCCTTCTAGGGAGACACCTTCAAAAATACAAAACTACCGACTTCAAAGTCTCGATTCTGACGATGCAAATAGGCTTACTTCTTTTGACGATCTTGAGCTGCTACCAATCTAGCCCTTATCGTTGTTACCACATCGGCCGTTTGTTGAACTAATTCCGGTCCCAAAAGTTGTCTCTCTCCGACTTAGTCCCAACACAATGGTTTTCTACATTTTCTCCTGTAGAGAGGTTCATATGGCAGCATACCAATACTCGCATGATAGCTATTATTGTAAGAGAATTCTACCAATGGTAAGTGGTCATCCCAATTGCCCTTGAAGTCCATCACGCAAGCTCTAAGCATATCCTCCAACGTTTGTATGGTTCATTCACTCTGCCCGTCAGTTTAAGGGTTATATGCAGTACTTAATCTCAACTGAGTTCCCATTCGTTCTTGCAAACTTTTCTAGAACTTTGACGTGAAACGCGGATCTCGATCGGAGAAAATTGACACCGACACTCCATGTCGTGATACAATTTCCTTTACATATAAATTTTCTAATTAGTTTAAATTGAATCGGATCTTGATGGGTAAAAATGAGCTATCTTTGTCAATCAGTCCACGATAACCCAAATGGCATCATAACCCTTCTGTGTGATTGGAAGTCAAACCATGAAGTCCATCGTAATATACTCCCATTACCATTCTGGTATTTCTAGCGGTTGAAGTAGTCCACTTGGCCTCTGGTGTTCTGCTTTGACTCTTTGACAAGTAAGACATCTTCTAACGCACTCTACAATATCTCTTTTCAAATTAGGCCACCAAAAGTGGTGTCAAAGATCCCGGTACATCTTTGTACCTCCTGGATGAACAGGATACGTCGTATTGTGTGCTTCATGCAAGATTTCCTCTCTCAGTTCGGTTACAGCTGGAACCCATACTCAACCCTCAAATCTCAATATACCATCCTTATCTACTTTGAACTTTTCTTCCTCATTTTCTTCTATTCTCTTCCTTATCTTCTCACATTCTTCATCTTTCTCTCGTGCTTCCCTTATTCTGTCCAATAATGTCGGGTAAGATCCCATTACGAATTATTTCCCTTTCACTTCTTTCGGTTCTTCCACCTCTATTTCCAACTTTTCCATTTCTCTTATTTATTCCTCCTGAGTTGTCAATTTGAATAATTTCTCCCTTCCTTTTCTACTCAAAGCGTCGGCAACTACATTTGCTTTTCCCGGGTGATAAAGAATTTCGCAGTTGTATCCTTGATTAATTCCAACCACCTCCTTTGCCGCATGTTCAACTCCTTCTATGTGAAGATATATTTCAGACTCTTGTGGTCCATGTATATCTCACATTTTTCTCCATACAGATAATGCCTCAAAATCTTCAACGTAAAAACTACCGCTGCTAACTCTAAGTCATGGGTAGGGTATCGTTTTTCAAAATCCTTCAACTGTCGTGATGCATACGCAATGACCTTGCCATGCTTCATTAGCACACAACAAAGTCCTCGATGCGATGCATCACTATACACCACAAATCCTCCTGTATCATCCGGTAATGATAACACAGGCGCCTTACTCAACCTCCTCTTCAATTCTTGGAAACTCTCTTCGCATTTGTCCGTCCACACGAACTTTACTGCCTTCCTCGTTAGATTGGTCAGCGAAGTTGCTATCTTAGAAAAATCTTGGATAAATCTTCGATAGTACCCGGCTAACCCTAAGAAACTCCTTACTTCAGTTGGCATCTTCGGTTGTTCCCAGTTACTTACCGCCTCCACTTTTGCTGGATCTACGAAAATTCTATTTTGATCTATCACGTGTCCTAAAAATTGAACCTTCTCCATCCAAAATTCACATTTCAAAAATTTAGCGTACATCTTTTCCTTTCTCAATGCTTCCAATACAATCTTCAGGTGTTCGGCGTTCTCTTCCTTAGTCTTTGAATAGATCAAAATATCGACGATAAATACTACTACAAACTTATCTATGTATGGCTTGAAAACCCAGTCCATCAAGTCCATGAATGCTGCCGGAGCATTAGTTAACCCAAATGACATCACTAGAAATTCGTAATGTCCGTAACGAATTCGGAACGCTGTCTTTGGTATGTCCTCTTGTCGCACTTTCAACTGATGATAACCCGTTCGTAAGTCTATCTTGGAAAAACACTTCGCTCCCTTCAGTTGGTCAAAAAGGTCGTCTATCCTTGGCAACGGATATCCATTCTTAATGGTTACTCGGTTCAACTCTTGATAGTTGATATAGAGCCTCATCGATCCATCCTTTTTCTTTACAAACAACACTGGTGCTCCCCAAGGAAACACACTTGGCCGAATGTAACCCTTATCTAGTAACTCTTGCAATTGTATCATCAATTCCTTCATTTCTACTGGCACCATACGATATGGGGCTTTCGAAATCGGTACAGTTCATAGCGCTAAGTCTATTATAAATTCTATTTCTCTGTCTGGCGGAAGACCGGGCAGATCGTCAGGAAACACGTCTTGGAAATCTCTCACAACTGATATATCCTTCATTTCTACACACTTTTTCTTGGGTATCCACTATATAGGCTAACTAACCTACACATCCTTTCTTTAACAACTTTTTGGCCTGCATCATCGTAAGGCAACACGATTTCTTGAGTGATGAGCTACCATAAAACGCTACCTTAGACCGATTTGAGGTCCGAAGGTTCACACTTTTCTCTTTACAATCGCTTATCACAGCGTGGCTAGATAACCAATCCATTCCTAATATCACATAAAACTCTCCCAGTTTAATCGAAATTAAGTCTACGTTTAGTTTGTGACCTCTAATGTTTGCACAACAGTCTCGGTAAACAAAATCTACAAAAATTACTTCCTTATTCGCAATCTCTATGTTCAACGAATTTTCTAAGCGTTCAAAAGGTATGTTTAATCGATTAGCAAATTCTTCAAACACAAAGGAATAGGTAGCACCCGAATCAAATAATACATAGGCATTTATATTATTGATTGGGAGAATACCTGACACCACATTCTTTGCAGTCACTGCGTCTTGGACAGTCATGTTAAAGGTTCGGGCAGTTGGTCGGTTGGATTGGGTTGGTTCGCCGATCATCAGCTTGCTGCCCCCTCCCTGTTGGTCGCTTCCTCCGCTGCTCCCCTTCTTTGGGCAATCCTTTATTTGATGCTCAGTTGAGCCACACACAATACATCCCTTGATCTTTTTCATCTTTGGGCAGTTGGGTGAAATGTGCCCTTCTGGCATGATTGAGCGGCACAATCGCGCCTTCCAAAGATTCCCTTGATTGTTTTTCCCACATTTCGAGCAAGCTTCACTTCTTTTCTTAAACCCTCCTTGATAACTTTCTGACTGGTTGATGCTTCAGTTGTTGGTATTGTTGTTGTTGTTGCGGTAATCCCATTTCCTCTTTACCAAATAACTTCCACCACTGCTACTCCCCCCACGAGTTTCTCCCCCAGCATTCTTATTCTTCTTCTCCTTAGTGTATTGGCTCAATGCCTCGCTACCACCTTCAGCAATTATCACCTTCTCCAATAATATGGCGAACGAGTCGATTTGAAGGACCGACACCTTGTTGAAGAACCAAGGTTTTAGTCCAAGTTCAAATCGTCGAGCTTTCCTTTCTTCGGTGTCTACTTGATTTATTGTGAATCGTGTGAGTACGTTGAACTTGGCCGCGTACTGCACCACCGTCATCTCCCCTTGTTTCAGTTCTAGAAACTTTACCTCCGTCCTATTCTTCATGCTCTTCGGGAAGTAATTCTCGAAGAACAAGGTCTTAAACATCTCCCAGGTTATAGTCCCTTCTCCCGCCCTCTGTTGATGTGCTTCCCATAAGTAGTTTGCTTCTCCCCTCAACATATATATAGCGAACACGGTTTTCTGCTCTTTACCCACACGAGCAATGGTGAAGGCTTTCTCCATTTCCTTGATCCACATTTGAGCTACAATAGTGTGACGCCCCCAAAACAGGTATACATCACCCATCTTGGGCCGCCACTTACATGGAACATAAATTCAAATACAACTTAATTATACAATTGTCGGGTAAGATACGAAAAAACATAGCTGAGAGTTTAAACAAGAATATTGCCATATAGACAATATCCACACTCAATGGAGTCCTCATTACAATTATTATCACATTATTCCGTAGAATAGTGAGGACTACTAAAGCCATTTATTCTGGACCATCACTCCATTCCCCGACTCGTTCCAGCTATATTTTCATTTCCTGAAGAGAACAATGAAAGAAAGGGTGAGTTCAACTAGCCCAGTAAGAAATATTACGACTAAGATAATGCAGAATAAATTATCCTTAGCCTTCAACAGTATAACAACTAATAGAATATAATAGACAACAAGTTTTAGATCAACAACTGCAGCGGAATAAGCAATCCATTAGAAGAGTCAAGTAGAGCATAAAATCTACTATCTACTATGATTTAAAAAGTTTTTCATCATCGTTGAGACTCAGCTTAATAAATTAAATTGAATCAAATCTGCACCACAGCCAAGGATATTCATGTAATCATCAATGGTTATGATTATACCGAATAATCCCTGGTCATAATCATACCAACAACTGTCCATCAATGAATTACATGCCAATGAGGACTTTTGCCACATCATTCGTCACATTATGGTCATGATTATAACGAATAATCCCTGGTCATAATCATACCAAGTCCATCTATGCACGTAAGCCAAAGATGACTTTAATCACAATATAAGCATGAGGATGATGACAATGACATAATAATTCAATAAAACAAGTTCAAGGATAAATTTTAAAGATTTATAATTTAATTTATCCATAAATCAATAACATTCAAATTGTCAACATGATACTGCTTTGTAGAGTAAAATTCAAGAATAATATTCATGTACCAAAAATAATTTGGACAGAAAAGAAATATATTTTTTGGGTAAATAGTACACCGTGAATAGTACCCTGTGAATAGTACTTTGTGAATAGTACCTCGTGAAAAGTATCCCGGCATGAAAAGTACCCCAAATACCCAAGTGAATAATATTCGAGTGAATAGTAATTTAGGTGAATAGTAACTCGTGAATAATAACTCATGAATAGTACTCCGACACAAAAAGTGCCCTGAATACCCGAGTGAATAATACTAGAGTGAATAGTAATCGGGTGAATAGTAAGCAGTGTATAGTAACTCGTAAAAAAAATACCAAAGAAAATGATATTCCATGACGAGTACAAAAGAAATGATATCTCATACGAGTATAATAGAATATACGAAACTACAAATGGATTTTCACCCGCCATGCTGTAATCCACGTAGACAGATCATTTCCACAATTTAATAAAGAATGGATACGAAGGATCATTCACCATGCATGCAGTAATCCACATAGACAAAGTTATTCCAATGTAATAATAAAGAAAGGAATAATCAAGAATTCACCGTGCATTCGATAGATCGCATACATATAGGTTATTCCAATGTATAATAAATAATGAAACCGAATCAAATGCATAATACGCACGACATGTGATATTCCAATGTAATAATAAAGAACGGAACCAGTCATGCGTAATCCGCATGCGAGCATGATATTCCAATAGAATAATAAAGAACGAAACCGTGTCATGCGTAATCCGCACAGCATGTGATATTCCAACAGAATAATAAAGAATGGAATAATAACAGAATTCACCAGGCATGTGATAGACCACACAGACAGGTTATTAACAGAATAATAAAGAATGTAATAACAGAAGAATTTCACCATGTATGTGGTACTTCGCATAGACAGGTTATTCCAACATAATAATAATGAATGGAATAACAATAGCTCTCTTCATGAATACGAAAGAAATAATACCCCTTACCTCAAAAGAAGACTGGATACTGGAATAGTTAGGTAGTAGACTTCTCTTCTTTCTCTCTATAATTTGTTTCTATAATAATTTCTCTATAGCTTTAGTGAATTGGTGAGAATTGAAGGAAGTATGAGCTTCTATTTATAGGAAAATATAGTTTCGATAATTGCATGTTTTGGGGCTCGAAATATTACAATATAATACCTTCCTCTTTTTCTTCATTTTTAATTTAGTCCTGCAAGTATTATCAATCTTGCACCACCTCCCCTAATAGTAAATCATGTGAATTAATAGTAAATCATGTGACTCAATAGTTCTAAACATGTGAAAAAATTAATTATAGTATAGTACCTTCATCTATACCTCCATTTTTAACCTAGTCATGCAAGTATTATCAATCTTGCACCAACTCCCCTAATAGTAAATGAATGTGAATCAATAGTACACACATATGAACAAATAGTTATAATCATGTGAATCAATAGAAATTAATTGCTCATTTATCCGGTTACCCGATTGGTCAATATAACCTCTAGACATCAATTAATGTTAATTTCCACTAACACTAATAATACCAACACAATGGAACTATCAATTTCATCTTTAATCAACATGAACCTATTCATCATTAATTTTATAACTCTCAATATTTAACAACCAGGTTGTTCCCAGGAAAGAGGGGGCTTTTCGATAAGGATTTCTCCTTATTGGCGCGCAACTAGGTGACCAAACCTTTCCATGACAAAACTTCTAGACATTGTCAATATTGCAAATAATAATATGAATAACTTTGCCGTCTCAATTATTGATTTAATAATATAACATATAATACCGATGATACTGTGACAATAATTGAATCAATAATATGAGAGATAAGATGTAGCAATTACTATAGCAATAATTGAGTATAACTGATTGACTTATCACGTAAGCATCAATAATCAATACCAGGTACTTACTATGCAACCACGCCAGACATTCTATTTTTTTACTACCTAGTAGTTCAACAGCTTTTAATCAGGTAACACTTTCGCCGTTATTTTTATAAAATGATAATTTTGTCATTTTCTAACTACGACAATACTTCCGTTGTGGGTCCACCAATGATTGTGCCATCGTACGGATATTCCCTGATAAAAAGAATATTTCGCGACCAAACGAATATTTTATAACAACTTGCATACTTTGCAAAATTTATAAATACTACCCACAACTATAACATTATATCAAATCCACACCATAATATTAAAAAAAATATTTCGAAAAATTTAAATCTTTATTCATAAAATTTGGGGTCTCACAAATAGGGTCGGTAGTACCCACAAATTCCGAAGGTCCTATGCTCTTAAAGTCCTTGAAGTTTGTGACCGGAGCTACTTGGAGAATAAGTGGTACTGGTTCATTTCTTCCCCTAACAAATCTACAAGCCACTGAATGGGGTCTACTTGTCCTCTCTCATCATTAACCGGCTCTTTCGATGCAGTTAATCTACATCTGGGCGGCATTTTCTGCATCACAAAACTTCCATTTTTATTATCTAATTATATTATTTTAACAATTCTCCTTAAAAGAAATAAGATTTCATAACACATAAGATCATTTATATTCATATGCTAAATTGTTATATTACATGATTATCTCTAGCATACTTCTATACATGACACAACCTATCCCCTAATATCATAAAAGATGGGGACATCCATCAACATACTACCCCTCTAATATAATTCAAAAGTTTTGGGTTTACGACTATCTCACATCTTACACAAAAGACTGAGATTACAACAACAAATTATACATCACATAATAAAATACTACAACTACTAACTTCTAACACCTAGACTTAATATATCATTCCGCGCTCCACATCGCTCTGGTACTCCCTCTGAGTAATGTGAACCACCATATCTCTACTTATGGTGTGCCGAGTCTGTCCTTGCTCCGCCGAGTAGTGATTTACCCCATCAATCAATCTTTCCATGGTCGTGCGCACAACATAGCCCATTTAGTTCATCTTCCTCTTCTTATATCTCACCTCGTCCTCCAAATCACTAGCCCTATCATTGGTTTTTTTCCCATTTTTCCTCAAAATGGATCCTATCCATCACCTCCATCTCTAACTGAGTTCGAAGAGCTTCATTCTCCGTCCTATCACTCATCACTTTCTGCTCCATTTCTTCCAACTTCCCTGCCAGCTCTACATTCCTATTCACTGCCCTATGAAACAAAGCTCCATTCTGGATCCCTGCCTCCTTGCGGTGAGCAATCTCCACCTCCAACTCTTGCGTCACTAACTTTCTCTGGTGGTCTTTGTCCCTTAGTTTCTGGAACTCGGACTCCCTCTCTCTAGCCTCAGCCTCTAACTCCTCCACTCTACATCCCAACTCTAGGATTCCCTCCTCATACTCTCCCAACATCCGATCCTCGAAAGTAGTCTCGTCGGAGTCCTCCATAGGCTCATCCCCCATAGGCTCCTCCTCCATAGGCTCCTCCTCTATTTCAGATTCCTCGGGTAGGGGCTCCATCTCCTCCTCCTCGTCATCATCATCAATAGGAGCCACTACTGATATGGGCTCAGCCATCGATGGTGCCTCAAATACCACATGTATGTCATGCGGCTCCTCTTCTACTACTCGGCTAGGTCCTCTCATGTCAGTCATCCTACATTTACTAACATAAGACAAGACAAACAACAACTCCATTAGAATGTTAAATAAGATAAGTTCATTGTATAGAATAAAGTTATATTCTATAACACACTAAGTCACTCTCTATGAAAACTCTATATGAGTTCCATCCCTCTTTATCTTCTAAGTCCTCCTAAGTTATAATCTAAGGACTTTCGCTCATAAGGTTTATAACTATAGCTTTGATACCAACCTGTGAGGCCCCTAAATTCAGACACTCATATCTCGAATTTAATTCGTCACATGCTAATTCTAATATCACACTAAAATCATCAACAACAGAAATAATAGAATAATTTACATTGATATAATATAAGTAGTCGCATCCCAAGGTACCGTAACCATTACTACAACAATCCAGTGATTAAACTTAAACATAACTCAATCATCCTTAAATACATCATAATAAGCATAACAATAATAATAATACTTCTACACTTAAAGGACTAAGTTATTCTGTAGCCTTGCCCTTTCCCTTGTCCTTTCCCGATGTACCACCTTTCTCTGCCTTAACTGTAATGTTTTTAGGGAAGCAAGAATGAGCAACAAGTTTGCCCAGCAAGTAATATAGCAAGAAGAATAAGCAGTTATAGCATTTGAATATTCAAGGGTATAACAATAATTGATAGTTCAAGGATATCAAGAAATATCAAGAGTATTCAATAGGTGTCACTATAGACTGGAGGATATCAACAAAATTTTAGGATTTATTCATTTCGAGGTTCAATAAGAATGAACACTGAGCAGTCATTAAGGACTAAGAACTCTTACTAGAGTTAACAGTATTATACTGCAATCCAATATAAATGAGTACAACAGGTGATTAGCCTAAAGCACCCTACGTTATGCATAACATTTAATCATACTCATGTACGCACGTCGGTTCCCCGACAATATAAAATTTCCCCTTTTTAAGAGGGTTGTTCATCTCAGTAGATTTATAAGAGTCCGCACCAAGTCAATTGGTTTGGATAGCTTTCTTAACACATGATTATAGTCTAACCGAAAAGGCTTAGACAACTTTTATAATGAATTTATGAACGGTAGGTCCAATATTTGTAACAATGTTAAGGCATACAAATGATTTCTAAATAGTAATAAGTATTTGCTCGATATAAGTATGGCAACAATTCGGGTTACACAATATACAATGTAAAGATTCTAGAAAACTTGTATTCAATATGAGAATCAAACGAAGCTTAAGAATTTGCACAAAATCCAAAGTTGTGTGAGTTAGGAGGCTTGCCTTTAGCGTTGATTACCACTTATAGCGTAAAATCACCTCAATGAACTATGCTATCCTATTTATGTATGTATAAGTATTCATTAGACACACACACACACACTTGATATACATATTTGCATACTTTCATCACATATATCTAAATTTATATAGGCTACACACATTTAAACTCATAGATGCGTAACTCACACTGATTTATACCTTTAAAATCTTTAGTACCATATGCTCATTTTTTTTATTTGTATTTGAAAAATATCCCTTACTTAACGTATTTTTAAGTTGTTTCACATATTAAAGAACCTTTAAGCTATTTTGACCCTTTATTAAAGTTACTCATACAATTCCATCTTTCAAAGTTAAAAGAGTTCATTATATCAACCACTAACCATAGTATTCATTACACCACATAATATTGCCAAACAACTTCTTTCTACACATTCTTGCATAGTTTATAAGATGTCTAACTAGATGCGTGAACATGTTGATTATCTCTAGAGGCATAAAGCATCCTATCCTATTTGTTCAAAAGTTCACAATATAAGCCATAGAGTTTTCAACTCAATTGGTTTTCAATTATTAAGATGTCATATCTAACAATCTATACATGCAAGGTACATTGAGTCCACATTTCGTGTGTATTTATAATACTACCTAAGCTATAAACATATGTTCACAAGGTTAGATTCAAAAAGGTTATAATTCAACTCTAAACCAACTAAAACATCTTGCCACTTTCATTGATACATGTTTAAAAAGTTTGTATGTTCTTGAATTTAAGTGAAGTTAAGACTCCTTGCATCAAACAATCAAAACAAAACAAAATAACAAAAGTCAGTCACAACAACACCTCCCCCACTTGAGAATAGGCATTTACCCTACAAAACCCCCCACCGGGGTGGGCATAACTATTATTAAACATTCCCCCCCCCCCCCCCGTGGCGGGCCTTATATGCAGCATGACCCCCGCTTGGGCAGGCATGGCTCCTGCAAGCTGGAAAATCTTTCCCCTATTATGAACCTTATGAAATTTTCAACCCAACAACCAACCAAACAGCAATGTAATGATGTATAATTTATATAAACTTGTTATGAAACATCCCTAGAATGCTTCTAACACTTCCAAACATACAAACAATTAAATTCAAGGATCAATTCAAGATTTTTGTCATTTTTCCAAAGTTTAACACATTTAGCGATTCTCTTCATTACGGATTCGTTACTGGACCAATTTACTTCGTTTCATTTTCGTTGATTTCGCATTTAACCATATCAACAATGTCTAGCATCAATTTACACATTCTAGCATGCTTCAACCATAAACTTTTCAACTCAAAACAAGTATTATTGTACTTTTCTAAGAACTTTGCAGAAACTTGAATGTAAGAACATATAGAGGAAATTACCTTTGGTGGAGTTGAATTGCTACTCTAGCTTCACTTTGTAGATTATATAAGCTCCATCCAATCACACTCACACACACTTGAAGTTTTAACAGAGAATTAGCAAAATGGTTGTGAATGTGAAGAGCTCCATTTATAGGAAAGCTTGTGACCAATCTAAGCTTTACTCAATGAATTAAACCATTGGAATGGAGAAGAAGCTGATGGTTATGAAGGATTTGGTAGAAGAGTACCATATATACCACTCCCCTTCTCAGGATTTTCTAGCTTTATGTTTGGTAAGGAGGGACTAGGCCAATGGCCTATTACGTGAAAAAGAAAAGATAGTAACACTCATTTTGGGACACTACCAATAATCAGTATTTGCAAGCCATTACTTAGCATACTTAGGTTTATTTTCCAAATTGTCCAAAAAATGTACATACACATACACCCACTCATATAATACATAGAATTATATAATCCATTTACATTGGATTAATTCAAATAATATTTACCGTAAACTAGGATATAATTTAGTGGGTGCAAATATTACTTATCATTCCAATTCTACATAGATTTTAAAATAATCACTTATTATTAATTATTTATTTAATCCAAGGTATTTTCTCCCATAGGTTTATAATACATATTTAAATACCCCTACACACAACATGGGGTCACATAAGACTCTTTTTCACCCAACATAATAATTTACATAAGTTAAGCTTACTTTTATCATATAGTGTTATATAATAATTCCAATGTCACACCTCATCTTATATTGAATGAAAAACTTATTATATATGATTTCTCCTTACATGCTATTATTCATGATAATTAATGAATAACAATTAGTCCATGACATTATATATTTATTAATATTACTAATTAATTTAATTCATTTCATCATTAATTAAATTAGTACTTTTTCATCTCACCACTTTGCCACACTAGGCGTAATTTCCACAAGCTTAAACTAAGCTTCTCATCACTTTTGCTACATTTCTTAATTATCACAAAATAAATCAATTACATTAATTTCCACACTCATGCCAATACTATATATATATTTATATTCAAATAAATATGCAAACAATCTTTATTCTCAATATTATAATAAATAAAATTCACGAGTATTACTGGACGAGCGTTATCTATTCTAACAGTGTGCAGACAAAATGATTCGTAGATGTCTGCCTTAAAATGAAGTAAAGAATATCTTGCATGAATGTCATTCATCTGCATATGGGGGACACTACGGGAGTGAGCGGACATCGGCCAAGGTACTTCAGGAAGGATTCTATTGGCCTACTGTGTTCTAGGATGCCCACCAGTTCGTGAAAAACTGTGATAGATGCCAAAGGGTGGGCAATATTTCGAAAAAAGAATGAGATACCGCTCAACACTATCATGGAAGTCGAGGTTTTGATGTATGGGGGATGGACTTTATGGGACCTTTTTCGCCTTCATTCAACAACCTGTACATTATGCTAGCTGTGGATTACGTATCAATATGAGTTGAAGCCGTAGCACTCCCTACAAATGATGCCAAGGTAGTTCTAAAAGTTCTACAGAAGAATATTTTTACAAGGTTTGGCACGCCGAGAGCAATCATAAGTGATGAGGGAAGTCACTTCTGCAATAGATCATTTACAAGTATCTTGGCGATGTATGGAGTCAATCATAGGGTTCCCACAACTTATCACCCCCAAACAAGTGGCCAAGCTGAGGTTTCCAATAGAGAGGTGAAGCAAATTTTAGAGAAGGTGGTTAATCCGAATAGAAAGGACTTGTCTCTAAAATTAGATGACGCATTATGGGCTTATTAGATAGCATACAAGACGCCAATTGGGATGTCTTCGTATCAGTTGGTCTACGGGAAAGCGTGTCACCTCTCAGTGGAACTTCAACATAAGACGTATTGGGCCATTCAAAAACTTAACTTTGATTAAACAGCTATAGGAGAGAAGAGATTACTCCAATTGAATGAACTCGATGAATTCCGACTGCAAGACTATGAGAACTCAAAACTGTACAAAGAAAAGGTTAAGAAGTGGCATGATCAAAAGATTATATAGAGAAAGTTTGAACCAGGACAATCTGTGTTACTATTTAACTCAAGACTGAGGTTGTTCCCTGTAAAGCTCAAATCCCGATGGTCGGGCCCATTTATAATCTAGACTATTTTCCCATATGGCGCCGTTGAACTATACAACAAAAATCCACTCGAGATATTTAAAGTCAATGGGCAACAGTTAAAGCATTACTTGCCGATGCAATCACACTTGCCGATGCACCATGAACCAAGAGGCACCGTCGTGCTGACAACATTAAAACAAGTGCTACTTGGGAGGCAACCCAAGCTCTAAACCTTTTCTCTATCATTTGTTCAGTAAATTTTAGTTCATATCATAGACTAAATAGTTAGCTTTCAATAAACTATAGTAGTAATGACTTAATTATGGTTTATATGTAGGGAATCAAGAAAAAAATACACCAACACAGACACATACCTCGATGGCGTCGTCGTGGCGTCGAGAGCATATACTGACCACGATCTTGGTATGCTTACTTCATCAGTCAGACAATGCAATACCAGCGCGGGGCACGCCAGGTTACATTTTTATACAGTGTGGGGTGCGCCATCCTGGCCTTACTCTCTGCTTAAGTAGCGCGGGGAGCACCACCTTCCATGAAGACACAGCGCAGGGGCGCGCCATTCGTTAATTTTAGTTTTTAAAACCAAGTTGCTGTTTCCCTTTCCCATTCTAAACCCACATATACCAATCCTTCCTTAATTCATGCCAAATTCAAAGTATCCCACTCACTCACAACCACTATAACTCCCCCATACACGTTCTATGACGCCCCCAATTTCGGACCTCCACTTGGTCACTCAAATTTGGTTCATCACGTTCTCATGGTAAAACCATAATAACTAAAATAACACATTCACAATGGAAAATCTAAATTAGAATAATATACAATGATTTATTATAATTATTCCCCCAAGTCTCGCAACCTACAATACTTAATAGATTACATAATAGTATCGAATAAAGACCTATTACATAATCCTACTTAAGTTTAAACATTGTCTGAAAATAGTCTTAACATAACATAATAGTTTTAAACATAAAAGGATAAGCTAGTCGGTAGCCTTGCCCTCGCCCTTGTCTATTCCAGAGACACCTCCCTGTTCCTCCTTAACTAAAAGGTTTTAAATAAGCAAGGATGAGCACAAATTGCCCAGCAAGTAATATACAACAAGGGTAAAGAGTTTCATAACACGAGTTTGAAATATCAAAGTATCATTTCTAAGATAGTCAGAGTTTCAGAATAATATCATGAGTAATGAATATCAATAATTCTTGGAATAAGAACGATAATTCAATATAAATCGGAAATCATCCACTTGTTGACCGACCAGAATCACTTGTTGAGCATGCTATGGAAATCATCCACTTATTAACCAACCAGAATCCTATCCAAGTCATTGTTGATGCTGTTATCAACAGGTATTCAAATTAGATAGAATATCATTTTTTAGTTTTGTATACTTTTTTTCTGAAATGTATGAGTTGAAACTATGTACCCATGTTAAAAATCAATATTTATTCTCTAGAGAGTTTTACTTATGAAACCTATTCTTTCTATTTATTCATTTGATCGATTTTTTCCCATAATATTCTTGATTAAGTTAGCAAGATGGTATTTCATAGTTATTCAAGCTTTCCTTTAATGATGTTGTTATGCCATTATAATAATTTCTCATTTTCTATTTTGTTAATTTATGTCTGATTTTCAAAACATAGTGGTCCAAGAGAAGATGCAACTTGTATTGGTTCTACTGGTGTTGTAAGACATCAGGGTGTAGATATTTCTGATCGTATTTGAGCGTCTTGTTGTATTTGGCGATTCTTCGTTCTTTTTTTCTATTTTGTAGGTTCTCCATGATGCCTTCTTTAAATACCAGACCGAACCTAAGTTGATATCACATGGTGACCTGTATAATAATGGAAAAGAGTATGAGGCATGAACTCTGCTTCATATAGTGCTAGAAATTGGGTTTAATTGTTTCTGATGTGGGGTTTGGGTTTTTGATGTCAATTGGATATACCTGAACCTACTCAAAGCCTTTGACACACCGACTATTCAATCCATATTTGAAGAGGTTTGACTCGTTTATGTGAACTACCTGCCTATATAATGAAGTTTACTAATGTCTTATTTGTAGTTGCAAACAAGGATCTGTAGTTGCAGAATTATGAAGCTATCTCTTGCATATTATATGTAGTTGCAGAACTGTGTTGTCTTTGCCACCAATTAGTAAAGGTGAGTGGAAGGATTTCTTTAGTTTGTATGATAAGAAATTTGGTGCTAGCTTGAGTGATCCTTCAAAGAGGTCCACTGATGTTCTGCTAGCTTTTCTGAAAATAGACTCTAATTTGTTGTTGTAACTTGACACTAATTTAAGGGTTATTAGTAGCATATTTGTTAAAATGGACTCTAATTTGGAGCCCCGATGGTTCTTTGTTTGGTAAGAACAGTTTATAAATGTAATTTACGAAGTTTATAAATGTTATAATAGTTTATAAATGTTTAGCGTGACGACACTTCACCGCAAACAACAAAGAAGAAGTGTGTCGCAACAACGATGATGTAGCGAGGTGGCGACAATGAAGTAGTTTAACCTTCTCTCAAGAATCTATTAGTGCTAGAGCAAAAGTTACTGCCATCCATGGCTAGTGCTAGAGCAAAAGTTACTGGCGTATTTTGGGAGAACCTAGGCTTTTTTGCACATGCTTAGGTAGTAGCTTAATTTTATGAATAGTTTGGTTTATTGTGGTTTATTTTGTCGATTGAAAAGTGAATTTGAGATGTATATATGGATAATTTGGTATATATTTTGTGGATATAGTAATTTGAAATTGTAAACGAATGGTATTATTAAGATGTATTTTGAATGGTTGATACATTTTGGCTTTAATTTTAAATGAGAATTTTAGACTTTTTAGCTATATATCATGGCATTAGCATATTGCAGGTGCATTGGTAATATAGATGAATCACAACATTTTTTTTCTTTTTTTATCTATAATATTTTAAAAATGTTGTATATTTGTATAAATAAATGACACCTTCTAAATAGATGACACATTATAAACGTTGTGTAAATGTGCCTAAACATTGTCTGATATATTAAACTACAACATTTTTATCTAGAAAACGTTGTGGAATCATACCTTCTACAACGTTTTTAAGCATCTGCTAATTTATGGAAAACAAATCTACAACGTTTTTTTCTTAAAAAATGTTGTGTAATGTGCTTAACTACAACGTTTTAAAAACGTTGTGTAAGGGTGTCAAATAGATGACACTCTTAACCACGACGTTTTTCTGACTGAAACCACAACGTTTTTTCTGCGTTGTCTATTTACTGTTTTGTTGTAGTACGATTAGATAATTAACAACAGAATTGAAAATAATCGTGGTCAAATTAGGTTGACCAAACTGTCTCATGAATGTTTTCTGGAAAACCATGATCTTCAACAGCCAAATTTTCTGACAAGGTTTGACCGACTTGAATCTTATGATTGTGTTGATAATAGACTGATATTATGTTATAGGATTGCTCTTTTACATGTTTACTACAAGCATGAACCTTTACAACACACTAAGCAAGCTCAGTATGCAAGTTATAGAGATCATAAGTGGCCAACTCGGACTGTTTTTCATTTCTGGAAAACCCAGAAATGAAGAATAGCTTCTGACACATTTTCTGAAGCTTTAATCTCTCAGTTTAGTTATAGTTTGGTCATGGAATCGATTGATGGTTGTAGTATTACATGTACACTACAATATTAAAGCAAATACAGGCCCATAAATCAAGTGGAACATGGATTAAATTATGGTTAAACTAGCTACCTTGGTGTCTGACATGAACATTTTGGGTTTGCTGAAGAACACAATCAGCGACGGTTTTGTCACTAAGGCCACTTTTAGCGACATTTAATTTCTGAAAATAATTATTTTATTTAAAAATTAGAGAAAATTGGTTTTTAATTATGAAAAATACAAAATAAATTTCTAAAAATTATTTTAAAGCCTAAAAATTAGTTTTTAATAATTTTGAATATATTTCATTAATATTTAATATTTTTGGAATATTAAGGGTAATTAATTTATTTAATTATAATATTAAATAAATTATTCAAAATGATTTTAATATTTGAAAAATCATGAAAAATTATATTATGGTGTTAGAAAATATTTTATGTTATTTCTAATAACTTTTGATATTTTGTGATGAAATTCATTAAAAATTAATATTAACTATAATGGATTTATTTAATGAATATATTAAATAAATTATGGAAAAATAGAATTAATGTTTTAAAAATCATATAAAAATGATTTAAGTGTTATAAGAATATTTTAAGTTATAAAATATAACTTTTGATATTTTTTCATGAAAGTATTAATATTTTAATATTAATAACAATTATCGGATAATGAATTTAATTGTTTAAAAATCATATAAATATGATTTTAAGGTATTAAAAATACTTTGATATACTATAAATATATTATAATATTATGTTATGATTTTCATTAATATTTAATATTAAATAAATATTAATGATAAGAGAATAATGTGGTATTTATATTATATAAATACGATATAATTGATTGAAAAATTATGATAAATGGTAATAATTACTTGAAAATTATTACGAGCTTATGAAAAATGTTTTGACTAATAATAAAATTATCTAAGATAATTATTAATTGTTAGGCAGAGTTTAATTGAACTTAAACTCGATATTTATCCGACTAAGCCGTCGGGATGTTAGAATTGTGTCGGATTCAACTCAAAGTGAAAGAGTTTGACTTGATATCGAGTTTTAGTAGTTTATGGATTGATAGGGTTATGTGTTATGTGTTTAGGTTGTTCTATATATATATATTGTGTTAGGAATAACCATGTGAATGATATTCCTATTTACATATGATTTGATTATGATATATATATATGAATGAATATGCAAGTATGCTTGCATTAAGAAAAGCTGTAAAGTCCTTTGATAGATTATAGAAACATATGTACAAGCAAAATAGCTTTGTAAAGTCCTTAAAAAGAAATGATGTACAAGGACTATAAATATAGAAAGATCAAGCATGTTAGATTGATCTTATGATGTAATAGATAGGCTTGTCTAATCGCGAAACCTTTGCCGCAAAATCGTGATCTCGCCAGAAAGTCGAGGATAACTCGAGAGCTATCGAGGCGTAATCGTAGTCTGCAAGATAGTAGATCTCGGAGTTAAATGAGACCGCCAAGAGAGACGAGGAAGGATCGTAGTGTGTCGGGTAAAGCTTCCTGAGAGTCGTGATGCTTGAGAAAGTCATGTATGTGAAATCGTGAGAGACGACACGCCACGAGACGCACATGGCATCTGTCGAAAGATAAGTCAAGAATCGTAGACTACACTCGAGTCGTGAGAGTCTTGATCAGATCAAAGGCGAGATCGTGAGTCGAGCAAGATCAGATGAAGACAACAAGCACAACGACAGAAATCATAGTGTCAAGATCTGATCTCGGAGTCGTAGTGTCTGCACAGCCGAAGCTGAATCGTAGAGTGTAGAACTAAGACTTCAACAAATGTGCTCACAAAGCCAAGGCAGAATCGTAGAGCAAATACGATTCTCTATAAATGAGCACTCCCATAATATCCAAAGGAATGAAGCCTCTGGTTGATACTGCAAAGATACATCTCACCTAAAGGAAGCCAGAGAGCACTCAATGAATGTCATACAAGCTAATAGAAGATCTAAGCATAAACCCAATCAACATCCAGATTAAGTTGTGAAGCCATTCAAGATGTAGTCTTCCACAAGATGATCATAAGAAGACTTCAGTAGCTGACTAAGGAAAGTCAACATATGCAGTAGTTGTTAAGTGGAAAGATGACAACGATCTTGGAAGTAACCAGGATCGTAGTGTTTGCCAAATAAAGAAGGAACTAATGGAGTATAGACAAAGATAATGGTCAGCCTCTGAAGAACAAGGCTAAAGTGATTAAGCATTGGGTCAGTCCATTGATGATAAGTGAACGGGAGATCACAAGGAGAAAGTGAGCTGGACACGCCACAAATCTGAAGTGTGTTGTTATTCAGAAGGGGCAAGAGCAAGGAATCAAGCAATCAGTATCTGAGAATATTCGAGGCAAACAAAAGTAATGAAGCACTGCACGAAAGAAGGAAGAGTTGTTCTTCACTAAAGATCAAGTGAACACTCTCCAAGATCGTAGTGTTAATTCTATACGTCAAAAAACAAGTCAACAAGACACTACGATCAGGTCCAAGAAGATATGAATCAGAATTGTAGAGTTTGAACAGCTGAAGATTGAGGCATTGACAACGGCTTAATCTGAAGATTGATATTCGAATAGAGCTTATTGAGAGCATCGATGCAAAAGGACAACTTCTGATCAAGAAATCAGAAGGAAGAAATAAAGTTGACTACCTGCCCAAGACATAAAAGTGACATCTATGATGGGGTAGGTGAAATAGTAGATTGCAGTGTCAAAAACTCAGAAAAAGGTGTCATGTGACATCTGCAGTCAGCACCAAATAACTCAAGATCTGTGAAGCAATTTGAATAGCTTTCAACGGCTACCTTCCAACGGGAAGATTGGAAAGTAGTATAAATCGACAGAGCTTCAAAGATCAAGAGTTGCTGAAGATTGCTATGTTGCAGAATCGCTGAGTTGTTGAATGCTATTGTTGACTCTACGAGTTCCACCAAAGATCAACAGAACAAGTCTCAGTGACAGTGAGACTACATAGGTGGAAGTGAAGCAACTTTGAAGAAGGACTAAAACACACTAGAGCTTCCCTCCACAAAGATGAGAAAGCCACTGAAGATGGCAGCCAAGCTGAGAGCCGAGAAGGCCAAGAAGATAACATTCAGAAAAGTGGCAGAGTACAAAGAAGATCAGGAGAACCACTCTACGAATCACCATGAACCTAAAGCTGAAATCGAACAAGTGCAGAACCATGTCTATAAAACATTAAATAAGGGTTCAGCGATTGCTAAGTGCCAGAAAAAAAACTCAGGGACTTAGCAAATCCAGATGGTGATGGTGTACAGCTGACATCAGATGAAGATGAACAGAAAAGAGTAAAGATCAGCTGCACCAAAGAAGATGTGGTTCAGACTTAAAGCGGAATGCTAAGACCACCACACCAAGCTGCTAAGTACAGAAGATGTTTAGAGCTTAAAGACATCTTAGCAGCTCAGCACCGACAACATCAACAACTACAACAACAAGACGCCAGAGCCTGAGGGGTCCTTGTTCGGAGGGACTAAATGAAGTTTCCAAGCCTGCTGGGCTTGAAGAGTTCCTAGGGAACTAGAGAAGTTCCAAGACTGCTGGCCTTGAAGAGTTCTTAGTGAACTGAAGTCCCAAGGCTGCTGGCCTTGAACGAATCTTAGTGATTCAGGGTGCTGCCCTTCCTTAGTGGAAATCCTACTAGTTGAAAGCAGAAGAATGGATTAGGAGCTTGAGTCTCTGAACCACTTAAAACCCCTTGTGTCTTTTACTTTATGTCATTTACTTTATGTACATTAACTACAATAACTACTATGTATGTTTTAACTGCTTACTGCTGAATTAACTCTACGAACAATGTATGTCTGATTATGAATATATCAATGAAGGGGATCTTTTACTTATTCCTTTTTGCTTGAAAAGATTCTTATGTTTGTCATATGCTAATTCATGAGCAATACAAAATAAATGAGAAAAGTTTTTCAAATCGAAAAAGGATCTATTCAACCCCCCTTTCTAGATCTATATTGTTCCTACTGGGAACTAACAATTTGTATCGGAATAGGTTCTCATGCTATATTCAAAAGCTAATCGCTTTGAGTCTGATCCTAGGCACAAACATTATTCTAAACTTAGTTTAGTAGTAAGTCACTTGTTATATGCAGATGAGCTCACACATTGGAAATATTGTGTACAGGTAAATGTGCATATACACCTAAAGCTGCTCAGATTGGTCCATGTTCTTGACTGTCATATCAACAAGACCAATCCTTTTATGCGGTCAATCTTGTAGTCTGAAGACTAGGCTAGAAAGCTCAGGAGACATCAACAGAAAAGAATCAAACATCCATCAGCCTGAAAAGATGAAAAGGCCATACATGCTAAGTAATGCTTCTCCAGAGAAGAAAGAAGAACTTCTCAAACATGTGTTTGGCCAACCTGTAGCTGGATGTAAACCTTGTGAACTCAAGGATGTCAAAGAATTAAAGATGCTGATATTCTCTTAGCTTGCATCTTCAAGACCACTACTGATTGATTGAAGGTCAACTGAAGCAGCTGGCTGTCAGGAGAAATTGAGAAACTATGCACATCAATGCCTAAACTTAGTATATCTTAGATAAATGACTGATAAGAAACTGACAGTAAAAAGGTACAGTTCCTCACTTATATAAATATGTACATCATGATTGCACTCCTTATGAACTATAATAGTATTCTTTCAAGGAACCATAATCTACCTACAAAAGTGAGGAGAGAAAGTACACTAAGGGTGGAAACTCAAATGCCTATAAACTTTCTCTCCATCCAAGTTTTAGGTTGAAGATGATATCTTGAAAGAAATTTGAAATGGGTCATAATAGCATCACAGGTTAAAATAATTTTATGTGTAGTAATCTTCACTGATGGGTTAGTATGTATGTATAACCTATGGTCTAAGTGTTTAATAACACACAAAGTATGATCAGTTCTACAAGAGCATATTGAAGATTCGTAGAAACTGATCACCTCCATGAACTAACCAGATACAAATAAATTGCAGAGTTGATTCTCACTCTGTGAACATTTAAACTCTATGAACATAACCTAGCAAATGATGAAACCATCAAAGAAAAAGAGTGTTTATTAAAATAGCAAATCTCACACACACTAACCATCATGCATCTCAAAATGTATTATCTAACTTAGTTACATGCATGAATATGACTGTTGGTGATCAATATGATGATTATCCAAATATATGAGGAACAGGGGTTTAGAAAACTAACCTAGCAAGACCCATATAACCATGGGTACCAAAAATAGAAATTTATAACCTGTAGGTACCTGGTCCATCTGACCACACTAAGGAATGTTGAAGCAGAAGATTTCAGTCAAGAAATTTCAACCAGCAGAAGGCTCAAGACCGTTCAGAAATGATTCTGATAAAACTCCTATATGTCAAAGCCTGTCCTGGAAGACTTGTTGAGCTAATCTGAATGAAGCTCTCATTGTTGCTGATCCTTATAAGGAAACAAGTCATTCAACTAAAGATGTAAAAGGTTCTTAGATGCTCAATCATTTAAAGCATGTCATAAGAGAAGAATCCTCACGAAGCTCACCATAGAGGATCATTGAGCATCAAACATGAGGAACTCATTACAGGAGAAGAAGTCCACAAGTACAAACTGTAAAAGAAGACTACGTTCATAGTGCTGTCAAAGGATCGTAGAATGATCAACCCTGAAGATGCCCATTTCTACGATATAAGAAAATTTAATGATTTCAGTCAGTAGGAGATATGTAGGGATGCTTCCTAATGTACATGAAGAAAAAGAAATCACACCTCACTTAAAAGATATCATCAACCATGGGGGAGCAGTGATCTGTTAAGAAAAAACAACACTGAAATATTCTATAAAGCAATATACCAGGTACAGAGTCCCAAAACTTTGTGGTTGATGAACCAAATGAAGATCCATAGTAAGTAGGAACGTCTCAAAACGTACTATTGATAACCTATCAGCCACCCAACTTAAAATCGTGGAGTGCCTACGATCAAACATCTGATCGTAGTGTAAAAGTAGGAGGACACCACGATTACAGAAAATGCAATTGTCTAAAGTTGATAAAGGACCTCCCCATCAGAGAAGGTCAAATGAGCTATCAGTGCAAATTACTTCTGAAGTACTTCATCTGGAAAGCGCCTCAAGGACAAACCTGATCCTTAGCTCACTCTAAGAGGTTGGCCCTTCCTGAGCTACCTTAACCCAGAAGGATTGCTTGATCAAGTTTATCTTAAGGACCAAGACAATCAATGATCGTAAAGTAGAATTTGAAAAGAACTCAACGATCGTGATATAAACTCAACGATCGTAATATAAGCTCAATGATCGTAGTGCAACCTCAGCGATCGTAGAAACAGACTCAACGATCGCAGTCTTACAAGAGGTTACTCTAACGAATGAGGAGCCTGAAAGAATGGGATAAATTGCTCAACCAGTCAGATTATGGGGAGACCAGTTCGAATGCTGATTGGAAAGATGTCTTGCTGAAGAAAAATGCCTAAGGTTTCATGAAGTACGTAAGTGGTTGAGGCATACAGTTTCAAAATGAGGAGTAATATCAAAACCATCCACTACAGCTTCTATCAAAAGTTGATCGTTGAGACAACAAAGGAAAACGTAGAGTCCATAGCTGCCTTACCATGCTACTCTACGAACCAAAGAAGTCAATGGTCAATCCACGTCAATTAAACGTCCACTCTCCTAAAAGAAATATATATAACTGAAAAGTTTATAGGGAGTTACAGCTCATTACTGGGCATCGTGCAACCAATGGCTAGTTGACACATCACAGCGTATGCAAAATCAGAAGGAACTGCCATAAAGACAAATTCAAAATCTACAAACAGTTACCAAAAACTATCGAACCTCTCTCCCTCCCATTTTCAAACCCTAGAATCCTCTTCGAAGCTTAAATCAATTAAACTTCCAGAACCTAAAATAACAATCAACTGTCTCTCATAAATCTCTTTGAATCAATACCCATACTCCTTGAATCATTCAAATGGAAGATTGGCGAGTAATCACTGGCATCCAACTCAGAACCAAGTCGTTTGAGAAATCCGAAAAGAAGTTCAGAGACATTCTTGAACTTGTGAAGAAAGCTAGATTCTCAGAATGTCTTGAGGCAAGCACTCGAGTATACACTGAACTGGTCAAGGAATTCTACTCAAATGCATCCATAAATGCCAGAACCCTTTCAACCAAGGTTAAAGGTCAGTTTTTAAAGCTGAAATCATCCGATATCAATCAATGTTTAGGTTTTCCTAACCTAGGACTGAAAAACCTTGATGAGACCGACACTGAGCAAGCAAAGGAGATTATGGGGTACCAAAGAAACCCTAGTCTGAAGGATATGAAGAAAAAGGAGTTTCCTGAGGAATTCAAGTTCCTTGCTGAGATAGTGGAAAAATGTATACTATGCAAGGATACTCCATATAAAACTGTACTTGATCAGTAGTTGAAGATTATGTCTCCAATAGTTCTGAAGAAGAAAATAAACTTTGGAGTCATCTTGTTCAATCAAATCTCAAAATGGGTAGAAAAGGCTGAGTTGAAGAAGTCTACGAAAAAACCACTTACTAAGGTGTTTCATGGAAGACTGCTGAGTATTGTGATGAAGAAGAAGCTGGGAAGCAAGATCAAGGATGATGAGGGAGAACCTCTGAATGTTCACAAAGAAATGTCTCCACAACTGTTTGTCAATTGGAAGAAAAACCCAAAAGAGAACAGAAGGCTAAGTACAGCAGGGGGCAACGGAAAGAACTCTGCTAAGAAAAGAAAGGAAAAAGAGGTGGAAAGTTCTGAATCCGGTGACTCTGTACCAGCAGTAACCACACCAACGAGGAAGAAATTCAAAGGTGTGAGGAAAACTGAGGCCCCACCGAGAAGTCTCTCCACCAAAGATAAGGATGAAGATGAAAAGGTCTCAACTGTAGAGACCACAAAGAGGAAAAGTAATAGACTATCTCAAGGGCCATCCAGAAAAAAAGCTAAGGTGGTAAACAGACAAGTCCTAATTTTCCAAGAAAGTTCATCTGACAAAAGGGAGATCGTAGAGTCAGAGGAAGAAAAGGGAACTGATAGTCTCAAGACCGAGCCCCCGAAGAACGAATCCGACAATGAAGCTGAAGCTGCATTCCCAGAAGAAAATGTAGACTCTGCCGATAAAGGAAAAAGCACAAGCCCTGTGGCTAACTCTCAGAGCGTTCACTTTGATGATGAAGAAAAGTCACAAGCTAACCCAACTGCACCTCCAAATACATATACTCCAACAAACCCTCATGATGGGTCAAATGATGAGTCTGAAGAAGAAATACCTGCCCCTAACAATGCTGAACCTCAAGGAAGTTCGTCTGATGATTCAAAGACCTCAAAATCTGAAGAGAAAGAAAAGTTTGACTCTCCTATAGCTGAACCCCCAAGAAGAAGAAAGACCAACAGACTACTTTCCAGGGCTATTCTAAAGAAGAAAGGAGAATCATCTACTGCAGTAATTGAATTAAGCGATGATGAATCTGAATCACTGGAAGAAAGTGCTGACGATGGAACTAGTGATGAAGAAGATGATTCCAAGGAAGATCTTGCTAAAGAAGATTCTAGAAATGAAATACAACAAGAAGGATTCACTGATGGATTCGATCAGAGTGGCTCAAAAAGAGAGGAAATGGAGAAGGATTCTGATTCTGCACATCAGGAATAAGAGGAACTAGAATACTATCATGTTCTCTCTTTAGCTAGAATTAGCAGAAAAATAGTGGTGGAAGTTTCTGATGAACCACCAGCTGAACTAGCAACAAGATGGATAAGTCATGGAAATGAACAACTTCGAGTTGTAAGGATGACTACAGATGAAGTGCTTCACAATTGGAAAAATATGGAGTTAGATTGCACAACAATCTCAGATAAACTCAAAGATCTCCTGATGAGATGGTTCTTCCCATGGATGCCGTGGTTAAAGGCACATACTGATAAAGATGAGAGCTACTTTAGCTGGTGCTACTCTCAATTTCCAAATGTAGAGCTGGTGTCACAAAACTTCCTAAGGGTAAAGTTTGCAACCATGATGATAAATGACTAGCCCCATTAAAAAGTCTATCGACATGCTGACAATCATTATATTCCCTACGATCGTAGAGTGGACTCAGAAGGCAGAAGGTTTATGGTCAAGGAGATAATCGTAGAGTCGGGTCACTCTACCAATGATGGCATTCAAATAAAAAATGAGGAGCCTCCATCTACCCAAGCTCAGATATCTGATATTCCTTCATCCTCCAATTGGTATTTAATGATTTTTCAGATTCTCACTACTTTTGAAAATCAGTCAAAGGATGAAAATTGTAAAGTCCAATCTGGTGTTCAAGAAGAGGCTGCCCATCCAAATGAACAAATTCCTTTGGAGCAAGAACTATTGAAGAACTCTGATGAGCTGATCAAGAAGATATCTCAAATCACTGAAGAGTCAAAGAGGTTGACAGTAACAAAAGATAACTCAGTTCATGAGAGTCTACAAGCCACCATGGCTGATGTATCTCTCAAAATCAAAGAGAGAGATCACATCTATCTACAAGCCATAAATGATCAGAAGACAGAAGCTCTACGAACACAAAAGGTAAATGAAGAGAAACTCCAAGTCCTCTCTGACAAGATTGACGACATGAATCAGTCTTTCTCTATGCAACTTGAGTTAAGCCAACAAGAACTCAAGATTGAAGTCGGTAACTCCTCTTATCTAATGGAGCAGCTTATGGAACAGCTCTCCCAAGTGATTAATGATAAAAAGGGGGAGAAAAAGAGGTATAGAAAGAGGCAAAGCAAGAGGCACTCAAGAAAGGGCAAGGAGAGCAGAAGGAAAGAAAAGAAGAAGACAGCATAAGAAATAGCTGAGTCATCATCTAAGGGGGAGCGAAAGGATGATGAGCTTGAGGCTAAGGGGGAGCCAGAGGAAGAAGAGGAGCATACATCTGTAGAGGAGCAGACAAAAGAAATGAAGCCAACATCCCAGGGGAAGAAGGAACAAAGAAATCAAACATATGAATAGCTAATCAAAAGACATCCTGGAAGCATACATGGAACCAAAGAGGTTCATCTCTAACTAGTTAGGTATGTTCTTGATTCAGGATGTAAAATGTCAGTGTATTAAATTCCACATCATTATAAATGACATTCATGATTATCTGTTTTAGAAATACAGTTGCTCACTGTATATAAGATTCATTCATAACATGCATATGCACTTATTATTTTTGTCATAATCAAATAGGGGTAGATTGTTAGGAATAAGCATGTGAATGATATTCCTATTTACATATGATTTGATTATGACATATATATGAATGAATATGCAAGTATGCTTGCATTAAGAAAAGTTGTAAAGTCCTTTGATAGATTATAGAAACATATGTACAAGGACTTAGAATGAATTGATCAAATATGTTAGGTTGATCCCACATAAGCAAAACAACTTTGTAAAGTCCTTAAAAAATGTAGTGTTGATCAACATAGAGTACTATAGGCTGATCACCTAGACGTGCTCGTAAGTAATGCCAGACTTATGCACTTAGTGCCAGGATATCCTTTTCAAAGAAAGTATGAAATGCTCAAGGTCTTGGACCAGAATTGATGTTTTATTGAATATTGTCATTGTAAAATGTTTTGAAGAAAAGAGAAGTGCTATTTTGAATTATCATTAGTACTTCATAACTATTGTTCAGTTATCGAAGATATATGATTTGTATGATTCAAGCATATTGTTAAATGGAATTGTTGTACTTGATGAGCTAGTTATGATTACTCTTGCTTGAGCCATATAAATGCAGCTAAGACCGAATGGACCGAAGGATCCGACAAGGATAAAGGAAAGGCTAAGGCGCACCCATAGATTACTTATGTAATAGTATAGGTTTGTAATGATAAAATTTGATATTATGACAAGAAAAAATATAACGGTTATAAAGAACTTGGGGAATGGAAATATTGAGTCGCAACATATATAAGACATATTCATTCTTTTGAGGCATTTTGATTGAATGTTTGTATGAACTGTAGCACCGTGGAGCACAGTATGTCGGGTTGGAAGATACTCGAATTTAGGGGCGTCACAGAAAATCCCCATGATAACTCTTATGTATATAGGACATTCTACCAATCTTTAGCTCCTGCCTGAGCTTAAAGACCTCGTGTTTAAGCTCATGGACCTTATCCTTAGCTAACAATTTTTCGTCGTGCTCTTCCTCCCACATTGACTCCATACTTTTGTTATTCTCCAAGATAACATGGAGCTCCTCCTTTAATTCTTTTACCTCCTTCTCATACTGGATGTTTCTATCCAATACAGTTATGAACAATAATTTCAGTGACTCTCCCAGAGTCATCTCTTCTACAGGTGTTACTGTGTTAAACGATACCACCTCCACCTCCTCCTCTAACATCCCATCAAATAAAGACATGAGGTCTAAGTTTTCCGAGTCTTCTGACTCAATCACCACCACTTCTGGTAACTCTGCTACAGGTGTCGGTAAAATCTCTACTTGGTTTACCGACTCCTCACTATCAACATGTATATCTCTATACATCACGTTCTCTCCTGACATCTATAACAAAACAATTTAGTTTGATTAGTAAACATCATTAGCATAGTCAAAACACATATCACATTTAATGCATTTTTAGGGTAAATTTCATCTTTTACTCCTTTAACTCTTCTTAAGGTTATGACTTAAGGTTCTTTTTCCCCCCTTAAGTTTTATAACCTATTGCTCTGATACCAACCTGTGACGCTAATGGTACTTCATTCCATAGAACCTCACAAGGGTACCTATCAGCTTGCCACCGACTTGCTCGGCGTCCCCTATGGAGAGTCTGGCTACGGTGCATTCCCATTTAAGAATGTCACCAGCGAGAGGCTCGGGGTTCTTAACGCATTGCGCTTATAGCTCGGATACCAATCTATGATGCCCCCAAATTCGGGTATCTTCCAATCCAACAGATGGTACTACACGGTACTACCATTCACACATACATTCAATTAAAATAAATCAAAAGAATGAATATGTCTCATTTATATTTCGAAACAATATTTCCTTTCCCGGGTTCTTTATAACCATTACATATGTTCCTTGTCATAATATCAAATAATTATAACATTAATCCTATACTGGTACATAAATAGTTCATTGGTCTGCCTTAGCCTTTCCTTTATCCTTATTCGATCCTTCAGGTCATTCAGTCTTAGCTGCATTCATATGGTTCAAGCAAGAGTGAGGCAAGTATGACAATTTCATTAAATAATATGCTTATATCATATGAATCGTATATCTTCTATAAATGAGGCAATAGTTATGAAGTACTATAGATAAATCAAAATAGCACTTCTTTTCCTTTAAAATATTTCACAATAAACCACGTTCATTAAACATAATTTTTTTTTGGTCCAAGACCTTGAGCATTTTGTTCTTTCTTTGAAAAGGACAACCCAATACTAAGTCCATAAGTTCCGTATATCTTACGAGCACGTCTAGGTGATCAGCCTATAGTACTCTATGTTGTACAACACTTCTTCTTTAAATGTATTTACGTTTAAGTTTTGGCAACCTCACGTGCCCTGTCGATTGACGACAAAACGTTTCTTTATTCATACTCAGTCTTTCTTTGAAATCCATACCAAAACAGTTTGGCAAAAGATAGTAAATTTGATAATAATTCGATAGATTATAAAGAAATCCATCAAAACATATTAAGTCTAGCCGAAAGAATTTGCTTTGACCTCATTATACATCAACTCATGCGTAAGAGACATGAATCACAAAGCTTGTCCAGAATGAACATAGACAAGGGTTAGAACACTTGCCTTTGGGTTCTTCTACAGATTAAATACTTTTCCTTTTGAGTCTTTAAGGATTCCACAATGCATAATCACATAACATACCACATTATGTCACAATCAATCAGGTATGGTTCCTAACATATCTTACCCTTCTTCTTAATCTAATCGTTCATTAGATTTGCTTAACATTGGTTACGATTATCGCATTGTTTTACATTTATGTTCAAGTAATCGTTCGTCAACCTTTCGTTGTAATTATTTAGGTTGTCTCATCATTAAGGATGTTACTTTAAGTTCTTTAAGGTTATAATTCACCTTTAATCAACTTCTACATTGTTTACATTCATAAGCTTTCTTTACTCTGCCTTATCTCGTGTTGGCGCTACGGCGCCAGCTTCCTATATACTTCTCGCACTACGGCACGAATTTCCAAAGAGCTTTTGCGGCTCATCATTGCATGCCATGCTCAAGATAAATAAATAGTCGCTTACTGGCGTAAATCTCCAATAGGTTCTGGCCTTGGCACGGCATCTATGATGCCGACTTTAAAACAACAAGTATATACAAGACCAATTTCACAATCTCTCGATAACGATTATAATGATTTTTCTTGGTTAGTGAACTTTTTGGGCTCATAAATTGTTCATTTTAAGTCCGAATTGGCTCGTTCAAAAGCCGTTAGCTCACAAATCACATGAATTATGTGTTCATATAAGAATTTTACATTTTCAAATCCGTTAACATAGAATTCACCATTTAAGTCCGTTATTACAAAAACGATAAACGTTCATGAACGTTCATAACTCGTTTCTTCGTTCCACAACTCTAAAATGCAAACTTAGACTATTCTGCATCGAAAACCAATGTTTTTGAGTTCAATGTTAACTTTTGAATTCCATTCTGAGAATTTGACGATTTCGACAATTATCGTCTAATCTCATAAATTTTGCCATAACTTCGTTACTAAAGATTTTTACACCATTCCAAATGGATTCATCCCATTAACATGACATATATTATCTAAGCCTACACATGATGGTTTTAAACTTCTCCATCAACAACAACATTACAATTCTCTAATGTCTTTCATTGGTTCATAACTTTTATACTTATGATTAACTTTCAACATGGTTTATTAAAGTTTAAGTCTTCTAACAACCATCCTTGTTCCTTCTTATAATACATACTCCATCAATACTCACTTCTCTATCAAAATGAAGAGATGGAGAATCATGGTTTAGGATGCTTACCCTTGATGTTCTAGCTTGGTTCTTTTTCTTCCTCTTGTTCTAGCAAAACTAGCTCTTACTTTTCTCTCTCATATAAGCTCTAGATGTTGGTGGAAAATAAACAACCAACAAATGAAGACAAAGCTCTTATATTTATAGGAAATACAAAGTTAGGGTATAATAGACATTAAATCATCCCACCTTTTTTCTCCACCTCCTTACTATTCCTTTCTTGGCCATCACACATCTTATCCCTTGCTTGGCCACCACACATGGCCAGCCATTACTCACCTATGGGGCCCACATGGGTTGCTCCATGGGTTTTTCTTACCCATTTACCCATCGGTTCGATCCACGGATCCGGTTCTTGGTTTGGGCTTAGGTTTTTAATAACTTTAGCTTAACATTTGGGCTTGCATTTCATATCATTAGGTTTTAACATTATTCCATTTGGGCTTGTACAATTCCTACACAAATCCTACAAGTCCAATACTTGCCTTTAAGCCTTGTAACGTATAGTCTATGTATTCTTCTCGTACGCTAATTCGTATACTCATTCATCATATACGATATACCATCATTCATACATACTCGTATAATACCTCATATCATACTTGTATTCATTACCTCGTACAATACTTGCGTATCATACGATCGTTTATTCATTAACGCTTCACTTTCCCTAACATTCTCGATCTTAGTACGCAGGTGAAAAACTGTGTTTGTCATACTTGAATTATTATTACATAATCCATCCTTCCTTGTTATTCTATCGTTACGTATTTCTCAGAAGTTCAAAAATCATTCCCGAGCAGATATTGATGAATAATGTTTTTTGGAAAATTTCTCGAAAAACTTTTATTTTCGTCTTGGAAATTCAAACACTTTAATTCTACCACGTAGCCAAAATACTACGATATTCCAACATTTTTAGGTTATATAATAACATTCATCTTGCTTACTCATTATAATATAATTTTATTCATTATTTAATCAAATAAAATTATTTTACAAATTATCCGATTTTCTCAGGCATTACAGTTGGAAGATACCCAAATTTGGGGGCGTCACAGGTTGGTATCAAAGTTGTAGGTTATAAAACTTAAGGGGGAAAGAACCTTAGGCCATAACCTTAAGAAGAGTTAAAGAATTAAAAGATAAAGTTAACCCTAAAAATGTATTAAATGTGATATGTGTTTATAATATTCTAATGGTGTGTACTAATCAAGATAACTTGTTTTATTATAAATGTCAGGAGATAACATGATGTATAGAGATATACATGTTGTTAGTGAAGAGTCCGTGAACCAGATAGAGATTTTACCTACACCTGTAGTTGAGTTGTCAGTGGTTGTGGTGGTTGAGTTACAAGATTCTGAGAACTTAGGATTTACATCCTTGTTCGATGGTATGTCAAAGGAGGAGGTGGAGGTAGTATTATTTAACACGGTAGTACCTAAAAAGGAGATGACTTCGGGGGATTCAATGAAGGCATTGTTCATGACGGTGTTGGATAGGAATATCCAGCTAGGGAAAGAGATCAAGGAATTAAAAGATGAGACCCATGATATCTTGGAGGGCAAGAAAGACACGAAGACGTTTTGGGAGGTAGAGCATGATGAGAAGGTGTTGGCAAAGGACAAGGTCCTTGAGCTGAAACACGAGGTCTTTGAGCTTAGGGAGGAGCTAAAGGCCAAGAAGCAAAAGATTTCACAAATGTTCTATATTTATAGGAGTTCGCATGAGGATTATCAGCGACAAGTTGCTGAGTATCCTGTGGAGGCAGGGCAGACTCAGTATACTATCATTCGAGTTATAGTAGCCAGTCTGGCCGGTGCAGATTATGAAAATGCCATTAGGTAAATGTAATATAGTTAATAACTAGAGTAGGTTTAGATATGTAAATATTGTGTATCTATGTAGTGACGTAGAACCCTCTTTTGTATAATCAAAGGGTAGTCTTTTATAAATCCTAATTTTTGGAAAGTAATTGCGGAAAAATAATGTAATCAGCCAAGGCTGTGTAATTATGAACAATGTAGTATTATACTACAAAGAATAAAGCATATCAATATAAGTCCATTAATGAACATATTGTGCAATGAGTTGAGTTATTGTTTAAAAATAATGACTAATTAACAAGAAGAAAGTAATAATGAAGTGTTATTCATTTTAACAAAAAGATGCCACCAAGAAGAAGACAACAAAATCAGGAAGCTAACGTGAATCAACCGGAAGGGGGACTGGTAAACTCGATCTAGGAGTTTGTCAACTTATTAACAACTGCCTTTAATATAAATGGTGCAAATATACCTGTTAATCCTGCAATAGTACATGCTACTACGTTTAAGAATTTTAAGAGTGTAGGTATGCCAGAGTTCAAAGGAACTACGGACCCTATAGAAGCCCAAACTCGGGTAAAAGAGATTAAGAAGGTATTTGTAATTACAAATGTCGAGGAGGGGCAGAAGACTTCTTTTTCCACATACATGATGAAGGGAGAGGCCAACTTCTTGTGGGAGGCAAACCAGACTAGGGCTGGAATAGAAAATATAACGTGGACACGATTCAAGGAGATCTTCTTCGAGAACTATTTCCCCACGAGTATGCCGGGTAGAATGGAGATGAGATTTTTAGAACTAAAAAAAGGGGACATGACTGTTCCCCAATATGCTGACAAGTTCAATGAACTGGCAAGATTTGCTCCACATTAGGTGGATACGGAGGTGAGGAAGGCAAGGAGATTCGAGCAGGGCTTAAAACCCTGGCTCTATAGCCGGATATTAGTGTTTCAAAGTAACTCCTTTAGAACCATTCTGGAGAAGGAGATAATTGTTGAGGGTGGTAATGAGGCTTTAAGCTAATACCACAGAGAGAAGAAGAACACGAATAAAGCAGATGGGGGGTAAAAACTGAGGGAGCTAGCGGGAGTGGAAACGGATAGAAGCAGAAGGCTTTTAACTCAGGGAATACCGGGGTAAGGAAATGAGATTGAGGCGTGTAAGAATTATGGGAAGACTCACTTAAGAGTCTATCTCAAAGGTAAAGCGGTGTGTTATAACTGTGGACAAGAAGGGCACATTTCGCCTAATTGTCCAAGTTCGAAGAAGAATCACAGATGCTTCGTATGTTGATCAACTGATCACAAGGCGAAGAATTGCCTGAATAAGGGGATGGATGGTAATAAGGGTTCTAATAGTGGCAAGTTAGCTATTAGTGGTCCAGCTTAGAGGAGTAGGCAGATGGCCCGCACCTTTAATATGACGGTCCAGGATGCAGTTGCATCAGGGGATGTAGTTGCAGGTATTGTCCCAATCAACGATATAAATGTTTATATGTTATTTGATTTGGGTGCTACTTGTTCTTTTATAGCATGTGATTTTGCTAGACAATTAGGAAAAATCATGTTATATGTTATTTGATTTGGGTGCTACTTGTTCTTTTATAGCATGTTATTTGATTTTGCTTATATGTTATTTGAAATGAGATTGAGGCATGTTATTTTCACTTAAGAACTAGGAAAGTACTAAGGAAGGGATGTGCAGGGTATTTGTGTCATGTTGTTGATACCAGAGAGTGGGAGCAATGATGGAACAAATACCTATAGTCAACGAATTTTTGGATGTATTTCCAAGAGAATTACCAGGTCTTCCACCAGATAGGGAGATCAAATTCATAATAGATATTGTGCCAGGAGCGGCACCAGTTTCAAGGGCATCGTATCATATGGCGCCAGAAGAAATGAAGGAGTTAATGGTTCAACTACAAGAACTGTTGGATAGAAAATACATTCAACCGAGTGTTTCACCATGGGGAGCACCGATATTATTTGTGAAAAGAAGGATGGATCGTTAAGACTTTGTATCGACTACCGAGAGTTGAACAAGTTAATGATAAAGAATAAATACTCATTGCCCAAGATCAATGATCTCTTTGATCAATTAAAAGGGGCAAAGTATTTTTCTAAGATAGATATGCGAACGGGTATCATCAGTTAAAAGTCAGGAAGGAGGATGTACCTAAGATGGTGTTCATGACTCGTTGTGGCCATTACGAGTTTTTGGTAATGTCATTTGGGTTGACGAATGCACCAGTTGTATTTATGGATATGATGAACAGAGTATTCAAACAATATTTGGACAAGTTCATCGTAGTGTTTATCGATGATATTCTAGTCTATTCTAAGATGCCAGAAGATCACGCTGAACACCTCAGATTAGTGTTGGAGACACTAAGAAAGGAGAAGTTATAAGTGAAATTCACTAAGCGTGAATTTTTGCCAGAAAGGGTACAGTTTTTAGGACATGTTATCGACCGAGATGGAATTCAGTACACCCAACAAAGGTGGAAGTAGTGATTAATTGGGAACAACCGAAAACACCAACCAAGGTACGAAGTTTCCTAGGGTTAGTGGGATACTATCGAAGATTTATCCAAGATTTTTCTAAGATAGCTACTCCGTTGACTAATTTGACAAGAAAGACAATGAAGTACGTTCGAATTGGGAAGTGTGAAAATTGTTTTGAAGAACTGAAGAAAAGGTTGAGTAAAGCACCTGTATTATCTTTACCCGATGATACAAGGAATTTTGTAGTTTATAGCGATGCTTCGCAAAGAGGACTAGGTTAACGTGCTCATGCGGCAGACGGCAAGGTCAGGTCATTACACGACGCATCACGACGATTAAAGGATTATGAGAAAGTTTATCCTACTCATGATCCATGAATCGCAATGAGAGTATTTTCCTAAAAGATTTGGAGGTATTATCTATATGGAGAGAAATGTGAGATATACACGGACCATAAAAGTCTAAAATATATCTTCACACAAAAAGACTTAAATATAAGATAAAGAAGATGGTTGGAGTTCATAAAGGATTACGACTGCAATATTCTATATCATCCAGGAAAAGTAAATGTAGTGGTCGACGTCGTAAGTAGAAAGGGTCAGGAAAAGTTTTCTATGTTAACAGTTCAAACTGAGTTAATAACAGAGATGACTAGAATGGAGTTAAAGGTGAAGTTACCGAGTGAGTCGGGTCAGAAATGTTTTTACAATGGAGATTCGACTTACTATTGTGGAGAGAGTCAAGGATGTACAACTCAGAAATGATGAGTGTGACCAGATGAAGAAACAGCTAGCAGATGAAAAAGAGATAAAGTATAGTCACTAGTACAAAACCATAAAAAGACAACATTTAAAAGATGACGTTTTTAGAAAAAACGTTGTAGTATTTTTTTTCATAACGTTTTTTAACAAAATATTGTAGATACATATGAAAAAATGTTATCTATTTATAAGGGCACTTTTTGATTTTAAATAGATAACGTTTTTAAAAAAAATATTATAAAACACGGAGCAAAAAACCGCACTTAAATGAAAACTTAAAATTAAAACACGGAGCAGAGCGGAGCATAGTAATATGTCTTTCTCTGCTCTCTTTCACCCACAAACTAGGGTTTCTCCGCCTCTTTGTCTCTACTTCTTTTGCTTCAATGGCTAATATAAGGGGTGGGTATCTCTTCAACACCGGACGGCAACCGGCTTGTGGATACTGGAGAGAGAGTGCGATTGAGACCTATATATATGTATGATCTGATCATCACCCTCGCTCAAACCTCCGGTGGTGGTGTTGTCTCACTTAGTCGGAGTGGTCGATTGATGAAATTAAAGGATGTCTCCGAAGCAGCAATCGAAAGCCAATTAGCAAAGAAGCAGAAGATCGTTGAAGACAAGACATTCCATCTAAAAAATAAGAACAAGTCAAAAAATGTTCAGAAATACGTTCAGACTCTCCAACAGTCCGTTAAATCCAAGCCTGGTCCCTCCAAAATCGCCTCCAAGGTTAAATATTTTTTTCTCACTCTCTCTATAAATATATAGACATATATATTACCAGCAGTTGATTTTGATGGTATACTAATTAACAGAAAAAGAAAGAGTCATAAGGTAAAAGAGAAGGAGCTGAACGAATTATTTAAGGTTGCTGTCAGTCAGCCAAAAGTTCATGTTGGTATGTAGTAGTAATTATTATTAATAGTTGATTTTTTTATCTCATTATTTATATATGTAATCAGTATTTGTTGAGAGAAAGAAATGGTGTGCCTATGTTTAGGTGTGGATCTAAAATCTATACTGTGCGACATTTTATAAAGTTGGGCAGTGTGCTAAGGGTTTCAAGTGCAAGTTTTCTCATGATTTGAATGTTCAGAGGAAAGGAGAGAAGATTGATATCTATAGTGATAAGGGCAATGAATGTTAATTTCCTTTGTTTGTGTATGATTTACGGTATATTGGTGGAATATTGATTAATTGCTATTATCTTTGTGATTTTGATGCAGTTGGGTGTGATTTAATTGTGTATTGGGAAAGAGAAGGAACCAATGGAGGATTGGGATTAAGAGACTTTAGAGAAGGTTGTTGAGTCCAAAGGGAATGAGTATAACCAGAATAAACCAACTGATATTGGGAGTCTCAAGTTCTCAGTAATATTTATATGTGACTTGATTCATTTGAAATATTATATTGGGTTTCAAAATCCAAAAGGAATAAGGTTTTGTGCAAGTACTTTAAGCATAACTAGAACAAAGTGACTGCTCTTTTATTGGTTTTTGGTATCACTATTGAGAATAGTGTTTATGTTGTTCAATGTTTTCCATTCTTTGGTTGTAATCGCTTTTAGATATTAGATATACTATAAGGGCATGGTCGTAAACCCGTCATTGTAAATTTCATATTCTCGAAGAAGTGGGATTATGTAATAGTTAATAAATTTGAATTTTAAACTGTGGATCGTGCATACTTACAAAAATAAAAGAATTAACAATCTTGTGATTGTAGTAGTATCACCTTGTTGTTCTTCAATATGTGTGTTGCGTGCAGGTATGTAAACACTTTCTGGAAGCAGTAGGAAAGAAGCAATATGGTTGGTTTTGGGTCTATCCAAATGGTGGAAAATATTGCCATTACAGGCATGCACTTCCTTTTGGATATATGTTAAATTATCAGATGAAGGCCCTGTTAGAGGAAGAGGCTGAAAAATTGCCCTTGAGGAAGAGATTGAAAACCAAGTGATTACTAAATTGACCTTATAACTTCAGTGTTATTCACAACTCAAAGTATATCTGCATTCCTATAATACTTTATTGTTACCTCCTCTAACCATCATGCAAGAATTTATTTCCCTACATTCTCCAGTTAATGATTTTTATCATGATTCATTCTCTGGTTTCAACGTGCAACATTAACTACTTCAACTCCTATGAGTCCTGAGTTATTCATGAAATGGAATAAGAAAAAGATGGAAGAACGGGATGTTGTATTGGCTGGAAAGATGGCAGAGAGGGCAAAGAATGATCGTATGAGGTATTATCTTATAAGTACCAAAGAGAAGAAGAATCAGATGCATCTGAAGAAAAGGTAAACATTTTTTTTTGCCTTATTTATTTTGCTCGAGTGCTTAGAGACTCCATGGACTTATTATGGTGCATGAAGTCTCATGACTCCTGTTCAATCTTAATTTTAATTTGGGGAGGCATACTGATTATGATAACCTAAATCTCAAAGACATCATATTTTGACTTGTTGTGGATTGTAACTTGCATTTTAAAGTCTGTCATCTCATCCTTCTACTTTGCAGCTACATGTGGGATAAATATCGACAAATAAAACTTCTTGCCACTATTATCCAAGTTTAAAATTTCCAATTGATCTTCTTTACATTTTTTTATGTGCCCTGTACTTTGTTGAAGGAGAAATCACCTAAATTGGGGATTTCTGATCGTCTATTCATATTTAGGTGTCAGGTTAATAAATTTCTGCTACAAATGGATCAAGTACCTCAACATCAGCTGCTCGTGGTAGTGAAATGTTGGCTGATGATGAGCTTGACATGGATAAATTCAATGCGGTGGAAACAAGCCTGTCAAAAATGTCTATACAAATTAATGAGCAAGGAGTGAACACAAAGTCTTAAAAAAGTCTGGGAGTTAAGCAAGAGTCTGCATACAACTGACTCTGAGCTCCCATTGCTTCTGCTCACTTGACTTACAACCAGATGGGCACCGTGTACGTAGCATCAACAGTCAGGTTGGAAGATTCCCGGATTTGGGGGCGTCACATTATCTTTTCAAACTAAATCATCAAATACACGTTTACAATCTGTTATATAACTTTATTACATGTTTAACACAATATCAAGAACATTAGACTAGGTTAAATCAACACATCATGGATTGGAACATAAAATAAAACAAATTATTTCGCTTTCGGGGGCGCGCAATTTTATTGGCTGTCTCAAGCGTTATGCCGTTTTCTCTGCTATTGTGCAGGAATGCAGATTACCTTTGGTGCATAGACAAGAACACTCGCATGCGCTTCTAGCAATGCTATGAGCCAAAACTCCAATTCCTCCAATTCCACAACAACTTGGACAAACCCATACACTACAAACCTTACCAAAACTACATAACATATACACTTAATCATTATAACACCTAAAACAACATAAACAATCAAATTTAAAGGATTAAAATCACATTTTTGCTGTTTTCTTCATTTTTCAACATGTTTAGTATAATCAATCACCAAATCTTTATTTCTTAACCAAATTAGACCATACGAATTGCATTACAATAAGAATTGAACTTCAATTTTGATCTAATGTAAGCCACTTTCATATATATATATATATATATATATATATATATATATATATATATATATATATACACACCAGTAAACTTGAATTTTCCCCTTTAAACAATATTTCATGAATTTGATTACTAAGAATCGATAATTATCAGATTTTACAAGATTATACACACATATTTAAAACATTAATCCAATACACCCAATCATAGAGAATAAATATTGAAAAAAACCATTGAAAAAAACCAAGACTAGGAATTAGGAATAGATTATTACCCTTAATCCCTTGTTTATACTAGCAAAGATGATGGTTACAAGGCTTTGACAAAACCTTCTTCTTCCCCTTGATTCCCAATTCTCAGAGAATTCCTTCTCCAACACTCAAGTTCTATGTGTTTCCTCTCTAAGTCTAAAGCTAGAAAAATAAAACTAACGTAACACAAAACTGATATACATATTACACACGGTGTATATCAGTTTAAAAAAACTAACAATCATATCTGTTATTATGATAACCAAAATTTTTGAGTAATATTAAAATAAGAATTAAACAAAGAAAATTCATATTAGATGTTATGTTATGTGATATAGTAGTGCACAAAGGAATATGTGTCATGCAGTATGTGATGTTGTGTATTATAAATATATTGGAGTTATATATTTAGTATATGTAAGCAAAGTGTAGGAGTAAATTATTAAAGGAAATTAGATGGGTAAAATTAAAATACTTTATAATATTAAATTATTTTAATGTGGTAAATTAGTGGCATTAAATATACTTCATGCATAAGAACTATTTTATTGAAGAAATCATATATTACATTATTGAGTGTAATGTATGCAGATATTTAATGTGGTGAATATATTAATATATTTACTACAGCTTAAATAAATTGTAAAGACAATTTATAGAAAGGAAAGAAAATAATTGGATAGATGATATTATGTTACATGGATAATGGTATAATATTTAATATTATACCAAATGATGTAAAGTAAAAATATGAGATGAGATCCAATATGTAAATATGTATATTGGTATCCATTAGTTAGTAAATTAAATTCATATTTTAATAAATGATTGAATATATTAAATAATATATTTAATACATAAATTAATTGTTTGAAAACAATTTATGGAGAGATGGAGGAAGTTAAATTTAATTATACAATATAAACTGTATAATTTAAATAAGTTATTTAAATTCGGTACGATAATTAAATAACCTAAATGGTTATCTTTATTTAGTGGTTCTAGTATTTTAATTGTATACTAGTGACCTAATCTAAGAGATTTGAGGATCATGTCTCAATCTATTAAATTATTTTGTATGAATGTGTGAGTAAGTGAATATAAATATTATGTGATGGTTTATATTTGTTTATTATATAAAAAAATAAAAAAAATAGTGTAACCTAATTATATATTAAGAATGAAAAATTTCATAACTTAAGGGTTATGGTATGGAAAAATAATGGTATTTAAAATATACACCAATCTCAAGAGATTTATTTTTACTACAAAAAAATGGGTCTTTAGCAACGATTTTTTGGGCAACGACTTTATAAGTCGTTGCTAAAAGTATATGTTTAGCAACGAAATTTGTCATTATTCGCTGCAGTTATCGCTTTCACTTTTTGCAACGAAATTCATAAGTCGTTGCAACATTTCGTTGCTAATTCATTGGCGGGAAAAATTTTTGTTAGAAATTTGTTGCAAAATTTTCGACCACTTGATTTCCCGTCATCGTGGGCAACGAAAGTTTTTTTGTTGCTAAAAATGGGGCTTTAGCAACAATTTTTCAGGCAACGACTTTATAAGTCATTGCTAAAAGTGTATGTTTAGCAACGAAACTTATCCTTCGTTGCAGATTGTGTCAGGCTTTCACTTTTTGCAATGAAATTCATAAGTAGTTGCAAAATTTAGAAACAAAATTCGTTAGAAATTCGTTGCAAAATTTTTAACCACTTGATTTCTCTACATCGTGGGCAACGAAAATTTTTTTGTTGCTATATTTCGTTGCCTAATATGGACCACATTCATTGACAATAATTTTTATTTTGTTGCATATTTTATACAACTTTTTGCAACGACTATTAACATGTTGCCTTAAATTAAGATGATGATGATGATGATGACGTGTAAAATAAAATAAAAAATCCCCACACAGATCTGCCACGTGTGCCACGTAGGTGACACGTACGCAGGTGAACGCACATGTGGCGCCTGGGGCTCGAAGTCCAAATTTTTTAATAGAAAGGGGCTCAATTTGTGTTGAGCAAAAGAAAAAGTCTGAATACCTAAAAACTCCTAAAGTTCAATCGTCAACTTTGCATTTTACCCTTATAATATATTGTGTAACTCTTCAAAAAGTCTACTAATGAAAATTTTAATTAATTTAACAATATTTTAAACATGAACAAATGAAATGTTACATAAGATTAAAACTATATATATATATATATATATATATATATATATATATATATATATATATATATATATAGAATAAAAAGATCGTGTCTGGACTCCCGGACCTGACTAAAATTCGAACTCTATTTATTTTTTTTTGCTTTTTTTAGTTGTTTTAAAAACAAAGAAAAAAAAATTAATAAATTTGTCCGCATTTTAAGAACGTCCGGGATCCCATATAGTATCCGGACTCTCTCTCTCTCTCTCTCTCTATATATATATATATATATATATATATAAAGTTATTCGAATACAAATTTCAAATAGGAATACGAATTCGAATATATTTAAAGTTTTTCGTTTTCATTGGTATTTTTGTTTGTGCATCATAGATTCATTTGTAATAGCTTATCAAATTTATAAACTTACAATAACTTCTCAAATTCGCAAACCAAATGCATATATGGTGTCCAATTTTCATATTCTTATTCCAATTAAAGTGATATATTATAATGATATCACTTAAAATTAATCAAATTATTATTATAAATAATGTCACTAAAATATGTCATATTTAAAATTTATCTAATAAATTATTTATAAATTTAGTTGTATTTTACACCAGTTATTAAACTTATTTATTAAAAAAATAAAGTTTAAGTTGCTTTAAATAAACTATAATGAAGAGATTTTATATCTAGTTGTTCTATTATATCAATAATTGGTGATTATCGAGAGCATAAGTTAAAAAGCTACGAAGAGCTTTCGAGGGAAGTGTATACAAGAATTATGCTATATTTATTTACGTCTGAAGCATCTGAATAAGTTTGAATTTGACCGAATAAGTCATTTCAGACTATTTGTTTGACATTTTTTTAAACTCTAAATGTGTCTAAATGATTAGACAAAAAATTGTGGCTAAATTATTAAGAAGTAGTGCTAAATGATGATTTTACTTGCATTTTCTCAGCCAAATTTTGTTATGTACAGATTGCGTTTGATTTTTCTTTAATAAATTAGTAACCAATTTAATGAAAGTAGTTATAGTCTTTTGTTTTAATTTTATGGACCGATAAAATGTTGGTAATATTTTTTATTTTTTTTCCTAAAATATTTATGTTGGAATTATTTTAATAAAATTAAAATAATATTTATGTTGGAATTAGTTTTTTTATTAATTTTCTAAGCTTTTTTCTCATTTACTTAATTTTAAAAACTCAACAAGGTGTTAGGTGAGTTTATGTTTTATTTTATATGAAATGTATTTCTTTCTTTACAAAAAAATAAAATTACTATTTTAAGGAAAATTTAATACACTTATAAATTGACTTAAAAATTAATAATTATTTTATATATGGACTATATATTTGATTAAAAGAGAGTACTATTTTTATATGTGTTTTTGATATTTTCACATGATTTTTCTTCACATAAAGATGAAATTCACTGTATACCCATGTAAAAATATTTAAAATAGATGTGAATATATATATTTTTTTCATTTCCGTTTAAAACTCGCACAATCTTTACGAAAACACTAAAATACTTATATAGGGTAAGATTATTCTTTAGAATCCAATCAAAACCCCAAAACAGCCACCCACCCATACGCAGCTGCCTCACTCTCTAAACTCTGTATTACTGCGTACACTTTCCTCTCTCTCCAATGACGAAGATCAAAATGAAGAAGCGTAGGCTCGTTAAGACAGCAAATAAACCCATCAAACCAGAATCTAAACCGCTCAAGAAAAACAAGAAGAATAACCCCCCAAAAACCTTAGCAATCCCCAAACACGACCCTCAGACCTCCTCCGAATCCGACACCCCAAGCCAAACGATTCAATTCAGACCCTCCTCGAACCCTACACCAAAAACCAACTCATCAGCTTCCTTATCGACGTCGCCGTCAAAACCCCCTCTATCAGTTCTCGTATTCATGAGGCTGCCGATCGGGACATCTCCCACGGCAAAATCTTCGTTCACGGCCTTAGTTGGGATACCACGTATGAAACCTTAGTCTCGGCGTTCGAATCCTTTGGCGAAATTGAGGTCTGCAACGTTATCACCGATCGAGTTACAGGTAAAGCGAAGGGGTTTGGTAAGTTGTTGTCTTTCTGACTACTGATTATCTTCTCCCTTTTTTTGCTGTGACACCCCCAAAATAGGTATACATCACCCATTCTGAGTAGCCAAATACATGGTACAGAAATAACTACAACTTTATTAATACAATTGTCGTGCAAAATACGACAACACATAAACTGTGAGTTTAAATACAAATATTGTCTTCTAGACAATATCTACACTCAAATAAGTCCTCATTACAATTATTGATACACTATTTTACAAAATAGTGAGGGCTGCTAAACAACTGTCTAGAACCATCATTCCATACCCCGACTAGTATCGCTATATTCTCGCCTCCTGAGAAAAAATGGAACAAAAAGGAAAAAGGTGAGCTCAACTAGCCCAGTAAAGAATATTATGACTAGGATAATATAGAAAAAATTATCGTTAGTCCTCAACAGGGAAAAATCTGATAGAATATAATATACAACAAGTTTTAGATCAATATTCGCAGTGGAAATAAGAATTCATTAGAAGAGTTAAGTAGAGAATGAAATCTACTATCTTCTATTATTTAAAAGTCCATCATCAATATTTTATCCTTGTAACATCAATCAATATACATCTTGAATCAAATATTCATCTTTGCACTACAGGCCAAAGATATGCATCAGTTGGTCATGTTCATCTCAACATCTGTTCATCTTTGCACTACGGGCCAAAGATGTTCATCAGGAAATCATTCATCTTTGCATTACAGGCCAACGATATTCAGTTATATCATCATTTAGGACTGAGGATGATAAAAAATATTTTAAAGAAAACGAATCCAGTGAGACAAAAGAATAAATATTAGGGATTCGTACTTCGGTTTATCCATGTTCAAAAACACCCCATAATATACTATGTGGAGTAAAATTCAAGAATGAATATCAAAACATGGATACAAGCAAAGATATTAACAAAAATAGACATCTGGGACAAAGAAGAGAAAATTTCATTTTTCTGTGAATACTGCCGTATTCGTGAATAGTGTCGTATACGTGAATAGTAATCCTGACACAAAAAGACAAGAATTTCACAAGAAAAATCTTACCAATATTCCGGCATAATGATATTGAAAGAAATAATATCATTTAAAAAAAATAACATCCCTTACCTCAAAAGAATAGTACTTCTGGCTGAAATATCAGATATAACGCTGAGGGGAACTTGCACCGTATAACAACACTCAAAGTATCAAAATACTCACAATAATACGCTCGATAATATAGAGAGGGAAAATTTCAGTTTTTGGTGTGATTTTCAATTCTAACCTAAGCACCCTATTTATAGGAAAATGCTTAGAACACCAAAGCAGAAAATTTAATAAAATATTAATATATATTTTTTTAAATTCATACACACACCTCCTTTGATCAAAACATCATCCACCAAGTGGGGCCCACCTCACCAAAATAAAAAAAAATGTTTTTCTTATTAAAAATATTTATAACTCCAAAAATTAATTATTTTGGAACTTCAATAATTCATAATAAATAGCCCTTTTATCAGAAAAATTAGAATCTTATGTCCATTCCATAAGAAATTCAATTATCTACAACTTTGTAAGTTTAAGTTTTTCCAAATTCCAAACAGAAATTGACCGAAATCTATATACAGACGATTTTATAGGCTATAATCAAATTTTAGTCAAAAATGGGGCCCACCAACATGTTTAACATGTTTTTAACATTTATTATAACAAAAATACTCTTTCTCCTCATTTATTCATATATCACACATTCATTGTAAAAATATCACCATTATTATATTATTAAAATATAATAATATATTTAAATGAATTATTTTATCAAAAAAGATAAAATATCAATTTTCAACAATTGTCACTTTTCTAAAAATTCCTCCATTTATATTCACATAAATAAATATTTTCCTTATCATATAAATCAATAATTAATTATTCATAAATAATATTACAGAATCACAATAATGACAACCAGGTCGTTCCTAAGAAAGAGGGGGCTTTCCAATAAGGATTTCTCCTTACTGGCGTACAATTAGGTGACCAAACCTCTCCTTAGACAAAACTTCCTTAGACATTGCCAATAATGTTATCTAATAATATTCAAATAATATGAATTATTGATCTGATAATGGGAAATACTGTATAGTGACAATTATTTAAACAACAATAATATTAAATATCAACATAGCAATTATTGAATCAATAAAATAAAATATTGAACAGTAATTACTGTAACAATTATTGAGTAGTGCCTTCCTACGTAAGAGTCAATAATTCAAAAATACCTTGGCAATACCATGTACATTTGTTCAACCACGCCAGACATCAGTATTTTAACCACCGGGTATTCCAACAGTATTAACGGTAACCATTATGCCGTTATTTATAAAAACTCAAACTTGTCGTTTTCTTCAACCAATCGCTTTCCATTATGGGACCCACACAAGGCTACGCCATCGTACGAATATTCCCCGACAGTAAGAATATTCCATTACCAAACGAATATTCCCCGACAACAATGAATATTTTATAACCACTTGCTTATTTAAGATATTTGCGCATTTTACCCATAACTAACCACATTAATCAAATCAACCCTTACTATTTCAAAATAATAAATAGAAGAAATTCAATTTCATTTACAATAAGTTGGGGTCTTACAACCTCCCCTCCTTATGAAATTCCGTCCTTGAAATTGACGCACATACCTGGTGTTTCGAAAAGGTGAGGATACCTCGCTTTCATTTTTGTTTCCAACTCCCAGGTCATTTCCTCAATAACATGGTTCCTCCACAAAACTTTGACTTGTGGTATGACCTTTGTGCGTAGGACATGCTCCTTCTTATCCACGATCTTGACAGGTACCTCCTCGTACGTTAAATCTTCGGCTATTTCGTCTGGTTTTAACTCAATAACGTGGTTCGGGTCTTTCACATATTTACGAAGCACAGATATGTGAAAAAGTTTATTATAAACACGAGACATACTTGGAGGTAACGCGAGTCTATAGGCCACATTTCCTACTCGGTCAAGAATCTGAAATGGACTAATAAATCATGGATTGAGCTTTCCTCTTTTCCCAAATCTTGTAACTCCCTTCCATGGAGGAACACGTAACAATACATGATCCCCAATACTAAATTCCACGTCCTTTCGATGAAGATCCGCATAACTCTTTGTCGATCATGTGCCATTTGTATACATTGTCAAATAATTTGGATCTTTTTTGTAGTCATACGTACCAACTATGGTCCCAACAATGTTACTTCACCCACCTCATCCCAACATACTGGAGAGTGACACTTTCATCCATACAATGCTTCGAATGGAGCCACACCTATATGTAGACACTCGAAATTTTCTGCACACCTGTTACTAACATTGCAGGAGGGCAGATTCGTCTTTCGGAGATAACCTTGGAAGACAGCTCACATCCATTCCGGATACTACCAGAAGTTCAGTCTCAAACCTCGGAACACACACCGAGAATCTCATTTTTGAACCCGAAACACACACCGGAAGGATCATTTCCAACCTCGAAGATAACCCTGAGTTTTGTCCTTGGCGATAACCCCAAGGAATGTTGTTGTAGTTCTGGCGATAACTCCAAAAATGCTTATGTCAAATGCATGCTATCAGCTTCAATCTCAGACCTCCTGCCGAGGCACTCATACCTCAGACCCGGAGCAAACACCGGGCAGTTAGGCACACCCACAGATGACATTGCGGTATTCAAACAAGCAGTCTAATCTCAAATGTAACCCTGAGCAATGTCTACTATCATCTTAAATCGGCGATAATCCTGGTGAGGAGTCAAACGTCATCTTGCCACCTCAACACCTGCGCGTCATCTCAACACTTCATACATACATACATACAACAATGTCCTACAAGAACAAAGGAGTTATAATCCCAAGTGACTATTATGCGTGGCAGCACACTGGATAGAGTTTGAAGCTTGAAGACCATGGGCATGGTCCCCTCTTCCTGACTTCTTACAACCTCTAATCCCATGTCATTGCGTAACTCTCGACACAAGCGGTCCGAAGAAGGTCGTATATTGTGACGCCCCCAAAACAGGTATACATCACCTATCTTGGGTCGCCAAATACATGGTACATAAATTAAATACAAACTTAATTATACAACTGTCTTGTACAATACGACAAAACATAACTGAGAGTTTTAATAAGAATATTGTCATTTAGACAATATCCACACTCAATGGAGTCCTCATTACAATTATTATCATACTATTTTACAGAATAGTGAGGATTACTAAAGCCGCTTATCAAGGACCATCACTCCATTCCCTGACTCGTCCCAGCTATATTCTCATTTCCTGAAGAGAACAATGAAAGAAAAGGGTGAGCTCAACTAGCCCAGTAAGAAATATTCTGACTAAGATAATGTATAAAAAATTATCCTTAGCCTTCAACAGTATAACAATTGATAGAATATAATAGACAACAAGTTTTAGATCAACAACTGCAGCGGAATAAGTAATCCATTAGAAGAGTCAAGTAGAGCATAAAATCTACTATGTTCTATGATTTAAAAAGATTTTTATCAACTTTATCGCTGAGACACAGCTTAATAAATAAACCACATCATCCTTGGACCACGACCAAGGATATTCATGTAATCATCAATGGTCATGATTATACCGAATAATCCCTAGTCATAATCATACCAACAACTGTCCATCAATGAACTACAGGCCAATGAGGACTTTTACCACATCATTCGTCACATTACGGTCATGATTATACCGAATAATCCCTGGTCATAATCATACCAAATCCATCTATACACGTAAGCCAAAGATGACTTTAATCACAATATAAGCATGAGAATGATGACAATGACATAATAATTCAATAAAACAAGTTCAAGGATAAATTTTAAAGATTTATAATTTAATTTATCCAGAAAATAATAACGTCCAAATTGTCAACATGATATTGCTTTGTGGAGTAAAATTCAAGAATAATATTCATGTACCAAAAATAATTTGGACAGAAAAAAAATATATTTTTCGGGTAAATAGTACCCCGTGAATAGTATCCTATGAATAGTACTTTGGAAATAGTACCTCGTGAATAGTACCCCGAGATGAAAAGTACCCCAAATACCCGAGTGAATAATATTCGGGTGAATAGTAATTGGGTGAATAGTAACCCGTTAATAGTAACTCGTGAATAGTACTCCGACATGAAAAGTGCCTTGAATACTCGAGTGAATAATACTAGAGTGAATAGTAACCGGGTGAATAGTTACCCGTGAATAGTAACTCTTAAAAGAAAAATACCAAAGAAAATGATTTTCCATGAAGATTACAAAAGAAATGATATCTCATACAAGTATAATAGAATATACGAAACTGCAAATGGATTTTCACCCGCCATGCGGTAATCCACATAGACAGATCATTTTCACAATTTAATAAAAAATGAATATGAAGGCTCATTCACCTTGCATGCGGTAGTCCGCGTAGACAGGTTATTCCAACAGAATAATAAAGAATGGAATAACAGAAGAATTCACCATGCATGCGGTAGTCCGCGTGAAGCGAGTTATTCCAATGTAATAATAAAGAATGGAATAACGAAGAATTCACTGTGCATGCGGTAGTCCGCATGCATGTGTTATTCCAACAGAATAATAAAGAATGGAATACCAAAAGAATTCACCAGGCATACGGTAGTCCGCACAGAGATGTTATTCCAACAGAATAATAAAGAATGGAATAACAACCCTTATGAGTATTGAAAGAAAATAACTCTCTTCATGAATACGAAATAAATAATACCCCTTACCTTAGAAGAAAACTGGATACTTGAATAGTGAGGTAGCATACTTCTCTTCTTCTTTCTCTCTATAATTTATCTCTATAATAATTGCTCTTGTGAGACTTAGTGAATTGGTGAGAAATGAAGGAAGAATGAGCTTCTATTTATAGGAAAATATAGTTTCAATAATTGCACATTTTGGGGTTCGAAATATTACAGTATAATACCTTCCTCTTTTTCTTCCTTTTTAATTTAGTCTTGCAAGTATTATCAAACTTGCACCACCTCCCCTAATAGTAAATCATGTGAATTAATAGTTCATTCATGTGACTCAATAGTATAACCATGTGAAAAAACTAATTACAGTATAATACCTTCTTCTATACCTCCATTTTTAATTTAGTCATGCAAGTATTATCAATCTTGCACCACCTCCCCTAATAGTACATGAATGTGAATCAATAGTACACACATGTGAACAAATAGTTATAATCATGTGAATTAATAGTAGTTAATTGCTCATTTATTCAATTAATTACCCGATTAGTCAGTATAACCTCCAGACATCAATTATTATCAAAATAAATGTCGATTTCCACTAACACTAATAATCTCAACACAATGGAACTATCAATTTCATCTTTAATCAACACGAACTTATTCATCATTAATATTATAACTCACAATATTTAACAATCAGGTCATTCCTAGGAAAGAGGGGGCTTTCCGATAAGGATTTCTCCCTATTGGCGCATAATTAGATGACCTAACCTCTCCTTGACAGAACTTCTAGACATTGTCAATATTGCAAATAATAATATGAATAAATGTGTCATCTCAATTATTGATTTAATAATATAAAATATTGTGACAATAATTGAATAAACTGAGTGACTTCTCACGTAAGCATCAATAATCAAAGATACTGGACAATACCGTGTGCTACTATGCAACCACGAGTATTACTATACTTTATCACCGATTATTTTATGAAAACTTTCTTACTTTGAAATTTTTTCAAATATCACCTTTAACTTTAACCTTTTATGAATTTAACCATTTACTAAATAGAATAATTATAAGAAAATTGAATACTTTCATTTCATAAAATTCGGGGTCTCACAATCTCCCCTCATTATGAAATTTTGCCTCGAAATTTACGTACACGGTAGTTCAAGAGATGAGAATAACTTGCTTTCTTTTTGTATTGTTCCTTCGGTATTTCCTCTCTATCATGATTTTCCCATTTCTCATCTACTGTATTTCAGATATCATTCTAGAATATAGTTTCAAAATAAGGGTTAATTGACATGCCACATATTATCCCTATACTCTGACTGACCAGTTAAATACCAAATAACTTAGGTAGGTCATACTAGCGAAGGAATTCCCCGTCTCTCCCCTCCTAGTTCTTGTCTCACATCTCAGCCAGGGATCATATCCCTAAGCTCTAATACCAACTGTGACGCCCCCAAAATAGGTATACATCACCCATCTTGGGTCGCCAGATATATATGGTACAAAATTCAAATACAAACTTAATTATACAACTGTCGTGTACAATATGACAAAACATAACTGAGAGTTTTAATAAGAATATTGTTATCTAGATAATATCCACACTCAATGGAGTCCTCATTACAATTATTATCACACTATTTTACAGAATAGTGAGGACTATTAAAGCCACTTATCAAGGACCATCACTCCATTCCCCAACTTGTCCCAGCTATATTCTCATTTCCTGAAGAGAACAATGAAAGAAAATGGTGAGCTCAACTAGCCAATAAGAAATATTATGACTAAGATAATTCAGAACAAATTATCCTTAGCCTTCAACAGTATAACAACTGATAGAATATAATAGACAACAAGTTTTAGATCAATAACTGCAGCGGAATAAATAATCCATTAGAAGAGTCAAGTAGAGCATAAAATCTACTATCTTCTATGATTTAAAAAAATTTTCATCAACTTTATCGCTGAGACTCAGCTTAATCAATAAACCACATCATCCCTGCACCACAGCCAAGGATATTCATGTAATCATCAATGGTCATGATTATACCAAATAATCTCTAGTAATAATCATACCAACAACTGTCCATCAATAAACTACAGGCTAATGAGGACTTTTACCACATCATTCGTCACATTACGGTCATGATTATACTGAATAATCACTGGTCATAATCATACCAAATACATCTATACACGTAAGCCAAAGATGACTTTAATCACAATATAAACATGAGGATGATGACAATGACATAATAATTCAATAAAACAAGTTCAAGGATAAATTTTAAAGATTTATAATTTAATTTATCCAGAAATTAATAACGTCCAAATTGTCAACATGATACTGCTTTGTGGAGTAAAATTCTAGAATAATATTCATGTACCAAAAATAATTTGGACATAAAAGAAATATATTTTTCTGGTAAATAGTACCCCGTGAATAGTATCCCAACATAAAAAGTACCCCAAATACCCGAGTGAATAATATTCGGGTGAATAGTAACTCGTGAATAGTACTCCGACATGAAAAGTGCCCTGAATACCCAAGTGAATAATACTAGAGTGAATAGTAATCGGGTGAATAGTAACCCATGAATAGTAACTCGTAAAAGAAAAATACCAAAGAAAATGATTTTCAAAACGAGTACAAAAGAAATGATATCTCATACAAGTATAATAGAATATACGAAACTGCAAATGGATTTTCAGTTTCGTGAATAGTACCCTGAGATGAAAAGTACCCCAAATACCCGAGTGAATAATATTCGGGTGAATAGTAATTGGGTGAGTAGTAACCCGTTAATAGTAACTCGTGAATAGTACTTCAACATGAAAAGTGCCCTGAATACCCGAGTGAATAATACTAGAGTGAATAGTAATCGGGTGAATAGTTGCCCGTGAATAGTAACTCGTAAAAGAAAAATACCAAAGAAAATGATTTTCCATGAAGAGTACAAAAGAAATGATATCTCATACAAGTATAATAGAATATACGAAACTGCAAATGGATTTTCACCCGCCATGCGGTAATCCAAGTAGACAGATCATTTCCACAATTTAATAAGAAATGAATACGAAGGGTCATTCACCATGCATGCGGTAGTTCGCGTAGACATGTTATTCCGACAGAATAATAAAGAATGGAATAACAGAAGAATTCACCATGCATGCGGTAGTCCGCATAGACATGTTATTCCAACAGAATAATAAAGAATGGAATAACAGAAGAATTCACCATGCATACGGTGAGTCCGCGTGAGCAGTTATTCCAACGAGAATAATAAAGAATGGAATAACGTAAGAATTCACGAGCATGCGGTGAGTCCGCATGCATGACGGAGTTATTCTAATGTAATAATAAAGAATGGAATAGCAAAAGAATTCACCAGGCATGCGGTAGTCCGCACAGACAGGTTATTTCAATAGAATAATAAAGAATGGAATAACAACCCTTACGAGTATTGAAAGAAAATAACTCTCTTCATGAATACGAAATAAATAATACCCCTTACCTTAGAAGAAAACTGGATACTTGAATAGTGAGGTAGCAGACTTCTCTTCTTCTTTCTCTCTATAATTTCTCTCTATAATAATTGCTCTTGTGAGACTTAGTGAATTGGTGAGAAATGAAGGAAGAACGAGCTTCTATTTATAGGAAAATATAGTTTCAATAATTGCACATTTTGGGGCTCAAAATATTACAATATAATACATTCATCTTTTTCTTCCTGTTTAATTTAGTCTTGCAAGTATTATCAAACTTGCACCACCTCCCCTAATAGTAAATCATGTGAATTAATAGTTCATTCATATGACTCAATAGTATAATCATGTGAAAAAACTAATTACAGTATAGTACCTTCATCTATACATCCATTTTTAATTTAGTCATGCAAGTATTATCAATCTTGCACCACCTCTCCTAATAGTACATGAATGTGAATCAATAGTACACACATTTGAATAAATAGTTATAATCATGTGAATTAATAGCAAATAATTGCTCATTTATCCGATTAATTACCCGATTAGTCAGTATAACCTCCAGACATCAATTATTATCGAAATAAATGTCGATTTCCATTAACACTAATAATCCCAACACAATGGAACTATCAATTTCATCTTTAATCAACACGAACTTATTCATCATTAATATTATAACTCATAATATTTAACAATCAGGTCGTTCCCAGGAAAGGGGGAGCTTTTCGATAAGGATTTCTCCCTATTGGCGCATAATTAGATGACCTAACCTCTCCTTGACAAAACTTCTAGACATTGTCAATATTGCAAATAATAATATGAATAAATGTGTCATCTCAATTATTGATTTAATAATATAAAATATTATCACAATAATTGAATAAAACTGAGTGACTTCTCACGTAAGCATCAATAATCAAAGATACTGTACAATACCGTGTGCTACTATGCAACAACGAGTATTAGTATACTTTATCACCGATTATTTTATGAAAACTTTCTTACTTTGAAAAATTTTCAAATATCACCCTTAACTTTAACCTTTTATCAATTTAACAATTTACTAAATAGAATAATTATACGAAAATTGAATACTTTAATTTCATAAAAGGTCTCACATATATACCTCGTTTGAATGCTCGGATTGAAGTTCTGCAAGTTCAAGTGGACATTATAGTGCATTAGTGCAAGTACTTCGAGACGACAGACCCATGGCTTGGGATACCCTGGTAGCCATGAGATGCATCTCTACGGTAGCAGCAGTACACTTTATGCCACCAAATCTATAAATATAGAGCTTAGGGTGGTTAATAAAAAAAGGGAGAGAGGCTAGGAAGCCCTGTCCAATTTGCTCTATACACACCCCATATTGAGTGTTTCCTCATTTTAAACATCTATTAGCTCACATATAGCTATATTTTTATCCGGCGGGAGCTGAGTGTTTATCCATATAGAGTCATAAAAACCTACATTGGCAGCCCATTGTAAGCCTTCTCATACTCTATAAAGCCTTTCCTTTCATATTTGTACACACGATTTTACACATTGAGAGTCGTGTTGTTATGCGTTTACTTAGAACTTCTATCCGTGGTTTTCATTTTTTGTCTCATATATATATTATATATATATGTATATATTTATATATGGACTAACATTATTGAGTTATGCCTCGATTGAGCCTAGACTTATGTCTGGAGTGTTTACTTGCTTATATATATATATACTTATATATATAATTATTGTCAGACATATCAGATGAGCCTGTATTTTACATCCGGTGCGTTTACTGCTTATATATATATATATATATATTTACATTCCTATCAGGCCTGGAGTTTACTTTATGGCCTTTTACTTCTTTATTTACATTTTGTCCCGCCTGGAGTTTACTTCGTGGCGGTTGATCGCATTTACTGCTTTATTTACTTTTCTGATCCCCTATGGAGTCGCTTTGTGGTGGTTGATCATGTCCATATATATATATTTACCGCTTTTATATATTTACATTTCCGATCCCCCATGGAGTTGCTTCGTGGTGGTTGATCATGTTTGTATATATATATTTACAGCTTTTATATATATAACTGCTTACTGCTTTACATATAAACTGCAGTATCATGTGAGCCTAGGAATCATGTGATCACAAACTCAGTTTACTGAATCTAGATTCGGTTCTCGTGATGGACATTTTTCAGCTGTAAGCAGCTTGTACATTATTTATAGTGTATGAATTTCCTCAGATGGCTGTCATGCCCATGAGGAGTTCGGCACTGCAATATATTATTTTCTCGAAAATGCTTCGCATTTCGAAAATAAAAGCAAACAAGCCAAACATTTTAATAATAAAATGGAAGTATGAAAAGGTCTCAATTCCTATTGAGCACAGTGTTTGAAAAAACTCTTTTATAAAACTTCATTGCTATATCTTGTTAAAACTGATTTTTTCTATAAATTCAAACCCTTTGTATATAGGTGCGAACGAGGCCTCACACTACTCTCAAATAATTGCACATTGATCCACACACACACATTCATATAACAGTTTCTTTGAAAAGTGGCGGTCACCGTCGGGGGGTGCCTAACACATTCCCTCCGCATAATCAAGCCCCCGAACCCAAATGAATCTCGGTTTCACAAACCCGTTTAGCAGTGTTACATCACTAGGTCAATGTGCAAACCTTTTCGATTGTGTTGGTGCAACCAGTTAAATACGTCAACTGGCGAATCTTAAAGTTAAATCGTCGACATTATAAATATCAGACCTTTTTCACTTATTTTTTCAAACAAATCTCACATTGACATGAGAACACCAAAGAACAAGTAACGAAAAGGGACATAAAAAATCCCGACGTCGACAGGTGGCGACTTTACTGGGGACTCCAGTAAGAGGGCTTAAGCCGCTATTACAAGCTTTTCAAAACTGTTATATGCTTGTGTGTGAATGCTGCATTTACATTTATGATGGATGTGTACGAATGCATTTTTACTTACTGCACTATAATATAACTATCTATGATATTAGTGCTTCGCACATGTCATCATTTTCATAAACGGTGAGACACGTTGTATGTGAATGTATGTTGTGTGGTTCCTCCATCAGGAGGCTATCCTGTCGGTGTTTGATTACTAGACTCGTAGGAAGAATAATTCCAATGAGGCTCAGGAAAGGCACCACCCAAAATTTCTCCAGTTGAAATACCAGATTAACTTCCCGTCAAGTAGATTGCGATGATCTGGGGACCTTCATGCCAAAAAGTCGCGAGAGTAACCCTAAGATAGGTCAACCTCTGATAAACCAAATGCGGAGGAAAGTCTCTTCATGCTTTCCATTTTCAATTACTTGCAAAAGCATTTACTTGTAATTTTATTCCATGTTCATCTTTATGTAATGGAAAATATGAAGAATATTTTGTGCATACATATTATCAATTAACACTTGTTTTTGCAGGACAGCATTCCTAAAATGGACAGAATATGATAACATTTACATTACCCTAAGACTAAACTACACAAGTCTTTTGTAGGGAAATTATTGGGCCTGTTACTCGCTCAAAATCTAAAAAGGCCACGAGCCTATAGCCAACCATGTCTTCGTCTGACCAGTTTAATCCTGTTTCTCGTGAAGAATTTAACGAATTAAGTCGGCAAATTACAGAGTCTTGCTTAAAGAATTGCATCAGTCCACTCAGGGTACAAAGATGCCTCCAAATACCGAACCTTTTACACAAGGAGGAACACAAGGTTTGGATAAAACAAATCCAGAACCTCAGTTGGATACGACCAACAAAGACCCTGAAATCACCCATCTCAAAGGAGATCCAAACACCAGTGATATCAGGAAGAAGGTACTCCAAATGGAGGAAACTATCCATACTCTCAAAGGGATTGGAACACATGGAAGTGTTTCATATGCTGACCTTTGCATCTTCCCTAGTGTTCATTATCCAGAGAAATTCAAAACCCCTAATTTTGAAAAGTATGACGGATTAGGGGATCCTTATACACAATTGAAAGTGTTCATTGGAGAACTTGGATCTTATGCGGAAAATGAAAAGCTCAGAATGCAACTGTTTCAAAAGAGTCTGACTAGAGAAGCCCGTTCATAGTTTACCAGATTAGACAACTCCAAGATTCATAGCTGGGAAGAGCTAGCTCACGCCTTCCTCACTCAATACAGTTTTCAATCTCTGATGGCTCCTGACCGGTACCAAATTACCAAGGTTAAGAAACAGTCTAATGAGTCATTCAGAGAGTATGCTCAAAGGTGGAGGCGCGTTGCAGCTCAAGTTATTCCTTCCATGACGGAATCAAAAATGGTCATGACTTTCATAGACGTACAGGAAGCTCTTTTCTATGAGAGAGTCTTAGCTGGTATAGGCAAACCATTTTCTGAAATGATCAAACACGGAGAAATGGCTGAGATTGGACTAAAGTCCGGTAAAATTCAAGACCTAGCCGCTCTTAAAGCTGTTGCTGAGCACATCCAGTCCGGATCTTATGGAAACAACCCCCGGAGCATCCATAAAAAGAAAGAGGAGGATGTTTCCTTAATACTAAAAGGTTAAAAAGGCAATCAAAGCATGCCTATACAGAGGAGAAACTACTCCCTTTTTCAAGTACAATCTTCAAACCCTCCATTGCCAAAAGGTGGAGATGCAAAGTGCCCTCAGACGTTCACACCCTTAGGGGACCCGCTCGAGAATATTCTTGCTCTTCTGACTACTCAGAAGAGAATTACACGTCTTCTTCCACCAGCCAACCCTAATGGGAGGGGTTTTAATGCTACTCGGAAGTGTGCTTATCATGCCGGAGCACCTGGACATGATAATCAAGATTGTTGGGCCTTGAAACACAAGATCCAAGATTTAATAGACAATGGTGAGATTGTGGTCACCAAACCAAATCAACCTCATGTGCAAGACAACCCTCTTCCTCAACACAAAGAAGAAGAGGTCAACATGATTAGTTGGAGCAATGGACAGAGTTCCAATTTTAATGGTGAATCATCCTAGACCCTCAAAGATGGTGTTGACAAATGGGATTATGCAAAGTTCCAATTTGCTATGGAACGAAAGATGAAAGATTTTTGCAAACAAATTGAGCAATTGGCAGAACTGGTGACCCATCAGCATCAAGTTACACGCCAATTAATCAGCCAGGAGCAAGCTTATCTCCTTCCTTTTGTTATGATTGTTCCATCATCACTTTCAGAAAGTGAAGCTATGGAGGATAAGGTCACGAAGAGAGAAAATGCTAAAGCCCGTCGGGATTTTGCCAATCAAAGGGAGTTTACCTATCTGGGCCAATCTATAGAGGAGATATTTCAAATACTGATCAATGAAGGAAGAATTACCTCCCTTCTACCTCCAATCAGTCCCCGCTCAAGACAGTTCAACTCCGATGGAGTATGTCAATATCATTCACATTCTCGTGGTCACAGCACAGAAGAATGCTGGGCACTCCGCCATCTCATTCAGAGTCTTATTGATAGCAGTGTCTTACAGATGGAAGATGATGACACTGTGCTACTCGAGAGTGAGAATACATGTCCTACCAGATGCAAGGGATCAGTAGCAGTTATATCCAAAGTGGATGATGAGACTGTCAAAGCATTTCCCATACAAGCAATTCAACTCAAAGGAGCTGACAATCCTTTGAAAATGGCTGCATCGAAGCCAATTTCTTTACCATTCGATTCACACACTATCCTCGTTGTCGACTTACACAAAGTTCCATGGAATTATGGAGAAGTCAAGGATCCAAGTCTCATACTATCGCTACGAAGGTCGAAGGAAAATCCACCGATCTTCCTCGGTAAGTTATGAAGCCTACTTGCAAAGCAAAGGGAAGATTCCCATGGAGAAGATTGAAAAATTCCTCCGCACTATGGGTCATAATGAAGCCAAGGTGGTTCTAAGCTTAAGAGAAGCTCTACATCAGATATCAATATTGGACTTGGTTTTCTCTTCCGAGGATCACCGGAAGGTCTTATTGAAGGTTTTGGAAGAAGCCTACTTGCCAAAATCAGTGGATATAGAAAACTTTCAACATCTGGTTGAACATTTTCAACAACAATGCGATATCCTTCACTGATGACGACATACCACCCGAAGGGACCGGTCATTGCAAGTCATTGCACATTGTAGTTTTATCTTCCGGGTATATGCTAGCTAGAGTTTTGATAGATGGAGGCTCCTCTCTAAATATCTGTCCTTATGCCACCTTGGTAAAGATGAATGTCAATCTCAAGCGGATCCAAAGTAGCCATACGGTTATGAAAGCTTTTGATGGCTCCTGACGAAACTCCGTCGGAAAGATTGAGCTGCTAATTGAGATTAGTCCAAATACATTCAATGTATCCTTCCACATACTCAGGATAGATTCAGGATATAACCTGCTATTGGGGAGACCTTGGATACACATGGATGGAGCCATTCCCTCCACACTACATCAACAACTTAAATACATTGTCAATAATAGTCTAGTCACTGTCAATGCTGAGTCGAAAATGTCCTGAACAAGGAACTCCTCTACCAATCCTTAGCTTCAATTCAGAAGTTGAGCTGGCCAGTTTTCATGCTCTGGAAATAAGTAACATGTAATACCATTCTATTGGAGAGCCACTTCCTGTACCCAAGATTTCTGCCGAAGTTATGTCGGCCACTCAAGAAATGATGTCATTGGGTTATCAGTCTGGACAAGGGCTTGGTTAAGGTTAGTGGGGTATTAAGTACCCTATTCAAATGTCCAGTCAAATTGGAACAGCCGGACTAGGCAATTCTGCCAGTTCCAGTCACAGGAATACTCATAAGCATAGGCAGGTTCCTCAAGCTTCTGCCTCATGGCGATTTTCTCAACCTTTACCTCATGAATTGATACAATCTCCAGTAAAGGTACCAGCCCATGTTGTGGCCATGCTGTTTCCTAAACTAGTGCCAATCAAAGCAAAAGAGGTGCTGATTCCTGATCCCGAAGTGGAAGAAAAGGAATGGAAACGTAAACATGACATCACCTTAATGATGTCAGGCATACGCGTCATTGTTCATGATGAACATACAAATAGATATATCCCAGACGATGATTGCCCAAATGTCTTGGTTATCATTTGGGAGAAGGAAGACAATGACGATCCTTCCGTCACTGCAGTCCATAAGGACTTTGCCCTCGATAATTGGAGCAGCACTCCATGCATTGGTTGACGAGGGTAAAATGGGCTGAAAATCCCTTTGCCCTGTAGATAACTTTAATTTCTTACTTTTCTTTACAGTATAAGCAATTATTTTATCAAGTATATGCTAACACTTTTGTATGATCAAACAGTTGCATATATTAAGTGAAAGCATACTTTGTTTTAGGACTCTGAATTTAGATGTGCCTATACTTGCTGATGAAGTGCCTTCTCTCCACAAGGGCTGTAACTTTGATGCAAAGTTGGACTCAGACTTGATGGAAATACAAGAGGACATTGAGACACCTCAAGAGATTAAGGAATGGGTCACAGACAGACCTAAACCCAACCTTGACCAAACCACTCCTTTCAATCTTGGAACCTTAGAAAACCCTAAGCTAATCCAGATTGGTTCAGACCTCACCCCAAACTAGCGGAATGACATGGATTTGAACAAAGATTGCCTTAAAGATAGCTTTCACGTGCCCTTTATCCACATTCTCATTGACAATACTGCTCAATACGGTATGTACTCCTTTGCTGATTGCTTTGCGGGGTACCATCAAATTATGGTCACTGAGGAGGACTATGAGAAAACTGCTTTCATCACGCCTTGGGGAACCTTTTGCTACAGACGGTTGTCATTCGGCCTTATCAATGCTGGGGCAACCTATCAGCGAGCTATGATGGCTCTTTTCCACGATTTAATGCATAAGGAGATAGAGATCTACGTGGATGACATCATTGTCAAGTCCCGAAAGGAGGAAGACCACTTAGACTATCTTAGAAAGCTTTTCAACAGGTTGCGTAAGTATAACTTGAAGTTGAATCCAGCCAAGTGTGCCTTTGGTGTCAAGTCAGGCAAGTTGTTAGGTTTCCTAGTTAGCCATAAAGGGATTGAACTGGATCCTACCAAAATCCAGTCCATTAAGGAAATGCCCATTCCTAAGATAGAGAAGGAAATACGGGGGTTGTGGGGAAGAATCAACTTCATTAGCAGGTTCATTTCTCAACTCACAGCAACCTGTGAGCCTATCTTCAAGCTATTAAGGAAGAACTCCTCCATGAAATGGAACGATGAGTGTCAGAAAGCCTTCCTTACCATTAAAGAGCAGCTGGTTAACGCTCCTATTTTGATACCAACCAGGGATGATGTGCCCTTATTCATGTACCTATCCATAAATGACAATGTAATGGGCTGTATGCTGGGGCAAAAAGACGATAGAGGCGAAGAATGAGCTATCTATTACCTCAACAAAAGATTCAGCATCAGTGAACACAAGTACACTCTGATTGAGAAGACTTGTTGTGCTTTAGCATGGGCTTCCATGAGGTTACAACATTACCTCCATGGTCACACGACCCATCTCATATCCCATGTGGATCCTCACAAGTATGTGTTCAGTAAGCCCATACTAAATTATCGACTGTCCAGATGGCAGTTGATCCTACAACAATTTGACATCGTCTACATAATGCAAAAGTCAGTCAAAGGTCAAGGAATTGCGGATCAATCGGCCTCACCAAGCAGGGACTACAAACCCTTGAAACATACTTCCCCGATGAAGGGGTAATGACGATTCAAAGAACAACATCGATCTGATACATGCCATACGTGAAAAATGTATTTTGATGGAGTAATAACACGTAGGTTACGGAGCCGGAGCGCTTCTAGTATGCAGACGGGAGCGATATCTGTTGTTGCCAAATTGTAGTTTGTCGGCACCAACAACACAACCGAAAGTATGAAGGTCATCATGGGGCTAAAACTTGTCCGTTCAATGGGCATCAGGCGGTTAGCTGTCTTTGGGGATTCAGAGTTGGTAATCAAACAATCCACAGGAATCTATCAAACTAAAGAATTACATTTGCAGGCACCATCAGCAAGTTTTACAGATGGCTTTAGAGTTTAAAGAAATCTCCTTTCTATATATTCCTCGTAATAGGAATGAGTTTGCGGATGCATTAGCAACGTTGGCCTCCTTGATTCACATACCTGACAAGGAAAACATGCCAAGCATCACGTTTGCCCTGCAAAAGGCCCCAACTTATGGGAACTATGTTGGAGAAGTATCGGATGAGATACCTCCCATCCACAACCCTTGGTATCAATACATCAAGGAGTATCTACGAGATGGATCTACATCCGCTGAGGTGAGCCTAACTGAGAAGAGGCAGATTCATCGACTTGATATGAAATTCTACCTGAGCGGAGATGCACTCTACAAAAGAGATGTAGGATTTGGTCTCCTTAGATGTATGGATAAAGACCAAGCTCAGAGGCTCATGGATGAGATCCATGGTGGAGTATGTGGCCCACACATGAGCGGACCCTTACTTGTCAAGAAGATCCTCAGAACAGGGCATTATTGGCTTACACTCAAAGATGACTATGATGATCACGTTAAGAGGTGCTATCAATGCCAAATTCATGGGAATGCCATCCACACCCCTCCAAGGGAACTCCATAATATGAGTTCATTATGGCCCTTCTCAATGTGGGGAATGGACGTGATCGGGCCCATCGAGACCAAAGCCAATAATGGACATCGATTTATCTTCACCATGATCGACTACTTCACCAAATGGGTAGAAGCAGCCTCCTTCCCCAGAGTTACTAAAGAAGTCATCATTTCTTTCATCAGAAACAATGTCGTCTGTCGATACGGACAACCAGAGGTTATTGTGTCAGACAATTCTAGGAACCTCAACAACAAAATGATGGAGGAGTTATGCAGCAAATTCCACATCAAACACCTTAACTCCGTCATCTACCGTCCAAAGATGAATGGTGTTGTTGAAGCGGCTAATAAAAATATCAAAAAGATCATGCAGAAAATGTCCGCCAATCACAAAGGATGGCCTGACCTCTTGCCTCTGACTTTATTAGCCTACAAAACTTCAATGCGTACTTCCACTGGGGCAACCCCCTACTCATTAGCCTATGGGATGGAAGCAGTGCTCCCCATAGAGGTGGAAATGGAATCCCTTAGAGTTTTGATCGATGCTCAGTTGGATGAAGACCAGTGGGTACTAGACAGGTATCACCAATTGTCTCTGATAGATGAAAGGCGAACCGCGGTTATCTTCCATGGTCAGTTATATCAGCAAAGGATCACACGATCCTAAAATAGAAAAGTCTGGCTATGGCAGTTCAAACAACATGACTTGGTTTTGAAGAAGATCATTCACAACCAAGATCAATTTAAGGGAAAATTCACTCCTAACTGGGAAGGCCCATTTATTGTCAAGGAGGTATTGGCAGGAGGTGCTCTCAGGCTACAGGAAATGGATGGCGATGAATTTCCATAGCTTATCAACTCGGACACCGTGAAACGGTACTATGTCTAAAGTTGCCATCAAAACAAACATCCTGGTATTGATCATTAAATCACCAGTCATTCCAGTTTCTAACCCTTCTCTACATACTCTTCTGCCCCTCAGGGTAACATACACTTCAAACCAGTAACCTGGTTTCACCTCATTTCAAATGTTTCACACAATTTTGGTTATCCTGAAGATGGGATTAAACCTTTCAAACCTACAGTTTATCTTGAAGACGGGATTAAACTTTTCTACGCTTGTAGTTTATCCTGAAGACGGGATTCAACTTTTCTACGCTTGCAGTTTATCCTGAAGACGGGATTAAACTTTTCTACGCTTGCAGTTTGTCCTGAAGACGGGATCAAAATTTTTCCACACCTGCAGTTTGTCCCCATCATGGGATCAAACTTTCTTCTCCCCGCAGTATAGCCTGCACATGGGATTCACACTTCTCTTTGGCTGCAATTCATCCCGAGGGGCGAACTATGTCAACCTGATCTCCCTGATACCCGGGAGTACGTAGGAAACCATATTCTATATGGCCCGATCGCAATAAACAAAAAAACAACAAAAACATTTCTGCCCTTTCTCTACAAAAACAAAAAAACAACAAAAACATTTCTACACCCTTCTTCATCAATAAAGCTCTACATCCATCTGCCTTTCTCATACAGTGTTGAACCTCTTACACCAGGTTCGAACTATGCAGACTTGATCTCCTCTTCAACAGGAGTACATAGGCAGCCATTTATGGTTCAGTCTAACCCCTACCAGAACAAAAATACTTGTCACACGGTACTGGGATCACCCTTCAATCCACCATATTTCATCGGTTTCAAACCAAAGGGATGGAATTACCCAACCTCTTCTCACAAATAGAAGATTCGGTGACCATCTAAGTTGCGGTTGTGCCTCAAAGAGTAACACCAATCCATAAGAGATGGAATTAACTAGGCTTCTCACAAATAGAAGTACTGGTTACCATCTATGGTGCGGTCAATCTCAGAGAGGAAAAACCATCCTCCTCTCCACATTTCCATACAGAAACCAGTCCCAAGACACCAAAAGATGGTAGGGATATATACCGATCAATGATCCGTTCTAAGAGATCCTGCGATGTCTCAATGTCCACATATCAAGGATAAGTTTATAATGCATCAAGATCAAGGCCCTAAAGAAACATGCAAATATCAAGCAAGTATCAAGGCACAACTGAAAGGGAAGTGAATCAAAATATATTTCCCTGCCATATATAATACTATTTGATATATACATATGTGTTGTACATGACAAAATGGCTAAGCTAGTCTGTGCAGGAAAATACAAAGCTATCTATAGATCTATGTGTATGCGGACTATCAGATCTAACATGGCATCCCTCTCTAAAAATGAAGGTAAAGCTGCAAGCTCCTGCCCAATGGTATCTACATGAGCTAGCAGATCAGAGGCTAACTGCATGGTAGCCTAATGCTCATCAATGTAGGCACTCATATCGGCAAGAGTGACAGCCATCTGGGATCTCACTGAAGTACTATTTGCAATGGCCACATCCCTAGCAGATAGGGCGACATCCCGCTCCATAATCAATGCATACCTAGCAGATCTAGCCTCATCCCTCTCTAACAGAGTGGCGTCTCTCCTATCAAGAGCTATCAACATCGCGACCCTAGCCTGATCTCTATCATAGGTCATCAGATGTAGGCTCTGCTCCAAATGATGTGCTGAATACTGAGTAACAGTGGCACTCGGGGTGGGAGAATCCATCACAAACGCTGGAAGCCCAGCAGTTAAATCCTCCTCGATGGGAATGTCAGTCTCCTCTATAGGCTCCTCGTCGTCGGAATTAATATCCTGCACTGTGGATACTACCATAGTCGATGTAGTCTCTGTGTCCATCTATGCTGAATAATCTGGAGAATAACCCGAATAACTGACAGAAAACTCAACCAGCTCTCGCTGATCCCAATAGGCATACAACCTGGATCTGTCCTCTGCTGATAAACGGTGTGAAGCAAAGCGATGTCTCACTGCCCCCTGAAATGGATGGAAATCCTAAAACTGGTTAAACTGACACATCACAGCTAGTGGGTGGTAGGTGATCATCCCTCTCAAACCAGCTAGAGGTAGATAGTCCATGCCCAGAGCATGAGTGATGAAGCTGTAGGGTGAACTAAGCCCTGTATACGACAATATAGAAAATGGATCTCCAATCCCTGCTAGAAAAGCTGACTAAAATGCAGCATCTGTGCACTCCACAGGCTGAAAGGAGTATGACATGGCTATATCATGGGTGAAACAATATCCATGTCGTCTGAAAATGTGCCCATCGGTCTCAAGTGTGACATAAACCACACTTACAGCCTGACCGAGCTGCTTGTGAACAATCCTGCCGAATAAGTGCAGCAATATGTGGCCGACCTCAGAGTCTCTGCCATAATCATCGGTATTATGGTATGACCCTCCCTGAGAGCTCTTACTGCCATAATAACATCGATATCCAACTCGTCCATGTATCGTGGCATGTAGACATATGACAGTATACACAATAGCAATAAATCCACTCCAGCTGAATGCCAATGATCCTCCGGTGTGGTGAAATCCTCGGAATGCCGTGCATAACTATCCTTAGAGCCAAATCTGTCGAACAGAAAATGCTGGGATATCACGTGGCCGGATGTAATCTCGTCCTGTACCACTCCACGCCTCAATTCGGTGAGGGTCATGAACTGTCTACTCATGTCTCTGATCGTCATATGCATGCAAGGTCTGTCCAGCGAAAGCATCATTAACCGTGCATACTCCTCCAAAGTAGGAGTTAACTCCCGGGTCCCAAATTGGAAAACCTGTCTCTCCGATACCCAGTGCTCTAGCATACCCTCTATGAATCCTGTAGGAACCTGAAACGTCAACAAGGTCATAGTATGCTGCAACAAATCATCTATAGTCACCATGCTTGATGGTGGCATACTATCATACCATGAGCGCATACCAGATGCCACCAAAAATGGTGGGGTATGATCAATACGGCTTAATCGTCAAGAAGACATCCAGTCATGCAGTAGTGTCATAAGACCATCCAGGGGTCAATGCTTAATATCTCTGGACATACATACATGTGCATAACATTATAACATGCATGATACAATAGATGGAAATATGATATAGGGAATGAAAAATTGTACATACATTCCTAAGTATATCATCATCTAAATACAGCTAAATACAGGGAAATGAGGCAAAGCTACCCAACATCTAACATAGGCCTATCAAAAGATATAGCGAGAATGGGGCAAAGCTACCCAATGTCTAACAGAGGCCTATCAAAAGAGATAACGAGAAATATACATCAGAAAAAGTTAATGGTGTCGATGTCTACATCATCGATCCTGTCCACCTGATGTAACTCCTCCTGAGTCACTGGATCTCTATCTACGAGGATATCACCCCCTATACTGAGGAGAATCTGCACCAAAGAAAGCCATATGGGTCACCCGAGGGGCGGTGTCGAGTCAGTAAGGATCAAAAGTGTCTACCTCTGAAGGATCTCTACCCAAATGCCGAATAAAGAAAGTGCCCGGTCCAACTATCGGGTAAAACTATCAATCTGTGTCACATGAGTCAGATCTCTGACACAGGCTAGCCAATCCATCATCATCATGGATCCTGGAACCATATCCCCCATAAACTGTGTGGCGCGGGTCTGAGCTCCAATGGTATGAGGGAACCACCAATGCTAGAACATCTCCTGAGTGTAGGGGCCCTCTAAAAATGTGAAATCGTCAATCCCCAATAATGGGATGTCAATGACGGGTGACTACGAAATAGGCCAATAATGCTTGGCAGGAGGTAAGATCGGCATGCGAATCTCTCCTGTAGTGCTCCTGATAGCACGCTCTCCTAAATAGAGCTCCCATCCTCCATCTATGAAGAGAGGATCCTATGGGTGGACATAACGTGCTCGACCCCAGTCGGGTACCCATCCTCAAATCTAACACTCAAGTGCTCCCCCGAATAGGTAACCCATATGATGACATCCGATGTTAATAACTCCAGCTGTAGGCGACAATTAGTGAAACCCTCAGCAACAGGGACCTCCACCAGTATGGAATGATGCCATCTCCATCCTTGTGGATAGGTGTCTAAACCTAGCACGCTCACAGGACACAAACATGGAAGCCTCTCATAGGCCCAAAATTGCCAACACAAAGGCAACATCTGCTGTCAGTCAACACTCTTAACTTGTACATGGGAAAAGACAAGAGAAACACTCACCAGCAGAAATGGGTAGAATCCTAACCAAGCCTCGGTCAAGGCCTGTGATCACATGCACATTCCCTTGAGGAAGTAGGCGAAGGTATAGGAACCCCAATCATACTCTCCTATACGGTCCACGTGTCGAGTGGCGCTGATGAAAGCGAAGGACACCGTAGAGGAATTGTCTGCTATGAAGCAGCCCCTAATGATCATCAGGAACAATCACCGAAGAATGTGATCCCTTACTCTCACATCATCAGGTATGGGCTTACTCAACGACCCTTCATAGCATCTCGCTCAAAGGACTGTCTGAGCAGTCCCCGCCTTGAGAGTGCCTCCATCGAAACTCCCAACAAGGATCTGACGGCAGTAGGGGTAATATCCGCCGTGCAAGGCACTAGATCCCTTCCAAACTCCATATCAGTGATAAACCGCCAGTCCATCGGCGTCATCATCACCTCACCGTCCAGCAAGTAGAGTGACTAAGTCTGGTGAAACCAGTGCTCAGACAATGCCCTGAGGTAACCCCAGGGACAACAACGGAGAAGAATGGAAAAGAACGTCCTGAATCCCCATCCATATACAATTGCTCTATAGTCATCATACAAAGCATGATATATAGAGTGGATGCTAAACCAATTCCCTCGAGGCTGTGTAAAGCCGGGAACCTACATCAAATGCAGATCAACATCAGAACCCTTTGCTCCTCATCAATAGGAAATAAGGAAGATTAAAGATCTAACTTTATACCTCGTTTGCATGCAGGTAGACTGAAGGATGCCTACTCAAGTCACCTAGAAGATCTGGGTTCGCCACTTGAATACCTGGCAAATCCCTACGGGGAACACGTGCAGCATGAGCAGGAACCTCAATCGGTACATCCTCCTCTTCGTCCTCGACATCCGGCACTTCAACCCGGATAGGATGTATCACTGCCTCCACCAAATGATGAGGCTGTCTAACAGAACAGGGTCGAGGCACTTCAAAAGCCCTCCTCCGTACACTAGAAGTGGTTCTGCGAGAACTACTCAGCTGATCCGGATCCATAATATCTAGACAACAAGTCTCCAAATCACCTCAGACATGGTGTGGTAAATTCTTACCTAGAGCTTTTCAAAATGCATTACATGCATGCATGCATTATTTTAACATACATCTATAGTAGAGTTAAAAATGCATGACTATCCAATGCCTACATTTTAAAATTTTTTGTCATAGCCCCCTTTGTAAATGGGACTATCCACATGCACATAGGCATGACTAGATGGCCATTCAGTAGCACACATATCCACATTCATATACATCCTACATGCATCACAGTAAAAAAATCCGTAAGTGTAGTCTAATTACCAGGATTATTTTGCTTTTCTACCTTTACTCATTTGTCCTCAGATAGGATAAGAAATGACAGTAAAAGGTACCAATTTGACTGGAATAGCCTGAAATCTTGGTTTTTTGCGGGTCAGAATTAGACTCCCGTCTGTCATTGGTATTCGCATGAATGCAGGGTATACTATACCGATGAGCTCAGTTTTCACAAATCATGCTCGGCAATACCTCACAAAGGTTCGATGCCGTCATTGCAGGGTCACAACCCTAAACCTTCCCCAGCGGGGGTTACAACACTGAAGTAATGAATTAACGAAGTTTCAAGCATTCACGTATCCCCGGCGGGGGTTAAAGTGCATTCTCAACCATTGATATACACATCAATGAAGGTCAAGCAACCTTAACAACATATCAGCCGATGGCAAGTAAACCCATCGAAGTAACCTTCCCTAGTAAAGGTTACAACGCGATGCAACCGCTGATACACACATCAATGAAGATCAAGCAACCTTGATAATGCACCCAGCAAGGATCTATCCGGTGACACACACATCACGTGAGGTAAAGCAATACGATAATACAGATTTGTTGGCGATAACTTTCAAGACGGATGATGGGATATATTATACGCATCCTCGAATAGACAAAGCTTTATCCCCACAGATCTCTTATACACAACAAGCACCTCTATGGAATAGAATATTGTGTCTAGGATTCAAGACTTTGGTGATAGCCCCAACATCGACATCTTTGGAGACTTGGATCGCATGTCCAAGCCATTGCTGATTGTCCTCCCAACATAATTAGCAGGGAATCGACAACCATTTTCATCATGCATCATACATTTACATCATGTTGCTGCACATAGCATCATGTTTATCTTTTTGCATTTCAAGTGTCTAGGATTCTTTATCCTATCCATGCCTTGCATTGCATGAATATGATAGAGGGGCATCTATAAACACTCAAAATTTTCTCGCACACCTTACTTAACATTACGGGAGGGCGATTAAATCTTCGAGAGATAACCAGAAGACAACTCACATCCATTCCGGATACTACCTAAGTTCGGTCTTAAACCCTTAACACATGGAATCTCCTTTTGAACTGGAACACACACGGAAGGATCATTTCCAACCTCTAAGATAACCTGAAGTTTCGTCCTCATGATAACCCCAAGGAATGTTGTTGCGATTCCGTGATAACTCTGGAAATGCTTATGTCAAATGTATGCTATCAGCTTCAATCTCAGACCTCCTGCCGAGGCACTAATACCTCAGACTCGGAGCTAACACTGGGAAGACAGGCACACCCACAGATGACATTACGACATTCAAACAAGCCGTCCAATCTCAGATGTAACCATGAGCAACATCTGCTATCATCTCAAACCAGCGATAACCCCTGTGAGGAGTCAAACGTCATCTTAGCACCTCAACACTTGCGTGTCGTCTCAACAGTTCATACATACATACATACAATAACGTCCTACAAGAACCAATGAGTTACAATCCCGAGTGACTATTACGCCTGGCAGCACATCGGATAGAGTTTGAAGCTTGAAGACCATGGGCATGGTCCCCTCTTCCTGACTTCTTACAACCTCTAATCCCATGTCATTGCGTAACTCTCAACATAAGTGGTCCAAAGAAGGTCGTATATACCTCATTCAGATGCTCGGATTGAAGTTCTGTAAGTTCAAGTGGACATTACAGTGCACGAGTGCACGTACTTTGAGATGACGAGACCCAAGGAGCCCGGGGCACCCCAGGTAGCCGCAGGTACACCTGCGGCCACCAGCTCTATAAATATAGAGCTTGGTGTGGTCAAGAAAAAAAGGGAGAGAGGCAAGGAAGCCCTGTCCAATTTGCTCTATACACACCCCATATTGAGTGTTTCCTCATTTTAAACATCTGTTAGCTCACATATAGCTATATTTTTATCCGGCGGGAGCTGAGTGTTTATCCATATAGAGTCATAGAAACCTACATTGGCAGCCCACTATAAGCCTTCTCATACTCTATAAAGCCTTTCCTTTCATATTTTCACACACTGTTTTACACATTGAGAGTCATGTTGTGTGCATTTGCCCAGACTTTGGTCCATGGTTTTCATTTCTGTCTGTATATATAGACTTATATATATGTATATATTTATATATGGACTAACATTATCGAGTTATGCCTCGATTGAGCCTGAACTTTGTGCTGAGCATTTATTTGCTTTTATATATATATATATATATATATATATATATATATATATATATATATATATATATATATAAACACTCAGCTCTCGTTCTTCATATTGTTCCACCAAAATGTATGTCGAAGATCACGATACATTTTGATACTTCCAGGATAGATTGCAAACGGTGTATTATGTGCCTCCATCATGATCTTGTACTTCAAATTAGAGTCGTTAGGAACACAAAGTCTGGAGTTGACTCGAAGTATTCCTTCTTCATCGATTCTTGCTTCTGTGATAACACCTTCTTGTACTTTCTTCTTCACAGGCATCAGCTCCAGGTCTGTGGCTTGAACAACTTTAACTTTATTGATTAATGTTGGTTCTATGCATATACTTGACATCATCGCATGGGTCCCCGGAGTCTTGAATTCCATCTTCATCTTTTGTAAATCACACAAAATGGACCTTTGTGTTGACAACATCGCACTCGTTCCCGCATATGATCTTCTACTCAATGCGTCAGCTACCACGTTTGCTTTTCTAGGATGGTATTGAATGGTATGGCCATAATCTTTCAACAGCTCAAGCCAATGTCGTTGCCGCATGTTAAGTTCCTTTTGGGTGAAGAAATATTTGAGGCTTTTATGGTCTGAATATATCTCCACTTTCTCCTCAATTAGATAGTGCCTCCAGATCTTTAGCACGAAAAATAACTGCTGCCAACTCTAGATCATGATTAGGATAATTCCTTTCATATTCTTTAAGTTATAGCGAGGCATTGGCTATGACTTTCCCATGTTGCATGAGAATATATCCTAACCCTTTGCCCGAAGCGTCACTGTAGATAAAAAATCTATCTGAACCAGACGGTATTGTTAGAACAGGTGCCAAAATGAGTTTCCTCTTAAGCTCTAGGAAACTCTTCTCACATTCCTCGCTCCATACGAATTTTATATCCTTCCGAGTTAGCTGAGTTAACGGAGTAGGGATTTGAGAAAATCCTTCGACGAATCTCCGATAATAACCAGCTAAACCCAGAAAGCTACGCACTTCGGTCACCGACTTCGGTTGCTCCTAACTTTATATTACTTCAATCTTCGCCTTACAATGAGATACTCCATGTTTTGACACCACGCGCCCAAGGAATGCTACTTCCTCAAGCCAGAACTCGCATTTCTTCAACTTGGCATATAACTTGTTTTTGCGAAGCCTTTGGAGTACCAGCTTCAAATGGTGCTCATGATCTTCACGGCTTTTGGAATAGATGATGATGTCATTAATAAAGATAATAACGAACCTGTGACACCCCCAAAATAGGTATACATCACCCATCTTTGGTCCCCAGATAAATGGTACAAAATTAAAATACAACTTAATTATACAACAGTCGTGTAAAATACGACAAAACATAATCTAAGAGTTTCAATAAGAATATTGTCATCTAGACAATATCCACACTCAATGGAGTCCTCATTACATTTATTATCACAATATTTTATAGAATAGTGAGGACTACTAAAACAACCATCTGGACCGTCAAACTGTTCCCCGACTCATCCCAGCTATATTCTCCTTTCCTGAAGAGAACAGTGAAAGAAAGGGTGAGCTCAACTAGCCTAGTAATAATATTATGACTAAGATAATGCAGAATAAATTATCCTTAGCCTTCAACAGTATAACAACCGATAGAATATAATAGTCAACAAGTTTTAGATCAACAACTGCAGCGGAATAAGCAATCCATTAGAAGAGTCAAGTAAAATCTACTATCTTCTATGATTTAAAAAGTTTTTGATCAACTTTATCGCTGAGACTCAGCTTAATAAATAAAATTGAATCATCCCTGCACCACGGCCAAGGATATTCATGTAATCATCAATGGTCATGATTATACCGAATAATCCCTGGTCATAATCATACCAACAACTGTCCATCAATGAATTACAGGCCAATGAGGACTTTACAACATCATTTGTCACATTATGGTCATGATTATAACGAATAATCCCTGGTCATAATCATACCAAGTCCATCTATGCACGTAAGCCAAAAATGACTTTAATCACAATATAAGCATGAGGATGATGACAATAACATAATAATTCAATAAAACAAGTTCAAGGATAAATTTTAAAGATTTATAACTTAATTTATCTAGAAATCAATAATGTCCAAATTGTCAACATGATACTACTTTGTAGAGTAAAATTCAAGAATAATATTCATGTACCAAAAATAATTTGGACAGAAAAGAAATATATTTTTTGGGTGAATAGTATCCCGTGAATAGTACTTCAGGAATAGTACCCCGTGAATAGAACCCCGACACGAAAAGTGTCCCGAATACCCGAGTGAATGATACTAGAGTGAATAGTAATTGGGTAAATAGTAACCCATGAATAGTAACTCATGAATAGTACTCCGGCACGAAAAGTGCCCCGAATACCTGAGTGAATAATACTAGAGTGAATAGTAATGGGGTGAATAGTAACCCATGAATAGTAACTCGTAAAAGAAAAATACCAAAGAAAAGGATATTCCATGACGAGTACAAAAGAAATAATATCTCATACGAGTATAATAGAATATACAAAACTACAAATGGATTTTCACCCGCTATGCAGTAATCCGCATAGACAGAGAATTTCCACAATTTAATAAAGAATGAATATAAAGGATCATTCACCATGCATGCGGTAATCCATATAGACATGTTATTACAACAGAATAATAAAAAATGGAATAACAAAAGAATTCACCATGCATGCGGTAGTCACGTGAGCGAGTTATTCCAATGAGAATAATAAAGAATGGAATAACAACGAAATTCACCGGGCATGCGATAGATCCAGATGCATAAAAGTTATTCCAACGAATAATAAAGAATGGAACCAGTCATGAGTAATCCGCATGCAATCGGATATTCCAATGAATAATAAAGAATCGAAACCGGTCATGCGTAATCCGCACAGAGGCATGGATATTCCAACGAGTAATAATAAAGAATGGAATAACAACAGAATTCACCAGGCATGTGATAGACCGCACATACAGGTTATTCCAATAGAATAATAAAGAAAGGAATAATAGAAGAATATTACCATGTATGTGGTACTTCGCATAGACAGGTTATTCTAACATAATAATAAAGAATGGAATAACAACTCTTATGAGTATTGAAAGAAAATAACTCTCTTCATTAATACGAAAGAATAATGCCCCTTACCTCAGAAGAAAACCGGATACTGGAATAGTGAGGTAGAAGACTTCTCTTCTTCTTTCTCTCTATAACAATTGCTCTATAGCTTTAGTGAATTGGTGAGAAATGAAGGAAGAATGAGCTTCTATTTATAGGAAAATATAGTTTCGATAATTGCACATTTTGGGGCTCGAAATATTAAAGTATAATACCTTTCTCTTTTCCTTCATTTTTAATTTAGTCCTGCAAGTATTATCAAACTTGCACCACCTCCCCTAATAGTAAATCATGTGAATCAATAGTAAATCATGTGACTCAATAGTTATAAACATGTGAAAAAATTAATTATAGTATAATACCTTCATCTATACCTCCATTTTTAATTTAGTCATGCAAGTATTATCAATCTTGCACCAACTCCCCTAATAGTAAATGAGTGTGAATCATTAGTATACACATGTAAACAAATAGTTATAATCATGTGAATCAATAGCAATTAATTGCTCATTTATCTGGTTAATTACCCGATTAGTCAATATAACCTCCAGACATTAATTATTATCGAAATAAATGTCAATTTCCACTAACACTAATAATTCCCACACAATGGAATTATCAATTTCATCTTTAATCAACATGAACTTATTCATCATTAATATTATAACTCACAATATTTAACAACCAGGTCGTTCCTAGGAAAGAGGGGGCCTTCCGATAAGGAATTCTCCTTATTGGCGCGCAATTAGGTGACCAAACCTCTCATTGACAGAACTTCTAGACATTGTCAATATTGCAAATAATAAGATGAATAACTTTGCCGTCTCAATTATTGATTTAATAATATAAAATATTATACAGATAATATTGTGACAATAATTGAATCAATAATATGAGAGATAAGATGCAATAATTACTGTAGCAATAATTGAGTATAACTGAGTGACTTATCACGTAAGCATCAATAATCAATACCGTATGCTACTATACAACCACACATATTACTGTACTTTTACTACCGAGTAGTTCAACAGTTTTAACAGCAACACTTTCGCCGTTATTTTTATAAAATCATAATTCTGTTGTTTTCTAACTACGACAATACTTCCATTGTGGGGTCCACCAATGATTGTGTCGTCGTCCGGATATTCTTCGATAAAAAGAATATTCCTCGACCAAACGAATATTTTATAACAACTTGCATACTTTAAAAAATTTATAAATACTACCCACAACTATAACATTATATCAAATCAACACCATAATATTAAAAAAAAAATCGAGAAATTTAAATCTTTATTCATAAAATTTGGGGTCTCACAATCTCCCCTCCTTATGAAATTTTGCCCTGAAAATTTACGTACGTACCTGGTATGCCGAAGAGATGAGGATACCTTGACTTCATTTCAGATTCTAACTCTTGAGGTATAACCTTTGAGTGTTAAATACGATTATTCTTATCTAAGATTTTAACACGTATCTCCTCATACGTTAAATCTTCTGCTATCTCGTCTAGTTTTAATTCAATAATGTGGTTTGGGTCGTTCACACATTTATTTAACATCGATACGTGAAAAACGTTATGAGCATGCGACATACTTGGTGGTAAGGCGAGTTTATAGGCCACAGTTCCTACTCGATCGAGGATTTCAAATGGACCAATTAAATCGAAGGTTGAGATAACGCCTTCTTGAACCTTCTTCTTCATATTCATCAGCTCTGGGTCTGTAGCTTGAACGACTTTAACTTTATCGATTAAAGTCGATTCTAATCGTATATTTGTTATCTTCACGTGGGTCCCTAGAGTCTTTAACTCTATCTTCATCATTTGTAAGTCGTACTAAATGGGTTTTTGTGTTAACAATATCGCACTTGTAAATGCATACAATCTTCTACTCAATGCGTCAGCTACCACGTTCATTTTTCCCACGATAATATTGATTGGTATAATCGTAATCTTCAAAAGCTTGAGCCAACGTCTTTGGCTCATAATACATTCGTTTTGGTTGAAGAAATATTTAAGGGTTGAAGGAATGGGTTTTGTACTGGGGTCAATACAAAATTCAAATTCACGCTCTGGGGGTAGGCTAACAAGTCTTCAGGAATACGTCAGGAAATTTATTAACAATAGAAATATCATTCAAAATTGTGACTCTCATCCAAGACTTGGATAGCACATGAAGTGAAGGTTTCTCCTAACGGAGTTTCAACCGATAAGTCAAATTTAAATGTTGAGCGCAAGCAAGAGAGATAAAAGAATGGGTAAAACCGGTATCTAATAAGGTATAGACTTCGCAAGAATTTATAATTAACTAACCCGTGCTAACTTTGTTCGGGTTACTCACTTTTTGAGAAGTCAAGAAAAAATGCTCTCCCTAAAACCACCGACTTTGTTTTGTCCGTATCCACCTTTGGTGCCACCGTCCCAGCTGGGCTTGACTTTGGTGCACGGCAAAATCGGGCTAGGTGACCTTCTTTTCCACAATTGTAACATACCTTGCTTTCTTTTCAGATTGTACCTTCCCAGTTATTTCCTCTCTATCATGATTTTCCCATTTCTCATCTCCTGTATTTCAGATATCATTCTAGAATATAGTTTCAAAATAAGGGTTAATTGACATGTCACATATTATCCCTATACTCTGACCGACAAATTAAATATCAAATAAGCTTAGGTAGGTCATACTAGCGAAGGAATTCCCTGTCTCTCCCCTCATAGTTCTTGTCTCACATCTCAGCCAGGGATCATATCCCTAAGCTTTGATACCAACTGTGACGCCCCCAAAATAGGTATACATCACCCATCTTGGGTCGCCGGATAAATGGTACAAAATTCAAATACAACTTAATTGTACAACAGTCGTGTAAAATACGACAAAACATAATCTAAGAGTTTCAATAAGAATATTGTCATCTAGACAATATCCACGCTCAATGGAGTCCTCATTACATTTATTATCACACTATTTTATAGAATAATGAGGACTACTAAAACAACCATATGGATAGTCAATCCGCTCCCCAGACTCGTCCCCATTTATATTCTCATTTCAAGAGAAAACGGTGAAAGAAAGGGTGAGCTCAACTAGCCCAAAGTAAGAAATATTATGACTAAGATAATGCAGAATAAATTATCCTTAGCCTTCAATAGTATAACAACTAATAGAATATAATAGTCAACAAGTTTTAGATCAACAACTGCAGCGGAATAAGCAATCCATTAGAAGAGTCAAGTAGAGCATAAAATCTACTATCTTCTATAATTTAAAAAGTTTTTCATCAACTTTATCGCTGAGACTCAACTTAATAAATAATATCGAATCATCCCTACACCACTACCAGAGACACTCTAAATTTTCTTGCGCTTTTATTCTTAACATTGCAGGGAGGGCAAATTAATCTTTAAGAGATAACCTCGAAGATACTTACATCCATTTCTTGGATCTTCTCGCCAAGTCAATCCCAAAACTAGGGACACACACCAGGAACATCATTTCCAACCCCGGGACACACACCAGGAACGTCATTTCCAACCCCGGAACACACACTGGAAGGATCATTTCCAACCACGGAGATAACCCCGAGTTTCGTCTTGGGCGATAACCCCAAGGAATGCTGTTGCAGTTCCGGCGATAACTCCGGAAGTGCTTGTTTCTAATGCATGCTATCAGCTTCAAGCTCAGACCTCCTGCCGAGGCACTCATACCTCAGACCTAGAGCTAACACCAGGCAGACAGGCACTCTCTCAAGATGACATTGCGACAAACAAACAAGTCGTCCAATCTCAGATGTAACCCTGAGCAACATCTGCTTTCAACTCAAACCAGCGATAACCCCGACGAAGAGTCAAACGTTATCTTTCCCCTTCAACACCTGCGCGTCGTCTCAACACTTCATACATAGATACATACAACAATGTCCCACAAGAACCGAGGAGTTATAATCCCGAGTGACTATTACGCGTGGCAGTACCTTGGATAGAATTTGAAGCTTGAAGACCATGAGCATGGACCCCTCTTCCTGACTTTGTACAACCTCTAATCCATGTCATTGCGTAACTCTCGACACAAGCGGTTCGAAGAAGGTCACATATACCTCGTTCGGATGCTCGGATTGAAGTTCTGCAAGTTTGAGCGGACATTACAGTGCACGAGTGCATGTACTTCGAGATGACGGGACCCGCGAAGCCCGGGGACACCTTGACCAGCCGTAAGTGTATCTGCGGCGGCCGTAGGTACACCTCCAGGCTCACCGGATATGTCTGACAACAATTATATATATAAGTATATATATATATGTACATATATATATTTACATTTCTGTCAGGCCTGGAGTTTACTTCGTGGCCTTTTATAGCTTTATTTACATTTCGTCATACCTGGATTTTACTTCGTGGCAGTTGATTGCTTTTACAATTTTATTTACATTTCTTCCCACCTGAAGTTTACTTCGTGGTGGTTAATCAAGTATGTATATATATATTTACAACTTTATATACAACTGCTTACTGCTTTCCATACAAACCACAGTATCATGTGAGCCTAGGAATCATGTGATCACAGATTCAATTTACTGAATCTAGATTCGGTTCCCATGATGGACCTTTTTCAAATTGTGAAGCGACTTGTACATTATTTACAAATGTCTAAATTTCCTTGGATGGTCATTATGCCCATGAGGAGTTCTACGATCGTTGTATATTATTTTCTCAAGATGCTTCGCATCTAGAAAATAAAAGCAAACAAAGTCAAACATTTAATAATAAAATGGAAGTATCAAAGGCCTCAATTACTATTGAGCACAGGGTTTGAAAAACCTCTTTTTATAAAACTTCATTGCTATATCTTGTTTAAAACTGAATTTTTCATAAATTCAAACCCTTTGTATATAGGTGCGAACGAGGCATAGCACTACTTCTAAATAATTGCACATTAATCCACACACACACACACACACATATTCATATAACAGTTTCTTTGAAAAGTGGCGGTCACCGTGGCAACACGGATGTCGGGGGGTGCCTAATACCTTCCCTCCGCATAATCAAGCCCCCGAACCCAAATGAATCTCAGTTTCACAGACCCGTTTAGCAGTGCCAAATCACTGGGTCAATGTGCAAACCTTTTTCGGTTGCGTTAGTGCAACCAGTTAAATACATCAACTGGCGACTCTTAAAGTCAAATCGTTGACTAAAATCTCACATTAACATAAGAACACCAAAGAACAAGTAACGAAAAGGGACACTAAAAAATCCCGACGTTGACAGGTGGTGACTCTGTTGGGGACTCCAGTAAGAGGGCTTAAGCCGCTATTACAAGCTTTTCAAAACTGTTATATGCTTGTGTGTGAATGTTGCATTTACATTTATGATGGATGTGTACGAATGCATTTTTACTTACTGCACTATAATATAACTATCTGTGATATTAGTGCTTTGCACATGTCATCATTTTCATAAACGGTGAGACACGTTGTATGTGAATGTATGTTGTGTGGTTCCTCCATCAGGAGGCTATCCTGTCGGTGTTTGATTACTGGACTCATAGGAAGAATAATTTCAATGGGGCTCAGGAAAGGCACTACCCAGATTCGCTCCAGTTGAAAGACCGGATTAATTTCCCGTCAAGTAGAGTGCGATGATCTGGGAACCTTCTTGCCAAAAAGTCGCGAGAGAAACCCTAAGATAGGTCAACCTCTGATAAACCAAACGCGGAGGAAAGTCTCTTCATGCTTTCCAATTTCAATTACTTGTAAAAGCATTTACTGGTAATTTTATCAATTAACACTCAGTTTTGCAGGACAATATTCCTAAAACGGACATGTTATGATAACATTTACATTACCCTAAGACTAAACTACATAAGTCTTTTGTAGGGAAATCATTGGGCTTGTTACCCGCTCAAAATCTAAAAAGGCCACGAGCCTGACCAATCATGTCTTCGTCTCGACCGGGTCCTAATCCTGCTTTCTCATGAAGAATTTAACGGATTAAGTCAACAAATCACAAATTTTATTGTCTTGCTTAAAGAGTTGCATCAGTCCACTCAGGATACAAAGATGCCTCCACATACAAAATCCTCTACACAAGGAGGAACACAAGGTCTAGATAAAACAAATCTAGAACCTCCATTGGATATGACCAACAAAGACCCTAAAAACACCCATCTTAAAGGAGATCCAGACACCGGTGATATCAGGAAGAAAGTACTCCAAATGGAGGAAACTATCCGTGTTCTCAAAGGGATTGGAACACATGGAAGTGTTTTATATGCTGACCTTTGCATCTTCACTGGTGTTCATTATCTAGAGAAATTCAAAACCCCTAATTTTGAAAAGTATGACGGATTAGGGGATCCTTATACACATTTGAAAGTGTTCATTGGAGACCTCGGATCTTACGAGGAAAATGAAAAGCTCAGAATGTAGTCATTTTTGAAAAAATCCATTTGGAGAAGCCTTCGCTCATGGTATACAAGATTAGACAACTCAAAGATCCATAGCTGGGAAGAGCTGGCTCATGCCTTCCTCACTCAATACAGTTTTTAATCTCAAATGGCTCCTGACCGGTACCAAAATGCCAAGGTCAAGAAACAGTCTAATGAATCTTTGAGATAGTATGCTCAAAGGTGGAGGTGCCTTGCTGCTCAAGTTATTCCTTCCATGACGGAATCAGAAATGGTCATGACATTCATAGATGTACAGGAAGCTCATTTCTATGAGAGAGTCTTAGCTAGTATTGACAAACCATTCTCTGAAATGATTAAGCATGGAGAGATGGCTGAAATGGGATTGAAGTCTTGTAAAATTCAAGACCTAGCCACTCTTAAAGTTGTTACTGAGCACATCCAGTCCGGATCTTATAGAAACAACCCCCGGAGGGTCCATAAAAAGAAAGAGGAGGATGTTTCCTTAATACTACAAGGTCAAAAAGGCAATCAAAGCGTGCCTATACAAAGGAGAAACTACTCCCCTTTTCAAGCACAATCTTCAAACCCTCCATTGCCTAAAAGTGGAGATGCAAAGCGTCCTCGAACTTTCACACGCTTAGGGGATTCGCTCGAGAATATTCTTTCTCTTCTGACTACTCAAAAGAAAATTACACATCTTCTTCCACCAGCCAACCCTAATGGGAGGGGTTTTAATGCTACTTGGAAGTGTGCTTATCATGCCGGAGCACCTGGACATGATACTCAAGATTGTTGGGCCTTGAAACACAAGATCTAAGATTTAATAGACAACGGTGAGATCGTGGTCACCAAACCAGATCAACCTCATGTGCAAGACAACCCTCTTCCTCAACACAAAGAAGAAGAGGTCAACATGTTCAGTTGGAGCACTGGACAGAGTTCCAATTCTAATGGTGAATCATCCCAAACCCTCAAAGACGGTGTTTATAGATGGGATTATGCAAAGTTCCAGTTTACTATGGAACAAAAGATGAAAGCTCTTTGTAAATAAATTGAGCAATTGGCAGAACTAGTGACCCACCAGCATCATGTCACACGCCAATTAATCAAACAAGAGCATGCTTATCTCCTTCCATTTGTTATGAATGCTCCATCACCACCTTCAGAAAGCGAAGCTATGGAGGATAAGGTTGCAAAGAGAGCAAATGCTAAAGTCCGTCGAGATTTTTCCAATCAAAGGGAATTTACCTATCTGGGCCAATCTATGGAGGAGATATTGCAAATGTTGATCAACGAAGGAAGAATTACCTTCATTCTGCCTCCAATCAATCCCCGCTCAGGACGTTTCAATTCTGATGAAGTGTGTTAATATCATTCACATTCTCGCGGTCACAGCACAGAAGAATGTTGGGCACTCCGCCATCTCATTCAGAATCTTATTGATAGCGGTGTCCTACAAATAGCAGATGATTACATTGTGCAACTCAAGGGCGAGAATGCATGTCCTACCAAATGGAAGGGATTAGTAGCAGTTATATCCGAAGTGGATGAGGAGACTGTCAAAGTATTCCCATACAACTAATTCAACTCAAAGGAGCTGACAATCCTTTGAAAGTGGCCGCACTAGAGCCAATTTCTTTACCTTTCAGACCACAATATCCTGTTGTCAGCTTACACAAAGTTCCATGGAATTATAGAGAAGCTATAGGATCTGTGTCTCATACTACTGCTACAGTATCGAGGGAAAATCCACTGTATCTTCCTTAACGATTTATGAAACCTACTTGCAAAGCAAATGGGAAGATTCCCATGGAGAAGATTGAAAAATTCCTCCGCACTATGGGCCACAATCAAGCCAAGGTGGTTTTAAGCTTGCAAGAAGCTCCACACCAGATATCTATACTAGACTTGGTTTTCTCTTCTGAGGATCATCGTAAGATCTTATTGAAGGTTTTGGAAGAAGCCTACTTGCCAAAATCAGTGGATTTGGAAAAATTTCAACATCTAGTTGATCACATTTTCAACAACAATGTGATATCCTTCACTGATGATGATATACCGCCGAAAGGGACCGATCATTGCAAGCCATTACACATTGCAGTTTTATCTTCTGGGTACATGCTAGCTGGAGTTTTGATAGATGGAGGCTCATCTCTGAATATCTGTCCTTATGCCACCTTGGTGAAGATGAATGTCAATCTCAAGCGGATCCAAAGCAGCCATACGATTATCAGAGCTTTCGATGGATCCCAATGAAATTCTGTTGGAACGATTGAGTTGCCAATTGAGATTGGTCCAAATACATTCAATGTGTCTTTCCACGTCTTCAAGATAGATTCAGGATAAAACCTGCTATTGGGGAGACCATGGATACACATGGCTGGAGCCGTTCCCTCCACACTACATCAACAACTCAAATACATTATCTGTAACAGTCTAATCGCAGCTAATCTTTGGTAGGAATGTCCTGAACAAGGAACTCTACCAATCATCGCCTTCAATTCGTGAAGTTGAATCGACCCAATTTTCATACTCACGGAAGTGAGTACCACGCAATACCAATCTATTGGGCCACTTCTTCTCAGACTTAAGATTTCTTGAGAGGTTATGCTCGGCCACTCAAGAAATGATGTCATTGGGTCATCAACTTTGGATAAGGGCTTGGTAAAGATAAGCAGGGTATTAAGCACCCTATTCAAGTGTCCAATCAAATTGGAACAGCGGGGCTAGGCTATTCTCGCGATTTGATCCACGAGAATCCTCATAAGCACAAGCAGGTTCCTCAAGCTTCCGCTGCACGGCAATTTTCTATACCTTTACCTCATGAGTTAATACATTCTCCAGTAAAGGTGCCAGCCCATGTTATGACCATGATGTTTCCTAAACCAGTGCGAATCAAAACAAAAGAGGTGCTGATTCTTAATCCCGAAGTGGAAGAAAAGGAACGAAAATGTAAACATGACATCGCCTTGATGATGTCAGGCATATGCGTCATTGTTCATGATGAACATACAAATAGATACACCCTAGACGATGATTGCCCAGATGTCATGGTTATCATTCGGGAGAAGGAGGACAATGACAATCCTTCCATCACTGCAGTCCATCAGGACTTTGCCCTCGACAATTGGAGCAGCACTCCATGCATTGATCGACAAGGGTAAAATAGACAGAAAATCCCTCTGCCCTGTAGATAATTTAATTGCTTATTTTCTTTATAGTACTAGCAGTTATTTTATCAAGTACATGCTAACACTTTTGTACGATCAAACAGTTGCATATATTAAGTGAAAGCATATTCTGCTTGAGAATCAAATTTAGATGTGCTCAGATTTCGTCGATGAGGTGCCTTCTCTCCACAAGGGCTGTAACTTTGATGCAAAGTTGGACTCAGACTTAATGGATATACAAGAGGACATTGAGACACCTCAGGAGATTAAGGAATGGGTCAAAGACAAACCCAAACCCAATCTTGATCAAACCACTTCTTTCAATCTTGGAACCTTAGACAACCATAAGCTAATCCAAATTGGTTCAGACCTTACCATAAATCAGCGGAATGATATGGTTGCACTATTAACCCACTTCCAGGATGTGTTTGCATGGTCTCATGAAGACATGGTGGATTTTTCCATTGACATTGTTCTTCATCGCCTTCCCACTGAAGAAGGATTCAATCCGGTTAGAAAAAAACTCAGGCAATTGAAACCTAAGTGGAGTTTAAAGGTTAAAGAAGAAATTGTGAAACAATTTCAAGCTGGTATTATCATGGTGTCTACATATCCGGAGTGGATATCCAACATTGTTCCCTTGCCTAAACCAGGAGGAAAGGTGCGAGTCTGCGTGGATTACTGGTATTTGAACAAAGGTTGCCTTAAAAATAGCTTTCCCGTGCCCTTTATCCACATTCTTATTGACAACACTGCTCAATACGGCATGTACTCCTTTGCTGATTGCTTTGCGGGGTACCATCAAATTATGGTCGCTGAGGAGGACCGTGAGAAAACTTCTTTCATCACGCCTTGGGGGAATTTTTGTTACAGACAGTTGTCATTCAGCCTCATCAATGCCGGGGCAACCTATCAGCGAGCTATGATGGCTCTTTTCCACGATTTAATGCATAAGGAGATAGAGACTACGTGGATGACATCATTGTCAAATCCCGAAAGGAGGAAGACCACTTAGACCATCTTAAAAAGCTTTTCAACAGGTTGCGTAAATACAACTTGAAGTTGAATCCAGCTAAGTGCGCCTTTGGTGTTAATTCAGGTAGGTTGCTATGTTTCCCAGTCAGCCATAAAGGGATTGAACTGGATCCTACCAAAATCTAGGCCATCAAGGAAATGCCCATTCCTCAGACAGAGAAGGAAATACGGGGATTTTTGGATAGAATCAACTTCATTAGCAGGTTTATTTCTCAACTCACAACAACCTGTGAGCATATCTTCAAGCTGTTAAGGAAGAACTCCTCCATGAAATGGAACGATGAGTGTTAGAAAGCCTTTCTTACCATCAAAGAGCAGCTGATTAACGCTTCTATTTTGGTACCTCCTAGGGATGATGTTCCCCTGTTCATGTACTTGTCCATTAATGACAATGCCATGGGCTGTATGCCGGGGCAAAAAGATGATAGAGGCCAAGAATGAGCTATCTATTACCTAAGCAAAAGATTCAGCATCAATGAACACAAGTACACTCTGATTGAGAAAACTTGTTGTGCTTTAGCATGGGCTTGCATGAGGTTACAGCATTACCTCCATGGTAACACAACCCATCTCTTATCCCGCGTGGATCCTCTCAAGTATGTGTTTAGTAAGCCCATACTGAATTGTCGACTGTCCAGATAGCAGTTGAACCTACAACAATTTAACATCGCCTACATGACGCAAAAGTCTGTTGACGGTCAAGGAATTACGGATCAACTGGCCACCGCACCTACAGGGGACTACAAACCCTTGGAAACATACTTCCCCGATGAAGGGGTAATGACAGTTCAGCAACAACATCAGTACGATACATGCCGTACATGGAAAATATATGGAGCTGTCAATGCAGAAGGTTCTGGAGCTGGAGCAGTTCTAGTATGCGATACAAGGGAGCATTATCCCGTCGCCGTCAAATTGTAGTCTGTCAGCACCAACAACACAACTAAGTATGAAGGCTGTATCATGGGGCTAAAACTTGCCCGTTCAATGGGCGTCAAATGATTAACTGTCTTTGGGGATTCTTAATTGGTAATCAGACAATCCATAAGAATCTATCAAACCAAAGAATTACATTTGCTGCCTTACCATCGACAAGTTTTATAGATGGCTTTGGAGTTTGAAGAAATCTCCTTTCTACACATTCCTTATAATAGGAATGATTTTACAGATGCATTAGCAATGTTGGCCTCCTTGGTTCACATACCTGACAAGGAAAACATGTCAAGCATCACATTTGCACTTCAAATGGCCCCATTATATGGGAATTATGTTGGAGAAGTGTCAGATGAACTACCTCCCATCCACAACCCTTGGTATCAGCACATCAAGGAGTATCTGCGAGATGGATCTACACCCGCTGAGGCGAGCCTAACTGAGAAGAGGCGGATTCATCGACTTGCTACGAAATTCTACTTGAGTGGAGATGCACTATGACGCCCCCAAATTTGGACCTCCACTTGGTCACTCAAATTTGGTTCATCACGTTCTCATGGTAAAACCATAATAACTAAGATAATGCATACACAATGGAAAATCTACTTCAGAATAATATACAATGATTTATTATAATTAATACCCCAAGTCTCGCAACCTATAGTGCTTAATAGATTACATAATAATATCTAAATAAGACTTATTACATAATCCTACTTAAGCTTAAACATAGTCTGAAATAGTCTTAATACATCATAATAAACTTTAAACATAAAAAGGACAAGCTAGTCGGTAGCCTTGGCCTTGCCCATGTCTGTTCCAGAGACACCTCCCTGTTCCTCCTTAACTGAAAGGTTTTAAATAAGCAAGGATGAACACAAATTTCCCAGCAAGTAATATACAACAAGGGTGTAGGATATATTATCACAAGGTTTGAAATATCAAAGTGTTATTGCTAGGATAGTTCAAAGTGTTAGAACAACATCATGGATAAGGGATATGACAATTCAATATAAAGAAATAGATATATATGAATTTAACGACTAACAAAGTATCCAACTGGATAAGCAATTTATACTGAGCAGTCACTAAGGACTATTAAACTTCCACTAGAGTCACCAATATTAAACTGATAACCCAAAATATCATGTACTATAGATGATCAGTCTACAATACTTCACGTTATGTATAACACCACGATAATATTTATTCATGTGTTGGGGTTTCCAACAACATACACTCCCATTACCAAAAGGGTTGTCCAACTCAGTTTTCAAGATTTCCGCACCAATCAATTGGTTTGGATAGCTTTTATAAACATGCATATAGTCTAGCCGAAACAAATGGCATCAACTCTTTCACAATAGTCAAGGTCAATACTAAGTTTAACATGAATAATAACTTTCACAAGGGTTTAAGCATAGTAGCTCTTTTGAAGGAAAAAGTAATCAAACTTGTATTCAAAGGGATAAGCTTATGGTATTTGTCGAATAAATATTGCAATGATATTGCATAACAATAATAATAGGGTTCAGATACTTGTTCAATAAAAGTAAGGTTCAAGGAAACTTGCTCAATAATAATGAGAGTAAGTTTAGGGAACTTTCCTTAAGCGTAGTTTATCCACGTTAATAAATCAACACTTTTAAATCCTATTTACAACGCATTATATGTTCAAGATGTTAATTAGCTAACTCAGTCTTTAATCAAGCTTGACACGATACAAGTATGCATATATGGTACAAAATTAGTGCATAAGTCATCATGAATCAGCTACTTAGTTACTTCACAAGCAAATCCAGAATGCTCAAGGTTAAGACCTCCTCTACTCATGGACTTTCCAATTCAATGCAACACCAACTTATCAACTAAGCATCACACATATATATGTACATCAATAGGTTTTAGATCACCATTAGCATCATAGGCATCATGTAAGTTACTGCCCAAAAGATCAGAACTCAATATCTGGGATTCCAGACTGGCGCAGCTATGCCATGGCTAATCTTAGGACTGGCGCAGCTGCGCCGTCCCTTGACCACGCTAAGACTCAGCTGCTGCCTTGTGAGTTCTGTTTGGTCTCAAACGTACAATCATACATAATGTATTTTGACATGTTAAGGTTCCTTTCACGATTCTTAGATCAATCTAGGTCCCTTCTTCCATATCATGGTTCTAAGTTTGATCATTTCAATAATTTAAAGTCATTTAAGGTCATAAAACCACAAAGTCTAGTATGCTTGCATTCTAAACATACAAGATAGTTGTAAAACTCATATTAGGCATGCTTGTGTGTATTCATAACACATACGTGTCACTTAACACCGCTAGTTGAAAAATAGGCTTTGTTCATGCTTTTCTCAAAACGTGCTCCACAACCATGGTATATATATGTTTACGTTGTATGAGTGAGTATAAGAGTATCATAAAACATAATCTCAAATGTTAGATTCTATTCTTCAAGGCATCATGATAATATTCATCTTCTAAGGTCATATTTTTTGTTTGTAAAGTATACTAATTTGTTCAACATGTTCATGCTTTATTGCCAATCATATAAACACAAGCTAAATGTTTATTCATGAATTTCTAAGTTATAATAACATGTTTTCAAAGTCAGTATACGTATATGGCATACATACACATTAAGTTTGGTTCTAAGTTTCTAAATCCATTTAAAGTCATAAACTTTTGTTATTCATGTGAATCTAGTCTAAACATGCTCACATTAGGTTTATATATCTATATATACATCATACACATGTTTACATGTTAGCTTGAGTTATAATATTTAGCTAACATGGATCAGATTGCAAAACAAAGGCTCCAATCGAATCGAGATCAAGGTAAATGCTACATACCTCAATCAATAAATAAATAAGCAACAATTCTTGCATGGATCGGTTCGAGCCAAGAAATGCTACTACTTGAAACTACTTAGCCCAACATCATAATTAACCCACTAAACACTCATATATCAATTGCAACATGCTTATATGATCATATAACAATTTTATAACCAATACTCCACCTCATTAACATAAAATTTTATGAATTTAAGAATTTGAAACTTCAAGATTAAAACTCCATTTTTACAGAGAATGAAAATGGCAACAAGGAAAAAGGATTTATACCTCTGTAATGTGATTTGAAACTTGCTCCAATTTTACTCCTAAGCTCTAAGAATGCTTGTATGCTCTCAACTCTCACTTAGCAAATTCACAGACAATTTCAAGCAACACCAATTGATCAACATAACTGCTATTTATAGAAGAGTTTTGGACTGGGCATTGGTGTTACACAAAACTTGAACTCATGGTGTAATGCAATGAAACAATGGTTGCTCAAGGGTGGTTTAACAACTCCATACCAACTACATAGCTAGCAATAATCATCTAGGATTTAGCCTTGTGGAAGAATACATGTTTTCAATCTCAGCTACTGTTCATGTACTTGTGCCACTCATTTTGGGACAAAATGAAAAACTCAACAATCTTGTTATCTAGGCTTGGTTTGGTCTATTTAAATCCCCATAATGTAATCTTAATGTACAATTGTTACCATATTAGGAATTTAGGGACTAATTATACACTCACATCATATAGTCCATGTACATTAAATATACATAATAAAATAATACAGTCAGATATTATTGTTCGGGTAGTTCTATAATTATTCCTACTACTCATATAATCATATTTTAAATGTCTACTCACCTTCATATTGTTACATACACATTTCATGATATATTTATACCATATAGTTTCAATATGTTTAATCACATGGCTTCATTCAATTTGGTTTTATAATACTTTTTATATATAGTCACATAAATGTCACACCATACTATATAGTTATATTTGTATTATTGTTCACATGCACATAACTATCAATATAACATTATTATATTAATAACTCACTTAATTATGTTAAATAAATAACCATGCCCTTCCTTAATTAATTAATACTAATATTAATTAATCCAACTATGGACTTTCACAATCATTATTCATTGATAATATTCTCATTACATTTATAGGTATATTGCAATTAATAATAATCGTATATTACGAATAATTTACCAAGTAACCCATATTCCACCACAATTAATTAATATTAATTAATGGATTAACAATTCCATTGTTGGACTTAACATATTGCAATATACTCCTATCATATGGTTTCCTCCATGTTACATATATCACATTAATATACCCAATTCAGTGTTACAGTAGAAAATAACCAACTCAATCGATCGATGGTAAATTGCCAGATTTGTCTTTATTGGGACTACGCTTGATTGTCTTGTACCACGATGAAGCAAGCAAGATCGGTGCAATTTCTATTATGCCAATTATCAATGCGAACTTATTATACATGACATGAATTAATCTCCACATGAGTGTTACTACGGGTCTACGAGTGTATTGATTACTTATACGAAATCACATGATCGACATGATTAATCCTCCTAATTCCCGTTTTAATTCACTTAATGAATTTTCTCGTTTCGCATTACGCCACACAAGGCATTTCACACTTTTCATTGCCAATTCACATTTTTTAATATGCATTGATTTAATACCAATCAATTATATTAAGCGACTCATAAAACAATAACACTTATTTTCACATAAATCGTATTTCCATTAATATATTCATTTTATAATACGTGGAAATTCTCGGGTATTACAAGCACTCTACAAAAGAGATGCTGGATTAGGTCTCCTCAGATTTCTGGATAAAGACCAAGCTCAGAGACTCATGGATGAGATCCATGGTGGAGTATGTGGCCCTCACATGAGCGGACCCCTACTTGTCAAGAAGATCCTCAGAACAGAGCATTATTGGCATACACTCAAAGCTGACTGTGATGATCACGTCAAGAGGTGTTATCAATGCCAGATTCATGGAAATTCCATCCACATCCCTCCAAGGGAACTCCACAATATGAGTTTGCCATGGCCCTTCTCAATGTGGGGAATGGACGTGATCGAGCCCATCGAGCCCAAAGCCAATAATGGACATCGATTTATATTCACCATGAACGACTACTTCACCAAATGGGTAGAAACAACTTCCTTCCCTAGGGTTACTAAAGAAGTCATCATTGCTTTCATCAGAAACAATGTCGTCTGTCGATATGGACAACCAGAGGTCATTGTGTCAGACAATGCTAAAAACCTCAACAACAAAATGATGGAGGAGTTATGCAGAATTCCACATCAAACACCTTAACTTCATCATTTACCATCCAAAGATGAATGGTGCTGTTGAAGCGGCTAATAAAAACATCAAAAAGTTCATGTAGAAAATGTCCGCCAATCACAAAGGATGGCCCGACCTCTTGCCTCTAACTTTATTAGCCTTCTGAACTTCCATGTATACTTCCACTGGGGCAACCCCCTACTCGTTAGTCTATGGGATGGAAGTAGTGCTCCCCATAGAGGTGGAAATGGAATCTCTCAGAGTGTTAATGGATGCTCAGTTGGATGAAGATCAATGGGTACAAGACAGGTATCACTAATTGTCTCTAATAGACGAAAGGTGAACCGCAACTATCTTCCATGGTCATTTATATCAGCAAAGGATCGCACGATCCTATAACAGAAAAGTCTGACTACGGCAGTTCAAACAACATGACTTGGTTTTGAAAAAGATCATTGACAACCAAGATCAATCCAAGGGAAAATTCGCTCCTAACTGGGAAGACTCATTTGTTGTCAAGGAGGTATTGACAGGAGGTGCTCTCAGATTGTAGGAAATGGATGGCGACGAATTTTCACAGCTTATCAACTCGGACACTATGAAATAGTACTATGTCTGAAGTTACCATCAAACAAACATCTTGGTTTTGAACATCAAATCACAAGTCATTCCGATTTTGAACCCTCTCCTTTTTACATACTCTTGTGCCCCTCAGGGAAATATACACTTCAAACCAGCAGCCTGGTGTCACTTCATTTCAAACCTTTCATAAAATTTTGGTTATCCTGAAGACGGGATTGAACCTTTCACAGTTGCGGTTATCCTGAAGACGGGATTGAACCTTTCACACTTGTATTTTGTCCTGAAGACGGGATTAAACTTTTCTACGCTTGCAGTTTATCCTGAAGACGGGATCAAACTTTTTCCACACCTACAGTTTGTCCCCTTGATGGGATCAAACTTTCTTTTCCCCGCAGTATAACCTGCACATGGGATTCACATTTTGATTTAGCTGCGATTCGTCCTGAGGGGCAAACTACATCAACCTGATCTCCCTAATACCCGGGGGTACGTAGCCAACCATATGCTATATGGCCCGGTCACAATAAACAACAAAAACATTTCTACGCTTTCTCCACAAAAATAACAAAAACATGTCTACTCCCATCTGCCTTTCACATTCAGCGTTGAACCTCTTACACCAGGTTCGAACTATGCAGACTTGATCTCCTCTTCAATAGGAGTACGTAGGCAGCTATTTATGGTTCAGTGTAACCCCTACTAGAACAAAAATATTTGTCACACGGTACTGGGATCAACCTTTAATTCACCACATTTCATCGGTTTCAGATCAAAGGGAATTACCCAACCTCTTCTCACAAATAGAAGATTCGGTGACCATCTAAGCTGCGGTCGTGCCTCAAAGAGCAATACCAATCCATAAGAGATGGAATTAACTAGGCTTCTCACAAATAGAAGTACTGGCGACCATCTGTGGTGCGGTCAATCTTAGAGAGGAAAAACCACCCTCCTTTCCACATTTCCATACAGATACCAGTCCCAAGACACCAAAAGATAGTAGGGATATATACCGATCAATGATCCATTCTAAGAGATCCAGCGATGTCTCAATGTCCACATATCAAGGATAAGTTTAGAATGTATTAAGATCACAAGGCCCTGGAGAAACAGGTAAATATCAAGCATGAATCAAGGCATAACTAAAAGGGAAGTGAATCAAAATATATTTCCCTGCCATACATAATACTGTTTAATATATACATATGTGCTGTACATGACAAAATGGCTAAGCTAGTCTGTGCAGGAAAATATAAAGCTATCTATAGATCTGTATATATGAGGACTATCAGATCTAACATGGCATCCCTCTCTGAAGACGGAGGTAGCTCTGTAAGCTCTTGCCCAAGGGTATCTACACGAGCTAGCAAATCAGAGGCTAACTGCATGGTGGCATAATGCTCATCAATGTAAGCACTCATGTCGGCAAGACTGATAGTCATCTGGGATCTCACTGAAGTACTATCTGCAATGGCCACATCCCTAGCAGATAAGGCGGCATCCCGCTCCGCAATCAATACATCCCTGGCTGATCTAGCCTCATCCTTCTCTAACAGAGCGGCGTCTCTCCCATCAAGAGCTGTCAACATCGCGGCCCTAGCCTGATCTCTATCATAGGTCATCAGATGTAAGCTCTACTCCAAATGTTGTGCCGAATACTGGGTAATAGTGGCACTTGGGGTGGGAGAATCCATCACAAATGCTGGCAGCCCAGCAGTCAAGTTAACGATGGGAATATCAGCCTCCTCTATAGGCTCCTCATCGTCAGAATCAGTCTCCTGTACTGTGGATACTACCGCAGCCGATGCAAGCTCTGTCTCCATCCATGCGGAATACTCTGTAGAATAACCTGGATGACTGATAGAAAATCTAGCCAGTTCTCGCTGATCCCAACAGGCATACAACCTGGATCTGTCCTCCATTGATAAACGATGTAAAGCGAAGTGCTGACTCACTGCCCCCTCAAAAGGATGAAAATCCTGAAACTGGTCAAACTGACACATCACAGCCAGTGGGTGGTAAGTAATCATGCCCCTCAATCCAGCCAGAGGGAGATAATCCATGCCCGGAGCATGAGTAATCAAGCTGTAGGGTGAGCTAAGCCCTGAACACGACAATATAGCAAACGGATCTCTAATCCCTGCCAGGAAAGCTGACCACGATGCAACATTTGTACACTCCACAGGCTGAAAGGAGTATGACATGGCTATATCATGGGTGAAACAAAACCCCTGCCGTCTAAGTGTGCCAATCAGTCTCAAGTGTGACATAAACCACACATACAGCATGACCGAGCTACCTGTGAACACTCCTGACGGATAAGTGCAGCAGTATGTAGCTGACCTCAGAGTCTTTGTAATGATAATTGGTACAATGGTATGACCCTCCCTGAGAGCTCTCACTGCCATAATTACGTCGATATCCAGCTCATCCATATATCATGGCACAAATACGTATGACAATATGCATAATAGTAATACATCCACTCTGGCTGAATGCCAATGATCCTCCGGTGTGGTGAAATCCTCGGAATGCCATGCATAACTATCCTCAGAGCCAAATCTGACAAAAAGAAAATGCTGGGATATCACGTGGCCGGATGTAATCTCGTCCTATACCACTCTACGTCTCAATCCGGTGAGGGTCATGAACTGTCTACTCATGTCTCCGATAGCCATATGCATGCAAGGTCTGTCCAGTGGCAACATCGTCAACCATGCATACTCCTCCAAAGTAGGAGTCAACTCCTACGTGGGTCCCACACCTCTGGCTCGCTCCAGTTAGAGTTGCAAAGGAGGTCTCACAAGATGAAAAGGCCAAATCAGGAATAAAAATGCTATGCAATTGAGCGAAATAGCCTAGAATCCTGGTTTCGTACGGGTCAGAATTAAACTCCCGTCATCTCATCAGTATTCGCCTGAATGTAGGGTATACTATACCGATGAGCTCAACTTTCACAGATCATGCTCGACAATACCCCACAAAAGTCCGATACCATCATTTGCAGGGTCACAACCCTAAACCTCCTCGGCGGGGGTTACAACGCCGAAGCCACAAAATGCCAAACCTCTTCGGCGGGGGTTACAATGCCAAAGTTACAAACTAATAAAGTATCCTCGATGGGGGTCACAACGCACATCCTTCAAGTATCCAAGTATCCTCGGCGGGGGTTACAACGCATTCTCAACCATTGACACACACATCAGTGAATGTCAAGCAGCCTTAACGTCATGTCAGCCGATGGCAAATAAACCCATCGAAGCAACTTATACAAGTATCCCCGGCGGGGGTTATAACGCAATGCGACCATTGACACATACATCAATGAAGGTCAAACAACCTTGACAATGCACCAAGCAGGGATCTATCCGGTGATACACACATCAACGAAGGTCGGGCAACCATGACGGTGACAGACTGTTGGTAGTAACTCCGACAGAATGAGGGAATATGTTATACACATCCTCAAACAGACAAAGCTTTATCCCCACAAATCTCTTATACACAAAAGGCACCTCTATGGAATATAAGCCAATGTCTAGGATTTGAGACTTTGGTGATAACCCCAACGTCAACATCCTTGAAGACTTGGATCGCATGTCCAAGCCATCACTGATTGTCATCCCAACAGGATTACCAGGGAGCCGACAAGAATGCATCATACATCATACATTTGCATCATGTTTACCTTACTTGCATTTCAAGTGTCTAGGATTCTTTATCCTATCCATGCCTTGCATTGCATGAATATGATAAAGAGGGGCATCTGTAGACACTCAAAATTTTCTGCACGCCTGTTACTAACATTACAGTAGGGAAGATTCGTCTTTCGGAGATAACCCTGGAAGACAGCTTACATCCATTTCGGATACTTCCGCAAGTCAATCCAAAAACCCGGGTCACACACCGCCCGGGACACAAACTGGGAATGCCATTTCCAACCCCAGAACACACACCAGAAGGATCATTTCCAACCTCAGAGATAACCCCGAGTTTCATCCTGGGCGATAACCCCAAGGAATGTTGTTGCAGTTCTGGCGATAACTCCAGAAGTGCTTGTTTCCAATGCATGCTATCAGCTTCAAGCTTAGACCTATTGCCGAGGAACTCATACCTCAGACCCGGAGCTAACACCAGGCAGACAGGCACTCTCTCAAGATGACATTGCAGCATACAAACAAGTAGTCCAATCTCAGATGTAACCCTGAGCAACGTCTGCTTTCAATTCAAACCGGCGATAACCCCGGCGAAGAGTCAAACGTCATCATGCCCCTTCAATGTCTGTGCGTCATCTCAACACTTCATACATACATACATACAACGATGTCCCACAAGAACAGAGGAGTTACAATCCCGAGTGACTATTACGCGTGGCAGTACCTTGGATAAAATTTGAAGCTTGAAGACCATGGGCATGGACCCCTCTTCTTAACTTCGTACAACCTTTAATCCATGTCATTGCGTAACTCTGGACAGAAGCGGTCAGAAGGTCACATATACCTTTTTCGGATGCTCAGATTGAAGTTTTGCAAGTTCGAGCGGACATTACAATTGCGATGGCGCGATTGCCGTGACGACGGGACCCACGAAGCTTGGGGGACACCTCGACCAAATTGCGGTGTGTAATGCGGTACGCCATGTACACTTGCGGCCATCTGTCTATAAATATAGACCTTGGGGTCAGCCATTTGAGAGAGAGAAGGAGAGAAAAAGGCGAGGAAGCCGTGTCCAATTTACTCTGTACACACCCATATTGAGTGTTTCCCCATCTCTAAATATTTTTTAGCTCACATATAGCTATCTTTTTATCCGGCAGGAGCTGAGTGTTTATCCATATAAAGTCATAGAAGTCTACATTGGCAGCCCACTGTAAGCCTTCTCACATTTTATAAAGCCTTCTTCTCATATTAGGACACACTGTTATACACATTGAGAGTCGTGTTGTATGCGTTTTCCCGGACTTCAGTCCGTGGTTTTCATTTTTGTCTATATATATATACTTATATATGTATATATTTTATATATGGACTAACATTATCGAGTTATGCCTCGATTGAGCCTAGACTTATGTCTGGAGCATTTACTTGCTTTTATATATATATATATATATATATATATATATAATTGTTGTCAGACATATCTGATGAGCCTGGATTTTACATCTGGTGCATTTACCTGCTTATATATATATATATTTACATTTCGTCATGCCTGGAGTTTACTTCGTGGTAGTTGATTGCTTTTACAGCTTTATTTATATTTCGTCCCACACTGAGTTTACTTAGTGGTGGTTGATCATGTCCATATATATATATATATATATATATATATATATATATATATATATACCTAGCTTTTATATATTTACATTTTCAATTCCCCATGGAGTTGCTTCGTGGTGGTTGATCAAGTCTGTATATATATATTTACAGCTTTTATATATAAATATATATCTGCTTACTACTTTCCATACAAACTACAGTATCATATGAGCCTAGGAATTATGTGATCACAGATTCAGTTTATTGAATCTAGATTCGGTTCCCATGATGGTCCTTTTTTAGCTATGAGCAGCTTATACATTATTTTACAATGTCTGAATTTCCTTGGATGGCTGTCATGCCCATGAGGAGTTCGGCACTGCTGTATATTATTTTCTTGAAGATGCTTCACATCTCGAAAATAAAAGCAAACAAGCCGAAGATTTAATAATAAAATGGAAGTATCAAAGGCCTCAATTACTATTGAGCACAGGGTTTGAAAAACCTCTTTTTTATAAAACTTCATTGCTATATCTTGTTTAAAACTGAATTTTTCATAAATTCAAACCCTTTGTATATAGGTGCGAATGAGGCGTAGCACTACTTCCAAATAATTGCACATTAATCCACACACATACACACACACACATTCATATAACAGTTTCTTTGAAAAGTGGCGGTCACCGTGGCAACACGGATGTCGGGGGGTGCCTAATACCTTCCCTCCGCATAAGCAAGCCCCCGAACCCAAATGAATCTCGGTTTCACAGACCCGTTTAGTAGTGCCAAATCACTGGGTCAATGTGCAAACCTTTTTTCGGTTGCGTTGGTGCAACTAGTTAAATACACCAACTGGTGACTCTTAAAGTCAAATCGTCGGCATTATACATGTCGAACCTTTTTCACTTGTTTTTTCAAATAAATCTCACATTAACATGAGAACACCAAAGAACAAATAACAAAAAGGGACACTAAAAAATCTCGACGTCTACAACGGCCAAGGATATTCATGTAATCATCAATGGTCATGATTATACCGAATAATCCCAGGTCATAATCATACCAACAACTGTCCATCTATAAATTACGTGCCAATGAGGGACTTTTACCACATCATTAAATAGCATTACGGTCATGATTATACCGAATAATCCCTGGTCATAATCATACCAAGTCCATCTATGTACGTAAGCCAAAGATGACTTTAATCACAATATAAGCATGAGGATTATGACAATGATATAATAATTCAATAAAACAAGTTCAAGGATACATTTTAAAGATTTATAACTTAATTTATCCCGAAATCAATAACGTCCAAATTGTCAAAATGATACTGCTTTGTAGAGTAAAATTCAAGAATAATATTCATGTACCAAAAATAATTTGGATAGAAAAGAAATATATTTTTTGGGTGAATAGTATCCCGTGAATAGTACTTCGGGAATAGTACCCCGTGAATAGTACCCCAACATAAAAAGTGTCCCGAATACTCGAGTGAATGATACTAGAGTGAATAGTAATTGGGTGAATAGTAACCTATGAATAGTAACTCATGAATAGTACTCCGACACGAAAAGTACCCTGAATACCGGAGTGAATAATACTAGAATGAATAGTAATGGGGTGAATAGTAACCCATGAATAGTAACTCATAAAAGAAAAATAACAAAGAAAATGATATTCCATGACGAGTACAAAAGGAATGATATCTCATGCGAGTATAATAGAATATACAAAACTGCAAATGGATTTTTACCCACCATACGGTAATCCACATAGACAGATCATTTCCACAATTTAATAAAGAATGAATACGAAGGATCATTCACCATGCATGCGATAATCCACATAGATAGGTTATTCCAACAGAATAATAAATAATGGAATAATAGAAGAATTCACCATGCATGCAGTAGTCCGCATAGACAGGTTATTTCAATATAATAATAAAGAATGGAATAACATCAGAATTCACCAGGCATGCGATAGACCGCACAGACAGGTTATTCCAACAGAATAATAAAGAATAGAACCAGGTCATGCGTAATCCGCACAGACATGATATTCCAATAGAATAATAAAGAATGGAACCAGGTCATGCGTAATCCATATAGACAGGATATTCCAACAGAATAATAAAGAATGGAATAACAACAGAATTCACCAGGCATGCGATAGAAGCGCATGCATGTGGTATTCAACGAATAATAAAGAATGGAATAACGGAAGAATTTCACCATGTATGCGGTATTTAGCGCAGATGGGTATTCCAACATAATAATAAAGAATGTAATAACAACCCTTACGAGTATTGAAAGAAAATAACTCTCTTCATGAATACGAAAGAATAATACCCCTTACCTCAGAAGAAAACTGGATACTGGAATTGTGAGGTAGCAGACTTCTCTTCTTCTTTCTCTCTATAATTTCTCTCTATAATAATTGCTCTATAGCTTTAGTGAATTGGTTAGAAATGAAGGAAGAATGATCTTTTATTTATAGGAAAATATATTTTCGATAATTGCACGTTTTGGGGCTCGAATATTACAGTATAATACCTTCCTCTTTTCCTTCATTTTTAATTTAGTCCTGCAAGTATTATCAAACTTGCACCACCTCCCCTAATAGTAAATCATGTGAATCAATAGTAAATCATGTGACTCAATAGTTCTAAACATGTGAAAAAATTAATTATAATATAGTACCTTCATCTATACCTCCATTTTTAACTTTGTCATGCATGTATTATCAATCTTGCACCAACTCTCCTAATAGTAAATGAATGTGAATCAATAGTACACACATGTGAACAAATAGTTATAATCATGTGAATCAATAACAATTAATTGCTCATTTGTCTCGTTAATTACCCGATTGGTCAATATAACCTCCAGACATTAATTATTATCGAAATAAATGTCGATTTCCACTAACACTAATAATTCCCACACAATGGAATTATCAATTGCATCTTTAATCAACACGAACTTATTCATCATTAATATTATAACTCACAATATTTAACAACCAGGTCATTCCCAGGAAAAAGGGGGCTTTCCGATAAGAATTTCTCCTTATTGGCGCGCAATTAGGTGACCAAACCTCTCATTGACAGAACTTCTAGACATTGTCAATATTGCAAATAATAATATGAATAATGTTGCCGTCTCAATTATTGATTTAATAATATAAAATATTATACAGATGATACTATTACAATAATTGAATCAATAATATGAGAGATAAGATGCGGCAATTACTGTAGAAATAATTGAGTAATACTGAGTGACTTATCACGTAAGCATCAATAATCAATACTGTGTGCTACTATGCAACCACGCGTATTACTGTACTTTTACTACCGAGTAGTTCAACAGTTTTAACGGTAACACTTTCGTCGTTATTTTTATAAAATGATAATTCTGTCGTTTTCTAACTACGATAATACTTCCGTTGTGGGGTCCACCAATGATTGTGCCATCGTACGGATATTCCCCGATAAAAAGAATATTCCCCGACCAAACAAATATTTTATAACAACTTACATACTTTGCAAAAATTATAAATACTACCCACAACTATAAAATTATAACAAATTCACACCATAATATTAAAAAAAATATTTTGAGAAATTTAAATCTTTATTCATAAAATTTGGGTTCTCACAGAACTGATCCAAATATTCCTTGAATACTCGGTTCATCATATCCATGAAAGACGCTGTAATGCCCCGAAAAATCGAAGATTTTGTAATTACTTTTAATAATGAATAAAATAATATTATTTATTATTATTACGTATGGATAAGATGAATGTCGTTCTATAACCTAGAAACCCTGAAATGTCGTAGTATTTTAACTACGTGAGTGATTTAAGGTGTTTGAATTTCTAAGACGAAAATAAAAGTTTTCCGAGAAATTTTCCAAAAAACACTATTCATCAATTTCTGCTCTGGAATTATTTTTGAACTTCTGAGAAATATGTAACATTATAATATTAAAGTGAGATTGATTATGTAATAATAATCTAAGTAGGGAAAACGTAATATTTCGCATGTGAACTTAATTTGGAAACATTAGGTTTGTTAATAGTAAAGGAAGAAAAGTTGTGATTATATAATGTGTATGCATTGTATGAAGGTAATGAATGAAAGTATAATACGACGTATTGTACTATTATGTATGAAGAATGAGATAACGTATATTACGAATTAATATACGAGTTAGCATACTAGAATTATACGTGGTGTATATTTGTTAAGTTATGTAATTTAAGGTAATGGACTTGTAGGATTACTAGCTTATTGGTAGAAGTCCTATGGGAAGGGATATTCAAGCCCAAGTGCTTGTTAATCATTAGTCCAAACTATGTAGCACAAACCCATTAAGAAAGTAGCCAGATTAAATTAACCAAGCCCAATGAGAAGCCTTGATCCATGGGTCAAACCAAGTAGGAAGTGGGTAAGCTTGATGGGCAAGGATTATGTGTGATGATCAAGTAGTGTGGTGAGCAAGTGTTGTGCTAGCCAAGTTTACTTAGAGCCAAAGTTATGAATAGTAAGGAGGTGGAATTAATGAGATTAATTGAGGAGGTGGAATGAAGAGGTGGAATAAGGAGGTGGGATGTCTAGTTGACCATAATGCCCTAGCTTTAAGTTGCCTATAAATAGCAAGCTCTCCATCATTTGTTTGCTTGATAAAATTTTCTCTCAACTCCTCTCATATATAAGCTACTTATTTGGTAGAGCAGATAAGAACTTTTAAGTTAAAGTTAGATTTTCTAAGAAGAAGAAGTTAGACTTCAAAGGTAATGATCTTGTGTCCAATGTTCTTTCATCTCTATTATGATAGGATTGATAGGGAAGGGGGATGGTTTGATAATATCATGTAATTAGTTAATAAGGAATGAAATTAAGCCGAATAAGTTGAATAAGCAAATTGAACATTAATAAGTTGCTAGAACCATGAAGAACTTATCATAAGTTGCCATATGATGATTAGTATATTGATTATAGCTTGAAAACATTGATTAGTGGACTTAAGTTATTAATAAGTCATGAGCATGAAGATTTGTAGTTCATGAGTTGAATAAGTTAATTACTTATGAGAATGAGTCAAAACCTACTTTGTTATAAGTTGGTTTAATAAGTAACTTGTATTGATCACATGTTGGTTAAAATCCATTTAGAATCATTAAGAATAAAGCTTTACCGGAATTCATACGATTGGACGATTATCGTCGAATTCGTGAAATTCTCAGAATGGAAGTCGTATTTTTTGTTTGAAGTCAAAAACGTTAGTTTTCGATGGAGACAAGTCATATTTGGCATTATAGAGTTGCGGACTCGAAATTAACTGAATTCCGACTTATAACGAAGAAACGAGCGTTGAACGTTCACGAACGTTTATTGTTTTCGTTAAAAATGAACTCATAGGTGAAATTTGAGCAAATGAAGTCAAATAGATAAAATTCTTGCATGAACGTATAGATTATGAAATTTGTGAACTGTAGGCTTTTGAACGGACCAATTCAAACTTATAACGAAGAAGTTATGAGTCCCGGAGTTTCGCAAAATTTTCAAAATTGCACAAAGCGTTCGAGGCACAGAGTCTGGCATGGCGACCCCAAGCCTATAAGCCCGCTACCAATGATGCGGTCGCAACCATACACACTACTAACTTGCTTGCGCCAGTGGTGCGAGATCTGAGTGATTGTTGGCCCATGTTTCGATCACAAGAAAATGATAGAAAAGAAAGATTTCAAGTGTAAAAGGAAAAAAGAACTTGTTAGTAATGAATTAAGATGTAATCATAACATGGTTAAGACATTGTAAGGTACTTATAAGACACTAATGCATGTTGATTAAGAGTTAATAACCAATCAAATATGAGCAGAATGTGAATGATGTAATGAAAGCCAGAAACCATAATAACGAATCTAAGTCAGGATTTAGATTAAGGTGAAGGGTAAGATATAATAGTATACATACTTGATTATATAATACCTAATGTGGTACGTTATATGATTATGTATTATAGAAACGTAGAGACTTAAAGTGTACGTGTGTTAATCAGTAAGCAAACGATAAAGGCAAGTATTCTAACCCTTGTTCCAGTTCAGTCTGGACAAGCTGTGTAATTCATGTATTCTTTCGCATGAAGTTTTTAACGATGAAGTCTAAAGCCAATTCTTTCGGCTAGACTTATATTATGAATCTATCAAGTATGATTAATGATACCGAGTTATATTGGCATGGTTTTCAATCGAAGATCAAGTATGATAAAATGTTTTTGTCGTTTAATGACAGGCACGTGAGGTTGCCACAACTTAAACGTATACACATTTAATGAATGTAGTGTTGATCAACATAGAGTACTATGAGCTGATCACTCAGAAGTGCTCGTAAGCTATGCCGGACTTACAGACTTAGTGTCGGGTTGTCCTTTTCAAAAGAACTTATGAATGCTCATAGTCTTGAGCCATAATTGATATTCCACTGAGTATGGTTGTTGTAAAATGTTTTGAAGGGAAAGAAGTGCTATTTTGATTTATCGATAGTACTTCGTAACTATTGTTCAGTTATTGAAGATATATGAGTTCCATGTTTCAAGTATGTTGTTTATTAGAATTATAGTACTTGTTGAGCTAGTCATGCTCACTCTTGCTTGAACCATATAAACACAACCAAGATCGAGCGGACTAAAGGCTCGGGCAAAGATAAGGGCAAGGCGAAGATGAACCCTTAACTTAGTATGTAATAGAATAGTTCTATGTTTGTAATATATTTGATATTATGACAAGAACAAACGAATGGGTTACAAAGAACCTGGGAAATGTAATATTATTTTGGATATATAGAAGTTATATTAGTCCTCTTGAGACTTTTCATTAGAATGAATGGATGAATGGTAGTACCGTATAGCACCATCTGTCGGGTTGGAAGAGACCCAGATTTGGGGGCGTCACAGGTTGGTATCAAAGCATTAGGTTATAAAACTTAAGGGGGAAAATTAAAAACCTTAAGTCATAACCTTAAGAAGAGTCAAAGAAATACAAGAAGAAAATAACCTTATAAAAATGCATTATGATTATGATATGTGTTTTTATTATTCTACTGACGTGTACTAATCAACTTAATTGTTTTGTGTAGATGTCAGGAGTAAACAGAATGTTTGTAGATGGTCAAGCCATTAGTGAAGAGTCGGTGAACCAAGTAGAGGTTATACCGAACCCTATAGCAGCAGAGCCAGATGTAGTGATTATTAAGTCTGAAGACTCAGAGGAAGCTGACTACATGTCAGTGTTTGATGGGATGATAGAGGAGGAAGTAGAGACAGTTTCCTTTAACCCAGTGGCTATAGCAGCCGAGATAGCTCCTGGGGGGTCGATGATGTCTCTGAAGGCAGAGCTCCAAACTGTTAGAGAGGACAAGACTGATATCGAGTCCATGTGGGAGCAAGAACACGACGAGAGGATTTTGGCTTAAGGACAAAGTCCATGATTTAAAGCACGAGGTCTTTGAGCTCAAGGAGGAGCTAAAGACTAAGGTGCAGAAGATAGGGAGAATGTCCTATATCTATAGGAGTTCTCATACAGATTTTCAGCATCAGGTAGCTGGATATCCTGTGGAGGTGGGGCAAACACGTCATACTATTAGCCGTGATATCATTGTCGGTCTTGCCAAGGCAGATTTTGAGAATGTCTTGAGACAGATGTAGACTAGTAGTAGTTAAAGTAGTATGAAATATTATGTAAGTAGTAGTGACGTAAAGCCTTTTTGTATAGTAGAGGGTAGTCTTTTGTAAATCCCAATTTTTGGAAAGCGATAGCGGGAAAGTAATGTAATCAGCTTAGGCTGTGTATGTAACCGATGTAGTATTATACTACGAGAATGAATATAAAGATCTTTTTATGGAAAGCAATGTGTTATGGATGTTGACGTTATTGTTTAATATTAATGATAACTAATAAAGTAAGAAATAATATCGAAATATATTTATTGTATCAGCAAAATGCAGCCGAGAAGAGTGCAACGTAAATCAATTGGAGGGAGGTCCGGTTAACCCGATGCAGGAGTTTGTTAACTTAATAACAGATGCCTTTAATAGAACAGGGGCTAATATCCCAATAAATCCGGGAGTAGCGCGAGCTACGACCTTTAAGGATTTCAAGAGTGTGGGTCCGCCGGAGTTCAAAGGAACTATAGACCCTATCAAAGCCCAAACGTGGGTTAAGGAAATAGAGAAGGCATTTGTAATAGCAAATGTCGATGAGGCCCAAAAGGTTGCCTTTGCGACCTATATGATAAAGGGAGAGGCCAACTTCTGGTGGGAAGCTAATCAGGCTAGGGTTGGGATAGCGAATTTGACGTGGGATAGGTTCAAGGAGATATTCTTCGAGAACTACTTTCCCACGAGCATGCAGGGAAGGATGGAAATGTGGTTTCTGGAGTTAAATCAAGGGGACATGACAGTTCCCCAATACGCTGCCAAGTTCAATGACCTGGCGAGAATCGCTCCACACCAAGTGGATACCGAGGTGAGGAAGGCGCGACAGTTCGAGCATGGCTTGAAACCCTGGCTCTATAACCGTATATTAGTGTTCCAAAGTACTTCTTTTGGAACTGTTTTAGAGAAGGCAATAATTGCCAAAGGTGGTAGTGAGGCATTGAGCCAAATCCACAAAGAAAAGAAGAATAAGGGAAAGGTTGATGGGAGAGTCAAGATCGAGGGAGCCAGTGGAAGTGGAGAGAGTCAGAAGAGGAAGGTATTTAGCTCTGGGAATATCGGAGTGAAGCAAGGAGACCCAAAGAGAAGAATGGAGGCCTGCAAGACTTGTGGAAAGACTCGCTTAGGAGTGCATCTCAAGGGAAGGCCGCTCGATTCTGATGCGGTCAAGAGGGCACATTACTTAATTATGCGAGTCCGAAGAAGAATCACGGATGCTTTGTGTGTGGATCAACTTACCACATGGAAAAGAACTACCCAAAGAAGGGGACGGACAGGAACCGAGGCACTAATAGCGGTAAGTTAGCTATTAGGGGTCCAGCACAGCCGGGTAGACCGATGGGCCGTACCTTTAACATGACAGTCCAAGATGCGGTTGCATCAGGGGACGTCGTCACAGGTATTATTCCGATCATCGATATCAATGCGTACGTGTTGTTTTATTTGGGTGCTACTTGTTCGTTTATAGCATGCGATTTTGCTAGACGATTAGGATTACTTCTCGAAAAGTTGCATATACCTTTAAATATTAAGGTAGCGAACGAAGAAATAATTCCTGTTAAAGATGTTCATAGGAGTTGTTGTGTAGATATACGGGGTTGTAAATTATCGGTAGATTTGTTACCGATAAAGTTAGGAGAATTCGATGTAATTCTCGGAATGGATTGGTTAGTTAACCATGGGGAAATTATAGATTGTCAAAAGAAATGTGTGAACGTTAAGATGTTAGAACAACCTCGGGTAGTATTTTACGGGAATAGATCGCCGGGACGTTCGTGTTGTCTAACCATGACACAAACTAAGAAATTACTGAGGAAGGGATGCGTATGTTACCTGTGCCATGTTGTTGATACCTAGAGAGTGGTAGCAACCATGGAACAAATACGTATAGTGAAAGAATTCGCCGATGTATTTCTGAGTGAATTGTCGGGTCTTCCATCGGATAGGGAGATAGAGTTTCTGATAGACATTGTGCCAGGAGTGACACCAGTTTCCAGGGCACCGTATCGTATAGCGCCAGTGGAAATGAAGGAGTTGATGGTGCAGTTGCAAGAACTGTTGGATCGGAAGTACATTCAGCCAAGTGTTTCGCCATGGGGAGCACGGGTACTATTTGTCAAGAAGAAGGATGGATCGTTAAGACTATGTATCAACTATCGAGAGTTGAACAAGTTAACAATAAAGAATAAATACCCATTGCTCAGGATCGATGATCTCTTTGATCAGTTGAAAGGGGCTAAGTATTTTTCTAAAATAGATTTAAGAACGGGGTATCATCAGTTGAAGGTTAGGAATGAGGATGTGCCAAAGACAGCATTTAGGACTCGTTATGGTCATTACGAGTTCCTGGTGATGTCGTTTGGGTTGACAAATGCACCAGCTGCATTCATGGATATGATGAACAGAGTGTTCAAACAATATTTGGACAAGTTCATCATGGTGTTTATCGGTGATATTCTAGTCTACTCTAAGACGCCAGAAGATCATGCTAAACACCTAAGATTAGTGTTGGAGACATTAAGGAAGGAGAAATTGTATGTGAAATTCACGAAATGTGAATTTTGGCTAGAGAAGGTGCAGTTTTTAGGTCATGTCATTGACCATGAGGGGATTTCAGTAGATCCAGCAAAGGTGGAAGTCGTGATGAATTGGGAACAACTGAAAACGCCGACCGAGGTGCGGAGTTTCCTAGGATTAGCGGGTTACTATCGAAGATTTATCCAGGATTTTTCGAAGATAGCTACTCCGTTGACTAACTTGACAAGGAAGACGGTGAAGTACGCATAGACGGAGAAATGTGTGGACAGTTTTCAAGAATTGAAGAAGAGATTGAGTGAAGCGCCTGTTTTGTCATTACCCGATGACACAGGAAATTTTGTAGTTTATAGCGATGCTTCGCATAGAGGACTTGGTTGCGTGCTCATGCAGCATGGTAAGGTCATTGCGTATGCATCTAGGCAGTTGAAGGATTATGAGAAGGTTTACCCTACTCATGATCTAGAACTGGTCACCGTAGTTTTTGCTCTAAAGATATGGAGACATTATCTTTATGGAGAAAAATGTGAGATATACACGGACCACAAAAGTCTAAAATATATCTTCACACAGAAGGAGTTGAATATGAGGCAAAGGAGATGGTTGGAGTTGATAAAGGATTATGACTGTGAAATCCTGTATCACCTTGGAAAAGCCAATGTAGTTGCCGACGCCTTAAGTAGGAAGGGTCGGGAAAAGTTGTCTTTGTTAACAGCTCAAACTGAGTTAATAACAGAGATGGCTAGGATGGAGTAGGAAGTGAAGCTGCCAAGTGAAGCGGGACATATACTTTTTGCGACAGAGGTGCAGTCTACCATCGTAGAGAGAATCAAGGAGGTGCAGCTCAGAATGGATGAGTGTAACCGGATGAGGGAGCGGTTAACCAATGAAAAAGATACTAAGTACAGTCTTGATAACGAGGGATTATTGAGATTTGAAGGAAGAATTTGGGTTCCGAATGAGACAGAATTAAGGGAGCAGGTTCTACAAGAGGCTCATAGTTTAAGGTTTTTGATTCATCCTGGTAGCACTAAGATGTATCAAGATCTTCAACAGAGTTTCTGGTGGCCGAACATGAAGAGAGAGATCGTCGAATATGTGAGTAGGTGCTTGACTTGTCAGAGAGTTAAGGCCGAACATCAACGACCTAGTGGCTTGCTACAGTCATTAGAAATTCTGGAGTGAAAATGGGAGAATATCACGATGGATTTTGTGGTGGGACTTCCAACTACTCAGAATGGGTATGATGCGATCTGGGTAATAGTAGACCGATTGACAAAGTCGGCTAACTTTTTACTAATTAGGGTAAAGTATAACTTAGACCAATTAGCTAGACTTTATATTAAGGAAATAATTTCTAGACATGGAGTACCAGTATCGATTGTATTAGATCATGACCCACGATTCACGTAGAACTTTTGGAGGAGTCTACAAGAGTAGTTGGGAACGCAGGTGAAGCTGAGTACGACATATCATCCACAGACGGATGGACAAAGCGAGAGGACAATTCAGACGTTAGAAGATATGCTAAGATCTTGCGTCATGGATTTCAAGGGTAGTTGGGATGATCATCCACCATTAGTAGAGTTTGCGTATAACAATAGTTATCATGCAAGCATAGGTATGCCGCCTTACGAAGCTTTGTATGGGAGGAAGTGCAGAACGTTACTGTATTGGGATGAGGTAGGAGAACGCCGGATGTTGGGACCAAAGGGGAAGATTCCCATGGAGAAGATTGAAAAATTCCTCCGCACTATGGGTCATAATGAAGCCAAGGTGGTTCTAAGCTTAAGAGAAGCTCCACATCAGATATCAATACTGGACTTGGTTTTCTCTTCCGAGGATCACCGGAAGGTCTTATTGAAGGTTTTGGAAGAAGCCTACTTGCCAAAATCAGTGGATATAGAAAACTTTCAACATCTGGTTGAGCATTTTCAACAACAATGTGATATCCTTCACTGATGACGACATACCACCCGAAGGGACCGGTCATTGCAAGTCATTGCACATTGTAGTTTTATCTTCCGGGTATATGCTAGCTAGAGTTTTGATAGATGGATGCTCCTTTCTAAATATCTGTCCTTATGCCACCTTGGTAAAGATGAATGTCAATCTCAAGCGGATCCAAAGCAGCCATACGGTTATGAAAGCTTTTTATGGCTCCTGACGAAACTCCGTCGGAAAGATTGAGCTACCAATTGAGATTAGTCCAAATACATTCAATGTATCCTTCCACATACTCAGGATAGATTCAGGATATAACCTGCTATTGGGGAGACCTTGGATACACATGGCTGGAGCCGTTCCCTCCACATTACATCAACAACTCAAATACATTGTCAATAATAGTCTAGTCACTATCAACGCTGAGCCGAAATGTCCTGAATAAGGAACTCCTCTACCAATCAATAGCTTCAATTCAGAAGTTGAGCTGGCCAGTTTTCATGCTCTGGAAGTAAGTAACATGCAATACCATTCTATTGGAGAGCCATTTCCTGTACCCAAGATTTCTGCCGAAGTTATGTCGGCCACTCAAGAAATGATGTCATTGGGTTATCAGTCTGGACAAGGGCTTGGTTAAGGTTAGCAGGGGGTATTAAGCACCCTATTCAAATGTCCAGTCAAATTGGAATAGCCAGACTAGGCAATTCTGCCAGTTCCAGTCACAGGAATCCTCATAAGCATAGGCAGGTTCCTCAAGCTTCTGCCTCACGGCGATTTTCTCAACCTTTACCTCATGAATTGATACAATCTCCAGTAAAGCTACCAGCCCATGTTGTGGCCATGCTGTTTCCTAAACTAGTGTCAATCAAAGCAAAAGAGGTGCTGATTCCTGATCCCGAAGTGGAAGAAAAGGAACGGAAACATAAACATGACATCACCTTAATGATGTCAGGCATACGCGTCATTGTTCATGATGAACATACAAATAGATATATCCCAGACGATGATTGCCCAAATGTCATGGTTATCATTTGGGAGAAGGAAGACAATGACGATCCTTTCGTCACTGCAGTCCATAAGGACTTTGTCCTCGATAATTGGAGCAGCACTCCATGCATTGGTTGACGAGGGTAAAATGGGCTGAAAATCCCTTTGCCCTGTAGATAACTTTAATTGCTTACTTTTCTTTACAGTATAAGCAGTTATTTTATCAAGTACATGCTAACACTTTTGTATGATCAAACAGTTGCATATATTAAGTGAAATCATACTTTGTTTCAAGACTCTGAATTTATATGTGCCTGTACTTGCTGATGAAGTGCCTTTTCTCCACAAGGGTTGTAACTTTGATGCAAAGTTGGACTCAGACTTGATGGAAATGCAAGAGGACATTGAGACACCTCAAGAGAATAAGGAATGGGTCACAGAGAAACCTAAACCCAACCTTGACCAAACCACTCCTTTCAATCTTGGAACCTTAGAAAACCCTAAGCTAATCCAGTTTGGTTCAGACCTCACCCCAAACTAGCGGAATGACATAGATTTGAACAAAGATTGCCTTAAAGATAGCTTTCACGTGCCCTTTATCCACATTCTCATTGACAATACTGCTCAATATGGTATGTACTCCTCTGTTGATTGCTTTGCGGGGTACCATCAAATTATGGTCACTGAGGAGGACTGTGAGAAAACTGCTTTCATCACGCCTTGGGGAACCTTTTGCTACAGACGGTTGTCATTCGGCCTTATCAATGCCGGGGCAACCTATCAGCGAGCTATGATGGCTCTTTTCCACGATTTAATGCATAAGGAGATAGAGATCTACGTGGATGACATCATTGTCAAGTCCCGAAAGGAGGAATACCACTTAGACTATCTCAGAAAGCTTTTCAATAGGTTGCGTAAGTATAACTTGAAGTTGAATCCAGCCAAGTGCGCCTTTGGTGTCAAGTCAGGCAAGTTGTTAGGTTTCTTAGTTAGCCATAAAGGGATTGAACTGGATCCTACCAAAATCCAGTCCATTAAGGAAATGCTCATTCCTAAGAAAGAGAAGGAAATATGGGGGTTTTGGGGAAGAATCATCTTCATTTCTCAACTCACAGCAACCTGTGAGCCTATCTTCAGGCTATTAAGGAAGAACTCCTCCATGAAATGGAACGATGAGTGTCAGAAAGCCTTCCTTACCATTAAAGAACAGCTGGTTAACGCTCCTATTTTGGTTCCACCCAGGGATGATGTGCCCTTATTCATGTACCTGTCCATAAATGACAATGTAATGGGCTGTATGCTGGGGAAAAAAGACGATAGAGGCCAAGAATGAGCTATCTATTACCTCAACAAAAGATTTAGCATCAGTGAACACAAGTACACTCTAATTGAGAAGACTTGTTGTGCTTTAGCATGGGCTTCCATGAGGTTACAGCATTACCTCCATGGTCACACGACCCATCTCATATCCCGCGTGGATCCTCACAAGTACGTGTTCAGTAAGCCCATACTTAATTATCGACTGTCCAGATGGCAGTTGATCCTACAACAATTTGACATCGTCTATATAATGCAAAAGTCTATCAAAGGTCAAGGAATTGCGGATCAACTGGCCGCCGCACCTGCAGGGGACTACAAACCCTTGGAAACATACTTCCCCGATGAAGGGTAATGACGATTCAAAGAACAACATCGATGACGATACCGCCATACATACGTGGAAAATGTATTTTGATGGAGTCATAACACGAAGGGTTACGGAGCTGGAGCGATTTCTAGTATGCGCATGCAGGGGAGCGATATCCGTTGCCGTCAAATTGTAGTTTGTCAGCACCAACAACACAACTGAGTATGAAGGCTGTATCATGGGGCTAAAACTTGTCCGTTCAATGGGCATCAGGCGGTTAGCTGTCTTTGGGGATTCAGAGTTGGTAATCAAACAATCCACAGGAATCTATCAAACTAAAGAATTACATTTGCTGCCTTACCATCAGCAAGTTTTACAGATGGCTTTAGAGTTTGAAGAAATCTCCTTTCTACATATTCCTTGTAATAGGAATGAGTTTGCGGATGCATTAGCAACGTTGGCCTCCTTGATTCACATACCTGACAAGGAAAACATGCCAATCATCACGTTTGCCCTGCAAAAGGCCCCAGCTTATGGGAACTATGCTGGAGAAGTATCGGATGAGATACCTCCCATCCACAACCCTTGGTATCAACACATCAAGGAGTATCTACGAGATGGATCTACATCCGCTGAGGTGAGCCTAACTGAGAAGAGGCGGATTCATTGACTTGCTATGAAATTCTACCTGAGCGGAGATGCACTCTACAAAAGAGATGCAGGATTAGGTCTCCTTAGATGTATGGATAAAGACCAAGCTCAGAGGCTCATGGATGAGATCCATGGTGGAGTATGTGGCCCACACATGACCGGACCCTTACTTGTGAAGAAGATCCTCAGAACAGGGCATTATTGGCTTACACTCAAAGATGACTGTGATGATCACGTCAAGAGGTGCTATCAATGCCAAATTCATGGGAATGCCATCCACGCCCCTCCAAGGGAACTCCACAATATGAGTTCACCATGGCCCTTCTCAATGTGGGGAATGGACGTGATCGGGCCCATCGAGCCCAAAGCCAGTAAGGGACATTGATTTATCTTCACCATGATCTACTACTTCACCAAATGGGTAGAAGCAGCCTCCTTCCCCAGAGTTACTAAAGAAGTCATCATTTCTTTCATCGAAACAATGTAAATGCATCGATCGGACAACCAGAGGTTATTGTGTCAGACAATTCTAGGAACCTCAACAACAAAATGATGGAGGAGTTATGCAACAAATTCCACATCAAACACCTTAGCTCCATCATCTACCGTCCAAAGATGAATGGTGTTGTTGAAGCGGCTAATAAAAATATCAAAAAGATCATGTAGAAAATGTCCGCCAATCACAAAGGATGGCCTGAACTCTTGCCTCTGACTTTATTAGCTTACAAAATTTCAATGCGTACTTCCACTGGGGCAACCCCCTACTTATTAGCCTATGGGATGGAAGCAGTGCTCCCCATAGAGGTGGAAATGGAATCCCTTAGAGTTTTGATGGATGCTCAGTTGGATGAAGACCAGTGGGTACTAGACAGGTATCACAAATTGTCTTTGATAGATGAAAGGCAAACCGCGACTATCTTTCATGGTCAGTTATATCAGCAAAGGATCACACAATCCTAACACAGAAAAGTCTGGCTATGGCAGTTCAAACAACATGACTTGGTTTTGAAGAAGATCATTCACAACCAAGATCAATTTAAGGGAAAATTCGCTCCTAACTGGGAAGGCCCATTTATTGTCAAGGAGGTATTGGCAGGAGGTGCTCTTAGGCTACATGAAATGGATGGCGATGAATTTCCATAGCTTATCAACTTGGACATCGTGAAATGGTACTATGTCTAAAGTTTCCATCAAAACAAACATCCTGGTATTGATCATTAAATCACCAGTCATTCCGATTTCTAACCCTTCTTTACATACTCTTCTGCCCCTCAGGGTAATATACACTTCAAACTAGCAGCCTGGTTTCACCTCATTTCAAATGTTTCACACAATTTTGGTTATCCTGAAGATGGGATTAAACCTTTCAAACCTACAGTTTATCTTGAAGACGGGATTAAACTTTTCTACGCTTGTAGTTTATCCTGAAGACGGGATTCAACTTTTCTACGCTTGCAGTTTATCCTGAAGACGGGATTAAACTTTTCTACGCTTGCAGTTTGTCCTGAAGACGGGATCAAAATTTTTCCACACATGCAGTTTGTCCCCATCATGGGATCAAACTTTCTTCTCCATGATATAGCTTTGCATAGGATTCACACTTCTCTTTGGTTGCAATTCGTACCGAGGGGCGAACTACGTCAACCTGATCTCCCTGATACCCGGGAGTACGTAGGCAACCATATTCTATATGGCCCAATCGCAATAAACGCAATAAACAAAAAAACAACAAAAACATTTCTGCCCTTTCTCTACAAAAACAAAAAAACAACAAAAACATTTCTACACCATTCTTCATCAATAAAGCTATACATCCATCTGCCTTTCTCATACATCGTTGAACCTCTTACACTAGGTTCGAACTATGCAGACTTGATCTCCTCTTCAATAGGAGTACGTGGCAGCCATTTATGGTTCAGTCTAACCCCTACCGGAACAAAAATACTTGTCACACGGTACTGGGATCACCCTTCAATCTACCATATTTCATCGGTTTCAAACCAAAGGGATGGAATTACCCAACCTCTTCTCACAAATAGAAGATTCGGTGACCATCTAAGTTGCGGTTGTGCCTCAAAGAGTAACACCAATCCATAAGAGATGTAATTAACTAGGCTTCTCACAAATAGAAGTACTGGTTACCATCTGTGGTGCGGTCAATCTCAGAGAGGAAAAACCATCTTCCTCTCCACATTTCCATACAGAAACCAGTCCCAAGACACCAAAAGATGGTAGGGATATATACCGATCAATGATCCGATCTAAGAGATCCTGCGATGTCTCAATGTCCACATATCAAGGATAAGTTCATAATGCATCAAGATCAAGGCCCTAAAGAAACATACAAATATCAAGCAAGTATCAAGGCACAACTGAAAGGGAAGTGAATCAAAATATATTTCCCTGCCATATATAATACTATTTGATATATACATATGTGTTGTACATGACAAAATGGCTAAGCTAGTCTGTGCAGGAAAATACAAAGCTATCTACAGATCTGTGTGTATGCGAACTATCAGATCTAACATGGCATCCCTCTCTAAGGATGAAGGTAAAGCTGCAAGCTCCTGCCCAATGGTATCTACATGAGCTAACAGATCAGAGGCTAATTGCATGGTAGCATAATGCTCATCAATGTAGGCACTCATATCGGCAACAGTGACAGCCATCTGGGATCTCACTGAAGTACTATCTGTAATGGCCACATCCCTAGCAGATAGGGCGACATCCCGCTCCATAATCAATGCATACCTAGCGGATCTAGCCTCATCCCTCTCTAACAGAGCGACGTCTCTCCTATCAAGAGCTATCAACATCGCAACCCTAGCCTGATCTCTATCATAGGGCATCAGATGTAGGCTCTGCTCCAAATGATGTGCTGAATACTGAGTAACAGTGGCACTCGGGGTGGGAGAATCCATCATAAACGCTGGAAGCCTAGCAGTTAAATCCTCCTCGATGGGAATGTCAGTCTCCTCTATAGGCTCCTCGTTGTCGGAATCAATATCCTGCACTGTGGATACTACCATAGTCGATGTAGTCTCTGTGTCCATCTATGCTGAATAATCTGCAGAATAACCCGAATAACTGACAGAAAACTTAACCAGCTCTCGCTGATCCCAACAAGTATACAACCTGGATCTGTCCTCTGCTGATAAACAGTGTGAAGCAAAGCGATGTCTCACTGCCCCCTGAAATGGATGGAAATCCTAAAACTGGTTAAACTGACACATCACATCCAGTGGGTGGTAGGTGATCATCCCTCTCAAACCAGCTAGAGGTAGATATTCCATGCCCAGAGCATGAGTGATAAAGCTGTAGGGTGAACTAAGCCCTGTATACGGCAATATAGCAAATGGATCTCCAATCCCTGCCAGAAAAGCTGACTAAAATGCAGCATCTGTGCACTCCATAGGCTGAAAGGAGTATGACATGGCTATATCATGGGTGAAACAATATCCATGTCGTCTGAATGTGCCCATCGGTCTCAAGTGTGACATAAACCACACTTACAAATGGCCAGAAATTTGTTGTGAACAATCCTGCCGAATAAGTGCAGCAATATGTGGCCGACCTCAGAGTATCTGCCATAATTATCGGTATTATGGTATGACCCTCCCTGAGAGCTCTTACTGCCATAATAACATCGATATCTAACTCGTCCATGTATCGTGGCATGTAAACATACAACAGTATGCACAATAGCAATACATCCACTTCGGCTGAATGCCAATGATCCTCCGGTGTGGTGAAATCCTCGGAATGCCGTGCATAACTATCCTTAGAGCCAAATCTGTCGAACAGAAAATGCTAGGATATCACGTGGCCGGATGTAATCTCGTCCTGTACCACTCTACGCCTCAATTCGGTGAGGGTTATGAACTCTCTACTCATGTCTCTGATCGTCACATACATGCAAGGTCTGTCCAGCGAAAGCATAGTTAATCGTGCATACTCGTCCAAAGTAGGAGTTAACCCCCGGGTCCCAAATTGGAAAACCTGCCTCTCCGATACCCAGTGCTCTAGCATACCCTCTATGAATCCTGTAGGAACCTGAAATGTTAACAAGGTCATAGTATGCTGCAACAAATCATCTACAGTCACCATGCTTGATGGTGACATACTATCATACCATGAGCGCATACCAGATGCCACCAAAAATGGTGGGGTATGATCAATACTGACTAAGCTGTCAAGAAGACATCATGCAGTAGTGTCGTAAGACCATCCAGGGGTCAATGCTGAATATCTCTGGACATACATACATGTGCATAACATAATAACATGCATGATACAATAGATGGCAATATGATATAGGGAATGAAAAACTGTACATACATTCCTAAGTATATCATCATCTAAATACAGCTAAATACAGGGAAATGGGGCAAAGCTACCCAACATCTAACAGAGGCCTATCAAAAGATATAGCGAGAATGGGGCAAAGCTACCCAATGTCTAACAGAGGCCTATCAAAAGAGATAACGAGAAATATACATCAGAAAAAGTTAATGGTGTCGATGTCTACATCATCGATCCTGTCCACCTGATGTAACTCCTCCTGAGTCACTGGATCTCTATCTACAGGGATATCAGTCCTATACAAGGGAGAATCTACACCGACAAAGCCATATGGGTCACCTGAGGGGCCAGCGTCAGAGCTGTAAGGATCAAAAGTGTCTGCCTTTGAAGGATCTCTACCCAAATGCCGAATGAAGAAATGTGCCCGGACTAACTATCGGGTCAAACTGTCAATCTGTGTCATATGAGTTGGATCTCTGACACAGGCTAGCCAATCCATCATCATCATGGATCCTGGAAACATATCCCCCATAAACTGTGTGGCGCGGGTCTGAGCTCCAATGGTATGAGGGAACCACCAATGCTAGAACATCTCCTGAGTGTAGGGACCCTCTGACAATGTGAAACCGTCAATCCCCAATAATGGGATGTCAATGATGGGTGACTACGAAACAGGCCAATAATGCTTGGCAGGAGGTAAGATCGACATGCGAATCTCTCCTGTAGTGCTCCTGATAGCACGCTCTCCTAAATAGAGCTCCCATCCTCCATCTATGAAGAGAGGAATCCTATGGGTGGACATAACGTGCTCGACCCCAGTCGGGTACCCATCCTCAAATCTAACACTCAAGTGCTCCCTAGAATAGGGAACCCATGTGATGACATCTGATGTTAATAACTCCAGCTGTAGGCGACAATTAGTGAAACCCTCAGCAACAGGGACCTCCACCAGTATGGAATGATGCCATCTCCATCCTCGTGGATAGGTGTCTAAACCTAGCACGCTCACAGACACAAACCATGGAAGCCTCTCATAGGCCCAAATCGCCAACACAAAGGCAACATCTGCATGTCGATCCAACACTCTTAACCTGTACATGGGAAAAGATAAGAGAAACACTCACCAGCAGAAATGGGTAGAATCCTAACCAAGCCTCGGTCAAGGCCTGCGATCGCATGCACATTCCCTTGAGGAAGTAGGCGAAGGTATAGGAACCCCAATCATACTCTCCTATATGGTCCACGTGTCGAGTGGCGCTGATCAAAGCGAAGGACACCGTAGAGAGAATTGTCTTCTATGGGCGGCCCTAATGATCATCGAGAACAATCAGAAGAATGTGATCCCGACTCTCACATCATCAAATCACGGGCTCGGTCCAATGCGGCTTTCATTCATAGCATCTACGCCAAAGGACTGTCTGAGCAGCCCCGCCTTGAGCGCCTCAAGTCGAAACTCCCAACAAGGATCGGCGACGATGAGGGTAATATCCACCGTGCAAGGCACTAGATCCTTCCAAACTCCATATCATGATAAACCGCGATCCATCGACGTCATCATCACCTCACCGTCCGGCAAAGTAGTAGAGTGACTAAGTGCGGTGAAACCGGTAAATTCGAGACAATGCCCTGAGGTAACCCCAGGGACAACAACGGAGAAGAATGGAAAAGAACATCCCGAATCCCCATCCATATACAATTGCTCTATAGTCATCATGCAAAGCATGATATATAGAGTGGATGCTGAACCAATTCCCTCGAGGCTGTGTAAAGCCGGGAACCTACATCAAATGCAGATCAACATCAGAACCCTTTGCTCCTCATCAATAGGAAATAAGGAAGATTAAAGATCTAACTTTATACCTCGTTTTGCGTGCGGTGTGTAGATCGAAGGATGCCTACTCAAGTCACCCGAAGATCCGGGTTCGCCACTTGAATACAGAAAATCCCTACGAGGGAACACGTGCGGCGTGAAGCGGAACCTCAATCGGTACATCCTCCTCCTGCGTCCTCGACATCCGGCACTTCAACCGGATGGGGCGTATCATCCGACTCCACCAAACGACGAGGTCATCAATAACGAGCAGGGTCGAGGCACTTCAAAAGCCCTCCTCCGTACACCAGAAGTGGTTCTGCGAGAACTACTCAGCTAATCCGGATCCATAATATCTAGACAAAAAGTCTCCAAATCACCTCAGACAGGGTGTGGTAAATTCTTACCTGGAGCTTTTCAAAATGCATTACAGGCATGCATGCATTATTTTAACATACATCTACAGTAGAGTTAAAAATGCATGACTATCCAATGCCTACATTTTAAAAATTTTTGCCATAGCCCCCTTTGTAAATGGGACTATCCACATGCACATAGGCATGACTAGATGGCCATTCAGTAGCACACATATCCACATTCATATACATCCTACATGCATCACAATAAAAAAATCCGTAAGTGTAGTCTAATTACCAGGATTATTTTGCTTTTCTACCTTTACTCATTTGTCCTCAGATAGGATAAGAAATGACAGTAAAAGGTACCAATTTGACTGTTTTAAAAGTCAAAATTTTTACATCATTATGTTCAACATGGTTTAATACTAGCATTTGCTCTGTTGAATATTTTTTATCAAGTCATATCAGAATGCATATTCACTACTATGTGTCTAAATGCATTTCATGTGATAAGTCATTTTCTAACGGATAGAAACTGGAAAAGAATACATGCATATGTTACCAGGACAATGTAGAACACTTGTACAGTGGTAGAATATGCAGAAATTTGCCCGAACTCAGCAGGTTTGAAGAGAAGCTCTCAGATTTCCTTCGTCGTGTAGCTTGAAAATGACTTATGAAGGCAACCCGCATGGAATACATACCCACGGTTGGCCGCAGGTCCACCTGCGGCTGCTACACGTGTACTTGTGGCACCCTTGTATGGGTCCCACACCTCCAGCTCACTTCAGTTAGAGTTGCAAAGGAGGTCTCACAAGCTGAAAAGTCCAAATCAGGAATAAAAATGCTACGCGATTGAGTGGAATAGCCTGAAATCCTGGTTTTTTGCGGGTCAGAATTAGACTCCCGTCTGTCATTGGTATTCTCATGAATGCAGGGTATACTATACTGATGAGCTCAGTTTTCACAAATCATGCTCAGCAATACCTCACAAAGGTCCGATGCCGTCATTGCAGGGTCACAACCCTAAACCTTCCCCAACGGGGGTTACAACGCCGAAGTAATGAATTAATGAAGTTTCAAGCATTCACGTATCCCCGGCGGGGGTTAAAGTGCATTCTCAACCATTGATATACACATCAATGAAGGTCAAGCAACCTTAACAACATATCAGCCGATGGCAAGTAAACCCATCGAAGTAACCTTCCCTAGTAAAGGTTACAACGCGATACAACCGCTGATACACACATCAATGAAGATCAAACAACCTTGACAATGCACCCAAAGAAGGATCTATCCGAACAACACATCACATCGGAGGTCAGTGTTTCCCTAATAATACAGATCATTGGCGATGAACTCAAGCGGATGATGGGATATGTTATACACATCCTCAAACAGACAAAGCTTTATCCCCACAGATCTCTTATACACAACAGGCACCTCTATGGAATAGAAGTTTGTGTCTAGGATTCAAGACTTTGGTGATAGCCCCAACGTCGACATCTTTGGAGACTTGGATCGCATGTCCAAGCCATTGCTGATTGTCCTCCTGAAATAATTAGCAGGGAATCGACAACCATTTTCATCATGCATCATACATTTGCATCATGTTGATGCACATAGCATCATGTTTATCTTTTTGCATTTCAAGTGTCTAGGATTCTTTATCCTATCCATGCCTTGCATTGCATGAATATGATAGAGGGGCATCTATAAACACTCAAAATTTTACACACCTTACACTTAACATTGCGGGAGGCGCGATTAAATCTTCGAGAGATAACCAGGAAGACAACTCACATCCATTCCGGATACTACCGGAAGTTCAGTCTTAAACCCCGGAACACACATGGAATCTCATTTTTGAACCCGGAACACACACCGGAAGGATCATTTCCAACCTCTAAGATAACCCCGAGTTTCGTCCTTGGCGATAACCCCAAGGAATGTTGTTGCAGTTCCGGCGATAACTCTGGAAATGCTTATGTCAAATGTATGCTATCAGCTTCAATCTCAGACCTCCTGCCGAGGCACTAATACCTCAAACTCAAAGCTAACACCGGGCAGACAGGCACACCCACAGATGACATTACGGCATTCAAACAAGCCGTCCAATCTCAGATGTAACCATGAGCAACATCTGTTATCATCTCAAACCGGCGATAACCCTGGTGAGGAGTCAAACGTCATCTTGGCACCTCAACACCTGCATGTCGTCTCAACAGTTCATACATACATACATACAATAATGTCCTACAAGAACCAAGGAGTTACAATCCCGAGTGACTATTATGCCTGGAAGCACATCGGATAGAGTTTGAAGCTTGAAGACCATGGGCATGGTCCCCTCTTCCTGACTTCTTACAACCTCTAATCCCATGTCATTGCATAACTCTCGACACAAGTGGTCCAAAGAAGGTCGTATATACCTCGTTCAGATGCTTGGATTGAAGTTCTGCAAGTTCAAGCGGACATTACAGTGCACGAGTGCACGTACTTTGAGATGACGAGACCCAAGGAGCCCGGGGCACCCCAGGTAGCCGTAGGTGCATCTGCGGCTGCCGCAGGTATACCTGCGGCAGCCACCAGCTCTATAAATATAGAGCTTGGTGTGGTCAATAAAAAAAGGGAGAGAGGAGAGGAAGCCCTGTCCAATTTGCTCTATACACACCCCATATTGAGTGTTTCCTCATTTTAAACATCTGTTAGCTCACATATAGCTATATTTTTATCCGGCGGGAGCTGAGTGTTTATCTATATAGAGTCATAGAAACCTACATTGGCAGCCCACTGTAAGCCTTCTCATACTCTATAAAGCCTTTCCTTTCATATTTTCACACACTGTTTTATACATTGAGAGTCGTGTGCATTTGCCCGGACTTCGGTCCATGGTTTTCATTTCTGTCTGTATATATAGACTTATATATATGTATATATTTATATATGGACTAACATTATCGAGTTATGCCTCGATTGAGCCTAGACTTATGTCTGGAGCATTTATTTGCTTTTATATATATATATATATAAACACTCAGCTCTCGCTCTTCATATTATTCCACCAAAATGTATGTCGAAGATCACGATACATTTTGGTACTTCCAGGATAGATTGCAAATGGTGTATTGTGTGCCTCCATCATGATCTTGTACTTTAAATCAGAGTCGTTAGGAACACAAAGTCTGGAGTTGACTCGAAGTATTCCTTCTTCATCGATTCTTGCTTCTGTGATAACACCTTCTTGTACTTTCTTCTTTACACGCATCAGCTCCGGGTCTGTGGCTTGAGCAACTTTAACTTTATTGATTAATGTTGGTTCTATGCATATACTTGACATCTTCGCATGGGTCCCCAGAGTCTTGAATTCCATCTTCATCTTTTGTAAATCACACAAAATGGGCCTTTGTGTTGACAACATCGCACTCGTTCCCGCATATGATTTTCTACTCAATGCGTCAGCTACCATGTTTGCTTTTCTAGGATGGTATTGAATGGTATGGCCATAATCTTTCAACAGCTCAAGCCAATGTCGTTGCCGCATGTTGAGTTCCTTTTGGGTGAAGAAATATTTGAGGCTTTTATAGTCTGAATATATCTCCACTTTTTCCTCATTTAGATAGTGCCTCCAGATCTTTAGCATGAAAATGACTGCTGCCAACTCTAGATCATGAGTAGGATAATTCCTTTCATATTCTTTAAGTTGTTGCGAGGCATAGGCTATGACTTTCCTATGTTGCATGAGAATATATCCTAACCCTTTGCCCGAAGCATCACTGTAGATAAAAAATCTATCTGAACCAGACGGTATTGTTAGAACAGGTGCCAAAATGAGTTTCCTCTTAAGCTCTTGGAAACTCTTCTCGCATTCCTTGCTCCATACAAATTTTATATCCTTCCGAGTCAGCTGAGTTAACGGAGTAGGGATTCGAGAAAATCCTTCCACGAATCTCCGATAATAACCAGCTAAACCCAGAAAGCTACGCACTTCGGTCACCGACTTCGGTTGCTCCCAACTTTATATTACTTCAATCTTCGCCCGGTCAACAGATACTCCATGTTTTGACACCACGTGCCCAAGGAATGCTACTTCCTCAAGCCAGAACTCGCATTTCTTCAACTTGGCATATAACTTGTTTTCGCGAAGTCTTTGGAGTACCAGCTTCAAATGGTGCTCATGATCTTCACGGCTTTTGGAATAGATGATGATGTCATTAATAAAGACAATAACGAACTTGTGACACCCCCAAAATAGGTATACATCACCCATCTTGGGTCGCCAGATAAATGGTACAAAATTAAAATACAACTTAATTATACAACAGTCGTGTAAAATACGACAAAACATAATCTAAGAGTTTCAATAAGAATATTGTCATCTAGACAATATCCACACTCAATGGAGTCCTCATTACATTTATTATCACACTATTTTATAGAATAGTGAGGACTACTAAAACAACCATCCGGATAGTCAATCCGCTCCCCAGGCTAGTCCCGACTATATTCTCATTTCACGAAGAGAACAAAGTGAAAGAAAGGGTGAGTTCAACTAGCCCAGTAATAAATATTATGACTAAGATAATGCAGAATAAATTATCCTTAGCCTTCAACAGTATAACAACCGATAGAATATAATAGTCAACAAGTTTTAAATCAACAACTGCAGCGGAATAAGCAATCCATTAGAAGAGTCAAGTAGAGCATAAAATCTACTATCTTCTATGATTTAAAAAGTTTTTCATCAACTTTATCATTTGAGACTCGACAATAAATAAAATTGAATCATCCTCGCACCACGGCCAAGGATATTCATGTAATCATCAATGGTCATGATTATACCGAATAATCCCTGGTCATAATCATACCAACAACTGTCTATCAATGAATTACAGGCCAATGAGGACTTTTACAACATCATTTGTCACATTATGGTCATGATTATAACGAATAATCCCTGGTCATAATCATACCAAGTCCATCTATGCACGTAAGCCAAAGATGACTTTAATCACAATATAAGCATAAGGATGATGACAATGACATAATAATTCAATAAAACAAGTTCAAGGATAAATTTTAAAGATTTATAACTTAATTTATCTAGAAATCAATAACGTCCAAATTGTCAACATGATACTACTTTGTAGAGTAAAATTCAAGAATAATATTCATGTACCAAAAATAATTTGGACAGAAAAGAAATATATTTTTTGGGTGAATAGTATCCCGTAAATAGTACTTCGGGAATAGTACCCCGTGAATAGAACCTCGACACGAAAAGTGTCCCGAATACACGAGTGAATGATATTAGAGTGAATAGTAATCGGGTGAATAGTAACCCGTGAATAGTACTCCAGCACGAAAAGTGCCCCAAATACCCGAGTGAATAATACTAGAGTGAATAGTAATGGGGTGAATAGAAACCCATGAATAGTAACTCGTAAAAGAAAAATACCAAAGAAAAGGATATTCCATGACGAGTACAAAAGAAATAATATCTCATATGAGTATAATAGAATATACGAAACCACAAATGGATTTTCACCTGCTATGCAGTAATCCGCATAGACAGAGAATTTCCACAATTTAATAAAGAATGAATACAAAGGATCATTCACCATGCATGCGGTAATCCACATAGACATGTTATTACAACAGAATAATAAAAAATGGAATAACAAAAGAATTCACCATGCATGCGGTAGTCCACGTGAAAGACAAAGTTATTCAATGTAATAATAAAGAATGGAATAACAACGAAATTCACCGGCATGCGATAGATTGCATGCATGTGTGATTCCAATGAAATTATAAAGAATGGAACTGTGTCATGCGTAATCCGCATGCATCGGATATTCCAATGTAATAATAAAGAATCGAAACCGGGTCATGCGTAATCCGCATGCACATGATATTCCAACAGAATAATAAAGAATGGAATAACAACAGAATTCACCAGGCATGCGATAGACCGCACATACAGGTTATTCCAATAGAATAATAAAGAAAGGAATAATAGAAGAATTTTACCATGTATGTGGTACTTCGGATAGACAGGTTATTCTAACATAATAATAAAGAATGGAATAATAACCCTTACGAGTATTGAAAGAAAATAACTCTCTTCATTAATACGAAAGAATAATCCCCCTTACCTCAGAAGAAAACTGGATACTGGAATAGTGAGGTAGAAGACTTCTCTTATTCTTTCTCTCTATAACAATTGCTCTATAGCTTTAGTGAATTGGTGAGAAATGAAGGAAGAATGAGCTTATATTTATAGGAAAATATAGTTTCGATAATTGCACATTTTGGGGCTCGAAATATTAAAGTATAATACCTTTCTCTTTTCCTTCATTTTTAATTTAGTCCTGCAAGTATTATCAAACTTGCACCACCTCCCCTAATAGTAAATCATGTGAATCAATAGTTCTAAACATGTGAAAAAATTAATTATAGTATAGTACCTTCATCTATACCTCCATTTTTAACTTAGTCATGCAAGTATTATCAATCTTGCAACAACTCCCCTAATAGTAAATGAATGTGAATCATTAGTACACACATGTAAACAAATAGTTATAATCATGTGAATAAATAGCAATTAATTGCTCATTTATCCGGTTAATTACCCGATTGGTCAATATAACCTCCAGACATTAATTATTATCGAAATAAATGTCAATTTCCACTAACACTAATAATTCCCACACAATGGAATTATCAATTTCATCTTTAATCAACACGAACTTATTCATCATTAATATTATAACTCACAATATTTAACAACCAGGTCGTTCCTAAGAAAGAGGGGGCCTTCCGATAAGGAATTCTCCTTATTGGTGCGCAATTAGGTGACCAAACCTCTCATTGACAGAACTTCTAGACATTGTCAATATTGCAAATAATAATATGAATAACTTTGTCGTCTCAATTATTGATTTAATAATATAAAATATTATACAGATAATACTGTGACAATAATTGAATCAATAATATGAGAGATAAGATGCAACAATTCTCGTAAATAATAATTGAGTATAACTGAGTGACTTATCACGTAAGCATCAATAATCAATACCGTATGCTACTATACAACCACGCATATTACTGTACTTTTACTACCAAGTAGTTCAACAGTTTTAACAGCAACACTTTCGCCGTTATTTTTATAAAATAATAATTCTGTCATTTTCTAACTACGACAATACTTCCGTTGTGGGGTCCACTAATGATTGTGTCGTCGTACGGATATTCCTCGATAAAAAGAATATTCCTCGACCAAACGAATATTTTATAACAACTTGCATACTTTAAAAAATTTATAAATACTACCCACAACTATAACATTATATCAAATCCACACCATAATATTAAAAAAAAATTGAGAAATTTAAATCTTTATTCATAAAATTTGGGGTCTCACAATCTCCCCTCCTTATGAAATTTCGCCCTCAAAATTTACATACGTACCTGGTATGTCGAAGAGATGAGGATACCTTGACTTCATTTCAGATTCTAACTCTTGAGGTATAACCTTTGAGTGTTAAATACGATTATTCTTATCTAAGATTTTAACACGTATCTCCTCATACGTTAAATCTTCTGCTATCTCGTCTCGTTTTAATTCAATAATGTGGTTCGGGTCATCCACACATTTATGTAACATCGATACGTGAAAAACATTATGAACATGCGACATACTTGGCAGTAAGGCGAGTTTATAGGCCACAGTTCCTACTCGATCGAGGATTTCAAATGGACCAATTAAATCGAGGGTTGAGATAACGCCTTCTTGAACCTTCTTCTTCATATTCATCAGCTCTGGGTCTGTAGCTTGAACGACTTTAACTTTATCGATTAAAGTCGATTCTAATCGTATATTTGTTATCTTCACGTGGGTCCCTAGAGTCTTTAACTCTATCTTCATCATTTGTAAGTCGTACTAAATGGGTTTTTGTGTTAACAATATCGCACTTGTAAATGCATACAATCTTCTACTCAACGCGTCAGCTACCACGTTCATTTTTCCCACGATAATATTGATTAGTATAATCGTAATCTTCAACAGCTTGAGCCAACGTCTTTGGCTCATAATACATTCGTTTTGGTTGAAGAAATATTTAAGGGTTGAAGGAATGGGTTTTGTACTGGGGTCAATACAAAATTCAAATTCACGCTCTGGGGTAGGCTAAGAAGTCTTCAGGAATACGTCAGGAAATTTATTAACAATAGAAATATCATTCAAAATTGTGACTCTCATCCAAGACTTGGATAGCACATGAAGTGAAGGTTTCTCCTAACGAAGTTTCAACCGATAAGTCAAAGTCTAACTTCTTTAGGGTCAAATTTAAACGTTGAGCACAAGCAAGAGAGATAAAAGAATGGGTAAAACCGGTATCTAATAAGGTATAGACTTCGCAAGAATTTATAATTAACTAACCCGTGCTAACTTTGTTCGGGTTACTCACTTTTTGAGAAGTCACGAAAAAACGCTCTCCCTAAAACCACCGACTTTGTTTTGTCTGTATCCGCCTTTGGTGCCACCGTCCCAGCTGGGCTTCACTTTGGTGCATGACAAAATCGGGCTAGGTGACCTTCTTTTCCACAATTGTAGCATACCTTGCTTTCTTTTCAGATTGTACCTTCCTGGTTATTTCCTCTCTATCATGATTTTCCCATTTCTCATCTCCTGTATTTCAGATATCATTCTAGAATATAGTTTCAAAATAAGGGTTAATTGACATGTCACATATTATCCCTATACTCTGACCGACCAATTAAATATCAAATAATCTTAGGTAGGTCATACTAGCGAAGGAATTCCCCGTCTCTCCCCTCCTAGTTCTTGTCTCACAACTCAGCCAGGGATCATATCCCTAAGCTTTGATACCAACTGTGATGCCCCCAAAACAGGTATACATCACCCATCTTGGGTCGCCAGATAAATGGTACAAAATTCAAATACAACTTAATTGTACAACAGTCGTGTAAAATACGACAAAACATAATCTAAGAGTTTCAATAAGAATATTGTCATCTAGACAATATCCACGCTCAATGGAGTCCTCATTACATTTATTGTCACACTATTTTATAGAGTAATGAGGACTACTAAAACGACCATATGGACCGTCAATCCGTTCCCCGACTCGTCCCAGCTATATTCTCATTTCCTGAAGAGAACAGTGAAAGAAAGGGTGAGCTCAACTAGCCCAGTAAGAAATATTATGACTAAGATAATGCAGAATAAATTATCCTTAGCCTTCAATAGTATAACAACTGATAGAATATAATAGTCAACAAGTTTTAGATCAACAAGCTCGCAATGAATAAGCAATCCATTAGAAGAGTCAAGTAGAGCATAAAATCTACTATCTTCTATGATTTAAAAAGTTTTTTCATCAACTTTATCGCTGAGACTCAACTTAATAAATAATATCGAATCATCCCTACACCACGGCTGTAGACACTCTAAATTTTCTGCACGCCTGTTACTAACATTGCAGGAGGACAAATTCGTCTTTCAGAGATAACCCTAGAAGACAGCTTACATCCATTCCAAATACTGTCGGAAGTCAATCCCAAAACCAGGGACACACACCAGGAACATCATTTCCAACCCCGGGACACACACCGAGAACGTCATTTCCAACCCGGGAACACACACCAGAAGGATCATTTCCAACCACGGAGATAACCCCGAGTTTCGTCCTGGGCGATAACCCCAAGGAATGTTGTTACAGTTCCGGCGATAACTCCGGAAGTGCTTGTTTCTAATGCATGCTATCAGCTTCAAGCTCAGACCTCATGCCGAGGCACTCATACCACAGACCTGGAGCTAACACCAGGCAGACAGGCACTCTCTTAAGATGACATTGCGACATACAAACAAGTAGTCCAATCTCAGATGTAACCCTGAGCAACATCTGCTTTAAACTCGAACCAGCGATAACCCCGACGAAGAGTCAAACGTTATCTTGCCCCTTCAACACCTGCGCGTCGTCTCAACACTTCAGACATACATACATACAACAATGTCCCACAAGAACCGAGGAGTTATAATCCCGAGTGACTATTACGCGTGGCAGTACCTTGGATAGAATTTGAAGCTTGAAGACCATGAGCATGGACCCCTCTTCCTAACTTTGTACATCCTCTAATCCATGTCATTGCGTAACTCTCGACACAAGCGGTTCGAAGAAGGTCACATATACCTCGTTCGGATGCTCGGATTGAAGTTCTGCAAGTTTGAGCGGACATTACAGTGCACGAGTACATGTACTTCGAGATGACGGGACCCGCGAAGCCCGGGGACACCTCAACTAGCCGCAAGTGTATCTGCGGCGGCCGCAGGTACACCTCCAGGCTCATCGGATATGTCCGACAACAATTATATATATAAGTATATATATATATATACGTATATATATTTACATTTTTGTCAGGCCTGGAGTTTACTTCGTGGCCTTTTATAGCTTTATTTATATTTCATCATACCTGGAGTTTACTTCGTGGCAGTTGATTGCTTTTACAAATTTATTTACATTTCGTCCCACCTGCAGTTTATTTCGTAGTGGTTAATCAAGTATGTATATATATATTTACAACTTTATATACAACTGCTTACTGCTTTCCATACAAACCATAGTATCATGTGAGCCTAGGAATCATGTGATCATAGATTCAATTTACTAAATCTAGATTCGGTTCCCATGATGGACCTTTTTCAGCTGTGAGCAGCTTGTACATTATTTACAGTGTCTAAATTTCCTTGGATGGCTGTCATGTCCATGAGGAGTTCGGCACTGCTGTATATTATTTTCTCGAAGATGCTTTGCATCTCGAAAATAAAAGCAAACAAGCCGAACATTTAATAAAAAAATGGAAGTATCAAAGGCCTCAATTACTATTGAGCACAGGGTTTGAAAAACCTCTTTTTATAAAACTTCATTGCTATATCTTGTTTAAAACTGAATTTTTCATAAATTCAAACCCTTTGTATATAGGTGCGAACGAGGCGTAGCACTACTTCTAAATAATTACACATTGATCCACATACACACACACACACATTCATATAATAGTTTCTTTGAAAAGTGGCGGTCACCATGGCAACACGGATGTCGGGGGGTGCCTAATACCTTCCCTCCTCATAATCAAGCCCCCGAACTCAAATGAATCTCGGTTTCACAGACCATTTAGCGAAGCCAAATCAACGGGTCAATGTGCAAACCTTTTTCATTCGCGTTAGTGCAACCCCGATTAAATACACCAACCGGCGACTCTTAAAGTCAAATCATTGACATTATACATGTCGGACCTTTTTCACTTATTTTTTCAAACAAATCTCACATTAACATAAGAACACCAAAGAACAAGTAACGAAAAGGGACACTAAAAAATCCCGACGTCGACAGGTGGCGACTCTACTGGGGACTCCAGTAAGAGGGCTTAAGCCGCTATTACAAGCTTTTCAAAACTGTTATATGCTTGTGTGTGAATGTTGCATTTACATTTATGATGGATGTGTACGAATGCATTTTTACTTACTGCACTATAATATAACTATCTGTGATATTAATGATTTGCACATGTCATCATTTTCATAAACGGTGAGACACGTTATATGTGAATGTATGTTTGTGGTTCCTCCATCAGGAGGGTATCTTGTCGGTGTTTGATTACTGGACTCATAGGAAGAATAATTTCAATGGGGCTCAGGAAAGGCACCACCCAGATTCGCTCCAGTTGAAAGACCGGATTAATTTCCCGTCAAGTAGAGTGCGATGATCTGGGAACCTTCATGCCAAAAAGTCACGAGAGAAACCCTAAGATAGGTCAACCTCTGATAAACCAAACGCGGAGGAAAGTCTCTTCATGCTTTCCAATTTCAATTACTTGTAAAAGCATTTACTGGTAATTTTATTCCATGCTCATCTTTACATAATGGAAAATATGAAGATTATCTGTGCATGCATGTTATCAATTAACACTCGGTTTTGCAGGACAATATTCCTAAAACGGACATGTTATGATAACATTTACATTACCCTAAGACTAAACTACATAAGTCCTTTATAGGGAAATCATTGGGCTTGTTACCCGCTCAAAATCTAAAAAGGCCACGAGCCTACAACCAATCATGTCTTCGTCTGACCAGTCTAATCCTGTTTCTCATGAAGAATTTAACGGATTAAGTCAACAAATCAGAAATTTGATTGTCTTGCTTAAAGAGTTGCATCAGTCCACTCAGGACACAAAGATGCCTCCATATACAAAATCCTCTACACAAGGAGGAACACAAGGTCTAGATAAAACAAATCTAGAACCTCCATTGGATATGACCAACAAAGACCTTAAAAACACCCATCTCAAAGGAGATCCAGACACCGGTGATATCAGGAAGAAAGTACTCCAAATGGAGGAAACTATCCGTGTTCTCAAAGGGATTGGAACACATGGAAGTGTTTTATATGCTGACCTTTGCATCTTCACTGGTGTTCATTATCTAGAGAAATTCAAAACCCCTGATTTTGAAAAGTATGACGGATTAGGGGATCCTTATACACATTTGAAAGTGTTCACTGGAGAACTCAGATCTTATGCGGAAAATGAAAAGCTTAGAATGTAGCTGTTTTAGAAAAGTCTGACTGGAGATGCCCGTTCATGGTATACCAGATTAGACAACTCAAAGATCCATAGCTGGGAAGAGCTGGCTCATGCCTTCCTCACTCAATACAGTTTTCAATCTTAAAGGGCTCCTGACCGGTACCAAAATACCAAGGTCAAGAAACAGTCTAATGAGTCTTTGAGATAGTATGCTCAAAGATGGAGGTGCCTTGCTGCTCAAGTTTTTCCTTCCATGACGGAATCAGAAATGGTCATGACATTCATAAATGTATAGGAAGCTCATTTCTATGAGAGAGTCTTAGCTAGTATTGACAAACCATTCTCTGAAATGATTAAGCACGGAGAGATGGCTGAAATGGGATTGAAGTCTTGTAAAATTCAAGACCTAGCCACTCTTAAAGTTGTTGCTGAGCACATCCAGTCCGGATCTTATAGAAACAACCCCCAGAGGGTCCATAAAAAGAAAGAGTAGGATGTTTCCTTGATACTACAAGGTCAAAAAGGCAATCAAAGCGTGCCTATACAAAGGAGAAACTACTCCCCTTTTCAAGCACAATCTTCAAACCCTCCATTGCCTAAAAGTGGAGATGCAAAGTGCCCTCGAACTTTCACACGCTTAGGGGATTCGCTCGAGAGTATTCTTTCTCTTCTGACTACTCAAAAGAAAATTACACATCTTCTTCCACCAGCCAACCCTAATGGGAGGGGTTTTAACGCTACTCGGAAGTGTGCTTATCATGCCGAAGCACCTGGACATGATACTCAAGATTGTTGGGCCTTGAAACACAAGATGCAAGATTTAATAGACAACGGTGAGATCGTGGTCACCAAACCAGATCAACCTCATGTGCAAGACAACCCTCTTCCTCAACACAAAGAAGAAGAGGTCAACATGTTCAGTTGGAGCACTGGACAGAGTTCCAATTCTAATGGTGAATCATCCCAAAACCTCAAAGACGGTGTTTACAGATGGGATTATGCAAAGTTCCAGTTTACTATAGAATAAAAGATGAAAGCTCTTTGCAAACAAATTGAGCAATTGGCAAAAGTAGTGACCCACCAGCATCAAGTCACACGCCAATTAATCAAACAAGAGCATGCTTATCTCCCTCTATTTGTTATGAATGCTCCATCACCACCTTCAGAAAGCGAAGCTATGGAGGATAAGGTTGCAAAGAGAGCAAATGCTAAAGTCCGTCGAGATTTTGCCAATCAGAGGGAATTTACCTATCTGGGCCAATCTATGGAGGAGATATTGCAAATGTTGATCAACGAAGGAAGAATTACCTTCATTCTGCCTCCAATAAATCCCCACTCAGGACGTTTCAATTCTGATGAAGTGTGTTAATATCATTCACATTCTCGCGGTCACAACACAGAAGAATGTTGGGCACTCCGCCATCTCATTCAGAATCTTATTGATAGCGGTGTCCTACAAATAGCAGATGATTACACTGTGCAACTCAAGGGCGAGAATGCATGTCCTACCAAATGGAAGGGATTAGTAGTAGTTATATCGGAAGTGGATGAGGAGACTGTCAAAGTATTTCCCATACAACCAATTCAACTCAAAGGAGCTGACAATCCTTTGAAAGTGGCCGCACTAGAGCCAATTTCTTTACCTTTCAGACAACAATATCCTGTTGTCGGAGCACACAAAGTTCCATGGAATTATAGAGAAGCTGTAGGATATGTGTCTCATACTACTTCGCTTCTGATGTCGAGAAAAATCCACTGTATCTTCCTCAATGATTTATGAAACCTACTTGCCAAGCAAAGGGGAAGATTCCCATGGAGAAGATTGAAAAATTCCTCCGCACTATGGGCCACAATCAAGCGAGGTGGTTTTAAGCTTGCAAGAAGCTCCACACCAGATATCTATACTAGACTTGGTTTTCTCTTCCGAGGATCATCGTAAGATCTTATTGAAGGTTTTGGAAGAAGCCTACTTGCCAAAATTAGTGGATTTGGAAAAATTTCAACATCTGGTTGATCACATTTTCAACAACAATGTGACATCCTTCACTGATGATGATATACCGCCCAAAGGGACCTATCATTTCAAGCCATTACACATTGCGGTTTTATCTTCCGGGTACATGCTAGCTGGAGTTTTGATAGATGGAGGCTCATCTCTGAATATCTGTCCTTATGCCACCTTGGTGAAGATGAATGTCAATCTCAAGCGGATCCAAAGCAGCCATACGATTATCAGAGCTTTCGATGGATCTTAATGAAATTCTATTGGAACGATTGAGTTGCCAATTGAGATTGGTCCCAATACATTGAATGTATCTTTCCACGTCCTCAAGATAGATTCAGGATACAACCTGCTATTGGGGAGACCATGGATACACATGGCTGGAGCCATTCCCTCCACACTACATCAACAACTCAAATACATTATCTATAACAGTCTAATCATTGTTAATGCTGAGCCGGAATGTCCTGAACAAGGAACTCTACCAATCATCAGCTTCAATTCAGAAGTTGAACCGACCAATTTTCATACTCTGGAACTGAGTACCACACAATACCATTCTATTGGAGCGCCACTTCGCGTACCTAAGATTTCTTCTGAGGTTATGTCGGCCACTCAAGAAATGATGTCATTGGGTCATCAACCTGGATAAGGGCTTGGTAAAGATAAGCAGGGTATTAAGCACCCTATTCAAGTGTCCAATCAAATTGGAACAGCCGGGCTAGGCTATTCTGCCAGTTCCAGTCACAGGAATCCTCATAAGCACAAGCAGGTTCCTCAAGCTTCCGTCGCACGGCGATTTTCTATACCTTTACCTCATAAGTTAATACATTCTCCAGTAAAGGTGCCAGCCCATGTTGTGGCCATGTTGTTTCCTAAACCAGTGCCAATCAAAACAAAAGAGGTGCTCATTCCTAATCCCGAAGTGGAAGAAAAGGAACGGAAATGTAAACATGACATCGCCTTGATGATGTCAGGCATATACGTCATTGTTCATGATGAACATACAAATAGATACACCTCAGACGATGATTGCCCAGATGTCATGGTTATCATTTGGGAGAAGGAGGACAATGACAATCCTTCCATCACTGCAGTCCATCAGGACTTTGCCCTCGACAATTGGAGCAGCACTCCATGCATTGGTCAACAAGGGTAAAATGGGCAGAAAATCCCTCTGCCCTGTAGATAACTTTAATTGCTTGTTTTCTTTATAGTACTAGCAGTTATTTTATCAAGTACATGTTAACACTTTTGTACAATCAAACAGTTGCATATATTAAGTGAAAGAATATTCTATTTCAGGAATCTGAATTTAGATGTGCCTATACTTACTGATGAGGTGCCTTCTCTCCACAAGGGCTGTAACTTTGATGCAAAGTTGGACTCAGACTTGATGGATATACAAGAGGACATTCAGACACCTCACGAGATTAAGGAATGGGTCAAAGACAAACCCAAACCCAATCTTAATCAAACCACTTCTTTCAATCTTGGAACCTTAGACAACCATAAGCTAATCCAAATTGGTTCAGACCTTACCATAAATCAGCGGAATGATATGGTTGCACTATTAACCCACTTCCAGGATTTGTTTGCATGGTCTCATGAAGACATGGTGGGTTTGTCCATTGACATTGTTCTTCATCGCCTTCCCACTGAAGAAGGATTCAATCCGGTTAGACAAAAACTCAGGCAATTGAAACCTGAGTGGAGTTTAAAGGTTAAAGAAGAAATTGTGAAACAATTTCAAGCTGGCATTATCATGGTGTCTACATATCCGAAGTACATATCCAACATTATTCCCTTGCCTAAACCAGGAGGAAAGGTGCGAGTCTGCGTGGATTACTGGTATTTGAACAAAGCTTGCCTTAAAAATAGCTTTCCTGTGCCCTTTATCCACATTCTTATTGACAACACTTTGCTTTCAATCTGGCATGTACTCCTTTCTTTGATTGCTTTACGGGTACCATCAAATTATAATCATTGAGGAGGACCGTGTGAAAACTTTCTTTCATCATGCCTTGGGGACCTTTTTGTTACGAGCGGTTATCATTCAAATTCATCAATGCAAGGGGCAACCTATCGTGACTATGATGGCTCTTTTCCACGATTTAATGCATAAGGAGATAGAGATCTATGTGGATGACATCATTGTCAAATCCTGAAAGGAGGAAGACCACTTAGACCATCTCAAAAAGCTTTTTAACAGGTTGCATAAATACAACTTGAAGTTGAATCCAGCTAAGTGCGCCTTTGGTGTTAAGTCAAGTAGGTTGCTATGTTTCCCAGTCAGCCACAATGGGATTGAACTGGATCCTACCAAAATCCAGGCCATCAAGGAAATGCCCATTCCTCAGACAGAGAAGGAAATACGGGGATTTTTTGGAAGAATCAACATCATTAGTAGGTTCATTTCTTAACTCACAGCAACCTGTGAGCATATCTTCAAGCTGTTAAGGAAGAACTCCTCCTTGAAATGGAACGATGAGTGTTAGAAAGCCTTCCTTACCATCAAAGAGAAGCTGATTAACGCTCCTATTTTGTTACCTCCCAGGGATGATGTTCCCCTGTTCATGTACTTGTCCATTAATGACAATTCCATGGGCTGTATGCCGGGGCAAAAAGATGATAGAGGCCAAGAATGAGCTATCTATTACCTCAACAAAAGATTCAGCATCAGTGAACACAAGTACACTCTGATTGAGAAAACTTGTTGTACTTTAGCATGGTCTTCCATGAGGTTACAGCATTAACTCCATGGTAACACAACCCATCTCTTATCCGGCCTGGATCCTCTCAAGTATGTGTTCAGTAAGCCCATCCTGAATTGTCGATTGTCCAGATAGCAGTTGATCCTACAACAATTTAACATCGTCTACATGACGCAAAAGTCTGTCAAAGGTTAAGGAATTACGGATCAACTAGCCACCGCACCTACAGGGGACTACAAACCCTTGGAAACATACTTCCCTGATGAAGGGGTAATGACAGTTCAGCAACAACATCAGTACGATACATGCCGTACGTGGAAAATGTATGGAGCTGTCAATGTAGAAGGTTCTGGAGCTGGAGCAGTTCTAGTATGCGATACGAGGGAGCATTATCCCATCGTCGTCAAATTGTATTTTGTCAGCACCAACAACACAACTAAGTATGAAGGCTGTATCATGGGGCTAAAACTTGCCCGTTTAATGGGCGTCAAACGGTTAACTGTCTTTGGGGATTCTGAATTGGTAATCAGACAATCCATAAGAATCTATCAAACCAAAGAATTACATTTGCTGCCTTACCATCGACAAGTTTTATAGATGGCTTTGGAGTTTGAAGAAATCTCCTTTCTACACATTCCTTGTAATAGGAATGATTTTACAGATGCATTAGCAATGTTTGCCTCCTTGGTTCACATACCTGACAAGGAAAACATGTCAAGCATCACATTTGCACTTCAAATGGCCCCATTATATGGGAATTATGTTGGAGAAGTGTCAGATGAACTATCTCCCATCCACAACCCTTGGTATCAGCACATCAAGGAGTATATGTGAGATAGATCTACACCCGTTGAGGCGAGCCTAACTGAGAAGAGGCGGATTCATTGATTTGCTATGAAATTCTACTTGACCGGAGATGCACTATGACGCCCCCAAATTTGGACCTCCACTTGGTCACTCAAATTTGGTTCATCACGTTCTCATGGTAAAACCATAATAACTAAAATAATGCATACACAATGGAAAATCTACTTTAGAATAATATACAATGATTTATTATAATTAATCCCCCAAGTCTCGCAACCTACAGTGCTTAATAGATTACATAATAATATCTAAATAAGACTTATTACATAATCCTACTTAAGCTTAAACATAGTTTGAAATAGTCTTAATACATCATAATAAACTTTATAAAAAGGACAAGCTAGTCGGTAGCCTTGGCCTTGCCCTTGTCTGTTCCAGAGACACCTCCATGTTCCTCCTTAACTGAAAGGTTTTAAATAAGCAAGGATGAACACAAATTGCCCATCAAGTAATATATAACAAGGGTGTAGGATATATTATCACAAGGTTTGAAATATCAAAGTGTTATTGCTAGGATAGTTCAAAGTGTTAGAAGAACATCATGGATAATGGATATGACAATTCAATATAAATCAATAGATATATATGAATTTAACGACTAACAAAGTATCCAACTGGATAAGAAATTTATACTGAGCAGTCACTAAGGACTATTAAACTTCCACTAGAGTCACCAATATTAAACTGATAACCCAAAATATCATGTACTATAGATGATCAGTCAATAATACTTCACGTTATGTATAACACCACAATAATATTTATTCATGTGATGGGGTTTCCAACAACATACACTCCCGTTACCAAAAGGGTTGTCCAACTCAGTTTTCAAGATTTTCGCACCAATCAATTGGTTTGGATAGCTTTTATAAACATGCATATAGTCTAGCCGAAACAAATGGAATCGACTCTTTCACAATAGTCAAGGTCAATACTAAGTTTAACATGAATAATAACTTTCACAAGGGTTTAAGCATAGTATCTCTTTTGAAGGAAAAAGTAATCAAACTTGTATTCAAAGGGATAAGCTTACGGTATTTGTCGAATAAATATTGCAATGATATTTCATAACAATAATAATAGGGTTCAGATACTTGTTCAATAAAAGTAAGGTTCAAGGAAACTTGCTCAATAATAATGAGAGTAAGTTTAGGGAACTTTCCTTAAGCGTAGTTTATCCACATTAATAAATCAACACTTTCAAATCCTATTTACAACGCATTATATATTCAAGATGTTAATTAGCTAACTCAGTCTTTAATCAAGCTTGACACGATACAAGTATGCATATATGGTACAAAATTAGTGCATAAGTCATCATGAATCAACTACTTAGTTACTTCACAAGCAAATCAAGAATGCTTAAGGTTAAGACCTCCTCTACTCATCGACTTTCCAATTCAATGCAACACCAACTTATCAACTAAGCATCACACATATATATGTACATCAATAGGTTTTAGATCACCATTAGCATCATAGGCATCATGTAAGTTACTGCCCAAAAGATCAGAACTTAATATCTGGGATTCCAGACTGGCGCAGCTATGCCATGGCTAATCTTAGATCAAGGCCTTGATTGCTATCCACACCGACCCTCTATAAGACTCAAATTTCTTTGCCTTGTGGGTTCTGTTTGGTCTCGAACGCACAATCATAGATAATGTATTTTGACATGTTAAGGTTCTTTTCACGCTTCTTAGATCAATCTAGGTCCCTTCTTCCATATCATGGTTCTAAGTTTGATCATTTCAATAATTTAAAGTCATTCAAAGTCATGAAACCACAAAGTCTAGCATGCTTGCATTCTAAACATACAAGATAGTTGTAAAAATCATATTAGGCATGCTTGTGTGTATTCATAACACGTACGTGTCACTTAACACCGCTAGTTAAAAAATAGGCTTTGTTCATGCTTTTCTCAAAACGTGCTCCACAACCATGGTATATATATGTTTACGTTACATGAGTGAGTATAAGAGTATCATAAAACATAATCGCAAATGTCAGATTCTATTCTTCAAGGCATCATGATAATATTCATCTTCTAAGGTCATATTTTTTGTTTGTAAAGTATACTAATTTGTTCAACATGTTCATGCTTTATTGCCAATCATATAAACACAAGCTAAATGTTTCTTCATGAATTTCTAAGTTATAATAACATGTTTTCAAAGTCAGTATACGTACATGGCATACATACACATTAAGTTTGCTTCTAAGTTTCTAAATCCATTTAAAGTCATAAATTTTTGTTATTCATGTGAATCTAGTCTAAACATGCTCACATTAGGTTCATATATCTATATATACATCATACACATGTTTACATGTTAGCTTGAGTTATAATATTTAGCTAACATGGATCAGATTGCAAAACAAAGGCTCCAACTGAAATTAGAGATCAAGTAAATTGCCGCTACCTCAATATAAATATAACGCCATGTTCTTAGCCAGTGGATCGAGTTCGAGCCAAGAATAGGTCTTCTAAACAACTACTTAGCCCAACCTCATAATTTACCCACTAAACACTCATATATCAATTGCAACATGCTTATATGATCATATAACAATTTTATAACCAATACTCCACCTCATTAACATAAAATTTTATGTATTCAAGAATTTGAAACTTCAAGATTAAAACTCCATTTTTACAGAGAATGAAAATGGCAACAAGGAAAAAGGATTTATACCTCTGTAATGTGATTTGAAACTTGCTCCAATTGAACTCCTAAGCTCTAAGAATGCTTGTATGCTCTCAACTCTCACTTAGCAAATTCACAGACGATTTCAAGCAACACCAATTGATCAACATGACTGCTATTTATAGAAGAGTTTTGGACTGGGCATTGGTGTTACACAAAACTTGAACTCATGGTGTAATGCAATGAAACAATGGTTGCTCAAGGGTGGTTTTACAACTCCATACCAACTACATAGCTAGCAATAATCATCTAGGATTCAGCCTTGTGGAAGAATACATGTTTTCAATCTCAGGTACTGTTCATGTACTTGTGCCACTCATTTTGGGACAAAATGAAAAACTCAGCAATCTTGTTATCTAGGCTTGGTTTGGTCTATTTAAATCCCCATAATGTAATCTTAATGTACAATTGTTACCATATTAGGAATTTAGGGACTAATTATACACTCACATCATATAGTTCATGTACATTAAATATACATAATAAAATAATACAGTCAGATATTATTGTCCGGGTAGTTCTATAATTATTCCTACTACTCATATAATCATATTTTAAATGTCTACTCACCTTCATATTGTTACATACACATTTCATGATATATTTATACCATATAGTTTCAATATGTTTAATCACATGGCTTCATTCAATTTGGTTTTATAATACTTAATATATATAGTCACATAAATGTCACACCATACGATATAGTAATATTTGTATTATTGTTCACATGCACATAACTATCAATATAACATTATTATATTAATAACTCACTTAATTATGTTAAATAAATAACCATGCCCTTCCTTAATTAATTAATACTAATATTAATTAATCCAACTATGGACTTTCACAATCATTATGCATTGATAATATTCTCATTACATTTATAGGTATATTTCAATTAATAATAATCATATATTACGAATAATTTACCAAGTAACCCATATTCCACCACAATTAATTAATATTAATTAATGGATTAACAATTCCATTGTTGGACTTAACATATTGCAATATACTCCTATCATATGGTTTCCTCCATGTTACATATATCACATTAATATCTCCAATTCAATTATTACAATGAGAAATAACCAACTCCAATCGATGATGGTGCAAATTGCGCCAGCTTATATCTTTATTGGATTGCCTTGATTAAGGCCGCGTCTCCCACAACGAGGCCAAGATCTGGTGCAACTTCTGCCCATGCCAGTTATCAATGCGAACTTGTTATACATGACATGAATTAATCTCCATATGAGTGTTACTATGGGTCTACGAGTGTATTGATTACTTATACGAAATCACATGATCGACATGATTAATCCTCCTAATTCCCGTTTTAATTCACTTAATGAATTTTCTCGTTTTGCATTACGCCACACAAGGCATTTCACACTTTTCATTGCCAATTCACATTTCTTAATATGCATTGATTTAATACCAATCAATTATATTAAGCGACTCATAAAACAATAACACTTATTTTCACATAAATCGTATTTCCATTAATATATTCATTTTATAATCATTGAAATTCTAAAATATTACAAGCACTCTACAAAAGAGATCTTTGGATTAGGTCTCCTCAGATGTCTGGATAAAGACCAAGCTCAGAGACTCATGGATGAGATCCATGGTGGAGTATGTGGCCCTCACATGAGCGGACCCCTGCTTGTCAAGAAGATCCTCAGAACAGAGCATTATTGGCATACACTCAAAGCTGACTGTGATGATCACGTCAAGAGGTGTTATCAATGCCAGATTCATGGAAATTCCATCCACATCCCTCCAAGGGAACTCCACAATATGAGTTCGCCATGGCCCTTCTCAATGTGGGGAATGGACGTGATCGAGCCCAAAGCCAGTAATGGACACCGATTTATATTCACCATGAATGACTACTTCACCAAATGGGTAGAAGCAGCTTCCTTCCCTAGGGTTACTAAAGAAGTCATCATTGCTTTCATCAGAAACAATGTCGTCTGTCGATATGGACAACCAGAGGTCATTGTGTCAGACAATGCTAAAAACCTCAACAACAAAATGATGGAGCAGTTATGCAGAAAATTCCACATCAAACACCTTAACTCCGTCATCTACCATCCAAAGATGAATGGTGATGTTGAAGCAGCTAATAAAAACATCAAAAAGATCATGCAAAAAATGTCCGCCAATCACAAAGGATGGCCCGACCTCTTGCCTCTAACTTTATTAGCCTACAGAACTTCCATGCTTACTTCCACTGGGGCAACCCCCTACTCGTTAGTCTATGGGATGGAAGCAGTGCTCCCCATAGAGGTGGAAATGGAATCTCTCAGAGTGTTAATGGATGCTCAGTTGGATGAAGATCAATGGGTACAAGACAGGTATCACCAATTGTCTCTAATAGACGAAAAGTGAACCGCAACTATCTTCCATGGTCATTTATATCGAAAGAAAGGATCGCATTTATCCTACAATGTAAAAAGTCCGACTCTGGCGGCTCAAACAACATTACTTGGTTTTGAAAAAGATCATTGACAACTAAGATCAATCCAAGTGAAAATTCGCTCCTAACCGGGAAGGCCCATGTGTTTGTCAAGGAGGTATTGACGGAGGTGCTCTCAGTTATGTAGGAAATGGAAGGCGGCATTTAATTTCCACAACTTATCAACTCGGACAATCGTGAAATAGTACTATGTCTGAAGTTACCATAAAAAAAACATCCTGGTTTTGAACATCAAATCACAAGTCATTCCGATTTTGAACCCTCTCCTTTTTACATACTCTTGTGCCCCTCAGGGAAATATACACTTCAAACCAGCAGCCTAGTGTCACTTCATTTCAAACCTTTCATAAAATTTTGGTTATCCTGAAGACGGGATTGAACCTTTCACACTTGCGGTTATCCTAAAGACGGGATTGAACCTTTCACAGTTGCGGTTATCCTGAAGATGGGATTGAACCTTTCACACTTGCATTTTGTCCTGAAGACGGGATTAAACTTTTCTACGCTTGCAGTTTATCCTGAAGACGGGATCAAACTTTTTTCCACACCTACAGTTTGTCCCCTTGATAGGATCAAACTTTCTTCTCCCCGCAGTATAACCTGCACATGGGATTCACATTTTGCTTTAGCTGCGATTCGTCCTGAGGGGTGAACTACGTCAACCTGATCTCCCTAATACCCGGGGGTGCGTAGGCAACCATATACTATATGGCCCGATCACAATAAACAACAAAAACATTTCTACCCTTTCTCCACAAAAATAACAAACACATGTCTACTCCTATCTGCCTTTCACATTCAGCGTTGAACCTCTTACACCAGGTTCGAACTATGCAGACTTGATCTCCTCTTCAATAGGAGTATGTAGGCATCCATTTATGGTTCAGTCTAACCCCTACTAGAACAAAATATTTGTCACACGGTACTGGGATCAACCTTTAATTCACCACATTTCATCGGTTTCAGATCAAAGGGAATTACCCAACCTCTTCTCACAAATAGAAGATTCGGTGACCGTCTAAGTTGCGGTCGTGCCTCAAAGAGTAATACCAATCCATAAGAGATGGAATTAACTAGGCTTCTCACAAATAGAAGTACTGGCGACCATCTGTGGTGCGGTCAATCTTAGAGAGGAAAAACCACCCTCCTCTCCACATTTCCATACAGATACCAGTCCCAAGACACCAAAGATGGTAGGGATATACAGAAATCAATGATCCGTTCTGAGAGATTCTGCGAAGTCTCAATGTCCGCCTATCAAGGATAAGTTTAGAATGTATCAAGATCACAAGGCCCTAGAGAAACAGGTAAATATCAAGCATGTATCAAGGCATAACTAAAAGGGAAGTGAATCAAAATATATTTCCCTGCCATACATAATACTGTTTAATATATACATATGTGCTGTACATGACAAAATGGCTAAGCTAGTCTGTGCAGGAAAATACAAAGCTATCTACAGATCTGTATATATGCGGACTATCAGATCTAACATGTCATCCCTCTCTGAAGACGGAGGTAGCTCTATAAGCTATTGCCCAAGGATATCTACACGAGCTAGCAAATCAGAGGCTAACTGCATGGTGGCATAATGCTCATCAATGTAAGCACTCATGTCGGCAAGACTGATAGTCATCTGGGATCTCACTGAAGTACTATCTGCAATGGCCACATCCCTAGCAGATAAGGCGACATCTCGCTCCGTAATCAATACATCCCTGGCTGATCTAGCCTTATCCCTCTCTAACAGAGCGGCGTCTCTCCCATCAAGAGCTGTCAACATCGCGGCCCTAGCCTGATCTTTATCATAGGTCATCAGATGTAAGCTCTACTCCAAATGTTGTGTCGAATACTGGGTAATAGTGGCACTCGGGGTGGGAGAATCCATCACAAATGTTGGCAGCCCAACAGTCAATTCATCGATGGGAATATCAGCCTCTTCTATAGGCTCCTCATCGTCAGAATCAGTCTCCTGCACTGTGGATACTACCGCAGCCGATGCAAGCTCTGTCTCCATCCATGCAGAATACTCTGTAGAACAACCTGGATGACTGATAGAAAATCTAGCCAGCTCTCGCTGATCCCAACAGGCATACAACCTTGATCTGTCCTCCGCTGATAAACGGTGTAAAGCGAAGCGCTGACTCACTGCCCCCTCAAAAGGATGAAAATCTGGCCGGTCAAACCGACACATCACGACCCGATGGGTGGTAAGTAATCATGCCCCTCAATCCAGCTAGAGGGAGATAATCCATGCCCGGAGCATGAGTAATCAAGCTGTAGGGTGAGCTAAGCCCTAAACACGACAATATAGCAAACAGATCTCTAATCCCTGCCAGGAAAGCTGACCACGATGCAATATTTGTACACTCCACAGGCTGAAAGGAGTATGACATGGCTATATCATGGGTGAAACAAAACCCCTGCCGTCTAAGTGTGCCAATCGGTCTCAAGTGTGACATAAACCACACATACAGCATGACCGAGCTACCTGTGAACACTCTTGACGGATAAGTGCAGTAGTATGTAGCTGACCTCAGAGTCTTTATAATGATCATTGGTACAATGGTATGACCCTCCCTGAGAGCTCTCACTGCCATAATTACGTCGATATCCAGCTCATCCATATATCATGGCACGAATACGTATGACAATATGCATAATAGTAATACATCCACTCTGGCTGAACGCCAATGATCCTCCGGTGTGGTGAAATCCTCGGAATGCCGTGCATAACTATCCTCAGAGCCAAATCTGACAAACAGAAAATGCTGGGATATCACGTGGCCGGATGTAATCTCATCCTGTACCACTCTACGTCTCAATCCGGTGAGGGTCATGAACTGTCTACTCATGTCTCCGGTAGCCATATACATGCAAGGTCTGTCCAGCGGCAGCATCATCAACCATTAATACTCCTCCAAAGTAGGAGTCAACTCCTACGTGGGTCCCACACTTCTAGCTCGCTCTAGTTAGAGTTGCAAAGGAGGTCTCACAAGCTAAAAAGGCCAAATCAGGAATAAAAATGCTATGCAATTGAGCGAAATAGCCTAGAATCCTAGTTTCGTACGGGTCAGAATTAAACTCCCGTCATCTCATTATTATTACGCTTTGAATGCGGGGGTATACTATCTGATGAGCTCAAATTTCACGGATCATGCTCGCAATACCCCACAAAGGTCCGATCTCATCATTTGCAGGGTCACAACCCTAAACCTCCTCGGCGGGGGTTACAACGCCGAAGCCACGAAATGCCAAACCTCCTCTGTGACGCCCCCAAAACAGGTATACACCACCCATTCTGAGTTGTCAATACACCTGCATGTAAACAACTACAACTTTATTATTACAACAATAGAAAATCTGTGAGTTTAAATCTGAGATATTGCCATCTAAACAATATCCATATACAAATAAATCCTCATCATAATTATTGATACATTAGTTTACAAAATGGTGAGGACTACTAAACAACTCTCTAAAACCATCATTCCATACCCCGACTCGTACTCACTACATTCTCGCCTCCTGAGAAGAAAAATGGAACAAAAAGGAAAAGGGTGAGCTCAACTAGCCCATAAAGAAGAATATTATGGCTAAGATAATAGAGAACAAATTATCGTTAGTCTTCAACGAGTAAAACAAAAATCTAATAGAATACAATAGACAATAAGTTTTAAATCAATACTTTCATGAATGGAAAATATTAATTCATAGAAGAGTTACGTGAGAGGATGAAATCTACTAATATCTATGAATTTAACGGTCCATCATCAATATTTTTATCCTCAGAAAATCAATTAATATATATACTGAATCATATATTCATCCTTGCACTACTGAGCCAAGGACATTCACCACCGGGTCATGTTCATCTAAACACTGCTCATCTTTTTACACTCACGGGCCAAAGATATTCACGAAAATCATTCATCTTTGCACTACGTGCCAAAGATATTCATCGAAATCATTCATCTTTGCACTACTGGTGCCAAAGATATTCCATAATATCATCATTTAAGACCGAGGATGATGAAAATATTTTTTAAAAAAACGAATCCAATGAATCAAAATGACAAGGATTAAGGATTAAGGATTAAGTACTTTGTTTTATCCACGTCCAAAAATACCTCAAAAATAATCATAGTGGTGTAAAATTCAAGAATGATCAAAACATGGATACAATCAAAGCTAGTATCCACAATAGATATTTTAGACGAAAAGAAAAATTTTCATTTTTTAGATGAATAGTCTGCCGTGATAAGTGAATAATCTGTAGTATCGTGAATAGTGTCGATATCGTGAATAGTAACTCGACACCAAAAGTTCCAAATTTGATAAAAACTTGAGATCAATATTTCAACATAATGATATTGAAGAAATAATATCATTACTGAAAAAATAATATCCCTTACCTCGGAAAGAGGTAGATTTAACTGGAATCTTTGGATATAAAGTATAACTTGAACTTTCACCGTATAGCAATACTCAAAGTATACTCAAAATACTCACAAGAATACGCTCGATAATATAGAGAGAGAAAACTTCAGTTTCTGGTGTGATTTTCAATTCTAACCTAAGCACCCTATTTATAGAAAAATGCTTAGAACACCAAAGTAGAAAATTTAATATAATATTAATATATATAAACAAAATTCTTATGCCCACTTTTGGCAACTGAACTCAGCCACCAATGTTGCCCACAATAATGACAAAAACAAAAAAAACGTTTTTGTTATTAAAAACAATTAAAACTTCCAAAAATCAATTATTTCGGAGCTTCGGAACTTCAATAATTCACAATAAATAGCCCTTTTGTCAGAAAATTCGAATCTCGCGAGTTTTTATAGAAAATTCAATTCTCTACAACTTTACAGAAGAAAGTTTTTCCAAATTCCAAACAGAAATTGACCGAAATCCACAAACGGATGATTTTAGAGGCTATAATCAAATTTCAGTCAATAAATGGGGTCCACTGACATGTTTAACATGTTTTAAACATTTATTGCAGTAAAAATACTATTTCTCCTCGTATACTCATATATCCCACATTCATTGTAAAAATATCACTATTATTATATTATTAAAATATAATAATATATTTAAATAAATTATTTTATCAGAAAAGATAAAATATTAATTTTCAACAATTGTCACATTAAAAATTTTCTCCATCTATATCCACATAAAATCAATATTTTCCTCATCATATAAATTAATAATTAATTATTCACAAATAATATTACAGAATCACATTATTGACAACCAGGCAGTTCCTAGGAAAGAGGGGGCTTTCCAATAAGAATTTTTCCTTACTGGCGCGCAATTAGGTGACCAAACCTCTCCTTAGACAGAACTTTCTAGACATTGCCAATAATGTTATCTAATAATATTATTCAGATAATATGAATTATTGCTTCGATAATGAAAATACTTGTGTAATGACAATTATTGAAACAACAATAATATAAAATATCAACGCAACAATTATTGAACCAATAAAATAAAATCTTTGAGCGATAATTCAGTAACCATTATTGAGTAGTGCCTTCTTACGTAAGAGTCAATAATTGCGCAATACTGCAGTGCTACTTGTATGCAACAACGCGTTATTCTTGTTTTTAACCATCGGGTATTCCAACAATTAATAAATTCAGTAACAACTACTGCCTGTTATTTTTAAACAACTTATATTTGTCGTTTTCTTCCTCCAATCGCTTAGTTATGGGGCTCCACACATGGTCATTTACTGGCCGTCGTAATATTCCTCGATAAGATACTAATATTCCACAACCAAACGAATATTCCCAAACAATGATGAATATTTTATAACCACTTGCTTATTTTGAAATATTTGCGTATTTTACCCATAACTATCCACATTAATCACATCAACCCTTACTATTTCAAAATAATAATTAGAGGAAATTAAATTTCATTTATTAATTATTTGGGGTCTTACAACCTCCCTCCTTATGAAATTTCATCCTCGAAATTGACATACGTGCACAGTGTTTTGAAAAGGTGAGGATACCTCGCTTTCATTTCCGCTTCCAACTCCCTGTGTCATTTCCTCTATAGCATGGTTCCTCCACAAAACTTTAACTTGTGGTATGACCTTCGTGCGTAGGACATGCTCCTTCCTATCCAAGATCTTGACAGGTACCTCCTCATACGTTAAGTCTTCGGCTATCTTGTCCGGTTCTAACTCAATAACGTGGTTCGGGTCTTTCACATATTTACGAAGTACAGATATGTGAAACACATTATGAACACGAGACATACTTGGAGGTAACGCGAGTCTATAGGCTACATTTCCTACTCGGTCAAGAATTTGAAATGGACCAATAAATCGTGGATTGAGCTTTCCTCTCTTCCCAAATCTTGTAACTCCCTTCCATGGAGCAACTCGCAACAATACATGATCCCCTATACTAAATTCCACGTCCTTTCGATGAAGATCCGCATAACTCTTTTGTCTATCTTGTCTTTGTTTGTATACGTTGTCGAATCATTTGGATCTTTTCGGTGAGTCATACGTATTAACTTTCGGGTCCCAACAATGTTGCTTCACCCACCTCATCCCAACATATTGGAGAGCGACACTTTCGTCCATATAATGCTTCAAATGGAGCCACACCTATACTTGCACGATAACTTGTTGTTGTAGGAGAATTCCACCAATGGTAAATACTTATCCCAACCGCCTTGAAGTCTAGGACCACAGTCTTAATAAATCTTCAAGAGTTTGAATAGTCCTCTCTGATTGTCCGTCCGTTTGAGGATGGTATGCCGTACTGAATCGTAAATCCGTACCCATAGCTTTTTGCAAGCTAACCCAAAATCTTGAAGTGAATCTTGGGTCACGATTCGAAACTATAGATACTGGTATGCCATGCAATCTCACAATCTCATTTACGTACATTTGAGCAAGACGTTCAAGGGAATAAGTCTCCCGTATCGGCAAGAAATGAGCAGACTTGGTTAATCTATCAACAATAACCGAAATAACATTGATGCCTTGAGAAACCGTAGGAAGACCCGTAACGAAATCCATGGTAATGTGTTCCCACTTCCATTTCAGAATCTCAAATGGTTGCAACGGACCCTTAGGTACTAGATGCTCCGCCTTTACACGTTGAGAAGTTAAACACGTTGAGATAAACTTTGCAATCTCTCTCTTCATATTGTTCCACCAAAATGTATGTCGAAGATCACGATACATTTTGGTACTTCCAGGATGGATTGCAAATGGTGTATTGTGTGCCTCCATTATAATCTTGTACTTCAAATCGAGTCGTTAGGAACACAAAGTCTGGAGTGGACTCGAAGTATTCCTTCATCATCGATTCTCGCTTACGGAATAGCACCTTCTTGTACTTTCTTCTTCATACGCATTAGCTCTCGGATCGGTGGCTTGAACAACCTTAACTTTTTTCTATTAAAGTTGGCTCTGTCGTATATACTTGACATCATCGCACTTTTCGCTCACTGCATATGATCTTCTACTCAACGCGTCGGCTACCGTTCGCTTTTCGAGGATGGTATTGAATAGTGTGATCGTAGTCTTTCAATAGCTCGAGCCAACGTCGCTGCCGCATGTTAAGTTCTTTTGAGTGAAGAAATATTTAAGGCTTTTATGGTCTGCGAATATATCTCCACTTTCTCCCCATATAGATAGTGCTTCCGGATCTTTAATAGCGAAAACTCTGCTTGCCAACTCTAGATCATGAGTAGGATAATTCCTCTCATATTCTTTAAGTTGTCATGAGGCATAGGCTATGACTTTCCCATGTAGCATGAGAACACATCCTAACCCTTTGCTAGAAGCATCGTTTGTAGATAACAAATCCATCCGTGCCGGATGGTATTGTTAGAAACAGTCTTAGAAATGAGTCTCCTCTTAAGCTCTTGGAAACTCTTCTCGCATTCCTCGCTCCATATGAATTTTGTATCCTTTCGAGTCAGATGAGTTAACGGAGTAACGATTCGAGAAAACCCTTCCGCGAATCTCCGATAATAACCAGCTAAACCCAAAAAGCTACGTACTTGATCACCGACTTAGGTTGCTCCCAACTTTGTATTACTTCAATCTTGGCCGTCAAACGGATACTCCATGTTTTGACACACCACGCGCCCAAGGAATGCTACTTCCTCAAGCCAGAACTCGCATTTCTTCAACTTAGCATATAGCTTGTTTTCACGAAGCCTTTGGAATATTAGCTTCAAATGGTGCTCATGATCTTCATGGCTTTTTGAATATATGAGGATGTCATCAATAAAGACAACAACGAATTTATCCAAATATTCTTTGAATACTCGATTCATCATATCCATGAAAGTCAAGGGGCATTAGTCAATCCAAAAGATATGACTAGGAATTCATAATGCCCGTCTTTAGAGTTCTAAAAGCGATGCTTTGGAATATCCTCGCCTCTAATTTTCAAATTTGATGATATCCGTAAGCGAAGATCGATTTTTGAAAAGAATTGTGCTCCTTGCAAATCGGTCAAACAAGTCATCAATACGAGGTAGAGGATACCTATTCTTGATAGTGACATGGTTCAATTCCCGATAGTCAATACAAAATCGCATACTCCGTCTTTCTTCTTTACTGAATAAAACAGGAGCACCCCAAGGAGATGTACTAGGGGCGAATGAAAAGCGATGTCCAACAACTCCTCAGTAGTTGGACCTTTAACTCTCAAGTTCAATAGGAGCCATTCGATATGGGGTTTTAGAAATGGGCTTTGTACCGAGTTCAAGGTCAATAAAGAATTCAACTTCACGTTACGGGGGTAGGCCGGGAAGTTCTTCAGAAATCGTCGGGAAAGTCAATAACAACAGGAATATTATTCAAATTTGACGTGTCTTTATTCAAATCCATAACATGGGCTAAGAAAGCTTGACATCCGTTTTTTAATAAACGAATAGCTTTATGATTAGATATGACAGTGATTGATTTTAATGGTTTAGTTGCTTGAATTCGTACAACATGTTGTTTAGGAATATGAAAGCTAACAATCTTACGAAAACAATCAATTTTGGCATGATGAGTAGTTAACCAATCAATCCCTAAAATCACATCAAAAGCAAGTATCTTTAAAGAGATAAGGTCAACAGGTAAGGTGATGGTGCCAACTTGGATCAAACAAGACTTATAAATAGTGGATGTGATGAAAGTTTCTCCTAATGGAGTTTCCACAGATAGGTCAAAGTCTAATTTCTCCGGAGTCACGTTGAGCACAAGTAGGAGAGATAAATGAATGGGTAGCACCGGTATCTAGTAAAGTATAAACTTCACAAGAATTTGATTAGCTTACCCGTGATCACCTCGTTTGGGTTCCTCGTATTTTGACCAGTCACAACAAACACTCTTCTAGGAACTGTTGACTTTGACTTTTTTGAGACAGTCTTTTGAGTCACCGTCCCCGCTGAACTAGGTTTCGCTACCGTGCAATCTCGAGCGATATGTCCTTCCTTTCCACAATTATAGCATACCTGGAACTGTTGTGGGCAGTTTGGACTAATATGTCCCTCTTTCCCGCATTTATAGCATATGACCGGTGGTCGTTCTCCTCCCTTGGAACCAGTTAATCTTGCCGCACCGTCTTCACATGGTCGTTGTTGAATCTCCTCTTTTAAAATCTCCTCCCGACTCGCTTCTTCTATTTTCATGGCCATGATTACCACCAAAGTGGTTACCATTTTTGTCCGTCTTTTTCTTTCTCCACTGGTTATTGTTGTTTTATTGACTGCTATCTCCTAGATGATCCTGATTGTGGTACCTCGGTTGGCCGTACTCGTTATCTCGCTTCTAACAATTGGGCCCTATTAACAACATCTGAATAAAGAAAAATTATGAGAGATGAGATCTTGACGTATCTTGGGTTTCAAACCTCTCGAAACATCCGCGTCATCGTTCCTCATTCTCCAACAAATGAGGTGCAAACACAGTTAACTCTGCAAACTTTGCCTCGTACTGAGACACCGTCATGTTGTTCTGCTCCAGTCTAATAAATTCCACTTCTTTCATATAGATTTAACACTTTCGGAAAGTATTTATCATTAAATAGTTTCAAATGTCTCCCAAGACATATCTGAGTCTTGGTGGATGGAGTACGCTTCACGATTCCCACCGATGATGCGCTTCGCCACGGAACATAAAGGTAGTGAATGGAACCTTCTGTTCCTCCGTGCATCCCAAGACATCGAATATCTTGGTAATTTGCTTGACCCATGTTTCCGCCATGATCGGATTAGGCTTTCCCTTAAATTCTGGTGGTCCCAACTCTTTGAACTGCTTGGCTGTGACAACCCGTGAATTGCTATCATTTCCTCCTATGTTTTGAACACGAGTCTCCCTCGTCTGATTTTGCATGAACTGCAAAAAGCTTCTAAACATTGTGTCGTTCATCGTCTGATCAGTGGTGTTGTTCACAGGAGGAACATTGCCAGTCTGTTGCACGTTCTCCTCGTTGGTGAGTACAGGCGTCTCCACAATCTCATTTCCATTGTTAATATTCTCAGTCGACATTCTCAAATACTGTCATAAAACAAGGATTAATTAAGGAAATCAATATATCACATAATATCCCTATATACTGACCAACTAACAAATAAGCTTAGGTAGGACACACTAGCGAAGGATTTACTCGTCTCTCCCCTCCTAGTTCTATTCCCCGATCTCCGCCAGAGATCATATCCTAAGCTCGATACCAACCGTGATGCCCCAAAAGCAGGTATACACCACCCATTCCGAGTTGTTAATACACCTGCATGTAAACAACTACAACTTTATTATTACAACAGTAGAACTGTGAGTTTAAATACAGATATTGCCATCTAAACAATATCCATATACAAATAAATCCTCATCATAATTATTGATACATTAGTTTACAAAAATGGTGAGGACTACTAAACAACTCTCTAAAACCATCATTCCATACCCCGACTCGTACTCACTACATTCTCGCCTCCTGAGAAGAAAAATGGAACAAAAAGGAAAAGGGTGAGCTCAACTAGCCCAGTAAAGAATATTATGGCTAAGATAATAGAGAACAAATTATCGTTAGTCTTCAACAGGTAAAACAAAAATCTAATAGAATACAATAGACAATAAGTTTTAAATCAATACTCGCAGCGGAAAATATTAATTCATAGAAGAGTTACGTAGAGGATGAAATCTACTAATATCTATGAATTTAACAGTCCATCATCAATATTTTTATCCCTGTAAAATCAATTAATATATATACGGAATCATATATTCATCCTTGCACTCTGAAGCCAAGGACATTCACCAATTAGTCATGTTCATCTAAACACTGCTCATCTTTGCACTACGGGCCAAAGATATTCACGAAAATCATTCATCTTTTTGCACTTCTGTGCCAAAGATATTCATCGAAAATCATTCATCTTTGCACTCTACAGGCCAAAGATATTCCATAATATCATCATTTAAGACCGAGGATGATGAAAATATTTTTTAAAGAAACGAATCCGATGAATCAAAATGACAAGGATTAAGGATTAAGGATTAAGTACTTTGTTTTATCCACGTCCAAAAATACCTCAAAAATAATCATAGTGGTGTAAAATTCAAGAATGATCAAAACATGGATACAATCAAAGCTAGTATCCACAATAGATATTTTGACGAAAAAGAAAATTTTTCATTTTTCGATGAATAGTCTTCGATTCGTGAATAATCCGATATCGTGAATAGTGTTGTATCGTGAATAGTAACTCGACACCAAAAGTTCCAAATTTGATAAAAACTTGAGATCAATATTTGAAATATAATGATATTGAAGAAATAATATCATTACGAAAAAAATAATATCCCTTACCTCGGAAAGACAGTATTTCTAACTGGAATACTGGATATAGGCTATAACTTGAACTTTCACCGTATAGCAATACTCAAAGTATACTCAAAATACTCATAAGAATACGCTCGATAATATAGAGAGAGAAAACTTCAATTTCTGGTGTGATTTTCAATTCTAACCTAAGCACCCTATTTATAGGAAAATGCCCAGAACACCAAAGCAGAAAATTTAATATAATATTAATATATATAAACAAAATTCTTATGCCCACTTTTGGCAATTGAACTCAACCACCAATGTTGCCCACAATAATGACAAAAACAAAAAAACGTTTTTGTTATTAAAAACAATTAAAACTTCAAAAATCAATTATTTGAACTTGAACTTCAATAATTCACAATAAATAGCCCTTTTGTCGAAAAATTCGAATCTCGCATTTTTTATAAGAAATTCAATTCTCTACAACTTTACGTAAGAAAGTTTTTCCAAATTCCAAATGAAATTGGCCAAATCCACAAGCGGGTGATTTTAGAGGCTATAATCAAATTTCGAATCGATAAATGGGGTCCACCGAGCATGTTTAACATGTTTTAAACATTTATTGCAACAAAATACTATTTCTCCTCGTATACTCATATATCTCACATTCATTGTAAAAATATCACTATTATTATATTATTAAAATATAATAATATATTTAAATGAATTATTTTATCGAAAAAAGATAAAATATTAATTTTCAACAATTGTCACATTAAAAATTTTCTCCATCTATATCCACATAAAATCAATATTTTCCTCATCATATAAATTAATAATTAATTATTCACAAATAATATTACGAGAATCACATTATTGACAAACAGCGCTTCCTGGAAAGAGGGGCTTTCGATAAGAATTTCTCCTTCTTGTCAATTAATTAGGTGACCAAACCTCTCCTTAGATGTAAACTTTCTAGACATTGCCAATAATGTTATCTAATAATATTATTCGGATAATATGAATTATTGCTTCGATAATGAAAAATACTTTGTGTAATGACAATTATTGAAACAACAAAGAATATAAAATATCAACGCAACAATTATTGAACCAATAAAATAAAATCTTTGAGCGAGAATTCTCAGTAACCATTATTGAGTAGTGTCTTCTTATGTAAGAGTCAATAATTGGTGCAATACCGTGTGCTACTGTGCAACAACGCGTGTTACTGTGTTTTAACCACCGGGTATTCCAACAGTGTAAATGGTAACAACTACGCCGTTATTTTTAAAATAACTTATATTTGTCGTTTTCTTCCTCCAATCGCTTTCTGTTATGGGGCCCACACATAGTCAAGCGTTAAATCGTCTGAATATTCCCGACAAGCGATTTAATATTCCACAACCAAACGAATATTCCCCGACAACAATGAATATTTTATAACCACTTGCTTATTTTGAAATATTTGCGTATTTTACCCATAACTATCCACATTAATCACATCAACCCTTACTATTTCAAAATAATAATTAGAGGAAATTAAATTTCATTTATTAATTATTTGGGGTCTTACATCCTCGGCGGGGGTTACAATGCCGAAGTTACAAACTAATAAAGTATCCTCGATGGGGGTCACAACGCACATCCTTCAAGTATCCAAGTATCCTCGGCGGGGTTTACAGCGCATTCTCAACCATTGACACACACATCAGTGAAGGTCAAACAGCCTTAACGTTATGTCAGCTGATGGCAAGTAAACCCATCGAAGCAACTTATACAAGTATCCTCGGCGGGGGTTATAACGCAATGTGACCATTGACATATACATCAATGAAGGTTAGAAAACCTTGATAATGCACCAAGCAGGGATCTATCCGGTGATACACACATCAACGAAGGTCGGGCAACCATGACGGTGACAGACTGTTGGTAGTAACTCTGACAGAATGAAGGAATATGTTATACACATCCTCAAATAGACAAAGCTTTATCCCCACAAATCTCTTATACACAAAAGGCACCTCTATGGAATATAAGCCAATATCTAGGATTCGAGACTTTGGTGATAACCCCAACGTCAACATACTTGAAGACTTGGATCGCATGTCCAAGCCATCACTGATTGTCATCCCAACAGGATTACCAAGGAGCCGACAAGCATTCATCATACATCATACATTTGCATCATGTTTACCTTACTTGCATTTCAAGTGTCTAGGATTCTTTATCCTATCCATGCCTTGCATTGCATGAATATGATAAAGAGGGGCATCTGTAGACACTCAAAATTTTTTGCACGCCTGTTACTAACATTGCAGGAGGGCAGATTCGTCTTTCGGAGATAACCCTAGAAGACAGCTTACATCCATTTCGGATACTGCCGAAAGTCAATCCAAAAACCCGGGACACACACCGCCCGGGACACAAACTGGGAACGCCATTTCCAACCCCAGAACACACACCGGAAGGATCATTTCCAACCTCAGAGATAACCCCGAGTTTCATCCTGGGCGATAACCCCAAGGAATGTTTTTGCAGTTCTGGCGATAACTCCGGAAGTGCTTGTTTCTGATGCATGCTATCAGCTTCAAGCTTAGACCTATTGCCGAGGAACTCATACCTCAGATGACATTGCGGCATACAAACAAGTAGTCTAATCTCATATGTAACCCTGAGCAACGTCTGCTTTCAATTCAAACCGGCGATAACCCTGGCGAAGAGTCAAACATCATCATGCCCCTTCAACGTCTGTGCGTCATCTCAACACTTCATACATATATACATACAACGATGTCCCACAAGAACAAAGGAGTTACAATCCCGAGCGACTATTATGCGTGGCAGTACCTTGGATAAAATTTGAAGCTTGAAGACCATGGGCATGGACCCCTCTTCTTAACTTCGTACAACCTTTAATCCATGTCATTGCGTAACTCTTGACACAAGCGGTCAGAAGAAGGTCACATATACCTTTTTCGGATGCTCGGATTGAAGTTTTGCAAGTTTGAGCGGACATTACAGTGCACGATTGCATGTACCTCGAGACGACGGGACCCACGAAGCCCGGGGACACCTCGACCAGACCATGAGTGTAGCTGCATGGTACGCCACAGTACACCTAGCTGCCATCTCAGATATAAATATAGACCTTGGGGTCAGCCATTTGAGAGAGAGAAGGAGAGAAAAAGGCGAGGAAGCCGTGTCCAATTTACTCTGTACACACCCATATTGAGTGTTTCCTCATCTCTAAACATTTGTTAGCTCACATATAGCTATCTTTTTATCCGGCAGGAGCTGAGTGTTTATCCATATAAAGTCATAGAAGTCTACATTGGTAGCCCACTGTAAGCCTTCTCACATTAAATAAAGCCTTCTTCTCATATTAGGACACACTGTTATACACATTAAGAGTCGTGTTGTGTGCGTTTGCCCGGACTTCGGTCCGTGGTTTTCATTTTTATCTGTATATATATACTTATATATGTATATATTTTATATATGGACTAACATTATCGAGTTATGCCTCGATTGAGCCTAGACTTATGTTTGGAGCGTTTACTTGCTTTTATATATATATATATATATATATATATATATATATATATATATATATATATATATATATATATATATATAATTATTGTCGAATATATCGATGAGCCCGGATTTTATATCTCGGTGCATTTACCGCTATATATATATATATTTACATTTCATCGGGCACAGGTTTACTTCATGGCCTTTTACAGACTTTTATTTATATTTCGTCTGCACTGGAGTTTACTTATTGGCGATTGATTGCTTTTACAAGTTTATTTACATTTCATTCCCACAGAGTTTACTTACGTGGTGGTTGATCATATATATATATATATATATATATATATATACGCTTTTATATATTTACATTTTCGATCCCCATGGGTTGCTTCGTGGTGGTTGATCAAGTCTGTATATATATATTGACAGCTTTTATATATAAATATATATTTGCTTACTACTTTCCATACAAACTACAATATCATGTGAGCCTAGGAATCATGTGATCACAGATTCAGTTTACTGAATCTAGATTCGGTTCCCATGATGGTCCTTTTTTAGCTATGAGCAGCTTATACATTATTTTACAGTGTTTGAATTTCCTTGGATGGCTGTCATGCCCATGAGGAGTTCGGCACTGCTGTATATTATTTTCTTGAAGATGCTTCGCATCTCAAAAATAAAAGCAAACAAGCCAAACATTTAATAATAAAATGGAAGTATCAAAGGCCTCAATTACTATTGAGCACAGGGTTTGAAAAACCTCTTTTTATAAAACTTCATTGCTATATCTTGTTTAAAACTGAATTTTTCATAAATTCAAACCCTTTGTGTATAGCACTACCTCCAAATAATTGCACATTGATCCACACACATACACACACACACACACACATTCATATAACAGTTTCTTTGAAAAGTGGCGGTCACCGTGGCAACACGGATGTCGGGGGGTGCCTAACACCTTCCCTCAGCATAATCAAGCCCCCGAACCCAAATGAATCTCGGTTTCACATACCCGTTTAGTAGTGCCAAATCACTGGGTCATTGTGCAAACCTTTTTCGGTTGCGTTGGTGCAACCAGTTAAATACACCAACTAGCGACTCTTAAAGTCAAATCGTCGGCATTATACATGTCGAACCTTTTTCACTTGTTTTTTCAAATAAATCTCACATTAACATGGGAACACCAAAGAACAAGTAACAAAAAGGGACACTAAAAAATCCCGACATCGACAATGGCCAAGGATATTCATGTAATCATCAATGGTCATGATTATACCGAATAATCCCAGGTCATAATCATACCAACAACTGTCCATCAATAAATTACAGGCCAATGAGGACTTTTACCACATCATTCGTCGCATTACGGTCATGATTATACCGAATAATCCCTGGTCATAATCATACCAAGTCCATCTATGCACATAAGCCAAAGATGACTTTAATCACAATATAAGCATGAGGATTATGACAATGACATAATAATTCAATAAAACAAGTTCAAGGATACATTTTAAAGATTTATAACTTAATTTATCCAGAAATCAATAACGTCCAAATTGTCAACATGATACTGCTTTGTAGAGTAAAATTCAAGAATAATATTCATGTACCAAAAATAATTTGGATAGAAAAGAAATATATTTTTTGGGTGAATAGTACCTCGTGAATAGTACTTCAGGAATAGTACCCCGTGAATAGTACCCCAACATGAAAAGTGTCCCGAATACTCGAGTGAATGATACTAGAGTGAATAGTAATTGGGTGAATAGTAACCCATGAATAGTAATTCATGAATAGTACTCCGACACGAAAAGTGCCCTGAATACCCGAGTGAATAATACTAGAATGAATAGTAATAGGGTGAATAGTAACCCATGAATAGTAACTCATAAAAGAAAAATAACAAAGAAAATGATATTCCATGATGAGTACAAAAGAAATGATATCTCATACGAGTATAATAGAATATACGAAACTGCAAATGGATTTTCACCCGCCATACGGTAATCCACATAGACAGATCATTTCCTCAATTTAATAAAGAATGAATACGAAGGATCATTCACCATGCATGCGATAATCCACATAGATGAGTTATTCCAATGAATAATAAAGAATGGAATAACGAGAGAATTCACCATGCATCACGATGAGTCCGTGAGACAAAGTTATTCCAATAGAATAATAAAGAATGGAATAACGGCAGAATTCACCGGCATGTGATAGACCACATGCAGACGAGTTATTCCAATGTAATAATAAAGAATGGAACGGTCATGCGTAATCCGCTTGCAGACATGATATTCTAATAGAATAATAAAGAATGGAACCCGGTCATGCGTAATCCGCATAGGCGGGATATTCAACGTAATAATAAAGAATGGAATAACAACGAATTCACCGGGCATGCGATAGACCGCACAAAAGCAGGTATTCAATGAGAATAATAAAGAATGGAATAACGAGAAGAATTTCACCATGTATGCGGTGCCCGCATAGGCGGTATTCAACATAATAATAAAGAATGTAATAACAACCCTTACGTAGTATTGAAAGAAAATAACTCTCTTCATGAATACGAAAGAATAATACCCTTACCTCGGAAGAAAAGCTGGATCTTTGGAATTGTGAGGTAGCAGACTTCTCTTCTTCTTTCTCTCTATAATTTCTCTCTATAATAATTGCTCTATAGCTTTAGTGAATTGGTGAGAAATGAAGGAAGAATGATCTTTTATTTATAGGAAAATATATTTTCGATAATTGCACGTTTTGGGGCTCGAATATTATAGTATAATACCTTCCTCTTTTCCTTCATTTTTAATTTAGTCCTGCAAGTATTATCAAACTTGCACCACCTCCCCTAATAGTAAATCATGTGAATCAATAGTAAATCATGTGACTCAATAGTTCTAAACATGTGGAAAAAATTAATTATAATATAGTACCTTCATCTATACCTCCATTTTTAACTTTGTCATGCAAGTATTATTAATCTTGCACCAACTCTCCTAATAGTAAATGAATGTGAATCAATAGTACACACATGTGAACAAATAGTTATAATCATGTGAATCAATAATAATTAATTGCTCATTTGTTTGGTTAATTACCCGATTGGTCAATATAACCTCCAGACATTAATTATTATCGAAATAAATGTCGATTTCCACTAACACTAATAATTCTCACACAATGGAATTATCAATTGCATCTTTAATCAACACGAACTTATTCATCATTAATATTATAACTCACAATATTTAACAACCAGGTCGTTCCCAGGAAAGAGGGGGCTTTCCGATAAGAATTTCTCCTTATTGGCGCGCAATTAGGTGACCAAACCTCTCATTGACAAAACTTCTAGACATTGTCAATATTGCAAATAATAATATGAATAATGTTGCCGTCTCAATTATTGATTTAATAATATAAAATATTATACAGATGATACTATTACAATAATTGAATCAATAATATGAGAGATAAGATGCGGCAATTACTGTAGAAATAATTGAGTATAACTGAGTGACTTATCATGTAAGCATCAATAATCAATACTGTGTGCTACTATGCAACCACGTGTATTACTGTACTTTTACTACCGAGTAGTTCAACAGTTTTAACGGTAACACTTTCGTCTTTATTTTTATAAAATGAAAATTACATGCGTTTTTAACTACTTACAATACTTAGTTGTAGGGTCCACCAATGATTGTGCCATCGTACGGATATTCCCCGATAAAAAGAATATTCCCTGACCAAACAAATATTTTATAACAACTTACATACTTTGCAAAAATTATAAATACTACCCACAACTATAAAATTATAACAAATTCACACCATAATATTAAAAAAAAAATTTTGAGAAATTTAAATCTTTATTCATAAAATTTGGGTTCTCACAGAACTGATCCAAATATTCCTTGAATACTCTGTTCATCATATCCATGAAAGACGCTGTAATGCCCCGAAAAATTGAATATTTTGTAATTACTTTTAATAATGAATAAAATAATATTATTTATTATTATTACGTATGGATAAGATGAATGTCGTTCTATAACCTAGAAACCCTGAAATGTCGTAGTATTTTAACTACGTGAGTGATTTAAGGTGTTTGAATTTCTAAGACGAAAATAAAAGTTTTCCGAGAAATTTTCTGAAAAACACTATTCATCAATTTCTGCTTTTGAATTATTTTTGAACCTCCGAGAAATACGTAACGTTATAATATTAAAGTGAGATTGATTATGTAATAATAATCTAAGTAGGGAAAACGTAATATTTCGTATGTGAACTTAATTTGGAAACATTAGGTTTATTAATAGTAAAGGAAGAAAAGTTGTGATTATATAATGTGTATGCATTGTATGAAGGTAAGAATGAAAGTATAATACGACGTATTGTACTATTATGTATGAAGAATGAGATAACGTATATTACAAATTAATATACGAGTTAGCATACTAGAATTATACGTGGTGTATATTTGTTAAGTTATGTAATTTAAGGTAATGGACTTGTAGGATTACTAGCTTATTGGTAGAAGTCCTATGGGAAGGGATATGCAAGCCCAAGTGCTTGTTAATCATTAGTCCAAACTATGTAGCACAAGCCCATTAAGAAAGTAGCTAGATTAAATTAACCAAGCCCAATGAGAAGCCTTGATCCATGGGTCAAACCAAGTAGGAAGTGGGTAAGCTTGATGGGCAAGGATTATGTGTGATGATCAAGTAGTGTGGTGAGCAAGTGTTGTACTAGCCAAGTTTACTTAGAGCCAAAGTTATGAATAGTAAGGAGGTGGAATTAATGAGATTAATTGAAGAGGTGGAATGAGGAGGTGGAATAAGGAGGTGGGATGTCTAGTTGACCATAATGCCCTAGCTTTAAGTTGCCTATAAATAGCAAGCTCTCAATCATTTGTTTGCTTGATAAAATTTCCTCTCAACTCCTTTCATATATAAGCTACTTATTTGGTAGAGCAAATAAGAACTTTTAAGTTAAAGTTAGATTTTCCAAGAAGAAGAAGTTAGACTTCAAAGGTAATGATCTTGTGTCCAATGTTCTTTCATCTCTATTATGATAGGATTGATAGGGAAGGGGGATGGTTTGATAATATCATGTAATTAGTTAATAAGGAATGAACTTAAGCTGAATAAGTTGAATAAGCAACTTAAACATTAATAAGTTGCTAGAACCATGAAGAACTTATCATAAGTTGCCATATGATGATTAGTATATTGATTATAGCATGAAAACATTGATTAGTGGAAGTCGTATTTTGTGTTTGAAGTCAAAAATGTTAGTTTTCGATGGAGACAAGTTATTTTTGGCATTATAGAGTTGCGGACTTGAAATTAACCGAATTCCGACTTAGAACGAAGAAACGAGCGTTGAACGTTCACGAACATTTATTGTTTTCGTTAAAAATGAACTCATAGGTGAAATTTGAGCAAATGAAATTAAATAGATAAAATTCTTGCATGAACGTATAGATTATGAAATTTGTGAACCGTAGGCTTTTGAACGGACCAATTCGGACTTATAACGAAGAAGTTACTAGTCCCGGAGTTTTGCAAAATTTTCAAAATTGCACAAACTGTCTGAGGCACAGAGTCCGCGCCGTGGCGCGACCCCAAGCCTATAAGCCCACGCCGCAACGCTAGGCCGAAACCCTGCACACTGCTAACTTGCGCCGCAGTGCGAGATACTGAGTGATTGTTAGCGCCGCGGCGCCAGTCACAAGAAAATGATAGAAAAGAAAGATTTCAAGTGTAAAAGGAAAAAGAACTTGTTAGTAATGAATTAAGATGTAATCATAACATGGTTAAGACATTGTAAGGTACTTGTAAGACACTAATGCATGTTAATTAAGAGTTAATAACATATCAAAGATAAGCAGAATGTGAATGACGTAATGAAAGCCAGAAACCATAATAACGAATCTAAGTCAAGATTTAGATTAAGATGAAGGGTAAGATATAATAGTATACATATCTGATTATATAATACCTAATGTGGTACGTTATATGATTATGTATTGTAGAAACGTAGAGACTTAAAGTGTACATGTGTTAATCAGTAAGCAAACGATAAAGGCAAGTATTCTAACCCTTGTTCCAGTTCAGTCTGGACAAGCTGTGTAATTCATGTATTCTTTCGCATAAAGTTTTTAACGATGAAGTCTAAAGCCATTTCTTTCGGCTAGACTTATATTATGAATCTATCAAGTATGATTAATGATACCGAGTTATATTGGCATGGTTTTCAATCGAAGATCAAGTATGAGAAAATGTTTTTGTCGTTTAACGACAGGCACGTGAGGTTGCCACAACTTAAACGTATACACATTTAATGAATGTAGTGTTGATCAACATAGAGTACTATGAACTGATCACTCAGAAGTGCCGGACTTACGGACTTAGTGTCGGGTTGTCCTTTTCAAAAGAACTTATGAATGCTCATAGTCTTGAGCCATAATTTATATTCCACTGAGTATGGTTGTTGTAAACTGTTTTGAAGGGAAAGAAGTGCTATTTTGATTTATCGATAGTACTTCGTAACTATTGTTCAGTTATTGAAGATATATGAGTTTCATGTTTTAAGCATGTTGTTTATTAGAATTATAGTACTTGCTGAGCTAGTCATGCTCACTCTTGCTTGAACCATATAAACACAGCCAAGATCGAAGCGGACTAAAGGCTCGAGCAAAGATAAGAAGCAAGCGAAGATGAACCCTTAACTTAGTATGTAATAGAATAGTTCTATGTTTGTAATATATTTGATATTATGACAAGAACAAACGAATGGGTTACAAAGAACCTGGGAAATGTAATATTATTTTGGATATATAGAAGTTATATTAGTCCTCTTGAGACTTTTCATTAGAATGAATGGATGAATGGTAGTATCGTGTAGCACCATCTGTCGGGTTGGAAGAGACCCAGATTTGGGGGCGTCACAGGTTGGTATCAAAGCATTAGGTTATAAAACTTAAGGGGGAAAATTAAAAACCTTAAGTCATAACCTTAAGAAGAGTCAAAGAAATACAAGAAGAAATAACCTTATAAAAATGCATTATGATTATGTTATGTGTTTTTATTATTCTACTGACATGTACTAATCAACTTAATTATTTTGTGTAGATGTCAAGAGTGAACAGAATGTTTGTAGATGGTCAAGCCATTAGTGAAGAGTCGGTGAACCAAGTAGAGGTTATACTGAACCCTATAGCAGCAGAGCCAGATGTAGTGATTATTGAGTCTGGAGACTCAGAGGAAGCTGACTACATGTCAGTGTTTGATGGGATAATAGAGGAGGAAGTAAAGACAGTTTCCTTTAACCCAGTGGCTATAGCAGCCGAGATAGCTCCTGGGGGGTCGATGATGTCTCTGTTCATGTCAGTGTTGGATAGAAATATCCATTACTATCAGGAAGTTAAGGAGCTGAAGGCAGAGCTCCAAACTGTTAGAGAGGACAAGACTGATGTCGAGTCCATGTGGGAGCAAGAACACGATGAGAGGATTTTGGCTAAGGACAAAGTCCATGATTTAAAGCACGAGGTCTTTGAGCTCAAGGAGGAGCTAAAGACTAAGGTGCAGAAGATAGGGAGAATGTCCTATATCTATAGGAGTTCTCATACGGATTGTCAGCAGCAGGTAGCTGGATATCCTGTGGAGGTGGGGCAAACACGGCATACTATTAGCCGTGATATCATTGTCGGTCTTGCCAAGGCAGATTTCAAGAATGCCTTGAGACAGATGTAGACTAGTAGTTGTTAGAGTAGTATGTAAATATTATGTAAGTAGTAGTGACGTAAAGCCTTTTTGTATAGTAGAGGGTAGTCTTTTGTAAATCCCAATTTTTGGAAAGCGATAGCGGGAAAGTAATGTAATCAGCTTAGGCTGTGTATGTAACCGATGTAGTATTATACTACGAGAATGAATATAAAGATCTTTTTATGGAAAGCAATGTGTTATGGATGTTGACGTTATTGTTTAATATTAATGATAACTAATAAAGTAAGAAATAATATCGAAATGTGTTTATTGTATCAGCAAAATGCAGCCGAGAAGAGTGCAACGTAATCAAGGTACGAACGTAAATCAACCGGAGGAAGGTCCGGTTAACCCGATGCAGGAGTTTGTTAACTTAATAACAGATGCCTTTAATAGAACAGGGGCTAATATCCCCATAAATCTGGGAGTAGCGCGAGCTACGACCTTTAAGGATTTCAAGAGTCTGGGTCCACCGGAGTTCAAAGGAACTACGGACCCTATCGAAGCCCAAACGTGGGTTAAGGAAATAGAGAAGGCATTTGTAATAGCAAATGTCGATGAGGCCCAAAAGGTTGCCTTTGCGACCTATATGATAAAGGGAGAGGCCAACTTCTTGTGGGAAGCTAATCAGGCTAGGGTTGGGATAGCGAATTTAACGTGGGATAGGTTCAAGGAGATATTCTTCGAGAACTACTTTCCCACGAGCATCCAGGGAAGGATGGAAATGTGGTTTCTGGAGTTAAAACAATGGGACATGACAGTTCCCCAATACGCTGCCAAGTTCAATGACCTGGCGAGGTTCGCTTCACACCAAGTGGATACCGAGGTGAGGAAGGCGCAACGGTTCGAGCAGGGCTTGAAACCCTGGCTCTATAACCATATATCAGTGTTCCAAAGTACTTCTTTTGGAACCATTTTAGAGAAGGCAATAATTTCCGAAGGTGGTAGTGAGGCGTTGAGCCAATACCACAAAGAAAAGAAGAATAAGGGAAAGGTTAACGGGAGAGTCAAGATCGAGGGAGCCAGTGGAAGTGGCGAGAGTCAGAAGAGGAAGGTATTTAGCTTTGAGAATACCGGAGTGAAGCAAGGAGACCCAAAGAGAAGAATGGAGGCCTGCAAGACCTGTGGAAAGACTCGCTTAGGAGTCTATCTCAAGGGGAAGGCCGTCAGTTACAATTGCGGTCAAGAGGGGCACATTGTACCTAATTGTCCGAGTCCAAAGAAGAATCACAGATGCTTTGTGTGTGGATCAACTGACCACATGGCAAAGAACTGCCCGAAGAAGGGGACGGACGGGAACCGGGGCACTAATAGCGGTAAGTTAACTATTGGGGGTCCAGCACAACCGGGTAGACCGATGGGCCGTACCTTTAACATGACAGTCCAAGATGCGGTTGCAACAGGGGACGTCATCACAGGTATTATTCCGATCAACGATATCAATGCGTACGTGCTGTTTTATTCGGGTGCTACTTGTTCGTTTATAGCATGCGATTTTGCTAGACGATTAGGATTACTCCCCAAAAAGTTGCCTATACCTTTAAATATTAAGGTAGCGAACGAAGAAATAATTCCTGTTAAAGATGTTCATAGGAGTTGTTGTGTAGATATACGGGGTTGTAAATTATCGGTAGATTTATTCTGGAATAAAGTTAGGAGAATTCGATGTAATTCTCGAGAATGGATTAGTTAGTTAACCATGGGGAAATTATAGATTGTTAAAAGAAATGTGTGAACGTTAAGATGTTAGAACAACCTCGGGTAGTATTTTACGAGAATAGATCGGCGGGACATTCGTGTTGTCTAACCATGACACAAACTAGGAAATTACTGAGGAAGGGATGCGTAGGTTACCTGTGCCATGTTGTTGATACCCAGAGAGTGGTAGCAACCATGGAACAAATACCTATAGTGAAAGAATTCACCGATGTATTTCCGAGTGAATTGTTGGGTCTTCCATCGGATAGGGAGACAGAGTTTCTGATAGACATTGTGCCAGGAGCGACACCAGTTTCCAGGGCACCGTATCGTATAGCGCCAGTGGAGATGAAGGAGTTGATGGTGCAGTTGCAAGAACTGTTGGATCGGAAGTACATTCAGCCGAGTGTTTCGCCATGGGGAGCATGGGTACTGTTTGTCAAGAAGAAGGATGAATCGTTAAGACTATGTATCTACTATCGAGAGTTGAACAAGTTAACAATAAAGAATAAATACCAATTGCCCAGGATCGATGATCTATTTGATCAGTTGAAAGGGGCTAAGTATTTTTCTAAAATAGATTTAAGAACGGGGTATCATCAGTTGAAGGTTAGGAAGGAGGATGTGCCAAAGACAACATTTAGGACTCTTTATGGTCATTACGAGTTCCTGGTGATGTCATTTGGGTTGACAAATGCACCAGCTGCATTTATGGATATGATGAACAGAGTGTTCAAACAATATTTGGACAAGTTCATCATGGTGTTTATCGATGATATTCTAGTCTACTCTAAGACGCCAGAAGATCATGCTAAACACCTAAGATTAGTGTTGGAGACATTAAGGAAGGAGAAGTTGTATGCAAAATTCACGAAATGTGAATTTTGGCTAGAGAAGGTGCAGTTTTTAGGTCATATCATTGACCATGAGAGGATTTCAGTAGATCCAGCAAAGGTGGAAGCCGTGATGAATTGGGAACAACCAAAAACGCCGACCGAGGTGCGGAGTTTCCTAGGATTAGCGGATTACTATCGAAGATTTATCCAGGATTTTTCGAAGGTAGCTACTCCGTTGACTAACTTGACAAGGAAGACGGTGAAGTACGCGTGGATGAAGAAATGTGAGGACAGTTTTCAAGAATTGAAGAAGAGATTGAGTGAAGCGCTTGTTTTGTCATTACTCGATGACACAGGAAATTTTGTAGTTTATAGCGATGCTTCGCATAGAGGACTTGGTTGCGTGCTCATGCAGCATGGCAAGGTCATTGTGAATGCATCTAGGCAGTTGAAGGATTATGAGAAGGTTTACCCTACTCATGATCTAGAACTGGCCGCCGTAGTTTTTGCTCTAAAGATATGGAGACATTATCTTTATGGAGAAAATGAGAGATATACCACCACAAAAGTCTAAAATATATCTTCACCACGAAGGAGTTGAATATGAGGCAAAGGAGATGGTTGGAGTTGATAAAGGATTATGACCGTGTGAAATCACAGATCACCGTGGAAAAGCCAATGTAGTTGCTTAAGCGCCTTAAGTAGGAAGGGTCGGGAAAAGTTGTCTTTGTTAAAAGCTCAAACTGAGTTAATAACAGAGATGGCTAGGATGGAGTTGGAAGTGAAGCTGCCAAGTGAAGCGGGACATATACTTTTTGCGACAGAGGTGCAGTCTACCATCGTAGAGAGAATCTAGGAGGTGCAGCTCAGAATGAATGAGTGTAACCGGATGAGGGAGCGGTTAACCAATGAAAAAGATACTAAGTACAGTCTTGATAACGAGGGATTATTGAGATTTGAAGGAAGAATTTGGGTTCCAAATGAGACAGAATTAAGGGAGCAGGTTCTACAAGAGGCTCATAGTTTAAGGTTTTCGATTCATCCTGGTAGCACTAAGATGTATCAAGATCTTCGACAGAGTTTTTGGTGGCCGAACATGAAGAGAGAGATCGCCGAATATGTGAGTAGGTGCTTGACTTGTCAGAGAGTTAAGGCTGAACATCAACGACCTAGTGGCTTGCTACAGTCATTAGAAATTCCTGAGTGGAAATGGGAGAATATCACGATGGATTTTGTGGTGGGACTTCCAACTACTCAGAAGGGGTATGATGCGATCTGGGTAATAGTAGACCGATTGAGGAAGTCGGCTAACTTTTACCAATTAGGGTAAAGTATAACTTAGACCAATTAGCTAGACTTTATATTAAGGAAATAATTTCTAGACATGGAGTACCAGTATCGATTGTGTAAGATCGTGACTCACGATTCACGTCGAACTTTTGGAGGAGTCTACAAGAGCAGTTGGGAATGCAGGTGAAGCTGAGTACGGCATATCATCCATAGACGGATGGACAAAGCGAGAGGACAATTCATACATTAGAATATATTCTAAGATCTTACGTCATGGATTTCAAGGGTAGTTGGGATGATCATCCACCATTAGTAGAGTTTGCGTATAACAATAGTTATCATGCAAGCATAGGTATACCGCCTTATGAAGCTTTGTATGGGAGGAAGTGCAGAACGTCACTGTATTGAGATGAGGTAGGAGAACGCCGGATGTTGGGACCAAAATTGGTACAACAGACATTGTATATTGTCAAGAAGATATAAATGCGTCTTCTAGCAGCTCAAGACAGACATAAGAAGTTTACGGATCCGCATAGAGAGAATCGAGAGTTTGAAGTAGGTTCGTACGTATTTCTAAAAGTATCTCCCTGGAAAGGAAAGATATGTTTTGGAAAGAAGGGAAAGTTAAGTCCGAGGTTTATAGGACCTTTTGAAGTATTAAAACGGGTAGGTGAGGTAGCTTACATGTTAGCGTTACCTCCAGACCTAGAACGAATACATAATGTATTTCACGTATCCGTGTTACGTCCTTATAAGCCAGATTATAAGCACGTGATAGAATATGAGCCTATCCATGTCGAGAAGGACTTGACGTACGAGGAAACGCCGATTCAAATTATCGATAGAAAAGAACAAGTTCTGCGGAATAAAGTCATACCTTCCGTGAAGGTGATACGAAAGAACCACGATGCAGAAGAAGCAACGTGGGAGTTACATGAAATGATGAAAAAGAATTACCCTCAATTATTTGTGTAATTTTTTTTTTCCGGAAAGTATTCGCCACATGAAGGAGGTGGAATTTATCAAGTTGGAACAAAACAATATGACCGTGTCGCAATATGAGGCAAAATTTGCGGAGTTATCACGGTTTGCGTCCCACTTGGTGGATAATGAAGAGAGAATGGCGCGAATGTTTTTAAGAGGTTTGAAGCCGGAGATACGTCAACATCTTATTTCTCATAAACTGTGTTTGTATTCAGATATTGTAAATAGGGCTTAGTTAGTGGAGCGCGATAACGAGTCAACACAACTAAAAGAGAGCAGTCGGCAAAATTATAATACCAGCGAGAGTAGTCATCGAAGCGGTGACAACAAGCATGGAGGGATTCAACAGGCCAGAAATGGTAACCACTTCGGTGGTAATCAGGGCCAAAACAATAAGAATGGACATTTCAAGAAAAGAAGATTCAACAATGATGGAAAGACGTCAAGACCAAAGACCCGTTGTTGTTAAGGAAGGAGAAAGACCACCTATCGTATATGCTTCAAATGCTGGGGGAGGGACACATCACCAAATCAATGCGATCTTTGTCCAAAACATGTTATAATTGTGGAAGAGAAGGTCACTTAGCTCGATTTTGTCATTTACCGAAGACAAATTCAGCTAGGATGGAGGCACCAAAGGCCGTCCCAGAAAAGTCAAAACCGGTAGTGCAAGGGGAAGCGTTTGTTGTGACCTCCAGGAGAGCAAGGAACCCGAATGAGGTCATCACAGGTAAGCTTATCATAAACTTTAACGAAGTCAATACTTTATTTGATACCGGTTCTACCCATTCTTTTATTTCTCCTACTTGCGCTCATCGATTAAATTTGACTCCGGAGAAATTAGACTTTGACTTATCTGTGGAAACTCTGTTGGGAGAAACCTTCATTACATCCACTGTTTATAAGTCTTGTTTGGTTCAAATTGGTACCCTCACATTACCTGTCGATCTTATTTCATTAAAAATACTTGCATTTGACGTAATTCTAGGGATTGAATGGTTAACTACTTATCATGCAAAAATTGATTGTTTTCATAAGGTTGTTACCTTTCATATTCCTAATCAACCTATTATGTGAATTCAAGCGACCAAACCATTAAAATCAATCACGGTCATCTCAAGCCATAAAGCTATTCGTTTATTGAAAAACGGATGTCAAGCTTTCTTAGCTCATGTCACAGATTTAAACAAAAATACGTCAGTTTTGAACGATATTTCTATTGTTAATAAATTTTCTGACGTATTCCCCGAAGAACTTCCTGGCCTACTCCCAGAGCGTGAAATTGAATTTTGTATCGACCTTGAACCCGGTACAAAACCTATTTCTACAGCCCCATATCGAATGGCTCCTATTGAACTTCAGGAGTTAAAAACCCAACTACAAGAGTTGTTAGACATTGGCCTTATTCATCCTAGTACTTCTCCTTGGGGTGCTCCTATTCTATTCGTGAAGAAGAAAGATGGGAGTATGCGACTTTGTATTAATTATTGGGAGTTGAATCATGTCACCATCAAAAATAGGTATCCATTGCCATGTATTGATGACCTGTTAGACCAGTTGCAAGGAGCCAAATTCTTTTCAAAGATTGATCTTCGTTACGGATATCACCAATTGAAGATTAGAACCGATGACATTCCAAAGACGGCTTTCAGAACTCGGTACGGGTATTATGAATTCCTAGTCATATCCTTTGGATTGACTAATGCTCTTGCTGCCTTCATGGATATAATGAACCGAGTATTCAAGGAATATTTGGATCACTTTGTGGTCGTCTTTATTGATGACATCCTTATTTATTCCAAAAGCCGTGAAGATCATGAGCAACACTTGAGGCTGACACTCCAAAAGCTTCGTGAATATAAGCTTTATGCCAAGTTGAAGAAATGCGAGTTCTGGCTTGAGGAAGTAGCATTCCTTGGGCACGTGGTATCAAGTCATGGAATATCTGTTGACCCAACAAAGATTGAAGCTATTCAAAGCTAGGAGCAACCTAAATCAGTGACCGAAGTATGTAGCTTTCTCGGTTTAGCTGGTTATTATCGGAGATTCATGGAAGGATTTTCTCGGATTGCTACTCCATTGACTCAACTGACTCGGAAAGATACAAAGTTCGATTGGAGCGAAGAATGTGAGAAGAGTTTTCAAGAACTCAAGAGGAGACTCATTTCAAAGCACTGTTACGACAATACCATCCGCCTCGGAGGATTTGTCATCTCTGATGATGCTTGAGCAAAGGGTTAGGATGTGTTCTCATGCAACATGGGAAAGTCATAGCCTATGCCTCATGATAACTCAAAGAATATGAGAGGAATTATCCTACTCATGATCTAGAGTTGGCAGCTGTTGTCTTTGCACTTAAAATTTGGAGGCATTACTTGTATGGGGAGAAAGTGGAGATCTTTACGGATCATAAAAGCCTCAAATATTTCTTCACTCAAAAGGAACTCAACATGCGACAACAATGTTGGCTTGAACTGTTGAAAGATTATGATCATACCATCCAATACCATCCTCGAAAAGCGAACGTGGTAGGCGGCGCATTGAGTAGAAGATCATATGCAAGTCGAAAAGCGATATTGTCAACGCAAAGGCCCATTTTGTGTGACTTGAAAAGGATGGAGATAGAGTTAAAAACTCCAGGGACGCATGTGATGATAGCGAATATACGAGTAGAACCGACTTTAATCGATAAAGTTAAAAAGCTGCTCAAGCTACGGACTGGAGGTGATGCGTGCGTAGGAAGAAAAAGTGCAAGAAGGTGCTATATCTAAGTAAGAATCGATGAAGAAGGAATACTTCGAGTCAACTCCAGACTTTGTGTTCCTAACGACCCTGATTTAAAGTATAAAATCATGATGGAGGCGCACAACACACCGTTTGCAATCCATCCTGGGAGTACCAAAATGTATCATGATATTCGCCATACATTTTGGTGGAGCAATTGAAGAGAGAGATACCGTTGTTTATCTCAAGGTGTCTAACTTGTCAACGAGTTAAAACGGAGCATCAAGTACCAAAAGGTCCATTGCAACCACTTGAAATTCCAGAATGGAAGTGGGAGCACATTACCATGGATTTCGTTACCGGCCTTCCTAAGGTTTCTCAAGGCATAGATGCGATTTGGGTCATTGTTGATAGATTGACCAAGTCTGCTCATTTCTTACTGATACGAGAAACTTATACACTTGAACGTCTTGCTCGTATGTACATAAACGAGATTGTAAGACTGCATGGTATGCCAGTATCCATAGTTTCTGATCGAGACCCAAGATTCACTTCACGATTTTGGGTTAGTATGCAAAAAGCTATGGGCACAGACTTACGATTTAGCTTCGGCATATCATCCTCGAATGACGCGAGACGATGGAGAGGACTATTCAAACTCTTGCGGATCTATTAAGACTCGTGTCCTTGATTTCAAGGGAAGTTGGGACAAGTTCTTACCATTGGTGGAGTTTTCCTACAACAACAGTTATCAAACAAGTATTGGCATGGCTCCATTCAAAGCGTTGTATGGAAGAAAGTGTCGTTCTCCAGTATGCTGGGATGAGGTGGGTGAAGCAACGTTGTTGGGACCAGAGTTGTTATGTATGACTACGAAAAAGATTCAAACGATCCGACAACGTATAAAAACCTCACAAAATCGACAAAAGAGTTATGCTGATCTTCATCGAAAGGACGTGGAATTCAATATAGGAGATCATGTGTTGTTACGTGTTGCTCCATGGAAAGGAGTTACAAGATTTGGAAAGAGAGGAAAACTCAATCCTCGATTCATCAGTCCATTTTTAATCCTCGATCGAATAGGAACGGTGGCCTATAGACTCGTTTTACCGCCAAGTATGTCTCGTGTTTATAACGTTTTTCACATATACATGTTACGTAAATATGTGAAAGACCCGAACCACATTATTGAGTTAGAACCGGACGAAATAGCGGAATATTTGACGTATGAAGAGGTTCCTGTTCAAATCTTGGATAAGAAGGAACATATTCTACGCTCCAAGGTTATACCTCAAGTCAAAGTTTTGTGGAGGAACCACGATGTTGAGGAAATGACTTGGGAGTTAGAATCAAAATGAAATCAAGGTATCCTTACCTCTTGACATACCGGTATGTACCCTAATTTCGAGGCTAAATTTCATAAGAAGGGAGGTTGTAAGACCCCAACTTTTATAAATAAATATGAATTTTCTATAAATATTATTTTTGAATATTATGGAATAAATTTGATATAATGTTATAGTTGTGGGTAATATTTATAAATTTTGCAAAGTAAGCAAGTTGTTATAAAATTTTTGTTTGGTCGGGGAATATTCTTTTTGTCGGGGAATATTCGTACGACGGCACAATCATTGGTGGACCCCACAACGGAATTATTGTCGGATTGAGAAAACGACAAAAATACTTTATGAAAATAACGACGGAGGTGTTACCGTTAAAACTATTGAACTACCCATTAGTAAAAGTAAATGCGATGTCTGGCGTGGTTGCATAGTAGCTACTAGATGATTATTGATGCTTACGTGAGAAGTCACTCAAATATACTCAATTATTGCTACAGTAATTGCTGCATCATATCTCTTATATTATTGATTCAATTATTGTCACAATATCATCTGTATAATATGTTATATTATTAAATCAATAATTGAGACGACAAGTTATAAATGATTAATAATTGTTGAAAGATTAAATATGTGTTGATTAAAAATAAAATGATTTGTGGTAATATTTATTCAATCCTTGATGCATATAAAGAGTCTGTTATGAGACATTTGTGGTAAGTTTGATTATTTTATGGGGGGGCCCATATGTCATCATCTAAGAGTCCCTTCGTCAATAGTAATTACCTTCGTCAATAGTAATTACCTTCATGAATAGTAATTACCTTCGTCAATAGTAATTACCTTTACCAAACGTCAAACCACTTGTCGTTTCATATTACAGGCGTCGAACCACTTGTCGTTTCACATTACAGGCGTCGAACCAATTGTCGTTTCACATTACAGGTGTCAAACCACCTTTCTTTTCACATCACCAGTCGTCAAGCCACTTGCCTTTTCACATGGCAGGTGCTAAGCTAGAAATCTTCTATAAATAGAGGCCTAGTGCTTCATTATTTTTCACGAATTCATTCAAGCTATAGAGAGAGAAAGTATAGAGAGAATAAGAGAGAAAGAAGAAGAGTATTATGTTACTACACTCTATGCGATATTCAATCTCCTACTAAAGTAAGGGGTGTTATTCTTTCTTATTCATGAAGAGAACTGCTTGTTATTCCATTTCTTATTATTACATTGGGATAACTTTGTATACATGGTCTACCTATATACTTGGTGACATTCTTCTATTATTCTGTTTGGAACATCCTGTGCATGTGTTTTACATCGACTGGTTCCGCCTCTTTATTATTATTCCGTTGGAACATCCTTATGCATGTGTTTTACACCGCACTGGTTCCATTTTATTATTATTCATTTGGAACATCACATGCATGTGTTTTACACGGACTGGTTCCGCCTTTTATTATTCTGTTGGAACATCCTCGCCGGTTGCAAATTTTGCCTGACCTGGTTCCGTTATTATTATTCTATTGGAATAACCTGTCTATGAGAAGTACCGCATGCATGGTGATTTCTTTTGTTATTCCATTCTTTATTATACTCAGTTGGTTAAAGTTTTGACTTCTATACTCCATGAAATTAGTAGAATATCCTTGATATTTGCGCTTCATCCAGTATCTTTTCATGGAAATATTCTTCTGATCATTCTTAAATTTTACTCTACAAAGCAGTATCATGTTGACAATTTGGACATTAGTTGTTCTTGGACAAATTAATTCTTGAACTTGTTTTATTGAATTCTTATATCATTGTCATCATCCTCATGTTTATATTATGTTGAAAGTCATCTGTGGCCTGTAAGTGCATAGATGGACTTGGTATGATATGACCAGAGATTATTCGGTGTAATCATGACCGTAATGTTACAAATGATGTGGTAAAAGTCCTCATTGGCCCGTAGTGCATTGATGGATGATTGTTGGCATGATCATGACCATTAATGAATACACAAATATTCTTGGCCCGTGTGCATGGATAATTGTGGTCGTGATACTAAAGAATATCCTTGGCAGTAGTGTGCGGGGTGATTCGATGATGTGGAATATTTATTAAGCTGAGTCTCAGCTATAACAATGATTAAAAACCTTTTAAATCATAAAAGATAGTAGATTTTATTTTCTACTTGACTCTTTTAATGGATTCTTTGGTTCATTGCAGATTAAACTTGATGTTTATTATATTTTATCAGTTTAACACTGTTGAAGGCTAATGATAATTTATTCTGCATTATCTTAGTCATAATATTTCTTACTGGGCTAGTTGAGCTCACCCTTTCTTTCACTGTTCTCTTCAGGAAATGAGAATATAGTTGGGACGAGTCGGGGAACGGAGTAATGGTCCAGAGGATAGCATTAGTAGTCCTCACTATTCTGTGAAATAGTGTGATAATAATTGTAATGAGGACTCCTTTTGAGTTTGTATAATCTCTAGTAGACAATATTTGTATTCAAACTCACAATTTATGTTTTGTCGTATTGTACACGACAGTTGTATTAGTAAGTTGTATTTGAATTCTGTACTATGTATCTGGTGACCCAAGATGGGTGATGTATACCTAATTTTGGGGGCATCACAGTTGGTATCAAAGCTTAGGGATATGATCCCTGGCTAAGATGTGAGAATAGTACTAAGAGGGGAGAGACGGGGAATTCCTTCGCTAGTATGACCTACCTAAGTTTATGTGCTATTTTATTGGTCGGTCAGAATATAGGGATAATATGTTACATGTAAATTAACCTTTTGTTTTGTGGCAGTATCTGGAAATGACATCTGAGAATGTTGAGAATAGCAATGGAGCACAGGTGACCGTTGATTCACCACATATCAATAATCAGGATAATGTGCATCAGGAAGGCGACAATCCTCATACAAAAAATAACACTGACCAAATGATGAATGATCAAATGTTCAGAGGCTTTATGCAATTCATGCAACAGCAGGCGAGAGCGGCTCCTGTCCAGAACGTTGGTGGAAATACTGGAAACTCTCGGGCGGTCACCGTTAAATAGTTCAAGGAGCTGGGACCACTGGAGTTTAAGGGAGAGCCCAAACCACTTATAGCTGAATCATGGATAAAGTAGATCACCAAGATATTTGATGTCTTGGGATGCTCTGAGGAGCAAAAGGTTCCCTTTGCCGCCTTTATGTTGCGAGGAGAGGCGGATTATTGGTGGGAATCGGTAAAGCGTACTCAACCTGCCGCACTAAAGATATCTTGGGAGAAGTTCCATGAGTTGTTCAACGACAAATACTTTCCCGAAAGTATTCGCCACATGAAGGAGGTGGAATTTATCAAGTTGGAACAAAACAATATGACCGTGTCGCAATACGAGGCAAAATTTGCGGAGTTATCACGGTTTGCGTCCCACTTGGTGGATAATGAAGAGAGAATGGCGCGAATGTTTTTAAGAGGTTTGAAGCCGGAGATACGTCAACATCTTATTTCTCATAAACTGTGTTTGTATTCAGATGTTGTAAATAGGGCTCAGTTAGTGGAGCGCGATAACGAGTCAACGCAACTAAAAGAGAGCAGCCGACAAAATTATAATACCAACGAGAGTAGTCATCGAAGCGGTGACAACAAGCATGGAGGGATTCAACAGGCCAGAAATGGTAACCACTTCGGTGGTAATCAGGGCCAAAACAATAAGAATGGACATTTCAAGAAAAGAAGATTCAATAATGATGGAAAGACGTCAGCACCAGCACCCGTTGTTAAGGAAGGAGAAAGACCACCTATCGTATGCTTCAAATGCGGGGTGGAGGGACACATCGATTCATCAAATCCATAAACACCGCTGGAGAGTTAGTTAAACTGAATGGCATCACCAAAAACTCGTAATGCCCATATCGAGTACGAAATTGTCTTAGGGATATCCTCATCCCTCACCCTCAACTGGTGATAGCTCGATCTCAAGTCTATCTTCGAAAAATATTTTTCCCCTTGAAGTTGGTCAAATAAATCATCAATCCTCGGTGATGGATACCGATTCCTGATTGTAATCTTGTTCAACTCCCTGTAGTCTACGCACAATCTCATAGACCCATCTTTCTTCTTCACAAATAAGATCGGAGCACCCCACGAAGAAACACTCGGGCGGCGAATCACACAACGATCTAACAACTCCTGCAACTGTTCCTTCAACTCCTGCAACTCCAACGGTGCTATCTGATACGGAGACTTAGAGATAGGCTCCGCACCAAGAACAAGTTCAATAGCAAACTCCACTTCTCCTTGTGGTGGAAACCCTGATAAATCCTCAGAAAACACATCAAAAAAGTCACGAACAATTGGAACATCCTCAATATGAGACTCACCCTTAGAGGTATCCTTCACAAATGCCAAATACCCCTCACAACCCTTTGCTACCAACTTCCCAGCCTTCAAAGTTGAAATCAACTTCAACACCCTACTTGGCTGTGAACCCTAAAACATGAACTCCGGAGACTTCACATCTCCAAATATAACCTTCTTCGCCCGATAATCGATAGTGGCACGATGTTTATCCAACCAATCCATCCCAAGAATGACATCAAAATCGTGCATACTCATCGGAAGAAGATTAGCCCTATGAATCATATCCCCAAAACTGATCTCACACCCTCGATACAAATCAGAAATAACAACAGAAGTCCCCATCGGGGTAGCAATAGACATAACAGAATTTAAAGACTGAGATGGCACACCTAGGTGCCGAACAAAAGACTGAGCAACAACGAAATGAGTAGAACCCATATCAAATAAAATAGATGCCTCACGATTTCCAACTAAAAGATTGCCAAAAACAGTACCTGGTGCACCTACTACCTAGTTATACGTCAAGGCAAACACTCGACCACCCTGACGCTGTCCTCCATTACCACCATTATCTCAACCTCCACCATTTCCACGTGGCCCGATATAATCTCTAGCCATATGACCCATCTGTCCACATAAGAATGCACTGGTGAGTCTATCGCACTGCCTCCCCGGATGATTTGCCCCACAAGTAGCACAAGGAGCTATCGGAACGAGATTCGGGTTACCCCCACCAGCTAGTCCTGGATAACGACCCTAATTTTTCCCCTGCTGATGATTATGCCCCTGCTGACAATTCTGTCCATACCAAGGTAGCTGAAGGTGACGATTTTGCCCTTGCTGAGGCATTTGCTGATAACCCTTGTTTTGATTTTGGCCACGCCACTGCCCCTGCTGGCCACCACAGTTCTTATTCCACTGACCACCCTGATTCTTCCGTCTTGACACTGTTTGGCCTCACTGGTCATCTCTCATCCCTCTTCGACTCCTTCGGTTTTAGAAGACCGAAAGTCTTGTCTCTCTATTTCAATATTCTTGGCAGCATTGGCGACTGCTGACACATCTTTAAACTTGGTGTTAATAAGATGTTGCCGGTACCTGTAATGGATCCTCCACTTGAACTTCTCTGCCTGTTCTGCTGCAGTCCCTGCTGAGGTTCCCGCAAAGCCTGCCAACCTGTTGAACCTCATCATAAAATCTGTGATGGACTCTTCATCTTTCTGTCGAATAGATAGATAGTCTCTAGCATAGGCCTCTTTATCAGCAGCTGGGAAATACTGCTGATAAAAGACCTCACAAAACTCAGCCCAACCAAGTGTTTCAACACACCCATCACCCTTTGTTGTCTTTATCGCTTTCCACCATCTCTGTGCATCCCCTTCTAGTTTGTAAACTGCAAGCAATACTCTTTGATTATCCGAGCACCCCAACACATCGAAAATCTTCTCCAGGTGGGCAATCCAATTCTCTGCATCAATTGGAGTCGGAGTTGAACTGAATGTCTGTGGCTTCTGCTTCTGAAACCTTTCCAACCATAGATACATTGGAACCACCTGTTGATCATGACCATCTACATTCCCTTCCTCTTAGTTTGCCTATGGACCATTATTTCCTGGGTTCTCCCTTCAGAATTTACGTGGCGGCTATCTTGCATTGCTTACTGTCTGACCAAAGTCGACTAATGAGGTAAAGCTTGGTTCACCGCCTGATTCACCAAGGTAGCCAACTGAGCATTAATCTGATCATTAGGTTGCTCATTAGGCTTACCCTAACCTCTTCCCCTATTGTTGCCTCGCCTCCCAACAATTCTAGCAGATCTACGAGCCATCTAAGAAAGAGATCACAAACATAAACAAAGCAGATTAAAGACTAATTCGAATATAGCTAATATGATAGCTGAACAGAAAATTAAACAGAACAAAAACCTAACCCAGAAGTCTACCCATAACTCACAGGTCAAACCTAAATAGGTTTTCTACAAGAAAGAACCTAAGCTCTGATACCAACTCTGCAACAACCCCTTTCCAAAATAGAAAGAGAGGTTACTCAAAACATAACAAAACTGATGAATTTACTAGCGAGGCTCAAAGCCACAAAAGAATAGTCTTAATAACTGATAAATACCACAAGTCAACCATAATAAATCTCAAACTGTCTCAAACCACAATCTAAAATAATTATTACAATTCCAAGTAAACGGACACATCAAGTCTAAACAGAATATTTCTAAATCATTGGAATGAATGGAGCTCTCATCACACTTGTCCTTGATTCCCCTGATTACCTGCCGAAAGAAAAATACAGCATGAGCCAAATGCCCAATACGGATATAGAATACAAATAATGAACCGAAATAACTTTCAATTTGATTCTTTAATTCCGATTATAAATTTTATGGTCAAATAATTATTGGAAAAAAATAAATAATAAAAAAAAAATAATGAAATCACACCTGCAGATTGCAAGCCTGCAATCAACTATATATATAATCTTTTTATATATTGATAAATCATATATATATATATATATATTCAATGTCCTCCATTCCAACAAATAATCTGACAACTTATATATATATATATATATATATATATATATATATATATATATACATCTAGTCAAATCAATCATGTATGCTTTTTTTTCCAATTCTAAATCATGAAACTAAAAGAAGTTTGAAACATAAAAATCCTATATATGCAGAAACGTATCAAAACAAAAAAAAACCAACCTGATAATCCTTTTCTGATTATTTCACACAACTTCTCTCACAATACAATAAGAGGCAGCTTGTTTTCCCTTCTTTTTTTTTCGGCTGCTATCTCCCTCTCACTCGTGTAATGCCACTAAATTTAGGTCTAACTATTTATTTATTAATTAATATATTTTATTAGATCTCCAAATTTTAAAAGGATTTTAAAAATACACAATTATAAATTAGACCCACTTAGTTTAAAGTCCAATTTTACCTATTTAATTTATCCATCACTTACTAATATTTATTAGCCCACATAAATTAAATAACTAGTTTAACCCAAATAAACGACAAGGTCCAATTAATATGTTTTAAAACAAAATAATTTTTATTATTTAATATTTATTTATTTATTATATTTTTTTCGGGTATTACAATAACGCTGAGGGGAACTTGCACCGTATAACAGCACTCAAAGTATCAAAATACTCACAATAATACGCTCGATAATATAGAGAGAGAAAACTTCAGTTTTTGGTGTGATTTTCAATTCTAATCTAAGCACCCTATTTATAGGGAAATGCTTATAACACCAAAGCAGAAAATTTAATAAAATATTAATATATTTTTTTAAATTCCTACGCGCACCTCCTTTGATCAAAACATCAGCCACCAAGTGGGGCCCACCTCACCAAAATAAAAAAAATGTTTTTCTTATTAAAAATATTTATAACTCCAAAAATCAATTATTCCAGAACTTCAATAATTCATAATAAATAGCCCTTTTATCAGAAAAATTTGAATCTTATGTCCATTCCATAGGAAATTCAATTCTCTACAACTTAGTAAGTGTAAGTTTTTCTAAATTCCAAACAGAAATTAACTGAAATCCATATACGGACGATTTTACAGGCTATAATCAAATTTCAGTCAAAAATGGGCCCCACCAACATGTTTAACATGTTTTTAACATTTATTGTAACAAAAATACTCTTCCTCCTCATTTATTCATATATCACACATTCATTGTAAAAATATCACCATGATTATATTATTAAAATATAATAATATAGTTAAATGAATTATTTTATGAGAAAAGATAAAATATCAATTTTCAAAAATTGTCACTTTTATAAAAATTCCTCCATTTATATCCACATAAATAAATATTTTCTTCATCATATAAATCAATAATTAATTATTCACAAATAATATTACAAAATCACAATAATGACAACTAGGTCGTTCATAGGAAAGAGGGGGCTTTCCATTAAGAATTTCTCCCTACTGGCGCGCAATTAGGTGACCAAACCTTTCCTTAGACAGAACTTCCTTAGACATTGCCAATAATGCTATCTAATAATATTATTCAAATAATATGAATTATTGATCTGATATTGGGAAATACTGTGTAGTGATAATTATTGAAACAACAATAATATAAAATATCAACGTAGCAATTATTGAATCAATAAAATAAAATATTGAACAGTAATTACTGTAACAATTATTAAGCAGTGCCTTCCTACGTAAGAATCAATAATTCAAAAATATTGTGCAATACCGTGTGCTACTATTCAACAACGCGTATTACTATATTTTAACCTCGGGTATTCCAACAGTATTAACGGTAACCATTACGCCATTATTCATAAAAACTGAAACTTGTCATTTTCTTCATCCAATCATTTTCCGTTATGGGGCCCACACAAGGCTGCGCCTTCATAGGAATATTCCCAGATAGTAAGAATATTCCACGACCAAACGAATATTTCCCGACAACAATGAATATTTTATAACCACTTGCTTATTTAAGATATTTGCGCATTTTACCCATAACTAATCACATTAATCAAATCAACCCTTACTATTTCAAAATAATAAATAGAGGAAATTCAATTTCATTTATAATAAGTTGGGGTCTTACATTTGCACCATTCAAAAAGCTAAACAAAGTTCTCTGTTGAAGGTTTTCTACTGTGTTTATATGTTTGATTAGCTAGTGTAATAGTTTATGATCATGTATTTGAATTCTAATGGGCTTCGCCCCAAGTTTTGCTCATGTGAAGTTAAATCAAACCATACCATCCTAAATTGAAAATTTGAAATTAATGAAGCTAATTAAACTACTATAAAAACCAGTGATGAAATGTTATTGCTTGTCTTTTGGTTTGCCATGCGAATAGAATGCCCATTCTGTCCCTCTCCTTTAATTGAGTAATATTATAGCATCACGTCCCTCCCTTGTGCTAGAATCTTTGAATGTGTTCTCTCAGTAATTAAATTTTATCATTTAAAGTTATCCTTTTTCTTTGATTGATCTTCGGATTGTTTTCAGGAGTCGACCACCGTGACTGACTGTTGTATGCTTATAATTTGTGGTCTCCAATAATTGAACTAGTTCACCCTTTTTTCCTTACTAATAATACGATCGAGCACTCCTTTACTCGTATTTTACATTCTGCTCTCACTTAATTCCTGAAAAATGTAATGACATGTAGTTCTTATGTTTTCTCAGACATCACTTTGTGATCTAAACCCCCCGAAGCTGCTCGTATGTTTAGTGAAAAGCGAGTTCAACCGAAGAGTGTATGATTCGAAATTCTAGAGCAGAGCTGAGCTGAGCTGGACAGCTAACTGAATCTTAATTAAGCGCTGCCCACATCTATGGTTGAACCTGAAATAGGCTGGAGGTGGTGTTAATGTTGGTACGTACCAACCACTATTCATGTACTTCATATTATATGTTTCCATGTGCATTGCCTTCCTTTCGACAAATCTTTTATTAGAATCTGCTTCCAGACACTTGGGTTTATAACTCTCTTGAATTTCTGACAAATTTACTGATTCTTCTTCTATGAGATCTCATTATCATTGGAAGTATGTTATCGCCGTAGCATATGTATAGGAAGTATTGTTGTGGCACTGATTACTTGGACTTTGTTTGGCATTCAGTTTTACACTTTTCCCCCATAGAGGGAACTTACAAGAGTGTGTTCTATTGTAATATTGTTAATACTTGATAGAATATTTGAAATTAGAATTACTTGGACTCTTGATGAGCTCCGGTGTATGAACAATGACTAGACAAAAACTGTGACTTTGGTTCAACTCTTTTACAGAATGATACCTCTGAGAATTTATAATTACACTTTTCAAGAAATTATTGGTATCAATATATTGAGTTTTCCTTCATCCTTACCTTGGATATTAAAATGTTGTCTTGATTGAGCTCTAGTTTGATATATTTTTGCAGATTTCTCAAATTCCAAAAGCAAACATGTCCGACTACCGAAGTAATTTAACAAAGGAACAAATTGTAGCAATTTTTGTTGATGAACATGAAACAAGTTCAACATCAAATATATGGATTGTTACAGAACATCATCTCAAATTATAGTTCTTATATTTAATGGAACTCCATGACGTCCTTCTTAATCTAAAAACAAGTTAATACTAATGAGTTATGAGTATGTGAATACAGTTGCAGTTTCACCGGATGGGTCGTTGTGCGCTAGTGGGGGGAAAGATGGGGTGATTTTGCTGTGGGATTTGGCTGAGGGGAAGAAACTATATTCGTTGAACGGTGGTTCAATTATTCATGCTTTGTGTTTTATCCCAAATAGGTATTGGCTATGTGCTGTCACAGAGGCCAGTATTAAGATATGGGATTTGGATAGTAAGAATATTATGGTGGATCTTAGGGTTGATTTGAAGGCTGAATCAAACATGGCTGCTGAGGGAACTGCTACTCATACCAATGCTGGCAAAAATAAGGTCTAATTTTACTTTATGATTATTCTTATGTATATGCGTTTAATTGTACAAGTTTAATTATATGTTTTACATGTATGCACATGCATTTTGTTACAACTGTCGTGGGTAGTGGTGGTGCTGATACATTCTATACACATGCGAAATGGACCAAGCCCCAAGTTTTAAACAAACCGAAAGGTCTTGTAGTAAATGCAGTTGCCTAAAATAGGCAACAAATAATAGAAGGTAAAATACATGGTTATATGTGATTAATTTAGTTTCCACTGAATTTCCCCCTTGTGGATTTATTCTTTTTACTTGTATGCAATGTGTTTTCAGCTTCTACAAGGGAGGTGATTCTTGGTACAGACAACGGCCAACAGCATGAAATTGTTGTAGACGAGAAGGATAAGATGGAGAAGTATATAAAGTTTCTTTTTGAACTTAAAGAACTACCATAAGCTTTTACAGATCTACAGGTACTTACTTTCCCCTTCCTCTTCCTTACTAACATGTAAGCGTCTTTTCTCTTGACTAACTTGGGTAAACATTGTTAGTTGTGCTTTATGCATTGAATTGTTCTGAATATGTGTCATTGAATTTCTGTATAACAAATGTACATCAGTAAATATGATTTTAAAATCTGCAGATCGAAACATCTAGCATAAGCAATGGAACTAGATACTATTTAATGGTTGTTACTCCTACACGACTCTATTCTTTCACTAGAATTAGGTTGCTAGATGTAAGTCCCTATCCAGCTCTTGTTTTTTTGTCACTGTTTACTTAATTTGTCGACTCTTTTGCAAATTAACATTTGCATGCGCCATCTGAACTTGTTAAACGCTTAAATTTGAAAATTTGATATATATTCTCATATATCAGCTGGTCATAATTCGATACCTGAAGCTCATTCCAGATTGTTAACTTGAACTTGACCATGAAAGTAACAAGTGTATGAACTTGACTTTCTTTTACCATATAATATACTTGTATTAGTGTGTCAATTTTTTAGGTGAAGCTCATAAATAAGTATTTAGTTAATTAAAATATTTGCTTTGTATTAGAGAAGTGCAAGCATTCTCTCCCTGTAGTTCAGAGAATTGCAGAGAGCACGAGTGATGATGAGGTTAATTAAAATATTTGCAGCAGTTTGAGAGCATAGTTTTATTGTTGATTTACTTTTGTGAGAAAAAGCTGGAAACAAAACATGAAAATTTTATTCTTTGGATTTCCTCTTTATGCAAGCTAGTTCTTAAAATACTATAAGATTGGTTAATAAAAATAAATTTCCAGACTAATTTTTGGCATTGAAACAGATGTCTCATCTTTAAAGTTAGTTTAATTTCCATTTTACAATAGTTAAAGTTCCTCATATATTTGCTAATATTTTGCTTAAAATATCACAGCTGGATGTTGCAAGCAATATACTATAATTTTGGTGGTTTTTAATTTTTCTCTGATTTAATATATGAAGTATATGCAAAATACATATAATCTATTTATGTGTTTCATCTGTTTTTCAATATAGTTGAGGTGAAGAGTAGTTCTGATGGTTTCATGATCAAAATGAGAGATGGTCGACATTTAAGATGTGACCATACCAACCCTCAAGGACTATTCTTCATCAGGGACTATTCTTGTAGGACCCAATTATGAAGGGGAGGAACTTATCTCGCTAACCTGGGTATGTTCTGCCCTTACCACTTAAAAATTACCAAGTTATCAATAAATGTGTCTTTCCAATGTCTACTGCAACATGTTGAATTCTTGGTAAATAAATCTATGATGTCTGTGATTATAGCTAGCATCTTTGGGGCATATACTATATAGAAATTTGTCGTCTCAAGAAATTTTTTTCCACATTGACTAATAGCCTCAACTTTTCCATAATTGTTGTCCTCTCTATATAGAACTCTAAACATTATTATTTAAGATTGTGTGATGCATGTGGTTGTTGAATGTGACTAAATTCTGACTTGAGGTCAACGTATAATAATAATCTACAAGTCTTGTAACAGAAAATATGTTTACCACTATGCTTACTAAAATTAATTCATGAAATGGCCGATTAAGATTCTAATTTTTTCTTGTAAACATATTTATCATATAGTCGCATTGAAGGTTCTTTTTCTATTTGGATTTGTAGCAAATGATATTGTGGTTACCCATTTGTCTTTTTTTTCTTATGAGCAATACGGTGTACATTAGTACTACGTAGCAACTCTATTGTCTTTGTGTATTGATTTTGGCACTATGTGCCTCTGGTGACCTATTTGCTTCATTTTCCTGACTTGCTATTATTTTTAAATGTGCAGGAAGACTGCTTCTACGACCTTACTTACAATACTGGGTATCAAATTTCCGTGCTACGTTTACAGAAGATAAGGGACAAAATTATGAAGTGTACTCTCTCTCTATATATGTAGATATATACTTTGATTGAAGAACTTTGGTAGCTTTAGATGGTTAATTGTAAAGATAATGAATGATTATGTAGTGGATGATTTTATTAAGTTAATAATATTTTAGTTTTTTGTATTTTTGCCATTATTTTCTATGGGGACATTGAGCCAACCAGGTACACAAAAAGAATGTGAAATTTTGATTTGGCAACAATATAATTCGTTACCAAAGCATTGAACAAGTTTTAATATAGCAACAATTTTTTATACATTTAGCAACAAGTTTTTGTTGCTAATGGCATTAAAAATATAATATTTGGCAACAAAAAATTAACCTAATAACAACAGAGAGGATATTCCTTCTAATACTAAAATAAAAGGCAACATTTTTTATCGTTGCAAATCATATCAACTTTCGTTGCACATATAAAGAAACGGCAACATATAATGTCGTTGCTAATCGACGACTTTCGTTGCTATTGAAAAATACCCAGTAATAAACATTTTCGTTCCTGATTCAGCATAATGTCGTTACCAAATAATATAATCAGCAAAGAAAATCGTTGGTAAAAAATTTACATTCCGCAACGAAAGCAAGCTTAGGCAACAATTTTCATAATTTACTGCAACGAAAAATGTCATTGCAAAATGGTGTCAATTGCAAAGAAAATGCATGGTCGTTGAAAAAAAAAGAGTTCATTTCGTTGCCAATTATCAGGCTTTTGCAATGAAATGGGGTTTTTAGCAACGACATTTTAATTATTCTGCAACAATACATTCTGTTGCTAAAGGATCGATGTCTCTGTACGAAAGCCAAATTTCATTACAAAATGTATTACTTTTGGCAACGAAAAAAATACGCTCATTGCGGAACAATTAGCAACTCTCATTGCGCAACGAAAGATGCAACGATAGTAAAGTAATTGCTAAAACCCTTTAGCAACAAAATTTGGCACCTTTAGCAACGAAAATCGGTTGTTGCTGAAGCCCCATTTTTTTATAGTGTTTATATTTATCAATTAATTAATTTTATAACCTAATTAAAGCAAGTCTAATTAGGTTAAGAAATTAAATGTGCATGAGTAAGGATTTAAATTATAGTTGAGGAATTGAAAACCCTAATTAAATGATTAGGGTTGGATAAGAATTAAAAGTATTGGACTATGATAATTTTTAAAGCCCAAGAAATTAATTAGAGAACCTAACACATTAATTAAGTGGCCCAAGCTAAGTCTATTTGTTAAGGAACATGTGGGAGAATAATAATATAAAAAATTATACTAATTTAAGAGATATATTTTACAATCTCAATTTATTAATTTTATAACTTAATTAAAGCAAGTTTAATTGGGTTATAAAATTTAATGTGCAAGAATAATGATTTAAATTCTAAATGTGTGGAATGGAAGCCCTAATTAAATATTTAAGGTAGGATAAGATGGAAAGGATTGGACCTAATCGATTTTACAAGGCCCAAGCAATTGTTAATTGAAAGCCTAGGAGAATAAGGAATTAGCCCAATTTAAATCTAGGTGAAGAGTCTGGTACAGAGGTTGTATACTGAACCACTTCCCTCGAGGCTGCGTAAAGCTAGGAACCCGCTTCACAAATGCAAACCAACATTAGAACCCTTGCTCCTCATCAATAGGAAAAAGGAAGATCAAACGCAGCTTTACCTCGTTCGCATACAAGTAGATCATTTGGTGGCGACTCAAATCATCCAGAAGCTCTGGATTTCTCACGTTTATGGTTGGAAGCACCCTGTAGGGAATAGAAGCAGCGGGAGCTACAACCGGTATATCCTCCTCCTCATCCTCAACATCTGGTACCTCAACCCGGATAGGACGAATCACATACTCAATCAACCGACGTGGCTGTCGGGCTGGGAGAGGCCGAGGCACATCAGAAGCTCTCCTCCTCACACCTGAAGAGGTCCTACGGGAGCTGTTCGGCTGGTCTGGATCCACATATTTGGACATAAGTCTCCAAATCACCTTAGAAAAGGGTGTGGTAACTCCTAACTTGGAGCTTTTTAAATGCATTTTTATGTCTATATGCATGCATACATTACTTTAACATACGCCTACAGTAGAGTTAAAATGCATGTTTATTCAATGCCTAGACTCATGGAATTTTTTTTCCAAAGTCTCCTTTGTAAAAAGGACTATCCACATGTACGTAAGCATGACTAGGTGGTCATTCAGTAGCCCACCAATCCACAGTCATAAACATCTTATTGCATGAAAAACATCAAAGTTATAATCCGTAAGGGTAGTTTAATTACCAGGATTACTTTGTTTTATAACCTTTGTTCATTTGTCCTCAAATAAGATAAGAAATAGCAAGAAAAAAGGTGCCAATTTGACTACTTCAAAAGTTTAATTTTTTCACATAAATACATTTAGCATGGTTAAATACTAACATTTACTGTGTTGAATAATTTTTATCAAGTCATATGAACATGCATATACACTATTATGTGTGACGCCCCCGAAATAGGTATACATCACCCATTCTGAGTCGCCAAATACATGGTACAGAAATCAATTACAATTTTAATTATACAATTGTCATGTAAAATACGAAAAAAATAGCTGAGAGTTTTAACTCGAATATTATCTTCTAGATAATATCCAAACTTAAATGGAGTCCTCATTACAATTATTATCACACTATTTTATAAAATAGTGAGGACTACTAAAGCCACCATCTCGGACCATCACTCCATTCCCCAATTAGTCCCGGCTACGTTCTCATTTCCTGAAGAGAACAATGAAAGCAAAAGGGTGAGCTCAACTAGCCCAATAAGAAATATTATGACTAAGATAATGCCGAATAAATTATCGCTAGCCTGCAACAGTGTTAAACTGATAGAATACAGTAAACAACAAGTTTAACTACAGCGGAACAAGCAATCCATTAGAAGAGTCGAGTAGAGCATGATATCTACTATCTTCTATGATTTAAAAAGTTTATCATCAATTTTATCGCTGAGACTCAGCTCATTAAATAATCCACATCACCGAATTATCCATGCACTATGGGATAAGGATATTCATTAGTATCACATCCATGAATTATCCATGCACTACGGGCCAAGGATATTCGTGTTATCACCAATGGTCATGATCATGCCAACAACTGTTCATTAATGCACTACGGACCAATGAGGACTTTTATCACATCATTTGTAACATTACAGGTCATGACTATACCGAATAATCCCTGGTCATAATCATACCATTCAACAGTCCATCTATGCACTACGGGCCAAAGATGACTTTCATCACAATATAAGCATTAGGATGATGACAATGATATAAGGATTCAATTAACTAAAAGCAAAGGATAAATTTTAAAGATTTATAATTCAATTTATTCAGAATTCAATAATCTCCAAATTGCCAACATGATATTGCTTTGTGGAGTAAAATTCAAGAATAGTATTGTATCAAAAATGATTTGGGAAGAAAAAATCAATTTTTGTCATGAATAGTACCCCGGGTGAATAGTACCTTGTGAATAGTACCCTGGCATGAAAAGTTTAAAATTTATCAAGAATGTCTAGAAAAATATTTCAGTGGAATAATACTAGATGAAACGCAAATTTCAAGGATATTCCACTAATTTTAAGGAATATAGAAGTAATACTTTAACAAAATGAGTGTAGAAATCAAAATCTGAAATGAAATAATATTACTTACATACTACAGAGTATGAATGAAAATATTACTTCTGACGAATATTGAATAAAAATAATATCTCTTACCTTAAAAAGAGATTACTTCTGACTGGTAGGGTGAGGATATTCTTGAAGAAAACTTGAACTATTTTCTACATTCAAAGCTTCCTTAAACTCTAAAGAAATACATTCAATATTATAGAATAAGAATTCTCTGATTCTGATGTGATTTTCAATTCTAAACTAAGCATCCAATTTATAGGAGAATGGAAGGATACTATTTAGGAAAAATCACGAACTGCACAGTTAGGGAAATCACGGGCGCAAGGAATTCATCTGAAATAATTTTGATTTTACTATGCAAACATTATGCATAATAAAATATAATATATTCTATTTTTCATAAAAAGAAAACTTATAACATTTATATATATATATATATATATATATATATATATATATTCACACACATGATTATATATATATATATATATATATATATATATATATATATATATATATATATATATATACTTTATAACTTCTTACCGATTATTTTAAAAAATGTGTAAGTGGGGGTCCATATAATAAGCCTAATTTACAACAAATACTTCATAAAAATCCCCTCAATATTTTTAACAATATTTATTCATCAATAATATAACTTACAATATTAACAACCAGATCATTCCTAGGAAAGAGGGGGCTTTCTGATAAGGATTTCTCCCTATTAGCGCGCAATTAGGTGACCAAACTTCTTTCATCGACAAAACTTTCTAAATCGTCAATAATGCAAATAATAATATGAATAACTTGTCATCTCAATTATTGATTTAATAATATAAAATATTGACAATAATTAAATCAATAACGTGAGATACTATATAGCAATTACTTTGGTAAAAATTGAATAAAACTTAGTGAGTTCTCACGTAAGCATCAATAATCAATATAGTGTGTTACTATACAACCACGCATATTATTGTACTTTTATCACCGGGTATTTCAACAGTTAACGGTAAAACTTTTACCGTTATTTTTATAAAATGATATTTCTATCGTTTTCTAACTCCGACAATAATTCCGTTGTGGGGTCCACTAAAGGTTGTGTCGTCGTACGAATATTCCCTGTTAAAACAAATATTCCCCGATCAATCGAATATTTTATAACAACTTTCTTACTTTACAAATTTATAAATATTATCCACAACTATAATATTATATCAAATTCACGCCATAATATTCAAAAATTTATTTCGAGAAATATTATGCTTTATTCATAAAATTTGGGGTCTTACAACCTCCCCTTCTTATCAAATTTTGTCCTCGAAATTGGGGTACATACATGGTATGTCGAAGAGGTGAGGATACTTTGATTTCATTTCAGATTCTAACTTCCAGGTCATTTCCTCAACATCGTGTTTTCTCCACAAAACTTTGACTTGAGGTATAACCTTGGAGCGTAGAATATGTTCCTTCTTATCCAAGATTTTAACAAGTACCTCTTTATACGTTAAATCTTCTACTATCTCTTCTGGTTCTAACTTAATAATGTGGTTCAGATCTTCCACATATTTACGTAACATAGATATATGAAAACCGTTATGGACACGAGACATACTTGGTGGTAAGGCGAGTCTATATGCCATTGTTCTTACTCGATCGAGGATTTTAAATGGGCCAATGAATCGAGGATTGAGCTTTCCTCTCTTTCCAAATCTTGTAACTCCTTTCCATAGAGCAACACGTAACAACACATGATCTCCAACATTGAATTCCACGTTATTCAACGATAAATTTTTTAAAGTTTTTTTTATAGAGATTTGATGTAAACCTGAGTAAGGTAGGGTTTCGGTGATTCCGAGGACGGAATCCTTATAAGGTGGGAGGGATGTAACAATCCATAATTTTATTTATAATTTCAAATATTTATTGAATTAAATAAATATCTTTAATTGATGTGTTTTTTGTTTAGTATATATTTGTTGGATTATTTATTAGTAAGTAAATAATTCATGAGTTATAGAAATTAACTTAATTAAGATAAAAGAGTGATGCATTAATTTTATGAGATAATACTCTAATTTAACTTAATAACTAAATTAGAGAGTTGTTAAGGATTATATAGTTTGCTATAATGATTTCTTAATTTAATTTAGTAATTAAAGTGAAATGTTAATTTATTAAATAAAATTATAATAAAATTATAATTTTGTGGTAATTAGTTTTATTTATTTAACTAAGATTAGATATGGGAATCTAAATAAATAATGTGGGACTATAAACTAAATGAGTTATTAAAATAAATTAAAGTAGTTTTAAATGAATTTACCCAAACAAGGCTTAAGGATATAAAGTCTTTATTTTAAAAAGTGTTTTGTCAAACAAAGTCTTATGGCTTATGAGGTCGATAATTGAATTGTATGAATTTTGGGGTCATTACAATTGGTATCAAAGCACACTAATTCCTTGTCTAGATGTTAATTCTAACACCACAAATACACACAAACTCAATAATTTTGTTTGTATAACTACAATTCATCACACAATTAATTTACAAAAAAATTTGAAAGTGAAGAACATGAACTCTTTTTATAAACATTCAAATCAAGGTTGAATAAATTAACATATCACTTTAATTACTAAATTAAATTAAGAAAACTTTCTAGCAAACTATATAATCCTTAACAACTCTCTAATTTAGTTATTAAGTTAATTTAGAGTATTATTTCATAAATTTAATTCATCACTCTTTTATCTTAATTAAGTTACTTTCTATAACTCATGAATTATTTACTTACTAATAAATAATCCAACAAATATCTACTAAACAACAAACACATCAATTAAAAATATTTATTTAATTCAATAAATATTTGAAATTATAAATAAAATTCTGGATTGTTACAACGTCTCTTCGATGAAGATTAGCATAACTCTTTTTTTGATCTTGTGAGGTTTTTATACGTTGCCGGATCATTTGAATCTTTTCCGTTGTCATGCGTACCAATTCTAGTTCCAACAACGTTGCTTCACCCACCTCATCCCAGCATACTGGAGAACGACACGTGCCCATACAACGCCTCGAATGGTGCCATGCCAATACTTGCTTGATAACTGTTGTTGTAGAAAAATTTCACTAATGCCAAGAATTTGTCCCAACTTTCTTTAAAGTCTAGGACATAGAGTCTTAATAGATCTTCAAGAGTTTGAATAGTCCTGTTCGACTGCCCGTCCATTTGAGGATGATATACCGAACTGAAACGTAAATCCGTGCCCATAGCTTTTTGTAAACTAACCCAAAATCATGAAGTGAATCTTGGGTCTCGATCAGAAACTATGGATACTGGCATACCATGCAGTCTTACAATCCCATCTATGTATATGCGGGCAAGACATTCAAGCGAATAAGCGAATAAGTTTCTCGTATAGGTAAGAAATTAGCACACTTGGTTAATCTATCAAAAATGACCCAAATTGCATCTATGCCTTTAGAAACCTTGGGGAGATCAGTAACGAAATGCATTGTAATGTGCTCCCACTTCCATTCTGGAATTTCAAGTGGTTGAAATGGACCTTTTGGCACTTGATGCTCTGCTTTGACATGTTGACAAGTTAAACACCTTGAGATAAACTTCGCGATCTCTCTCTTCATATTGCTCCACCAAAATGTATGTCAAAGATCACAATACATTTTGGTACTTCCAGGATGGATTGTAAACGGTGTGTTGTGTGCCTCCATCATGATTTTATACTTTAAATCAGGGTCGTTAGAAACACAAAGTTTGAAGTTGACTCGAAGTATTCCTTCTGCATCGATTCTTGCTTCCGAAATAACACCTTCTTGTACTTTCTTCTTCATACGCATCAGCTCCAGGTTTGTAGCTTGATCAGCTTTAACTTTATCGATTAAAGTCGCTTATACTCGTATATTTAACATCATCATGTGGGTCTCTGGAGTCTTTATCTCTATCTTCATCCTTTGTAAGTTATCCCAAATGGGCCTTTGCATTGACAATATCGCACACGTATCCACATATGATCTTCTACTCAATGCGTCAGCTACCACGTTCGTTTTTCCAGGATGGTATTAAATGGTATAATCGTAATCTTTCAACAGCTCGAGCCAACGTCATTGCCGCATGTTGAGTTCCTTTTGGGTGAAGAAATATTTGAGGCTTTTATGATCCGTATAGATCTCCACTTTATCCCCATAAAGGTAATGCCTCCAGATTTTAAGTGCGAAAACGACAGCTGCCAACTCTAGATCATGAGTTAGATAATTCCTCTCATATTCTTTGAGCAGTCGTGAAACATAGGCTATGGCTTTCTCATGTTGCATGAGAACACATCCTAACCCTCTGCCTGAAGCATCACTGTAGATGACAAATCCCTCTGAAGCAGATGGTATTATCAGAACAGGTGCTGAAATGAGTCTCCTCTTGAGTTCTTGAAAACTCTTCTCACATTTCTCGCTCCAACCGAATTTTATATCTTTTTGAGTCAGCTGAGTTAATAGAGTAGTGATTCGAGAAAATCCTTCCACGAATCTCCGATAATAACCAGCTAAGCTCAAAAAGCTACATACTTTGGTTACTGACTTAGGTTGCTCCAAGCTTTGTATTGCTTCAATCTTCGTTGGGTCAACAGATATTTAGTGATTTGATATCACGTGCCCAAGAAATGCTACTTTTTCAAGCCAGAACTCGTATTTCTTTAACAGGGTATAACGCTTGTTTTCACGAAGCTTTTGGAGTATCAGCCGCAAGTGTTGCTCATGATCTTCATGGCTTTTGGAGTATATGAGGATGTCATCAATAGAGATAACCACAAAATGATCCAAATATTCCTTGAATACTCAGTTCATCATGTCCATGAAGGCAGCAGGAGCATTAGTCAATCCAAAAGACATGACTAGGAATTTGTAATGCCAGTACCGAGTAGTAATCTTTGGAATGTTATCAATTTTAATCTTTAACTGATGGTATCTGGAAAGAAGATCGATCTTTGAAAAGAATTTGGCACCTTGCAACTGGTCAAACAGGTCATCAATGGATGGTAACGGGTACCTATTTTTGATGGTGACATGATTCAATTCCCGATAATCAATACAAAGTCGCATACTCTCATCTTTCTTCTTTACGAATAGAACAGGAGCACCGCAAGGAGACGTACTAAGATGAATGAAACTGATGTCTAACAACTCTTGTAATTGGGTTTTTAACTCTTGAAGTTTAATAGGAGCCATTCGATATGGGGATTTGGAAATAGATTTTGTACCGGGTTCAAGGTCAATACCAAACTCGATTTCACGCTCTGGGGGTAGGCCAGGAAGTTCTTTAGGGAATACGTCAGGAAATTTATTAACAATTAAAATATCATTCAAATCTGACTTATTTTTGTTTAAATTTATGACATGGGCTAAAAAAGCTTGACATCCATTTTTCAATACACAAATAGCTTTATGGCTTGATATGACAGTGATTGACTTTAGTTGTTTGGTTGCTTGAATTCACATAATAGGTTGTTTAGGAATATGAAAACTAACAACCTTACAAAAACAATCAATTTTAGCATGATGAGTAGTTAACCGATCAATTCCTAAAATCACATCAAATGCAAGTATTTTCAAAGAGATAAGTTCGACAGGTAATGTGAGGGTACCGATTTGAATCAAATAAGATTTATAAACAGTGGATATAATGAAGGTTTCTTCCAACAGAGTTTCAACAGATAAGTCAAAGTCTACATTCTTCGGAGTTAAATTTAAATGTTGAGCGCAAGTAGGAGAAATAAAAGAATGGGTAGAATCGGTATCAAATAAGGTATAGACTTCGCAAGAGTTTATGATTAGCTTACTCGTGATAACTTCATTCGGGTTTCTTGCTTTTTGGGAGGTCACAACAAACGCTCTCACTTAAACTACCGGCTTTGACTTGTCTGGGATGGCATTTGGTGTCACCATACCAACTAAACTTGGCTTCATTGCACGACAAAATCTAGCTAGGTGACATTCTCTTTCATAATTGTAACACGCTTTGGATTGCATCGTGTAGTTTGGACTCCGCATTTGAAGCATACGATCAGTGGTTGTTCTCCTTCCTTAACAACGGTTGCTGGTGCTGACGTCTTTCCATCATTATTGAACCTTCTCTTTGATGAGTCAGATTTATATCCGCGAATCAGATCCTCTGTGGCTTAAGACGCTGCTTATTTTCAGTTATTTGTTTAGCTTATATATATATATTGGTGTTATTATGTTTAATCTCTATGATGCAAGGCTCATTAGGTCATTTCAAACTTAAAGGGGCAAAATGGTTAATTTTTACACTCTGGCGCCGCAACGCCAATACCAAGCTTTAGTTTGGCATTGCAGCACGACCTCCGGGTCCAACTAATGTCACCATGGCGCTGCAGTGGCCCACCTCCTTTGTAAGCTGGCGCTATAGTGAGAGCTCCGGTGTTTTGATGCTTACGTAGCGTTGCAACGCATCCCTAAGCATACCCTTCGTGCTACAGTGCGACCTTCGGTGAACAGGCAAAGACTTGATTTTAATGACCTAAAAGATGAGAAGTTATTCATTCAGACAGAGTAGCCTCCATCAGATAAAACATAGCATAGAATATGAGTTCTTACAGTTTTATTAGCTTAGAAGATAAAGAAATTGTTCTTTAAGGAAGGAAAAGTCATTACATTCTACACAGCTCAGACTCTACACGGAGAAGAGAAGACTTGGAGACAGAAAACTTCACAACAGGAGTTTTCTTATTCCAAATCTTTCATTTATTAGTGTATTTATGAGCATATTAAATACTTTAAAAATGTGTATTAGTACCATGGCTATGAACTAATTCTATTTTTAGGATTACAATGTAACCTATAGCTTAGCTTAATTAACTTTCTCTCTTATTTATATTAATGAATCATTTTTGAATGGGTTGTTGTATTTTATGCTTATTGATTGGTTGTTTGACAAAGAAATCGATATTGATATTAATGGATATTGATATCTAACCTTTAAATACAAGAACACTTGTTATGACCATGCCTTGGGGAATGTGTGCATAAACTGCTTAATAGGATAGACATATCTCTATTAGCCTTGTGTAGCCTTGAGACTAAGCTTAATGACCCTAGTCTAGTTATTTTCACCATAGACATGTTGTGATTCATCTAGCTAGGGATGTGCATTTGGCCTTCGAAAGAAGCTTATGTGTAGTTACTATTCTCGGTTGACCGTTCCTTGATTTATTTGTAATGTGGAGAGTTAGGAGATTAAGCGACGCATTAGGGGAATTATTATCCTAACTTGACTTCCTTGTACAACTAAATCTCTTATTCCTGTAGTTTTAATCATATAGCTTAACACACCATCTCTATTTACTTGTTTAGATAAGGCAGTATAGAACTTACCTTAATACTTGATTAGAACTGAAGACTTTGTCCTCATGTGTACGAAAATCTACTTATCTTATATTACTTGGACCGTGTATGCTTGCGCGTATTTAATTGGTTGTGAAATTAACCAACATGTTTTTGGCGCCGTTGCTGGGGACTTAGTATTATTTGTTTATCAAAATTAACACTAAGTCAATACGATCTTAATTTAAACTGATATATCTGTTTAACTCTCTTTTCAGGTAGTCTCCACTGTTTATGCCACCTCGAAGGGATCAGAACATAATACCTCTTGATCCCGAGGTTGATAGAACATACAGACGACTGCAGAGAGAAAAAGCTCGGGACATACCTACTCCTATTATAATGTATGAGCAACTTCAAAAATCTTTAAAGGAGTATGCCATGCCCCACATCGTAGATCTATAAGCGAGCATTCTCAGGCCCGCAATCCAAGAAAACTATTTTGAGGTCAAGCTGAGCACCATCCAAATATGCACCAATATTTAATTCGGGGGATTGCCAAACGATGACCCGAATGATCACTTGATAAATTTCTTGGAGATTTGCGATACGTTTAAGTGCAACAGAGTGTCTGATGATGCCATCAGAGTTTGACTGTTTCCATTCACCTTGAGGGACAAGGCCAGAGCTGGCTACATTCACTTCTATCAGGCTCCATCACCACATGGGCTGACTTGGCTCAAAAGTTCGTGGCGAAGTTCTTTTAGCCTACTAAAACTGCCAGGCTTAGGCACGACATTACATACTTTGTCCAATTTTAATCAGAGTCCTTGTACGACTCATGGGAGCGATTCAAGGATCTTCTGAGAAAATGCCCCCACCATAGACTGCCAGAATGCCTTCCCATCTAGACATTTTATAATGGGTTATCCGGGTCTACTCGTTCGAGTATAGATGCCGCTTTTGGTGGGGCCTTCATGTCTAAGCATCACGTAGAGGGGTATGAATTGTGGAAACAATGGCGGCCAATAATTATCAATGGCGAAATGATAGGGAAGCCCCTAGAAGAGCAACAAGGGTATATGAGGTCGACTCAGTCACAGCATTAGCGGCTCAGGTTGTAGCGCTAACAAAAAAGCTCAAAACTATGGGAGTGCAAGCAGTGCAGAATGTTCAGAGTGTCATAGTGCCTTGTGAATTGTGTCAAGGGAGCCACCCAACTGATTAGTGCTCCATAAGCCCTAAGTCAGTTTAATTTGTTTCCAATTAAGGGCGGCAACAAAATGCAAATGTCCCTACTAATTACCATCCAGGATTGAGGAATCATCCAAACTTCTCCTGGGGCAACACCAATAGCAACCAAGCGCAACCATCTACCACCAGGCCTAATTTTTCAAACCCTCTAGATATCTAAGCTCAAAATAAATACAACCAACAACCATAGAGCTCTCAGAATTAGTTCCACCATCCACCACCTCAACAAGAAAGAAAACCTAGTTTGGAAGATCTTCGGTCATGATATATTTCCCAAAACAAAACAAGGAGCAGTAATCAAGAAGCTTCCATCCGGAACCTTGAAGTCTAAATGGGACAATTGGCCTCTACTTTGAACAGTCGTTCGCAAGGCATATTGTTGAGTGACACTGACGTCAACCCAAAATGGGATGACAAGGAACAATGCTAAGCAGTTACACTCCAGAGTGTGAGGACTATAAATGAAAATGGTGGAGAGAATTCTAAAGTGCAAGAGGAAGTGACTAAAAAGGTACCTATTGTGGAGCCGTGTGATGATAAGTTTGGGGGAGATGAAAATGTTCAAGAAGAACCTACAACACCAACCCCTATAGTGAACACAACTAGTCCTCCTATCCCACAGTTGCCATTCCCCCAGCGCCTGCAGAAACAAAAGCTTGATAAACAATTCTCTAAGTTTCTAGAGGTGTTTAAGAAGCTTCATATAAACATCCTGTTTGCAGAGGCATTGGAGCAAATGCCGAGCTATGTCAAATTCATGAAAGATATTTTGTCTAAAAAGAGGAAAATGGGGGATTATGAAACAGTGACTCTGACAGAGGAATGTAGTGCCATCTTACAGAACAAGATTCCGCCAAAACTAAAAGATCCTAGAAGTTTCACGATTCCATGCACTATCGGGGATCAATTCATTGGCAGGGCCTTGTGTGATTTGGGAGCTTGTATAAATCTAATGCCTCTATCTATATATAAGAAGTTGGGACTGAATAAAGCCAATCCCACAAGCGTTACCTTGCAATTGGCGGATAGATCTCTTACTTACCCAAAGGGGATAGTAGAGGACTTGCTTGTTAAGGTGGACAAGTTCATATTCCCTGCAGACTTTATTATCTTGGATTTCGAGGAAGATAAGGAGGTCCCTATAATACTGGGCATACCATTCTTAGCAACTGGGAGGACCCTTATAGATGCGCAGAAAGGGGAGCTGACTATGGAGTACGAGATCAGGAGGTAACCTTCAATGTGTTTAGGTCAATGAAATATCTGAATACCCCTGAAGACTGTTTTTAGATTAAAGTGATTGATAATACAGTTAGGGGAGTATTTTCATAAACCTGCATGACAGACCCGCTTGAGGCTAAACTGACAGGTGTTAGTGCTATAGAAGAGGCAACTCATGTTGAATATGCTAGGTGGTTGGATGCACCCCAGAGATCTAAACAGTTCCAAAGATAGTTTTAGTCTCTGAATGATCAAGAAGCATCCACTTCCAAGGCCCAACCATCAATCATAGAACCACCTATCCTCGATCTAAAGCCCTTGCCTAATCATTTATGGTATGCATATTTAAGGTAATCATCTACTTTTCCTATTATCATTTCTACTTCGTTAAATGAGTGTCAGGAAGAGAAGCTACTGTTAGTGCTCAAACAGTATAAAACGGCCCTAGGGTGGTCAATTGCAGATATTAAAGGGATCAGCCCATCTCTATTCATACATAAAATCCTACTTGAGGAAGGATCTAAGTTGACCATTAAACATCAGAGGCGGTTAAACCCCATAATGAAAGAGGTGGTCCAGAAGGAAATTATCAAGTTGCTAGATGCGGGAATTATCTACCCCATCTCAGACAGTCCTTGGGTCAGTCCCATTCAGTGCGTGCCAAAAAAGGGCGGCATGAAGATAGTATCCAATGAGAATAATGAGCTGATTCTAACTAGAACGGTTACTGGATTGAGGGTATGTATGGACTACAGAAAGTTGAACAAGTCCACCTGTAAGGATTATTTCTCTCTACCCTTTATTGATCAGTTACTCGATAGGCTCACCGGGCATGAATTATATTGTCTACGGGATGGTTATTCGGACTATAATCAAATCTCTATAGCTCCCGAAGATTAGGAGAAAACAATGTTCACATGCCCCTATGGGACCTTTGCCTTTAGGAAAATATCTTTTGGGCTGTATAACGCGCCTACAATATTCTAGTGTTGCATGATGTCAATTTTTCAAATATGGTTGAAAAGACCCTCGAGGTCTTCATGGACGATTTTTCTATATTCGGGAGCTCCTTTGATAACTGTCTAGCAAATTTGACTATCGTTCTCAAAAGATGTGTGGAGATAAATCTAGTATTAAATTAGGAGAAGTGCCACTTCATGGTCAAAGAGGGAATTATTCTGGGGCACAAAGTATCTGTTGGCGGTATTGAGGTAGACAAGGCCAAAATCGATGTTATCAATAATCTACCTCTGCCTACATCAGTGAAAGGAGTGAGAAGCTTTCTTGGGCATGCAAGATTCTACAGACGGTTTATCCAGGATTTTTCAAAAATAACCAAACCGCTTTGCACCTTATTGGAAACAGACATGCCATTTCAGTTTGATGAAGCCTACCTCAGACCATTTAAGATATTGAAGGAAAGACTCGTTTTGGCTCCTATTGTGGTAGCTCATGACTGGACTTCCCATTTAAGCTTATGTGCGATGCCAATTATTTTGAAATTAAGGCAGTGTTCGGCCAAAGAAGGGATAAAGTGTTCCACATGATCTACTATGCCAGCAAAACATTGACTGATGCTTAGCTAAATTAAACCACAACTGAGAAAGAACTGCTGGCAGTGGTTTAAGCTTTTGATAATTTCTGTTCCTATCTCATTGGAACCAAAGTGATTGTGTACACTGACCACTCGGCCATCAAATATCTGATAGAAAAGAAAGATGCGAAGCCGAGGCTGATTAGGTGGGTCCTTCTTCTCCAAAAGTTCGATCTGGAGATTTGCGATAAAAAGGGGATTGAAAAACTAAGTAGCGGATCACTTGTCGAGGTTAGAAAACCCTCTTTATTCAGGAGATGTAGAAACAAATATAAATGACTTCTTCCCGGATGAAAAGCCCTTTGTTGTTCAAAGCGAAGCCCCATGATGGTATGCTGACTTTGCTAATTTTGTCACCTGTCATGTGCTTCCTCCCAACATAAGCTATCAATAGAGGAAGAAATTTCTAAATGATGCAAAGCGATATTTGTGGGATGAGCCTTTCCTATTCAAATAGTGTTCAGATCAAATCCTATGAAGATGTCTCCCGGAGGAGGAAATCGAAGGTGTGCTCCATCATTGTCATTCCTCAAACTATGGAGGACATTTTGGGGGACAAAGAACAGCTACTAAAGTACTCCAATCTGGTTTCTACTGGCCTACCTTGTTCTGAGATGCTCATATATATGTATCGCGTTGTGATAAATGCCAAAGGGTAGGAACCATCTCCAAAAGGCATGAAATGCCCCTGCAGAATATCCTTGAAGTGGAATTGTTTGATGTCTGAGGTATTGATTTCATGGGCCCATTTCTATTTTCCTACAACAATCTTTATATCCTTGTTGCGGTAGACTATGTCTCCAAGTGGGTAGAAGCAGTCGCCCTGCCTACTAATGCTGCTAAGGTGGTGCTAAATTTCTTAAAGAATAATATATTCACTCGTTTTAGCATACCTCAGGCGATAATTAGTAACGAATGGTCACATTCAACAAATATTTTGAAACCCTTCTCGCTAAGTATGGGGTGACCCATAAAATAGCCACTGCTTATCATCCACAGATAAGTGGCCAAGCGGAGATATCCAACAGAGAGGTCAAGCGCATCTTGGAAAAGATTGTTAACCCGAATTGGAAGGATTGGTCCAAGAAGTTTGATGATGCCTTGTGGGCGTACTGCACTGCATATAAAACACCTATCGAAATGTCTCCGTATAGGCTTGTTTATGGCAAAGAATGTCATCTACCTGTGGAATTGGAGCATAGCGCATATTGGGCAATCCAAAAGCTAAATTTCGTTTTGGATGCAGATGGTGAACAGAGATTGTTACAACTAAATGAATAAGACGAGTTTCGTCTGCAAGCATATGAAAATGCTAAGTTGTATAAGGAAAAGAAGAAGAGGTGTCATGACAAGAAAATAGTCAAAAGAGATTTTCAACAAGGCCAGCAGGTGCTTCTCTTCAACTCCCGATTGAAATTATTTCCTATGAAGTTGAAGTCCCGATGGTCGGGACCGTTCACTATTGCCACGGTGTATCCTCATGGTGCTATTGAGGTCAAAGAACCTAATTCAGACAAAACCTTAAAAGTCAATGGACAACGCCCGAAACACTATTGGGGCGGCGAGGTCGATCTGTAGAACACCTCCATCACTTTGGGTGACCTAGTGTAAGGCGAATGTAAAAGTCAAGCCGACGACTGTAAATCAAGCGCTTGGTGGGTAGGTAAACCTATCTCAGTATTGAAATTTCCTTTTTCTCTCAACTTATGTCTAGTTTTCATTCGTTCTATTTTCTAAGTTTGTTAGCATAGTTTTCAACTTGTTATTTCAATGTTACATAATATGTTACTAGTGTTTGTATAGTACATGTTAGAATGTAGTTAGTCTGTGGTTAAATGCTTATAGTAGTTAGTAAGTGTTATTACAGGTTTTGCTAGTTCTATTTTTGTGTTGTAAAAGTTTCACTGATCTGGGACTTGAACTGTGCAAGAAAATTCAACAGGTAGCTGAAGTACAGAAACCACGCTGCAGCGTCGGCCTTAGTATTACCTTTCGCGCTGCTGCACTAAGGGAAGGCAGGACATACTTTATTTTTGCACCGCAGTGCCATCTAGTACATTATCTGCCGTGCTTGCAGTTAAAACAAAGCCGACATATCGCCATTTCAAATACGCAGTACTGAGTATACTACACTATCTCGTCGACCGCAGCGGCTGCAAGATTAACCGAACCTCATCAGTGAACTCGTGTCGCACCGCCATCTGATATACTATCTATCGTACTGTAGCGCCAATATAAGTTGGGACACACTGGAAACTTGCGCTGCAGCGCCAACCTAAAATTTGGGATTTTTGAACTCGCGCCGCAGTGCCAACCAACAAAGGAAGAGCCGCGCTACAGCGCCACAAGCGAGTTTTACGTTTTAAAATGGGGTTTTCAGTTTATTCTCAGCAGTTATGCCTCATTTCTCTTAGATCAGATACATCCCCTTCTCCCAACAATTATGGATCAGAGTCCTTTCTCCAAATTTATCGCAGCACTCAACATTCGTGCCTTATCCCCTTCTCGTGGTTGTTTCTCTCTCTTCCCTTTGATGACCTAGCTCTTTAAAGGTCGAACTCACGAGGTAAGGGATTCCTGTGTTAACTGAAAAATAAGATTGGGGTTTCTTCTCTTCTTATTATTTGGGTATGGGAATTTATTAAGAAAGTTAGGGTTTGGGTATTCCTATTATTGGGTTTGTACTGGTTTATTGGTGTTTATTTCCCTTAGATACTAGCTCTTGCAAGTGTGTAATGGCTTCAAAGTGTCCCCATACCAGCATGGGTCCCCCTTCACTGGCCCCCAGAGCCCCTCCTTCCAGATATGATACTACAAAATTTATAAGTCAGGAGGCCTGGAAGTGTTACACAGAATCTTTTTCCAAGTGAAATTTGGTGCCAGAGAGGGGGCTAAGGCCAGATAAGAAGACGGATGGTGACATGATTATCATGATCTTGGCTATGAAATGGGTCCACTTCACCAAGCAGTCTGAGTCTGTGATTATTTTGGTGGTACGGGAATTTTACACAAATGCTAGTGCAGATGGCTCTGTAGTAGTGACAGTAAGGGGTAAGCTGATCCCCTTGATAGTCATTCCAATAACCATGTTTATGGGATTCCAAACTATGATGGTCATAACTGCCTGTAGCCCGGGCTGTGGAGTTACAACACAAATGAGATAGTAACAAAGCTCTACAAGCCTGGAACCGTCTAGAAAACAAACGAATTCCATGGCAAGAAGACGTCTTTCCCCCAACAGGCTTTAAGTCACTACGGGAAGGCCTGAGTCAATAAAGAAGGCCATCCGAAGCAACACCATGTCAGGACTCCCTCACCCATCCTTAATAAACCGACTCTAAAAAAGAGTGGGTGTGTTATGGGAGAAAGAAGATGTCACTCAACCGCCCATGGCTATCATTGATCATCACGTCATCACCAAATTTGACGTTTAGGAAGGAGCACAGTCGCACCCAAGGGGCGAGGGTTATTTATCGGTTCCACAGCCGGCACCCTCAACTAAGGCGGGACCCTCCACGCATGTGCCCGAGCCTACATATGAGCCTATTTCACCTGTAGCCCTAGCTGAGATATTGGACAGCCTGAATTTTCTACACAAAAAAGTGGATACTGTAGCTCAATGGCAGAGCCAATTCCATCACTACCACATGGAGTTCGGGAATATAATTTCCAGTATTTATGCTGCCCAGGGAGGAGATAACACCGAGTCCATGTCGTTCTAATTTCCAGAGCCTCTGACTTTCGCGCCTTGTCCACCACCATTCCTACCTAGGGAGGAGGTCTGCGATGATGAGCCAAATGATGTTGATGATGATGATGATGAGGATAATTGATGTTGCAGCAAGGAGGCCAATGAGGACATTGGCAAACATCAAGTTTGGGGGAGATTTCCTTTTAATTTTAGTTATATGAATTACTTTTATGTTTGAGCTGTGAGAGTTGTGAGAGTTTCTTTTGGGCTGTATAGCCTTAGACTATATTTTTATGTTGGGTTTATTTATGTTAGATTTAGACTAGTTTGTTTTTGACTGGTTTTATGTTAGAATGATGCATGATAAGATGCATGTTTAAATTTCTAAAATGGTTATGAATGTTTTTGGTTGTATAAATAGCATTTCGGGATTGTGATGGATGATTTTTTTCTTATATAATTAGCATGATGTTTATTTTGATTATAGCCATATTTTGGAATTTGCATAGATGATTGGTATACCTGGTGCCATGTGTTATGGCTTTACCCTATTTTGGCAAGGGTACTTTAACTTTTATTATTTCTTGCCTTATTTTATTTGATTAACCCTTTTCCCCATTCTATAACTGTTCATATGCTGGGTGAGGGTGTTATAGCTTTTAATTTTTGATTCTGGCTAATGACAAGCGCCAAGTGATTATATCTTTCTCTTAGAGTCATGTCAAGCATGTGTGAGCTAGGGGTGTGTTAATTCGATAAGTCAAGATTGTTATGAATTTGTCCTTCTTAGCAAGCACTGACCAAATTTTTTAACTAGTTATCTTTTAGATTTAGCTTGTTCGTTTATTGTTTTGAGAATATGTGCACTCTGTTAATACTTTCTTAATTACAAGGTAATAAAAGACGTGGACGTTTTTACTTTGTGGATCTTGTGTTCTAGTAAAAAATAATAATAATAATAATAATTAAGTCTTACGATGGGTCGAGATGGAGCATGAAATGTACTCGCCCATAAACGCAAACTTAAGCGAGAGGGAGAATAAAATGCACTCGCCTAATAAATCTTCAGATTTAGTAAAGTCTATTTTGACTTAAGTTGATTACGTGGCCTTTGTTTCTTGAGTTATTAGATTCATAGGGGTGTTCTACACCTAGTGCCCTAAAGTCATCTGGCTTGGGAGTCATTGATCAAAAGCTTGTTAATGAGTATGCTTTGATTAGCCTAAGGTAATTAAGCACTGTCTGAGTAAGATTTTACTTCTTCAATGCTAGAGCCTTTTGATCCTTTCTTGTATTTGCATCTTGTTCTTAATGCTTGTTGATTATTTGAGTTGCAAAGTAAACATATTGGTTATCGCTATCGACTGTGTGATATTCATTTGGGCTATGATTAGTTAGGATGGTTGGTCTACACACACACACACTTAGAATGGATCGAATACAGTCTCATACTTAAAAATTGATATTAAACCCTCAATCATATCGGTGTTTGTCCTGTTCTTAGAGAGGGTATGTAATTGTGCTTAGAAGCCATGATAATAGTCTATAGGATTAGTTTTTGTGGATGTCAGATAGTTTGCTTGAGGACAAGCAAAATCTTATGTTTGGGGGTATTTGATGAGTGGGATTTATATCCGTGAATCAGATCCTCTGTGGCTTAAGACGCTGCATGTTTTCTGTTATTTGTTTAACTTTTATATATATTGTTGTTATTATGTTTAATCTCTATGATGCAGGGCTCATTAGGTCATTTCCAGCTTAAAGGGGAAAAATGATCAACTTTTACACTCTGGCGCTGCAGCGCCAATACCAAGATTTAGTTTGGCACTATAGTGCGACCTCCGGGTCCAGCTGACGTCACCATGGCACTGCAGCAGTCCAACTCCTTTATGGTCGGCATCTTAGCCATGAGCTCCTTGTTTTAATGCTTATTTGGCACTGCAGCGCCATCCCTTAACATACTCTCCGCGCCTCAGTGCGACCTTTGGTGTCCAGGCAGAGACTTGTTTTTAATGACCTAAAAGATGAGAAGTTATTCATTCAGACCGAGTAGCCACCATCAGATAAAATAGAGTGTAGAATATGACTTATTACAGTTTAATTAGCTTAGAAGAGAAAGAAGTTGTTCTTCAAGGAAGGAAAAGTCATTGCATCCTACACAGCTCAGACTCTATATGTTGAAGAGAAGACTTAGACACAGAAAACTTCACAACAGGAGTTTTCTTTTTCCAAATCTTGCATCTATTAGTGTATTTATGAGCATGTTGAATGCTTTAAAAATGTGTATTAGTACCATGGTTATGAACTAATTCCATTTTTAGGATTGCAATGTAACCTATAGCTTAGCTTAATTAACTTTCTCTCCTATTTATATTAATGAATCATTTTAGAATGGGTTTGTGAGAAATGAGGTATTGACGTATTTTGGGTTTCAAACCTCGCAGAAACATTCACGTCATTCTCTCATTATTATCAACCAAATGGGATGCAAACCGGAATAACTCTGCAAAATTATCCTCATACTGCGACACGGTCATATTATTTTGTTCCAGCTTGATGAACTCTACCTCCTTCATGTGATGAATACTTTCAAAAAAGTACTTTTCGTTGAACAGTTCTTGGAACTTCTCCCAAGACATCTTTAGTGCGGCAAGTTTAGTACGTTTTATAGATTCCCACCAGTAATCTGCCTCTCCTCGCAACATAAAGGTGGAAAAAGGAACCTTTTGCTCCTCAGAGCATCCCAAGACATCAAATATCTTGATGATCTGCTTTATCCACGTCTCTTCCTTAAGTGGTTCTAGCTTTCCCAAAAACGCCAGTGGTTCCAGCTCCTTGAACTGCTTAGCGGTGACCGTCTGAGAGTTGCCAGTGTTTCCACCTGCATTTTGAATAGGAGTCTCTCTTGCCTGATGTTGCATGAATTGCAGAAAGCCTCTGAACATTCTGTCATTCATCATTTGGTTAGTGTTGTTGTGTATATGAGGATTATTACCTTCCTGATGCACATTATCCTGATTATTGATCATCGGTGACTCGACGGTCTCATGTGCTCCATTTCTTATCTCAACATTTTCGGATGTTATTTTCAAACACTGCCACAAAACAAGGGTGAATTGACATGCCACATATTATCCCTATACTCTGACCGACTAATTAAATAACAAATAAGCTTAGGTAGGTCATACTAGCGAAGGATTTACCCGTCTCTCCCCTCTTAGTTCTAGTCTCACATCTCAGCCAAGGATCATATCCCTAAGCTTTGATACCAACTGTGACGCCCCCAAAATAGGTATACATCACCCATTTTGAGTTGCCAAATACATGGTACAGAAATCAAATACAAATTTAATTATACAACTGTCGTGTAAAATACGACAAAACATAGCTGAGAGTTTTAACACGAATATTATCTTCTAGACAATATCTAAACTCAAATAGAGTGCTCATTACAATTATTATCACACTATTTTATAAAATAGTGAGGACTACTACAGCCACCATCTCGGACCGTCACTCCATTCCCCGACTAGTCACAACTACGTTATCATTTCCTAAAGAGAATAATAAAAGCAAAAGGGTGAGCTCAACTAGCCCAGTAAGAAATATTATGACTAAGATAATGCAGAATAAATTATGTTTAGCCTTCAATAGTGTTAAACTGATAGAATACAATAAAGAATAATTTTAACTGCAGCGGAACAAGTAATCCATTAGAAGAGTCAAGTAGAGCATGATATCTACTATCTTCTATGATTTAAAAAGTGTATCATCAATTTTATCAATGAGACTCAACTCAATAAATAATCCACATCATTGAATTATCCATGCGCTACGGGCTAATGATATTCATTAGTATCACATCCACGAATTATCCATGTACTACGGGCCAAGAGTATTCATATTATCACCAATGGTCATGATCATGCCAACAACTGTCCATCAATGCACTACAGACCAATTAGGACTTTTACCACATCATTTGTAACATTACAGGTCATGATTATACCGAATAATCTATGGTCATAATCATACCAATAAACAGTCCATCTATGCACTACGGGCCAAAGATGACTTTCATCACAATATAAACATGAGGATGATGACAATGATATAAGAATCCAATTAAATGAAAGCAAAGGATAAATTTTAAAGATTTATAATTCAATTTATCCATAATTCAATAATGTCCAAATTGCCAATATGATACTACTTTGTGAAGTAAAATTCAAGAAAAATATTGTATCAAAATGATTTGAATAGAAAAGAAATCCTTTTTTGTCATGAATAGTACCCTAGGTGAATAGTACTTGAGTGAATAGTACTTTGGGAATAGTACCCCGACATGAAAATTTTTAAAATTTATTCTTGAAGAAAACTTGAATTGTTTTCTACACTTAAAGCTTCCTTAAACTCTAAAGAAATACGCTCAATATTATAGAAGAAGAATTCTCTAATTCTGGTGTGATTTTCAATTCTAAACTAAGCATCATATTTATAGGAGAATGGAAGGATACTATTTAGGAAAAATCATGGACTGTATAGTGGGGGAAATCACGGGCGCAATGAATTCATCTAAAATAATTTTGATTTTACTATGCAAACACTAAGCATAATAAAATATATAATATTCTATTTTTCATAAAAAAAACAAAACTTGTAATATATATATATATATACACACACACACACACACACACTATATAACTTCTTTCTAATTATTTTGAAAAATGGGTAAGTGGGGGTCCGTATAATAAGCCAGATTTACAACAAATACTTCATAAAAATTCCGTCAATATTTTTAACAACATTTTTTCATCAATAATATAACTTGTAATTTTAATAACCAGATCATTCACAGGAAAAAGGGGGTTTTTCGATAAGGATTTTTTCTCCTTATTGGCGCGTAATTAGGTGACCAAACCCCTTTCCTCAACAGAACTTTCTAGACATTGTCAATAATACAAATAATAATATGAATAACTTGTCGTCTCAATTATTGATTTAATAATATAAAATATTGACAATAATTGAATCAATAACGTGAGATACTATGCAGCAATTATTGTGGCATTAATTGGATAAAACTGAGTGACTTCTCACGTAAGCATCAATAATCAATATTGTGTGCTACTATGCAACCACACATATTACTATACTTTTATCATCGGGTATTTCAATAGTTAACGGTAAAACTTTTGCCATTATTTTTATAAAAAGATATTTCTGTCATTTTCCAACTCCGACAATAATTTTGTTGTGGGGTCCACTAATGATTGTGTCGTCGTACGAATATTCCTTGTTAAAACGAATATTCCCCGACCAATTGAATATTTTATAACAACTTGTTTAATTTATAAAATTTATAAATATTACACACAACTATAACATTATATCAAATCCATACCATAATATTCAAAAATTTATTTCGAGAAATATTATTCTTTATTCATAAAAGTTGGGGTCTTACTTTCCAACGGACAAAACTGGAAAAGAAGACATGTATACGTTACCAAGATAGTTCAGAACACTTGTACGGTGACAGATTTTGTAGAAAATGGCCCAAACTCAGTAGATCTGAAGAAGAACTCTCGAATTCTCTGTGTGGGAAATGACCATCAAATACCACCCATAGATGGCCGTAAGTATATAAGCGGCTATCATAATTCTACCTACGGCTGTCCTAGGTGGGTCCCACCCCTCCGACTCAATCTAATTTGAGTTGCAAAGGACGCCCCACAAGCTGAAAAGTCAAATCAAGGAAAAAGACGCTACCCGATTAAGAGGAAAAGCCTGAAATCCTGATTTTCAGAGACCAAAATGCGGGTCTACATATCATTCATTGGTATTCGCCCAAACACAGGGTTCAAAAAGCTGATGATTACAGCTGTTGTAGGTTACCTATGGAAATACCTCATAAAGGTCCAATGCCATCAATTTGAGGTTGTGATTCCATTTGCAACCAAACATTTCATCAAAAACCTCTCCCCAGCGGAGACTTCATACAACTTTAGCCGTTGAAGTACATTTCAATGAAGGTTAAGCAACCTTAATGATATGCAACCGTTGGCAATTAAATCCAATGAAGCATCGGGAATGGTCCAATGATTTCAGTCGTTGAAGTACATTTCAACGAAGGTCAAACAACCTTGACGTGTTTCAGCCGTTGGCAAGTAAATCCAACGAAGCATTGGAGATGGTCTGATGATTTCAGTTGTTGAAGTACATTTCAACGAAGTTTAAGTAACCTTGACGTTATTCAGCCGTTGGCAAGTAAACCCAACAAAGCATCGAAGGTGGTCCGATGATGTCATCCGTTAGAGAACATTTCAATGAAGGTCAGATGGTCCTGACATCATTAATCGTTGGCAATTAAACCCAGCGAAGCATTGGAAGTGGTCTGATGATGGTAGCCATTGAAGGACATTTCAATGAAGGTCAAGAAGCCCTGACAACACAAACTTTTGGCAGTAACTTCAACAAAACACTGGAAAGATCTGGCGATACAAACCAGGAAAACCATCCTCATCGGGGAGGACCGATGATGGAATATGTTATACAAGTCTACATCAAACAAAGCAATTCCCCAAAAGTCTCTCGTACATGAGAAGTACATCTTCAGTGGCAAGTCTGTACTCAGGATTAAGGACTTTGGAGATAACCCAATGTCAACATCCTAGAGGTTCATGTGATCTTTGGAGTGGACATCCAAGCAGTTCATCAAGATCGTCAGTGATTGCTCCATTACCCAACAGAAGTTGTGGGAGCAGACAGTCATCACATCCCATTAGAAAATGGTCCAAAAAAATTACATTTCATCATACATTTACATCATGCTGCATTACATTGCATAATGATTATCTTGTCACATTTCAAGTGTCTAGTATTCCTTCTCCTATCTATGCCATTACATCGCATGAATATGATAAAGAGGAGAATCTGTAGACACTCAAAATTTGGCATTCCTGTTACTAACCTTGCAGAAGGGCAAAATCGTCTTTCGAAGATATATATCAGCTCAATCCAGGAGACAACCCCGGGATAATCAATTTTCTATCTTGGAGACAACCCTGAGATACTCAATTTCAACCCCAGAGACAACCCCAGGAGATTCAATTCTAACCTCGGAGATAACCCTGAGGGATGCAGTTCCAGTTCCGTAGATAACCCCGGAAAAGTCCATTTTAACCCCTAGAGAAGTCAATTCCAACCTTGGAGATAGCCCCGAGGCACTCAATTCTAACTCCGAAGATAACCCCGAAAGGTCAGACACTTCTCGGAGACAACCCTAAGGACATTTAGTACAACAGCCAAATCTCTGAGATAAACCTGAGCAACGATTGCTCCATCTGCACAGATCCGGAGATAACCTCGGTGAGGGGAAATATCATCATTTGCCACCTCGATACTACATTCACACCATATCAACATTATTTATCCCACATTTCATATAGAAGTGTCCCACAAGAACCATAGCTAAAAATCCCGAGTGACTACTACATAAGACAGTACACCGGATAGAATTTGAAGACTTGAAGATCTGGTAATGGACCTATCTTCCCAGCTTTGTATAACATCTTATCCCATTTCATTGTGTAGCTCTCGACAACAGCATTCCAGAAAGGTATAACACGCCTCAATCGGATGCCCGGATTGAAAGTTATGAAGGTTCAAGCGGAAAGTGCGTTATACGAGTGCATATACTACGAGACTGCGGGACCCGCAGAGCCTGGGGCACCCCTAGCAGTCGCAGGTGGACCCGCGGCTACTACGGTTAGACCCGTGGCTCCTCTTTCTATAAGTAGAAGGCTTGGGGTGGCCATTTTAAGAAGAGGAAGAGCGAGGAAACCTTGTCCATTTCCCTTTGTACACCCCTTTATAATGCTCCAAATTGAGTACTTCCGTTTCCAAAACACTTATGAGCTCGTGTTTTACCAGATATGGAAATTTAACCAGTGGAAACAGAGTTTTCATTCATCAAAAGCTATCTGAAGTCTTTTTTGGCAGCCCATTGTAAGACATTTTAGATTTTTAAGCTTTTTCTCACTTCTATACCTACATATTTATTCCCATTGAGAGTCATGTTATGTGGGTATGCCCAGATCATCGATCCGTGGCTTTTTATTGCTTATATATATATATTAATACTTATATATATATATATATATATATATATTATCGAACTATGCTTCGACTGAGCCCGAATATAATATTCAGAACATTTATTACTTTTATATATATAAATGTTATTCTATTACAAAAAGTTATAAAAACAACAAACAGAAAGCGATCAAAAGGCTGGTCAAAGTAGTCGGCTCAACCTGTTCTTGAGTTTTATGGGTAACCTAGAAAACTGAACTTCGTGATCAGTTAAACACCTTTGACCACCTATATCTTGCAATATATGATTCTAATGAACCTGTTTTCTTTTCCAGATTAAAAACCTACTATCAGGCTACAAATACATACGAATAACAGACCTAATCATAAACACATATGAATCTACTGTGAAAACCCGAGAATTTGGACAATTTAATAAAATCTTAAAAGATTGAATAGAGGCTAAATAATAGTCCTAGACAGAAAATAAGTGTATGGATTTGACATTTTTGGGAAGGAATTTTGTGAATTTAAACACTTTTGGTGAAGGTTTACAGTGTTAAGGGTGTAAGTGTATATATTTTGTGATTATGGTCATATATGTGTACAGTATGTGGTTAAGGGTCAAGGGTTGACCAAATAAATTATATTAGTCACAAACCCTAATAATATATTAAGAACCTCGACGTTCAGTTAGGAAACCGTAATGATTTATAAGAAACCTAGTACTGGCTCTGGAAACCCTAATTTCAAAATCAGGAATCCGAAACCCTAATTCGAAATATTAAAACCCTAATTTGGGAATTTAAACGCTAAATTTAATGACTTAAGTATTTATGATTATAAATGTAATTACGGATAACCCTAATTGACTATTTAGAAAACCCAAATTCTTGGATTATAAACCCTAATGTACATTTTGAGGAAAACCCTAAGTATTATTTAAAATTTTTAATTAGGAAATATTAATCCTAATTAGCAAGCTTGAATAAAATTAGGAAACCCTAATTATAATTTAGAAATCTTAATTTTCTATTTTTAGAACCTAATTAGAAAAGCCTAGAAATTTAAATTGTATAACCGTAGGGTTAAACCCTAAGGGTCAAACCCTAAGGGTTAAACCTAAGGATTGTGACAAGTTACCAAGTTGCCATTAACTTTACAAGTCAAATGTCCAAACTACCCTTTTGAATATTTTAATGAGATGGAGTGTAGATTTAGCCCTAGTAAGTGGTTGGTGACCAACTCTAGCTAGCCATGTGCCCTATACTTAAAATATCAGCCAACTTGCTAGATTAAATACATTGCATCATTGATTAAAGGCATACAAGTCTAGAAAAGTTACACACTTTACTTTTCAACCTAGCCAAGTCTACTCTCTCTCTCCCATCCAAAATTTTAGAGTGAAAGTGAGTGAGAAACAAAGCTAAGAGCACTTCATAGCTTGCCAATCATCAGAATCAAAAGTCAGATTCAAGGATCAAAGCTAAAAAGGAGGTATAAACCTTAAACTTGAAAATCATGTGATTTTGTGTTAGATGTTGTAACTTGTTGTTATAAGTTGTGTCTAAGGGTGTCATTTAGTGATCTGGTGTAAGACCCCAACTTTTATGAATAAAGAATATTTTCTCGAAATATATTTTTGAATATTATTATGTGGATTTGATATAATGTTATAGTTGTGGGTAATATTTACAAATTTTGCAAAGTAAGCAAGTGGTTATATAATATTCAATTGGTCGGGGAATATTCGTTTTAACAGGGAATATTAAATGCGACGGCACAATCATTGGTGGACCCCACAATGGAAGTATTATCGTAGTTAAAAAGCGATGTAATTATCTTTTATAAAAATAACGGTGAATTTTACCGTTAAAACTGTTGAACTACCCGGTAGTAAAAATGCGATGTACTGCGTGGTTGCATAGTAGCACAAAGATTGGTTATTGATGCTTACGTGAGAAGTCACTCAATTATTGCTACAAAGAATTCTCGCATCATATCTCTCATATTATTGATTCAATTATTGTCACAGTATCATCTGTATTTTATATTATTAAATCAATAATTGAGACGATAAAGTTATTCATATTATTAAATTGCAATATTTACAATGTCTAGAAGTTCTGTCAAGGAGAGGTTTGGTCATCTAATTGCGCGCCAATAAGGAGAAATCCTTATCGGAAAGCCCCCTCTTTTCTGGGAACGACCTGGTTGTTAAATATTGTGAGTTATAATGAGTTATAATATTAATGATGAATAAGTTCGTGTTGATTAAAGATGAAATTGATAGTTCCATTGTGTTAGAATTATTAGTGTTAGTGGAAATCGACATTTATTTCGGTATTAATGGATGTCTGGAAGTTATACTGACCAGTCGGGTAATTAATCGGATAAATGAGGAATTAATTGCTATTAATTCACATGATTATAACTATTTGTTCACATGTGTGTACTATTGATTCACATTCTTGTTACTATTAGGGGAGTTGGTGCCAGATTGATAATACTTGCATGACTAAGTTAAAAATGGAGGTATAGATGGAGGTACTATACTGTAATTCCTATTTTCACATGTCTAGAACTATTAATTCACATGATTTACTATTGATTCACATGATTTACTATTAGGGGAGGTGGTGCAAGTTTGATAATACTTGTAGGACTAAATTAAAAATAAAGAAAAAGATGAAGGTATTATATTGTAATATTCTAAGCCCCAAAACGTCCAATTATCAAAACTATATTTTCCTATAAATAGAAGCTCATTTTTTCATTATTCTTCACCAATTCACTCAAGCTATAGAGCAATTACTATAGAGAGAAATTATAGAGAGAAAGAAGAAGAGAAGTTTGCTACCTCACTATTCCAGTATCCAGTTTTTCTAAGGTAAAGGGTATTATTTCTTTCATGTTCTTGAAGAGAGATATTGTTATTCCATCCCTTATTATTCTGTTGGAATAACCTGTATATGTGGACTACCGTATACATGGTGAAATTCTTCTATTATTCCATTCTTTATTATTATGTCGGAATAACTTTTATACATCACAAGTACCGCATACATGGTGAAATTCTTCCATTATTCTATTCTTTATTATTACGCTTGAAATCATCACATGCAAGCGTATTACGCATGACCTGGTTCCATTATTTATTATTCTGTTGGAATAACCTGTCTGTGCGGTCTATCGCATGCCTGGTGAAGTCTTCTGTTATTCCATTCTTTATTATTCTATTGGAATATCCTGTCTGTGCGTTTATGCATGACCTGGTTCCATTATTTAATATTCTGTTGGAATATCCTGTCTGTGCGTTTATGCATGACCTGGTTCCATTATTTATTATTCTGTTGGAATAACCTGTCTATGCGTTTTATCGCATGCCTGGTGAATTCTTTTGTTATTATATTCTTTTATTATACTCAGTTGGTTAAAGTTTTGGCTTCTATACTCCATGAAATTAGTCGAATATCCTTGATATTTACGCTTCATCCAGTATCTTTTCATGTAAATATTCTTCTGAGCATTCTTGAATTTTACTCTACAAAGAAGTATCATGTTGACAATTTGGACATTATTGATTTCTGGATAAATTAGATTATAAATCTTTAAAAATTTATTCTTGAACTTGTTTTATTGAATTCCTATATCATTGTCATCATCCTCATGTTTATATTCTGTTGAAAGTCATCTGTGGCCTGTAGTGCATAAATGGACTTGGTATGATTATGACCAGGGATCATTCGGTATAATCATGACCGTAATGTTACAAATGATGTGGTAAAAGTCCTCATTGGCCGTAGTGCATTGATGGATGATTGTTGGCATGATCATGACCATTAATGAATACACAAATATCCTTGGCCCGTAGTGCATGGATAATTTGCGGTCATGATACTAAAGAATATCCTTGGCCAGTAGTCTGGGGGTGATTCGATGGTGTGGATTATTTATTAAGCAGAGTCTCAGCGATAAAAGTGATGAAAAACCTTTTAAATCATAGAAGATAGTAGATTTTATTCTCTACTGACTCTTCTAATGGATTGCTTGTTCATTGTAGTTAAACTTGATGTTTGTTATATTGTATCGGTTTAACATCATTTGTAGGCTAACGATAATTTATTCTGCATTATCTTAGTCATAATATTTCTTACTGGGCTAGTTGAGCTCACCCTTTTGCTTTCATTGTTCTCTTCAGGAAATGAGAATGTAGTCGGGACTAGTCGGGGAACGGAGTGACGGTCCAGATGATAGCATTAGTAGTCCTTACTATTCTGTTAAATAGTGTGACAATAAATGTAATGAGAACTCCATTGAGTGTGGATATTGTCTAGATGACAATATTCTTATTAAAACTCTTAGATTATATTTTCTCGTATTTTACACGACTGTTGTATAATTAAGTTGTATTTGAATTTTGTACCATGTATTTGGCGACTCAGAATAGGTGATGTATACCTATTTTGGGGGCATCACATCTGGGTTGTTATAACTTAGATCCATATCATCTAGATGCTCGAAATTGATGTTTTTAGAAATCTGGAAAAATTAGGAAAAGTTGTCTGACAGCCTAATGTCAGAGGCTATAGATCCTTCCATGTTAATGATTTGTTTTGTTTTAAGTTATAGACTTGTAGTATGTTGTAAGGGCTTTGATCTGGAACTTGAATCAAGCCCAGATCATGTGTAGATTGTAAGTTATTAAGGGTCAAAGTGATTTGACAGGCATTGACTAGCTGTTCCTGGGCAGCCCAGATTTGCCTAGAAAGCTTGACAACGTTTTTACAGAGCTCTGATATTGCTGTTTTTAAGTTGTTTGGCCATGTTGTTGTTATATACTTGTAGACTGGCATGAGTACTATCGATCCATGCCTTTAGAATCCTTAGATCGTGCATAGAATCAAAGAAAATGGTGGTCAAAGTTGGTTGGACGAAACTGCCGGATGAAGATTCTGGGTAACCCAAAAATCTTCAAGGGCAGTTCCTGTCCCCTACTTTGACCGGGCAAGATCTCTTAGATTTGTTGTTGTTATGATGATCTAATGTTATAGAATTGTACCCTGACATCACCACTACATATTTGAACCTTCATACCACACAAAGCAAGCTCAGAATGAATGTTACAAGGATCGAAAAGTAGGTACCATGGTTGTTCTTCTCTCTGTTGTGTTATATATTTGCCATGAAACTTGATTCTAGTTGTAGTGTTACACTTATACTATAATCTTAACACTTTAGCAAGCCAGAAATCGTAAAGACCAAAGATCTAGCCTTGGTCAAACATAGCACCCTGCAAACTGCCTATGAATGTCTAGGTTTGGCCAAAAACACCAATAGCGACGGTTTTGTCGCCTATAGCACCTTTAGCAACAGTTTAATTAGAAAATGAATTATTTTATTTAATAAATAGAGAAAAATAGTTTTTAATTATTAAAAATACAAAATAAATTCCTAAAAATTATTTTAAAGTCTAAAAATAGGTTTTTAATTATTTTTAATATATTTCATTAATATTTAATATTTTTGGAATATTAATGGTATTTAATTTATTTAATTATAATATTAAATAAATTACTTAAAAGTGATTTTAATACTTGAAAAATCATTTAAAATTATATTATGGTATAAGAAAATATTTTAAGTTATTTTTAATGACTTTTAATATTATGTGATGAATTTCATTAATTAATTAATATTAATGGTAATTGATTTATTTAATAAATGAATTAAATAAATTATGGAAAATTTGAATTAATGATTTAAAATTATATAAAAATAATTTAAGTGTTATAAAAATATTTTAAGTTATAAAATATAACTTTTGATATTTGGTCATAAAAAGCATTAATATTTAATATTAATGGCAATTATTTAATAATGGTTTTAATTAATTTAAAATCATTTAATGGTAATAATAAAGTATTAAAAATACTTGAGATATTAGAAATAATGTATAATATTATGACATGTATAATATTAGTATTATGACATACTAGGCCGTCGGGAAGTTATAATAGTACCAAACTCAACTCAGACTGCAATAGTTTGACTTGATACTAGGTCTTATGTGCTGTATAGACGGATATGATTATGTGGTAATGTGTTTAGGTTATTTTATACTATGATGATATTATTCTAATATTTGGAGATCGGTATTATCTATATTAGGTCTTCGGATAAAGCTAAGTTATGTTTCATAACGATAATCAACAGTGCAGGCAAGTCTCTAGACCTTATCTCTTTGAATGCAAGTTCTCTTCAATTCAACCCTGAGTTATAAATTTCATATATGTTGGTGATTAATCATTTCTGATTATCACATCTATGAATTGTTGAATCGTACTTTGTGCATATTGCATGTGTTCATCAGGTATGAAAGGTTGATCACCTTCATTACCATTCGGTCCATATATAATTGATATGTTCATGTTCAATGTTCATTCAGCTATGAAAATTGTTCATGCTAGTTCACAATTATATTGTTGAATGTTAACCAGCTATTATTCAAAATCTTTCCATCATGATATATCCTTAATTTATTAAATTTAAACTTGTTGGGCAAACTTGTTGCTCACCCTTGCTATATCATGATAAATATTGCAGATTAAGGCGAATACGTCGAATACAAGGAAAAGTCAAAGCCAAGTTCAGCTTAGGACAATGAGTGTAGCTAGATTTGTAACAGTATTGTATAATAATAACATTGTATGTTAAATAGGATATTGATTCAGGCTTTAAGTAAAGGTTCTCAACCTTGGGGATACCGTATAATGTTTAATGTATAAACAATTTATGTTTATATCTTCCGCAATAGTTAGAACTAGTGATTTAGGACCCAGATTTGGGGACGCTACATCTACAAGCTCTGACATTCGACTGTCAGGCTTGTTTTTCCAAAATTCTCAGATTACTAAAAACACTTAATTAAGGCATCTAGATCTTATGAAAACATGTTCTATCAACCTAACATACTTTCTAACATACTAATACATAATTCTAAACATCTAAATAACAATTTGAACAAAGCATCAAAGATCTAGCTATGAATTAGGGTTTGTACCATTCATAATTAATTTTGAACTTCTGGCTTATTTAGGTATGAAATATGAGTGTTTAGGCTTAGAAAATTAGTAGGTTTACTCTGATCTAGGGTTCCTATTTTTAGAATTCTTGAACTTGGCTTTTTGGTCATTTTCCACCTACTGCCTCTAAAAATATCTGATCCAATGACTCTACTGATGCTTGGGAGTTACAAGCATGTCATGTGTAGCCTAGGAACTTGAATTGGTGACTCTTAACCTACTTGTGAGCTAGTTAGGTTAGATTAATAGCTTAATTATGCCCTAATCTTGATTAGGGTTTTGCTTTTAATGCTTAGGGTTGTTTAATAATGCTTATTAGTACCTAATTCAAGTTTAGTAATCATGATTAGGTGTTAGGATAACCTAATTAGGGTTTGTCATCTAGGGTTACTAACCTAGGTTTCCCACTAATCCTAACACGCATGACAAAGCATTTTGTTAGTGTAAGCACGACAAAGCAGCTTATCCAAACAAATATACCGAAGAGTCCATTTTTAGAAGAAAATTTTTAAGCACGAGGTGTCAAGCACGTCAATTTTTGGACAAAATTTTATTTGACCAAATTTTTTAAACATAGTATATATTAACACATAACACTTTAAGAACGAAGAGATTTTATTAATATAACAGAATTTTACATATCCAAGTCTTATTAGGGTTTTGGGTTTTTACATTCACCCCCACTAATAAGAATTTCGTCCTTGAAATTACAGTACAGGTTAAGTAAACAGTTGGGGATAGTTTTGTCGCATTTTATCTTCGAGCTCCTATGTAGCCTCTTTAACGTTCTGATTTCTCCAGATCACTTTGACTGATGCTATCACTTTATTTCTCAGGACTTTCTCTTTACGGTCGACAATCTGTACAGGTTCTTCTACATAAGAAAGATCTTCTTCGTATAGGATTGGCTAATAATTTATAACGTGTTTATAATCAAGTTTGTATGGTCGTAATATGGACACATGAAACACATTATGAATATGGTTCAACTCAGGAGGTAGTGCTATTTCATAAGCAACTTCACATATCCTCCTCAAAATTTCAAAAGGTTCAATGAATCTTGGGCTTAGTTTTCCTTTCTTGCCGAATCGTATCTTGCCCTTCCAAGGAGATACTTTTAAGAATACGTGACTACCTACGCTAATGTTTTGTTGTTGACGATGTGGATCAACGTACTTTCTTTAGCGATCTTGAGATGCTTGTAATCGTTCATGTATAATTCTGATGGTTTCAGTAGTTTGTTGAATTATTTAAGGTCCTAGCATTTCTCTTTCCTCGACCTCATCCCAACACAAAGGTGTTTTACATTTTCTCCCATATAAGGCTTCATATGGTGTCATACCTATGCTAGCATGATAACTATTTTTTATAAACAAATTCTACCAGAGGTAATTAATCTTCCCAACTTCCTTTGAAGTCTATGATACATGTTCGTAACATATCCTCTAATGTTTGTATGGTTCTCTCACTTTGTCCATCAGTCTGAGGGTGATAAGTTGTGCTCAATCTTAATTGTGTTCCTAAGTATTTCTGAAGGCTTTTCCAAAAATTTGAAGTAAAACGTAGATCTCGATCTGATACTATATAAGCAGGCACTCCATGCCTAGAGATGATTTCATTAATGTATAGCTTGGCAAGGTGGTCTAAGTTATGAGTAACTTTAATAGGTAAAAAGTGAGCTGACTTGATTAAACGGTCAACTATTATCCAAATAACATTATGGCCTTTTTGTGTAGCTGGAAGGCCTACAACAAAGTCCATGGTTATATGTTCCCACTTCCACTCGGGAATTGGTAAGGGTTGAAGTAAACCACTCGGCTTTTGATACTCAGCCTTAACCCTTTAACACGTGAGACATTTGCTTACCCATTCAGCTATTTCTCTTTTCATATTCGACCACCAAAAGTGTTGACTTAAGTCCTTGTACATTTTAGTACTGTCAGGATGAATGGCAAATTTAGAATTATGAGCTTCTCTTAAGATTTCTTCTTTTAAGGCTTGATTTAACGGAACCCAAATTCTATCTTCGTATCTTATTATTCCATCCTTATCTATTCTGAATTTGTTATACTTAATATGAGTTATATTAGACTTATACTTCTGATATTCTTCATCCTTTCCCTGCATCTCTTTGATTCTATCAAGTAGAGACAAAACTCCCTTTATAATGAATAACTTTTGGGTAGAGGTAGTTGGACATTCCACCTCAATTTCTAAGTTTTCAAAATCTTTTATTAACCTATTATTGGTGGTTATTGTGTTCAACTTTTCTTGATTCTTTCTACTCAACTCGTCAGCTACGACATTAGCTTTACCAGGATGATATAAGATTTCACAATCAAAATCCTTTATCAGTTCTAACCACCTTCTCTGCCTTAAGTTTAGTTATTTTTGTGTAAAAATATATTTTAGACTTTTATGATCTGTATATATCTTGCACTTCTCCCCGTACAAGCAATGTCTCCAAATCTTTAGAGCAAAAACTACCACGACTAACTCTAGGTCATGATTAGGATACCTCTTCTCATAATCTTTGAGTTGTCGTGATGCATAAGCAATCACTTTCCCATGTTTCATCAGCACACACCCTAAACCTCTGTGTGATGCATCACTAAATACTGCAAGGCCTCCTATATCATCTGGTAAGGACAATACTGGAGCCATGCTCAATCGCTTCTTCAACTCTTGGAAGCTCTCTTCACATTTATCCGTCCAGACATATTTCACCATCTTTCGAGTTAAATTGGTTAATGGGGTTGCTATTTTTAAAAAATCTTTTATAAACCGCCATTAATAACCCGCTAAATCGAGTAAACTTCTTACTTCTATTGGAGTTGTTGGTTGTTTCCAATTCACAAACATTTTGATCTTAGTTGGATCTACTGATATTCCATTCTTGTCAATTACATGACCTAAAAATTGAACTCTCTTTAACCAAAATTCACACTTGGAAAACTTTGCATAAAGTTGTTCCTTTCGTAATATCTCCAAAACGACCCTCAAGTGTTCAGTTTCCTCTTCCCGTGTTTTTGAGTATACCAGAATATCGTCGATAAACACTACAACAAATTTGTCCAAGCACGGTTTAAACACTCGATTCATTAAATCCATAAATGCTATCGGTGCATTTGTCAACCCAAAAGACATTACAAGAAACTCATAATGTCCATAGCATGTCCTAAACGCTGTTTTCGGCACATCCTCCTTTCTTACCTTTAACTGATGATAACTTATTCTAAGGTCAATCTTTGAAAAGTGTTCGGCCCCTTTTAATTGGTCAAATAGATCATCAATCCTTGGTAAAGGATATTTATTCTTCATAGTTAATTCATTTAGTTCTCTATAGTCTATACATAACCTCAAAGTTCCATCCTTCTTCTTTACAAACAATACTGCTACTTCCCAAGGTGAAACACTAGGTTGTCCTTCTTCTATAGATTTGTTTTGGTTCATAGGTCTATTCATAGCTCCTAACATAAGGTCTATTAATTGTTGGGTAGAATTATCATCATTATTCATTTCTCTTTGTGGTCTTCTAGTTGGTGGCATGATTCTATATAAAACTTGAATAATACAAACATATCACTTATTTATATATCACAAGAGTCGTACAAAACAACTTAGTAGTTTACACATACTACTAGCTTACACATACCACTGGTTATATTACAAACTTTAAATGATCCTTTATTCATACTAATATAAAGCATTCAACACCTATACTACCCTCTAGAATTCATTGATATCATCAAAAGAATCCTGGATCATATGGCAACCCACAGATCGATCTATCAGATAGGTAGTTTTCTTCTCCTCCACCGGATATCGAACTACTCTATGCTGCAAATCATTAAAAGTGTCTCGAACTCCCAGAGATGTTTTAAGAAGCCTTGACTAAATTTCCTTTCTGCCCCTTTGTGTATGGTGCAGTTGTACTTTTAGTCGGTGACTAGTTCCCCTCTCATGTTGTAGCATTCCCTTAGTTATGTCTGCCCTAAACTTCATTTTATTATTCTCGTATTCTGTTGTCTTCATTAGTGATGTCATTGCTTCATCATGTTCATTAATTCTCATTAATTGCCCTGCTACTAGATCTTCTTCTTCCTCAGCATCTAGCAGTTGTTGATCATGAAGCAATTCTTCATCCTCTACATCACTAGCTATAAATGACTCAATTTGTGGTGGATTGTGTACTATCACCATTTCTTCGGCACTGGAGTTGGCCATCTATAAAACAAAACTCCTTAATACTGGTATAGAAATTTACATAACATAATATTTTTAATGTTATATTTTATGTATACTTTAAAAAAAAATTACGGACTCGAAGACTATATACTAAGATTTATCTTCCTTATATCTATAACCTTGTGGCTTTGATACCAAACTTGTAATGCCCCCATATCTATACTCCCATGGTATCCGATATGGTGCTTACTACAAATCAATATATATAATGCATTTAAATCTATACACCCATGGTATCTGATTATAAGCTTATATCAAATTGAGTGACTATCAGATATAATTCTCATAGATCCAAGATTCACAGTATCCCATAACAAAAGATAATTCCTAAGAGAACTTATTATTGTGTTTGGATACCCTCACTTGGATATATGAACAATATCTGTGAATAGAATCTACCTATCCAAAATTCAGAGTACTGGTAATAACATGAACAGACCATATTACCAATACCCTCACCAAGATGTATAGTCTATGACATGTAAATTTACACTATCGTATCGATAGTAACTATCTATCCGAAATACAGAGTATCAATAACAACATGAATAGTTCATGCTATTAATACCCTCACTCAGATAAATAGTTCCCAAGGATCTCAAACTAAGTTTGAAGAATTCTAAATTACATCTATATATGTAAGAAAACATGGTTACAAAAATAAAAGATGTTATATATCCTAAATATTAAGGTTCGATTACATGATTCTCATAAAGAGTTTCTTATTACAAAGAATTCAACTAGACATGAATATAACCTAATCTAAGCAGAGACGCTTCCCTTTGTCTACTCTAGATATTCCAAGGTTACCATCTAATACTGCAAAGGAAATAATTTAGAAGGGTCAGCTATGACATGTTCAGCAGGTTTTATATTTATAACAATATATAATTTGAAGAAGTATAACAATTCAAAATTCGTCTGATAGTTGTTACCATTCTTAGAAACTTTGTTTTAGATATGAGATAGGGGATCAACCTACTCAATATCCTAGGAGTATGCATCTCATCCTACCAGTGCTCAAATTCACCCAAATTAATTTCAATATATTATAGACCCAATTTTGATCCCTTACGGGATACCCAACTTCAGTATAGGATGTCTTACCAAAACAATTTGGTTTGATACAATAGTTTATGCTCAATAAACAATATCATATGAATAAATAATTCATTTCTTAGTTATGTTGAAGCTATAGAAATAACCTTACAATAAGAGGTAATTCAAATGTAGGTGTAGTATATCTTATCAATAGCATATCAAGATAAAAATCTTGCTCAACGAATAAACAAGGTTTATTAAACTTGCATAAGTAATTATAGTTTAAGAAAACTTGCTCGATAAGAGTTTTAAAGATAGAGAACTTGCCTGAGCGTAGATCAGTCAAGTTATGCTACTCGATTCATTTAATAAACACCTACGATGTTCATTCACATAAATCTAACACATTAGTATTGATAACAATACTCAAATACAACATTTACATAAGTTTGGTTTAGGTTTAAAAAAGTTTCGGTGTTCAATGTCTTTACCGAATATTATCTAAGTTGATATATCGACTAAATTTTATTTATAAGCTTTATTATATATTTAGATAATTTATAAATCCATTATAATAATTTCTAGAAGCTTATAATAATTTTAAGTATTTATTTATCCCTTAAATGATTTTTAAATCATTTATTTCTATTTTAAATAATTAATAATTACTTATAATTTTACAAAAATGTTTATTATTTTTAAATAATTTATATTCATTTATTATGATTTTAATATCATTAATATTATTTTTCAATAATTATTTAGTATTTACAAGTAATTATTCTATTTACTTTATTATTAAATTAATTATTAATAATATCCAAATAAAATAAAATATTTATTGAATTTATGTAAAAAAATATCGAAATTAATTATAATAACTTGATATAATTTTTAAAACTGTTTTTATATTTATTTATATTTATTTATTAATTATTTTTAATTTTTATAATTTAATTTTTAAAAAACAATTTTCTGTCTATCGCTAAAGCCCTATAGTGACAGGAAGTGTCGCTATAGGTGTTCTTAAGCTTCAGGGTTTCGGCCAGTCATGGTCGATAGACCACTTTGACCATGATCTATCTTGCTACTGATAATGATTTTTGGTTTGGACAAGTATTGGTGTTATATTAATCATACAGTAGTACCACATTAGCCAAAATTCATGCTTTAACCTACATATAACAAGAAGTTATAGAGGCTCAAAGTCACTGTCAGAGCTGTTCTTGAGTTTCTGGGTAACCCAGAATAGTGGTCATGGTCGGTCAACGGTTTTGTGGCTTTAATAACTCTAATTTTGTGTAATAGATTTGTATTGATTTTGTTATAACTGTAGTATATATGTCAAGGTACATATATATAACATTGGGTTAGACAAAGCATAAATGTAAGGTCTTGATCTATGTTGGTCAAAGTACAGCCAACAATTGTTCTTCGTGTTCATCAGTTTTCTAGGTAACCCGGAAAACTTGGTCAAGCTTGGTCAACGACTTTTGACCATTAATTCCAGTAATCCTATGAGTTGTTTAAGTAATTTAAGATCATAAATATGTAGTATATATATCAAGTTGTTAATCTACTACAAAAAGTTACAAAAACAACAAACAGAAAGCGATCAAAAGGCTGGTCAAAGTAGCCGATTCAACATGTTCTTGAGTTTTCTGGGTAACCCAAAAAACTGAACTTCGTGATCAGTCAACCACCTTTGACCACCTATATCTTGCAATATATGGTTCTAATGAACCTGTTTCTTTTCCATATTAAAGACCTACTATTAGACTACAAATAACATACAAATAACAGACCTAATCATAAACACATATGAATCTACAAGCTCTGACATTCGACTGTCAGGCTTGTTTTTCAAAAATTCCCAAATTACTAAAAACACTTAATTAAGGCATCTAGATGTTAAGAAAATGTTTTCTATCAACCTAACATACTTTCTAACATACTAATACATTATTCTAAACATCTAAACAACAATTTGAACAAAGCATCAAAGATATAGCTATGAATTAGGGTTTGAACCTTTCTTGATTGATTTTGGACTTTTGGCTTCTGAATCTTTTATTGTTATCACCAAGGCTTATTTAGGTATGAAAGATGAGTGTTTAGACTTAGAAAATTCATAGGTTTACTCTGATCTAGGGTTCCTATATATAGAATTCTTTAACTTGGCTTTTTGGTCATTTTCCACCTACCTGCCTCTACAAATATCTGATCCAATGACTCTACTGATGCTTGGGAGTTACAAGCATGTCATGTGTAGCCTAGGAACTTGCATTGGCGACTCCTAACCTACTTGTGAGCTAGTTAGGTTAGATTAGTAGCTTAATTATGCCCTAATCTTCACTAATCTTGATTAGGGTTTTGTTTTTAATGCTTAGGATTCTTTAATGATGTTTATTAGTACCTAATTGAAGTTTAATAATCATGATTAGATGTTAGGATAACCTAATTAGGATTTTATCTAGTTAATTAGGGTTAGGGTTTATTAATTAGGGTTAGGTATTATTAATTAGGGTTAGGGTTTGTAATCTAGGGTTACTAACCTAGATTTCCCACTAATCCCAACAAGCACGACAAAGAGTTTTGTCAGTGTAAGCACGACAAAGCAGCTTGTCCAAACAAATATACCCAAAAGTCCATTTTTCAGAAGAAAATTTTTAAGCATGAGGTGTCAAGCACGTCAATTTTTGGACAAAATTTTATTTGACCAAATTTGTTAAACAAAGTATATATTAACACAACACTTTCAGAACGGAGAGATTTTATTAATATAACTAAATTTTACATATTCGAGTCTTATTAGGATTTTGGGTTTTTACATCTCCTGTTATCAAACTCTATTTGATTAAGCCTGGATGTACATTCGAGTTTATTGCTTTATATATATATATATATATATATATATATATATATATATATATATATACGGGGAGGATCTCCAATGGACCAAATAAGCGGACCAATGAGCGGACCAGGGAAAAAAAAACACGCGGGTCGGGTTAACCTCATGTGTATTTTTTTGTCTTGGTCCGCTCATTGTCCGCTTTAATCTTTCGGTTCATATATATATATATATATATATATATATATATATATATATATATATATATATATATATATATATAAAATCATTTTCTCGACTTATGGGTTAGGTTTGCCTAAATCTGGCTATTCTCACTTTAACCGGTTCATGGTGAATAAATTAGAACCGTTGAAGCTGGAATGCTTAGATTTACTCAAACCTAATTTGTTTTCTAGCTTTTCCTACGGGCTAAATTTGTTCCAATCTGGCTATTTCACACTTTAACCGGTTCATGGTGACTAAATTGGAACTGATGAAGCTGAAATAGTTTAGATTTCTTCAAATCTAGTTCTTATTTTAGCTTTTGTACATATTGCTTTATCATGTGAGCCTAGGAATCATGTGATCATAGATTCAGTTCCTGAATCTAGATTTGGTTCCCGTGATGGACAATTTCAGTTGCAGTCAGCTTATAAATTATTCACGGTGTCTAAATTTCATTAGATGGCTTTCATGCCCACAAGGAATTCGGCATTGCTATGTATTTTATTTTCTTGAAGATGTTTCGCATCTCAAAAATAATAAAAACAATAAAACCGAACACATAATAAAATGGAAGTATCAAAGGCCTCAATTACTATTGAGCATAAGGGTTTGAAAAACCTGTTTTACAAAACATCACTGCCATATCTCTTTAAAATTGAACTTTTATAAAAAAGTCAAACCCTTTGTATATAGGTGCGAACGAGGCATAGCACTAATTCCAAAACAAACTGAACATGGTTTTACACACACACACACATTCAGATAAAAGTTTAAATTGAAAAGTGGTGGTAACCGTGTTATCACGGAAGTTGGGGGTGCCTAACACCTTCCCTCTGCTTAATCAAGCCCCCGGACCCTAAAGAATTTTAGGTTTTGCAGACCAGTTAACAGTGTCACATCACTAGGTCTATGTGCAAACCATTTCTCGGTTGAGTTGGTGCAACCATTTAAAAATTCTAAATGGTGACTCTTACAGTCAAATCGTCGACAAATCTCACCTAACATGAGAACACCAAAAGACAAGAACAGAAAGGGACAAATAAAAATCTCGACGTCGACAGCTAGAACTAGGAGGGGAGAGACGAGTAAATCCTTCGCTAGTGTGTCTTACCTAAGCTTATTTGTTATTTAATTGGTCGGTCAGAATATCGGGATAATATGTGGCATGTCAATTTCTTAACCCTTATTTTGTGGCAGTATTTAGGAATGACATCTGAAAATCAAGAGATGAACTCATATAGAGTTTTAAGTGATGAATTGAGGAGATTAATTTAAAGAATAAATATTGTAGTATAATATGTTGGGGGATTGCACATTTAAAATTTGATGTTGAAAGTTAATAGTCATGATTATATGTAAAGTCCTTCAAAGGAACACATGTACAAGGACTTAGTGATAGATCAAATTTGTTAGGTTGATCTAGACTTTAATGTTTATAATTCTGTAAATGAATGTATAGAAGAAAAGATCAAAGCTGTTAGGTTGATCTATATCTTGAGATGTAATAGATAGGCTTCAACTGAATCGTAGTTTATCAAGATGATCAAGAGATTGCAGAAGACAAGGAAGAATCGTAGAGCATCGAAGATCGTAGTGTATCTGCTTTGAAGGGCCTCTCCAAAGTTGTAGAGTAGTCCTAACGCTTGCCGAGCCAAATCAGAGGTCATAGAGTGCTCTCGGAAGCGTAGAGTCTGCAAGTCAAGCATGTAAAGATTGTAGCGTACAAGTACTTAAGAGAAATCATAGTGTTCTCATCAATCAGCATCATATCAAGTACCAAGGTGGCAAGACACCACGATCCGAATCATAGAGCTTCATCTGTTTGTGTTAGAAGCATCAAGCCTCGTCTATTTATTTAAAGATAAATCACAAAAAATATGGAATAAGCTATAGTCGTTGAAGACCTTGGGAGTCCGAATGACACAACAGTCATCCTTAGTATATAACAAAGAAACATATTGAAGAAGCTAAGGAAAGTACTATGGGTCTGCAAAAAACTCCTTTTCAGGTGTTAGGTGAGATAGCAGTCTACTAATTAGAAGTTGTGCAAAAACTCTCCATCAAAGCTCAGAAATGTCAAATGCATTTAATTCTTCAACAGATACATTTTCAAAGACATCATATATACAAAGCTTCAGCAGATGAAAGAGATCATGCAAGTACTGAACAAAACGCTGAAGAACACTCAATGCTCAACTCTACGATCTGAAAATTAAAGCTTTCTCAACTACTCAGTTCTTTCAAACACAAGCTTAACGGCAACTGAGTAGCACCATTCAAGAACTCAACTATTATCAAGTGAAGGAAGAAGTTCCAAGTAAGAAGGACTTGAAGAGTTCTAAGTGAACTGAGAAGTACCAAGTCTGCTGGACTTGAAGAGTTCAATAGTGAACTAAGAAGTTCTAAGACTGCTGGTCTTGAAGGAATCTGTGAGATTCAGAAGTTGTAAAGATATCCTTAGTGGATTTCATACTCGAGGAGTAGAAGAGTGGACTAGGTGCTTTGAATGCTCTGAACCACTTAAAATCACTGTGTCTCTTCTATTCTTGCCATAACTGCTATAACTGTCATAACTTCTTTACTCCTATTAATTCATTATATCTTGAAGGGAAAACAAACAAATCTTAATTCCGTTGTGCTTAAATCATTATCAAAACTAATAAGTACTTTGAAAAGAAAGTATTTAAAATATCTATTCAACCCCCGCCCCCTTCTAGATAACTATTGTGCCTCTGGGAACTAACAATTAGTATCAAAGCAGGTTATATCAAATAGCCTACAAAGCTTAAGTAGATCCAATGGCACATCTGATAAGCGAATCAAAGACTGGAGGAGGCAACAAGCCACCTATGTGTAACAAAGATAAGTTCGCCAACTAGAAAGTTCGTATGCAAGCCTACATGGATTCAATAGATGAAGATCTATTTGAAACTATTCAAAATGGGCCCTACATTCCTACCAAGCTTGCTCATACTGTAGACGACCCAAACAGAATTCAGATCTAGGTCAAAGAAGAATGGACTGACAACGAAAGGAAAGTTGTCCAACTCGACAAAAAGGCCAAGAACATCTTATTCCAATCTTTAGAAGATGACCTGTTTGAGAATGTGGTCAACTGCAAAACAACAAAGGAAGTTTGGGAAGCATTGCTCATCATGCATGAAGGAACAGAAGAAGTCAGAGAAAACAAGCAATCTCTCCTGACTCAACAATATGAAATGTTTACACACGTTCAAGGAGAAAATGTCACTTCTACCTACGAAAGATTCAATGTGCTGCTCAACTCTCTTCGAGCCTATGGAAAGATCTATCCAAATAAAGATCTAATCATAAAGTTCATGAGAGCTTTACCTAAAAAGTGGGATGTCAAAACCACTGCAATAAGAGAGTCAAAGAATCTCCATGAAATGATTGTTCAACAATTATATGGCAACCTTCTCACATATGAATTGGAGCTGACTCAACGAGCAGAAACTATATCTGAAGGAAGAAAGAAAGACAAAGGAGTTGCTCTCAAAGCAACAGATAACATCTCCAAAGCTAACACTAAGAATGACTCTGACTATGATGAATATGATAATGAGGATTTTGCAATGTTGGTGAAAAGACTCAAAAGGTTCATGTGTCAAGGTAAAAGCAGCAAACCTAAGAAGTCCAACAACTACAACAGCCAGGAACAAATAAACGACTTATGCTACAACTACAAAAAGCCTGGCCATTTCATTGCAAACTGTAACAAGCCTCTTAGAGAAGAACTCAAGAAAAGATCAAATTCAAAGAAAGAATTCAAAGGCAACAAGAGGCTCAAAAAGAAAGATAACGGTTTTGTGGCCGGAGGATTGTGGAGTGACTCAGACAATGACTCAACTCCCGAATCTGGAGATGATGAAGATCCTCAAGTGGAAAATCTTTGTCTGATGGCCAAACATACAAAGGATAAGAAGAAATCTGACATACATGAAGTAAGTATAGATGAGGTATTGACTTTAACTCTCCTAATGTAGACATTGATGACTTAAGAACTGCTCTACATGGCATGACATCTAGTCTGCATCAATACATGAAATGGTTCAGAGTTCTGTCCAAAGATTATTCTCTTCTTCAAAAAAGAGAAAGAGAAAGTTCAGGAAGAACTGGAAACAACTCTTTTAAGTACTAACTCTATCTCCAAACTTGAAGCTGAGAATAAGTTCTTAAAACAAACCAATGAACTTAATGCACAAAGAGAGTCAAGTCTGACCTCTAAAATTGAGGAACTAGAAAGGACAATCTCTACATGGAATAAATCCTCTTCTTCCATGGACTCCTTGATCTCCAGTCAGAGAAGTGCATCTGACATAACATGTTTAGGTTTTCGGGAACCCACTTCAGAACCATATGTGGAAAAGATAAAGGAAACTAGCTCTAGTAATGTTTCAAGTTTTATTAAAAGCATTACATTTATGAAATCCTCACAGAAGGAAGAACCAGTCCAACCCTCCTCTTCAAATCCAACCTATGTTCCAAGGAATAAAGGATCTCATGTTGGCCTAGGTTTCAGAAGAGAAAAGAATAACTCAGTCTCTACTCTCCAACCTCAAAGGGTCGTAGAGTCAAGTAAAATCGACTCCACAAACCAACTGGGAAGGAACAGTAGGGTTAAGCCTCAATCTTCACGAATCATGAAAGATAAAGACACATGGAAAAAGGAAAATAAGTGTAAAGGAAGGATTGCTAAAAAATCACATAAGTCCAAATGGAGGAAGAATCCACACACACACAAGCATGCATTATATTAGATGTTTTGTATGTAATAAAACTGGTTATAAGACTGTCATATGGTACCATAATCCTATGCATGTGAAACCCAGAATTAAGCAAATTTGGGTTCCCAAGGGTACTAACAAAGTAGGACCCATGCAAGTATGGGTACCAAAATGAAAATTTTAATATTACCACAGGAACAGAACTCCACGATCACAACCTGGTATCTGGATAGTGGATGCTCAAGGAACATGACAGGGAACAAAGCCCTTCTGTCTAATTACATAGAGAAGGAAGGTCCGTCATACATCTTCGGAGATAAAAGCTCTGGCAAGACAAGAGGATATGGCTCAGCTGAGAATGGTGCAATATCTTTCAGTAAAGTAGCTTATATGGAAGGTTTACGACACAATCTTTTAAGCATAAGCCAACTTTGCGACAAGGGCCATCAAGTAACTTTTCTCAACAATTAATATCAAGTCAGAGACCTGAAGACATCCTCTATAAAGCTGAGTGAAATAAGAGAAGCCAACGTATATACTGTTAATATTGATCAACTAAGCTCGGATGAGACGATATGCTTTCTGGCTAAAGTATCTGGAGAAATGAGCTGGCTATGGCATAGAAGACTATCTCATCTCAACTTCAAAAGCATGTCTAAACTGGCCTCAAAAGATCTAGTTGTAGGCTTACCCAAGTTTAGCTTCGTCAAAGAAAGGCCTTGCAATGCCTGTCATCTTGGAAAGTAGACTAGAAGCTCATTTAAGAGCAAAAATGTCAACTCAACTGACAAGCCCCTGCAGCTGCTTCACATGGATCTATTTGGGCAAATTTCAACAAAGAGTCTTGGAAGGAAGAGATACTCACTGGTCGTAGTGGATGACTACACCAGATTCACATGGGTGTTCTTTTTAAACTCAAAAGATGAAACTAGCTCCCAACTAATCAAAATGTTCAGACTAGTGATGAATGAGAGAGAGGAGAAAATCAAGGCTATAAGAAGTGATCATGGCAGAGAATTTGATTCTGTGAGATGGACCAGTTCTGCACAGACAATGGCATCAGTCACAACTTCTTAGCTCCACGAACCCCTCAGAAAAATGGAGTAGCTGAGAAAAAGAACAGAACATTGATAGAGGCTGGAAGAACTCTACTAGCAGTAGCCCATCTACCTGAATACTTAGAAGCTGTCAACACTTTGCATGCTACACTCAGAACAGATCTCTTGTACACTCTACGTTAAAGAAGACTCCCTACGAACTGTGGAGAGGAAGAAAGCCAAGTGTTAGCTACTTTCATGTGTTTGGATGTGCATGTTATATACTCAACAATGGAAAATAGTATCTTACAAACTTCCAACCCAAGTCTGATGAAGGAATCTTTCTCGGATATGCCACAGATAGTAAAGCTTATAGAGTGTGTTAGGAATAAGCATGTGAATGATATTCCTATGTAGGTAAGATTTGATTATGATATAAATGAATGAATATGCAAGTATGCGTGCATTAGGAAAAGTTGTAATGTCCTTTGATAGATAATAGGAACATATGTACAAGGACTTAGAATGAATTGATCAAATATGTTAGGTTGATCCTACATAAGCAAACAACTTTGTAAAGTCCTTAAAAAGAAATGATTTACAACAAAAATAAATATAGAAAGATCAAGCTTGTTAGGTTGATCTTATAATGTAATAGATAGTCTTGTCTGATCGTCGAGCACTGCACCAGAAATCGTAGTCTGCCAGGAGAGTCAAGGAAAACTCGAGAGCTATCAAGGCAGAATCGTAGTCTGCAAGATAGTAGATCTCAGAGTTCATAGACTGCCAGGAGATACGAGGAAGGATCATAGTGTGTCGAGAAGAACATCCTCGAAGCCATAGTCTGCTGAGGATGTCAGGTTCAAAATAGTAGAGACAGCCTGTCTACGAGCCGACCGACCATCTTCCAAAGCCAATTCAAGAATAATAGACTACACTCGGAGTCGTAGAGTCTACTGATCAATTCAGAGGAAGAAATCGTAGTTGAGCAAGATCAGATGAAGACAACGAGCATAAAGATAGAAATCGTAGAGTGTCAGGATCTGATCTTGGAGTCGTAGTGTCTGAACTACCCAAGGCAGAATCGTAGAGTGAAGAACTAAGGCTTCAATAGATGTGCTCACAACGCCAAGGAAGAATCGTAGAGCAAACACGATTCTCAAAAAATGAGCACTCCCAGAATATCCAAAGTAATGAAGCTTCTGGTCTGAGTTACAAAGATACATTCCACCTAAGAAAAACCAGAGATCACTCAATGAATGGCATGCAAGCTAACAGAAGATCTAAGCACCAACCCAATTAACTTACAGATTGAGTTGTGAAGCCATTCATGATGAAGTCTTCCACAAGTTGATCAGAAGGAGACTTCAGTAACTGACTAAGGAAAGTCAGCAAGTGTAGTAGTTATGAAGAGAGCAGAAGACAATGATCTTGGGATTAACCAGGATCGTAGTGTTTGCTATACAAAGCAGAAACTGATGAAGTGTACATAGAGATACTGGTCGGTTCATGAAGAACAAGGCTAAAGTGATTAAGCATAGGTCAGTCCATTGATGATAAGTGAACGGGAGATCACAATGAGAAAGCGAGCTGGGCATGCCACAAATCTGAGGTGTCTTGCTAATCAGAAGAAGACCAGAATAAGGAGTCAAGCTATCAGTTCCTAAGATCAGTCAAGGCAAACAGAAGTACTAAAGCACTGCACAAATGAAGATAGAAGTGTTCTACATTAAAGATCCAATGAACACTCTTTAGGATCATAGTGTTGTCTCAATTGGTAGATGAGCAACATTTAACATGACACTACAATCAGGTCCAAGAACATAGGCATCAAAATCATGGAGTTCAGTCATCTGAAGATTAAAGCATTGGCAATGGTTCAATCTGAAGACTGATATTTGAACATTGCTAGTTGAGAGCATCGATGCAAAAGGACAATCTTTAATGCTCTAATCGAGAAGTCAAAAAGAAGAAATAAAGAAGATTACCTGCCCGAGGCATCAAAGTGACATCTCTGACGAGGTAGGTGAAACAGTAGACTACAGTGTCAGAAAGATGAAAAAGGGGATGTCATGTCACATCTGCAGTCTGCACCAAATAACTCGAGATCTGTGAAGTAATTCAAATAACTTTCAACAAATATATCCCAACGGGAAGATTAAGTAGGAGTATAAATAATCCAAAGCTTCGAGGATCAAGAGTTGTTGAAAAAGCAGAATCATTGAGTTGTTGGAATGCTATATTGTTGACTCTACAAGTTCAACCAGAGCTAAACAGAACAAGTCTCAGTTACAGTAAGACTACAAAGGTGGAATTGAAGTAGCTTTGAAGAAGGAATTGAATAGACTAAAAGCTTCACTCAACAAAGATGAGAATGCCACTGAAGATGGCAGCTAAGCTGAGAGCCAAGAAGGCCAAGAAGATAGCATTCAGAAAAGTGGCAGAGTACAAAGAAGATCAAGAGAGCCACTCTACAGATCACCATGAACCAAAAGCTGAAAAAGAATAGATACAGAATCATGTCTACAGAGCATTCAAGAAGGGTTCAGGGATTACTAAGTGCCAGAAGAAGTCTACCAAAAGCTCAGAGGCTTAGCAAATCCTGATGGTGATGGTGCACAGCTGACATCAGATGAAGATGAGCAGAAAAGAGTGAAGATCAGCTGCACCAAAGAAGATGTAGTCCATACTCTAAGCAGAATGCCAAGAGGACTACGCCAAGCTGCTAAGTACATAAGATGTTCAAGCTTAAAGACATCTTAGCCGCAGGGCACCAGCAACAACAACAACAACAAGACAGGGCTTGAGGGGTCCTTGTTCGGAGGGACTAAATGAAGTTTCAAGCCTGCTGGGCTTGAAGAGTTCCTAGGGAACTAGAGGAGTTCCAAGACTGTTGGGCTTGAAGAGTTCTTAGTGAACTGAAGTTCCAAGGCTGCTGGCCTTGAAGAAATCTTAGTGATTCAAGGTGCTGCCCTTCCTTAGTGGAAATCCTGCTAGTTAAAAGCAGAAGAGTGGATTAGTAGCTTGAGTCTCTGAACCACTTAAAATCTCTTGTGTCATTTACTTACTGTCATTTACATTATGTACCTAACTGCTATAATTACTATGTATGTATTAACTGCTTACAACTGAACTAACTCTACGAACAATGTATGTATGTTCATGATTATTTCAATGAAGGGGATATTTTACTTATTCCGCCGTGCTTGAAAAGATTCTTATGATTTTCATATGCTAAGTCATTAGAAATACACAATAAATGAAAAAAGTATTTGAAACAAAAAAGGATCTATTCAATCCCCCATTCTAGACATATATTGTACCTACTGGGAACTAACAGAGTGTTCAACAAGAAAACACTAAGTGTTGAAGTCTCAATTCACATCATATTTGATGAAACAGACTTGGACAAAACAATGTCTCAAGACACTATAAATGATAATTCAGACACTACGAACGAGGTCGTCGAGTTCAACACCACGATCGTAGTTCCAGAAAATGAAATTGTTGAGCAAGAAGAGGAGATCGTAGAGAGAACTGCGCAAGACAACGAACCTCCACATCAAGAAGTTGAAATTGATCTTGAAGGTCTCAGACAAGAAGGCATCAGGACAGATGTTCCAATAGAAAATAGATGGGCAAGAGATCACACTCAAGACTTAATCATTGGAGACCGAAATGCGAGAGTCAAAAGAAGAGCTGCCACCCAAAATGAGTGTTTCTATCTAAGCTTTCTATTACAAATGGAACCCAAAAAGATATAAAATGCTATGGAAGATTCCAGCTGGATAGAAGCTATGCAGGAAAAACTAAATCAGTTTGAAAGATGCAAAGTATGGAGATTAGTTCCAAGACCAAAGATTCATCCTGTCATTGGCACCAAGTTGGTCTTCAGGAACAAGATGGATGAAGATGGAGTCATAACAAGGAATAAGGAAAGACTAGTGGCCAAAGGTTACTCTCAAGAAAAAGGCATTGACTACGATGAGACCTTTGCACCTATTGCCAGATTAGAAGCCATCAGAATATTCCTTGCCTTTGCTGCTCACATGAAATTCAAAGTTTTTTAGATGGATGTCAAAAATGCATTCCTGAATGGTGAACTCCAAGAAGAAGTATATGTAGAGCAACCTCCAGGTTTCATCAATCCATCTCTCTCCAATTATGTTTATAGATTAGACAAAGCCCTATATGGTCTTAAACAAGCACCTAGAGCATGGTATGAAACATTAACTAACTTTCTTATTGAAAATGGGTTCAATAGAGGTAGAGTAGACACAACATTATTTCTTAGAAAGCATAAAGACAAAATCTTATTAGTTCAAATATATGTTGATGACATTATCTTTGGCTCTACTGATGAAAAATTATGTAAGAGATTTGCGAAGCTTATGCAGAGCAAGTTTGAAATGAGCATGATGGGTTAGCTGAACTTCTTCCTTGGACTGCAAGTAAAGCAGATTGATGAAGGAATCTTCATAAACCAAGCCAAGTACATTAAAGACTTACTTAAAAGTATGGCATGGAATCAACCTCTCCCATGAAAACCCCAATTGCTCCAGCAACCAAGCTTGACAAAGATGAAAAAGGTAAAAGTATTGATATAACTCAATACAGAGGTATGATAGGCTCTCTTCTATATCTAACTGCCATTAGACCAAACATAATGTTGTGAACATACATATGTGCTAGATTTTAAGCAAATTCTAAGGAGTCATACTTAATTACAGTAAAAAGAATTTTCAGGTATCTCAAGGGTACACCTCACTTGGGACTTTGGTATCCAAAGGAATCCTCCTTTAAACTAACAAGATATATAGATGTTGACTTTGCAGGTTGTAAAATAGACATAAAAAGTACCAGTGACACCTGTCAATTGCTAGGAAACAGACTTGTGTCCTGGTTTAGTAAAAAGCAAAACTCAGTATCTATATCAACAACAGAAGCTGAATATATTACTGCTGGCAGCTGTTGTGCTTAAATCTTATGGATGAAAAATCAACTATCAGATTATGGGTTTGATTTCAAATATATACCTGTTCATTATGATAACACAAGTGCCATAGCAATAACACACAATCCTATCATGCATTCTAGGACTAAGCATATAAAAATAAGATATCATTTTATTAGGGATCATATTCAAAATGGAACCATATCTTTATAATACATCCCTACTGAAAATTACTTGCTGATGTCTTTGCAAAGCCTCTAGATGAATCCAGATTTAATAAATTAATAAGTGAGCTAGGCATGTTAAATTTACAACAATAAAATCTATGCTCTTGTCTGTGCTAACCATGCATATATAAAGGCTATGTTCAAAATTGTAGACAGGACCCAAAAAAGTCCACGATCGTAGAGTTGCAATGACATGAAAGACCACGATCGTAGAGCCTCCTCAACATGACAAAGAAGCATCCTGTGATGACAAATTTTCCAAAAAATCCAAGCAATCTCTCTGTCAAGTGCCTCAGGGACAAACCTAATCCTTAGTTAATTCTAAGAGGTTTGCCCTTCTTGAGCTACCTTAACTCGGAAGAAATGCTAAGTCAAAGGTTCATCACAAGGAACAGAGCAGATAATGTTCGTAGAGCAGACTCAGTAGTGGACTCAACGATCACAATGACAACCTTAATGACCGTAGTACTACCTCGACGATTGTAGTCCTCCCAAAGACTACACTAGCTCAGGAGAAGTTAAGGGTAAATAAGTATTTTCCACACAAGTTAAAATTGTGGAGCCAAGCAGAACTCGACACATGTCCCACTACACAAATCGAGTGGAGGGAAGTTACAAGTGTAGTTTAAAAAGGCCTTTTTGAAAACTCACCTCAGAAGTTCAAAAAGCTTATTTCTCTCTCTCTACCAGCAGAAACCCTTGCTTTCAAAATCACTCAATCATCCTCAGTACAAAGAAATCAATGGCGGTTTCAAATGTCATCACTGGTTACCGACTCTATTTCGATGAGTTCAAGACAGTTGATTCCAAATTTCACAAAACATTATCTTTGATAAAGAAAACTAGTCTTGAAGAAGCTCTAGGTACAAGCACGTGGATCTACCCAAAGCTGATAAAAGAGTTCTACAGGAACGGAACATTTGAGAATGATGTCATCACCATAAGGGTCAAGAACGTGGAAATTAAACTCAAAGCTGAGGATATAAACCTAGCCCTAGGTTTCAAATTGAAAGGATTTCCATTCATACAAGGCATTGATTTTCATGAAGGATTAAAGAAGATGCATCACAAAAAGTTTCCGACTGTCAGAGGGTACAAAAAGAAAGAGTTCACCCAAAGGTATGAATTTTTGGCTGACATTATTGGGAAATGCATATGCTGCAAGAGCTCTAGCCATGACTCTGTGAACGAAGTGCAGCTTAAGCTCGTGACAACAATCAGTTGTGGGATTCAACTCAACTATGGAGCCCTACTACTCGACTGGATTGGGAAATGGATAATCAGTTCGAAGAAGTCAAAGAGCTCTGGAAAGATGCTTTACAGGAGATTTATAAGCATCATCCTATAGCCAGCATTGGGAGATAAGATTGGGGATGATTAAGGAGAATCCATCAATCTAAACAGAAGAATGACCCAACAACTGTTTGGGAACTGGAAAAGAAATCCAGCAAAAAATGTAAGGATGATGTCTGAGTCTAGTGGAAGAAATGGTGATACAAAGGAGTACGGGATTCCATGAAACATGTCAGTTTTGAAGGAGACTGAAGAAGAAGAAGAAGAAATCAACAAGGAAAAACTCATTGCTTTAATTAGAAAAAGCAAGGGTAAAAGAAAAATGAAGGCTCAAATGGCAGAGGAGCCTTAAGGTTCAACTACTGATCTACCTCAAGAGTGTTCTGGCACTGAAACTCTGAGGAACTTGAAAAGGAAAGAACAACAGTCTGATGAAGATGAAGATGGAGCTACCATCTCTCAGCTACTTAAGAAGAGAAAACAAAGTTCACCAGTCACAAGTTAAAGAAGCCATCTGTCTCCTCGATCGTAGAGACCAGACTGGACACCACTCCCGAAGAAGATGCTGCAACAGCTTCTCAGACTGATCAACCATTTAGAGCTGAAGTTGAAGAAAGTGTTGAGGCTGTGGCTCAGCCTAGTAAGCCAAGAAGAAAATTAGTCAAGAAGTACATCCTTGTCAATAAAGGAGTGCTAAAAGAAGAAGACAGAAAGATAGATGCTGGGAAAGGATTACCCGAAGCTGAGAAGGGGTTATCCGAAGCAAGTCAGAAGAACACAACTCAAGTTGAGGGGGATCTTCCTGAAGTTCTTACTCTAGAGAATGCTCTAGCTGAGGTGGAGCTGTGTGAAATGCAAATAAATGATGAGGGGGAGCATTATGAAGTCCTTATCTAGTTGAGGAACTACCAAGAGATCATCAGGAATCTCCCTCAGTTCCTCAAGAGATTCTAGCTTCAGAAACTGTAGAAATAAAAAAAATGAAGCTATGGAGGCTGAGAGAAAAGAAAAGCAAGGAAGTCAAGTGGAGGTAATTGTTGAAGTGGAATCTTCACAAGAAGACAGAGAAGAAGAAGATGGTGATGAAGTTGAGATTATAGCTATGGGTTGTGATGGGTATCAGAGAGCCAACTATAATCAAATGTTCTCCTATCTACCTATGATGCCCTTTCACAGATCCCAAATTCTCAACTCCTGGGATCACATGTTCTGGACCTTCAAAGCCTATCCAGCAATTTCGGTGCTAGCTCATGGATTCCCAGGTAAAATCAACTTTTCCCGAAAAATGATCACCAATTCTATGAATCAACAGGCATGAAGTACAAACTATTCCCATCTCTTTTTGGGTAAATCACTGTCCACCATCATTTTTCAAACCAATTCTATGAATTACCAAGATGGTTGGAAGTGATACTTCATCCATTCAATCGATTTCCAGTTTCAGAATAGAATCCCAACATTCTGTAACTGATGAACCAAATGTGCCACACTTTGTGTTGATCCAATCTCCTATCATCTCTTCCTCTACGATTATTGAGCCACATCCAATCGTAGAATCACTTGCACAAGTCGTCGAGTCCCTTGTTAAGATCGTAGACTCAATCCCTTTTGAAGCTCAACCTCACACACCTGTCCCTCCATCAGACATGCCATCTTCCTCAACCAACGACTGTTTCAGTCTTGATCTTTCTCTCTACCAAATGCAAGGTCAACACTCAAAAGCCTCTCCTCCGAATAATCTGCAACTCTTTGAGCCTATATTTGATCTCCCTACCAAAATGGAGTTGTCAGAAGCAAATAAGAAATTGACCAAGGACATACAAGAAGATCTTGAAGTTCACTCTAAACTTGTTCATATGAGGCTAACTCATCTGATTGATGCTGCAAATGCTCTCCCAAGCAACCTAAGTTCTGACCTGACAAAGAAGCTTAGGGAGAAAATAAAAGAGATGATTCAGAGTATCAATGAAAGGGATCAAATCCACTTTCTAGTTGCCAAGAAGCATAGGGATGTTGTTCTTATTTTACAAAATACTCAAGAATCCCAAAATTAACTTCTGATAGAAAATCTCACGAGTCTAAAGACCAAAATGAAAGAATTCCAAGCATTCTCCATGGGTCAAATGTAACAAACAGAAAATATCTTGGCCATTCTGCAAAAGAGAGAAGCTTGAACTGACTCTCTGATTCAAAAAAATTGTGCAGACATTCTTCAATCCCAGACTCAACTCAACAAACTAGTACAAGGCATGACTCTCCTATCTAAAGATATTCGAACCCTTGATGCTGACATAAAGGGGAGAATAAAGGGGAATGAGGTGACAAAGGAAAAGGCAAAGGCAAAGGTAAACTTGCTCACTTCTCAAGAAGTTCTCCCACAAGTTCTCCTGCAAGACAGTCTCGCCATCAGACACCACGACCTGAACAGCAGCAAATTCTCATGGCACAACCACTAAGGAGTCAAAGGCCTTCTCCAAGCTCACAAGAGGTGACCACCACAGGCCTAAGAATGCCAATTAAAGATCCTACATTCATGAATAGACACGATCATTCGCCAAGGCTAAGTCAAAGTGAGATGGAAGATATAGCATGGAGAGATGAAGCCAGCAGGAGAAGAAGAGCTCAAGAGTATGCAAATCCTCTAAGGAACAAAAGGCAGAAGGAATAGAGATAAGTTGAAACTCATTTATTATTGATGTAACTAAGCTTAATTGTAATATTTGTCTTTGCAAACATCAATAAATTCATGCTTATTCTCTAGAAGTTTCAGCTGCTCACTGAAACACTAAGTCATATTTACTTTCTAGCAACTGCATCTAGAAATTAATAATCATAATATAAATCTCCTTGGTTATGTCAACATCAAATAGGAGAGATTGTTGGGAGATTGCACATTTAAAATTTGATGTTGAAAGTTAATAGTCATGATTATATATAAAATCCTTTGAAGGAACACATGTATAAGGACTTAGTGATAGATCAAATTTGTTAGGTTAATCTGGACTTTAATATTTATCATTCTGTAAATGAATGTATAGAAGAAAAGATCAAAGCTGTTAGGTTGATCTATATCTTGAGATATAATAGATAGGCTTCAACTGAATCATAGTCTATCAAGATGATCAAGAGATTGCAGAAGACAAGGCAAAATTATAGAGCATCGAGGATCGTAGTGTATCTTCTTTGAAGGGCCTCTCCGTCGTCGTAGAGTAGTCCTAACATTTGCCGAGCAAAATCAGAGGTCATAGAGTGCTCTCGGAAGCGTAGAGTCTGCAAGTCAAGTATGTAAAGATCGTAGTGTACCAGTACTTAAGAGAAATTGTAGTGTTCTCATCTATCAGCATCATATCAAGTACCAAGGTGGCAACACACCACAATCAGAATCGTAGATCTTCATCTGTCTGTGTCAGAAGCATCGAGCCTCATCCATTTATTTAAAGATAAATCATAACAAATATGGAATGAGCTATAGACGTTGAAGACCTCAAGAGTCCCAATGACACAACAGTCATCCTTAGTATATAATAAAGAAACGTATTGAAGAAGCTAAGGAAAGTACTATGGGTCAGCAGAAAACACCTTTTCAGGTGTTAGGTGAGATAGTAGTCTGCTGTGTCAGTGGGCCAGTCTGCTAATTAGAAGTTGTGTAAAAAGTCTCCATCAAAGCTCAGAAATGTCAAATGCATTTAATGCTTTAACAGATGTCTTCAACGGATACATTTCAAAGACATCATATATACAAAGTTTCAGCAGATGAAAGAGATCATTCAAGTACTAAACAAAACGTTGAAGAACACTCAACGCTCAACTCTACGATCTGAAAAGAAAACCTTGCTCAGCTACTCAGTTCTTTCGAACACAAGCTTAATGGCAACTGAGTAGCACCATTCAAGAACTCAATTATTATCAAGTGAAGGAAGAAGTTCAAAGTAAGAAGGACTTAAAGAGTTCTAAGTGAACTTAGAAGTACCAAGTCTGCTGGACTTGAAGAGTTCAATAGTGAACTAAGAAGTTCCAAGACTGCTGGTCTTGAAGAAATCTGTGAGATTTAGAAGTTGTAAAGATATCCTGTAAGAACCTGAATTTTTAGAAAATATTAAAATAATAATTTAGTAAATAAAATTCTTAAGGCATGTGAAGGGTTCAAATAAGAATATATATATATATGTGTGATGTAAGGTTTGTGGTCTGGTGTTGCATGGGGTAATATAAACTATGCAATATGTGATTTATGTGTTTAATAAATATATTATTATTATATATTTGTTATTTATTGAGGAGGAGAGTTATTTGAAGTAAAGAAGATGGATAGAACTTTATCTATCGATATTAAATAATTTATGTGAAATTATTTTATCATAGTAAGTTGGTGACATTAAATATCTTTGATAACCACCAATTGCTTGAGTATTTGTATGAGTAAGTATCAAGTCTAAGGTAGTGCAACCGTACCCTTTAATAGTGAATGTATAGGAGTTGGGCTAAACGATTTCTTCAGAGAGTGGAGGTATATATGAATTAGTAAACGATCTAACTCATTGTGAAAGCAGTGTAGATGAGACGGAAACTAATTTGTTGGTTGTTTGTGGGAAACCACTCAGTGTACTATATTGAATACTTTTAAAGACTTTGTGTGTGGTAGGTTTAGATTTGTATATATGAATGTTGTTGACGAGAGAAGAAAGTCAATATATCTTTAGATAAGTATTGGTTAGAGATTTATTGACTAATATTGAGATTTGGTTAAATGTGTAGATTAAAGAAAGAAGAGTTTGAAATTGAAGTTTAATCTCTAAATTATTGAAGAATGTAGTCATTGGAGATTTATTTTGGTTAATATAATGAGATAGCATGTATGGAACATGTTAAAGGATTTGCGAGTTAAGTTCTATTTCTGTTAAAGCATAACATGTCTACGTCCTAACTTAAGGTGGTATGCACGCCGCATACTCTCAAGTTTAAGACTAGCAAATTTACTTGCTGGCCCCATGAGATAATTCATGATAAGTTTGTGTAATCTGATGAGTTGTGTAATCCGAACAATAGAAATTGTATTTTAGTAGCTAATATGTTATCATATGGGTCATATTTAATATTTATAGTGTCCATGAATGGATTGAGATAGCAAAGCATGAATCGTATGAGAGTTAGTTATGGAAATTAACTAAACAAGAATAAATATTAGTTAACTTAGATTAAGTTGAAAATTATATTATGGAATAATATAATTTGAGTACTAAAGCCTTGTGTGGCAGTGGTGTGATAGTAAATTAAATGAAAGGAGTAATTCACCTAAGTAAAATGGTGAATTAATATATGTGCTTTACATGAAGAAAATGAAATGATTAATTAATCGTTGAGATATTAAAATGTGATAATGGGTTGAAAGTACCCAACTAAATGATATTTAGCCCAATTAAAATATTAATAGTATTACTATGCATAATATGGAAAATGTGGGCAGTAGTAGTATATAATACATATGGCTTAAGATTACCTGAAGTGTGACGTTTAATTGGGATTAATGATATACAAAAATCATATGGTGAAAGTAATTAAATCATAAAGTTGATTTAAATAAGTTTTGTTATCCCATCATATGTGATGAGACAATTATATGTGTACTCTAAAAGATGGGAGTAAATAAATATGTGTTATTAAAATATTTATTCCATAATGTATACGTAAATAGTAAAAAGAGATATTAAGTTACTAGTGATCAATTAAATTAAGTCCACACATATTTTAAATATTAAAATATAAGGTGGACTAGTGTACATGGACTATATGATGTGAGTACATAAATAAATTTACATGGTGTAGTAGCATTAACACATTAAAATTTTATTTTGGGAATTTAAGGAACTAAACTAAGCTAGTTGTTGAGTATAAGCTTTTGTCCCAAAATTAGTGTCACTTTTATATAACTGCCGTATGTATAGGCCATTGACCTATCCTATTTCTTCTTCATTACGTAGTAGAGTTGATGATGGTTGAGCATGGAGTTGGTGACCAACTCTTGAGCATCCATTGGCTTCTTCTTCATCCCTTCGGTTGAAATTATTGGCCAAAGCCATTGTTGGTCAATAATTCCTCTATAAATAAAGCCAACTCCTTCTCTTTCCCGTTTGATGAATTCTCTGAGAATTTGGTTATGAGAGGTTGGTAGAATTAGGAGCAATTAGAGGATTAAAGAGCTATGTTCAACAAAGTTAAGCTTCAAGAGGTAATAATTCTAGCATATATGTTCTTGATTCCTATGTTTTACAATACCTTAGAAATGACAAGAAAAAGTAGCTTTTGAGTCACAAAATTTATGCTTAAGGATTGTTATAATCCATTAATTGATGCTAAGTACTATTAATATAGTTAGATGCGAAAACAACGGAAGTTAAACGAACCAAATTGGTTGAGAAACGAATTCGTAGTGAATAAATTCGCTAAACTTTTTGAAGCATGAAAATTAGTATGAACATGAGTTATAAATTCATATTTGGGTTAGTTAATGTTTATGTTAGTTGATGGGTATTTGGTATGTTGTAGTTTTATGAGTTACAAACCCATAAAATCGAAAATGAACTAATTTGGACATGTATAACTTAAATTATGAAGGTTAGAATGAAGTTTGGCTTGATGGTTCATAGCAGGGACTGAAAAATTTGAGTTTGCAACAACTAGGCCCGCTTTTTGGCGGTTATTTTATAACAAAACCCATTTCGGCGAAAAGGTGTGTTCTGCAATGACTAGTTTTATATGTTTTACTAAAATGGCCATAACATTTTCATACGAACTCCGATTTAGGTGATTCAAGATGATTCAGAATGAGGACGAATAGACCTACAACTTTTGTGCTTTAAGGTTTTCAATTTGAGGTCGTTAAGAAGGGTCAAAATAGTCATCTTGGTGACTGTTACGTAACGGGAGGTGATCGTAGGGCGTCGAACGAGCACATACGCAAGTATAGTGCTCCCGACGATGGAATATGTTATTCTAAGTGATATAACATGAAAATGCATGAAATTATACATAAAATATAAGATTAACTTACTTATAAGGAATTTTCTTAGCATGATTGAGTATGTTTTTAAAGAAACTTTAGATTTTAAAAACAAGTTTAGACGAACTTTGAGTCTTTTGAATTTTGATATTTGTAGCATATCTAAAGGGTTTAGTCATGCATATAAATAGGTATGACACATGGCCTTGAGTACCTTTGTATACTATGAGTTGCCTAGATGGTTATTTTCCAAAGATATATAAAGATTTGGAAAACAAACATTGACGAACTTGTGTACCTCTAATTCTGACCTTGATAACATATATATGAGGTCTAAGTACGCATGATGTAAGATTCAAAGTTGTATCATAGGTGTGTTAGATTACTTTGATTTCAAAGGCAAGCTCATATATCATTTGTAAACAAAGTTTTATAAACGTGGAGTGGTTATATTTTGCCCTTGGACACGTACGTAGAAACATGTACAAACAAGCATGACGTGTGAGTTGAAGTTGCCTTGCATGATTAGTTTAGTATGACATTGACTTTGAGAATATAGTTTTGAAGTTTTGAAACTAAGAGGGACGAACTTAAAGTAACTTGTGGACTTTAAGTTCTAAACATGATAACATATATACATGGCCTAGTTAGCTATGAAATGAGGTTAAAAGTTGTACCTAGTTGCTTTAACTTGGCCTAGAATGACTTTTAAAAGTAAACTTGAACGCCTTATGCCCCTAGACATGACAAATATGTTCATCATCTAGCTAAGCATGAATTGGACCTTTCAAGTGTGGTTTAAAATACATTTTTAAATAATGAACTATGCTATGTCTATGTGAAGCATACTAGTAGAGGCTTATAGTACCAATATATGGTTTAAAATCTTATATCATCGAATCTTGTTAAAGAAAGTTGTTAAGCTTTATTGATTGAAATAAATTATTATGGAACTAAGTAGTTTGAATATGAACGATGTAGATCACGTATCTATAAAATTTAAATTTGTGTCGAACACATAGCGAGTCAAGTGTGTGATAAATGTATAAGAATATTGATGTCAAAAAAGGATGGTTAAGGTATTCTTATACATGCCTAGCTATTCTAAGAGTATGATGAGAAAGTGAAATAAAGGTTTTACAAACCTAGTTAGGAAACAATGTAACATTGTTCTTATATTAAAAGTGCATGAAATATGTTACTAATGGATGTGAATCCATGATTATATAACTATGTAGGAATACACGCAGTGCAGATAAGATTTACGCAGTTAAGTCGTAGTTGATAAACTACGAATCAGGCAAGTCTTTCAGTTCCTATTTATTATATGAATTCGATAACTGTTAGTTGAGCTATATTATGCCATGAGAATATTGATGTATATATATATATATATATATATGAAATGTACATAAGATATATATGAAGTTTAAAAGTTGATCTTGATGATATGCTTGTGAAGTAAATCTCTATGCCTGTTATGTGAGAAGAAACATGCGTAGTAAATATTAATTAATTATGAATGCATGAACTGAATATGCTATTATATGATATGTGCTGCATGAAAACTATTAGGATTGCTGGGCTATCGAGCTCACCCTTGAAAATAACCACTTTTGCAAGTTAAGGACTCAGGATAAAGTTACGTGCTACTTGATTGATAGACTTCAATAGTATCAAAGGAGATTGATTCATTTATTTAAATATATACTCATGAACCATGTTTAGGTTCTAGGAGATGTACATAATAGTAGTTTACAATGTGTAATACATGTAAAGTTGTATTATGTGATACATAGAGAAATTCGAATTGAGATGTAAATATTTATACAGTAATTGAATAGAATGAATCATAGCATAATTTGATTCAGCGATTTGTAATTGATTCAAGTTAAGAAATAAATAAAGATTTTTCAAAGGATATTAAAAAAGTTTAAATTATTCTGCATATTTTTATAACATCAAATATGATGTAAAACAAGAATGGTAAATGACCAAGATTTGAAACTTATAAAAGTATGGGGTCATTATATAGATCCTGGAAATGGAAAGAAATTATATTCTAAATTGTAATAAGCAAGGTTATGTTCATTAAGTTATGAATAAAAGATATAAATAGTTTGACGATAGTAGTATCGTGGCGGATCGGATCCGAAGTTCGAAGGGTGTCAGATTTAGGGGTGCCACAGGTTGGTATCAAAGTTGTAGGTTATAAACTTTAGGTAAGTGTACCTTAGGCTATAACCTGAGAAAGAGAAAGATAAAGATTAAAATATATAAGTGAAGATTTAAAGAAGAATCTTTAAGTATCCAAGAGAATGAGAATTTAGGAGTTTCCTAACTCCGGTAATAAAATGATAAGATAATGTCTATAAGATGAAGATGGAAAAGATAGTAAGAATGAACTCGAGTGGAGTTTAGTTGATAATGGGAAAGAACCCTAAGGTAAACCAATGATCACGATGTGATCACATTGAGCTATGAAGCGATACTTAGTCTGTAATGACTAAGTGTGTATAGCTTGATGCTATAAGTGAATGTACTATGAAATGGTACAATATGAACTCATGAGGAGTTGTATATGATGAGATAAAAAGAATTCGTATCGAACAAAGAGCAAGTTAAGAGTGAGATAGAGTTAAGTGGGATTTTAATTGAGGACCCATATCAGCAGCTGAGTTGTATGATTCCTTGTTATGGGTGTAGACATTCGAAATTTTCTGCACTCCTATTACTAACATTACAGGAGGGTAGATTCGTCTTTTGGAGATAGCCCTGAAAGACAGATTACATCCATTTCGGATACTACAGGAAGTTCATTTCCAACCCAGAACACAACCCGAGAACATCATCTCAAAACCCGGAACACACACCGGGAATGTAATTTCCAATCTCGAAGTTAACCCCGAGATATGCAGATCAAAAGACTGGCAATAACACCGGAGAGGACAGTTCTATCTCGGCGATAACACCGCAATGCTCAGTTCCAGTCCCAGAGAAACACTGGGAGTAGCAACCCCATCCATGGTGATAGCCCCAAGAGATGCCATTGCAGTTCCGGCAGTAACCCCAAAAATGCTTGTTTCAAACATATGCAATTAGCTTCAACCATCAACATCCTGTCAAGGCACACACACCTCAGACCTGGAGATAACAACGGGTAGACAGGAACATCCACAGATGACAGTGAGACATGCAAACAAGCAGCAGTCCAATCTGAGATGTAACCCTGAACAACGTCTGCTTTCCGCTTAAACCGGCGATAACCCCGGTGAGGAGTCACAACGTCATCTTACCACGTTAACAAGATGATATTGCGGCATACCAATAAGTAGTCCAATCTTAGCTGTAACCCTGAGCAACGTCTACTTTCAACTCAAACCGGTAATAACCCCAGCGAGGAGTCAAACGTCATCTTGTTCCTTTGACAAATGGCACGTCATCTCAACACATCATACATACATCCAACAATGTCCCACAAGAACCGAGGAGTTACAATCCCGAGTGACTATTACGTGTGGCAGTACTTTGGATAGAATTTGAAGCTTGAAGACCATGGGCATAGACCCCTCTTCCTGACTTTGTACAACCTCTAATCCATGTCATTACATAAATCTCGACACAAGCGGTCTGAAGAAGGTCAGATATACCTCATCCGGATGCTCAGATTCAAGTTCTACAAGTTCAAGTTGACATTTCAATTGCACGATCAAGCATTGCGTCTTCTGAGACGATGGGACCCATGAGGCTCGAATCCACCACGACCGACCGCAGTATAGCTGCGGTACCGCCATGTGTACTGCGGCCATTAAATCTATATATACAAGGCTTGGGTCAGACATTTGAGAGTGAGGAGAGAAGGAAAAAGGCGAGGAAGCCCTGTCCATTTTACTCTGCATACACATATTTTGAGTGCTTCCTCTTCTTTAAACACTAGTTAGCTCACATATAGCTATATTTTATCCGGCGGGAGCTGAGTGTTTATCCATTAAAGTCATAGAAGTATACTTTGGCAGCCCACTGTAAGCCTTCTTATATTTGATAAAGTCTTCTTCTCATATAGCACACACTGTTATACACATTGAGAGTCGCGTTGTGTGCGTTTGCTCAACTTCTATTCTGTGGTTTTCATTTACATACAGATATATATACTAATATACGTATATATTTCATATATATGGACTAACATTATCGAGTTATGCCTCGATTGAGACTAGACTTTGGTCTGGAGCGTTTAAATTGCTTTTATATATATATATATATATATATATATATATATATATATATATGTAGATAGAAATTATATATATATATATATATATATATATATTTACATTCTGTCAAGCACAGGAGTTTACTTAAGTGGCCTTTTACGACTTTATTTACATTTTGTCACGCTGGAGTTTACTTACGTGGCATTTGATCGCTTTTACAACTTTATTTACATTTCGTCCACTTTGAGTCTACTTTATTTGGTTGATGATTATGTCCATATATATATATTTACCGCTTTTATATATTTACATTTCCGATCCCCATGGAGTTGCTTCGTGGTGGTGATCATGTCTGTATATATATATTTGACTTTTATATATATAATCGCTATCGCTTTCCATACAAATTGTAGTATCATGTGAGCTTAGGAATCATGTGATCACTGAGTTCGGGCCTTCAATCTAGATTCGGTTCCCATGATGGACATTTTCAAATTTATGGCGACTTGTACATTATTTTACGATGTCTCAATTTCCTTGGATGGTCATCATGCCCATAAGGAGTTCGCATCTTCTTTGTATATTTTTTTTTTAGAATGCTTCGCATCTCGAAAATAAAAGCAAGCAAGTCGAACATTTAATAATAAAATGGAAGTATGAAAAGGTCTCAATTCCTATTGAGCACGGGGTTTAAAAAACCCTCTTTTACAAAACTTCATTGATATATCTTGGTTAAAACTGAATTTTTCTATAAAATTCAAACCTTGTGTATATAGGTGCGAACGAGGCCTCGCACTACTTTTAAATAATTGCACATTGATCCACACACACACACAAACACACACATTCATATAATAATTTCTTTGAGAAGTGGCGGTCACCGTGGTAACACGGATGTCGGGGGGTGCCTAACACCTTCCCTCTGCATAATCAAGCCCCCGGACCCAAAATTAATATCGGTTTCACAGACCCATTTAGCAGTGTCAAAATACTAGGTCAATGTGCAAACCTTTTCGGTTGCGTTGGTGCAACCAGTTAAATACACCTATTGGCGACTCTTAAAGTCAAATCGTCGACATTATACATGTCAGACCTTTTTCACTTATTTTTTCAAACAAATCTCACATTAATATGAGAACACCAAAGAACAAGTAACGAAAAGGGACACTCAAAAATCCCGACGTCGACAGGTGGCGACTCTGCTGGGGACTCCAGTAAGAGGGCTTAATCCGCTATTACAAGCTTTTCAAAATTGTTATATGCTTGTGTGTGAATGTTGCATTTACATTTATGATGAATGTGTACGAATGCATTTTTATTACTGCACTGCTAAATATCTATCTGTGATATTAGTGCTTCGCACATGTCATCATTTTGCATAAACTTTGAGACACGTTGTATGTGAATATATGTTGTGTGGTCCCTCCACCAGGAGGCTATCCTGTCGGTGTTTAATTACTGGACTCGTGGGAAGAATGATTCCCCGGGGCTCAGGAAAGGCACCACTCAGATTCGCTCCAGTTGAACGACTGGATTAACTTCCCGTCAAGTAGATTGCGATTATCTGGGAACCTTCATGCCGAAAAGCCACGAGAGAAACCCTAGGATAGGTCAACCTCTGATAAACCAAACGCGGAGGAAAGTTTCTTCATGCTTTCCATTTTCAATTACTTGTAAAAGCATTTACTTGTAATTTTATTCCATGTCCATCCATATGTAATGAAAAATATGAAGAATATATGTGCATGCATGACATGTTGTCAATTAACAAACCAGTTTTACAGGACAAATTCCCAAAATGGACATGTTATGATAACATTTATATTACCCTAAGAATAAACTACTTAAGTCTTTTGTAGGGAAGCAATTGGGCCTGTTACCCGGTCAAAATCCAAAAAGGCTACGAGCCTACAACCAATCATGTCCTCTTCCGAACAGTCTAATCCTTTTTCCCGAGAAGAATTTGACGGATTGAGTAAACAAATCACAGACTTGGCTGTTCTACTAAAAGAATGACACCAGTCTACTCAGGGTATGAAGATACCTACACATACAGAATCCTCTACACAAGGGGGAGTTCAAGGTCTGGAAAAAACAATTCCAGAACATCAGTTGGATACAACCAACAAAGACCCTGAAAACACCCATCTCAAAGGAGATCTAGACACCGGTGACATTAGAAAGAAGGTCCTTCAAATGGAGGAAACCATTCGCGTTCTCAAAGGGATTGGAACACATGGCAGTGTTTCATATGCAGACCTTTACATATTCCCTGGTGTGTATTATCCAGAGAAATTTAAGACCCCTGATTTTGAAAAGTATGACGAATTAGGGGATCCTTACACACATTTAAAGGTGTTCATTGGAGAACTCGGACCTTATGCGGAGAATTAAAAGCTCAGAATGTAGCTGTTTCAGAAAAGTCTGATTGGAGAAGCCCGTTCATAGTAAACCAGATTAGACAACTCTAAGATCCATAGCTGGGAAGAGCTGGCTCACGCCTTCCACACTCAATACAGTTTTCAATATCAGATGGCTCTTGACCGGTACCAAATTACCAAGGTCAAGAAAGCAATCTAATGAGTCATTTAGAGTATGCTCAAAGGTGGAGGCGCCTTCTTTGCTCAAGTTATTCCTTCCATGACAGTCGAAAAATGGTCATGACTTTTATGGATGTCTGAAGCTCCTTTCTATGAGAGAGTTCTAGCTGGTATTGGGAAACCATTTTCTGAAATGATCAAACACGGCGAGATGGCTGAGATGGGATTGAAGTCCGGTAAAATTCAAGACCTAGCCGCTCTTAAAGCTGTTGCTGAGCACATCCAATTCGGATCTTATGGAAACAACCCCCGGAGGGTCTATAAAAAGAAAGAGGAGGATGTTTCCTTGATATTACAAGGACAAAAAGGCAATCCAAACATACCTATGCAGAGGAGAAACTACTCCTCTTTTCAAGCACAATCTTCAAACCCTCTATTGCCTAAAAGTGGAGAAGTAAAGCGACCTCGAACTTTCACACCCTTAGGGGATTCGCTCGAGAACATTCTTGCTCTTCTGACTGTTCAGAAGAAAATTACACATCTTCTTCCACCAGCCAACCCTAATGGCAGGGGTTTTAATGCTACTCGGAAGTGTGCTTATCTTGTCGGGGCACCCGGACATGATACTCAAGATTGTTGGGCCTTGAAACATAATATTCAAGATCTGATAGATAATAGTGAGATTGTAGTCACCAAACCAGATCAACCTCATGTGCAAGACAACCCTCTTCCTCAACACCAAGAAGAAGAGTTCAACATGATCAGTTGGAGCACTGTATAAGGTTTCAATGGCGAATCGTCCCAACCCATCAAAGACGGTGTTGACAAATGCGATTATGCAAAGTTCCAATTTACCATGGAACGAAAGATGAAAGCTCTTTCTAAACAAATTGAGCAATTGGCAGAACTGGTGACCCATCATCATCAAGTCACATGCCAATTAATCAGGCAGGAGCATGCACATCTCCTTCCATTTGTTATAAATGCTCCATCAACACCTTCAGAAAGTAAAGCTATGGAGGATAAGGTTGCAAAGCGAGCAAATGCTAAAGCCCGTTGGGATTTTTCCAATCAAAGGGAATTCACCTATCTGGGCCAGTTTATGGAAGAGATACTTCAAATGTTGATCAATGAAGGAAGAATCACATTCCTTCTCCCTCCCATCAATCCCCGCTCAGGGCGGTTCAATCCTGATGAAATGTGTCAATATCATTCACATTCTCGCGGTCACATCACAGAAGAATGCTGGGCACTATGCCATCTTATTCAGAATCTTATTGATAGCGGTGTCCTATAAATAGTAGATGATTACACTATGCAACTCAAGGGTGGGAATGCATGCCCTACCCAATGGAAGGGATCAGTAGAAATTATCTCTGTAGTGAATGATGAGACTGTCAAAGTATTTCTCATACAACCAATTCAACTCAAAGGAGCTGATAATCCTTTGAAAGTAGCCGCACCAGAGCCAATTCCTTTACCTTGCAGACCACAACATCCTGTTGTCAGCTTGCACAAAGTTCCATGGAATTATAGAGAAGCTGAAGGATCCACATCTCATACTACTGATATAGTGTTGAAAGAAAATTCATTATACCTTCCTCAACGGGTTATCAAACCTACTTGCGAAGCAAAGGGGAAATTACCCATGGAGAAGATTGAAAAATTCCTCTGTACTATGGGTCATAATGAAGCCAAAGTGGTTTTAAGCTTGCGAGAAGCTCCACACCAGATTTCAATACTGGATTTGGTTTTCTCTTTTGAGAATCATCGGAAGATCTTGTTGAAGGTTTTAGAAGAAGTCTACTTGCCAAAATTAGTGGACGTGGAAAAATTTCAACATTTGGTTGATCACATTTTCAACCGTAATGTGATATCCTTCACTGATGACGATATACCTCCCGAAGGGACCGGTCATTGCAAGTCATTGCACATCGCAGTGTTATCTTCCGGGTATATGCTAGCAGGAGTATTGATAGATGGAGGCTCATCTCTAAATATCTATCCTTATGCCACTTTAGTAAAAATGAATATCAATCTCAAGTGGATCCAAAGAAGCCATACGGTCATCCGACCTTTTGATGGATCCCGACGAAATATCGTCGAAAAGATTGAATTGCCAATTGAGATTGGTCCAAATACATTCAATGTATCCTTCCACGTCCTCAAGATAAATTCAGGATACAACCTGCTATTGGGTAGACCATGGATACACATGGCTGGAGCTGTTCCATCCACACTATATCAACAACTCAAATACATCATCAACAATAGTCTAGTCACTGTCAACGTTGAGCCAGATTGTCCTGAACAAGGAATTCTACGAATTATCAACTTCAATTTAGAAGTTGAACTGGCCAGTTTCCATACTTTGGAAGTGAGTAATATGCAATACCATTCTATTGGAGCGCCACTTCCCGTACCCAAGATTTCTGTCGAGGTTATGTCGGCCGCTCAAGAAATGATGTCATTGGGTCATCAACCTAGACAAGGGCTCGGTAAAGATAAGTAGGGTATTAAGCACCCTATTCAAATGTCTAGTCAAATCAGAACAGTCGAACTAGGCTATTCTGCTAGTTCCAGTCATAGGAATCCTCATAAGCACAAGCAGGTTCCTCAAGCTTTCGCCGCACGGCGATTTTCTATACCTTTACCTCATGAGTTAATGCAATCTCCAGTAAAGGTGCCAGCCCATGTTGCGGCTATAATGTTTCCAAAACCAGTGCTAATCAAAGCAAAAGAGGTGCTGATTCCTGATCCTAAGACGGAAGAAAAGGAGTGGAAACGTAAACATGACCTTGCCTTGATGATGGCAGGCATTCGCATCATTATTCATGATGAACATACCAACAGATACACCCCAGATGATGATTGCCAATATGTTATGGTTATCATTCGGGAGAAGGAGGACAATGACGATCCTTCCATCATTGCAGTCCTTCAGGACTTTGCCCTCGATAATTGGAGCAGCACTCCATGCATTGGTCGACGAGGGTAAAATGGGCAGAAAATCCCTCTGCCCTGTAGATAACTTTAATTTCTTGCTTTCCTTTACAGCACTATTAGTTATTTTATCACGTACATGCTAACACTTTTGTATGATCGAACAGTTGCATATATTAAGTGAAAGCTTCTTTTGTTTCAGGACTCTGAATTTAGATGTGCATGTACTTGCTGATGAGGTGCCTTCTCTCCACAAGGGCTGTAACTTTGATGCAAAGTTAGACTAAGACTTGATGGACATCCAAGAGGACATTGAGACACCTCAAGAGATTAAGGAATGGGTCACAAACAAACCCAAACCCAATCTTGATCAAACCACTCCTTTCAATCTTGGAACCTTAGACAACCCTAGCTAATCCAGATTGGTTCAGACCTTACCACAACTCAGCGGAATGATATGGTTGCACTGTTAAACCAATTCCAGGATGTGTTTGCATGGTCTCATGAAGACATGGTGGGTTTGTCCACTGATATTGTTCTTCATCGCCTTCCTATTAAAGAATGATTCAAGCCAGTTAGGCAAAAGCTCAGGCGATTGAAACCTGAGTGGAGTTTAAATGTTAAAGAAGAAATTGTGAAACAATTTCAAGCTGGCATCATCATGGTGTCTACATATCCAGAGTGGATATCCAACATTGTTCCCGTGCCTAAACTAGGGGGAAAGGTGCGAGTTTGCGTGTATTATCGGGATTTGAACAAAGCTTGCCTTAAAGATAGCTTTCTCATGCCCTTAATCCACATTCTTATTGACAATATTGCTCAATACGGCATGTACTCCTTTGATGATTGCTTTGCGGGGTACCATCAAATTATGGTCGCTGAGGAAGATCGTGAGAAAACTGCTTTCACCACTCCTTGGGGAACCTTTTATTACAGACGATTGTCATTCGGCCTCATCAACGCCGGGGCAACCTATTAGCGAGCTATGATGGCTCTTTTCCATGATTTAATGCACAAAGAGATAAAGATCTACATGGATGACATCATTGTCAAATCCCGGAAGGAGGAGGACCACTTAGACCATCTCACAAAACTTTTCAACAGGTTACGTAAGTACAACTTGAAGTTGAATCCCGCTAAGTGCACCTTTGGTGTTAAGTCAGGCAAGTTGCTAGGTTTCCTAGTCAAACACAAAGGGATTGAACTGGATCCTACCAAAATCTAGGCCATCAAGGAAATGCCCATTCCTCAGACAGAGAAGGAAATACGGGGATTTTTGGGAAGGATCAACTTCATTAGAAGATTCATTTCTCAACTCACAGCAACCTATGAGCCAATCTTCAATCAGTTAAGGAAGAACTCCTCCATGAAATGGAACGATGAGTGTCAGAAAGCCTTCCGCACAATCAAAGAGCAACTGATTAACGCTCCTGTTTTGGTACCTCCCAGGGATGATGTTCCCCTGTTCATGTACCTGTCCATAAATGACAATGTTATGGGCTAAATGTTGGGGCAAAAAGATAATAGAGGCCAAGAGTGAGCTATCTATTACCTCAGCAAAAGATTTAGCATCAGTGAACACAAGTACGCTCTGATTGAGAAAACTTGTTGTGCTTTAGCATGGGCTTCCATGAGGTTATAGCATTACCTCCATGGTCACACAACCCATCTCATATCTCGCGTGGATCCTCTCAAGTATATGTTCAGCAAACCCATACTGAATTGTCGACTGTCCAGATGGCAGTTGATCCTACAGCAATTTGACATCGTCTATATGTTTGAAAGGTCTGTCAAAGGTCAAGAAATTGTGGATCAACTGGCCACCGCACCTGCAGGGGATTACAAACACTTAGAAACATACTTTCCCGATGAAGGAGTAATGACAATTCAGCTACAACATCAGTATAATACATGTCAAACGTGGAGAATGTATTTTGATGGATCTATTAATACAGAAGGCTCCGGAGCTGGAGAAGTCCTAATATCCGGTACGGGGGAGTAGTATCCCGTCACCGTCAAATTGAAGTTTATCAGCTCCAACAACACAGCTGAGTATGAAGGTTGTATCATGGGGCTAAAACTTGCCCGTTCAATGGGCATCAGGCAGTTAACTGTCTTTGGGGATTCCAAATTGGTAATCAAGCAATCCACAGGAATCTATCAAACCAAAGAATTGCATTTGCTGCCTTACCATCGGCAAGTTTTACAGATGGCTTTGGAGTTCGAAGAAATCCTTTCTACACATTCCTCGTAATAGGAATGATTTTGCAGATGTATTAGCAACGTTGGCCTCCTTGGTTTACATACCTGACAAGGAAAACATGCCAAGCATCACGTTTTCTCTGCAAAAAGCCCCAGTCTATGGGAATTACGTTGGAGAAGTATCGGATGAGTTACCTCCCATCCACAACCCTTGGTATCAGCACATCAAGGATTATCTGCGAGATGGATCTACACCCGCTGAGGTGAGCCTAACTGAGAAAAGGCGGATCATCGACTTGCTATGAAATTCTACCTGAGCGGAGATGCACTCTACAAAAGAGATGCAGGATTAGGTCTCCTCAGATGTTTGGACAAAGACCAAGCTCAGCGACTCATGGATGAGATCCATGGTGGAGTATGCGGCCCTCACATGAGGAGACCCTTACTTGTCAAGAAAATTCTCAGAACGGGACATTATTGGCTTACACTCAAAGCTGACTGTGATGATCACGTCAAGAGGTGCTATCAATGCCAGATTCATGGGAATGCTATCCACGCCCCTCCAAGGGAACTCCATAATATGAGTTCGCCATGGCCTTTCTCAATGTGGGGAATGGACGTGATCGGGCCCATAGAGCCCAAAGCTAGTAATGGACATCGATTCATATTCACCATGATCGACTACTTCACCAAATGGGTAGAAGAAGAATTCTTCCCCAGTGTTACTAAAGAAGTCATCATTTCTTTCATCAGAAACAATGTCATGTGTCGATATGGACAACCAGAGGTCATTGTGTCAGAGAATGCTAAGAACCTAAACAACAAAATGATGGAGGAGTTATGCAGAAAATTCCACATCAAACACTTTAACTCCATCATCTACCATCCAAAGATGAATGGTACTGTTGAAGAGGCTAATAAAATCATCAAAAAGATCATGCAGAAAATGTCCGCCAATCACAAAGGATGGCCTAACCTTTTGCATCTGACTTTATTAGCCTACAGAACTTCCATGCGAACTTCCACTGGGGCAACCCCCTACTCATTAGTCTATGGGATGGAAGTAGTGCTCCCCATAGAAGTGGAAATGGAATCCCTCAGAGTATTGATGGATGCTCAGTTGGATGAAGACCTATGGGTACAAGACAGGTATCACCAATTGTCTCTCATAGACAAAAGGAGAACCGTGACAATATTCCATGGTCAGTTATATTAACAAAGGATCGCACGATCCTACAACAGAAAAGTCTGACTACGGCAATTTAAACAACATGACTTGGTTTTGGAGAAGATCATTGACAACCAAGATCAGTCTAAGGGAAAATTCTCTCCTAACTAGGAAGGCCCATTTGTTGTCAAAGAAGTATTGACGGGAGGTGCTCTCAGATTGCAGGAAATGGATGGCGATGAATTTCCACAGCTTATTAACTCGGACACCGTGAAACGGTACTATGTCTGAAGTTACCATCAAACAAACATCCTGGTTTTGATCACCAAATCACCATTCATTCTGGTTTTGAACCCTTTCACCCTTTTACATGCTCTTACGCCTCGTGGAAACATACACTTCAAGCCAAAGAACTTTGGTTTTACTTCATTCCAAACCTTCCATACAGTTTCGGTTATCCTGAAGACTGGATTGAACCTTTCTCAATTTCGATTATCCTGAAGACGGGATTGAACCTTTCACACCTGCAGTTTATCCTGAAGACGGGATTAAACTTTTCCACGCCTGCAGTTTGTCCTGAGGACGGGATCAAACTTTTTATACACTTGCAGTTTGTCCCCATTATGGGATTAAACTTTCTTCTCCCCGCAGTATAGCCTGCACATGGGATTCACACTTCTCTTTGAGGGGCGAACTACGTCGACCTGATCTCCTTGATACCCGGGGGTACATAGGCAACCATATGCTATATGGCCCGGTCACAATAAAGAAAAACAACAAAAACATTTCTACCCTTTCTCTACAAAAACAACAAAAATACTTGTACATCCTTCTGCCTTCCGCATTCAGTGTTGAACCTCTCACACTAGGTTGAACTACGCAGACTTGATCTCCTCTTCAATAGGAGTACAAAGGTAGCCATTCATGGTACAGTCTAACCCCTACCAGAACAACGTACTTGTCACACGGTATTGGGATCAATCTTCAATTCTCCCCATTTCATCGGTTTCAGATCAAAGGGATGGAATTACCCAACCTCTTCTCATAAAAAGAAGATTTGGTGACCATCTAAGCTGCGATCGTACCTCAAAGAGCAATACCAACCCATAAGAGATGGAATTAACTAAGCTTCTCACAAATAGAAGTACTAGCGACCATCTGTGGTGCGATCAATCTCAGAGAGGAAGAAACTACCCTCCTCTCTATATTCCATATAGATACCAGTCCCAAGACACCAAAGATGGTAGGGATTCACAGAAATCAATGATCCGTTCTGAGAGATCTTGCGATGTCTCAATGTCCATCTATCAAGGATAAGTTCAGAATGCATCAAGATTACAAGGCCCTGGAGAAACAGGCAAACATCAAGCAAGTATCAAGGCATAACTAAAAGGGAAGTGAATCAAAATATATTTCCCTGCCATACATAATACTGTTTGATATATACATCTGTGTTGTACATGACAAAATGGCTAAGCTAGTTTGTGCAGGAAAATACAAAGCTATCTACAGATCTGTGTGTATGTGGACTATCAGATCTAACATAGCATCCTTCTCTGAAGATGGAGGAAACACTGCAAGCTCCTGCCCAAGGGTATCTACACGAGCTAGCAGATCAGAGGCTAACTGCATGGTTGGATAATGCTCATCAATGTAAGCACTCATGTCGGTCATACTGACAGTCATCTGGGATCTAACGGAAGTACTATCTGCAATGTCCACATCCCTAGCAGATAAGGCGGCATCCCTCTCCCCAATCAATGCATCCCTGGCTGATCTAGCCTCATCCCTCTCCAACAGAGCAGTATCTCTCTCATCAAGAGCTGTCAATATGACAACCCGAGAATTTAGAAAATTTATTAAAATCTTAGATGATTGGTTTAAGGTCAAATAATAGACCTGAGCAGTAAAATAAGTGCATGTGCATGTGTTTGATGTTTTCAAAAAGGAATTTTGAGGATTTAAAATTTCTTTTAGTGAATTATTCAGATTACTAGATATCATGTGTATGAGAATGTGGTTAAGGGTCAAGGGTTGACCGGATAAATTAAACTTGTGTGAAACCCTAATCAGATATATTAAGAACGTCCCCTGATTCAGTTTATAAAATTTTTACGATTTATAAGAAACCCTAATGATTAAATTAGATTTTCTTATAATTTAGAAAATCCTAATTTTACTAAGATATAAAACCTAACTGAGCTAATTGATAAATTAGCTATTTTAATTAGGAAATTATTTATCCTAATTAGTAAGATTCATTTATGATTGGGAAATTTGAATGTAATTTGAAAATCCTAATTTTAATTTAGAGATATGAATTTCCTATTTAGAAAACCTAAATTGGAAAATATTAGAAAATTAATTTTTCAAAACCCTAAGGGTTGTAGCAAATGTCTATAATGTCCTTAATAATAGAGGTGAAAAAGTTTAGTTTACCCTTTTGTCACATTTAGTGAATTATTGCTAGCGAAATGTCTAAAATGCCCCTTGTGCATTTTTAAGGGTAGAAATTCAATTATTGCTAGTAAAATGCCCAAAATACCCTTGTGCATTATTTTTGGTATGGAAATTACCAAATTAACCTTTGTGAATTATTGTTCTATAATTGTTGAGAGTCGGTGGAATAAGAAAAGAAAAGAGGAAAATAATTGATGAGGGGACAAACGCATGTGGGCGGAGGGGATCTTTTATTATTATTTTTCCTCTCCTTGATTGAAATAAGTTGATAGATGATTAGCTATTAAAAAGGGAAAAGAAGTAGTATTATTATTATTGGAGCACAGCCATTTTGGGTGGGAGGAAAACATTTCCACTAAACCCAAAACCACCTGCAATGGCCATATCATCGTGCAAAGCTTGATGCCACCATGAACAGAACTCACATCTTCTTCCACTTCCTTCTCATCCTTTCTGTTATTTGTACTATAGACTACACTCTCTCCTCAACTCCACGCCGGACGAGCAGCGTTAACAGCAAGGACTCGTTGATGTGGTCTCGGAGTAATAGTAGTAGCAGTTGCAGCACTAGTGCAAGAACAAGCATTAGTGATGCTTCCGAGAGAAAAATAGTGATCAGTCGAGCCTCGGTGGTTAGGGCCAAGATCAGACCATAACTTTCCGGCGAGGGACTGAGTTTCAGTGGGAGAGTTTTCTTCCGTCTGATTATCAAGAACTCATTGCCCGGTCGGTTGATTATGGGGATTCGTGCTGGAAGATTCCCCCGTCTTTTGCTTCTAGGAAGGAATTGTATCTCTATCTATCTGATAATTCTCTCATTACCAGTCGTTCAAGGAGTTTTCACCAGTTAACGAACACCACACATGCATGGCCGGATTCACGATCGCTCCTTCACCGGATTCAACTTGTCGGCCAGCTCAGAACTATCGAACTAGCCATCTTCTCCGTTGAAGAACTGCTCGTTGTTACTTCTAACATGATGCTAGCCCAAAACGCCGAGTAAGCTGCAGATGGCTACTCGTGGAGTCGATGACCACGATCCAGTCTGTCAAGGCACGACAAAGCTTCGACAGCAGAGGCAATCCTACGGTCGAGGTGGACGTGAGTTTATCTAATGGAACTGGTCCAGAGTCAGCATTCCAAGTGGTCTCCAGTCACAACCCGCCCAAGGGTTGTTGGCTCAACATCGATGGCAAGGGAGAAAGAGATAGAAGGAGAGCAAACGGATTCGCCGGCGAAACTTCGTTGCTTATTGTCGTTTGCCATCTTTTCTTCTAATTATAATAATAACATTAATGCTCCTGTTCTGACCGTGTCAATCGGTGAGCCCAAGCAGCAACTGCAGCAGCAATTCGGTCAGGAGAAAAGCATGGCGGATGAGGCTTGGACGTTAGGCTTGAAAGCGTGGGAAGAAGTAGATAAATATAATGAAAAGGAGGTCATCCAGTCTGACACTTGAGGGCAAGCAGAGTCCCATCCCCTCATGGGTATCAAGTAGCGGTGACGAATTAGCTAGGGGAGATCAAATTATGTTTCTTCCATGTGGACGATGGGAAGCTCGAATGGGACAGTTTCTTGGCAAGAAGTATATCTATCTTGGGTTATTTGACAGAGAAATGGAAGCGCCAGCAAGGGCATATGATAGAGCTGCAATAAAATGCAATGGAAGGGAATCAGTAACCAATTTTGATCCAAGCACATATGATGGCGAGTTAAGTCTTTGAAGGCGACATCTTTGGAGGCGTGACCATAATCTGGATTTGAAATTGGGTATTGCTCCCCCCTTATTTTGATGATGGCCCAAAACAAACCGATAACACAGGAGTTTTAACTTCCGAGTCACTAGATGACATCCGAAGGCCCGAAAATCTAGGAATGAGAGTTATACTTCAATAATGGGTGGCTCATAATAGTCCTGTAATTCATATGGCTATTGGGGATGGTTATATCTTTACCTTGGCTAGTCATGGTGGTATACGTGGATGGAGAATAACATCTCCAGGACCTCTTTATAATGTATTACGTTCAGAGTTAAGCGACAAGGAAATAATTATTGTGGTAAGTAATTATTTTATGGTGTTATAAAATATTTTAAGTTATTTTTAATGACTTTTAATATTTTATAATGAATTTCATTAATAGTTTATTATTAATGGTAATTAGTTTATTTAATGAATATATTAAATAAATTATGGAAAAATAGAATTAATGCTTTAAAATCATATAAAAATAATTTAAGTATTAGAAAAATATTTTATGTTATAGACTACAACTTTTGATATTTTGGCATAAAAATATTAATATTTTATTATTAATATCAATTATCGGATAATGGATTTAATCGTTTAAAAATCATATAAATATGATTTTAAAGTATTAAAAATACTTTGATATATTATAAATATATTATAATATTATGTTAAGATTTTCATTAATATTTAATGATAAATAGATATTAATGATTAAATAATTAGGTGGTATTTAATTCATTAAATACGTTATCAATGATCGAAAAATTTAGATAAATGATATTAATTATCCAAAATTATTACAAGACTATGAAAAATGTTTTGGTGATAAGAAAATTATCTCGTGATATCGTTAAGTGTTTAAAGCGAGTTTAATTAAACTTAGACTCGTTAATTGTCCGATTAGACCATCGGGATGATAGAATTATCTGGATTTCAACTCCGGATTTGAAATAGTTTGACTTGAAGCTATGTCTTATGTGTATAAGAGATCGATAAGATTATGTGGTAATATGTTTAAGTTATTTTATAACCGTGATGATATTATTCTAATCTTTGAGATCTATATTATTAATATTAGGTCTTGGAGAGAAGCTTATTATATTGTGTTACTAAGTAATCAATCCAGTTCGAGCAAGTTTTCAAGTTTTTCTTTTACTTAAACTCTTCTACGAGTAGTTTCAGTCAGATATGCATATGAATTGTACTCTGTACATATTGCATGTATTCATCAGGTATGAAAGGCTGATCACCTTCATTACCAATCGTTCAGATATAATTGTTATGTCCATTTTCAATGTTCATTCAAATTTATGAAATTTTGTTCATGCTAATTCACAAATACATTGTGAAGGATAGCCATCTTATTATTCAGACTCTTTCAATCATGATATATCTTTACATTGTTTTTAAACTTGCTGGGCAACTTTCATGCTCACCCTTGCTATATCATGATAAAACATTGCAGATAAGGCGAATACGGCCAGATACAGAAAAAGGATAATGCCAAGTTCAGCTTGGGATAGAATGTGCAACTAGATTGTAATGGTATAGTTTGTAATAGTATAGTTTATGATTTGTGTATTAGTTAAGGTTACTCGATTTTGGGGAATAGTGTGTAAAATGTAATGTATAAACAATTTATGTTTATATCTTCCGCAACAGTTGTAGAATGATTGAACCAGATCCGCGGCGATCCAGGACCCGGATCTGGGGACGTCACAGTCAACATCGCGGCCCTAGCCTGATCTCTATCATAGGTCATCAGATGTAAGCTCTGCTCCAAATGTTGTGCCAAATACTGGGTAACAGTGGCACTCGGGGTGGGAGAATCCATCACAAATGCTGGCAACCCAGCAGTCAAATCATCGGTGGGAATAATGGCCTCCTCTATAGGCTCCTCATCATCAAAATCAGTCCCCTGCACTGTGGATACTGTCGCAGCCGATGCAGTCTCTGTCTCCATCCATGCGGAATACTCTGCAGAACAACACGGATGACTGACAGAAAAATTAGATAGCTCTCGCTGATCCCAACAGCCATACAACCTGGATCTGTCCTCCTCTGACAAACGGTGTGACACGAATCGCTGACTCACTGCCCCCTCATACGGACGGAAATCCTGAAACTGGTCAAACTGACACATCACGGCCAGTGGGTGGTAAGTGATCATGCCCCTCAATCCAGCCAGATGGAGATAATCCATGCCCGGAGCATGAGTAATGAAGCTGTAGGGTGAGCTGAGCCCTGAACACGGCAATATATCAAATGGATCTCTAAGCCCTGCCAGGAAAGTGGACCAGGATGCAGCATCCGTACACTCTGCAGGCTGGAAGGAATACGTCATGGCTATATCATGGGTGAAACAAAATCCATGATGTCTAAACGCGTTAATCGGGTCTCAAGTGTGACATAAACCACACATCTGACATGACGAGCTACTCAGAAACACTCTGACGGATAAGTGCAGCAGTATGTAGCTGACCTCAAGGTCTCTGCGATAATCATCGGTACAATGGTACGACCCTCCCTGAGAGCTCTCACTGCCATAATGACACCGATATCCAGTTCATCCATGTACCACGGCATGTAGACGTATGACAATACGCATAGAAGCAGTACATCTACTCTGGCTGAACGCCAATGGTCCTCCGGTGTGGTGAAATCCCCAGAATGCCATGCATAGGTGTCCTCAGAGCCAAACCTATCAAGCAGGAAATGCTGGGATATCACGTGGCCGGATGTAATCTCGTCCTGGACCACTCTACGTCTCAATCCGGTGAGGGTCATGAACTGTCTGCTCATGTCTCCAATAGCCATATGCATGCAAGGTCTGTCCAGAGGCAGCATCGTCAACCGTGCATACTCCTCCAAAGTAGGAGTTAACTCACGGGTCCCAAATCAGAAAACATGTCTGTCCGGTACCCAGTGCTCTAGCATGCCCTCTACAAATCCTGGAGGAACCTGAAACATCAACAGGGGTCATAGTATCTTGCAAAGAAATCATCTACGATCACCATGTCTGATGGTGATATACTATCATACCATGATCGTATACCAGCTACCACCACAAATGGTGGGGTATGATCAATACGGCTAACTGTCAAAGAAGACATCTGTACGGGCCGTGTCATAAGACCATCCAAGGATCAATGTTGAATATCTCTGGACATACATACATATGTATAACATAATAACATGCATGATACAATAAATGGCAATATGATATAGGGAATGGAAAACTGTACATAAATTCCTAAGTATATCATCATCTAATACATCTCTGTACAGCTAAAATACAGAGAAATGGGGCGAAGCTACCCAACATAAAACAGAGGCCTATCAAAAGATATAGCAAGAAATACATCAGAAAAAGTCAAGAGTGTCGATGTCTACATCATCGATCCTGTCCACCTGATGTAACTCCTTCTGAGTCACTGGATCTCTATCTACTAGGATGTCAGGCTGATACAAGGGAGGATCTGCACCGGCAAAACCATATGGGTCACCTGAGGGACCAACGCCAGAGCTGGAAGGATCAAAAGTATCTACCTCTGCAGGATCTCTGCCCAAATGCCGAATGAAAAGATGTGACCGGTCTAGCTTCTGAGTCAATCTATCAATCTGTGTCACATGAGCCGGATCTCTGACACAGGCTAGCCAATTCGTCATCATCACGGATCCTGGAACCATATCCCCCATAAACTGTGTGGCGCGGGTTTGAGATCCAATCGTACGAGGGATCCACCAATGCTGGAAAATCTCCAGAGAACAGGGGCCCTCTGATAATGTAAAATCGTCAATCCCCATCAATGGGATGTCAATGACGGGTGACTGCGATACAGGCCAATAACGCCTAGCAGGAGGCAAGATCGGTACACGAATCTCTTCTGTAGTGCTCCTAATAGCACGCTCTCCTAAATAGAGCTCCCATCCTCCATCTGTGAAGAGAGGAATCCTGCGGGTGTAACTGACATACTCTACTCCAGTCAGTTATCAATCCTCAAAACCAACTCCCAAATGCTCTCCAGAGTAGGGAATCCGTGTGATTACATCGGCTGTCAATAGCTCCAGCTGTAGGCGACAATGAGTGAAACCCTCAGCAACAGGGACCTCCACAAATATGGAATGATGCCATCTCCGTCATCGTGGATATGTGTCTACACCTAACACGCTCATAGGACGCAAACAAGGAAGCCTCTCATAGGCCCAAAACTGCCAACACAAAGGTAAACATCTACTGTCAGTTAACACTCTCAACCCATACATGGGAAAAGACAAGAGAAACACTCACCAGAAGAAATGGGTAGAATCCTAACCATGCCTCGGTCAAGCCCTGCGATCGCATGCGCATTCCCCTGAGGAAGTAGGCAAAGGTGTAGGAACCCCAATCATACTCTCATATACGGTCCACGTGTCGAGTGGCGCTGATCCAAGCGAAGGACACCGTAGAAGAGTTATCTGCTATGAAGTAGCCCCTAATGATCATTAGGAATAATCGCCGAAGAATGCGATCCCTTACTCTCACATCATTGGGTATAGGCTCACTCAACAGTCCGCTCATAGCATCTACGCTCAAAAGACCTATACGAACAGTCCTGCCCTTGAGCGCCTCCACCGAAACTCCCAACAAGGATCTGACAGCAGTAAGGGTGATATCCGTCGTGCAAGGCGACGAATCCCCTCCAAACTCCATACTTGTGATAAACCGCCAATCCATCGGTGTCATCATCACCTCACAATCCAGCAAATGGAGTGACTGAGTCTGGTGGAACCACCGCTCAAACAATGCCCTGAGGTAACCCTAGGGACAGCAATGGGGTAAAATGGAGAAGAACCTCCCGAATCCCCAGCCATGGACAATTGCTCTGTAGTCATCATGCAAGGCCTGATACATAGAGTGGATGCTAAACCAGTTCCCTCGAGGCTGTGTGAAGCCGGGAACCTACATCAAATAAAGATCAACATCAGACTCCTTGACTCCTCATCAATAGGAAATAAGGAAGATTAAAGATCTAACTTCATACCTCGTTTGCGTGCAGGTATACTGAAGGATGCCTACTCAAGTCACCCAGAAGATCTGGGTTCTACACTTGAATACCTGGAAATTCCCTATGGGGAACACCTACAGCAGGAGCAGGAACCTCGATCGGTGCATCCTCCTCCTCATCCTCGACATTCGGCACCTCAACCTGAATAGGACGTATCACCGCCTCCGCAAAATGATGAGGCTGTCTAATAGAACGGCGTTGAGGCTCCTCAAAAGCCCTCCTCCATACACCAGAAGTGGTCCTGCGGGAACTACTCGGCTGGTCTGGATCCATAATATTTGGACAACAAGTCTCCAAATCACCTCAGAAAGGGTGTGGTAATTTCTTACCTGGAGTCTTTTCAAAATGCATTCTATGATTATATGCATGCATGCATTGCTTTAACATACATCTATAGTAGAGTTAAAAATGCATGACTACCCAAAACCTACATTTTGGGAAAATTTTGCCATAGCCCCTTTGTAAATGGGACTATCCACATGCACATATGCATGACTAGGTGGCCATTCAAGAGCACACACAGATACGGTCATATACATCCTATATGCATCAATACATTGCAGTAAAAAATCCATAAGTGTAGTCTAATTACCAGGATTATTTTGCTTGTCTACCTTTACTCATTTGTCCTCAGATAGGATAAGAAATGACAGTAAAAGGTGCTAATTTGACTGTTTCAAAAGTCAAATTTTTTCACATCATTATGTTCAGCATGGTTTAATACTAACATTTGCTATGTTGAATATTTTTTATCAAGTTATATCAGCATGCATATTCACTATTATGTGTCTAAATGCATTTCATGCGATAAGTCATTTTCCAACGGACAGAAATTGGAAAAAAATACATGCATGAGTTATCAGGACAGTGAAGAACACTTTTACGGTGGCAGAATATGCAGAAAGTTGCCTGAACTCAGCAGATCTGAAAAAGAGCTCTCGGATTTCCTTCGCTGTGCAACTTGAAAATGACTTATGAAAGCAACTAGCCACCTATACATAGGCACATGGTGGCAGCTAACCAAACCGGCCCTCGCAGTACACCGGCCCCCCCATACATGGGTCCCATACCTCCAGCTCGCTCCAGTTATAGTTGCATAGGAGGTCTCACAAGCAGAAAAGGCCAAATCAGGAATAAAAATGCTACGCGATTGAGCAGAATAGCCTGAAATCCTGGTTTCTCGTTGATCAGAGTTAAAGGTATTCACCTGAATGCAGGGTCGTTTCAAAGGTACTCACCTGAATGTAGGGTATACTATACCACTGAACTCAGCTTTCATAGATTATGTCGGCAATACCCCCACAAAGGTCCGATGTCGTCAATGAGTGTCAGGAAACCCTGACGTATCCCCGGCGGGGGTTACAACGCCGAAGTTATCAAACATCTACATATCCCCGGCGAGGGTCACAACGCGCATCCTTCAAACATCTACGTTTCCCCGGTGGGGGTCACAACGCAATGTAACCATTGATACACACATCAATGAAGGTCAAGCAGCCTTGACGTCATATCAGCCGAGGGCAAGTAAACCCATCGACGTAACCTTACCCAGCAAGGGTTACAATACAATGCTACCATTAACACATACATCAATGAAGGTCAAGCAGCCTTGACAATGCACCCAACAGGGATCTATCCGGTGATACACACATCAACGAAGGTCAGGCAACCCTGGCAACGACAACACTATTGGCAGTAACTCCGATAGTATGAGGGAACATGTTATACACATCCTCAAATAGACAAAGCCTTTATCCCCACAGATCTCTTCCACATAAGAGGTACCTCTATGGAGTATAAGCCAGTGTCTAGGATTCAAGACTTTGGTGATAGCCCCAACGTCAACATCCTTAGAAACTTGGATCGCATGTCCAAGCCATCACTGATTGTCATCCCAGCAGGATTACCTGACAATCACTTATGCATTCTACATGCATTTTCATCATGTTGTTGCATGTAGCATCATGTTTATCTTGCTTGCATTTAAAGTGTCTAGTATTCTTTATCCTATCCATGCCTTGCATTGCATGAATATGATAAAGAGGGGCATCTGTAGACACTCGAAATTTTCTGCACTCCTTTTACTAACATTGCAGGAGGGTAGATTCGTCTTTTGGAGATAGCCCTGAAAGACAGATTACATCCATTCCAGATACTACCGGAAGTTCAGTTCCAACCCGGAACACATCCCAGGAACGTTATCTCAAAACTCGGAACACACACCGGGAATGTCATTTCCAATCTCAGAGATAACCCCAAGATATGCAGATCAAAAGACCGAAAATAACACCGGAGAGGACAATTTTGTCTCGGCGATAACACCGCGACGCTCAATTCCAGTCCTAAAGAAACACTGGGAGTAGCAACCCCATCCCTGGTGATAGCCCCAAGAGATGCCATTGTAGTTCCGGCAGTAACCCTGGAAATGCTTGTTTCAACATATGCAATCAGCTTCAACCATCAACATCCTATCAAGGTACACACACCTCAGACCCGAAGATAACAACGGGTAGACTAGAACATCCACAGATGACAGTGAGACATACAAACAAGCAGCAGTCCAATCTCAGATGTAACCCTGAGCAACATCTGCTTTTCGCTTAAATCGGCGATAACCCCGGTGAGAAGTCACAACGTCATCTTACCACGTTAACAAGATGATATTGCGGCATACCAATAAGTAGTCCAATCTTAGCTGTAACCCTGAGCAACGTCTACTTTCAACTCAAACCGACAATAACCCCGACGAGGAGTCAAACGTCATCTTGTTCCTTCAACAAATGGCACGTCGTATCAACACATCATACATACATCCAACAATGTCCCACAAGAACCGAGAAGTGACAATCCTGAGTGACTATTACGTGTGGCAAAACTTTAGATAGAATTTGAAGCTTGAAGACCATGGGCATCGACCCCTCTTCCTGACTTCGTACAACCTCTAATCCATGTCTTTACGGGACTCTCGACACAAGCGTTCTGAAGAAGGTCAGATATACCTCCTTCGGATGCTCAGAATGAAGTTCTGCAAGTTCAAGTGGACATTATAGTGCACGACGGCACGTACTACGAGACGATAGGACCCGTGAGGCTCGGATCCACCACGACCAGCCGTAGGTGTAGCTGCGGCCATCCGTCTATATATACAAGGCTTGGGTCAGCCATTTGAGAGAGAGGAAAGAAGGAAAAAGGCGAGCAAGCCCTGTCTATTTTACTCTGCATACACATCTTTTGAGTGTTTCCTCTTCTTTAAACACTAATTAGCTCACATATAGCTATATTTTATCCGGTGGGAGCTGAGTGTTTATCCATTTAAAGTCATAGAAGTTTACTTTGGCAGCCCACTGTAAGCCTTCTTACATTTTATAAAGTCTTCTTCTCTTATAGCACACACTGTTATACACATTGAGAGTCGCGTTGTGTGCGTTTGCCTTTCTTTCGGTCCGTGGTTTTCATTTCATTACATCGTATATATATACTAATATATGTATATATTTCATATATATGGACTAACATTATCGAGTTATGCCTCGATTGAGCCTAGACTTCGGTCTGGAGCATTTAAATTTCTTTTATATATACTTATATATATAATTGTTGTCGGACATATCTGATGAGCCTGGATTTTACATCCGGTGCATTTATTCGCCTTTATATATATATTTATATATATATATATATATATATATAATTGTTTATTTACATATCCGATGAGCTGGATTACCTCCTATATGCGTTCTTTATTATATATATATATATATATATATATTTATAATTCTGTCGAGCACTGGAGTTTACTTATTGGCCTTTTACAGACTTTATTTACATTTTGTCTGCTGGAGTTTACTTATATAGCGATTGATCGCTTTTACTGACTTTATTTACATTTCGTCCCACCTGGAGTTTACTTCGTGGCGGTTGATCGTGTCCATATATATATATATTTACCGCTTTTATATATTTACATTTCTAATCCCCTATGGAGTTTCTTCGTGGTGGCTGATCATGTCTTTATATATATATTTACAGCTTTTATATATATAACTGCTTACTGCTTTCCATACAAATTGTAGTATCATGTGAGCCTAGGAATTATGTGATCATAGGTTCAGTTTACTGAATCTAGATTCGGTTCCCATGATGGACATCTTTCAGCTGTAAGCAGCTTATACATTATTTTACACTGTCTGAATTTCCTTGGATGGCTGTCATGCCCATGAGGAGTTCGGCACTGCTGTATATTATTTTCTCGAGAATGCTTCGCATCTCAAAAATAAAAGCAAACAAGCCGAACATTTAATAATAAAATGGAAGTATGAAAAGGTCTCAATTCCTATTGAGCACAGGGTTTAAAAAACCTCTTTTACAAAACTTCATTGATATATCTTGGTTAAAACTGAATTTTTTACAAAATTCAAACCTTGTGTATATAGGTGCGAATGAGGCCTCGCACTACTTTTAAATAATTGCACATTGATCCACACACACACACACACACATAAACACACACATTCATATAACAATTTCTTTGAGAAGTGGCGGTCACCGTGGTAACACGGATGTCGGGGGGTGCCTAACACCTTCCCTCCGCATAATCAAGCCCCCGGACCCAAAATGAATCTCGGTTTCACAGACCCGTTTAGCAGTGTTAAAACACTGGGTTAATGTGCAAACCTTTTCGGTTGTGTTGGTGCAACTAGTTAAATACACCAACTGGCGACTCTTTAAGTCAAATCGTCGACATTATACATGTCGGACCTTTTTCACTTGTTTTTTCAAACAAATCTCACATTAATATGAGAACACCAAAGAACAAGTAACGAAAAGGGACACTCAAAAATCCCGACGTCGATAATGGGCGGGGAATTGTACTTGGTGTAAAAACCACTTAGTTTTTGGCATTGATAATCATTGAAATGTCTGTGTCGCGCTATTTGCTATATACCTATTGAGAAGGTGATTCTTTTCTCATGTGTATAACAGATAGATAAGTTATAGTTGGTTAAGTTGCGAGTTCTTAAAACTCATACTTATGGTACGTTCGTGACTCATAATTATATGAAACGTTTTTTAACCCCTCAGCGAATGGACGCCTATGGTCTAACTAGGGTAAGTTTCTAAACTCATATGATTATGGCAAGTTCCTGGATTTCCAAAGTGTGGTAAGTTTGATGAACTATATTGGGTATATGTATGTTATGAAGTTAGAAATTTTGGTATAGTAAGCATTGATGGTGTTGAAGATCGGTAGAATGAAGCAATGTAGCAAAGATTGAAGTTGATGAAGAAACATGGATTTTCTAAATCTTCTAGCTCTACTAGATTTTCAAAATTTATTGACTTCGTGCTAATGTTTGCACTTCTGTTTTCTTGAAAAACATTGGATCATGTGATTGAACCAATGATGTTTTAAAATTAATATCGTTATCCATATGTCTATGCTAATAATTTCGGCTAAGACAAAACTAATTTGAAAATTTTCAAAATGTATTTCTAACCATATGCATCATTTGATATGGTGTAGAAATGGTAAACGATGGAGTCATGTTGAACCTAGTGTTGGTTGTGATCGAAAGATCGTCAGCCCACTATGGTGTGATGTAATATGACAAAGTCACATAATGGCAGAATCCTCAACGTCTACTAATCTGGTACGGTATCATGACGTCGTAAAAGAATTTTGGTTTTCTTTTAAGTTATAAAGAAGGTCAATTAAGTTGGCCAAATTATTTCGATTGATGTCTGAATTGTTGATAAAAGTCTAAGCTATTTGATTCGGCTAGACGACTATTGAAAATATTGGTGGAATTCAAGCGTTCTTAAGTATTTATGCCAAAGAAGATTGCTCTGGTGAGGATTCAGATGTTGAAAAGCTGAGGTGAACAACCCTATAAGGGGACACGTTTTCGGGGACAATGGTTCTGAGCTTAACGTATATAATCATTACAAAACACTACGTTGTGGCCCAATGTAGTGGTACAATAGGCTGGCCACCTAGTGTACGTGTGGGGGGTGTTTTCAGTCTTTGTGATTGATAAACACTCTGGTTTGCAGTGTGAAGGATTGTGTTGAAGCACTGGTAAACCTAGAGAATAGTTCACGGTCTTGTGACCCCTCAGCATAATTTAGAATCTGAGTTATTCATACTACTTCCCGATTATTGAAGAATCGTGGAAGACTCTTCTTCTTACGTGTGATGAATGTAGTGAGTAGAATGTTCCTTAGAAAGGAGAATGTGGTAGAATGTAAGTGAGAAAGTTATAATAAAACTTTCGAAAAGAGAATGGATAAAATTATTCAAAAAGAATATGTAATATTCGGAATAGCGCCGAGTAGAGGAGGTTTCGGTGATTCTGAGGACGGAATCCTTATAAGGGGGGAGAGGATGTAGGAACTCGAATTTTTAAAAAATATTAAAATCAGAATTTAGTAAATAAAATTCTTAAGGCATGTGAAGGGTTCAAATAAGAATATATATATATATATATATATATATATATATATGTGTGTGTGTGTGTGTGTGTGTGTGTGTGTGTGTGTGTGTGTGTGTGTGTGTGTGATGTAAGGTATGTGATATGGTGTTGCATGGGGTAATATAAACTATGCAATACGTGATTTCTGTGTTTAATGAATATATTATTATTATATATTTGTTATTTATTGAGGAGGCGAGTTATTTGAAGTAAAGAAGATGGATAGAAATTTATCTATCGATATTAAATAATTTATGTGAAATTATTTTATCATAGTAAGTTGGTGACATTAAATATCTTTGATAACCACCAATTTCTTAAGTATTTGTATGAGTAAGTATCAAGTCTAAGGTAGTACAACCGTAACCTTTAATAGTGGGTGTATAAGAGCTGGGCTAAATGATTCCTTCAGAGAGCGGAGGTATATACGAATTAGTAACCGATCTAACTCATTGTGAAAGCAGTGTAGACGAGACGAAAACTAATTTGTTGGTTGTTTGTGGGAAACCACTCAGTGTACTATATTGAATACTATTAAAGACTTTGTGTGTGGTAGGTTTAGATTTGTATATATGAATGTTGTTGACGAGAGAAGAAAGTCGATATATCTTTAAATAAATATTGGTTAGAGATTTATTGACTAATATTGAGATTTGGTTAAAAGTATAGATTAAAGAAAGAAGAGTTTGAACTTGAAGTTTAATCTCTAAATTATTGAAGAATGTACATTGGAGATTTATTTTGGTTAGTATAATGAGATAGGATGTATGGAGCATGTTAAAGGATTTGCGAGTTAAGTTCTGTTTCTATTGAAGCATAACATGTCTGCGTCCTAACTTAAGGTGGCGCCAATGCGCCCACTCTCAAGCTTCTAAGACCAGGTAGCAGCCATGCACTCTGGCCCTGTAGATAATTCATCATAAGTTTGTGTAATCTGGTGATTTGTGTAATCCGAACAATAGGAATTGTATTTTAGTAGCTAATATATTATCATATGGGTAATATTTGATATTTATAGTATCCACGAATGGATTGAGATAGCAAAGCATGAATCATATGAGAGTTAGTTATGGAAATTAACTAAACAAGAATAAATATTAGTTAACTCGGATTAAGTTGAAAATTATATTATGGAATAATATATTTGAATACTAAAGCCTTGTGTGGCAATGGTGTGATAGTAAATTAAATGAAAGGAGTAATTCACCTAAGTAAAATGGTGAATTAATATATGTGCTTTACATGAAGAAAATGAAATGATTAATTAATCATTGTGATATTAAAATATGATAATGGGTTGAAAGTACCCAACTAAATGATATTAAGCACAATTAAAATATTAATAGTATTACTCTGCATAATATGGAAAATGTGGGCAGTAGTAGTATATAATACCTATGGCTTAAGATTACCTGAAGTGTGACGTTTAATTGGGATTAATGATATACAAAAATCATATGGTGAAAGTAATTAAATCATAAAGTTGATTTAAATAAGTTTTGTTATCCCATCCTATGTGATGAGACAATTATATTTGTACTCTAAAAGATGGGAATAAATAAATATGTGTTATTAAAATATTTATTCCAATACCAATGTGTAAGTAAATAGTAAAAAGAGAAATTAAGTTACTAGTGATCAATTAAATTAAGTCCACACATATTTTAAATATTAAAATATTAGGTGGACTAGTGTACATGGACTATATGATGTGAGTACATAAATAACTTTACTTGGTGTAGTAGCATTAACACATTAAAATTACTAAAAATTATTTTAAAGCCTAAAAATGGGTTTTAATAATTTTAAATATATTTCATAAATATTTAGTATTTTTGAATAATAAAATTAAGTAATTTATTTAATTATAATATTGAATAAATTACTTAAAAATAATTTTAATGCATGAAAAATCATTTACAAATATATTATGGTGTATAAAATATTTGAAGTTATTTTAATAACTTTTAATATTATGTGATGAATTTCATTAATTAAATAATATTAATGGTAATTAATTTATTTAATAAAAGTATTAAATAAATTATGGAAAAATAGAATTTATGATTTAAAAATCATATAAAAATGATTTAAGTGTTCTAAAAATATTTGAAGTTGTAAAATATAACTTTTGATATTTTGGCATGAAAAAAAATTAATATTTGATATTAATGATATTTTATTTATTTAATAATTATATTAAAGAAATAGTTTAAAAATAATTTTATTGATTTAAAATCATTTAAAAAGGATATAAATGACTTTTAATATTTTGATTAATAATACATTAATATTAAATTTTAATGGTAATTATTTAAAAATGATTTTAAATATTTTAAAAATCATTTAAGGGTAATATTAATATTTTTACGGGTATTTTAAGTTATTATAAATAACTTTAATATTTTGACAATGGTTTCATTAATATTTTAATATTAATTAAATATTAATGATAATAGAATTATTTAATATTTAGATCATTTAATAATGATTTCGGTATTTGAAGAATCAGGATAAATTATAATAATTGTTTAAAAATTATTATAAATCATTTAAAAATAATATGACTGATATTTAAATAATCTAAGTGAATATTGAACTACAGAATAGAGTTTTAAACTTGATAATTACCCGATAAAGTCGTCGGTACACCGAAATGTTATCGAAATTGATCTGAATCTATATAGGCTGACCTTATAAGTGTTTGTTTGTGATTCAATGACTGTTAAATATATGTGACAATGTGATTAGGCTATGTGTTGACTGCAAATAGTAATATTGTGTGTTATAGTATGTTATTCTAATTGAAAGAACAATCTTATGAATGATAGGTCTCGGTATAAAAGATAAAACTAAGTTGTGTAAGCAGCAGATCGGACAAGTATCTAACCTTTACATTTACTTTATGCAATGGACATATGTAAGCCAGTTTCAGAACTCTATTGTTATTGTTATTGTTCATGTATTTATACTTTTGTAGACATGTCAGTTCTTGAATTATATCCGATCATTTTTTATCATTACAATATTATTATATAATCCAGATATATATTCTGTTTGTTAATTTCTAAATATTGTTATACAAGTGTCCTCACTTGGATAATTGTTGTACCTGTTGATATATACTTATTAAATTCTTGTATATAAACATTGATTAAAAGTTGTTTAAGCTATTTGACTCGGCTAGACATAGATTTAAAAATAGCATTGAGATATGTCTTAGCTAATTATTCTGGCTAGACGAACATTTGTTAGAGCTTGATAGGTTCGAGAATAGAACTCAATTATTATTGACAGGTGTTTCCTCTTTTTCAGTTCTGATAAAAGAGCTCTAACTCATGCAAGCATACATGTGTCAACAAGTAATATAGAGTAAGTAAAGTATCGATCCCACAAAGAAAGTTGTCAAATTTAAACTATTATACATCAATTAAATCACTATATTCATATGCCTAGACTAATAACTATAATTGATGAATTAATCTGATTGCGAGTAACAACTAAAAATAAGAATACTAATGGAATGAATCAAATCTGGAAATAATGGGATCCTAACTTCATTTAATATTTCATTTAATCGCCACTATCATGCAAGAAGTGTTCACATATCACAGGCAACTAGCCAAGAGCACTAATAGAGTCATAGCCATTTTTAATGCACTAGGACCTATTTACACAGCATCCACAGATGATAGATTCTATGTAATCAACAATATGACCAAAGTCACTATATGTCTATGCGACATTGCAATCATACTGAATTGAAGCACAAGCCCTTATTCTAGCTCATACGATGAATAAGTATATGTCTATCTCATTCACGAAATACGCAAGCCATATACAATAGCCCCATATACGTATGCTATTATGACAACAATCCATACTCACATGTTCATTGTCAATTCTATGCAAATACTGAAACGAATGGTGATCAAGCATTCATACGTGTAAAACAACCATAATAGAATTCCCATAAGATATGTAAAACAACCCTAGCAATCAAGCATGCAACCAAACTACATATTAAAATCCGTTAGAATCCCATAATGGAGTTTAGTTCATGACTGAGCCAAAAGCCATTATGGGATCAACGCTAAACATGATTATCAAACAAACAATTAAAAGATGAAAGATAGAACGATCAAACCCAATGGTAGATTGTAAACCAATGTCTACGTTCAAATCCTTATATAAATCCAGAAAAATAATATTATCAATCCACGATGCTGGAGAATTCCCAGAAGAATTGGAGAAGATGGAGTTTTAGCCTCGTTCTTCGTTGGAATCTCTCTCACGTGTAAACCCTAGTTACTAATACGTCAAAAATGAACCAAGTGTACCGAATATTCCCTCTAACACCAGTCAGATATCATTTAAAACCAATTACAATCATTTTAATAAAAAATTAAAATAAAACAACTCAACAGCTCCAGCTATCGCGCGCGGCCGCGCGCCCTTCCAGTATGTTTCTCGTGCGGGCGCGAGACTTGCAGCAAGTCAGGATGTCCAGCCGGCCTCTCGCATAGGCGCGCTCCCTCAGGCCTAGTATGCCGCGCGGCTCACAGTCTGTGGATTCTGGTTCTGGTTCTGCAATGTTGCTGCTGCTGTTGTTTTGTCCTGCTACTCATTCCTTCCATGTTTAGTCTCCTTGATCCATTATACCTTCATGCCATGCATATCCCCGCTTGCGCCTTGCCTTCACTCATCCATCAGCATGTGCCCTCTAATACCACCAAATTAGGCCAATTCCTACACTTATTCACCAAAAGGAGTTTTAAGTACATGCAATGCAAAATAGCATGAAATGCAACTAAAATAGACTGAAATGTACTTGAGATGGGCATAATTCGCGTAAATTGATATCCAATAAGTAGGTATAAAACCCACTTATCAAATACCCCCAAACTTGAACTATTGCTTGCCCTCAAGTAATGCATGCTGAATAACAAAGAAAAATGCAACAACACTACGATGCAGCTAAACTACTATGCAAACTAGTCTCACATTATTCCAACTTAAACAGAATTTAAGCCCAAAATGCCTCAGTGAATTTTCCAGATTCAGGAATACAAGTTTAAACTAAATGATAGTCATAACATCATACACTCAGATAATTCATACATGCTATAGAGATGTTGTGTGTGTGTAATGTTCACCAAACCTTGATTCCAGCAAAGAACATATATGTTAACATGCTCGAAACAGAAAATTATAGCCTAAATTGAGAATCATGTATACTTATACAACGCAAACTGTTTCAACATATCCAAACAAACTAAAGTTCAACAATGGGCTTAATTGCTTTATTGCTACTCACGAAGATGATTTTTGCTCTTTCCCGCGGTGTTTATTGCTATTTTTTTCACATGATTGTGCAATGCCTTATTCCATTAGGCAACACTGCTACCCCTTAACGAGCTTTCAACCAATGACTCCCAGACCATGAAAGACCTTAGGGCGCTAGGTGTACAGACAATCCCCTCGAGCGTACTTACTCAAGTAGCCAGGGCCCCGAAATAAGACTAGCCACGTTATTGCTATTTATTTATTTTTTATATAGCAAACCCATGTTTTCCTAAAGTTTTAATGTCAATGTTTGTCAAGTCTACATGCCTGTTCCACATTTTTCTCTTTTTAAAACTACATTTTCTAACAAGCAATGCAACACATAACTCTTATGCCTACAAGTGATTATGAACACATCCGTGCAAACCGAAAGAATTTAAACAGCAACATGAATTCCATCGTGTAAAACATTATAACTACGTTTATGTTATCCAATATACTCTAAAATCCTTCACAATTCACTATCATCTTTGTCTACGCAAGAATTTCTATAAAGCAAGAATTTTTGTGAGACATGTAAATTAATTAAAACAAAAAATTTCTATCAATGGAACAATAACATCAAAAACAACTAAATTATTAAACTAAACATGCAACATTTTAACTAATCATGCAAAAACTAACTACATGCTACTATACTACTCCCCCCAATACCCCCAAACTTATAATATTCAATGCCCCATTGAATGAAGTTAAAGGGTACAAAAAACTCCCCTAATGATCGGCTGGACCACCCTCCTTGGGTGGTGAATCACAGTGGTGGATAAAACAATTCTTTGTCTGAATCGAGGCCACTCGAGCATTGTTCCTTGTTGTGCAAACGCTTCGGCCAAGGCCCTTATGAGTCTCGTAGCAAACATTCCAAAATTATCATACATGGCATCGACTTTTCTCTCCAACCTTTGGAGCTGTCGATCGCTAGGAACAGTGTGTGTTCGGGTGGATGGGCCTGCCTCATTTGTCTGAGGGGGCTGCTAGGATGGCTCTGGGAATGTGGACCGGAGAATAAATCCTCGTCCACGCAGGTGTGGCTCACCACCTGCCCAGTCTTCAAATTTTGCAATGGTGGCATGAGTTATATCGTGGCTCGGATATTGCATTTGTTCGTTGCCCCAGTTGCACCCCTGATGCGCACATAACATGGCTACCACTGATGTGTGTGGAATGCTCTCCTTGGTATTTCCCTTCAGATACTTCACAATATTTTGATGAATCAAATGTCCCACGTCAATATACTTGCATCTGATAATGCCCCATAAAATGATGGCCCGCTCAGTGGTAACTTCATGTTTGTGAGCAGGAGGAATTAATTTGGCACATATAAACAGATTCCATGCTTGGGCATAGCGATTCAAGGCAGACGCTGGAAAAGATTTTGGCTCGGTCGTCCCTGCCTTGTACTTCCATTTGGTTCCCGGGATGCACAATTCCAAAATCACTAAGTCTAAGTCCATCATCAAATGTGCACCTGTGACCCAATTTGCAGACCCAGTTGGTGGTGTATCAGTTATCCCAAACACTAATCTGATGGTTGGGGGGCAAAAATCCACTTGTACTCCTCGAACCAGCGTTATCCCTCCTCCTTCGTATTCGTGTAGAACTCCCGAACAACCCCCATGGGAATAAGCATAGGAGTTGCAGCTAGGGAAACCCAGCCTCTTTCTCGTAACATATTTCATAGTTGGCCATCTTTCTTGTCAGGTTTAAATCCTCGTTCCTTCATTAACAATTTAGTAACGATGTGATAATATTCTTGATGGGCTTCCAAACTGATAAACTTTCTGCGTTCCCTGATATCCTCGTCTTGATCACTAGATGATGATTCTGATGATGAAGAGATGGAGATTGAACGTATTCTTTTTGGACTCATGAGCAGATGATAGGTAGATACTATAGATGCTCGACTGTAGATGAGAGTGCCCCCAAACTCGCTTGTGCACAACCCCCACAAAAACCCTAGATTTATGCCAATGGAGAGAGTTGTGTGTATGAGCTTTGATGAGAGCTGAGGATTCTTATGATTATGGGAGAACAGAGGAATACGCTTTATATTATGGCATGTGAGAAGTCAAGTAGACCACGAATTGGATTTTTCAACTTTAAAAATTTTCAATGCATGCATCATGTGCATGCTGACTTTGTAGAGGCATTTTCGTTACACTAAGTATGTGAGTGAAAGCCGGAAGCTACTAACTTTTTAGTCTTTGGAATGCTTGTGATCAATAAAGTAATTACCATCTTTGAAATTGTTTATTCTCAAACTGCATATTAGTGATGAGTACACTTAAAAATTCCTACCAAGACATGAATACACACTGATAAGGCATGAATTAATGAGAAACAGGCAGGATTAAATCAACTCTATCCTATGTCAAACACCTCTGACTACGAGGGCACCTACGCACTCAATTATGCATGACAGATACTCTATCAAACATAAAATAGAGATGATCTAACTAACTACTCTGCTGAATAAATAAAAAGAAAATAGAGATAGAAAGAATGGGTTGCCTCCCATCAAGCGCTAAGTTATAGTCAATTAGCTTGACTGTCTCTGAGTCTCATGTCGACGAGAGAAGTGAGGTGACTTTTTGTCTGTCCACCTCGCCACAAAAGCAAGGCTTCAATCGATGTCCCTTTACCTTAAAAGGCTTGTCCAGAAACTGATCATATATTTCAATTGCCCCATGCGAGAAGACAGTCTTCACTATGAATGGACCTGACCATCTCGATTTCAGCTTTCCGGGAAAAAGTTTAAGTCTGGAATTATACAACAAAACCCTTTGTCCCGGTTCAAATTTCCTCTCCATGATCTGTCGGTCATGCCATTTCTTCACCTTCTATTTGTACAACTTTGAATTCTCATACGCCTGTAATCTAAATTCATCCAACTCATTGAGCTGTAGTAGACGTTTCTCCCCTGCAGCTTTTAAATCAAAATTTAGCTTATGTATTACCCAATATGCCTTATGCTCTAGCTCCATGGGGAGGTGAAAGGCTTTGCCAAACACAAGTTAAAAAGGTGACATGCCCAACGGAGTTTTGTATGTTGTTCGATAAGCCCATATTGCATCATCTAACTTTAACGACCAATCTTTCCATGTGGGATTCACCACTTTTTCCAGGATTCTCTTTACTTCTCGATTCGACACTTCAGCTTGGCCATTCGTTTGCGGGTGATAAGCAGTAGCAATGCCATGGTTCACCCAATACTTAGCCAGCAAGGCTATAAATTACCTATTGCAGAAATGACTGCCTTCGTCACTAATGATAGCCCTTGGAGTCCCAAACCTCTTGAAAATGCTTTTGTGTAAAAATCTGAGGACGACCTTGGCATCATTAGTTGGAAGAGCTGCAGCTTCGACCCATTTCGAAACATAATCCACTGCGAGCAGGATGTAGAGATTTCCGCAGGAAGAAACGAATGGTCCAATGAAATCAATCCCCCATACATCAAAAATTTCTACTTCGAGGATCGTATTCAAAGGCATTAAATCCAATAAATATAACACATATAATTAAATTAATCTATCACAATTTCATCAATTAATTATTTAATCTAATAATTAATTCATCAAAAAATATTTATTAAATCCAATAAATATTAAATTAAATTACAAAGTCTCGGTTGTCACAAATTCACCATGCATGCGATAGACCGCACAGACAGGTTATTCCAACAGAATAATAAAGAATGGAACCAGGTCATGCGTAATCCGCACATATAGGATATTCCAACAGAATAATAAGGAATGGAACCAAGTCATGCGTAATCCGCACAGATAGGATATTCCAACAGAATAATAAAGAATGGAATAACAATAGAATTCACCATGCATGTGATAGACCGCACAGATAGGTTGTTCCAACAGAATAACAAAGAATGGAACCAGGTCATGCGTAATCCGCATAGACAGGATATTCCAACAAAATAATAAAGAATGGAATAACAGAAGAATTTCACCATGTATGCGGTACTTCGCATAGACAGGTTATTCCAACATAATAATAAAGAATGGAATAACAGAAGAATTTCACCATGTATGTAGTACTTGGTTAAGACAGGTTTATTCAAACATAATAATAAAAAATGGATTAACGAAGAATTTCACCATGTATACTAGTGAGTCCACAGATACAAGTTATTCCAACAAAATAATAAGGAATGGAATAACAATAGCTCTCTTCATGAATACGAAAGAAATAATACCCCTTACCTCAAAAGAAGACTGGATACTAGAATAGTGAGGTAGCAGACTTCTCTTCTTCTTTCTCTCTATAATTTCTCTCTATAATAATTGCTCTATAGCTTTAGTGAATTGGTGAAAAATAATGAAGGAATGAGCTTCTATTTATAGGAAAATATAGTTTCGATAATTGCACGTTTTGGGGCTCGAAATATTACAGTATAATACCTTCTTTTTTTCCTTCATTTTTAATTTAGTCCTGCAAGTATTATCAAACTTTCACCACCTCCCCTAATAGTAAATCATGTGAATCAATATTAAATCATGTGAATCAATAGTTCTAGACATGTGGAAACATGAATTACAGTATAGTACCTCCATCTATACCTCCATTTTTAACTTAGTCATGCAAGTATTATCAATCTTGCACCAACTCCCCTAATAGTAAATGAATGTGAATCAATAGTACACACATGTGAACAAATAGTTATAATCATATGAATCAATAGCAATTAATTGCTCATTTATCTGATTAATTACCCGATTGATCAGTATAACTTCCAGACATCAATTAATATCGAAATAAATGCCAATTTCCACTAACACTAATAATTCCAACACAATGGAACTATCAATTTCATCTTTAATCAACACGAACTTATTCATCATTAATATTATAACTCACAATATTTAACAACCAAGTCGTTCCCAGGAAAGAGGCGGCTTTCCGATAAAGATTTCTCCTTATTGACGCGCAATTAGATGACCAAACCTCTCCTTGACAGAACTTCTAGACATTGTAAATATTGCAATTTAATAATATGAATAACTTTGTCGTCTCAATTATTAATTTAATAATATATCATATTATGCAGATGATACTGTGACAATAATTGAATCAATAATATGATAGATATGATGCAACAATTGTTGTAGCAATAATTGAGTATAACTAAGTGACTTCTCACGTAAGCATCAATAATCAATACCGTGTGCTACTATGCAACCATGCGTATTACTGTACTTTTACTACCGGGTAGTTCAACAGTTTTAACGGTAACACTTTCGCCGTTATTTTTATAAAAAGATAATTCTGTCATTTTCTAACTACGACAATACTTCTATTGTGGGGTCGACCAATGATTGTGCCATCGTACGGATATTTCCCGATAAAAAGAATATTTTATAACAACTTGCTTACTTTGCAAAATTTATAAATATTACCCACAACTATAACATTATATCAAATCCACACCATAATATTAAAATAAATATTTCGAAAAATTTAAACCTTTATTCATTAATTTTGGGGTCTCACAATCTCCCCTCCTTATGAAATTTAGCCCTTGAAATTTACGTACGTACCTGGTATGATGAGGATACCTTGACTTCATTTCAAATTCTAACTCTTGAGGTATAACCTTTGAGTGTTGAATACAATCCTTCTTATCCAAGATTTTAACACGTATCTCCTCATGCGTTAAATCTTTTAATATCTCGTCTAGTTCTAATTCAATAATGTGGTTTGGGTCGTCCACATATTTACGTAACATCGATACGTAAAAAAGTAACGTTATGAACACGCGACATTCTTGGCGGTAAAACGAGTCTATAGGCCACAGTTCCTACTCGATCAAGGATTTCAAATGGGCCAATTAAATCGAGGGTTGAGATTTCCTCTCTTCGTCAATTCTTACTTCTAGAATAACGCCCTCTTGAACCTTCTTCTTTACATTCATCAGATTCAGGTGTGTAGCTTGAGCGGCTTTAACTTTATCGATTAAAGTCGATTCTACTCATATATTCGTTATCTTCACGTGGGTCCCTAGAGTCTTTAACTCTATCTTCATCATTTGTAAGTTATATGAAATGAGTTTTTGTGTTAACAACATCGCACTCGTAAACGCATATGATCTTCTACGCAATGCGTCAGCTACCACGTTCGCTTTCCCACGATGGTATTGAATGGTGCGGTCGTAATCTTCAACAGCTCGAGCCACTTCTTTGGCGCATGTTACATTCATTTTAGTTGAAGAAATATTTGAGGGTTTAAGAAATGGGTTTTGTACTGGGGTTAATACAAAATTCGATTTCACGCTCTAGGGGTAGGCTAAGAAGTCTTCAAGAATACGTCAGGAAATTTATTAAAACAATAGAAATATCATTCAAAACTGTGACCCTCATCCAAGACTTGGATAGTACGTCACATTGATACCTATCGACGAGCCATAGTCATTCACGATGTTGCCTATAGAAAGTCTGGATTCGGTGCATTCCACACAAGGAAGTCACCAGATAAAGGCTCAGGGCTCTTTACTTATGGCTTGATATGACAATGATTAACTTTAGTGGTTTGGTTGCTTGAATTCGCATAAAAGGTTGGTTAGGAATATGAAAGCTAACAACCTTACGAAAAGCATGATGAGTAGTTAACCAATCGATTCTTAAAATCACATCAAAGACAAGTATTTTCAAAGAGATAAGATCGACAGGTAAAGTGAAAGTGTCGATTTGAATCAAACAAGATTTATAAACAGTGGAGCTAACGAAGGTTTCTCCTAACGAAGTTTCAACTGATAAGTCAAAGTCTAATTTCTTCAAAGTCAAATTTAAACGTTGAGCGCAAGCAAGAGAGATAAAAGAATGGGTAGAACCGGTATCTAATAAGGTATATACTTCACAAAAAATTATAATTAACTAACCCGTGCTAACTTCATTTGGGTTACTCGCTTTTTGAGAAGTCGCAAAAAATGCTCTCCCTGAAACCACCGACTTTGTTTTGTCCGTATCCGCCTTTGGAGCCACCATCCCAGCTGGACTTGATTTTGGTGCACGACAAAATTGGGCTAGGTAACCTTCAATTCCATAATTGAAACACGCTTTGGACTGTTGCGTACAGTTTGGACTGATGTGTCCCTCCCCTCCGCATTTGTAACATACGACCGACGGTCGTTCTCTTTCCTTGAAAATGGGTGTTGGTGCTGCTGTCTTCCCATCATTATTGAACCTTCTCTTCTTGAAATTTCTACTTTTATTATCTTGGACATGATTACCACCGAAGTGGTTACCATTCTTGGCATGATAATTTCCCCCACGATGGTTATCATTGTTCCAATGGTCGTTGCCACCGGTACGATTATTATCGTGTTGTTGTTCGTTATCCTTTGGTTGAGCTGGCTCATTATCGTGTACCATCAAATTTTATGATTGTACTACAACCTAAAGTCATCTAACTTATCCGAACCATTAAACTATAATGTTCCTTAAGTTAATTTCTTATTCCTTATGGCTTTCTGGCAACTAAATGCCATACCTCAAGATTCATTCTTTATCCGACTCATATTCGGCTTTCATTAATCTTATTATCGTTCATTACGGCTTTCTTGATAAATCAAATTTTACTTAATACTTTCTTTATTCATTACATGAACCCCACATTCATTACTCGTTCTTAATGTCGAAGTCATACCTTTCGTTGTATGCTAAGACCGATCATTCATCGCAATAATGTTGCGTTTACGGCGTCTATACACTTTACACTTATCTCTCATTACCACAACATAACATCGAAATGTTATTCATTACCCTCGTCACTCAACGTCTAAGGAATCACAATCATAGTAATCCCCCACGTTCGTTTATCGCAACTACGGTCCTCGGATATCGGTTCTGTAACCCTCTTTAACATTCTTTGTCTTTTAATCTCATTTAATCTTTACGGTCAACATTCATTAAAGGTTTAATTCACTTGATTAAGTGTTAAATTCGATGAATTAAATGTTCTTTATCTTTCATTTTACTTTCCCCCAGAGTTGAGCAATTAAAAGCTCTTCTCTGGGCTTGGCTATGCATCGGCGCTGCGGCACCGGTTCCCTTCATTATCTTCATGACTGCAGCTTTCCACAATGCGATCTTGAAACTCTTGGTCGGCACTTGTACTATAAGCCACCCTCTTTGCTATTACTTGCACTGCAGCGTGAGTTTCTAGTAGCTACCTCCCCGGTCCGGCGCTGTGATGCCACCTTAGAAAGCATGGCTGGTACTGCGGCGCCAAGCCCTAATCTTTGAAAATTTTTCTAAGTGTTTACACTAGTTTGAGACGGTTACTTCATAATCTTATAACTTATTTGTTATAACTCGGAACAAGATCGTTCCAAAGCCATTCTCTTCCTTATCTTACGTAATTCTATTCTCCCCAGACAAAACTTTGTTTTGAATCCATTAACATGCCATTCGATTGGCTTAATCTTCATCCTTCGTTTATTTTACTTATTTACGTTCTTCGTTCGTCCATAATTCGATCATCCAAACTAGAACTCGTTCGTTCTTGAGTCTACGACTCACATTTTCTATGTTCTCTTACATTCTTATGAAACTCTACACGTTCGGGTTCATTTACTAACCTTCTAATTCTCGTTCATCTTTTAAAAATTATTTGCCATAACTTCGTTATAGCTAAGTTTAATTCGTTCTTTATGAACGTTTCTACCATTCCTAACCAAGCAATAAGCATCTAACTTATACACAATGGTTTTAAATTTTTCCATCAACAACAATTATACTATGATGGTTTTAAATTTGTCCATCAACAACTTTCTTCGTGTTCTTCACGTTCTTCGTTCGTTCTTCGTTTTTAATCGATATTTTGATTAAGATTTCTCTTTTTCTTAGAATTCGGTGTTATAAAACACAATTCCTTACTTATTTCATCGAATCGTTCATATGATTCATTCGGATCGCTCAAATTCATTACGAATCTTATACTTCCTTAAGAAATTTATAACGTAAACTTTAAATTCTTATTTCTTCATTTTTCTCATAATTTCAACCATATGAAATCATCCCTAACATCTTTTACTTCTTATTCTCATTAAGTTATGTTTTTAACATATAAAACTTAAAGAAAATATTAATTTGAAGTTAGGTTTTAATACCTTTGTTCTTTATTCTTCTTCCTCTAAATAAAGTTGGCTATTCGCTAGCTTTTCTATTTCACGATCACCTTCGATCCGAGCATTCATGCTCATTCTCTTCTTTCTTCTTCTTCTCCAAGCTCTCAAACTCTCTCTCTCTTTCAAAGCTAGGGGCAAAATAGTCATTTTGCCCCTAGAGTTACTATTCACACCTCCTTAATCCACCTCCTTACTATTCACGACGCTTCCTCTTGAAACTTCGTGCTTCCGTCTTGCGAAATTCGTCCGACAGTTTTAAAAACTGCTATTCTCAGAATCCAAATATTTTTGGATATTTCGTCTTTTCTCTACAGTTTAACTTTTACGCATTCTTTAGAACTCCGAAAAACTGAAAAACACTTTTTGATGTTAAGCGTTTTCCTTCACGTTTTTCCCTAACGTAGTTAAACGGATGAAAATTATATAACAATACTTTTCGTCATTTTTATTTTGTCCGATTTTTACATGTTTTTTGAGAAAAACTTTTATCGGCTTACTTAACTTTTCACGATGTATTATCGTTAAATCTTTCGATGGAAAGTCATTTCGACATACTGAACTCTCGTAAAGGCTTAGGTTATTCAAACCATAACCCTTAGGGTTCCGTAGGGTGAATAATGCATATTTCATCTTTTTCCCCGGAAATATTTTGTTTTCGAAAATATTTTATTTTAGTCTTGAAAATTCTTACTCATTTAGTCTAGCTCGTAGCCAAAATCTTCCTGATTTATAATCATCCTAGGTTCTAGAACGATTAATAAACACATAGCATAAAATATTATTAATAAAAATTTATTTTATTAATAACTAATTCTTTAAATCTTAAATTCTGAACAATCCAATTTTTCGGGTTGTCACAGAGACCCGTCCCCTTCCTTACTATTGAGAACAACCAACGTCTAACATGATATGTTTGAGTATTCCTAAGACCCACCGAATGATTTTTATCCTCTACATGATCGGTTGGTCCCAGTCGATCTTTGGTCGAACCCCTGGGTTGAGCCGATGGGTTGACAATTGATTTTCAGTGTCCAAAAATCGTCTTCCTTGTCACCGTAACTTCTAATCAAACTCTTACATGATTAAAAAACTCCTAGCACTAAAGGCCCTCCTTCTGGTGCCAATTTTAATGCCAAGATTCTTCCATGAGCTTCAACCACTAATATCGCACTCAATCCTGCACAAAAACAAAATCACAAAAAGAAACTTGACAGCTTGGGCCGTCGGGGGATGGCTCCGGTGTGAGAATAAGTACAGGCTTAACAAGGTTTAAAAATTGAGGTAATTAGTGTCAGAAGATAATAATGATTTGTGTGTACCTGAGAACCTGGGTATAACATTGTATTTATAGTGATTACACCTCCTTTGCATGTTATTCCCGTATGAAAATAGAATTCCTCATTATGTCAAATTCCTTAATGCGATTGAACTGAATCTTCTTAAAGAAAGGAAGTCGGATTTTATCCTAACACTTTCTTTATGAGTTAGAAATCAAATATAATTAGAAATTCAGATTCTTTAAAGTTCTCCACTTGCCCAAACAGATTCCGACATGAGGAAATTTCTTCCATATGGACTATGGCCCACCAAATTTATCGGGCCCAAATAATCATGCCATAACTTATATATATATATATATATATATATATATATATATATATATATATATATGTACAGATGTATAGATTCAGTTATAGTCTCTTTATTCCTTTTACGTGTCTTTTAAGAGATTTATGTGTCTATGATGATTAAGAATAATTTCTTCTGGGCTTTAAACAGTCGTATGTTTGGAATACACAAAAATAATTATCATCAACTTTTTGCTCAAACTGTCTTGGTTAGATAGTACCCTCCTCCAAAAGATTTTTTAAAACGTAACATAGATGGAAGTGTTTCTTTTTTGTCTTCCTATGTAGAAGCAATTGCTATCCTTAAGGACAGTGAAAGAAAATGGGTATCTAACTTACCGGAGTGACTATTATAATGACAGAATTATGGGGTGTTTGTGATGGATGATTATATCAAGCTTATATGCTTGGAATCGAATCAAATTCTAATGTTATGTTTTTTGTTTTACTTAACAATTGTAGGAAACTCTTGGTAAAGGATTGGACAGTGGAGATCCAATCCATCTTTAGGGAAGTAAATAAAGTGGCAGATATCTTAACAGAGAAAAGCTCAATCTTAAGAGTGTTAGAAATAAAGTAATATGAAGGAAAGTAACCACCAAAATAAATGGTGGAGCCTTTAAAAGGCTTTAAGTTCCTTTAATGCAACTTTAAGTTATTTTAATGCAAAGGTTAGCTTGTGGTATATATATATATATATATATATATATATATATATAGAGAGAGAGAGAGAGAGAGAGCTGCAATGATAAGCTGGTGAGATACCAGATCCGAGAAATTTTATTTAATATCAAAAGAATTGTGGATGACCACTTGACTGCAAGAGATTATTAATATATATATATATATATATATATATATATATATATATTCTTTTCTCAATTTATTTTATCTATCGTTTTACAACACGTTATCAGCACGAGTTTCTACAGAATTTTAGAAAGGAAATTATCTTAACTCACTGTAAGTATTATTTTATTAAAATTAAATTTGATCATGTATATATAGTATTGTTTTAGTAAAATTTTATATGATAAAACATAGTATATATATGTGTGTGTGTGTGTGTGTGTGTGCATATATATATATATATATATATATATATAATAACTTTGACAGGTTCATGTAACATGACCAAGTATGTTACATATCAATGCTTTTATCATTAATAAACATTGAAAATTTCATGCATATATACATCATATATGTATATATATGTTACTACTATATATAATAGTATGTGCTATGTAGTAGGCTGCACATCACCCAGCTCGAATATTATTTATATATCTACCTTTATTTTTAGATATGTTTAATTATTACTAACTAGTAGTATTTTCATATTATTGTATGTGTTTTTAATAGATGTCAAACTTAACAAAACTTTAATTTGTTAACCTTGACATCTCGGGCAAGAATTACCTGTCATGGACCCTTGATGTTGAGATTCACCTAGAGGCAAAGAATCTTGGAGATACAATTAAGGTTGGAAATCATGAATCCCTGCAGGATCGTGCAAATTTAATGATTTTTATTCGCCATCATCTCTATGAAGAATTAAAATATGAGTACCTTACTGTAAAAGATCCTCTTGTCTTATGGAATGATTTAAAAGACTGATATGAGAATCAAAAATTTGTAATCCTCCCAAAAGCTCGTTATAATTGGTTGAACCTAAGGTTGCAAGATTTTAAAAGTGTGAGTGATTTTAATTCTTCATTTTTTAAAATAATCTCACATTAAAATTATGTGGGGAGAAAATCACTGATGAAAATATGTTAGAAAAAAACATTTACTAAAATTCATGCCTCGAATATGCTCCTACAACAGCAATATCGAGAGCATAAGTTCACAAAATATTCTGAACTAATATCATGTGTTCTAGTGGCTGAACAAAATAATGATCTTTTGCTGTAAAAACACCAATCTCACCCGACCGATTCTACTCCATTCCCTGAAGCGAATAGAACCTCATTTGATAAACACAGAGGAAGTATGTTCGTGGGCGTGGGCGTTATCGTTGGCGTGGAAGGAACAATTAATATAGAGATGATTGTAATCATAATTCTTCAAAAGGGAATAACACACCTTACCATCAGAAGAATCAAAATGAAAAGGGTTTACAAAATAAACCATCAAATGGTCATGAAAATAAGTGTTATAGGTGTGGAATGGGTTACGTACATGTCGTACTTCTAAACATTTGGTAGAGTTCTACCAAGCCTCCATAAAAGAAAGGGGAAAAAGAATTGAAACAAACTTTGTTGATCATAATGATGATGAAGATCCCATGAATTATCTTGATCTTCAAAATGGAGTGGATATGACTTATCTTGATGCCACTGATTTCTATGAGAACTGTGACGTCCCCAAATTCAGGTACTTGAAACCCAAATCCGGTGCTTCACGATACCATTTCTTTGAGTGGAATAATAATAATAATATAAATATCAAACAAAATTTACATATATCAGAGTTGTCTAAATCCCAGGTACACGACCTTTAGTACATTACATTAAATGATTGATAATAATTAAATATCATCGTCTTAATAAAGTCTAAATATTACATAGGATAGCATAGAACTTATTCTGCAACCTTTCCTTTTCCTTTGTTCTTGGCAGAGCCTTCAGGTTGATCACACATAACTGAAAACATTTAAATTAAGCAAGAATGAGCATTTGAGTGCCCAACAAGTAATAGCAAGCAATAAAAGTTAGCTGAAAGAAGTAAATATTTTCTGTGAATAGCACTTCTATAACGAATCAATAGTTGTGAAGTAAGCTGAAGCAACAATAAACAACATATCCATTTTCTTTCAAATTTTTAAAACAATGTACTGACTATTAATGAAGAGCAGTCGAGGAACTATGAACATTATTTTTAATTTTCGAAAAGGTTAAACAGAACTTCATTTGTAAATTGTCATAACTTATATGCACAACGGTGATCAGCCCGTTATGCCCTCTGTTGATCAATACTACATGCCAGAATGATATTTTTGTTCATCTTATCCGCCTTGGGCGCATAAAATTTTCCCAGATTCGGGATGTTCATACTTAGTCTAGAATCCGAACCAAAACAATTCGGTTGGATATCAATAACGTTCTATTATGATCAACAATATTTTTAAATTTGTGTCTAGCCGAGTCAAATAGCTTAGACGGCTTTTAAGTTAATGTATACATACTAGAAACCAATAAGTATGTATCAACATGTGATTAATTGCAATAATTATCCAAATGAGGACACTTGTATAACCATTTTAGAAATTAACGAACAGAATAAATATCTGAATTGTACAATAATGCTGCATTGATAAACAATGATCGGATAATTTAAGAACATGTATGAATACAAATAATTGGAAACATAATCAATAATAATAGAGTTAGTAATCTAGCACAACGATAATATAATTCTGAAACTTTCTTACTCATATCCATTGCATAAAATAAATGCAAAGGTTAAATACTTGCCTGAGCTGTTGCTTACAATTACGCAACTTAGTTTTATCTTATATCGAAACCTATCATTAATAAGATCATTCGTTCGATTAAAATAATATACTATAACACATAGTACTACTATTAGCAGTTAGCACATCACCTATGCACATCGTCATATACTTATATCAGTTATTAAATCATAAACAAACACGTATCTAATCAAACTATCTAAGTCCAGATCAATTTCTGAAATATTTTAGTGTACCGACGGCTTTATTGGGTAATTATCGAGTCTAAAACTCTAATCTGCAGTTCAATATTTATTTAAATAATTTAAATATCAGTCATATTATTTTTCCATGACTTATAATAATTTTTAATTAATTATTATAATTTATCATAAATTTTTAAACACCGGTATCATTATAAAATGATTTAAATATTAAATAATTCTATTATCATTAATATTTAAACAATATTAAAATATTAATGAAACCATTGTCAAAATATTAAAGTTATTTATAATAACTCAAAATATTTTTAAATTATTAATATTACCCTTAAATGAATTTTAAAACATTAAAAATCATTTTTAAATAATTACCATTAATATTAAATATTAATGTATTATTTATCAAAATATTAAAAGTCATTTATTATAACTTAAAATATTTTTAATTCATTTATATCATTTTTAAATGATTTTAAATTAATAAAACCATTTTTAAACTATTTATTTAAAATAATTATTAAATAAATTTAATATCATTAACATTAAATTATTAATGAAATTTACCATTAAATATTAAAAGTTATATTTTATAACTTAAAATATTTTTAAACTCTTTATTTTCATTTAAAATGATTTTTATAATATTAAAATCATTTTTAATCTAATTTATTTAATATAATTATTAAATAAATCTAATATAATTAATATTAAATAATTAATGAAATTTGCTTTAAAATATTAAAAGTTATATTTTATAACTTAAAATATTTGTAAATACCTTATTATCATTTAAAATATTTTTTAATATAATAAAATCATTTTTAATTAATTTATTTAATGTATTTATTAAATAAATTAAATATCAATAATATTCAAGTAAATACTAATATTTTTGAAAAATATGTCAAATTATTAAAAGTTAATTTTTATAACTTAAAATAATTTTTTAAATTACTTTTGTACTTTTTAGAAATTATTTTCTATTTTTAAATAATTTTTAGAAATTAAATTAATTAATTCTAATAAGTTTGTCGCTAAAGCCTTTAGCGACAGTAAGTGCCGCCTTAGGTGTTCTTGAACACCAAGAACATTCAATGTCAATGATCGAGTAGCCAACTTTGATCAAGTATAAATCATTGGCTATGTAGTTTCTGGACAAGATATTGGTCATATCTTGTAGTACTAGTGTAATACTACATGATCCAGCAATTATCAGGTTCATTTGATAACACATATGCAAGATATAGAGTTTTGAAATCACTGTCAGACATGTTCTTCATGTTCTGGGCTGCCCAGAAACATGAAGTCATGGTCGGTCAACACTTTTTGTGGCCTTATTCCAGTCAATCTGTTCTTGTTATAGTTGTGTTAGATGTTGGGCCTTATAGAATAACTAACAGGGTATCTTGTTTGAGCACTTAGAATGTCCAGATATCATTAAGTTACAAGATCTAAGTCCCTAAAGTACTTGTCAGACCACTGTCTCAACTTTCTGGGTTACCCAAAAAGCAAAGCTTAACGGTCAACGACTTTTGACCGATTACTACAACCGATCTGTTGCTTTCTAAGGTTTGAAAGTGCTCTAAAATTGTAGTACTCATGACATACTATAATCTAGATACTATTATACCTCCTAAAAGCTTGCTAGAAACAAGATCAAAGCTGGTCAAAGTCACTGATAGAACACGTTCTTCAGTTTTCTGGGTTTCCCAAAAAACTAAATTCGTGTTCGGTCAACGAACTTTGACCATGAATAACTTTTGATATACACATTCAATGATCATGAATCCACTGTCAATATACTAACAACATTACATACTACAACTTCAAACCTTTAAAACACCAAAACAATAAACAGAAAAGGATCTATGAGGTCTAACATTTGTTGTCAGACAACATTTTCAAACTTTTCCAGATTTTGAAAAACATCAAATTCGTGTCTATAGATGTTATGGATCTACTATCTAGCAACCTAAATCATCTATTTACACTATAAACAACATGTTTAAACACAAAAATCTAACATCTAACATAGGATTAAAGATCAGATTTCTTGGTTAGGGTTTATACCTCACTTTGATCTATCTTGAATATGGGCTTCTAATTTGTAAGTGGATGAACTAAGGACTGGATATGGGACTGAAGTACTAATATATTTCGTATGTTTTGAAAGAGAAAGGATTGGTTAAGAGAAAGTGCACAAATGAGGCTTGAAAATGATTTTTTTTCTCTCTCTTGATCTATATATATTATGGAGTTACAATGAACTTGGTTGATGTTGCTGATTTGCTGGAATTTATTAGTTACATGCAAAGTCAAGAGTGGTTGAACCACTAAAGTGTTGGCTAAATTGGAAATCAATCTAATAAAAATGTGAGAAAGGGTAGTTTGGACAATTTGATCCCAATTTTAATGGCATTCTTGACCATCTTGCCTAACCCTTAGGTGTGATGCCCCCAAAATAGGTATACAACACCCATTCTGAGTCGCCAAAATACATGGTATAGAAAGCAAACTACAACTTTGACAATACAGATGTCGTGTAGAATACGACAATACAACTGTGAGTTTGAATACAAATATTGTCTTCTAGACAATATACACACCCAAATAAGTCCTCATTAATTATTCATACACTATTTTACAAAGAATAGTGAGGACAACTAAAACATCTTCCTAGAACCATCACTCCATACCCGACTCGATCCTGCTATGTTTCTCACCTCCGAGAAGAAAAATGGAACAAAAAAGGAAAAGGGTGAGCTCAACTAGCCCAAGAAGAATATTATGACTAAGATAATATACAAAAAATTATCGTTAGTCTTCAACGAGGAAAAATCTAATAGAATACAATAGACAACAAGTTTTAGATCAACAAATGCAATGAAATAAGAATCCATTAGAAGAGTCACGTGATGTAAAGAATTCTCACTGTCTTCTAAGGTTTAAAAGTCCATCATCAATATTTTATCCTGTAATAACAATCAATATTCATCTTTGCACTACAGCCAAAGATATTCATTTAAATCACCAGTTGGTCATGTTCATCTCAACACTTGTTCATCTTTTGCACTACAGCCAAAGATATTCATCGATTAATCGTTCATCTTTTAGACTACAAAGCCAAAGATATTCATCAAGTATCACCATTAAGGACCGAGGATGATGAAAATATTTTTAAGAACGAATCCAAATGAGATAGAAGGACAAATATTAGGGATTCGCATAACAGCTTTTATCCAAGATCAATAATACTTCATAATAAACGATTTTGAAGCGTAACTCAAAAATAACGATCAAAACATGGATACAATCAAAGATAGTAGCCAAAATAGACATCTTGGACAAAAAGAAAAATTTTCATTTTTCTATGAATAAGTGCCATATTTGTGAATAAGTGTCAGATATCGTGAATAGTGCCGTATCGTGAATAGTAACCCCACACAAAAAGATAGAAATTTCACAAAAAAACATCTTCACGCTTCGTGAATAGTAACTCATGAATAGTAACTCATGAATAAGAACTTCGTGAATAGTAACTCATGAATAAGAACTCGTGAATAAGAACTCATGAATAGTAACCCCGACATGAAAAAGTTCCAAATTTGATAAAAAGTTCAACAAAGATTTTGGCATAATGATATTGAAGAAAATAATATCATTTATGAAGAAATAACATCCTTACCTCAAAATAACCGCATTTCCTACATCGTATTTTCAGATAAGGTCTTTGATGAGTGAGTTTTATACCCATGAATTGGATACATTCGAACTTAATTTATTGTTGTTCTTAAGTCTTTTAGGATGTTTTTATGTGTTTGGTGTCTATTCATGCATGTTTTGTGTTATTTTATAGGAATTGGGACAAAAGTTACATGGATCGATGTTTGGGGTGGCTAGATTCGCGTTTTGACTTGCCATTTACACAAAGAGAGTCACTTCAGAGCCAATTTAACTATAGCTCCTGACATTATTTCGAAAAACTCAAAGACTTAAAGTTGTAGATCTACTTCTCCTCTTTCCGGAACATCTTGAATCATCAAAATCGGAGTTGAGACGAAGAAGTTATGGCCATTTTCCCAAAGGACGTCGGAGCGAGAAAATGTCGATTTTGGGCCGCCAGCAGGGCGCCCATTTTAGCCTATGCCCAGCCAAGGGAGCTAGGGGGCGAACTCAGCGCATGTTGCCCAGCTGTTGGGGCGGCTAGGGGAAGGGTTTGGTGCGGCTGGACGCGTTTTGGTAATTTTGACACCTTTTGACTCCAAATAGGATTGGGTTTGTTCTAAGCTAAAAATTGGACTTGTAACCTATAAATACATGATGTAAGGCATAAAATAAAGGGAGATTACATAGCTTAGCCTAGATTAAACACTCCTTTAGATTAGAAAATAACCCTAGTTCTTATTAATTTTGGAGATTGAAGCAACTTGGAGACCATTGAAGATCGAGAGCAAGAAGCGAGAGGAGCATCAGTTCTTGACAACAGATTCTATTCTCTTCTCTCATCTTACTTTTATCTTTTGATGTCTATTCGGTTGTGGATTCTTGGTTTTAATTCATTAATTATGAACTAACTATTTTTGAGATTTCAATTGAACTTTTTATGGCTATGAATTAGTTATTCATTATATTCTAATTATTTATGTTAAAGTGAGTTGTTTATCTTGTCTTGTGCTTATTGCTTAATTATTTGATCGATAATTACTTTGTTACTCTAGAAGGAATTGGAAGAGGAATTCTAGGGTTAAATCGGGCATGATATCATGTGACTTAGTTATTTGCACGATGAATAATTAGGTTTGTGAATAGAATGGAAATATCTTTTACATGGCATGTAACACATAAGGAATTGGGATTATAACGAGTTTAATTCAATTGTTTTGCATAGGATATAGCAAAATTAATCTGGATTAAATATAAGGCAATTGATCACTTGGAAAAGGCTTTTGGCATTTGAGAGTTCTGTTAACAATTCGAGTGAACATAATAATTGGGATAATTGGATAATTGATTTATAGTTCATAATTGGGGATATTGGAGTCTTAATCCTTATTTACACGAATTCAATCAAATCTTAGTTTTGTTTATTTGCTTTCTTTTAGACTAATCTCTTTTAATTGTTTAATTTAGTTTTCTTAATTAGAAAATTCACAATTTGTAATTGTTTAAATAAAATTGATTTGGTTAAGAGTTAGTATTTGGTAATTTTATTAAATAATTCCTCGTGGGAACGATACTCTACTTTCACTTTATTACTTGTTGAAGTGTATATACTTGCACGTATTCATTGATTATTGAAATCGATCAACAAGTTTTTGGCTCAGTGTAGGGAAATTAATTTAATAATTAGTTTCCAATATTAATTTCAATCAAATTAGTCTTAATTTAAACATTTTTATTTTATTTTAATTCTCTTTCTATATTTCTCTCTTTTCAGGTACCATGGATGGCTTTGTGTATCAATGGCCATACACGAACATGACTCAACCAAGGGAGCGGAGATTGAAAGACTCGAGAAACTTTCTGCATTGTCGGCCAGATTGAGACACTTTCGAGGATGTTTGAAGCTTTTTGAAGCTCAGTCATGTCGTCAAAGTATAAGCGGTTACTTGTGATTATTGTCTTTGGAAATCATACGAGTCATCAATGCGCTTATCGATTTCGAGCCGAAGTGCAGTATAAAGGTGATTACCCCAATAATTATGTCTATCCCAACAACTATCATCGAGTTGGGGTATCACCCGGATTTTCATGGAGTAACAATCAAGTCTGCAAACTCAACCACCTGAACAACAAAACACCTCCGGTTTCAAAATCCGACTCAACAACCGAGAGATATCAAGTTTGGAAGAAGCCTTGGAAAAATTCATTAGAGCTTGACGACAAAAGAACGAGAACAAGATAAGAAATTGAATCAAGTAGATATTACTTTGCAATGCCATGGGGCATCGTTAAAGAATCTGGAAAATCAAGTGGAGCAGATAGCACGTCGTTGAACAGTACATCCTCAATACACTGGACCTATGACATGGATTCCAGGGGCCGATGGAGCAGAGCCAAATCTACAACCGGATGAGCCACGAGATGAAAAAGAGGAGGCAAGTTGGGATAATGACAACAAGGTCGGTGAAGAACTAATTGTGAGAACCAATGATGATGAGCCAATGTTATTTATGCCTCAAGTGCCTTCTCCTCCACGATTCAAGAGTCCCAGGTTAGATTTGCAAAACCTTGTCCGATTGGTAGTCATGTAAATCGGCAATACTCTACTGTGATGTAAAAGCAAGTACACCTTGAAACCATGGTGCGATGAGTGGAGAAGATAGAAGAAGAAAGCTGTTGTGTCGACAAGCTTCAATACCGAATATATTCGCAGAACACAATGGAGAAACCACCTAGATCTTTGGGCGTTCTTGAATATGATCTTATCTAAAGAAAGCATGCTAGGTGACTTTAATACAATGGCTATCGTAAATGGGAACCTACCAAAAGCTATATTATTTCCGATGGATGGAGGGTTCCTCAACTTTAAATGGGGAATTGGATGAGAATTGAAGAAGTCAGTGAGACTATAAAACAAGCGCTTTATTGGGAGGCAACCCAAGTTTAATTTTTACTTTTAGTTTTTATTAAGTTTTATATTAGTAGTTTTGAATTTGCATTTATTTAGGATTTAATAAAATTGCTTCTATCATGGTTTTACAGGTTATTCAAGTCAAATTCAAGTGTGGTGCCCAATTTGTTCCATGTGCTTAGCCTATTCTCCAAACTTAGCGGGCAAGGAGGAAGATTGCTATATTTTCAGGGAAGTCCTCTGCTTTAATTTTTTCTATTTCAGTCATTGAGGACAATGTCTAGTTTAAGTTTGGGGGCATTTTAGTGTCGTATTGCATATAGTTAGTTATTTACATTGTAGTTCGTTATGTTTTCGGGTTATTTACATTTAGTTGTTGCATTCGTTTTTTTTTGTTTAAAAAAAAAAAAAATTTTAAAAATCGCAAAAATAGTAGTTAGTTTACTATGTTTGTTGCGTTTAGTTTATATTTGCATGATTCCAACTGTTAGATAGTAAAAGTCTATTTTGGCCAATGATGAGACCGAGTTAAGTAGATAAGTATAGTATTGAATATTAGGGCTTTGATGTGATTTCTTGTTATGAATTGAATCTTTTCTGTTTTAAAACCTGGTATAATCAAGGTTAAGACGTTAATAACAAATATATTAATCGATTAAGTTTAAATTGATACATAATGGATTTCTTAAGTATAATACTAGTGTGAAGGAATGAAAGACATGAATAGTGAGGAGATGGCTAAATTTTGATAAAAACTTAAGTTTGGAGGAAATTTTGGGGTATATAAGCTTTAAAAAAAAAAAAAAAACATGTTGAGTCTTGTGGTGGGTTGAGGAGAAACACTCCCCATAAACACAAGCGTGAGATGGAGCGTAAAACGCACTCACCAACCATCTATAAAAAAAGAAAAAAAAAAAAAAAATTTCTAGTGGCTAGTTTTGTTTGGGGCCTTTGTTACTTGAGTAAATACGCTTGAAAAGTATCTTAAAACCTAAGCGCCCTAAGGTCTTATATGGTGCAGGGAGTCGTTGGTGAAAGCTTCGCTAAGGGGTGACAACTTTGTTAGCCTAATGGAATGAGACATTGCACGATTATGGTTAAAAAAAAATAATAAAAGCGGAAAAAAGAGCAAAAAGCCCCCGTAATGAAAAGTAAAGCATAAGTATCCCAGATTGGACTCTTGAACTTGGTGGATGTTTGACTTTAGTTGGATATAGCTTGTTCGTGAATTTTGTGAATTTGCACTGTATGATGCCTTCAAAGATATCTATTATGTCTTAAATTTGATTTTATATCGATTAACATTGTTGTGGAGCACACACGCACTATATCAGTGATAACAGTCTAAGATTTGATGATTGATTGGGAAATTATTGATTTGTTTTAATATGATGTATTATCATGTTTACTTGATTTCTCTAAGGCGGTTGAATAGACTTGTTTACGTCATTCTTTGTTGGATTCAGTGAGGCATATAGATTAGTTTCATTACATTGCATTGCATAACATTTTTGTGTTTTTGCTTGAGGACAAGCAAAGATTTAAGTTTGGGGTATTTGATGAGTGAGTTTTATACCCATGAATTGGATACATTCGGGCTTAATTTATTGTTGTTCTTAAGTCTTTTAGGATGTTTTTATGTGTTGGTGTCTATTCATGCATGTTTTATGTTATTTTATAGGAATTGGGACAAAAGTTACATGGATCGACGTTAAAATTGGCTAGATTCGCGTTTTGACTTGCCATTTACACAAAGAGTCACTTCAGAGCCAATTTAACTATAGCTCCTGACATTATTTCGAAACACTCAAAGACTTAAAGTTGTAGATCTACTTATCCTCTTTCTAACATCTTGAATCATCAAAATCGGAGTTCGAGACGAAGAAGTTATGGCCATTTTCCCAAAGGACGTCGGAGCGAAAAAATGTCGATTTTGGGGCCATGCCAGGCGCCCATTTTTGGCCTATGCCCAGCCAAAGGCACTAGGGGCGAACTCATTTTCATGTTGCCCAATATTTGGTAGCTGGGAAGGGTTTGGTGCGGCTTTGGGCGCGTTTTGGGCGAATTTTGACACCTTTTGACTCAAATAGGATTGGGTTTGTTCCTAAGCTAAAAATTGGACTTGTAACCTATAAATACATGATGTAAGGCATAAAATAAAGGGAGATTACATAGCTTAGCCTAGATTAAACACTCCTTTAGATTAGAAAATAACCCTAGTTCTTATTAATTTTGGAGATTGAAGCAACTTGGAGACCATTGAAGATCAAGAGCAAGAGCAAGAGGGGAGCATCAGATTTGCTGACAACAGATTCTATTCTCTTCTCTCATCTTACTTTTATCTTTTGATGTCTATTCAACAGTGGATTCTTGGTTTTAATTCATTAATTATGAACTAACTATTTTTGAGATTTCAATTGAACTTTTTATGGCTATGAATTAGTTATTCATTATATTCTAATTATTTATGTTAAAGTGAGTTGTTTATCTTGTCTTGTGCTTATTGCTTAATTATTTGATCAGTAATTACTTTGTTACTCTAGAAGGAATTGGAAGAGGAATTCTAGGGTTAGAACTGGGCATGATATCATGTGACTTAGTTATTTGCACAATGAATAATTAGGTTTGTGAATAGAATGGAAATATCTTTTCATGCATGTAACACATAAGGAATTGGGATTATAACGAGTTTAATTCAATTGTTTTGCATAGGATATAGCAAAATTAATCTGGATTAAATATAAGGCAATTGATCACTTGGAAAAGGGCTTTTGGCATTTGAGAGTTCTGTTAACAATTCAATGAACATAATAATTGGGATAATTGGATAATTGATTTATAGTTCATAATTGGGGATATTGGAGTCTTAATCCTTATTTACACGAATTCAATCAAATCTTAGTTTTGTTTATTTGCTTTCTTTTAGACTAATCTCTTTTAATTGTTTAATTTAGTTTTCTTAATTAGAAAATTCACAATTTGTAATTGTTTAAATAAAATTGATTTGGTTAAGAGTTAGTATTTGGTAATTTTTATTAAATAATTCCTCGTGGGAACGATACTCTACTTTCACTTTATTACTTGTTGATAGTGTATACTTGCGTATTCATTGATTCTAAATCGATCAACAAGTCTTGATGTAAACGCACCATAGATATAGCAACACTCAAAGTATACTCACAAGAATACTCGATAATATAGAGAGAGAAAGAGAGAAACTTAGTTTCTGGTGTGATTTTCAATTTTAACTTAGCCCTCTATTTATAGAAAAATGTTAGAATGCCAAAGGAGACTAAAATAATAAATTAATATTATTTATTTTTCAAATCCCACGCATGCTTTGAATATTTTGGGCAGCCATGTTGGAAGAATTCAAAGGCCATTTCATGTGTTTTACTCACCAACCAAAAAGTGGGTCCCACCCATTAATTTAATAAAAATTATTTTATTTTCTCAAACTTCAAAAATTCGTAGAAAATAGCTCTCTAATTATCGAAAAATTCAAAACTCGCGACTTTCCATGGAAATTCCATTCTCTACAACTTTGCATAAGAAAGTTTTTCCAAATTCCAAATGTAAATTGACCAAAATCCATAAACCAGACGATTTTACGATTATAATCAATTTTCAATTAGAATTGTGTCCACCGACACACAAAACATGTGTTAAATATTTAATGCCATAAAATACTCTTCCTCCTCATATACTCATATATCACGTTAATATATTATTAAAATAATATATTTAAGTGAATTATTTTATCGTAAAAAGATAAAATATTAATTTTCAACAATTATCACATTAAAAATTTTCTCCATCTATATCCACATAAAATAAATATTTTCTTTATCATAATAATCAATAATTACTTATTTAAAAATAATATTACTAATCACAAAGATCGATAACGTGTAGCTCCCTGTGAAAGAGGGGGCTTTCCAATAAGGATTTCTCCTTCATCAAGCGCACAATTAGGTGACCAAACCTCTCCTGATGTAACTTTCTAGACATTGCCAATAATGTTATCTCGATAATATTATTCAAATAATATGAATTATTGATTTGATAATGGAAAATACCGTAATGACAATTATTGAAACAACACAAAGAATACAAAATATCAATGCGGCAATTATTGAATCAATAAAATATAATATTGAATAGTAATTCATCAGAATAATTATTGAGTAAAGGCCTTCTTCACGTAAGGATCAATAATTCAATAATATTGTGCAATACCGCAGCTATTATACAACCACGCCAGACATCGTATTTTAACCACCGTGTAACCCAACAATTGTTAATTCTGTAATAATTTACGCCGTTATTTATAAAACTCAATCTTTGTCGCTTTCCTTCATCCAACCGCTTATCAAGTTATGGGGCCCACTAATGATCAAGCTACTGCGTCAGCATTTTAGATTCCCGACAAAAAAGAATATTCCACGACCAAACGAATATTCCCCAATAATAATCTAATATTTTATAACCACTTGCTTATTTTGTAAACTTTGCACATTTCACCCATAACCAAAGAATTATATCAAATTAACCCTTATTAATTTAGAATAATGAATAAAGGAAAATTCAATTTTATTTATAATAAGTTGGGGTCTTACAACCTCCCTCCTTATGAAATTTCGTCCTCGAAATTGACGTGACGTACTGGTATATCGAAAAGGTGAGGTACCTCGCTTTCATCTCCGATTCCAACTCCCATGTCATTTCCTCTATTGCATGGTTTCTCCACAAAACCTTAACTTGTGGTATAACCTTCGTGTGTAAGATGCCTCTTTCCTATCCAAAATCTCAACAGTATCTCCTCGTAGGTTAAATCTTCACTATCTCGTCGGTTCTAATGCAATAATGTGGTTCGGTCTTTCACATATTTACGAAGCATAGATATGTGGAATACATTGTGAACACGAGACATACTTGAGGTAACGCGAGTCTATAGGCTACGCTTTCCTATTCTGACAAGAATCTCAAATGGACCAACAAACCTTGATTGAGCTTTCCTCTTTTCCCAAATCTTGTAACTCTTTTCCATAGAAAGCAATACGTAATAATACATGATCTCCAATATTAAACTCCACGCCCTTTCTATGAAGATCAAAGATAACTCTTTTGTCGATCTTGTGAAGTTTGAATACGTTGTCGAATCATTTGGATCATTTTTGTAGTCATGCGTTTATTAATTCGGGTCCCAACAATGTTGCTTCTCCCCTCGTCGCCCCAAAGATATCGGAGAACGACATTTTCGGCCCATACAACGCCTCAAATGGAGCCATGCCTATACTTGCTTGATAACTAACTGTTGTCAGGAGAATTCCACCAATGGTAGGTACTTATCCCAACTTCCTTTGAAATCTAGGACACGAGAGTCTTAATAGATCTTCAAGGGTTTGAATAGTCCTCTCTCGATTGTCCGTCTGCTTAAGGATGGTATGTTTGAATCAATCAGAACTGCGTGCCCATAGCTTTCTCAAAGCTAACCCAAAATCTTGAAGTGAATCTCGGGTCACGATCCAAAACTATGGATATCGGCATGCCATGCAATCGTACAATCTCATTCACGCATATAATGAACGAGCAAGACGCTCAAGGGATAAGTCTCGTATCTGGTAAGAAATGGGCGACTTGGTTAATCTATCAACAATAACCCAAATTGCATCTACGCCTTTGAGAAACTTTGGGAAGACACCGTAACAAAATCCATAATAATGTGTTCCCATTTCCATTCCTAATCTCAAGTGGTTGCAATGGACCTTTTGGCACTTGATGCTCTCGCTTTACACGCCGACAAAGTTAAACATCTTGAGATAAACTCCGCAATCTCTCTCTTCATATTGTTCCACCAAAATGTATGTCGAATATCATAATACATTTTGGTACTCCTGTGATGGATTGCAAACGGGTGTCAGTGTGCCTCCATCATGATTTTATGCTTCGTGTCGTAATCGTTAGAAACGCAAAGTCTAGAATTGACTCAAGTATTCCTTCCTCATCAATTCTTGCTTCCTAATATAGCTCCTTCTTGCACTTTCTTCTTCATACGCATCGCCCCCCGTGTCCGTAGTAGCTTGAGCGACTTTAACTTTATCGATTAAAGCTCTGTTCTACTTGTATATTCGCCATCATTATGTGGGTCCTCGAGTCTTTAATTCTACCTCCATCCGCTGCAAGTCATACAAAATGGGCCTTTGTGTTGACAATATCGCACTTTTCGTTTCTTGCATATGATCTTCTACTTAATGCGCTCACCACTACGCTCGCTTTTCCAAGATGATATTGAATAGTGTGATCGTAATCTTTTAATGACTCCAACCAACGTCGTTGCTGCATGTTGAGTTCTTTTGGGTGAAGAAATATTTGAGGCTTTTTATGATCCGTATAAATCTCTACTTTCTCCCCGCATAAGTAAGTGTCTCCATATCTTCAACGCAACACCACGATCACGCTAACTCCGCATCATGGTAGGATAATTCCTCTCATATTCTTTGAGTTGTCGTGAGGCATAGGCTATGACTTTCCCATGTTGCATGAGAACACATCCTAACCCCTCGCCGTAAGCATCACAGAGATAACAAATCCATCCCCGAACCAGATGGTATTGTCGTAACAGTGCGAAATGAGTCTCCTCTTGAGCTCTTGGAAGCTCTTCTCGCATTCCTCGCTCCATAAGAATTTTGCATCCTTCCAAGTCAGCTGAGTTAACGGAGTAGCGATTCGACAAAATCCTTCCACAAATCTCCGATAATTAGCTAAGCCCAGAAAGCTACGTACTTCGGTCACCGACTTCGGTTGCTCCCAACTTTGTATTGCTTCAATCTTCGCCGAGTCAACAGATACTCCTTGTTTTGACACCACGTGCCCAAGGAATGCTACTTCCTTAAGCCAGAACTCGCATTTCTTCAGCCTGGCATAAAGCTTGTGTTCACGAAGTCTTTGTAGTACCAGCTTCAAATGGTGCTCATGATCTTCACGGCTTTTGGAATAGATGAGGATGTCATCAATAAAGACAACAACGAACCGATCCAAATATTCCTTAAATACACTTGGCTCATCATATCCATGAAAGCGGCAGGAGCATTAGTCAATCCAAAAGACATGACCAAGAATTCATAATGCCCGTGACGAGTCCCTCGAATGTCGCCTTTGAATATCCTCGCTTTTAATCTTCAAATGATGATATCCGTAACGAAGATCGATCTTTGAAAAGAATTGCGCCTCCTTGTAATCGGTCGAACAGTCATCAATGCGAGGTAGCGTATACCTATTCTTGATGGTGACATGGTTCAATTCTCGATAGTCAATACAAAGTCGCATACTCCCGCTTCTTTCTTCTTTACAAATAAAACAGAGCACCCCAAGGAGACGTGATTAGATTTAATGAAACCGAGATATCTAATAACTCCTCCGTAGTTGGACTTTTAACTCCTCGAGTTCAATAGAGCCATTCGATATGGGGTTTTAGAAATGGGCTTTGTACCCGGCTCAAGGTCAATAAAGAATTCAACATCACGCTCGGGGTAGACCGAAGCTCTTCAGAAATACATCGTGAATTCTCTAACCACGTAAATATTATTCAAATCGACTTGTCTTTATTCAAATCCATAACATGGGCTAAGAAAGCTTGACATCCGCTTTTTCAATAAACGAATAGCTTTGTGGGCTTGATATGATGTTGGATCGATTTTAGTGGTTTAGTGGTTTGAATTGTATGACAAAGTTGGTTAGGAATATGAAAACTAACAACCTTACGAAAACAATCAATTTTAGGCGTGATGAGTGGTTAACCAATCAATTCCTAAAATCACATCAAAAGCAAGTATCTTTAAAGAGATAAGATCAATAGGTAATGTGATAGTGCCAACTTGGATCATGCAAGATTTATAAACCGTAGATGTAACGAAGGTTTCACCCAACTGAGTTTCAACAGATAAATCAAAATCTAATTTCTCCTGAGTCAAGTTTAAACGCTGAGCACAAGCAGAGAGATAAAAGAATGGGTAGAACCAAAGATCTAGTAAGGTATAAACTTCGCAAGAATTCAAGATTAGCTTACCCGTGATCACCTCGCTTTGGGTTCCTCACGCTTTATCCAAATACAACAAACGCTTCTTCCAGAACCGGCCGATTTCGACTTATCCGGATGTACCTTGAATCACCACTCCTCTTGAACTTGGTTTCGCGATAGTACAATCTCGAGCGATGTGGCCTTCCTTTCCACAATTGTAACATACCTTGGATTGTTGTGGGCGCTTGGTGATATGTCCCTCCTTCCCATTTGTAACATCTAACCAAGGTCGCTTCTCCTCCCCTAGCATTTGTTGTTGGTGCTTTGGTCTGTAGCTGATATCTTCCCGCCATCATTGAATCTTCTCTTTCTAAAATTTCCACTTGAGTCACCTCTCCTATTATCATGTCCACGATTACCACCTGAGTGGTTACCGCCTTTGTCCGTATTCTTTCCTCCTCACCGGGTTATCATCGCTCATGATCTACCGATTGTGGTCCCTCGGTTGAGTATACTCACTATCTCGCTCTAATAACTGAGCCCTGTTGACAACATCTGAATACAGAGAAAATTTATGAGAGATAAGGTATTGACGAATCTCTTGTTTTAGACCTCTCAGAAACATACGCGTCATTCGTTCCTCATTCTCCACCAAATGAGGTGCAAACCTGGATAATTCTGCGAACCTTGCCTCGTACTGAGACACCGTCATGTTGTTTTGTTCGAGTCTAATAAACTCTACCTCCTTCATATGACGAATACTTTCTGGAAAGTACTTGTCATTGAACAGTTTCTGAAATCTTTCCCAAGACATGTTAAGTGCATCTGGTCAGTACGCTTCACGTGATTCCCACCAAAGAATCAGCTTCACCACGAAACATAAAGGTGGCGAATGGAACCTTCGTCTCTCGCGCTGCACCCAAGACATCGAATATCTTGGTAATTTGCTTGACCCACGCTTCTCGCTTTGATCGGATCCGATTTTCCATGGAAATCTGGTGGTCCCAACTCTTTGAATTGTTTGGCCGTGACAAACCGCATGCGTTACTATCATTTCCTCCCCAGTATTTTGTACACGAGTCTCCTCGTCGCTCGATTTTGCATGAACTGCAAAATGCTTCTAAACATCCCGTCGCTCATCATTTGCTCAAGGCGTTGTTCACAGAAGAACATTGCCACTGCAAGCATTGCGCTTCTCCTCGTTGGTGAGTACCGACGCTCTACTTGGCCTCATAAACTCCATTGTTAACGCTTCTCGGCAGCCCATTCTTAAATATCGCCATAAAACAAGGGTTAATTAAACAAATTAACATATCACATAATATCCTATATTATGACCGACCAACAAATAAGCTTAGGTAGGACACACTAGCGAAGGATTTACCTCTCTCCCTCCTAGTTCTATTCCCCATCTCCGCCAGAGATCATATCCCTAAGCTCGATATTAACCGCGACGCCCCAAAATAGGTATACAACACCCATTCCGAGTCGCCAAAATACATGGTATAGAAAGCAAACTACAACTTTGACAATACAGATGTCGGTAGAATACGACAATACAACCGTGAGTTTGAATACAAATATTGTCTTCTGATAATATACACACCCAAATAAGTCCTCATTAATTATTCATACACTATTTTACAAAGAATAAGGCGACAAACTAAAACATCTTCCTAGAACCATCACTCCATACCCCAGACTCGATCCTCGCTATGTTCTCACCTCCCGAGAAGAAAATGGAACAAAAGGAAAAGGGTGAGCTCAACTAGCCCAAGAAAGAATATTATGACTAAGATAATATACAACAAATTATCGTTAGTCTTCAACAGGAAAAATCTAATAGAATACAATAGACAACAAGTTTTAGATCAACAAATGCAATGGAATAAAGAATCCATTAGAAGAGTCACGTAAAGAAAGAATTCTACCGCTTTCTAAGGTTTAAAAGTCCATCATCAATATTTTATCCTCAGAATAACAATCAATATTCATCTTTGCACTACAGTGCCAAAGATATTCATTTAAATCACCAAATTGGTCATGTTCATCTCAACACTGCTCATCTTTTGCACTACAGTGCCAAAGATATTCATCGCTTAATCGCTCATCTTTGCACTACAGTGCCAAAGATATTCATCAAATATCACCATTAAGGACCGAGGATGATGAAAATATTTTTAAGAACGAATCCAAAGGTGAGATAGAAGGACAAATATTAGGATTCGTACAACAGTTTATCCAAGATCGATAATACTTCATAATAAATGATTTTGAAGCGTAACTCAAAAATAACGATCAAAACATGGATACAATCAAAGATAGTAGCCAAAATAGACATCTTGGACAAAAAGAAAAATTTTATTTTTCTATGAATAAGGTCAGATTTGTGAATAAAGTGCCGATACGTGAATAGTAACTCCGACACAAAAAGATAGAAATTTCACAAAAACATCTTCACGCTTCGTGAATAAGAAACTCGTGAATAGTAACTCATGAATAAGAACTCGTGAATAGTAACTCATGAATAAGAACTCGTGAATAAGAACTCATGAATAAGAACTCCCGACATGAAAAAGTTCCAAATTTGATAAAAAGTTCAACAAAGATTTTGGCATACCGATATTGAAGAAAATAATGTCATTTATGAAAGAAATAACATCCCTTACCTCAAAATAACCGTATTTCTTAATCGTATTTTCTTTTCAGATAGTCTTCGATGTAAACTCGCATCCGAGATAGCAACACTCAAAGTATACTCACAAGAATACGCCGATAATATAGAGAGAAAGAGAAAAACTTAGTTTCGGTGTGATTTTCAATTCTAACTTAGCCTCTATTTATAGAAAAATGTTAACGCCAAAGGAGACTAAAATAATAAATTAATATTATTTATTTTTCAAATCCCACGATGCTTTTTGAATATTTTGGGCACCATGTTGGAAGAATTCAAAGAATTTCATGTGTTTTACTCACCAACCAAAAAGTGGGTCCCACCCATTAATTTAATAAAATCATTTTATTTTGAAACTTCAACAATTCGTAGAAAATAGCTCTGCTATCGTAAAAATTCAAACTCTCGCGACAATCCATGGCAAATTCCATTCTCTACAACTTTGCGTAAGAAAGTTTTTCCAAATTCCAAATGTAAATCGACCAAAATCCATAAACGGACAATTTTACGAATTATAATCAATTTTCTACAAGAATTGTGTCCACCGACACACAAAACATGTGTTAAATATTTAATGCCATAAAATACTCTTTCTCCTCATATACTATATATCACGTTAATATATTATTAAAATAATATATTTAAGTGAATTATTTTATCGTAAAAAGATAAAATATTAATTTTCAACAATTATCACATTAAAATTTTCTCCATCTATATCCACATAAAATAAATATTTTCTTTATCATAATAATCAATAATTACTTATTTAAAAATAATATTACGTAATCACAAGATCGATAACCAGTGCCGCTCCTCGAAAGAGGGCTTTCCAATAAGGATTTCTCCTTATCTTGCGCCAATGCAATTAGGTGACCAAACCTCTCCTTAGATGTAAATTTCTAGACATTGCCAATAATGTTATCTCGATAATATTATTCAAATAATATGAATTATTGATTTGATAATGGAAAATACCGTAATGACAATTATCAAAACAACAAAGAATACAAAATATCAACGCAAAGAATTATTGAATCAATAAAATATAATATTGAATAAAGAATTCATCGTAAATAATTATTGAGTAAAGGCCTTCACGTAAGGATCAATAATTCAATAATACTGCAATACCGTGTGCTATCAGGCAACCACGCCAGACATCAGATTTTAACCACCGTAACCCAACAAAGGTTAATTCAGAATAATTTACGCCGTTATTTATAAAACTCAATCTTTGTCGCTTTCCTTCATCCAACCGCTTTTCCGTTATGGGGCCCACTAATGATCAAGGCCATTGCATTTTAGATTCCCGACAAAAAGAATATTCCACGACCAAACAAATATTCCCCAACAATAACGAATATTTTATAACCACTTGCTTATTTTGTAAACTTTGCACATTTCACCCATAACCAAAGAATTATATCAAATTAACCCTTATTAATTTAGAATAATGAATAAAAGAAAATTCAATTTTATTTATAATAAGTTGGGGTCTTACATTAGGGATTGACCCTTAGGGTTTAACCCTAAGGTTTTTGTATATTGATTTTGTAGGATTTCTAATTAGGGCTAAAATGAGAAATTTAGTTTCCTAAATTCCAAATTAAGGTTTTGTAAACATACTTAGTTTCCTAATTACATAGAACATGAAAATTAGATTATAGATTCACTAATTAGCATTAGGGCTTATAATTAGCAATTAGGGTTTTTAATTTGACAATTAGGGCCCCTAATTTAGAAATTAAGATTTTAAATAATTAGGGTTTTCCCTAATTAGGGTTAATATCTATAATATCGATCGTTAATCATGTTATCACGATTACATAACAGTCTTGAGCTTGTATTCGACTTTTGAACTAGGGTTTAACAGTTTGATATTAGGGTTTTCTACTGTTCTACTATAACTATTTATAGCACTGAAATATAAATAATATTATATTATTATTCTCATTCCTTGTTCAAAATCCAGAATTAGGGTTTTGAATCCATATCCGACATAACTTTCATGTACATACCATTATTAATTAAGTTACAATAATTAACTTAATTAATCTCAAATAAATTCATATAATAAAATAATAATTATTATTATTATAATTCTATAATCATTTCATATATTATTTAAATAATATATAAACATATTTTCATGGAAAATCAATAAAAATATTTTAAATACAAAATTAATTTATTATAAGAGTATAATTTATAATGATCAATAATTCTAAAAAAAATTATTTAAAATTATTCATGTAATAAATAAACTCTTTATTTATCACATACATACATACACTTTACCTTGTAGATATTCCCACCTTTTATTTAAATAATAAAAAAAATTATACGCAAAATTTCTTATTTATTTATATTGAAAATATTGGGTTATTACAAGAATGTTGATGGAAAATTTGACAATTTGATTGGTGATGAAAATGTTCATACCAATTAATTATTTTCTTTTACTATATTATTGCATCTTAACAAGTATGATTGGTGATGGAAATGTCCAAACCAATTAATTATTTTTCTTTTATTATATTATGGAAAGGTAATAAGTATTTTTATAAAGTTTAATTTATGTTTTGTATATATGAAGATGCATAGGTTCAACTAGTAAAATCAATTCCAACATGACTATGGAAGATTTTTGTCTAGCGGATAGTGCAACAACTCATACGATACTTAAAGATAAAAAATATTTTCAAATTTTAAAATTATGCAAAGCCAATGTCAATACCATATCAAGTGCATCGAACCTAATTGAAGGTTCTAGAAGAGCGATTATAATGTTGCCAAATGGTATAAAACTTTGTATTGATGATGCTTTATATTCTTCTAAATCAAGCAGAAATTTACTCAACTTTAAGGATATATGTTATAATGGTTATCATATTGAAACCAATAACGAAAGCAGTGAAGAATTTCTTTATATTACTTCAATAGTATCGGGCCAGAAGCTCATACTAGAAAAAATGCATATTTTCTCTTCTGGGTTATATTATACTACAATGAGAATAATTGAAACAAATGCTGCAATACACTAGAAGTGTTCTGACCCAAAGGTTTTTATTCTTTGGCATGATCATCTTGCTCATCCAGGATCTATAATGATGCGTCGAATTATTTATAACTCCTACGGACATCCCTTAAAGAACCAGAAGATACTTTTAACTACTAATTATTCATGTAGTGCATGTTCTCAAGGTAAATTAATTACCAAACCATCACATTCAAAGATTGTTGTTGAGTGCCCATCTTTCTTATAAAGAATTCAGGGTGATATATGTGGACCAATGCACCCCACTTTGTGGTCCATTCAAGTATTTTATGGTTTTAATTAATGCATCAACCAGATGGTCACATGTATAATTACTTTCTACTAGAAATGTTGCATTTGCTAGACTTCTTGCTCAAATAATTAGGTTGAGAGCGCAATTTCCTGATTATCCAATTAGGAAAAATCATTTAGTTAATGCTGGTGAATTCACATCTCAAGATTTTGATGATTATTGCGTGTCAATTGGAATTGATGTTGAACATCATGTTGCTCATACACATACTCAAAATGGTTTAGCTGAATCTCTTATCAAGAGACTTTAAATTATTGCTCGACCTTTGCTTATGAAATCAAAATTACCAATTTCTGCTTGGGTTCATGCTATTTTACATACTGCATCATTAGTTCACATTAGGCCAACTGCTTATCATAAATTCTCACCATTGCAACTTGTGTTTGGCCAACAACTAAATATTTTTCACTTGCGCACATTTGGTTATTCTGTATATGTACCTATTGCACCACCACAACGCACAAAGATGGGTCGTCAACGTAGACTTGGAATTTATACAGGTTTTGATTCCCCATCTATTATTAGATATCTTGAACCTCTAACTGGTGATGTTTTTATGGCACATTCTGAGGATTGTCATTTTAATGAAACAATTTTCCCACAATTAAGGAGAGAAAAATCATTGCATGAAGCACAACGTGAGATTACTTAGAATGTTTCGAAGTTATCTCATCTTGATCCATGTACAAATCAATGTCAACTGGAAGTTCAAAGGATTTTTCATTTGCAAGCAATTGCAAATGAATTAATAGATGTATTAACCGATAATAAGAAAATAGTGAAATCTCACATTCTAGCTGCTAATACTCCAGCACGGATTGAAGTCCCTGTAGGACAATCAATTAATACAGTAGCAAATGAATTAAAGCCACACCTAAAGCGTCGAAGATCGATCAGTGTTAAAGGTAAAATTCCCTGGAAGAGGAAAGTACAAGAAAAACATGTTGCAGCCTATAAAGAGGCTATATCCATGAAACAGACCACAAAGATAATTGATCCATCCAAAACTTATGAACAAAAATCTCCTAAAAATAAAACTTTTGAAGAGTTATCCGTTGAAACGGATGAGTTATCTCCTTAAGAGGATAAAGTATCTGAAAATAATGAGATCTCAATACATTATGCACATACAGGAGAAGTATTGGATAGAAATAAAATTGTTGTCGATAATATATTTTTATATAAAGGTTCTCTCGATATTTCCAGAAGTAATGATCATGAATATGAACCACAAACCGTTGATGAATGTCAAAGAAGAAATGATTAGCCAATGTGGAAAGAGGCAATTCAAGCATAATTAAATTCACTATGTATACGTGAAGTTTTTTGACCTTAGTCCGAACACCTAAAAGTGTATGCATGTTGGATATAAATGGGTATTCGTACGTAAACGAAAAAGAGAAAAATGAAATTACAAGGTACAAAGCGCGACTTGTAGCACAAGGTTTCTCACACAGACCCGGTATTGATTATGAAGACACATATGCTCCTGTAATGGACACAATTACATTCAGATTTTTAGTTAGCCATGTAGCAAAAGAAAATTTGGATTTGAGATTAATGGATGTTGTTACAGCATATCTATATGGATCATTAGATAATGATATCTATATGAAAATCCCTGAAGGATATAAAATGCCTGAAGCATATAATTCTACATCTCGAAGTTGTATTCTATCAAGCTACAAATATCTTTATATGGGTTAAAATAATTCGGACGCATGTAGTATTATCGCCTTACTGAATATCTTTTGAAAGAAGGATTTAAAAATAATCTAATTTATCCATGTGTTTTTATCATGAAATTAGAATCCGGATTTGCTATTATTGCAATATATGTTGATGATCTATATCTTATAGGGACTCCAGAAGATTTAACAAAAATAGCAAATTATTTAAAAATTGAATTTGAGATGAAAGATCTTGGTAAGACAAAATTCTGTCTTGGCCTGCAAATTGAACATTTTTTGAAAGGAATTCTTGTTCATCAATCAACATACACAAAAAGTTCTAAAGCAATTTTACATGGATAAAACTCATCCTTTGAGCACTCCAATGGTAGCTCGATCACTTGATGTCAAGAAAGATCTGTTTCGACCACAAGAAAATGATGAAGAAACTCTTGGTGTTGAAGTACCATATCTTAGTGCAATTGGTACTTTGATGTATCTTGTAAATTTTACACGACCTGATATAACATTTCCAGTTAACTTACTAGCAAGGTATAGTTATGCACCAACGTGGAGACATTGTAATGGAAGTAAGCATATTTTTCGATATCTTTGTGGGACTACTGATTTTGGATTATTTTATCCAAATGGATCAAAATCACAGTTAGTTGGATATGCTGATGCAGGTTACCTTTCTGATCCACACAAAGGCCAATCACAAACAGGATATTTATTTACTTATAGGAATACTTATTTTTCATGAAGATGTATTAAGCAAAAAAAAATTCTACTTATTCAAATCATGCAGAGATTATCATAATTCATGAAGCGAGTCGTGAATGTTTTTGGTTAAGATTGGTAATTCAGCATATTCGTGAGAATTATGGATTATCATTAATCAAAAATAGTCCAATAATAGTATATGAAGATAATGCCACTTGTATCACTCAAATTAGGGGACGCTATATCAAAGGTGATAGAACCAAGCATATTGCACCAAAATTCTTTTATACACATGAGCTCTAGAAGAGTGGAGATATTGATGTAAAGCAGATACGATCATATGATAATATGGCTGATATGTTCACTAAGCCATTACCAACTACGACTTTTAAGAAGATGATGCACAGTATTGGCATGCGTCGACTTAAGGATATTTTTACCATAAACAGTGGTACTCATGAGGGGGAGTAAATTTTATGAAGGATATGTGATGTTTGTACTTTTTTTCCTTCGCTAAGGTTTTTTTTTCCATTGGGTTTTCCTTTGCAAGGTTTTATTAAGGTTTCCCACATAGTTTTTCTTTGGTAAGGTTTTTAACGAGGCATATTCTTAGGAAGTGTTCATCCAATGGGGTGTAGAGATTTCGGAACATAAAAGCAGCGGAATTTAAAATTTTTAAAGCAATTCTGAAACCCTAAAATAGGATCCATGCAAAAACATATTAATTTAGTGGTTTAGATATTATACCGATTATAGAAAATTCTGAAACAATTTTGAATCTCCAACGCAATCCAACAGAACTGTGCCTCTATGGTATCCACACGAACGTTCGCGAATCGTCACATGATCTGCAGTAAAGAGAGACGCGGTACTAGCCACCAAGGATATGGATTTTTTGTTTTCTCTCTAGCTAGTCTCTCTCTAAAGAGCGGCTAGGGCTTTGGTTAATGATGTTATTCACAAAATGGCTGATATATCATATATATAACAATCAAAAAGGAATTAATCAAAAACCTAATCTAATAAAAAAAAATCCAAATTTATATATATTATATCTTAATTAAGTCTTACTTAATTAATATACATATATACAAATTATCCTATTAATTTAAATTCGTAATTTAAATATTATCAATCATATTGACATATTTAAATCCTTATAATTTAAATTAATTCCCTTTAATTACGCTTATGTGTGTGTGACCCTATAGGTTATTATTACATCGCAATAATTTTAAAATCATATTATAAAATTATAAATGAAAGATCGAAAGCAAGATCTAGTAATGCATCACTGCTATCCAAGTAATAAGAAGATCGATGATTCGATGAAACCTTTTCGTGACCAATGTTTCAATATAATTTAATCCTTTTAACCTTGACATCCTGGATTAAACTCGAGTCATGGAATGTGTCATACTCTTCATAATTTAATTTGAGTTTTCTTGATCAATGAGTAGACTATATGAAATAAATCACTATTTGAGAATGGTCATGCATTTCATAGTCCTACTCAATCAAGAGGCCTATAGATATCACCCCTAATATATAGGAGGGTTAAATTCCATCTAGATCACTCATATTCCTCACACAATTCATGTTGTACCCAATAATCACCTTTATTGTCCCACCCTATTAAAGGTGACCTTTGATGTTATCAAAGTACATAAATTCTCGTGTAGTAATATAGTGATTTCAGGTCGGAGGATCATTACATCATTGTCACTATGAGAATCGCTAATGACACTTTGCATAATGCTCCACGTAGAATTCTCATGGTGGGTATGTCCAATACATCGTTCTCTAACATGTACATATGCATTGACTCAATATCTCATATATTTATGACCAATGAGATTTGGTCGTCAATCAATCCACATACTAGTCTCAATGTGTCATTGTTGTCCCATCAATAATGATACTCGACTAGGGGCATTTAAGAGCAATGATACTAATTGTAATTATATAATCTCATGTTCAAGTCACATACTTGAAACTATATAATTTGTATCACTATTCTAAGAAATATTATTATGTTAACATTTATATAATGCAGTAAATAAAACCATAATAAAATCATTCATTTATTCAATTAAATATAATATCAAAATGTTAAGTAATTATATCAAATAATTGGCCTCTAGGGCATAAACTCTAACAGTTTCCCACTTACACAATCACTCATGTATCTAATAGCCATGGAACTAGTGTGACCTTCGCGCTTCTACTGCGACAAAGCCTTGGTCAGTGGATCTGTAACTTTATCATCTGTTGGCACTCTTCCTATATGTACATCTCCTCTATCAATGATTTCACGGATGAGATGGTTCTGCCTAAGTATATGCTTGGATCGTTGGTGAGATTTGGGTTCCTTAGCCTGTGCAATGGTTCCATTATTATCATAGTATAGTTCAACCGGATCAACAATGGTTGGAACAACACCTAGTTCAGTTATGAACTTTTTAATCCATACAGCCTCCTTAGCCGCACTAGAAGCAGCAATATACTCAGCCTCTGTTGTAGAATCGGCTACTATCTCTTTCTTCGAACTTGTGACAACCCGAGAAATTATAAAATTATTAAAATCTTAAATGATTGGTTTAAGGTCAAATAATAGACCTGAGATGTAAAAATAAGTGAATGTGTTTGATGTTTTCGTAAAGGAATTTTGAGCATTTAAAATTTCTTTTAGTGAATTATTCAGATTAAGGGTATATGTGTATATGTTCAAGATTACGGTATCATGTGTATGCGTAATGTGGTTATGGTCAAGTGTTGACCAGATAAATTATATCCGTGTGTCAAACCCTAATAGTATATATTAAGAACGTCCACGTTCAGCTTATAAAATTATTACGCTTTTATAAGAAACCCTAGAAATCGGTTCTGGAAACCCTAATTTTAGTTCCGGGAATCCGAAACCCTAATTCGATATTTGAAAACCCTAATCCGAGAAATTATCGGATAAGTATAATACTTAAGTGCTATTAATTATAATATTAATTAGGGTAAAGCTTAATTAATTAGCAAACCCCTAATTTCGTAATTTTTGAACCCTAATTATTCATTTAGGAACCCTAATGTACAAGCTTATGGAATTAATTGCTAAACTAGCAATATTAATTAGGAAATATTAATCCTAATCGCTTAAAGTCATAATGTAATTGAGAAATTATATTATAATTTGAGTATGTTATGTTATATTTTATATAATTTATATATCAAATATGGGTTATATAAATTATAGGATTCCAAGAGGGTAAAATAAATTAAGGAGATTTATGTAGTAACTTATTTGATTAAATTAAGTTACTAAGATTGAGTAATTAAATAACTTAAAAAAATATGGAAGTGAATTATAAAAGTTAAGGGGAATTAAAGCGAGTTAAGAAAACCTTAGGGTTAAAAAGTTAATATTTGAAACTTAAGAAAATATCTTAAGGAATATGCTAAGGAATAAAGAATATTAGAGAATATGCTAAGAATATGCCAAGGGTGATTTGCAAGCTTTTTTAAAGACTAGGGGAAGACTAGAGAAGATTTAAGTTGGGTGACTAACTTATAAAAAATTGAAAGTAACTTCTATATAAGCAAAATCAAAATTTACTTATATTCATTTTAGCCAAATTGGCTAAGTTTAGAGAGAGAGAGAGAGAGAGAGAGAGAGAGAGATGAGCTAGGATTATCATGTAGCAAGCCAAGAACAACACCCCAAGATCCATGTCATATCTTTGAAGAAGAAAGAAAATCAAAGCAAGGTACAAGAATTCTTAAACACAAAACTCTAATTAGTTTATGTGTTTGATTTTGTCAAAATAATGAGTTTTGATCTTCAAAACTCTAGATCTACATGATTTAGAGTGTTTTATGTGTGGATCTATCTATTTTATGTTTCAAAAGATAGATCAAAAGCAAGAAAAGTGAAGCTAGGTTTTTAAGGTGTAGGAAATCTTATTTTTCTTACTCTTGAATGTGTTTAATCTTGTATTTGATTTTTGGTTATTTTGAACCATGAAGTTTATGATCCTGAACATGAGAACTATAGATCTACATGATATATGATGTTTTATGGTTAGATCATGCCATTTTTAGGCTCGACAAGCTTGATCAAGAGAAAGAAAAGCAAAACAGTTTTTTTTAAATGAATTGGTAATCTGCTGCCCTAAATAGTAAATTCCGAATTTTTTGGATGGTCTAAAATTTGGACTTTTGATATGTTGTAGTACACTCAATAAGCTTTCCATAGACTCCGAAACGGACTAAATCCGACATCGGAGGAGAGAGTTATGAAATTTCTCCCAAACTACTCAAAGTTAAGAAAACTGTTAGAAGGACAGTTTTGAACAGCCACTTCCGGCTAATTTCTGGGAGCTTAACATGTCCAAATATGGATTGTGATAGATGAAAACTGTATTTCGGAAAGATAGGAATCCAAAAAATTGACGGATCATTAATCGGAGTTATAGATTTCATTTTATTTAAGTTTTGGTAAAGGACTCCAAAACTGCATATGTGCAAAAGTAAACTGCCAAAACTTTTCCGGAGGCTGTTTCGTAATTTATTTTGTGAGAAAACTTCCGGCTTTCGAAAATGAAAATATGTGGTATTATGTAGCTCGTGTCCAAAAATGAGCTAATTCCGAGTTAAAACGGCCAAGTTATGACTATTCTAATTTTTGTGATTTTCCGACGGAAATCGCTATAACTGTAGTTCTACAACTCCGATTGCCACGAAATTTAAAATGGAGCATCACGTTAACATATATAAGGTTATGTCAAAAGATGGGCATCTCTGAGTTAAGCACGAGGTAGCTAATTTTCTTAAGTCACGCACTATTTATGATTTTTGAAAAATAGTAAAAGAAATTGAAAAATTATGGAAAATATTTTTTATGTATGAAATACATGTATATATGTTTGACCAAAGGATAAAAAATAATAAGTTGATTTGGTATTTTTCGTGAAAAAGAATAGTGATTTCGGGATACCAAATAAAATCCGCTTCTTCGAAATGGTATTTCTGTTTACTAAGATGTTATCTAATTTACTAGGATAACATATAAAATGAATAACTTATAAGTATAAGTTATGATGTGATTATAAGAATATCAAGGTATAATAATAATATTAAGACTTAAAACTAATGTCTAATACTTAACTATATGTTATGACTAACCTAAAGATCTATTATAGGTTTTATATGTCAGATAGATCGATAGGATTATGTGTTTAAGTTATTTTATAATCTGATGATATTATTCTAATATTGGAGATCTATATTATTAATATTAGGTCTTCAAGAGAAGCGTATTATATTGTGTTACTAGAATCAATCTGCCTCGTGCAAGTTTTTCAAGTTCTTTTACTTAAACTCTTTTAAGAGTGGTTTTAGATGATATGCTTATGAATTGTACTCTGTACATATCAGATGTATTCATCGTATGAAAAGGTCGATCACCTTCATTACCAAATATTCAGATATAATTGTTATGTTCATTTTCAATGTTCATTCAAATTTTGAAATTTTGTTCATGCTAATTCACAACTACATTGTGAAGGATAGCCACTTTATTATTCAAACTCTTTTAATCATGATATATCTTTACCTTGTTTTTTTAAACTTGTTTGGGCAACTTTCATGCTCACCCTTGCTATATCATGATAAAACATTGCGAGATAAAGGCTTAATACTACGAGATCATGTGAAAAGGATAATGCCAAGTTCAAATTTTGGGATAGAATGTGAAGTTAAGTTGTAAAGTATGTTGAAGAATAGTATTGTCATGTGTTAGACAGTTCACGATTGTGTATTAGTTAAGGTTACTCAATTTTGGGAATAGTGTGTAAATTTTAATGTATAAACAATCTATGTTTATATCTTCCGCAAACAGTTGTAGAATGATTGAACCGGATCCGCGGCGATTCGGGACCCGGATCTGGGGATGCTACAGAACTCTTCCAGCTAACAGCACCACCATTAAGGAAAAACACAAAACTGACTGATACTTATAGTCATCATTGTTTGTCTGGAAACTAGCATATGTGTAACCCTTTATTGCCAATTCGTCTTCACCTCCATATACCAAGAATGAATCCTTAGTCCTTTTCAGGTACTTGAGGATATTCTTGACTATTTTCTAGTGACCTTCACCTGGATTCGACTGGTATCTGCTCGTCATTCTCAAAGTATACGAGATATCTGGACGAGTATATATCATTGCATACATGATAGATCCAATTGCCGAAGTATAAGGGATCTTCCTCATACGCTCCTCATCATCTTGTGATTTAGGACATTGGGCCTTAGAGATCTTTACACTATGAGTCATGGGTAAGTGTCCTCTTTTTGCCTCTTGCATGTTGAACCGTTTCAGCACTTTATCAATATATGTACTTTGATTTAGGCCGATCATTTTTCTTGATCTATCTCGATAGATCTTGATACCTAAAATGTAAGTTGCATCGCCCAAATCTTTCATGGAGAAACATTTTCCTAACCATGTTTTTACAGCCTGTAAGGAAGGAATGTCATTTCCAATAATTAATATGTCATCAACATATAATACCAGGAATACAATGTGACTCCCACTAACCTTCATATATACACAAGGTTCATCTTCATTTTTTATAAAGCTAAACTCTTTGACTGCTTCATCAAATCAAAGATTCCAACTCCGAGAGGCTTGCTTCAATCCATAAATGGATCACTGCAGCTTATATACCTTTCCAGGATCCTTTGGAGTGACAAAACCCTCAGGTTGTGTCATGTACACATTCTCAAGGAGATTTCCGTTAAGGAAAGCAGTTTTGACATCCATCTGCCAGATTTCGTAATCATAAAAGGCAGCAATAGCAAGTAAGATCCTGATGGATTTAACCATTGCCGCTAGAAAGAAAGTTTCATCATAGTCAACACCTTGAACTTGTTTGAAACCTTTTGCTACTAGTCGACCTTTATAGGTTTGTACATTACCATCAATGTAAGTTTTTTTCTTGAAAATCCACTTGCACCCGATTGGTTTTACCCCTTCGGGTAGATCAACCAAAGTCCATACTTGGTTAGTATACATGGAGTCCATCTCAGATTTCATGGCTTCAAGCTATTTCTCAGAATCTGGTCCATTCATAGCTTCTTGGTAGGAAGCAGGCTCGTCCTGATCTATGAGCATCACATCACCGTTTTGAGTCACAAAAACTCCACAATATCTTTTGGGCTCTTGGCGTGTCCTACCAGATCTACGAATGCCTCATGTAATTTGAGCAGGTTCACTTTTCACAATATCTTGTGGTTCCTACTCACGTTCCAACTCAGGTAAAATGATATTTTGTAGTTCTTAAATTTCTTCGAGTTCTACTTTCCTCCCACTGTTTCCTTTAGAGACAAATTCTCTTTCTAGAAAAATACCAGTTTGAGCAACAAACACTTTGTTCTCAAAAGGTTAGTAGAAATAATACCCTTTTGTTTCCTTTGGGTATCCCACAAAATTACATTTGTCAGATTTGGGTTCGACCTTGTCAGAATCCAGACGTTTTACAAATGCCTCGCAACCCCAAATCTTCATGAACGACATACTAGGACGCTTCCCAGTACAAATCTCATATGGTGTCTTCTGAACCGTCTTTGTAGGAAAATAATTAAGTGTGAATGCAGCTGTCTCTAGGGCATGACCCCAGAAGCTTATTAGAAGATGTGCATGACTCATCATTGATCGTACCATGTCCAACAAGGTGGGATTTCTCCTCTTAGATACACCATTCTATTGTGGTGTTCTAGGTGGAGTGAGCTGTGATATAATACCACACTCCTTTAGAAGGTCATCAAAGTCTTGGCTTAAGTATTCACCTCCTCGATCGGATCAAAGGGCTTTTACGCTTTTGCCAAATTGGTTTTGAAATTCATTCTTGAATTCCTTACACTTTTCAAAGGACTCAGATTTGTGTCTCATAAGATACACATATCCATATCTATTGAAATCGTCAGTAAATATTGTAATGAAGTAATAAAACCTATTTCTTGCTAACGAACTCATGGGTCCATATACATCACTATGTATAAGTCCCAATACATAGTTAGCCCATTCATTATGTCCAATGAAAAGGGCTTTAGTCATCTTTCCTAATAAACAAGACTCGTATTTCTCATAAGATTCAAAATCAAATGAATCCAAAAATCCATCTTTATGGAGTTTGGATATGCGTTTCTCATTTATATGGCCTAAACGACAGTGCCAGAGATATGTTTGATTTGAATCATTTGATTTAAATCATTTTATATTTATGTTATAGATAGGCATTTCTAAATCAAGAATATAAAGACCATTAAACAATTGTACAATACCATAACATATTTCATTTAATTAAAATGAATAATTGTTGTTCTTTATTAAAAATGAAAAACCTTTCTTGTCCAAACAAGAAATAGAAATAATGTTTTTGCTCATAGCAGGCACATAATAACAATCCTCTAATTCTAATACTAGCACAGTGAGCAAAGATAAATGATAAGTTCCTATGACTAGTGCAGCAACTTTTGCTCCATTCCCAACTCGTAGGTCAACCTCTCTTTTCGCCAAATTCCTACTCCTTTGAAGTTCCTGCACATTAACACAAATGTGAGAACCACATCCAGTATCCAATAACCATGATGTAGAAGTGGACAAGTTGACTTTTATAACATATATACCTGAATCAGAAGTTACACTTCCTTTCTTTTTCTTCACTTCTTCCAAATAAGCATGACAATTCCTCTTCCATTGTCCAGGTTTTCCATAGAAGTGACAATTACCTTCTTTAGCCACCCCGCCTTTAGGTTTTAAAGCCTATTTTGTTTTAGAATTGGGTTTGGCACCAGATTTAGATCCTATCTTCTTCTTGCCTTTCCAATTTCCCTTAGCATTCCCCTTTTGCACCATCATTATGGGAGCGGGTCCTACCTTTTTCATGTTGTTCTTGGCAGTTCTTAACATGCTCAACAACTCAGTGAGTGGTTTCTCAATTTCATTCATAAGATAATTCATAACAAGTTGAGAGTAGCTATTGTTCAAAGATTGCAAAACAAGATCGGTTTGGCCTTCCGGAGTAATCTGAAAACCCAACCTATCAAGGTACTCAATATACCCAATCATTTTCAGGACATGTGGACCAACTGGATCACATTCACCCATCTTGCAGTGATCTAACACTTTAATTATATCATACCTCTCCTGTCGAGCAGACCCTTCGAACAATTTATTGAGATGCTCGATCATCTCATAAGCATCCATTAACTCATGTTTCTTCTGAAGCTCAGTGTTCATAGTTGCTAGCATGAGACAACTCACGTCCAGAGCATCATCTTGATGCTTCTTGTAAGCATTATGCTTTGAACGTGGTGTAGTGTTAGCTGGTGCTACGGGAATGGGCCCATCAAGGACATATAGCTTGCCCTCTTGTTTGAGGACAATCCTTAAGTTCCTATGATAGTCTAGGAAATTAATTCCACTCAGCTTTTCCTTCTTAAGGATTGATCATAGTGAAAGACTATTTGTGTTGTTGTTGTTTGCCATTGATATCCAAAATTTATAAGTGCAAAAAATAATAAGTCAAATTGCAGAGTTTTTGATATTATGTGATTTATAATAGTACATTCAAAATATACCTCCCACTATATTATTCAAATTAATTGCCCTCACCATTAATTCAGAAAGCATTTTCTATTAAATCTTTCTAGTGAACCAAGATCCATATTTCATAATGCCTTAAGTTAGCTTTGACTAATCTCTCAAAACACAATTATTTAGGTAGACAACCCCTTGTCAATTATATCATATATAACTCTTGGATAGTTTGGTAAACAACATTTGTTTCTAGTCCATCTAATGGTATCCACCAAACTCCATGTCTCTAAGTCCACAATCCTATTGAGATAACTTAGTTAAGTCAGGCCCAATGATTTTAACAGTTTGGATATCACAATTATCCTATCCCATCTTACCAAGATAAATAGGGTACTTTGCTTTGACAAACCTACATCCATCGATCAAGGTCTTGATGAGTGTTATTCATTGGAAGTCATCTGATTTAGACTTAATAATTTAATGAGGGATTTTATTAATTAATTTAGATCTCACCAATTTTAATCTTATTAAGCATGCACATTATTTATCATATCGTATCGTATACAAGCATAAAAAAAGTGCAAAATTAAATGCGTCACATTTATGGCCCAATCCACTGTCAATCTTTTCAAGCTATTGAAATATTGAAGGTCAATCTAAGGTGGTAAAAGTTCTTTAAAATACTAGCTTCCTTGGATCTTCCTCATGCATGTGCCTCCTCTCCATCATCATCTTTCCATCGTGTTCTTCATCTTGTTATCGATTATTACATGACATAAAGAAACCTCAAGTTACATTTGAGGGGATTTAGATGAGAAGAGAATGTTACATCAAAATTTATAAAAAGGCAGGACATGCAAGCTGTATTTCAAAACTAAAAACCACTAACCTATGGGTCAAACGGGCCATAACTGTTCACCATGCATATCATAAAAGCACATAACAGTGCATATATAATTAAAGAAAACTATATATAAAATATTAGGGTCACGACCATCGTATGCTTATGATGATGAGGGGTCCAAGGGGAGTCCTCACAGTGGTGGTTCTACCGAATGATCAATCGAGGCTCAGGCAAATACTTCCCTAGAAAAAATTTATAACTATAATCTGTATTATAGAATTTTTCCATACGAAACTCTGAAACAATTCCAGAATCATATCAAATCCGCTATAAAACTCATAATAACAATACACCCAAAACATATCATATATGTCCAGTTTTGAGTATTCATATTAAACCGAATCTTCATGCTTCTAATCCAATTAGAACAAAAGTTGTATTGTTATTCCACCTTCTAAGATACGATTAACAAAACATCATATACATGCATATATATTACAGATATAATTCAAAATTACAGAATATGCATACAACAAAATATCATATATTTAATTTTAGATCGGTAAACATGCATAATCATATATCATATATATCGAATATAATTAAAACACGTAATCTGAATTAATAATTTTCGTAAGTAGCTCTGATACCACTATAGACACTCGAAATTTTCTGCACACTTGTTACTAACATTGCAGGAGGGCAGATTCATCTTTTAGAGATGACCCTAGAAGACAGCTCACATCCATTCCGGATACTACCGACAGTTCAGTCTCAACCTCAGAACACACACGGGAGTATCAATTACAACCTCGGAGATAACCCCGAGTTTCATCCTTGGAGATAACCCTAAGGAATGTTGTTGTAGTTCCGGCGATAACTCCGGAAATGCTTGTTTCAAATGTATGTAATTAGCTTCAATCTCAGACCTCCTGCCGAGGCACTCACTCCAAAGACCTGAAGCTAACACCGGGAAGACAGGCACACTTACAGATGACCCTGCGGAATTCAAACACTTGCAGCAGTCCAATCTCAGATGTAACCCTGAGCAACGTTTGCTATCAACCCAAACCGGAGATAACCCCAATGAGGGGAAAAATCGTCATCTTGCCCCCTCAACCCCAGCGCGCCCTCTCAACATTTCATATATACATTTCTACACAACAATGTCCCACAAGAGCCAAGGAGTTCTAATCTTTAGAGACTATTACGCGTGGCAGCACACCGGATAGAATTTGAAGCTTGAAGACCATGGGCATGGTCCCCTCTTCCTGACTTCGTACAACCTCTAATCAGATGTCATTGTGTAACTCTCGACAAAAGCGGTCCGAAGAAGGTCTTGTACACCTTGTTCGGATGCTCGGATTGATGTTCTGCAAGTTCGAGCGGACATCACAGTGCACAAGTGCACGTACTTCAAAACAGTGGAACTCGCGGAGCCCGGCACCCGGTACCAGTGCATCTCTCATACCGTCAGTACACTGCGGCTCCCAGCTCTATAAATATAGAGCTTGGGGTGGCCATTTGTAAGAAAAAAAGAGGCGAGGAAGCCCTTTCCAATTTGCTCTGTAAACACCCCATATTGAGTGCTTTCTCATTTAAAACACATGTTCGCTCACATATAGCTATATTTTACCGACGGGAGCTGAGTGTTTATCAATCTAGAGTCATCGAAGCCTGCTTTGGCAGCCCACTATAAGGCTTCTCATACTCTATAAATCCTTTCTCTTCATCTTTAAACACACTATTCTTCACGTTGAGAGTCGTGTTGTGTGTGTATGCCCGGACTTCGGTCCGTGGTTTTCATTTCTGTTTGTATATATATACTTATATATGTATATATTTTTATATATGGACTAACATTATCGAGTTATGCCTCAATTGAGCCTAGACTTATGTCTGGAGCGTTTACTTGCTTCTATATATATATAAGTACTTATATATATGAACTGTTGTCGGATTATATCCGATGAGCCTGGATTTTACATCTCGAACATTTAATTGCTTATATATATATATATATATATATATATATATATATATATATATATTTTACATTTCACAGGGGCACGGAGTTTACTTTGAGGCCTTTTACTGCTTTATTTACATTTAGTCCCGCCTAGAGTTTACTTCGTGGCGGTTGATCGTCTTTACGACTTTCTTTACATTTAGTCCCGCCTGGAGTTTACTTCATGGCAGTTGATCGCAGGGTTTGAAAAACCTCTTTCACAAAACTTCACTACTATATCATGTTTAAAACTGAATTTTTCATATAAATTCAAACCCTTTGTATATAGGTGTGAACGAGGCCTCACACTACTTCCAAATAAATTGCACATTGATCCACACACACACACACATTCATATAACAGTTTCTTGAAAAGTGGCGGTCACTATGGCAACATGGATGTCGGGGGGTTCCTAACACCTTCCCTCCGCATAATCAAACCCCCTAACCTAAATGAATCTCGGTTTCACAGAACCGTTTAGTAGTGTAACATCACTGGGTCAATGTGCAAACTTTTTCTCGGTTGCATTGGTGCAACCAGTTAAAAACACCAATTGGCGACTCTTACAGTCAAATCGTCAACATGATACATGTCGGACCTATTTCACTTGTTTTTTCAAACAAATCTCACATAACATGAGAACACCAAAGAACAAGAAACGAAAAGGGACAAATAAAAATCCCGACGTCGACAAGTGGCGACTCTGCTGGGGACTACAGTAAGAGGGTTTAAGCCGCTACTACAAGCTTTTCAAAATTGTTATATGCTTGTGTGTGAATGTTGCATTTACATTTATGATGAATGTGTATGAATGCATTTTACTTACTGCACTGCAATATATCTATCTGTGATATTAGTGCTTCGCACATATCATCATTTTCATAAACGGTGAGACACGTTGTATGTAAATGTATGTTGTGTGGTTCCCTAAGAATTGGGCTTATTACCCGCTAAACTACATAAGTCTTTTGTAGAGAAACAATTGGGCTTGTTACCCGCTCAAAATCCAAAAAGGCCACGAGCCTACAGCCAATCATGTCTTCTTTTGTCCAGTCTAATCCCGTTTCTCGAGAAGAATTTGATGGATTAAGTAAAAAAATTACAGATTTGGCTGTTCTGCTTAAATAATTGCATCAGTCTACTCAAGGCTCAAAAATGCCTATACATACAGAATCTTCTACACACGGAGGAACACAAGGTTTGGATAAAACAAATCCAGAACATTAGTTGGATACAACCAACAAAGACCCTGAAAATACCCATCTCAAAGGAGATCCAGACACTGGTGATATCAGGAAGAATGTCCTTCAAATGGAAGAAACTATCCGTTCTCTCAAAGGGATTGGAACACATGCAAGTGTTTTATATGCTGACCTTTTCATATTCCCTGGTGTTCATTATCCAGAGAAATTCAAAACCCCTGACTTTGAAAAGTATGATGGATTAGGGGATCCTTACACACATTTAAAGGTGTTCATTGGAGAACTTGGATATTATGGGGAAAACGAGAAGCTCAGAATGTAGCTGTTCCAGAAGAGTCTGACTGGAGAAGCCCGTTCATGGTATACCAGATTAGACAACTCAAAGATCCATAGCTAGGAAGAGCTAGCTCACGCCTTCCTCACTCAGTACAGTTTTTAATCTCAGATGGCTCCTAACCCGTACCAAATTACCAAGGTTAAGAAATAGTCTAATGAGTCTTTCAGAGAGTACGCTCAAAGGTGGAGGAGCCTTGCTGCTCAAGTTATTCCTTCTATGACAGAGTCAGAAATGGTCATGACTTTCATAGACATACAAGAAGCTCCTTTCTATGAAAGAGTCTTAGCTAGTATTGGCAAACCATTTTCTGAAATGATCAAGCACGGAGAGATGGCTAAGATGGGGTTCAAGTCAGGAAAGATTCAAGACCTAGCCGCTCTTAAAGCAGTTGCTGAGCACATCCAATCTGGATCTTATGGAAATAAACCCCGGAGGGTTCATAAAAAGAAAGAGGAGGATGTTTCCTTGATACTACAAGGTCAAAAAAGGCAGTCAGAACATGCCTATATAGAGGAGAAACTACTCCCCTTTCCAAGCAGAGTCTTCAAACCCTCCATTACCTAAAGGTGGAGATGCAAAGTGCCCTCGAACGTTCATACCCTTAGGGGACTCGCTCGAGAATATTCTTGCTCTTCTGACTACTCAGAAGAAAATCACGCATCTTCTTCCACCAGCTAACCCTAATTGGAGGGGTTTCAATGCTACTCGAAAGTGTGCTTATCATGCTGGAGAACCTGGACATGATACTCAAGATTATTGGGCCTTGAAACATTAGATCCAAGATTTGATAGACAATGGTGAGATCGTGGTTTCCAAACCAGATCAACCTCATGTGCAAGACAACCCTCTTCCTCAACACAAAGAAGAAGAGGTCAACATGATTAGTTGGAGCACTGGACAGAGTTCTAATTTTAACAGTGAATCATCCCAAACCATCAAAGACGGTGTTGACAGATGGGATTACGAAAAGTTTCAATTTACTATGGAATGAAAGATGAAAGCTCTTTGTAAGCAAATTAAACAATTGGCAAAATTGGTGACCCATCAGCATCAAGTCACACGCCAGTTAGTCAGTCAGGAGCATGCCTATCTCCTTCCTTTTGTTATGAATGCTTCATCACCACCTTCAGAAAGCGAAGCTATGGAGGATAAGGTTTCGAAGAGAACAAGTGCTAAGGCCCTTCAGGATTTTTTAACAACAATGTGATATCCTTCACTGATGATGACATACCGCCCGAAGGGACCGGTCATTGCAAGCCATTGCACATTACAGTTTTATCCTTCGGGTATATGTTAGCTGGAGTTTTGATAGATGGAGTTTTGTCTCTGAATATCTGTCCTTATGCCACTTTGGTAAAGATGAACGTCAATCTAAAACGGATCTGAAGTAGTCATACGGTTATCAATGCTTTTGATGGATCCCAACAAAATTCTGTCGGAGAGATTGAGCTGCCAATTGAGATTGGTCCAAATACATTCAATGTATCCTTCCACGTCCTCAAGATAGATTCAGGATACAACCTGTTATTGGGGAGACCATGGATCCATATGGCTGGAGTCGTTCCTTCTACACTACATCAACAACTTAAATACATTGTCAACAATAGCATAGTCACTATAAATGTTGAGCCGGATTATCCTGAACAAGGAAATCTACCAATCATCAGCTTCAATTCAGAAGTTGAGCTGGCCAGTTTTTATACTTTGGAAGTGAGTAACACGTAATACCATCCTATTGGAGCACCACTTCACGTACCCAAGATTTCTGCCGAGGTTATGTCGGCCACTCAAGAAATGATGTCATTGGGTCATCAGCCTGGACAAGGGCTTGGTAAAAATCAGTGGGGTATTAAGCACCCAATTCAAGTGTCCAGTCAAACTGGGACATCCAGACTAGGCTGTTTTGCCAGTTCCAGTCACAGGAATCCTTATAAGCACAACCAGATTCCTTAAGCTTCCGCCACACGGTGATTTTCTCTACCTGTACCTCATGAGCTGATACAGTCTCCAGTAAAGGTGTCAGCCCATGTTATGGCTATGCTGTTTCCCAAACTAGTACCATTCAAAGCAAAAGAGGTTCTGATTCCTGATCCCGAAGTGGAAGAAAGTAAACGGAAACGTAAACATAACATCGCCTTGATGATGTTAGGCATACGCATCATTGTCCATGATGAACATACAAACAGATATACCCTAGACGATGATTGCCCAGATGTTATGGTGATCATTCGGGAAAAGGAGGTCGATGACAGCCCCTCCATCACTTCAGTCCATCAGGACTTTACCCTTGACAATTGAAACAACACTCCATGCATTGGTCGACGAGGGTAAAACGGGCAGAAATCCCTCTGCCCTATAGATAACTTTAATTGCTTACTTTTCTGTACAGTATTAGCAGTTCTTTTATCAGTACATGATAACACTTTTGTATGACTAAACAGTTTTATATATTAAGTGAAAGCATATTTTGTTTCAAGAATCTAAATTTAGATGTGCATGTACTTGCTGATGAAGTGCCTTTTCTCCACAAGGACTGTAACTTTGATGAAAAGTTGGACTCAGACTTGATGGAAATCCAAGAGGACATTGAGACACCTCAGGAGATTAAGGAATGGGTCGAAGACAAACCTAAACCCAACCTTGACCAAACCACTTCTTTCAATCATGAAACCTTAGAAAGCCCTAAGCTAATCCAGATTGGTTCAGACCTAACCCCAAACCAACGGAATGACATGGTTGCGCTACTAACCCAATTCCAGGATGTGTTTGCATGGTCTCACGAAGACATGGTGGGTTTGTCCACTAACATTGTCCTTCATCGCCTTCCCATTAAGGAGGGATTCAAGCCAACAAAGGTGAGAAGCTCGAATTTATTAAAACCTGAGTGGAATTTAAAGGTGAAAGAAGAAATTGTGAAATAATTTCAAGCTGACATTATCATGGTGTCCATATATCCAGAATGGATATCCAACATTGTTCTCATGCCTAAACCAGGAGGAAAGGTGAGAGTTTGCGTGGATTACCGGGATTTGAACAAAGCTTGTCTTAAAGATAGCTTTCCCGTGCCCTTTATCCACATTCTTATTGACAATACTGCTTAATACGGCATGTACTCCTTTACTGATTGCTTTACGGGGTATCATCAGATTATGGTCGCTGAGGAGGATCATGAGAAAACTATTTTCATCACACCTTAGGGAACATTCTGCTATAGAGAGTTGTCATTCAGCCTCATCAATGTCGGGGCAACCTATTAGCGAGCTATAATGGCTCTTTTCCATGATTTAATGCACAAGGAGATAGAGATCTACATGGATGACATCATTGTCAAATCCCGAAGGGAAGAAGACCATTTAGACCATCTCAAAAAGCTCTTCAACAGGTTACGTAAGTACAACTTGAAGTTAAATCCAGCCAAGTGCGCCTTTGGTGTTAAATCAGGCAAGTTGCTAGGTTTCCTAGTCAGCCATAAAGGGATTGAGCTGGATCCCACCAAAATCTAGGCCATTAAGGAAATGCCCATTCCTCAGACAGAGAAGGAAATACGGGGATTTTTGGGAAGAATCAACTTCATTAGCAGGTTTATCTCTCAACTCACAGCAACCTGTGAGCCCATTTTCAAATTGTTAAGGAAGAACTCCTCCATGAAATGGAACGATGAGTGATAGAAAGCCTTCCTTACAATCAAAGAATAGCTGGTTAACGCTCCTATTTTGGTACCTCCCAGGGATGATGTTCCCCTGTTCATGTACCTGTCCATTAATGACAATGATATGGGCTACATGCTGGGATAGAAAGACGATAGAGGCCAAGAACGAGCTATCTATTACCTCAGCAAAAGATTCAGCAGCGGTGAACACAATTACACTCTGATTGAGAAGACTTGTTGTGCTTTAGCGTGGGCGTCCATGAGGTTACAACATTACCTCCATGGTCACACAACCCATTTCATATCCCTCGTGGATCCTCTCAAGTATGTGTTCAGTAAACCCATACTAAATTGTTTATCGTCGGATGGAAGTTGATCCTCTGACAATTTGAATTTGACATCATCTACGTGACGCAAAAGTCTATCAAAGGTCAAGGAATTGCGGATCAATTGGCCGCCGCACCTGCAGGGGATTTCAAACCCTTGGAAACATATTTCCCCGATGAAGGGGTAATGGAAGTTCAGCAACACCATCATTATAATGCATGCCACACGTGGAAAATGTATTTCGATGGAGCTATTAACACAGAAGGCTCTGGAGCTGGAGCATTTCTAGTATCCCAGACGGGAGCGATATCTCGTCATTGGTCAAATTGCGCGAACATCAACACCAACAACACAGCTGAGTATGAAGGTTGTATCATGGGGCTAAAACTTTCCCATTAAATGGGCATCAGGCGGTTAACTGTCTTTGGGGATTCAAAGTTGGTAATCAAACAATCCACATGAATCTATCAAACAAATAATTACATTTGCTGCCTTACCATCGGCAAGTTCTACCGATGGCTTTGGAGTTCGAAGAAATCTCATTTCTACACATTCCTCGTAATAGGAATGATTTTGCGGATGCACTAGCAACGTTGGCCTCCTTGATTCACATACTTGACAAGGAAAACATGCCAAGCATCACATTTGCCTTGTAAAAGGCCCCAGCCTATGGGAATTATGTTGGAGAAGTATCGGATGAGCTACCTCCCATCCATAACCCTTGGTATCAATATATCAAGAAGTATCTACAAGATGGATCTACACCCGCTGGGGCGAGCCTGACTGAAAAGAGGCGGATCCATCGACTTGCTATGAAATTCTACCTGAGCGAAGAAGCACTCTACAAAAGAGATGCAGGATTAGGTCACCTCAGATGTCTGGACAAAGGCCAAGCTTAGAGGCTCATGGATGAGATCCGTGGTGGAGTATGTGGCCCACACATGAGCGGACCCCTACTTGTTAAGAAGATCCTCAGAACAAGGCATTATTGTCTTACGCTCAAAGTTGACTGTGATGATCACGTTAAAAGGTGCTATCAATGCCAAATTCATGGGAATGCTATCCACGCCCCTCCAAGGGAACTCCACAATATGAGTTCACCATGACCCTTATCAATGTGGGGAATGGACGTGATCGGGCCCATCGAGCCCAAAGCCAGTAATGGACATCAATTTATATTCACCATGATTGACTACTTCACCAAATGCGTACTTCCACTGGGGCGACCCCCCACTCATTAGTCTATGGGATGGAAGCAGTGCTCCCCATAGAGGTAGAAATGGAATCCCTCAGAGTGTTGATGGATGCTCAGTTAGATGAAGACCAATGGGTATAAGACAGGTATCACCAATTGTCTCTAATAGACAAAAGGCGAACTGCGGCTATCTTCCATGGTCAGTTATATCAGCAAAGGATCGCAAGATCCTACAATAGGAAAGTCCGACTATGGCATTTTAAACAACACGACTTGGTTTTGAAGAAGATCATTGACAACCAAGATCAATCTAAGGGAAAATTCGCTCCTAACTGGGAAGGCCCATTTGTTGTCAAGGAGGTATTGACGGGAGGTGTTCTTAGACTACAGGAAATGGATGGTGATGAATTTCCACAGCTTATCAACTCGGACTTCGTGAAATGGTACTATGTCTAAGGTTACCCTCAAGCAAACATCTTGGTTTTTGATCATCAAATCACCAGTCATTCCGATTTTCTAACCCGTTTTACATACTTTTCTGCCCCTCAGGGAAATAAACACTTCAAACCAGCAGTCGTGTTTCACCTCATTTCAAACTTTTTACACAATTTCGGTTATACCCCCAGGCATTGAACCTTTCACACCTGCAGTTTATCCTGAAGACGGGATTAAACTTTTCTACGCTTGCAGTTTGTCCTGAAGACAGGATCAAACTTTTTCCACACCTGCAGTTTGTCCCAATTATGGGATCAAACTTTCTTCTCCCCACAAGTGATAGCTCGCGCATATGGGATTCATACTTCTCTTGGTACCAAATTCATCTTGAGGGGCGAACTATGTCGACCTGATCTCCCTGATACCCGGGAGTACGTAGGCAACAATATTCTATATGGCCCGGTCGCAATAAAAAAAATAATAATAACAAAAACATTTTTTCCCTTTTTCTACAAAAACACTTCTACACCCTTCTTCATCAATAAAGCTTCTACACCCATCTGCCTTTCACATTTAGTGTTGAACCTCTTACACCAGGTTCGAACTACGCAGACCTGATCTCCTCTTCAATAGGAGTACGTAGGCAGCCATTTATGGTTCGGTCTAACCCCCTACCAGAACAAAAATACTTGTCACATGGTACTGGGATCAAACTTCAATCCACCACATTTCATCGGCTTCAGACCAAAGGGATGGAACTACCTAACCTCTCGTCACTAATAGGAGATTCGACGACCATCTAAGCTGCGGTTGTGCCTCAAAGAGTAACACCAAACCATAAGAGATGGAATTAACTAGGCTTCTCACAAATAGGAGTACTGGTGACCATCTGTGGTGCGGTCAATCTCAGAGAGAAAAAGCCACACTCCTCTCCATATTTCCATACATAAACCAGTCCCAAGACACCAAAGATGGTAGGGATATACACAGATCAATGATCCGTTCTGAAAGATCCTGTGACTTCTCAATGTCCACACATCAAGGATGAGTTCAGAATGCATCAAGATCACAAGCCTTGAAGAAATAGGCAAATATCAAGCAAGTATCAAGGCACAACTGAAAGGGAAGTGAATCAAAATATATTTCCCTGCCATATATAATACTGTTTGATCTATACAATATGTGTTGTACATGACAAAATGGCTAAGCTAGTCTGTGTAGGAAAAATACAAGTCTATCTACGGATATGTGTGTATGCGGACTATCAGATCTAATATAGCATCCCTCTCTGAAGAAGGAGGTAACACTGCAAGCTCCTGCCCAATGGCATCTACACGAGCTAGCAGATCCGAGGCTAACTACATGGTGGCATGATTCTAATCAATGTATTTACTCATATCGGCAAGTATGCCAGTCATGAGGGATCTTACTGAAGTGTTGTCTGTGACGGCCACATCCTGGGCAGATAGGGCAGTATCCCGCTCTACAATCAATGCATCTCTGGCTGATATGGCCTTATCTCTCTCTAATAGAGCTGCGTCTCTCCCATCAAGAGCTTTCAACATCAAGGCCCTAGCCTGATCTCTCTCAAAGGTCATCAGAGGTATACTCTGCTCCAAATACTATGTTGAATGCTGAATCACAGTAGCACTCGTAGTAGGAGAATCCATCACAAATGCTGGCAACCCAGCAGTCAAATCTTCCTTGATGGGAATATCATCCTCCTCCATAGGCTCCTCAACATCGGAATCAATCCCCTGCACTGTGGATACTACCACAGCCGATGCAGTCTCTGTCTCTATCCATGAGGAATTCTCTGCAGAACAACCCGGATGGCTGACAGAAAACTCAGCTAGCTCTCGCTAATCCCAACATGCATACAACCTGGATCTTTCCTCTGCTAATAAGTGGCAAAAAGTGAAGCGCTGACTCGACGCCCCCTCAAAAGGATGGAAATCCTGAAACTGGTCAAACTGACACATCACGGCCAGTGGGAGGTAAGTAATCATACCTCTCAAACCAGCTAGAGGAAGATAATCCATGCCCGGAGCATGAGTCACGAAGCTGTTGGGTGAGCTAAGCCCTATACACGGCAACATAGCAAACGGATCTCCGATCCCTGCCAGGAAAGCTAACCAAGATGTAGCATATGTACACTCCGCAGGCTGAAAGGAGTAGGACATGGCTATATCATGGGTGAAACAATACCCATGCCGTCTAAAAGTGCCAATCGGTCTCAAGTGTGACATAAACCACACATACAACATGACCAAGCTGCCTGTAAACACTCCTATCGGATAAGTGCAACAGTATGTGGTTGACCTCAGAATCTCTGCTATAATCATCGGTATAATGGTGTGACCCTCCCTGAGAGCTCTCACTGCCATGATGACTCCTATGTCTAACTCATCCATGTACTATGGCATGTAGACATACAATAGTACACACAATAGCAGTACATCCACTCTGGCCATACGCCAATGATCCTCCGGTGTGGTGAAATCCTCGGAATGTCGTGTATAACTATCCTTAGAGCCAAATCTGTCAAACAGAAAATGTTGGGATATAACGTGGCCAGATGTGAGCTCATCCTGAACCACCCTACGCCTCAAGCCAGTAAGGGTCATGAACTACCTACTCATGTCTCCAATCGCCATATGCACGCAAGGTCTGTCCAGTGGCAGCATCGTCAAACATGCATACTCATCCAGAGTAAGAGTCACCTCCTGGGTCCCAAATTGAAAAACTTGCCTCTCCGATACCCAGTGCTCCAGCATGCCCTCCACGAATCATGTGGGAACCTGAAACATCAATAAGGTCATAGTATGCTGCAACAGATGATCTATAGTCACCCTGTCTGATGGTGACATGCTATCATACCACGATCGCATACCAGATGCCACCAAAAATGGTGGGGTATGATCAATACGGCTAACTGTCGAAGAAGACATCTATACGGGTCGTGTTATAAGACCATCCAGGGGTCAATGTTGAATATCTCTAGGCATACATACATATGCATAACATAATAACATGCATGATACCATATATGGCAATATGATATAGGGAATGGAAAACTGTACATACATTACTAAGTATATCATCATCTAATACATCTCTGTACAGCTAAAATACAGGGAAATGGGGCAAAACTGCCGTACAACTAACAGAGGCCTATCAAAAGATATAGCGAGAATGGGGCGAAGCTACCCAATGTCTAACAGAGGCCTATTAAAATAAATAACGAGAGTATACATCAGAAGAAATCAATAGTGTCAATGTCCACATCATCAATCCTGTCTACCTGATGTAACTCCTCCTAAGTCACTGGATCTCTATCCACAAGGATGTTAGGCTATACAAAGGAGGATCTGTACCAGCAAAATCATATGGGTCACCTGAGCGGCCAGCGCCAAAGCTGGAAGGATCAAAAGTATCTGCCTCTGAAGGATCTCTACCCAAGTGCCAGATAAAGAAATGTGCCCGGTCCAACTGCCGGGTCAAACTGTCAATCTGTGTCAAATGAGTTGGATCTCGTATACAGGCTAGCCAATCCTTCATCATCACGGATCCTAGAACCATATCCCCCATGAACTGAGTGGCGCGGGTCTAGGCTCCAATAGTACGAGGAAACCACCAATGCTAGAACATCTCCTGAGTGTAGGGACCCTCTGATAATGTGAAACTGTCAATCCCCAACAATGGGATATCAAGGACGGGTGACTGCGAAACAGGCCAATAACGCTTAGTAGGAGACAAGATTGACATGCGAATCTCTCCTATAGTGCTCCTGATAGCACACTCTCCTAGGTAGAGCTCCTATCCTCCATCTGTGAAGAGAGGAATCCTACGGGTGGAAATCACATGCTCAACACCAGTCGGGTACCCATCCTCAAATCCAATGCAAAAATGTTCCCCAGAGTAGGGAACCCACATGATGACATCTGCTGTCAAAAACTCCAGTTGTAGGCGGCAATGAGTAAAACCCTCAGCAACAGGGACCTCCGCCAGTATGGAATGATGCCATCTCCGTCCTTGTGGATAGGTGTCTAAACCTAACACACTCACAGGACGCAAACATGGGAACCTCTCATAGGCCCAAAACTGCCAACACAAAGGCAAACATCTGTTGTCAGTCAACACTCTTAACTTGTACATGGGAAAAGACAAGAGAAATACTCACTAGTAGAAATGGGTAGAATCCTAACCAAGCCTCGGTCAAGCCCTGCGATCGCATGTGCATTCCCTTGAGGAAATAGGCAAAGGTGTAGGAACCCCAATTATAATCTCTTATATGGTCCACGTGTCGAGTGGCGCTGATCAAAGCGAAGGACACCATAGAAGAGTTATCTCACATGGCGACCCATGATCATCAGGAACAATCGCCGAAGAATGTGATCCCTGACTCTCACATCATCGGGTATAGGCTCACTCAACAGCCCGCTCATAGTATCTATGCTCAAAGGACTGTCTGAAATGCCCCTACCTTTAAGCGCCTCATAAAAACTCCTAACAAGGATCTGACGGCAGTAGGGGTGATATCCGTCGTACAAGGCACTGGCTCCCCTCCAAACTCCATACGTGTGATAAACCGCTAATCCATCGGTGTCATCGTCACCTCACAGTCCAGAAAATGGAGTGATTGACTCTGGTGAAATCAGTGCTCAGACAATGCCCTGAGGTAACCCCAGGGACAACTACGGGGAAGAATGGAAAAGAACGTCCTGAATCCCCAGCCATATACAATTGCTCTATAGTCATTATGCAGAGCCTGATACATAGAGTGGATGCTAAACCAGTTCTCTCAAGGCACAGTGTATAAAGCTGGGAACCTACATCAAATGCAGATCAACATCAGAACCCTTTACTCCTCATCAATAGGAAATAAGGAAGATTAAGATCTAACTTTATACCTCGTGTGCGTGCAGATAAACTGAAGGGTGTCGACTCAAATCACCTAGGAGCTCTGGGTTTGCCACTTAAATGTCTGGCAAATCCCTACGGGGAACACGTGCAGCAGGAGCAGGAACCTCAACCAGTACATCCTCCTCCTCGTCCTTGACGTCCGGCACTTCAACCTGGATAGGACGTATCACCGCCTCCACCAAACGACGAGGTATTTGTCTAACAATCGGGTCGAGGCACTTCGTGGCTTCTTCTCCGTACACCAGAAGTGGTCCTGCAAAAACTACTCGGCTGATCCGGATCCATAATATCTGGACAACAAGTCTCCAAATCACCTCAGAAAGGGTGTGGTAAATTCTTATCTGGAGCTTTTCAAAATGCATTTTATGACTACATGCATGCATGCATTATTTTAACATACGTCTACAGTAGAGTTAAAAATGCATGACTACCCAATGCCTACGTTTTGGAAAATTTCGTCATAGTCCCCTTTGTAAATAGGACTATCCACATGCACATAGGCATGACTAGGTGGCCATTCAGTAGCACACCTACCCACAGTCATATACATCCTACATGCATTAATATATCACAGTAAAAATTTGTAAGTGTATTCTAATTACCAGGATTATTTTGCTTTTCTACCTTTACTCATTTGTCCTCAAATAGGATAAGAAATGACAGTAAAAGGTGCCAATTTGACTATTTCAAAAGTTAATTTTTTTCACATCATTATGTTCAGCATGGTTTAATACTAACATTTGTTATGTTGAATATTTTTTATCAAGTCATATCAGCATGCATATTCACTACTATGTGTATAATTGCATTTCATGTGATAAGTCAGTTTCCAACAAATAGAAACTGGAAAAGAATATATGCATACGTTACCAGGGAAGTGTAGAACACTTGTACGGTAGCAGAATTTGCAGAAAGTTGCCTGAATTCAGCAAGTTTAAAGAAGAGCTCTCGGATTTCCTTCGCGGCGCAACTTGAAAGTGACTTATGAAAGCAACCTGCAGGCTTTACATAGCCACGGTTGACCGCAGGTGTACCTGCGGCACCCCTACATGGGTCCCACCCCTCCGGCTTGGTCTAGTTCGAGTTGCAAAGGAGGTCCCACAAGCTGAAAAGGCCAAATCAGGAATAAAAACGCTACGCGATTGAGCAGAATAGCCTGAAATCCTGGTTTTCACGGGCCAAACTCTGGCTCCGCACATCACTCATTGGTATTCACCTAAATGCAAGGTATACTATACCAGTGACCTCAGCTTTTGTAAATCATGCTCGACAATGCCTCATACAGGTCCGATGCTGCCAAACACGGGGTTGTAACCCTAAAAGACGTATCCCCGGCGGGGGTTACAACGTAATTTGACCATTGATATACGCGTCAATGAAGGTCAAGCAGCCTTGACATAATCCCCGACAGGGGTTACAATACAGACTTTCATTCATCTACGTATCCCCGGCGGGGGTTACAACTCATTCTTCGTCCATGAACGAATCCCCAGCGGGGGTTACAATGTAATTCAACCATTGATATACAAATCAATGAAGGTCAAGCAGTCCTGACATCATTTCAACCGATGGAAAGTAAACCTATCGAATCATCGGAGGCCATTCGATGATCTCATCCATCAGTGCACTTATCCACAATCTTCCCCAGCGGGGGTCACAACGCAATACAACCATTGATACAGACGTCAATGAACGTCAAGCAGCCTTGACAGTTTGCCCAATAGGGATCTATCTGGTGATACACACATCAGCGAAGGTCAGACAGCCCTGACAATACATATTGTTGGCAGTAACTCCGACAGGATCATGGTATATGTTATACACATCCTCAAACAGACAAAGCTTTATCCCCACAGATCTCTTGCACATGAAAGGCACATCTTTGGAGTAAAGTCTGTATCAAGGATCCAGGACTTTGGTGATAACCCCAATGTCAACATTCTTGAAGACTTAGATAGCACGTCCAAGACATCAATGATTGTCATCCCCGGCAGGATTAACAGGGAACCGACAATCATTCCATCATCTTGGAAAATAATCCAATAACATACATGCATCATACATTTGCATCATGTTGCTTCACATAGAATCATGTTTATCTTGTTGAAATTCAAGTGTCTAGGACTCTTTATCCTATCCATGCCTTACATTGCATGAATATGATAAAGAGGGGCATCTGTAGACACTCGAAATTTTCTGCACTCCTGTTACTAACATTGCAGGAGGGCAGATTCTTCTTCAGAGATAACCCTAGAAGACAGCTCACATCCATTCTGGATACTACCGGAAGTTCTGTCTCAACCACAGAAAACACATCGGGAGTATCAATTCCAACCTCAGAGATAACCCCGAGTTTCATCCTTGGAGATAACCCCAAAGAATGATGTTGCAGTTCCGGCGATAACTCTGAAAATGCTTGTTTCAAATACATGCAATCAGCTTCAATCTCAGACCTCCTGTCGAGGCACTCATTCCAAAGACCCGGAGCTAACACTGGGAAGATAGGCACACTTATAGATGACCCTGCGGAATTCAAACACTTGCAGCAGTCCAATCTCAGATATAACCCTGAGAAATATCTGCTATCAGCCCAAACCGGAGATAACCCCGGTGAGGAGCAAAATCATCATCTTTCCACCTTAACCCCAGCGCGCCATCTCAACATTTCATACATACATTTTTACACAACAATGTCCCACAAGAGCCAAGGAGTTCCAATCCCGATGACTATTACGCGTGGCAGCACACCGGATAGAATTTGAAGCTTGAAGACTATGGGCATGGTCCCCTCTTCTTGACTTCGTACAACCTCTAATCCCATGTCATTGCATAACTCTCAACAAAAGTAGTCCGAAGAAGGTCTTGTACACCTCATTCGGATGCTCGGATTGAAGTTCTACAAGTTTGAACGGACATAACAGTGAATGAGTGCACGTACTTTGAGACGACGAGACCAATGGAGCCCCGGGCACCCCGGGCAGCCGTAGGTGCATCTGCGGCTGCCGCAGGTACACCTGCGGCTCCTAGCTCTATAAATATAAAGCTTGGGGTGGCCATTTGTAAAAAAAAAAGAGGCGAAGAAGCCCTTTCCAATTTTCTTTGTACACACCCCATATTAAGTGCTTTCTCATTTTAAACACATGTTAGCTCATATATAGCTATATTTTACCGGCGGGAGCTGAGTGTTTATCCATCTAGAGTCATAGAAGCCTGCTTTGGCAACCCACTGTAAGCCTTCTCACACTCTATAAAGACTTTCTCTTCATCTTTGCACACACTATTCTTCACGTTGAGAGTCGTGTTGTGTGTGTATGCCCGGACTTCAGTCCATGGTTTTTATTTCTGTCGTATATATATACTTATATATGTATATATTTTTATATATGGACTAACATTATCGAGTTATGCCTCAATTGAGCCTAGACTTATGTCTGGAGCGTTTACTTGCTTATATATATATATATATATATATATATATATATTTACATTTCTGTCAAGCCTGGAGTTTACTTCGAGGCCTTTTACTGCTTTATTTACATTTAGTCCCGCCTGAAGTTTACTTCGTGGCGGTTGATCGTCTTTACTGCTTTCTTTACATTTAGTCCCGCCTGGAGTTTACTTTGTGGCGGTTGATCGCATTTACTGCTTTATTTACTTTTTTGATCCCTCATGGAGGTGCTTCGTGGTGGTTGATCATGTCTATATATATATATTTATCGCTTTTATATATTTACATTTCCGATCCCCCATGGAGGTGCTTTGTGGTGGTTGATCATATCTGTATATATATTTACAGCTTCTATATATATAACTACTTACTGCTTTTCATATAAACTGTGGCATCATGTGAGCCTAGGAATCATGTGATCACAGATTCAGTCTACTGAATCTAGATTCGATTCCCGTGATGGACATTTTCAGCTGTAAGTAGCTTGTACATTATTCACAGTGTTTGAATTTCCTTAGATGGTTGTCATGCCCATGAAGAGTTCGGCACTGCTATATATTATTTTCTCGAAGATGCTACGCATCTCGAAAATAAAAGCAAACAAGCCAAACACTTAATAATAAAATGGAAGTATGAAAAGGTCTCAATTACTATTGAGCACAGGGTTTGAAAAACCTCTTTTACAAAACTTCACTGCTATATCATGTTTAAAACTGAATTTTTCATATAAATTCAAACCCTTTGTATATAGGTGCGAACGAGGCCTCGCATGTAACAACCCGATATTTTTATATAATTAAATCAAAAATTTTACGTATAATTTTTTTTTTATTAAAATAAATGTGGGGAATATTTATAAGTCTAAGCGTATGTATTTATATGATAAATAAAAATATATTTATTACATGAATAATTACAAATAATTTTATTCTAGAATTATTGATCATTATAAACCATATTCTTATAATAATTAATTTTATAGTAAAAATGTTTTTATTATTTATTTTCTATGAAAATATGAATATATATATATATATATATATATATATATATATATATATATTATTTAAATAATATATAAAATGATTATAGAATTAATATAATAATTATTTTATTTTATTATGTTAATTTATTTCAGATTAGTTAAGTTAATTATTTTTAACTTAATTAATAGTGTTATATATGCAAGATAAATCGGATATGGAATTCAAACCCTAATTTTAGATTTTGATCAAGGAATGAGGATAATAATATAATATTATTTCTATTTCAGTGCTATAAATATGTACTGTATGTGTCAATTGATAATGGTTGGTAAATTATGGTGTATCGTGACCCAAACCTAGCATTAATTTGTGAAACCCTAATTTAAAAGTCGAATATACTGAGTTCAAGGCTATTTGGTAACAAGTGTTATGTGATAATTATGTGTACTTTAGAAATTTATTGTTAGTTAGGAAACTCTAACCGATATTTAGGAACCCTAATTAATGAAACCCTAATTTCTAAATTAGTAACCCTAATTACTAAACTAGAACCTTAATCATTAAAATATACAATTAATCATTAATTAGGGAAACCCTAATTATTATTTAGGAAACCCTAATTGCAAATTGATAACCCTAATTATAAAAAAAAAATAGGAATTCTAAATGCTAAAACAAAAACCCTAATTGTTAATTGTAAGCCCTAATTGCTAAATTAGCAATCTTAACTATAATTAGTAAAACTTAAACCTAATTTTCGTGTTCTATGTAATTAGAAAACTAAATGTAATTAAGGAACACTAATTTATAATTTTTAGAAACTAAAATTGTATATTCTTAGTCAAATTAGAAATTCTAGAAACTAATAAAATTTATGGAACCTTAGGGTTAAACCCTAAGGGTTTGCCATGATTACTTTCATGCCATTAAAATTATAAGACAAATAACCAAATTGCCCTTATTGTATTATTAAAGGAAACTTGTAGATCTTGGCCTATGTATAGTTGTTCAACCACTCCAACCTAGCCATGTGCCTACATATTACACATATCAGCAGCAACATCTCAGCCAAATGCATTGCACCACATTATTTATAAGATCAAAGAGAGAGAAAAGTCACTTATTAAGCCATTTGTGCAACCAATACTCAACTCACTTCTCTCTCACCCAAACCCACGAAATCTTAAGGCATTTCAGTCACAAAACAAAGCCCCACTACCTCCATTAACAATCAGAAAGTCAGATTCAAGTTAGTTTATAGAAAGGTATTAACCCTAACTTAGAATCTGATCTTTAATGATGTGTTAGAACTGGTGTTTATGTGTTGTAATATGTTGTAAGTAGTGTTAATCAATGATCTGGGTTGGTATCTTGTAGATCCATAACATCTAATTGCTCAAAATTGAAGTTTTTGAAAATTTGGAAAAAGTTAAAAAAAATTGTCTGACAATGAATGTCAGACCTCGTATCTCTTTATCTATTATGTGTTTTTGTTCTTTAAAGGTTTGATCTTGTAATATGCTATGAGATCTTGGATCTGGAACTTGAATCAGGTTTAGATCTGGCATAGATTGAATGTTATTAATGGTTAAAGTCAGTTGACCGACCATAACCAAGCCTTTCTGGGTAACCCAGAACTTACCCAGATGGCTCTGACAGTGAGTTCATGTCCACAGATCTTGTTGTGTTTGTTGATTTGGTTCTTGTTATGGTATCCATGTTGAAGTATGTTACATTAATTGTTGATACAAGCTTTTATATCGCCTAAACATCAAACAGGTGAATCATAGTGGATGGTCAAACCAAGCCGGACGAGCATGAAAGTTGTTTTATGGGTAACCCAGAAAACGCTTGAACATGTCGTCTGACATGGTTTGACCGGCATAGATCTGATTGATCTGTTGTTGTTTTAGTGATCTAATGTGATAGATTCCTTCCTGGTCATGTTGGCTACACACTGGATCCATTATATCACAAAAACAATGCACGAATTACAAGTTGAGGAAGCCCAAAAGTGACTGCTTGAACTGTTCTTCATTTCTGGGTAACCCAAAAAATGAAAAACAGCTCTGACAGCCACTTTGGACGATCAGATCTTCTTGGTTATGTGTTGTATGATCATGTTTGTTGTTGGATCACGTAGTCTTACACTTGCACTACAAGATCTGACTAACAACATGCCCAGAAACTTTAAGATTTAAGATCTATGCTTGGTCAAACTTGATACCTTGCTAACTGTCTATGAAGATCTGGGTTTCATCAAGAACATGAAGAACACCTATAGCGACGGTTCTGTCGCTATAGGCAATCTTTAGCGACACTTTATTTATAAAATTATTATTTTTATTAAATAATTAAAGAAAATTAGTTTTTAATTATTAAAAATACAAAAAAAGTTACTAAAAATTATTTTAAAGCCTAAAAATTAATTTTTAACAATTTTGAATATATTTTATTAATATTTAATATTTTTGGAATATTAATGGTATTTAATTTTAATATTAAATAAATTATTTAAAAATAATTTTAATACATGAAAAAATCATTTAAAAATATATTATGGTATAAGAAAATATTTTAAGTTATTTTAATAACTTTTAATATTAGGTGATGAATTTCATTAATTAATTAATATTAATGGTAATTAATTTATTTAATAAATGTAATAAATAAATTATGGAAAATAGAATTAATGATTTAAAAATCATATAAAATTATTTAAGTGCTATAAAAGTATTTTAAGTTATAAAATATAACTTTTGATATTTAAAGGATAATTTCATTAATAATTTAATATTAATGATATTGAATTTATTTAATAATTATATTAAATAAATAGTTTAAAAATGATTTTATGGAATTAATAATCATTTAAAAAGGATATAAATGAATTAAAAATATTTGAAGTTATAATTAATGACTTTTAATATTTGGATAAATATTACATTAATATTTAAATATTAATGATAATTATTTAAAATGATTTTAATTATTTTAAAAATCATTTAAGGGTAATATTGATGCTTTAAAAATATTTTGAGTTATTATAAATAACTTTAATATTTTGGCAATGGTTTCATTAATAGTTTAATATTAATTAAATATTAATGATAATAGAATTATTTAAAATTTAAATCATTTAATAATGATTCTCGTGTTTAAAAATCATGATAAATTATAATAATTATTTAAAAATTATTATAAGTCATTTAAAAATAATTTGACCGATGTTTAAGTTATAGTGAACTTCGGGATAGAGTCTTAGACTCGATAATTACCCGATAAAACCGTCAGTATACCGAAATATGTTAGAAATTGATCTGGACATAGATAGGTTGACTTGATAAGTGTTTATTTGTGATTCAATGTTTGTTAAACATATGTGACAATGTGATTAGCTTATGTGCTGACTGTAAATAGCAGTACAATATGATATGATATGTTATTCTAATCGGATAAACGATCTTATTAATGATAGGTTGATATATAAAAGATAAAACTAAGTTGCGTTTTGTAAGCAGCAGACCATGCAAGTATCTAACCTTTTGCATTTATTTTATGTAGTGGACATGTGTAAGCTAATATCTGAACTAATCTTTTTCATTGTTCAAATGTCTTAACCCCTGTATGTACTTATGCAATAATTCTGTATAAGTAAGTTATTAAATTATAATCTATTGTAAAAGTTCCTTAATTCTGTTATTGTAGATCAAGATATATATTCTGTTCGTTAATTTCTAAACATAGTTATACAAGTGTCCTCAGTTGGATAATCATTATATTTTATCACATGTTGATACATACTTATTGGTTTCCAGTATGTATAAGTTGACTTAAAAGCTATCTAAGCTAATTAATCCAGATAGACACAAACTTAAATATATGATTAAATAAGATAGAACTTTATTGTTATCTAACCGAATTGTTTTGGTTCGGATTCTAGACTGGCATGAACATCCCAAATATGGGAAACTTTTATGCGCCTAAGGCGGATATGCTGGACGAAAATATCGTTCTTGTATGTAGTATTGATCAATAACGGGCTGATCACCCCCGTGTCCGTAAGTTATGACGGTTTACAGATGAATTTTTGTTTAACCCTTTCGAAAATAGAAAACAATGTTCATAGTCTGTCGACTGATCCTCATTTATAGTTAGTATGTAGTTTCAAAATTTTGAAATTGAAATGATATGTTATTTATTATTGGTCCAGCTTACTTCACAACTGTTGATTCATTGTAGAAGTATCGTTCAAAGAAAACATTTAATCCTTTCAGCTAACTGTTATTGATTGCTATTACTTGCTGGGCACTCAAATGCTCATCCTTGCTTAATTTAAATATTTTTAGCTAAGTGTGAACAAACTGAAGGCTCTACCAAGATCAAAGGAAAAGGGAAGGTTGCTGAATGAGTTCAATGATATCTTATGTAATAGTTTAACTTTATTATGATAAGGATTATATGTATTATCTATCATGTATTATAATGTAAGGTATTAAAGGTTGCGTACTTGGGATTGGAAAACTCTGATAATATGTAAATTAAGTTGATATTTATATTAATGTTATTATTAGTATTATTCTGCTCATAGAAATGGTATCATGAAGCAACGAGTTCGGGTTTCAAGTACCTGAATTTTGGGGCGTCGCATCGTACTACTTCCAAATAAATTACACATTGATCCACACACACACACACACACATTCATATAATAGTTTCTTGAAAAGTGGCGGTCACCGTGGCAATACAGATGTCGGGGGGTGCGTAACACCTTCCCTTCGTATAATCAAACCCCCGAACCTAAATGAATCTCGGTTTCATAGACCCGTTTAGTAGTGTCACATCACTGGGTCAATGTGCAAACCTTTTCTCGGTTGCGATGGTGCAACTAGTTAAAAATACCAACTGGCGACTCTTACAGTCAAATCGTCGACATGATACATGTCGGACCTTTTTCACTTGTTTTTTCAAATAAATCTCACATAACATGAGAACACCAAAGAACAAGAAACGAAAAGGGACAAATAAAAATCCCAACGTCGACAACCACTATTGGGATTCTGGCACATAAAAGCAAGGGAATATAAAATTTTCAAAGCAATTCTGAAACCCTAAAATAGGATCTATGCGAAAACATATTAATTTAGTGGTTTAGATAATATACCGATTATAGAAAATTCTAAAATGGCTTCGAATCTCCAAAGTATACCAACAGAACTACGCCTCTATGGTATCCACACGAACGACCGTTAATCGTCACACGATCTGCAGTAAAGGGAGTCGCAGTACTAGCCACCAAGGATATGGATTTTTTGTTTTCTCTCTAGTCTCTCTCTAAGAGCGGCTAGTGTTTTGGTTAATGATGTTATTCACAAAATGGCTGATATATCATATATATATATACATAGCAGTCAAAAAGGAATTAATCAAAAACCTAATCTAATTAAAAAGAATAAAATCCAAATTTATATATATTATATCTTAATTAAGTCTTACTTAATTAATATACATATATACAAATTATCATATTAATTTAAATTTGTAATTTAAATACTATCAATCATATTGACATATTTAAATCCTTACAATTTAAATTAATTCTCTTTTAATTACGTTCTATGTGTGTGACCCTATAGGTTATTATTACGTTGGCAATAATTTTAAAATCATATTATAAAATTATAAACAGTGAGCGGCATCTAGTAATGCATCACTGCTACCCAAGTAATAATAAGATCGATGATTCGATGCAACCTTTTCGTGACCAATGTTTCAATGTAATTTAATTCTTTTAACCTTGACATCCTAGATTAAACTTAAGTCATGGAATGTGTCATACTCTTCATAATTTAATCTTAGTTTTCTTGATCAATAAGTAGACTATATGAAACAAATTACTAATTACACATGGCCATGCATTTCATAGTCCTACTCAATCAAGAGGCCTATGTTTATCACCCCTAATATATAAGAGGGTTAAATTCCATCTAGATCACTCATATTTCTCACACGATTCATGATATATCCAATAATCACCTTTATTGTCCACCCTATTAAAGGTGACCTTTGATGATATCAAAGTAAATAAATTCTTGTGTAGTAATATAGTGATTTCAGGTCGGAGGATCATTACATCATTGTCACTATGAGAATCACTAATGACACTTTGCATAATGCTCCACGTAGAATTCTCATGGTGCGTATGTCCAATACATCGTTCTCTAATATGTACCCATGCATTGACTCAATATCTCATATATTTATGACCAATGAGATTTGGTCATCAGTCAATCAACATACTAGTCTCAATATATCATTGGTGTCCCATCAACAATGATACTGGATTAGGGACATTTAAGAGCAATGATACTAATTGTAATTATATAATCTCGTGTTCAAGTCACATACTTGAAACTATATAATTTGTATCATTATTCTAAAGAATTTTATTATGTTAACATTTATATAACGCAGTAAATAAATCCATAATAAAATCATTCATTTATTCAATCAAATATAATATCAAAATGTTAAGCAATTATATCAAATAATTGGCCTCTAAGGCATAAACTCTAACAGAAGGAATGTTAGAAATAAAGTAATTGGAAGGAAAACAACCACCAAAATAAATGGTGGAGCCTTTAAAAGGCTTTAGGTTGCTTTAATGCAACTTTTAAGTTATTTTAATGCAAAAGTTAGCTTGTGGTAAATATATATATATATATATATATATATATATATATATATATATATATATATATAGAGAGAGAGAGAGAGAGAGAGAAAGAAAACTGCGGGGATAACTTGGTGAGACACCACATCCGAGAAATTTATTTGATATCAAAAGAATTGTGGATGACCACTTGAATGCAAGAGATTATTAATATATATATCGTGTTCTCTTCTCAATTTATTTTATCTATCATTTTACAACAAAGAGTATGTTTTTGACCTATTTTTAGTATCGCCTCTTTTTATCAAGGGAAATGATATTTCTACAATATTTTTTGATATTTCGTATTTAGGATTCACCATTTAATATTAAAAAATAGGCCTCACATGAAAAAATATTAAAAAATGAGCCCCACTATTTGTATATTTCTGCAACACTTTTTGTCCACATGTGAGTCCCATTTTTAAACAGAAATGTTTGACCCCACATGCAGAAATATCAAAAAAAACTACAAAAATATCAGTTCTCTTCTATTAATTATGTTATGAAAACTGATATTTTGAGAAGGCTTACCGTAGGGCTATATTTGTTTGCAAGGATTACACTTGAGATATGAATATTAATTTTAAGTGTCTAGTTTGTTTTAAAATTTAGACTTGGGACTATTAGTTCAGGGATTATAAAATGGCTTAATATGGGGAACTATTTAATACCATGTTCAACTAGGTATTATAATCCCCACCATTTGAGATTAAAAATTTACAGACAAAATTAACCTCAACCTTTTTCTAGAATGACCATAATATCCTATTCTATCTATTTATCATTTTTTTTCTAATAATATGTCTGAACAGTTGCCAAGTGGAGATTCTAAATGATAATTTATCAACCTTTTTCTAAATTGTGTACAACGTATTTAAGTATATATGTCAAATTAAATATTCTTCTTCTTTCACGGACAAAAGAAAGTCCTATATATTAAATTTACAAATTGTGTAGGAATATATTTTGTCACAGGTTTATTCAAAGTTTTTTAAATAATATATTTTACTAGACATTTCAAATTATTGGTAAGATTATAATTTATAAATGATATTTTTTAATCCAATCCTTTAATTAATTCTGGAAAAAATAAACATAACGTAAGATTATTGTAAGTTATCCATAAATAATCGCATAAAAAATAAACATGTGACTATAACTATTTAATTCTAAAATTAATAGTCATGATATTATAATCTCATGGATTATAATTTTTCTAAACAAACATGACCTAGATGAATAACCCATATTATCGATATTGTGTAATTAACTTTTTACAGTTTCTTAGTTTTTTAAAATACAATAAATGTTATAAATGATTAATAATATTAAGAACAAAGATGATGATTAAGGGAGAAGAGCATTCTCATTTCATATATGTTGTAATTGTATATGTCTCTCACCCATTCTCTTTACAATGCTACTATTTATGGTACAAGGACATCAATACTAAGAGGTTACAAAACTCGAAGGTCAAGAGTTTTATAACTCAATGGGAGTTTCAAAATCATTACAATCAAAGATAGGGAGAATGAATCTAGACATCCATTATATGAATCTAGACATCCATTATAATATTTTATAACACTCCCCCTTGGATGTCTATTGTATAGCCATATGCATTGAAAGCTTCCTCATTAAAAACCTTACCAGGAAAAACCCAATGGTAAAAAACCTTGGTTAAGGAAAAAAGAGTGCAGCACGTATTAACTCCCCCTCATGAATGTATCCTTAAGTCCTTTAGCTATCGCATTCCAATATTGCGAAGCAATCCTTCAAACGTTGCAGTTGGTAATGCTTTGGTGAAAAAATTTGTTAGATTATCTTTTGAGCGAATTTGTTGAACATCAATGTGACCACACTTATCAAGGTCATGTGTGAAAAAGAATTTCGGTGAGATGTGCTTTTTTCTATCTCCTTTGATGTATCCTCCTTTTAATTGAGCTATACTTGCAGCATTATCTTCATACAGAAGGGATGGAGTTCTTTTGTAGCAATTTTCTAAGAATATGGCTCGTTAAAAACCTTACCAAATAAAAACCCAGTGGGAAAAATTTTGGCGAAGGAAAAGAGTACAATATTCTTATATAACTTCTAGTGCCTTGGGATTGCCTCATTAAAACCTTGCAAAGGAAAACCCAGTGGGGGAAAAAACTTAGCGAAGGAAAAAGAGTACAATCAACACATATCCTTTTTACTCCCCTTCATAAGTACATAGAATTTCCATTGTTCATGGTAAAAATATCATTAAGTCGAAGTATGCTAATATTGTGCATCATTTTCTTCAAAATCATAGTTGGTAATGACTTAATGAATATATCAACCAAATTATCACATGATCATATATGCTTGATATCAATATCGCCATTCTTCTGGGGCTCATATGTATAAAATAATTTTGGTGAAATATGTTTGGTTCTATCACCCTTTGGATAAAACAATTCCAAATCAATAGTCTCACAAAGATAACATAAAATATGTTTAATTTCATTACAATGTCTTCGAGTTTGTGCATAACTTTACATTGCTAGTAAGTTAACTGCAAATGCTATATCAGGTCGTGTGAAATTTATAAGATAGATCAAAACATCAATTGCACTAAGATATGGTACTTCGGGACCTAATATATGGTACTTCAGGACCAAGAGTTTCTTTATTATTTTCTTGTGGTCAAAATGGATCTTTCTTTATATCAAGTGACCAACCCATCATTGGAGTACTCAAAGGATTAACATTATCCATGTAAAGTTACTTCAGGACTTTTTCTATGTATGTTAATTGATGAACAAGAATTCCATAGTTCAATTTGTAGGCCAAGACAAAAATTTGTCTTACCAATATCTTTCATCTCAAATTTGTTATTTTTGTCGACCCTTCTGGAGCAAGATCTTTTATCAATAAATACAGTAATAATAGCAAATCCATATTATGATCTTTTGATAAAAATGCATGCACAAATTGGATTATTCTCAAATCCTTCTTTCAAAAGATATCCACCAGGCGATTATACCACAATATGCATCTGGATTGCTTTAACCCATATATAGATCTTTGTAGCTTAATAGAATACATATTTTGAGATGTAGAATTATATGCTTCAGGCATTTTATATCCTTCAGGAATTTTCATGTAGATATAATTATCTAATGATCTATACAGATATGATGTAACAACATCCATTAATCACATATCCAAATTTTCTTTTGCTACCAAGCTAATTAAAAATCTGAATGTAATTGCATCCATTACAGGAACATATGTTTCTTCATAATTAATATCAGGTCTTTGCGAGAAACCTTTGTGCTACAAGTCGCGCTTTGTACCTTATAAATTTGTTTTTCTCATTTTATTTATGTACAAATACCCATTTGTATCCAACAGGAATTACACCTTTAGGTGTTCGGACTACAGGTCCAAAAACTTCACATTTATTTAGTGAATTTAATTCTACTTGAATTGCCTCTTTCAACATTGGCCAAACATTTCTATGTTGAACATTCATCAACAATTTATGGTTCATATTCATGATCATTACTTCTGGTAATATCAAGAACAACTTTATATAAAAATATGTTGTCGAAAATAATTTTATTTCTATCCAATATATCTATCTCTTGTATATACATAATGTATCAAGATCTCGTTATTTTCAAGTACCTGATCCTCTTCAAGAGATAACTCATCCTCTTCAGGGGATAACTCTTCAAGAGTTTTATTTACAAGAGATTTTTGTTCATAAGTTTTGGATAGATCAATAATTTTTTGTAGCCTGTTTCATGGGTATAGCCTCTTTATAGGTTGCAACTTGTTTTTCTTGTACAATCTTCTTTTGAGAAATTTTATCTTTAACACTGATCATTCTTTCACATTTCAGGTGTGACTTTATTCAATTTGTTGCTGTATTAACTGATTTTCTTACAGGAACTTCAATTCCTGCTAGAGTATTAGTAGCTAGAATGTGAGATATCACTATTTTTTTATTATCGGTGAATAATTCTGGTAATTGATTTGCAATTCATTGCAAGTGAATAATTCTTTGAACTTCTAGTTCATATTGATTTGTATAAGGATCAAGATTAAAAAACGTTGAAACATTCCAATTAGTATCCCTTCGTGCTTCAAGCAATGATCTCACGTCGTGCTTCAGACAACGACTTTTCTCCCCCTAATGGTGGAAAGACTATTAAAATAACAATCCTCAAAATATACCTTAAAAATATCACTCTGAATTCTTTCTTAGAAAGATGAACACCAAATAACAATAAGTAAATGTGATAGTTTGGTAATTAATTTACTTTGATATAATCAACAGGTAAAGGAATCTTCTAGTTCTTTAAGGGATGTTCATGAGAGTTTTAAATAATTCAATGCATCATTATTGATCCTAGATGATCATGCCAAATTATAAAAACATTTGGATCCGAACACTTCTGGTGTATTACAACAATTGTTTCAACTATTCTCATTTTAGTATAATATAACCTAGAAGAGAAAATATACAATTTTCCTAATATGAGCTTCTGGCCTGATACTATTGAAGTAATATAAAGAAATTCTTCATTGCCTTCGTTATTGGTTTCAATATAATAACCATTATAACGTATATCCTTAAAGCTGAGCAAATTTCTGCTTGCCTCAGAAGAATATAAATAATCATCAATAGAAAGTTTTGTCCACTTTGACAACATTATAATCGCTCTTCCAAATACTTTAATTAAGTTTGATGAATAATCACTCTTCAAGAGTCTTCAATTATGTTTGATGAATATTCGCTCTTCTAGAGCCTTTAATTAAGTTTGATGAGCTGTTGGCTCATACAACTTCATATATGAAAAACATAAATTTAACTTTATTACTTGAAACATAAATAAAATGTGAGACCCCAAATTTTATGAATAAAGATTTAAATTTCTCAAAATATTTTTTTTAATATTATGGTGTGGATTTGATATAATGTTATAGTTGTGGGTAGTATTTATAAATTTTGCAAAGTATGCAAGTTATTATAAAATATTCGTTTGGTCGGGGAATATTCTTTTTGTCGGGGAATATCCGTACGACGGCACAATCATTGGGGGACCCCACAATGAAAGTATTGTCGTAGTTAGAAAATGACAGAATTATCATTTTATAAAAATAACGGCAAAAGTGTTACCGTTAAAACTGTTGAACTACTCGGTAGTAAAAGTAAAGTAATACGCGTGGTTGCATAATAGCACACGGTATTGATTATTGATGCTTACGTGATAAGTCACTCAGTTATACTCAATTATTGCTTTCAAAGAAATTCGATCTTATCTCTCATATTATTGATTCAATTATTGTCACAAAGATCATCTCAGATAATATTTTATATTATTAAATAAATAATTGAGATGGCAAAGTTATTCATATTATTATTTGCAATATTGACAATGTCTAGAAGTTCTGCATCAAGGAGAGGTTTGGTCACCTAATTGCATGGCGCTTGATAAGGAGAAATCCTTATCGAAAAGCCCCATCTTTCCTGGGAACGACCTGGTTGTTAAATATTGTGAGTTATAATATTAATGATGAATAAGTTCGTATTGATTAAAGATGAAATTGATAATTCCATTGTGTGGGAATTATTAGTGTTAGTGGAAATCGACATTTATTTCGATAATAATTAATGTCTGGAGGTTTTATTGACCAATCGGGTAATTAACCGGATAAATGAGCAATTAATTGCTATTAATTCACATGATTATAATTATTTGTTCACATGTGTGTACTATTGATTCACATTCATTTACTATTAGGGGAGTTGGTGCAAGATTGATAATACTTGCATGACTAAGTTAAAAATAGAGGTATAGATGAAGGTACTATACTATAATTAATTTTTTTCACATGTTTAGAACTATTGAGTTACATGATTTACTATTGATTCACATGATTTACTATTAGGGGAGGTGGTGCAAGTTTGATAATACTTGCAGGACTAAATTAAAAATGAAGGAAAAGAGGAAGGTATTATACTGTAATATTTCTAGCCCCAAAACGTGCAATTATCGAAACTATATTTTCCTATAAATAGAAGCCCATTCTTCTTTCATTTCTCACCAATTCACTAACGCTATAGAGCAATTATTATAGAGAGAAAGAATAAGAGAAGTCTGCTACCTCACTATTCCAGTATCCAGTCTTCTTTTGAGGTAAGGGGTATTATTTCTTTTGTATTCATGAAGAGAGCTTCTGTTATTCCATTCTTTATTATTATGTTGGAATAACCTGTCTATGCAAAGTACCGCATACATGGTGAAATTCTTCTGGTATTCCATTCTTTATTATTCTTTTGGAATATCCTATCTATGCGGATTACGTATGACCTAGTTCCATTCTTTATTATTCTGTTGGAATATCTTATCTGTGCGTATTACGCATGACCTGGTTCCATTATTTATTATTCTGTTAGAATAACCTGTCTGTGTGGTCTATCGCATGCCTGGTGAATTCTTTTGTTATTCCATTCTTTATTATTCTGCTAGAATAACATGTCTATATGGGTTACCGCATACATGGTGAATGGCCTTTCGTATTCATTCTTTACTAAATTATGGAAATGATTTGTCTACGTGGATTACCGCATGGCGAGTGAAAATCCATTTGCAGTTTCGTATAATATATTATACTCGTATGAGATATCATTTCTTTTGTACTCGTCATGGAATATCATTTTCTTTGGTATTTTCTTTTACGAGTTACTATTCACAGGTTACTATTCACCCGGTTACTATTCACTCTAGTATTATTCACTCGAGTATTCGGGGCACTTTTCGTGCCAGAATACTATTCACGAGTTATTATTTACGGGTTACTATTCACCCGATTACTATTCACTCTAGTATCATTCACTCGGATATTCGGGACACTTTTCGTGTCGGGGTACTATTCACGGGGTACTATTCCTGAAGTACTATTCACGAGGTACTATTCACTCGAAAAATATATTTCTTTTCTGTCCAAATTATTTTTGGTACATGAATATTATTCTTGAATTTTACTCTACAAAGCAGTATCATGTTGACAATTCGAACGTTATTGATTTCTGGATAAATTAAATTATAAATCTTTAGAATTTATCCTTGAACTTGTTTTATTGAATTATTATATCATTGTCATCATCCTCATGCTTATATTGTGATTAAAGTCATCTTTAGCTTACGTGCATAGATGGACTTGGTACGATTATGACCAGGGATTATTCGGTATAATCATGACCGTAATGTGACGAATGATGTAGTAAAAGTCCTAATTGGCCTGTAGTTCATTGATGGACAGCTGTTGGTATGATTATGACCAGGGTTTATTCGGTATAATCATGACCATTGAAGATTACATGAATATCCTTGGCCGTGGTGCAGGGATGATTCACTTTTATTTATTAAGCTGAGTCTCAGCGATAAAGTTAATGAAAAACTTTTTAAATCATAGAAGATAGTAGATTTTATGCTCTACTTGACTCTTCTAATGGATTGCTTATTCTGTTGCAGTTGTTGATCTAAAACTTGTTGTCTATTATATTATATCAGTTGTTATACTATTGAAGGCTAAGGATAATTTATTCTGTATTATCTTAGTCATAATATTTCTTACTGGGCTAGTTGAGCTCACCCTTTCTTTCACTGTTCTCCTCAGAAAATGAGAATATAGATGGGACGAGTCGGGGAACGGATTGACGATCCAGATGGTTGTTTTAGTAGTCCTCACTATTCTATGAAATAGTGTGATAATAATTGTAATGAGAACTCCATTGAGAGTGGATATTATCTAAGAAGGCAATATTCTTGTTTAAACTCTCAGCTATGTTTTGTCGTATATTTTACACGACAGTTGTATAATTAAGTTGTATTTGATTTATGTAGTGTATATCCAAGGCGACCAAGATGGGTGATGTATACCTATTTTGGGGGCGTCATAGTTGGTATCAAAGCTTGAGGATATGATCCCCAACAAATGTGAGACAAGAACTAGGAGGGGAGAGACGGGGAATTCCTTCGCTAGTATGACCTACCTAAGTTTATTTGGTATTTAATTGGTCGGTCAAAGTATAAGGATAATATATGACATGTCAATTAACCCTTATTTTGAAACTATATTCTAGAATGGTATCTAAAATACAAGAGATGAGAAATGGGAAAATCATGATAGAGAGGAAATAACCGGGAAGGTACAATCCGAAAAGAAAGCAAGGTATGTTTTAGTTGTGAAAAAGAAGGTCACCTAGCCTTTATTTTTTTGCACCAAAGTCAAGTCCAATTTGGGGCGGTGGGCATCAAAGGCGATCTGAACAAAACAAAGTCGGTGGTTTTTCGGAAGAGCATTTTTGTGACTTCTCAAAAAGCGAGTAACCCAAACGAAGTTAGCACGGGTTAGTTAATTATAAATTCCTGCGAAGTCTATACCTTATTAGATATCGGTTCTACCCATTCTTTTATCTCTCTTGCTTGCGTTCAACGTTTAAATTTGACTTCGGAGAAATTAGACTTTGACTTATCGGTTGAAACTCCGTTAGGAGAAACCTTCATTTCATGTGCTATCCAAGTCTTGGATGAGAGTCACAGTTTTTAAATGATATTTCTATCGTTAATAAATTTCCCGACGTATTCTCGAAGAACTTCCTGGCCTAACCCAGAGCGTGAAATCGAATTTTGTATTGACCCCAGTACAAAACCCATTTCTAAAACCCTTAAATATTTCTTCAACCAAAACGAACGTATAATACGCCAAAGACGTTGGCTCGAGCCGTTGAAGATTACGACCATACCATTCAATATCATCGTGGAAGAGCGAACGTGGTAGCTGACGCGTTGAGTAGAAGATCGTATGCGTTTACGAGTGCGATGTTGTTAACACAAAAACCCATTTCGTATAACTTACAAATGATGAAGATAGAGGTAAAGACTCTAGGGACCCACGTGGTGATATCAAATATACGAGTAGAACCAACTTTAATCAATAAAGTTAAAAGTCGTTCAAGCTACAGACCCGGAGATGATGAATACGAAGAAGAAGGTTCAAGAAGTCGTTATCTCAACCCTTGATTTAATTGGCCCATTTGAAATCCTTGATCGAGTAGGAACTGTGGCCTATAAACTCGCCTTACCGCCAAGTATGTCGCGTGTTCATAACGTTTTTCACGTATCGATGTTACATAAATGTGTAGACGACCTGAACCACATTATTAAATTAAAACTAGACGAGATAGCAGAAGATTTAATGTATGAGGAGATACGTGTTAAAATCTTGGCTAAGAAGAATCGTATTGAACACTCAAAGGTTATACCTCAAGAGTTAGAATTTGAAATGAAGTCAAGGTATCCTCATCTCTTCGGCATACCAGGTACGTACGTAAATTTCGAAGGCGAAATTTCATAAGGAGAGGAGATTGTGAGACCCCAAATTTTATGAATAAAGATTTAAATTTCTCGAAATATTTTTTTTAATATTATGGTGTGGATTTGATATAATGTTATAGTTGTAGGTAGTATTTATAAATTTTGCAAAGTATGCAAGTTGTTATAAAATATTCGTTTGGTCGAGGAATATTCTTTTTGTTGGGGAATATCTGTACGACGGCACAATCATTGGTGGACCCCACAACGGAAGTATTTTCGTAATTAGAAAATGACATAATTATCATTTTATAAAAATAACGGCGAAAGTGTTTACCGTTAAAACTGTTGAACTACTCGGTAGTAAAAGTACAGTAATACGCGTGGTTGCATAGTAGCACGCGGTATTGATTATTGATGCTTACGTGATAAGTCCCTCAGTTATACTCGATTATTGCTACAGTAATTGCTGCATCTTATCTCTCATATTATTGATTCAATTATTGTCACAGTATCATCTGTATAATATTTTATATTATTAAATCAATAATTGAGACGGCAAAGTTCTTCATATTATTATTTGCAATATTGACAATGTCTAGAAGTTCTGTCAAGGAGAGGTTTGGTCACCTAATTACGAGCCAATAAAGAGAAATCCTTATCGGAAAGCCCCCTCTTTCCTGGGAACGACCTGGTTGTTAAATATTTTGAGTTATAATATTAATGATGAATAAGTTCGTGTTGATTAAAGATGAAATTGATAATTCCATTGTGTGGGAAATTATTATGTTAGTGGAAATCGACATTTATTTCGATAATAGTTAATGTCTTGAGGTTTTATTGACCAATCGGGTAATTAACCGGATAAATGAGCAATTAATTGCTATTGATTCACATGATTATAATTATTTGTTCACATGTGTGTACTATTGATTCACATTCATTTACTATTAGGGGAGTTGGTGCAAGATTGATAATACTTGCATGACTAAGTTAAAAATAGAGGTATAGATGAAGGTACTATACTATAATTAATTTTTTCACATGTTTAGAACTATTGAGTCACATGATTTACTATTGATTCACATGATTTACTATTAGGGGAGGTGGTGCAAGTTTGATAATACTTGCAGGAGTAAATTAAAAATGAAGGAAAAGAGGAAGGTATTATACTGTAATATTTCGATCCCCAAAATGTGCAATTATCGAAACTATATTTTCCTATAAATAGAAGCTCATTCTTCCTTCATTTCTCACCAATTCACTAAAGCTATAGAGCAATTATTATAGAGAGAAAGAATAAGAGAAGTCTGCTACCTCACTATTCCAGTATCCAGTCTTCTTTTGAGGTAAGGGGTATTATTTCTTTTGTATTCATGAAGAGAGCTTCTGTTATTCCATTCTTTATTATTATGTTGGAATAACCTGTCTATGCAAAGTACCGCATACATGGTAAAATTCTTCTGGTGTTCCATTCTTTATTATTCTTTTAGAATATCCTATCTGTGCGGATTACGTATGACCTAGTTCCATTCTTTATTATTACATTGAATATCTTATCTGCATGCATTATTACGCATTTACACAGTTCCATTATTTATTATTCTGTTAGAATAACCTGTCTGTGCGGTCTATCGCATGCCTGGTGAATTCTTTTGTTATTCCATTCTTTATTATTCTGCTGGAATAACATGTCTATATGGGTTACCGCATGCATGGTGAATGACCTTTCGTATTCATTCTTTACTAAATTATGGAAATGATTTGTCTACGTGGATTACCGCATGGCGAGTGAAAATCCATTTGCAGTTTCGTATATTATATTATACTCGTATGAGATATCATTTCTTTTGTACTCGTCATGGAATATCATTTTCTTTGGTATTTTCTTTTACGAGTTACTATTCATAGGTTACTATTCTCCCGGTTACTATTCACTCTAGTATTATTCACTTTCAGTATTCGGGCACTTTTCGTCTTTTAATACTATTCACGAGTTATTATTTACGATTACTATTCACCCGATTACTATTCACTCTAGTATCATTCACTTTCGGATATTCGGGACACTTTTCGGTATTTGGGGTACTATTCACGGGGTACTATTCTCAAAGTACTATTCACGAGTACTATTCACTCGAAAAATATATTTCTTTTACATCCAAATTATTTTTGGTACATTAATATTATTCTTGAATTTTACTCTACAAAGCGAAGATCATGTTGACAATTGAACGTTATTGATTTACGGATAAATTAAATTATAAATCTTTAGAATTTATCCTTGAACTTGTTTTATTGAATTATTATATCATTGTCATCATCCTCATGCTTATATTGTGATTAAAGTCATCTTTAGCTTACGTGCATAGATGGACTTGAATGCGATTATGACCGAGGATTATTAAGTATAATCATGGCCGTAATGTGACGAATGATGTAGTAAAAGTTCTAATTGGCACATAGTTCATTGATGATGGATGTACTGTTGGTATGATTATGACCAGGGTTTATTCGGTATAATCATGACCATTGAAGATTACATGAATATCCTTGGCCGTGGTGCAGGGATGATTCAATTTTATTTATTAAGCTGAGTCTCAGCGATAAAGTTAATGAAAAACTTTTTAAATCATAGAAGATAGTAGATTTTATGCTCTACTTGACTCTTCTAATGGATTGCTTATTCTGTTGCAGTTGTTGATCTAAAACTTGTTGTCTATTATATTATATCAGTTGTTATACTATTGAAGGCTAAGGATAATTTATTCTGTATTATCTTAGTCATAATATTTCTTACTGGGCTAGTTGAGCTCACCCTTTCTTTCACTGTTCTCCTCAGAAAATGAGAATATAGATTGGACGAGTCGGGGAACGGATTGACGATCCAGATGGTTGTTTTAGTAGTCTTCACTATTCTGTGAAATAGTGGATAATAATTGTAATGAGAACTCCATTGAGAGTGGATATTATCTAAGAAGGCAATATTCTTGTTTAAACTCTCAGCTATGTTTTGTCGTATATTTTACACGACAGTTGTATAATTAAGTTGTATTTGATTTATGTAGTGTATATCTGGCGACCCAAGATGGGTGATGTATACCTATTTTGGGGGCGTCATAGTTGGTATCAAAGCTTAGGGATATGATCCCTGGCTGAAATGTGAGACAAGACCTAGGAGGGGAGAGACGGGGAATTCCTTCGCTAGTATGACCTACCTAAGTTTATTTGGTATTTAATTGGTCGGTCAAAGTATAAGGATAATATGTGACATGTCAATTAACCCTTATTTTGAAACTATATTCTAGAATGGTATCTGAAATACAAGAGATGAGAAATGGGAAAATCATGATAGAGAGGAAATAACCGGGAAGGTACAATCCGAAAAGAAAGCAAGGTATGTTTTAGTTGTGAAAAAGAAGGTCACCTAGCCCGATTTTGTCGTGCACGAAAGTCAAGTCCAGCTGGGACGGTGGCATCAAAGGCGGATACGAACAAAACAAAGTCGGTGGTTTCAGGAAGAGCATTTTTTGTGACTTCTCAAAAAGCGAGTAACCCAAATGAAGTTAGCACGGGTTAGTTAATTATAAATTCTTGCGAAGTCTATACCTTATTAGATATCGGTTCTACCCATTCTTTTATCTCTCTTGCTTGCGTTCAACGTTTAAATTTGACTTCGGAGAAATTAGACTTTGACTTATCGGTTGAAACTCCGTTAGGAGAAACCTTCATTTCATGTGCTATCCAAGTCTTGGATGAGAGTCACAGTTTTTAAATGATATTTCTATCGTTAATAAATTTCCCAACGTATTCTCGAAGAACTTCCTGGCCTATCCCAGAGCGTGAAATCGAATTTTATATTGACCCCAATACAAAACCCATTTCTAAAATCCTTAAATATTTCTTCAACCAAAACGAACGTATAATACGCCAAAGACGTTGGCTCGAGCAGTTGAAGATTACGATCATACCATTCAATATCATCGTGGAAGAGCGAACGTGGTAGGTACGCGTTGAGTAGAAGATTGTATCGTTCTGAGTGCGATGTTGTTAACACAAAACCCATTTCGTATAACTTACAAATGATGAAGATAGAGGTAAAGACTCTAGGGACCCACGGGTGATATCAAATATCTGAGTAGAACCAACTTTAATCAATAAAGTTAAAAGTCGTTCAAGCTACTGAACATCTTTAGATGATGAATACGAAGAAGAAGGTTCAAGAAGTCATTATCTCAACCCTTGATTTAATTGGCCCATTTGAAATCCTTGATCGAGTAGGAACTGTGGCCTATAAACTCGCCTTACCACCAAGTATGTCGCGTGTTCATAACGTTTTTCACGTATCGATGTTACATAAATGTGTAGACGACCTGAACCACATTATTAAATTAAAACTAGACGAGATAGCAGAAGATTTAACGTATGAGAAGATACGTGTTAAAATCTTGGCTAAGAAGAATTGTATTCAACACTCAAAGGTTATACCTCAAGAGTTAGAATTTAAAATGAAGTCAAGGTATCCTCATCTCTCTCTAAGATACAGTGCGTCGTAAATTTCGAAGGCGAAATTTCATAAGGAGAGGAGATTGTGAGACCCCAAATTTTATGAATAAAGATTTAAATTTCTCGAAATATATTTTTTAATATTATGGTGTGGATTTGATAAAATGTTATAGTTGTAGGTAGTATTTATAAATTTTGCAAAGTATGCAAGTTGTTATAAAATATTTGTTTGGTCGGGGAATATACTTTTTGTCGGGGAATATCTGTACGACTGCACAATCATTGGTGGACCCCACAACGGAAGTATTGTCGTAATTAGAAAATGACATAATTATCATTTTATAAAAATAACTACGAAAGTGTTACCGTTAAAACCTGTTGAACTACTCTCTAGTAGTAAAAGTACGATGTCTGGCGTGGTTGCGTAGTAGCACACCAGGTATTGATTATTGATGCTTACATGATAAGTCCCTCAGTTATACTAAATTATTGCTACAGTAATTGCTGCATCTTATCTCTCATATTATTGATTCAATTATTGTCACAAGATCATCTCATATAATATTTTATATTATTAAATCAATAATTGAGACGGCAAAGTTCTTCATATTATTATTTGCAATATTGACAATGTCTAGAAGTTCTGTCAAGGAGAGGTTTGGTCACCTAATTACGAGCCAATAAAGAGAAATCCTTATCGGAAAGCCCCCTCTTTCCTGGGAACGACCTGGTTGTTAAATATTGTGAGTTATAATATTAATGATGAATAAGTTCGTGTTGATTAAAGATGAAATTGATAATTCCATTGTGTGGGAATTATTAGTGTTAGTGGAAATCGACATTTATTTCGATAATAGTTAATGTCTTGAGGTTTTATTGACCAATCGGGTAATTAACCGGATAAATGAGCAATTAATTGCTATTGATTCACATGATTATAATTATTTGTTCACATGTGTGTACTATTGATTCACATTCATTTACTATTAGGGGAGTTGGTGCAAGATTGATAATACTTGCATGACTAAGTTAAAAATAGAGGTATAGATGAAGGTACTATACTATAATTAATTTTTTCACATGTTTAGAACTATTGAGTCACATGATTTACTATTGATTCACATGATTTACTATTAGGGGAGGTGGTGCAAGTTTGATAATACTTGCAGGACTAAATTAAAAATGAAGGAAAAGAGGAAGGTATTATACTGTAATATTTCAATCCCCAAAACGTGCAATTATCTAAACTATATTTTCCTATAAATAGAAGCCCATTCTTCCTTCATTTCTCACCAATTCACTAAAGCTATAGAGCAATTATTATAGAGAGAAAGAATAAGAGAAGTCTGTTACCTCACTATTCCAGTATCCAGTCTTCTTTTGAGGTAAGGGGTATTATTTCTTTTGTATTCATGAAGAGAGCTTACACATTATTCCATTCTTTATTATTATGTTGGAATAACCTGTCTATGCAAAGTACCGCATACATGGTGAAATTCTTCTGGTATTCCATTCTTTATTATTCTTTTGGAATATCCTATCTGTGCGGATTACATATGACCTAGTTCCATTCTTTATTATTACATTGGAATATCTTATACGTAAGCGTATTACGCATGACCTGGTTCCATTATTTATTATTACATTAGAATAACTCCGTCGTAATGGTCTATCGCATTCCTGGTGAATTCTTTTGTTATTCCATTCTTTATTATTCTGCTAGAATAACATGTCTATATGGGTTACCGCATGCATAGTGAATGACCTTTCGTATTCATTCTTTACTAAATTATAAAAATGATTTGTCTACGTGGATTACCGCATGGCGAGTGAAAATCCATTTGCAGTTTCGTATATTATATTATACTCGTATGAGATATCATTTCTTTTGTACTCGTCATGGAATATCATTTTCTTTGGTATTTTCTTTTAAGAGTTACTATTCACTCTAGTATTATTCACTCGGGTATTCGGGGCACTTTCTGTGCCGGAGTACTATTTACGAGTTACTATTCATGGATTACTATTCACCCGATTACTATTCACTCTAGTATCATTCGCTCGGATATTCGGAATACTTTTTGTGTCGAGGTACTATTCACGGGGTACTATTCTTGAAGTACTATTCACGGGATACTATTCACTCGAAAAATATATTTCTTTTCTGTCCAAATTATTTTTGGTACATGAATATTATTCTTGAATTTTACTCTACAAAGCAGTATCATGTTGACAATTCGGACGTTATTGATTTCTGGATAAATTAAATTATAAATCTTTAAAATTTATCTTTGAACTTGTTTTATTAAATTATTATGTCATTGTCATCATCCTCATGCTTATATTGTGATTAAAGTCATCTTTGACTTATGTGCATAGATGGACTTGGTATGATTATGACCAGGGATTATTCGGTATAATCATGACCGTAATGTGACGAATGATGTGGTAAAAGTCCTAATTGGCTTGTAGTTCATTGATGGACAGTTGTTAGTATGATTATGACCAGGGTTTATTCGGTATAATCATGACCATTGAAGATTACATGAATATCCTTGGTCGTGTAGTGCGGGGATGATTCAATTTTATTTATTAAAATTCGAGTCTCAAATATAAAGTTGATGAAAACTTTTTAAATCATAGAAGATAGTAGATTTTATGCTCTACTTGACTCTTCTAATGGATTGCTTATTCTCACTGCAGCTTGTTGATCTAAAACTTGTTGTCTATTATATTCTATCAGTTGTTATACTGTTAAAGGCTAAGGATAATTTATTCTGCATTATCTTAGTCATAATATTTCTTACTGGGCTAGTTGAGCTCACCCTTTCTTTCACTGTTGTCTTCACGAAATGAGAATATATCTGGGACGAGTCGGGGAACAGATTGACAGTCCAGATGGTTGTTTTAGTAGTCCTCACTATTCTGTGAAATAATGTGATAATAATTGTAATGAGGACTCCATTGAGAGTGGATATTGTCTAAGAAGGCAATATTCTTGTTTAAACTCTCAGCTATGTTTTGTCGTATATTTTACACGACAGTTGTATAATTAAGTTGTATTTAATTTATGTAGTTTATTTCTGACGACCCAAGATGGGTGATGTATACCTATTTTGAGGACGTCACATAAAATATATAATAAAATTACTTATTATAATGTCATAATATAATGAAATAAAAATAATTAATTGGTATGAACATTTCTATCAACATATCATTAAGGAAATCATAGATATCAAAATTAGTTATATCCACTCCATTTGAAAAGTCAAAATAATTCATGGGATCTTCAAGATCATTATGATCAATAAAGTCAAAATAATTCATGGGATCTTTAGGATCATTATGATCAATAAAGTTTATTTCAATTCCATTTCCTTTTCTTTTATGGAGTCTTTGTACAAATCTACCAAATGTTTAGGAGTATGACGGGTACATTCCCTTTTCTATATTGATTCTTCTTTTCACGTCCACTACCACAACCACAACCATAATTTCCTCTATGATTATCAAATGAAGTTCCATTCACTTCAGGGAATGTAATAGAATCGGTCGAGCGAGATAGTTGATTTTTCAGCAAAAACTCATTATTTTGTACAGCCACTAGAAGACATAATTTCACTTCTGGGAACATAGTTTCCTTTATCACTTCAGGAAATATTTTGTGAACTTTTGCTCTCGATATTGCTATTGCAAGAGCATATTCGAGGCATGAAATAAATATTTTCTCTAACATGTCTTCATCAATATTTTTTTTTTCACGTAATTTTAATAATGAGATTATTTTTAAAAAAATATAGAATTGTTCTCACTCAACACTTTTAAAATCTTGCAACTTCAGGTGCAACCAATTATAATGTGCTTTTGGGAGAATTACAAATTTTTTATTCTCATATCTTTCCTTTAAAATCATTTCATAAGACAAGTGAGTCTTTTACTGTAATTTACACATTTTAATTTTTCATGGAGATGATAGCGAATAAAAACCATTAATTTTGCATGATCCTGCAGGGATGCATGATTGCCAACTTTAATTGTATCTCCAAGGTTCTTTGCCTTTATATGAATCAAAGCATCAAGATTCAATTACAAACAATTCTTGCTCGATATAAATCAAGGACAACAAATTCAAATTTATAAGATTTGAATATTAAATAACTAAACATATTCCCCGTCAAATTAAATAATTATATATATTCAGATTTAATTGTAATGAAACAATTTATAAAAATGCAGTAAAACACAAAACTAAATTTGTCCACTAAAACTAAATAACAAACCAACACTACTAAGTATATTTGTCATTGTAATTTCATACAAAAATATATCAAAAAAATTATTAGAAATATATCAAATATGATACCATGCCAAAAAAAAATATATCAAAAGATCATTAGAAATATATCAAATATGCTATCATGCCAAAAGAAATATATCCCAACAGTTGAATAACCATGCATCTCATAAGCTGAATGTTGCATGCAAAATTACAATACACTTTTATTGAAAAACACTGCACAATAGTTGAGGTTAGACATTTCACCGTATAATAGCAAGACAATTTGAGGGTGATGTGATAATATATATATATATAATCTTTGTGAAGCTGTAGGAATATTAATATAAGTTTTTCAAGTGCAGAGAGTGATACGATGGCTTACATATGAGTACGACAGTCATTAGCATTCTTGAACCAAGAACAACAAATTCTAATAATAAGTTATGAATAGAATAACATACAATATGTTATGCTAAGAAAAAATTGTGTATCTATTATATATATATACTTTCTCCTTCAAATCAAATATGATTATCTTCAAGACGAAGGTGAGAAGCAATTCGTGCTGATAACGTGTTATAAAACATTAATAATATTAAGAACAAAGATGATGATTAAGGGAGAAGAGCATTCTCATTTCATATATGTTGTAATTGTATATGTCTTTCAGCCATTCTCTTTACAATGCTACTATTTATGGTACAATGACATCAATACTAAATGTTTCAAGAGTTTTATAACTCAATGGGAGTTTTAAAATCACTACAATCAAAGATAGGGCATCCATTATATGAATCTAGACATCCATTATAATATTTTATAACAATAAATTTATTTTTCATATTATCTTTATATTAAATATTAATTAATTTATTTTTTTATCTTTTTCTAATAAATTTTAAAAAGATTAAATTTAACTATTCCATCTTCTCTCTTCCCTCTGCTCCCTCCATTTCTATGAACCTTCAACCTTGTAGGCCAACAATCGAAACCCTGCATCTTCTCTCTCTCTCTCTCTCTCTCTTTAAATTCAATGTCTCTCGACCCAGGCTCATTCGAAACTCTAATCCCATCTCGATTCATCACATTCACATTCCCATTCCCATTCCCAAATCCTACCGTCTCTCACCATTTCCACACTCCTCTCCTCCGAATCGCTGTCCTCGACTCACCCATCCAACCCTCCGCCGATTCCGCCCGAGTAGCCGCCATGATCGTCCCAAGCCGCCGTGAAACCGACTGGACCTTCTCCACCGAACCCGGCCACCTACAGCTCCTCCTCAACTCCCCACAGTTCTCCCGCCTCATCCTCATAGGTAACATCCCCATTTCTCCCCAACCAGCAATTTCATATACCGGATCTAAGCAGTTAATTGACCCGATTGATTTGGAGATTGTTGAACAGAAATTGACCCCTTTGTTGTTTGCTTTGTCACCCAAATCGTGTTTCTTAAAGGGTTTGCCGGAAATTCCTTTTTTAAGCTATGTGGATGATGTGATACATAGTGTTATTGTTGAGCTGTGTGTTGGGTCTTTGGTTGGTGAAATGTTAGTTGAAGATGTTGAACTAGAAGGGTTTGAGGGTAGAGAGTTTAGGAGGAGATTGAGGTTTAAAAGAATGCCCAATTTGATTCAAACCCAGATCAGAATTTATCCAATAACAGGGAATGGTTTTGTGGGTTTAGGGAAAACTGAGTTTTGCCATGACTTCAGGGTTTTAGTTCATCCTTACTTGACTCCGATGGTGGCGGGTGTTTCGTTGATTGGTTCGTATCTTGATGAGAGAATTCGATGTGGTTTTAGGCCAAAAGCTATGTGTTTGGGTGTTGGTGGTGGGGCTTTACTTGGTTTCTTGAATGCCCAATTGGGTTTCGAGGTTCTTGGTGTGGAGGCTGATGAGGTTGTTTTGAGAGTTGCAAGGCAGTATTTTGGGTTAAAAGATTGTGATAAATTGATTCGGGTTTGTTTGGGAGATGGAATAGAATTAATAGAGAAATTTGCAAGTAAAGAGAAAACTTCAGAGATTGATTTCTTAGGTGATCATAACAGTGATGGGTTTCATGGTAAATTTGATGTCATCATGGTCGATTTGGATTCAAGTGATGCTAAAATAGGTATAAGTGCTCCACCATTGGAGTTTATAAGGAAGTCTGTTCTTTTGCAGGCTAGAATGGTTCTTCATGAGCAAGGTATTCTTATTATCAATGTAATTCCTCCTGCTGTGACGTTTTATGAGACATTGATCCATAAATTTCAGGAGGTTTTTGAAGAATTATACGAAATAGATGTTGGAAACGGAGAGAATTATGTTATTATTGCTACTACATCAATTGGGACTGTTTCTATTAACTGTGAGAATTCCTTTATGTCAAAGTTGAGAGGGGCTATTAAAGGATTGTTCATTGATTCCATCAGGAAAATTTGATGTTTTGGTGGTCGGTAAGTATAAGGAAGCCACCCAAATCATTAGAGAAGCTGTTCCTGATCAAGGGAGATTCAAGAGCCATAAGCACCAACCTTAGGGAAAACGGTTGGTCAGTACATTTGTTATAGCTTTCCATGGCTTGCAATACTCATAGAACTATAAAATTGATAAGGGCATACACATTCAGTATTTCAAGCCTAATTGTTCTTTATCTTAATATTGGTGGTACTAAATGGTGGCTGTGGCATGACATGAGGAGACCTTGATCAAGGTGTCATGCATGTATAGCTCTCCATGTTCTCGAAGTTCATTTAAGTCTGTTTTCTGCTTCGTATGTCATATTCTTTTCCCATATGATAAAGTTATACCTCAAAATGGCGTCATCAAGATTAGGAATTTGAGTTGGTATATCAGAAGTTCCAAATCAGTTTTACTGATTGGACAGGTAATGGGATTCAGTTGAACCACATAATTTCCGCACAAATTAGAGAAAATGTAGGAAAGGTTTGACCGATTGACATTTTGTGTTATGCAAATTTAAGGATGAACTTTTGGAGGGGATTCACAATTGTGAAATACAATGAAACTGTTGGAAATAGGGAGTCTTAGATTCCCATAGCACCTAAAGTCGATAGTCAAATGGGAAGAGGAAATTGATAGGAATTTCTTGGAATTTACGAGTTTCTGCAAAATTTGATGAATTATGGAGCATTTCAGACTTCCAATCCAACTGCGCTAACGGGCCTCAATAGAGGAAATAATTTTGGAGACGTTGCTTGTGTAGAATTTTTGTATTGATATTGTAGCTAGGGATAACATTCTAATAGTAGAATTACTGGGAATCAAGAATGCAGAACTTGTTGCTTCTGCATACAGAACGTGGAGAAAAAGCATTTCATGTATTGATTAGGCCCACAATTCCAGTTTATACTCTCGAAGTGGCAAGCAACTGGATGGAGCCCAAGGATACTTGTGAAACAAAATCATATCTTGGTTTTGAATAAAAGGCTAATAATTCAAGCTTAACACAGTTTCCCAATGGTGAGTGATTTAAACTGTCATCTCTTTACTCTGTTATGAGCACTGGCTGCTGCACTGCAATTGTGTTATGCTACAATAGCTTGTTTTTCTGCTTCCACATGTAAATACATTGAAAATGGAATAAGAAAATCCAAAACGACTTAAAGGTGCTTTGAAACCAAATGGAATATTGGAATATAATCTTTAACTCGTTTGTATGGATTAGCCCAAATTAATATCTAATTGTATTACACCACCACGCTGAATTTTATTATGTTTACATATTTATAATTTTTTTGTGTATAAATGAAGTAATGAACTATTTGTTTCCATTTCACGTAACACCCATAGGACATCATTATGAATGGGCAAGGTCAAAGCATTTATATTGTAATATTGTAAATATATGATACATTTATTCTCTAGCCTACTTACACAATTGATCTTGTTATTTGTGTAAATGAGATTGTGGCATTCGTATAGTGATCAAGAGCCTGCTCCTGTGGAATTCACCTCGTTCATTTCTACTTCCTTTGCCTTACTAAATTTAAGTTTTCTAATGTCCCTAACTAATAATTGTCCGTGTAATGAAAAATTAGATTAAAATTTAAAAAATATTACATTACCTAAAGATTTTTTACAACCTAAAATAACTTACAATTAGACATAACAATTATTATAATTTATTATATCTCCATAATAATTAATTTTCTTTAAAAATAGATATCTAAAAAAAAATTAAACCTGTTTACAAAACTTAGAAATCATCAATAACAATTTTTATAATTCACCACACCAATTATTATTATTATTATTATTATTATTATTATTATTATTATTATTATTATTATTATTATTATTGTCATTACTATTACTATTATAATTATAATTATTATTATTATTATTATTATTATTATTTTATTTTTAATATTACTATTATTATAATTATTATTATCATTATTGTTATTATTTTTATTTGATTTGGATAGGAATTTTTAGGGGTGAATTTGATTTGGGCAAAAATTTTTAGTATGAGATGAAATGTGAGCCTCTAGATTAAATTAGAAGAATTGAGATAAAATTTGAACTGTTCTTGTGATTTGTCAAATAAAATATTTAAAATAGATTCTATTTTATTATACAAATATCATGCTAAAAATAATGAATAGGCACACAATTAGTTCCCATTTCTTTTTTTGATATTTTAGATTGAATTTGGGCGAATGATTGAACTTGGACCTCTTACTTAACAAGAAACCTACAGTACCACTTAAGTAGACTCTTGGTTAGTTCCCATTTTCCATTATACTTATATAGGAGAAATTACTGATAGTCTGTTTGGTTACAACATTGGAATAAAAATGGGAATGGGAATGGGAATGGGAATGGGAATGGAAGAAAATGAGCATTTCTATTCATATTTTTGGTGAGAACGAGAAACTAGACAATTTTGATCGATCAAGATTTTTTTAAACTAGTCAATTGGAATGCAATAGTCAATCTTTACCTGTTGGAGTGTGGTTTGATGAGTCCGGGAGATTTGGTGGGACCAATGTCACGTGGCGAAATATCACAATAGGAGATTTGACATTCTAGAGGGTCTACAGCCCAAATTAACTTATGCCTCCCTTGTTCTATTTGACTTCTTATTTCTGAGGAAGGTGCATTCTATTCAGTCAAGGGGTTTACAATGATCTTTACAAAAGACTTCTAGTCCGATTGGGGGAGGTGTGGTCAAGCTATAAATACACAACTATAATTCAGGATCCAGGTAATGACACTGTCTATTTTTACGTACTAAAACAATTATATACCTCCATTATTGACGTTTTCTGGTATGTACTTTCTCTTATACCGAAGCTATCCCCTGGCAGGCCCGACCGTCAAGCTTTTTGGTGTGATCATTTGTTCACTGTGCATGTTAACTTTGTTGTTTGGTGATTCGGCGAGCGGACAGATTTTGGCGTTAACATTAGCGCTAAAAGGTGGGCCTGTTTTAGTGTTACTTTTCATAATCACCAATTTACTTTTTAAGTTGAATAGATGGCAAGTAAAGGAAAAGCGATTCTGACCATGACAGATCTTCGGTTAATCCGACAACATAACTTCGTAGGTCGGTTAAGGATAGGCTCGAGCCCAACAATCCTATTGTGGTACCAGTAAAAGCTCAGTCGGCTCCAGTTCAATGATAGTTATTCTTGACAAGCCAAGAGGCGCCCTCGATCCTTACAACCGCAGGGCAGATAATCAGTCTTGATCACACACTCGCCAAGAACGAGATCGAGAGCAAGAGGGACAGGACAGATGAGAGTTAATTTGGATGCGCAAAATCCAACAGGCGAAGGAGGCCTTGGAGACACTACGTCTCCAACATGAAAAAATCTCCACAATTGGATGAATTGGAGGGGGAAGAAGAAGTCTCCTTGGCTGGGCGTGGGCGTCGGGAGTCTACACCCTAGAGTTAGTTCAGGTCTCATTGAACGAGAGTCTCTCCGGAAGGAAGGAGTAAATCCAAGCCGCACTCCCGGGACCCAGATAAGGGACGGATATGATCTAAACGACATCAACAGGTCGCTTAACCAGAATATATAAGGGATCGACGTGGAGGATCCTCCCCGAAGGGAATGCCTGACCCCATTATGCAAAAGCTGACGGAGTTGGAATAGAAGATATCAACAGCAACTCAGGGAAACCAGTTGTCGATTGATTCGAAGTCACTCTTTACACTGGAAATTGATCGAGTTCGGGCTGATCTAAGTAAAAAGATGCCCCCACTAGAGACGCATGATGACACAAGCTACCCCTACGACCATACTCACACGTATGACCATCTCATGACTTATTATATGCATTCTGATGCTGCCCAGTGCCAGATGTTTGTTACTACTCTGAAGAAAGGAGCACAATTGTGGAAGACGTTGTTGTCACCAAATGCTTTGCGATAAATTCCACAATCACTTTAGAAGCAACATGAGAAAAGGAAAGTTGGCAACTTTCCTTGTGCAGGTAAAACAACAACCAAACGAAAAAGTCAATACATGAGGTTCAGAGAGGAGGTCGTTATTGTGTTGGATCTTAATGTACCTCAAGCGTTCGGGTTCTTTACCACTAGATTGGACATGGAGAAATTGCAGAAGTTGTTAAAAGACATCATGTTCAATCCTTCGAATGATGTACCCAAAGCGTATGATAAGGAAAAGAATTTCATTGCTATTAACAACGCTATGAGAAGCCTGAAGCCGCAACCACACAGGACGTATAGGCTTCAAGATTGGTATCGAGATATGAGTTATGACCCTAGGCCAGAAACACAGCCGAGGAAGAAGGCCCATAACGATTCCACGGGAAACGGTCGACTTTCATTTCATAATCGGAGTGTTAATAAGATTTATACTCCGCTCAACACTGATCGGGCTAAGATCCTCGAGGAGATTAAGGATAAACCGTTTTTCGAGCCCTACCTAGTCGGCAACCATATACCAAGAGGAGATTAGAGGTTGTTCTACTAATATCATCAAAACGCGGGGCATTCAACCAAGGCATGTTGGCAACTAAGGAACATGATTGAGAAAAAGGTCCAGAATGGGGGAATTGGTCCACTACGTTACTAGTCGAAAAGGGTCAGAATGAAGACATGAGAATGGTGGTCAGGAACGTCATAAGGATCGACAACCCGATCAAGGTTTATCTGTCCATTGGGTGGTCGATGCTGTGACGCCCCCAAAATAGGTATACATCACCCATCTTGAGTCGCCAATACATGGTACAAAATTCAAATACAAACTTCTTTAATACAACTGTCATGTAAAAATACGACAAAACATAGCTGAGAGTTTAAACAAGAATATATTGCCTTCTAGACAATATCCACTCTCAATGGAGTCCTCATTACATTTATTATCACACTATTTCACAGAATAGTGAGGACTACAACCATCTGAACCGTCAATCCGCTTTCCAGGCCGGTCCAGGCTATATTCTCAATTCACAAGAGAAACGGTGAAAGAAAAGGGTGAGCTCAACTAGCCCAGTAAGAAATATTATGACTAAGATAATGCAGAATAAATTATCCTTAGCCTTCAATAATATAACAACTGATAGAATACAATAGACAACAAGTTTTAGATCAACAACTGCAGCGGAATAAATAATTCATTAGAAGAGTCAAGTAGAGCATGATATCTACTATCTTCTATGATTTAAAAAGTTTTTCATCAACTTTATCGCTGAGACTCAGCTTAATAAATAAACCACATCATTGAATCATCCCTGCACTAAGGATATTCATGTAATCATCAATGGTCATGATTATACCGAATAATCCATGGTCATAATCATACCAATAACTGTCCATCAATGCACTACGGGCCAATGAGGACTTTTACCACATCATTTATAACATTACGAGTCATGATTATACCAAATGATCCCTGGTCATAATCATACCAATCAACAAATTCATCTATGCATGCGTAAGCGAAGATGACTTTCATCACAATATAAGCATGAGGATGATGACAATGATATAAGCATTAATCAAACGAAATCAAGGATAAATATTAAAGACTTTAAACTCATCCAGAGTTTAAAAATATCCAAATTGTCAACATGATACTACTTTGTGGAGTAAAATTCAAGAATGCTCAGAAGAATATTTTCATGAAAAGATACTGGATGAAGTTCAAATATCAATGATATTCTACTAATTTCATGGAGTATAGAAGCCAAAACTTTAACCAACTGAGTATAATAGAATATATGAAACTGCAAATAGATTTTCACCCGCCATGCGGTAATCCACGTAGACAGATCATTTCCACAATTTAATAAGGAATGAATACGAAGGGTCATTCACCATGCATGCGGTAGTCTGTGTAGACAGGTTATTCCAACAGAATAATAAAGAATAGAATAACAAAAGAATTCACCATGCATGCGGTAATCCGCGTAGACAGGTTATTCCAACAAAATAATAAAGAATGGAATAACAGAAGAATTCAAAGATGCATGCGGTGAGTCCAAGCGTGAGCGAACGAGTTATTCCAATGTAATAATAAAGAATGGAATAACGTAAGAATTCACCATGCATGCGGTGAGTCAGTATGAGCGAGTTATTCCAACAGAATAATAATGAATGGAATAACAACCCTTACGAGTATTGAAAGAAAATAACTCTCTTCATGAATACGAAAGAAATAATATCCCTTACGAATATGAAATAAATAACATCCCTTACAACTGTTGAACGAAAATAATATTCCAACGAATATTTAACGAAGATAATATTCCTACGAATATTGAACGAAGATGATATTCTTTACGAATATTGAACAAAAATAATATTCATACGAATACGAAAAATAATATCTCTTCAGAATATGAAATAAATAATACCCCTTACTACTGTTGAATAAAAATAATATTCCTACGAATATTGAACGAAATGATATTCCTTAAGAATATTGAATGAAAATAATATTCATACGAATACGAAAAATAATATCTCTTCAGAATATGAAAAAAAATACCCCTTACCTCAGAAGAAGACTGGATACTGGAATAGTGAAGTAGCAGACTTCTCTTCTTTCTCTCTATAGCTTCTCTCTCTATAATTGCTCTTGTGAGTCTTAGTGAATTGGTGAGAATGAAGGAAGAATGAGCTTCTATTTATAGGAATATATAGTTTCGATAATTGCACATTTTGAGACTCAAAATATTACAGTATAATACCTTCATCTTTTCCTTCATTTTTAATTTAGTCCTGCAAGTATTATCAAACTTGCACCACCTCCCCTAATAGTATATCATGTGAATTAATAGTACAATCATGTGACTCAATAGTTCTATACATGTGAAAAAATAATTACAGTATAGTACCTTCATATATACCTCAATTTTTAATTTAGTCATGCAAGTATTATCAATCTTGCACCCCCTCCCCTAATAGTACATGTATATAAATCAATAGTACACACATGTGAACAAATAGTTATAAGCATGTGAATTAATAGCAATTAATTGTTCATTTATCCGATTAATTATCCGATTGGTCAATATAACCTCCAGACATCCATTATTATCGAAATAGATGTCGATTTTCACTAACACTAATAATCCCAACACAATAGAAATATCAATTTCATCTTTAATCAATACGAACTTATTCATCATTAATATTATAAGTCACAATATTTAACAACCAGATCATTCCCAGGAAAGATGGGGCTTTCCAATAAGGATTTCTCCCTATTGGCGCGCAATTAAATAACCTAACCCCTTTCCTCGACAGAACTTTCTAGACATCATCAATAATGCAAATAATAATATGAACAACTTGTCATCCCAATTATTGATTTAATAATAACAAATATTATGCAGATGATACTGTGACAATAATTGAATCAATAATATGAGAGATATTATGCAACAATTACTATAGCAATAATTGAGTATAACTAAGTGACTTCTCACGTAAGCATCAATAATTAATCTGAGTGTAACTCTTACTACGCAACCACGCCAGATTCGTATACTTTACTCTAGGGTAGTTCAACAGTTTAACGGTAAAACTTTTGCCGTTATTTTTTTTAAAAAAAATTAGTCATTTTTTAACTACGACAGTTCCTCCGTTGTGGGGTCCACCAATGATTGTGCCGTCGTACGAATATTCCCTGTTAAAATGAATATTCCCCGACCAATCAAATATTTCCCGACACAACGAATATTTTATATCAACTTGCTTACTTTGTAAAATTTTCAAATATCACCCTTAACTTTAACCCTTTCTCAATTTAACCATTTACTAAATAAAATAATAATTATAAGAAAATTGAATACTTTCATTTCATAAAATTCAGGGTCTTACAGATGCTATTACAAGAGGTTCGGTGAAGCGTGTGATGGGTAAGAAACATCGAGGCTCACTGAACTCTATTTTAACGGTGTTTGAACATCCAGTAAGAAAGGATCGACCTTACCCTAACATTGTAATATCTTTTTCAAACGAAATTACCCACCTGACACGATAAACCACATGAGAGAGCACTGGTCATTACGGCACAGGTCAGGTTGGTGGATATGCGGAGGATAATGATTGACAACGGGTATTCGGTAGATATTCTCTCTAGTCATGCTTATAAAAGGATGGATCTGGAGGGGCAGAAGATGGAGGTTGGATAGGAGACTCCTTTGTACGGGTTTAGTAATAATCTGGTTAATGTGGTCAGTACCATCAAGTTGTCGGTCATCTTTGGTACAGCCCCCCAACATGCAACAGGTCCTAGTGAATGTTAAATTCTTTATGGTTCAAGTTGATTCTGCTTACAATGTTGTACTCAGTTAGACAACATTAACAGCGTTACATGCGGTCACATCTATCTCACATTTTAAGATTAAATTCCCTACTTATGGGGTCGGGGAGGTGAAAGGTGTTTGCCTAAATCTAGGTTAGCACAACATGCAAGTATACGTGATCAACAAGTAATATAATGATAAGTAGAGTATCGTTCCCACGGAGAAAAAACTTTAATTTATACTATCAACTATAAATTTTGGATTAACTCGATTTTATTAAACAATTGATTAAAAAATTATGAAATCAAATAATTAATTACACTAATACTAATTACCACGAGATTGAAAACAGATATGAAGATTTAAGACTAAAATTTCACTTATTGCTTCACTTAGATTAATATACTTCTTGTTTTGTTATGATAACTATTTCGGATTGTTAATCGAGAACTAACCAAAATTTATGACAATCTCTCGATGTATCATAAACGAATCAACTTAAATTCGCAGGTGATAGAATTAAGGTGAACACCCTATTTAACTAATTCACTATATCTCTATATGAATTATAATTAAAGAGGATTTAAAGCATAGGTTCCCTATTAGATTACATGCGGAGAATAGGTATATATCTATCCTAAACACAAATTATTAGTTACATCACCATGCAAAAAACACAATCAAATGCTATTATGATAAGATTTAAACCTATAATCCATCTCTCGAGTTTATATAAATTATCACGGTAATTGTTGATCAGGCAATTAAGCAATTAAACACAAACCATAATAGACTATCTCATAATAGTAAACAGTAATCAACAAGGAAGCATATCAGTCAAAGCTACTAAATAAGATCCATTGTAATCTTAAAATAAAATTTAGTTCTACATAATAAAAGTAAATAATGAATCCATAGAAGAATTTAATATCTGAAGTTTATAAGTAAAAGAAGAGAAAAAGAAATAAACTCTGTAGAATTTTCCTTCTCCTTCTTGAATCCTTCACTTAGTCTTCTTGTGCTCCTTCTACGTTCTTCAAAATCTCCTTGTATCTTCTTGCAATCCTCTTGAATTCTTCTTTTTCTCCCCTCTTTTCATGTCTTTTAACCTTTCTTAAAGTCCTTGAAACCAGTCAGCCAAATGAATCATTCTCGGACTCAACTTCTGAAAAATAACAAAACACCTCTTTTTGTTCCCGACCAATTGGCCGCGACGAGATCAGTACACTAGGGAATCCGCCCCAACCAATTTATTAGTTGAGAAATTAAAAAAAATGCCATTAAGCTCCAAAATTCCTGTTTTGACCCTCAAAAACCGTTTTTTACAAAACAAACGCATGAACAAGTAAAATGACACTAAAAATACTTAGAGTTAGTAAAGAATTAAGCTTAAGAAGTATCAAATTCGTAAGTATAAAACACAATCATCAACTAAGCCCCCCCCAAAACTCAAGACTTTGTTTGTCCTTTAGCAAAAACACGAGAAATAAAAATCAAACTAACTAACCTAACTAAATGAATGCATATGTATGATCTACTAACTTCCAACAATAAATCAACATAGATCATAGATATCAAGCCTCAAAAAGAAGTAACTAACAATTTAGCAAAACTTCAAATTCATGCACCATCAGAAATTTAACATATCATCAATCTCATCTTACTTTCGACCCTTCTGTATGTGTGTGTAGTCAACATATCAAACTAATTAAGATCTTAATCCAATCCATGTACCACAATGCTCACTAAAAGATATTTTATTACATATATGACCTTTTAATACCCCACTTATACACTTGTTTTCACATTTTTTTTCTTTTTTTCTTTTATTTCACAATGAGTGCGTTTTATGCTCAATCTCATTGATTTTTCATTTAATTCTTGAATTCTTGACTTGTGCAATGTCTATTTTTATTAAGTTTTTCAATATCCCCCATGTAGCAAACTTTCCACCAATGACTCCCAAACCAGATGACTTTAGGGCATTAACTGTAGAGACACTACTAAGGGTTTACTTGTTCGAATGACAATGGCCACAAAAACAAACTAGTCAAGATCTGCTCATACTTGTCTATTTTTCTTTTATATACTTATTCTCTTCCTTTCATTTTAGACAGACAGCAAAGTAGTGATTATTCATATTTTTATGTTCCAACAAGTGATAGAAGTCTTTATATTCTTAATGAGCACCTAATTCATAAAATTGAAGCAAAGCCTTACCAATTCAATACATTGACGTGTGCAAGTAAAATCAAGGGTCTTGAATTTGACAACAGCAGTAACAGTTAACATTCCTAACTTAGCAATACTTATTCGTCTTACTAAACTGATTAGATAACTGATCAAAATTCTCATCATCGGCCTTCCTTAAACGCTCTACATTAATTCATTGCTCTAGTGAACCTAAATGCAATTTTATATGATCTTAAACAAAATTATATGCGAATGCAATAAACTAACTCTAATGAAAAAGAAAATATTTTTGTGATTTTTAAATTTTTACTTTTTTTTAATATTCCTATAATATGAAAAAATAACTAAACAATGCAATGTATGTGAACTAAACAATTATGTAATGCAATATAACATGACTATGTATAATGACAGACAAATCCACCCCAAACTCATGAACAATGTCCTCATTGTTTATAAAATAAAGAAATTACAATGGAGGACTTCCCTGACTGGTCAAGCGTCACGCTCGACCTCCTCATCATCGGTGTTTGGTGGTGGATATACCAACAACGACTGACACTCAGGAAAATGAATTGGATCTGCACTCGAATTTATCCTAGCAAACATCTATGTCAATGACGTCTTAAAATTAGTCTGATATGCAAACATGTGATCTTATTGTTCCACGAGTCTTTTATTCCGTTGCTCTAGCCGCTTAGTCCAATCGTCTATCTACAACTACAAATTGCAAAATTAAGTGCTAAACTGTGGCTTAGGTTGCAGTCTAGAAGTTTTCGGTGCATCCATATCACCATCTGAATCATAATCATCTTCGTCACCGGATGGAGGTTGAATGATAAAGCCCAATCCACGTGGATCTGATTCACCTCCTTCCCATATATACCTTGTACCTCTCACTTAAACCATGATCCAAAATGAGCAAAGGCTGCTGAACAACTTCATCAGTTCCTCATCTAACACTTGCTCGATTACAAAAGACACATATAAGTGATGGATGTGGTAATCCTCCTTGAGTATTTCCCCTCAAATTCTTTCTAATAGACTACATAATCGCATTTCCCACATTTATCTTGAATCCCTTCACAATCGCATATAACAATGCATCATTTTCTTTTGTTACATCACTAACATGTTGAGACGAAATAAGCTTGGTGTTAGGTTTGTATATAGCGCGAACATGCAATTAAATTACATAAATAGTGCGAAAGCGCGATAAAATTAGATTTTAAAATTTTTATGCTAACCATCACCATGATCATCCTTGTGCACAATTATCAATTAAATGAAAGAGACAGAGATATAGAATCATACTCTCGTAGATCAAAACTTCCTCGGGTACAAGTTCATCTCCAATTCTTTCACGTTCTCCTTGAATTCCACCAATGAGATTTATTCTTTAGATCAATGCAAGCCACCCAAGTGCTTGGCCTCTAGAGGTGATCTACCAAGGAATAATATCTATTCAAGAAGATGGGTGTTTGGCTAAACCCTAGTTTTCTCTCTCTAGAGAATATGCCAATACTCTCCCAACTCTTAGAAGTATGAGTAATTGTCTAATCTCAACCCATAATAAGACTTCTCTTATTTATAGATGTAGGCAACCCTCCTAAATTATTTAGGAATAGAGTTTTATTATAATTAATTAAACTCTTTTAATTAATTAAATTCTTAATCCAATTTGGAACTTATGAGAGTACTTTGTAATAATTTTAATAAGACTCCTTTAATTAAGACCCCAGTGGGCTTTCTAGGCCAAAATGACCCTGCCCCGGCTGGGGTACGAGAAGTTATTTTTTTAAAAATGCCTGCAGAACATGGTTTTCCCCACTTCATCTCCCATAATCGAAACTCAGCCACTTCCTAAACCCACGAACTACTCTCATAACCCTCAATCTCACATCAATTTCGCCCTGTACCACCATTAGATATATAAACCTATACCCTAATTCATCCATTCTACACCCATTATACATCACTTTCTCTAAATTACATACACTAAAACCTAGAGTTTGCTCACTATTCGGGTTTGCGGCAAGGGAGGAGAGGAAATTCTGAAATTAGTCAATTAAACACTGCAACATCATCATCGAGAGAGGAAAATCAGTTTTGGTAAGCAACTTTTCATAGTGTTCTTCATATTTGGATTCCATTCATCAAATTTTGGTATTATGAGTGGTTGTGCACACCAATTATTTGTGAAATTGCCAAGAATAAAGTTTGGGGATTTGTTGATAGCATTGTCATATCATGGCTCCTAAAACACTTGTGAAACGCCAAAGGGGCAAAAGTTTATCACCACCAACCCGAAGTTATGACAAACATAAATTCGTGAGTGCTAATGTGGCGGACAAGTATGATTATCTCACACCAAAAGCACTAACACTGGAAAGGGGCTTGAGGCCGGATGCGTTTGATGGACAAATACAGAGACAAATTCATGAACAGGGTCAAGAAGTATTCACTGATGAGCCAGACCTTGTAGTGGTGACTGTAAAGAAAGAGTTTTATGCCAACGCCAAAGATAGATCACCATTTGTGGCATTTGTGCGGGGAAAACAGGTGCCTTTTAGTCTAGAGGCGATAAATGAATTTTATAGTGTGTGAGCCCCTAATGTTTGTTAATATGCCCAACTGCGTGATAGCAACCCAAACTATGATCAGATCCTCATAGAAATTTCAAAATCTGGCACTACATGGGCGAAGGGGAAGAAGGGTGGAACCCTTTTCATGAGCAAGGATCTGAGCTTATATGGAAAGATATAGTATGTGTTCTTGTGTGCGAAGCTGTTTCCTTCGACACATACCAGTGAAGTGACAAAAGAGAAGGTTCTGCTCTTATATGCTATAGTGAGGGATTTTGACATTGACATCGGTGCAATCATCAACTTTTCTATTCGACGATTCTTGCGCGGGCCATTTTCAGGACGATTGCCATACCCTTCACTCATCTGTGGGTTGTGTAGGCAGTTAAGGGTTAGATGGACAGGAGACGAGCCTTTGCAACAGCCTCTCCAGCTACTTGATTCCAGACTGATTGCTAAATACTCGGTCTGGTATGGGATGGAGGGGAGTCGCATCCTCGAGGTGTAGGTTTTATTTTTCATGATGCTTCTGAGGAGGAGGAGGCAGAGGATACCTTTGAGGATGATGAGTTCAGAGCTGATGAGATGTCTGGTGAGAAGGAGGCTGCGAGGGGTAGTAGGTCTATAGAGTACATGTTTAGTACCCAGTTCCAAAGCCTGCAGAGGCACATTGATATGAGAGATAAAGCAGAGGATAAGAAGCTGATGAGGATTGCTGCCAGACAGGATCATATGTTTACTACCATGAACAATTTCCATGCTTCGTTGACTGAGGCATTCCAAAGACTGAATCCAGCTGCTGCGGACCAGTTTTAGTTCCCGACTCCCCAGCCATTGCCACAATATCCACTAACTGATTTTAATGAGGAAATGCCATCACCACCACAGGCTTAGCATGCTACAGGGAAGTCCTATTATACTTTAATGCAGTATTTTCACAATGAGGACATTGTGTATGTTAAGTTTGGCGGAGTTTTATGTTATTAGGTTAATGTTTTTGTTTTAGTTATGTAAATATATCTTATGTTGGTTTGTTTATGTCAGTTAGTTTAGTTCGCATATGTTAGTTTGCATTTAGTTTTTATGCCAGTTCATGTATGCATTCATGTAGTTGCATCTTTAGTTTAATTTAGTAGTTTAATTTTGTAGATTTTGTTTCTTTTTCTTGTTGAGTTAACTATATATAAAAAAAATGGAAAAATGGAAAAATCTAAAAAATATTAGTTATTTTTACTATTTTTGTGTTGAATTTAGTTCATATCTGCATGATTCCAGCTGTTAGATGGTTAGAGTTTTTTTTGGCCAATGATGAGATTGGAATTGCGTAGACAAGCATAATATTGACTGTTAAGGTTTTGATGTGATTTCTTATCATGAATTAGATCTTTATCTGTTTGAAACTGATATAATAAGGATAGCTCGTTAAGAAACGACTATGTTGATTGATTGAGTTTAAATAGACACATAATGGAACTCTTAAGGATAATGCTAGTTTGAATGAAGAAAGTCATGAATAGGTAGTGATGGCTAAGATTAGACAGGAACCTAAGTTTGGGGGAAAAATTTGGGATATAAGCTATAAAAAGAAAAAAAAAGAAAAGAAAAAAAAAGTATAAATAAACACCTTGACTAGTCTAGTTTTGTGGCCTTTGTTACTTGAGTAAGTACGCCCAAGGGGATATCTCTACACCTAGCGCCCTAAAGCCTGACGGTTTGGGAGTCGTTGATTGAAAGCTCGCTAAGGGGTAGCACTGAAATGCTTAAGAGGATTAGACATTGAACAACCATGAGAAAAATAAAAAGTGAAAAACGGGAAAAAGAGCGAAATGCCCCCGTATGTGACTAAATAAAGTATAAGTATCCCATTTTGACCTTTGAATGTGGTAACTGTTTGATTTTAGTCGGATCTTGCTTGTTTTTGGATCTCCTGACTGTACGCTATATGATTCCTTTAAAGAGGTTTATTATGTGTTTTATTTAAATTTATGTCAGTTAGCATGGTTGTTGATCACACACGCACTATATCAGTTATAACAGGTTAAGATTTGGTGATTGATTGAGAAGTTATATTAGTTATAACAGGTTAAGATTTGGTTATTGTGATTTCTTTGAGGCCATGTGAATAGATTTTGTTCTGTCTATAGCTGGATTCATAGGCATATAGGTAGTTTCATTGCATTGCATATTGTTGTGATCGAGGACTAGCATGGTTTAAGTTTGGGGGAGTTTGATGAGTGGGTTTCATACCTACAAATCGGGTTCCTATTTAGACTTAAACATTGTTTATTCCATCTATTTTAGTATTGTTTTACGTGTTTGTGTTTGTTTTTTTTGTAGGTTTCATTATGTGTTAACTTTGGTACAATGGTGGCGTTGTGGCGAAAAACAACATGGAAAAGCAAGGAATCAGAAACTGCAGTCTTGGTACCCCGTCGGGGCGAGCATTTTACGAAGGAATTACCCCACCGGGGCAGGGGTACACGCGACAGACAACATCTTAACACCCCGCCAGGGCGAGGGTTCTCAAGGCATAATACCCCGTCGGAGAGGGGGTACACGAATAGAAGGAAAGAGTTTTGCTATGATTCTAACACTGTTGTGGCATAGACTGAATGGAATTGGCTTCTATTAGGACTGGTTTATGGACGTTTTTGTCAGCTATTACAGAAGAAAAAGCCAAGTAATTCATTATTCAATCAGACAATCATTAATTGCAACTTTTGAACCCTAATTTGGAGAAGATTATGGAGGAGTGGAGCAGAAGGAGCAAGATCACAAAGATTGCCGAATTGAGTGCAGAAAAGGGTGGTTTTATACTATTCTTAATCTTTATTTTAGATTCTGTAATTTGGATGATGTATTCTTTAATCTACTTATTGTTTAATTCATTCGTTATGAACTAAATTTCTTATTAAGCTTGCAATGGATCTTTGAGTGGAACAATGATTATTATACTTTGATTTCAGTTCATAAAAGTTATCTTTTCAGTTCATCTATTATGATTTGTGCATAACTTATGAATTTCTTGATCACCAATTCTTTATGGATTTGTATGGACTCGAGAGATGAGATATGAATCGAGACTTAGTCATAATAGCATGTGTTCACGATTTCTGCGTTTTGATGGAATTCTTGATGTATGTTTAGGATAGAGATATACCTAACATCGCATGTAATCGTGTAAGAACTTAGAATTTAAACCTTCTTTGATTTTAATTCACATAGAGATATAGTGAATTAGTTAATTAGGGTGTTTGACTTAATTCTATCAATTGTGAATTTAAGTTAATATGGTGTTAGTGCATTGAGAGATGTCTAATTCTACTTTTGTGTTCTTGATTAATGAGCTGAGATAGTTAATTGGATTGAAAAGAAGTGTGATAATCTGAGTGAAGCTAAAAGTGAAGTTGTAGGCTTAATTCTCCCTTATTTGATTAAAACTTATGGTAGTGAGTTGTGTTGATTGTTTTGATTTCTAGTTTATTAGTTTTTATTATTTTAAATTATTAATTCGATTAGTTTAATAGAATTGAAATAATATAAAGCTGGTAATTGTTTGATTAAAATTAATACTTGTCTCTCTGAGAACGATACTTAACTTATCATTATATTACTTTTTGATCACGTATACTTGCGTGCAGTGCTTAATTAGATTTACACCCAACAACAAACTGTTGAACACTTGGTGTGCCCTAACTGAAATCCATTCTTCAACAATTCCCCCAAACTCGTTTCAACATAAATTGTCAAGGTATTGTAGCATATTCACAACCAATATATAGCAATAAGCAACCTAAAATCCTCCAATTGAGCCAACATAAACTCAATTGGGAAACCAATTAAACTAATATCCCAACTCCACAATAGTTAAATACCCACATGCAAATCCAGGTAAAACAATATAACTATCTAGGAATACCTGTAAGACCCCAACTTTTTTTGAATAAAGAATAATTTTTTTCGAAATATATTTTTGAATATTATGATGTGGATATGATATAATGTTATAGTTGTGGGTAATATTTGGAAAATTTTGCAAAGTAAGCAAGTTGATATAAAATATTCGTTGTGTCAGTTAATATTCGATTGGTCGGGGAATATTCGTTTTAACAGGAAATATTCGTATGCGACTAACACAATCACAATGTAAGTATTGTCGTAGTTAGAAAACTTACGTAAATATCTTTTATAAAAATATAACTACGGAAGTTTTACCGTTAAACCGCTGAACTACGCGGTGGTAAAGTGCGATGAATGGCGCGTGGTTGCATAGTAGCACACTACAGTATTGATTATTGATGCTTACGTGAGAAGTCACTCGATTATACTCAATTATTGCTACAATAATTGTTGCATAAGTATCTCACGTTATTTGATTCAATTATTGTCACATTATCATCTCATATAATATTTTATATTATTAAATCAATAATTGAGACAAAGAAAGTTATTCATATTATTATTTGCAATATTGACAATGTCTAGAAGTTCTGTTAAGGAGAGGTTTGGTCACCTAATTGGGCGCCAATAAGGAGAAATACTTATCAGAAAGCCCCCTCTTTCTTGGGAACGACCTGGTTGTTAAATATTGTGAGTTATAATATTAATGATGAATAATTGTTAAAGTATTAAGAATGTATTTATTGAAGTTAAGTGAATTACAAAAGTTAGAGGGGAATAATGCAAACTTGGAAGACTTTAGGGGTACTAAAGTGTAATAAGTTAAATCAATCTGGACCATTGGTGGTGATTTTAATAGTAAATCAATCTGGACCATTGATGGTGGTTTTAATAGTAAATCAATCTGGACCATTGATGGTGGTTTTAAAAGTAAATCAATTTGGACCGTCGGTGGTGGTTTTAAAAGTAAATCAATCTGGACCGTCGGTGGTGGTTTTAAAAGTAAATCAATCTGGACCGTCGGTTGTGGTTTTAATAGTAAACAATATGGACCGTCCGTTCTAATAGTGAATCAATCTTGACCGTTCGTGAGTTAGTTACTATTTAGTCCATTCTCCTATAAATAGAAGCTTAATTCTTCTTTCATTCTCACCAATTCACTAAGATTCATAAGAGACACTATAGAGAGAGAAACTATAGAGAGCAAGAAGAAGATTATTCCGCTACTTCACTTTTGCAGTATCCAGCTTTCTACTAAGGTAAGAGGTATTATTTCTTTCGTATTCATAAGGAATACTATTTTTCGTATTCATCCTTTAGTATGTCGGAATAACCTGTCTACGTGAATTACATACCGTATGACAAGTGAAAATCCATTTGCAGTTTTCGTATGTTAATTCTTTTCATATTCTTAAATCTAAACTTACTATGGTAAGTATTGCTTCTATAATCCTTGAAATTAGTGGAATATCCGTGAGTTTTCATACTTCATCCAAAGATCATTTTATTGGAATATTGATATAAACTTTCTTATTAAATATCAATATTTTCACCCAAAGTACTATTCACAAGTTACTATTCATGGGTTACTATTCACCCGATTATTATTCACTATAATATTATTCACTCGGGTATTCAGGGTACTTTTCATGTTGGGGTACTATTCACGAGTTACTATTCATGGGTTATTATTCACCCGATTATTATTCACTTAAATATTGTTCACTCGGGTATTTGGGGCACTTTTCATGTCGGGTTACTATTCACGGGGTACTATTCCCGAAGTACTATTCACAAGGTACTATTCATGGGGTACTATTCACCGAAAAAATTTATTTCTTTTCTGTCCAAATTATTTTTGATACATGGATATTATTCTTGAATTTTACTCTACAAAGCAGTATCATGTTGAAAATTTGGACATTGTTGAGTTCTGGATAAATTAAATTATAAATCTTTAAAAATTTATCCTTTACTTTCTTTTAATTGAATTCTTATATCATTGTCATCATCCTCATGCTTATATTGTGATGAAAGTCATCTTTGGCTTACGTGCATAGATGGACTGTTGATTGGTATGATTATGACCAAGGATAATTCGGTATAGTCATGACCATTGATGATTACACGAATAATTCTTGGCCTGTATTGCAAGAATAATTTGTGGACGTGATATTAATGAATATCCTTGGCCCATAGTGCAGGGATGATTCGATGATGTGATCTATTTATTAAGCTGAGTCCCAGTAATAAAGTGAATGATAAACTTTTTAAATCATAGAAGATAGTAGATATCATGTTCTACTTAACTCTTTTAATGGATTGCTTGTTCCGCTACAATTAAACTTGTTGTCTATTATATTCTATCAGTTTAACATTGTTGAAGGCTAATTATAACTTATTCTGCATTATCTTAGTCATAATATTTCTTACTGGGCTAGTTGAGCTCACCCTTTTACTTCCATTATTCTCTTCAGGAAATGAGAATGTAGCTGGAACTAGTCGCGGAACGGAGTGATGTCCTGAGATGGTGTTATAGTAGTCCTCACTATTCTATAAAATAGTGTGCCAATAAATGTAATGAGGACTCTATTTGAGTTTGGATATTGTCTAGATGGCAATATTCGTGTAAAAACTCTCAGCTCATGTTGTATAATTAAGTTTGTATTTGTATTCAGTACCTTGTATTTGACGACCCAAGATGGGTGATGTATACCTATTTTGGGGGCGTCACAATACCCACCACAGTTGACAAATTGATCTTACTTGTATGCTTAATTTGGTTGGGTACCTTGCTCGGTGTATGTGGAAGAATATGTCCGCATGTGCTACCCGATTCGTTGAATAAATCGTATGGGTTGCTTCAATTTGGGGATGAAACCGAGTGAATGTGTCGTCGTGTGGATGACGAATCCGTGCGATTCTTTAAGATCATGGAAGGAATCCTTGTGGGTTTATTGAATCTGGTAGAGAGAAGGATAGTAGTGAGGGATTTCATTAGGAGAAAGAGAGTGATTTCAGTAGTTAGGGTGAAAGAAAAATGATTTTGGAATGTTTAGGAATTTGTCTGATTTGGGCTCAAAGTAATTTAAAAAAATAAAATCCCAACCAATTTGCCGAGGTGAGTTCAATATAGTGTGGGACTTCGCCGGGGTAAACATGGATAAAGAAGGCTTGGTTGGGGCGAGTTTAAAGTTCGATGGGGTGAACTTGGACAGATTCCTCCTCGCTGGGGCAATTTCGTTGCTCTTGACGAGCTTGACGGGGCGAGCTCTTTATTTTTAAAATTTTAAAATTTTATCTTTGTTTCAAAGCTGCAATCTCAATTCTCAACACCTGTAATAATGAAAAATTACATGGATTAGAAAGTCTAACTTAAAATCTTGAGAAAACTTATAATGCTAATAAAACCTTAAAAATTAACTAATTAAAAGCAATAATTAATTGAGAAGATATGAAAAATGGAAACTAAGATAGTGATTGAGTTATCTCCCATCAAGTTCTTGATTTAGAGTCTTTTAGCCTGACTACTCCCAGATTTAAACGTGATCAACAAGAATAATTAAGGACTTCTGGCGATTAAAGTCACCACCCCAATAATGTTTTAATCGCTGTCCATTGACTTTGAACGGTTCATCTTGATTTTGACCAACTATTTCAACGGCGCCATGTGGGAATGCTTGTTTGACTATGAACAACCCTGACCACCTAGACTTGAGATTCCCAAGAAAAAGTCTCAGTCTGGAATTGAATAGGAGTACAACTTGGCTCGACTCGAATTTTGTTTCAATGATCTTTTGATCGTGCCATCTTTTAACTTTCTCTTTATATAGCTTCGTATTCTCATATGCGTATAGGTGGAATTCATCTAGCTCGTTAAGTTGTAGAAGCCTTTTCTCCCATATAGCTTTGATATCAAAATTCATCTTCTGAATAGCCTACTAAACTTTATGCTCGAGTTCTACTGGGAGGTAATATGATTTGCCATAAACGAGCTGATATGGTGACATCCCAATCGGTGACTTATAAGCAGTTTGATACGCCCATAGAGCGTCATCCAACTTCACTGACCAATCTTTTTGCCTTGGATTACTGATCTTCTCCAGAATTTTCTTCCCCTATCTGTTAGATACCTCATCCTTGCCACTAGTCTGGGGTGATAGGTTGTGGAAACTCTATGGGTTACCCCATACTTAGGTAGGAGAGCTGTAAAGTACTTGTTGTAGAAATGGCTCCCCTTATCACTAATGATTACCCTTGGCGTGCCAAACATTATGAAGATATTTTTTCTAAAGGAATTTTAATACAACCTTTGCATTAATTGTCGGCAATGCAGTTGCTTCTACCCATTTTAAAACATAGTCTATTGCCAAAAGAATGTAAGTGTTGCTGAAGGATGTGTGAAATGGCCCCATGATATAGATACCCCTATCATTGAGATTTCAACTTCCAAAATCATGTTTAGATGTATCTGTTGGGTAAAATCTAATTACGCACAACACACAAGTATACGTGGTCAACAAGTAATAAAGTGAAAGTAGAGTATCGTTCCCACGAGGAATTGTTTAATAAAAATCACCAAGTACTAACCCGTAATCAACTCAATCTTATTTAAACGAATGAATTTCAAATTATATAATTAAACTACTATTAAATTCCACTAGTTAAATTAAGATTACGGAGATTTAAGATCACAACTTCACTTATTGCTTCATTTAAGTTAACACACTTCTCATCAATTATTCTCTATCCTGAATTGTTAATCAAGAATACTAAAGCAAATAAAACCACCTCTCGATGCATAATACCCATACTCACTTAAATCCACAGATGATAGTGTAACACCCCCTTTCCGAAATAGAAAGAGAGGTTACCCAAAACATAACCAAAACTGATTAATTTAATAGTAAGGCTCAAAGCCACAAAAGAATATTCTTAATAACTGATAAATACCACAAGTCAACCATAATAAATCTCAAACTGTCTCAAACCACAATCTAAAATAATTATTACAATTCCAAGTAAACTGACACATCAAGTCTAAACAGAATATTTCTAAATCATTGGAATGAATGGAGCTCTCATCACACTTGCCCTTGATCCCCCTTATTACCTGCCGGAAGAAAAATACAGCATGAGCCAAATGCCCAGTACGGATATAGAATACAAATAATGAGCCTAAATAACTAACTCAATTAAATGAAACAAAACGAACTGAAACAAAATGAACAAAACCAACAGAAAGAAATAATAGGCTGAATCAAATGGTCAAGTGTTATTTCATACCGAGCTCAGAACAAAACAGAAATATACCTTGCCACACAGGCAAGTCAAATAATGCCACACAGGCAAATCAAAATAATGCCACACAGGCATAACATACATCGGACCGGCCGGATCCAGATGCATGCAAATCGGAAGGCGTGTTTGGCACAAACATCACCAATTCGCAGAACAGAACAGAACAGAACAGAAAACTAGGGTCGACCCATACGCCTCCCTCAACAAAACACCAAATGGCCAACTCCCACCAGAGCACAAAACGGAGATGCCGTGAACTGATCACACTGCCACGGAAGGTGTCATGCCTCGGTGCCAAGAGGACATGCCTGTGGTACCCCCACAGGTGGTTATAGCTCAGGTATACCCTACGGTATTCTAACAAGGATACCATGTCACAACACATGCGACATAATATCAACAAAAAGGTTTCTAATATGTACATGTTATTTGATGCTCTCTCCTTGCACCTACTTTGAATCTTCAATGGTCTCCAAGTCGCTTCAATCTTCAAATCTCATAACAACTAAAATTTTGGTCCTAATCTACTCTAATCTAATATAATGAAATCCTCTCTTCCTCTTCTAATCTATGTGATTCTCCTCCTTTTATATGTCTCTTTATATGTCTTTAAGTCCTCTTGGAAGTCCTTGAGTTAATCGGATCGAACCAATCCTTCTTGGACTCAAATTCGGATAAAAAACGACTTTTTTTTGCGTACCCACTTGGCCGAGGGGTATAAACTAAAGGGCCCACCCGATGGGGTCCCTCTTTATTTTTGCGACTTGTATGCCCCTTCCAATGGGTTTTGTCAAGGAAAGCCTTGCCTCGGGGGGTCCTTTTTCTACCACAATGTCCTCTGGTAAAATGGCAATAACATTTGATCCGGGAGGAGTTACGAGGCCTGCCACTTATCAAATCGAAGCTATCGACGAGATATACAACTTTCGTTCTTTAAGAATTGAGAAATACTGGCCGAAACAAGATCGAAATCGAGCTTGAAGTAGATGCTATGTAAACTGCAAGCATGAGAACTCTTAGCTTTGATCTTCGTTGATAAAAAGGCCATAACTCTCGCATCCGAACTCCGATTTGGATCATTCAAGATGTTCCGGAAAGCTAAGAAGAAGCTCTATAGTATAATCCAAGTTCCAGGCCAAGAACATGCATCCAAATTGGTGTTAAAAGTCCTGTAATCTCCCCTTCTTGTATTTACTTGCATATTTTAGTCCAAAAGATGTCCGAATTGCTTTTCCTTGCTTCTTCATGCCAATTTTATGTCATAACATACAAAATAACATAAAATGTATGAAAAGTAACTAAGAAACATATGTTTAATCAACTAATTCAAGTAATAGATACTGGATAAGTAGGTATAAAACCTACTTATCAGTATCTCAAGGCGCTTTGAGATATTACCCACCCTTTGACATTTGTCGCACCTTTGCACAAACTGGTGGGCATCCTTAAACAACATTAGCCAGTATAATCCTGCTTGTAATACCTTGGCAGTTGTCATATCATTTCCATAATGTCCTCTATACAATGAATCATGACAGTGATGTAAGATGCTCTCAGTTTCACTCTACGGAACACGCCGTCGTATCATTTGATCAGCGCACCGCTTGAACAAAAATGACTCATCCCACATGTACCTCCTTACATCATGTAAAAACTTTTTCTTCTGCTTACTTGATAAGTCTGGAGGGAACAAATTTCTCACTAAGTAGTTGACGTAGTCTACATACTACGAAACTTCTATGTTAACCACGAACAGCTGCTCCTCCGGGAGGAACTCATTGATCACCAACTTGTTTTCCTTGTCCTGGTTTTTAGTACCCTTCCTATCCCGGATTTCCAAATCGAACTCCTAAAGAAGAAGTATCCATCTAATCAGCGTAGGTTTTATATTTTTCTTCGAAATCAGATATCGTATAGCTGAATGATCTGTGAAAACCACAACCTTAGTCCCGATGAAGTATGATTAAAACTTGTTAAATGCATACATAACTTCTAGTAGTTCCTTATGTTGGCCTAAAACTGCACCAACCGCATAATCGTTAGCATCACACATTAATTCAAAGGGCATAATACAATCCAAAGCCACAATCACTGGTGTTGTTGTCAGTTTCTTCTTTAACTGTTCAAAAGCTGTCAGACATTCCTCGTTAAACGTAAAAGGCACGTCCTTCTCCAACAAGATACATAACGGTTTAGTGATTTTAGAGAGTTTCTTTATAAATCTACGATAAAATCCAGCATGACCGAGGAAACTTCAGATTCCCTTAATTGAAGTCGGTGGTGGTAGGTTTTTAATTTTCTATATCTTGGCCTTTGTCTACCTCCAACCCCTTAGCTGACAACCTATGCCCAAAGATAACCCCTTCCTGAACCATGAAATGACATTTTTCTCAATTAAGCACTAAGTTAGTATCCACACACCTTTTCATCAACAATATGAGATTCTTCAAACAACTGTCAAACGAATCAGCAAAAATTGAAAATTCGTCCATGAACACCTCAACATTATGTTCCACTATATCTGAGAAGATGGCCATCATACACCTTTGAAAAGTTGTTGGTGCATTATAAAGTCCAAAAAACATTCTCCTAAATGTAAATGTGCCATATAGACAGGTGAACATTATCTTTTCTTGATCCTTTGGAGTAATAACAATCTGATTATACCCTGAATATCCATATAAGAGACAATAGTACTCATGCCCTTCTAATCTATCTAACATCTGATCAATGAAGGGTAATGGAAAGTAATCTTTACGGGTTGCTTTGCTGAGTTTTTTGTAATCCCTACAAATCCTCAAGACGTTCATTGTCCTCATTGGTATCAATTCATTGTTCTCATTTGCTACTACCATCATACCACCCTTCTTAGGGACACGTTGTACTGGGATCACCCATGTGCTATCGGAGATAGGATAAATAATTCCAGCATCGAATTATTTCAAGATTTCCTATTTCACCATTTCTTTCATAATTGGGTTAAGCCTCTGCTGTTGTTTTATTGTCGGTTCCACATCGTCTTCCAAGAGGATCTTATGCATACAGAATGACGAACTTATTTTCTTGATGTTTGCGATGGTCCATCCGATTGTAGTTTTGCATTCATTAATAACTTTTAATAGCTTACTTTCCTGCAATTCGTTAAGTGTAGACGAAACAATAACAAGAAAAGTAGAAGAATTACCTAAACATGCAAACCTAAGGTGGTTGTGTAGAGTTTTCAGTTCCAATGTGGGAGTCTCCTCTAAAGATGATTTTCTCCGAACTGAGGATTTCTCTGCATACTCTAAAGGTTCTAAAGGAATTTTAAATTTACTCACCCTTGGCAATACATCTAATAATTTCAAATATTCTAACAATTCTGGCTCATCTAATTCGGTATCCCCCAACAAATGATCACAACAACATAATAACACTCCTTTTTCATCCTTAAGGAATTTCATGGATTTAAACACATTGAATGTAACCTATTGGTCTTGAACCTTCATTGTCAATTTCCCTTTTTGCACGTCTATGAGTGTTGTCCCGGTAGCCAAAAATGGTCTCTCAAGTATGTTTGGAATGTCTTTATCTTCTTCAAAATCCAACACAATGAAGTCAGTTGGAAATATGAATTTATCCACCTTAATTAGGATATCTTCTACAATGTCCCTCGGATATGTCACTAACCTGTCTGCGATCTGTAAAGAGATATTTTTTGGCCTTGGTTCTGGTAATCCCAACTAATTGTAAATCGAGAGTGGCATCAAATTAATACTCGGACCTAAATCACACAAACATCTTTTGAAAGATTGGCTTCTTATAGTGCACGGGATAGTAAAGTTACCAGGATCTTTCAACTTCGGAGGTATCTTCTTTTGTAATATGGTGTTGCACTCTTCGATTAAAGCCACTTTTTCAAAATCACCTAGCTTCTTCTTTCTGGATAAGATGTTTTTCATGAATTTCGCGTAGCTAGGCATCTGCTCTAATGCATCTACAAACGGGATGTTGATCTGTAATTTCTTAAACACCTTGAGGAATTCAAAAACTGCTTGTCTAACTTCTGCTTTTGAAACCTTTATGGAAATGACACAGGTGGTATGATTGCATTATGCTTTTCTTCCTTATACTTTTACACAACTTTTTCCTCAAACTTACTTTCTGAATTTCCAACTTCTTTTTCACTAAACTCGACAGTATTTGCTTTCGTATGCTCATCAGAATCTATAACCAACCCTTTTCCACTTTTGGGTGTAACTGTCTTACACTGTTTATTGCCATCTTTCTTAGGATTATTCTCAGTATCACTCGGTAGAGAACCTTGAGGTCGAGTGTTAAGAGCACTCTCTATCTATCCTATTTGATTTTCAAGATTTCTTATTGCAACTTAATGATTCTTTGTTGTTTCTTCAAATTGAGTTGCCAATCTCGCTAAAAATTCCTCCATCTATGATAGCTTATCGGTTGATTGATGATGTTGAGGTTGTTGGGGGTGTGGGTGTTGTTGGCGTTGTTAAGGCTAAAATCCAGGTGGGTATGATTGTCTTGGAGCTTGAGCTTGTGCTTGTGACTGATTATTGCTCCAAGAAAAGTTCAGGTGATTCCCCTATCCTGGACTGTAGCTATTCACATTACCACCCTGCTGCCGATTATAGTAGGAAATAAATTGAATTGATTCAAGATTTATTGCACATTAATGTAAGACCCCAAATTATTAATAAATGAAATTTAATCTCCTCTAATTATTATTTTGAAATAGTAAGGGTTGATGTGATTAATGTGGATAGTTATGGGTAAAATACGCAAATATTTCAAAATAAGCAAGTGGTTATAAAATATTCATTGTTGTCGTGGAATATTAAATACTATCGGAGAATATTAAATGCGACGCCAGCGATACCATATGTGTGGGGCCCCATAACTGAAGCGATTGGAGGAAGAAAATGACAAATATAAGTTGTTTAAAAATAACTACGTAGTTATTCTGAGTTTTACCTAATTGTTGGAATACCCGGTGGTTAAAACACGATGTCGCATTGTTGCACTGATGAGCACACCAGTATTGCACCAATTATTGACTCTTACGTGAGAAGGCACTACTCAATAATTGTTACGATGAATTCTTTATTCAAAGATTTTATTTTATTGATTCAATAATTGCTGCGTTGATATTTTATATTACTGTTGTTTCAATAATTGTCACTATACAGTATTTAGCATTATCGAAGCAATAATTCATATTATCTGAATAATATTATTAGATAACATTATTGGCAATGTCTAGAAAGTTCTGTCTAAGGAGAGGTTTGGTCACCTAATTGTGCGTCAGTAAGAAAAAATTCTTATTGGAAAGCCCCCTCTTTCCTGGGAACTGCCTGGTTGTCAATATTGTGATTCTGTAATATTATTTGTGAATAATTAATTATTGATTCATATGATGAGGAAAATATTGATTTTATGTGGATATAGATGGAGAAAATTTTTAATGTGACAATTGTTGAAAATTGAAATTTTATCTTTTTCTGATAAAATAATTTATTTAAATATATTATTATATTTTAATAATATAATAATGATGATATTTTTACGATGAATGTGGGATATGTGAGTATATGTGGAGGAGGAGTATTTTTGTTACCAAAAAATGTTTAAAACATGTTAAACATGTCGGTGGACCCCATTTATTAAGTGAAATTTGATTATAGCCTGTAAATCGTCCGTTTATGGATTTCGGTCAATTTTTGTTTGGAATTTGGAAAAGCTTTCTTCTGCAAAGTTGTAGAGAATTGAATTTCCTATAAAAAATCATGAGATTCAATTTTTTCGACAAAAGGACTATTTATTGTGAATTATTGAAGTTAAAACTCAAAATAATTGATTTTTGGAAGTTTAAAATATTTTAATTATGGAAAACGTTTTTGGTGAGTTAAGTGGGTCTAGCATGTGTTATTGATTGCTAAAATCAGATCTCCAAAAGTGGGCGTATGAAATTTTAACAAACAATAATATTATTTTAATAAATTTTCCTGCTTTGGTGTTACAAGCATTTTCCTATAAATAGGGTGCTTAGGTTAGAATTGAAAATTACACCGTAAACCTGAAGTTTTCTCTCTATATTATCGAGCGTATTCTTGTGAGTATTTTGAGTATACTTTGAGTATTGCTATACGGTGCAAGTTCAAGTTATAGCTTATATCCGATTATTCCGGTTAAATCTTTGTCTTTTCCGAGGTAAGGGATATTTTTTTTTTTAAATGATATTATTTCTTCAATATCATTATCTTTGAAATATTGATCTGAAGTTTTTTTTATCAAATTTGGAACTTTTAGTGTAGAGAGATTACTATTCACGTGTCTGGCACTATTCACGTATCTGATCTTATTCACGAATACTGCCTTTATTCATCAAAAATGAAATTTTTCTTTTCGTCCAAAATATCTATTCTAGATACTAGCTTTGATTGTATCCATGTTTTGATCATTCTTGAATTTTACACCACTATGATTATTTTTGAGGTATTTTTGGGCGTGGATAAAACAAAGTCTGAATCCTTAATCCTTAATCCTTGTCATTTTGTTTCAATTGGATTCGTTTCTTTAAAAAAAATATTTTCATCATCCTCGGGTCTTAAATGATGATATTATTGAATATCTTTGGCTCAGTGCAAAAGATGAATGATTTATGATGAATATCTTTAGCTTTGTAGTGCAAAGATGAATGATTTCGATGAATATCTTTGGCCCGTAGTGCAAAGATGAATAGGTGTTTAGATGAACATGACCAACTGGTGAATATCCTTGGCCTGTAGTGCAAGGATGAATATATGATTTCAGATATATATTGATTGATGTTACAGGGATAAAAATATTGATGATGGACTGTTAAATTCATAGATATTAGTAGATTTCATCCTTTACATAACTCTTCTATGAATTAATATTTTCCACTGCGAGTATTGATTTAAAACTTGTTGTCTATTGTATTCTATTCGATTTTTCCCTGTTGAAGACTAACGATAATTTGTTTTGTATTATCTTAGTCATAATATTCTTTACTGGGCTAGTTGAGCTCACCCTTTTCCTTTTTGTTCCATTTTTCTTCTCAAGAGGCGAGAATGTAGCGAGTACGAGTCGGGGTATGGAATGATGATTTTAGAGAGTTGTTTAGTAGTCCTCACCATTTTTGTAAAATAATGTATCAATAATTATGATGAGGATTTATTTGTATGTGGATATTGTTTAGATGGCAATATCTGTATTTAAACTCACAGCTTCTTTGTTGTAATAATAAAGTTGTAGTTGTTTACATGCAGGTATGTATTGACAACTCAGAATGGGTGATGTATACCTATTTTGGGGGTGTCACAATTAATCTATTGAATGGTTACTGTGATGCCCCCAAAATAGGTATACACAACCCATTCTGAGTCACCAAATACATGGTACAGAAACAACTATAACTTCATTAATACAATTGTCGTGTAAAATACGACAACACATATACTGTGAGTTTAAATACAAATATTGTCTTCTAGACAATATTCACACTCAAATTAAGTCCTCATCACAATTATTGATACATTGTTTTACAAAATAGTAAGGACTGCTAAAACAACTATCTTGAAACATCACTCTATACCCCGACTAGTTCCCGCTATATTCTCGCTTCCTGAGAAGAAAAATGGAACAAAAAGGAAAAGGGTGAGCTCAACTAGCCCAGTAAAGAATATTATGACTAAAATAATGTAGAACAAATTATCGTTAACCTTCAATAAATCAGATAAAATATAATGGACAACAAGTTTTAGATCAAAATTCGTAGCGGAAATAACAATTCATTAGAAGAGTTAAGTAGAGAATGAAATATACTATCTTCTATAATTTAAAATTCCATCATCAATATTTTATCCATGTAACATCAATCAATATACATCTTGAATCAAATATTCATCTTTGCACTACAGGCCAAAGATATTCATTTGTATCACCAGTTGGTCATGTTCATCTCAACATCTGTCCATCTTTGCACCACAGGCCAAAGATATTCATCAGGTAATCATTCATCTTTGCACTACAGGCCAAAGATATTTAGTAATATCATCATTTAGGACTGAGGATGATGAAAAATATCTTACCAAAAACAAATCTAGTGAAATAAAAGATCAAAGATTAGGGATTCGTATTTTAATTTATCCAAGTTCAAAAATACTCCATAATAATCAATTGTGGAGCAAAATTCAAGAATGAAGATCAAAACATGGATACAATCAAAGATAGTAACCATAATAGACAACTTGGACAAAGAAGAGAAAATTTAATTTTTCTATGAATAGTTTCGTATTCGTGAATAGTGTCATATACGTGAATAGTGCCATATACATGAATTGTAACCCTGACACGAAAAGGTAGAAATTCCACAAGAAAAATCATACTTCGTGAATAGTACCGTATTCGTGAATAGTAACCCGACATGAAAATATGGAAATTTATCAAGAAAGTTCAGACCAATATTCCAGTGAAATGATATTAGATGAAGCTCAAAACTCTTTAAGGAATTTCTGATCATTTCAGGAATTATATAAGCAATACTTACCATAGTAAGTTTAGAATTAAGAATCTGAAATGAACAATATATGAAACTACAAATGGATTTTCAACTGTCATGCGGTAGTTCGCGTAGACAGATCATTTCCATAATTTAATAATAAATTAATACGAAGGGTTATTCACCAAGCATGCGGTAGTCCGTGTAGATAGATTATTTCCACAGAATAATAAAGAATGGAATAACACAAGGATTTCACCATGCATGTGGTAGTCCGCGTAGACAGGTTATTCCAACAGAATAATAAAGAATGGAATAACAACCCTTACAAGTATAGAAAGAAAATAACTCTCTTCATGAATACGAAAGAAATAATACCCCTTACCTTAATAACTATGGAGCGATGAAAAATCAAGTAATAGCCCTTAAGAACTTGGAGAATCAGATAGGACAAATTGCTTTAGCATTAAACAGCAGGCCACAAGGGACCCTACCAAGCGATACAGAGAGAAATCCATAGGGCAACCATGAACGGTGTCAGGCAATTACATTGCAGAGTGGAAAACATCTCGAAGGTAATATTGCAAAAAATTCAACAACTTCGGATGAAAAAGTTGACGATAGGAACGTGATTGTAGAAAGCAAAGGTGAGGATAAGCAAGGTGAGGAAACAAAGCTAAATAATAAGCCAAGTGCTTATCCACCACCACCATTTTAGCAGAGGGTCCAAAAAAGAAATTAGACAAGCAATTCGCAAAGTTTTTGGAAGTGTTCAAGAAACTTCAGATTAATATTTCGTTTGCAGAAGCCCTAGAGCAAATGCCGAGCTACGCAACATTTATGAAAGGGATTCTGTCAGGGAAGAAGAAATGGGAAGATTTTGAGACGGTAGCACTAACTGAGGAGTGTAATACAGTGTTACAGCAGAAATTACCACCAAAACTCAAGGACCCTAGGAGCTTCACTATCCCATGCACAATCGGGAATATGCATTTCAGCATGTGTTTATGTGATTTGGGGGCGAGTTTAAACCTTATGCCATTGTCAGTATACACAGAATTGGGTTTGCCTGAGCCAAGACCTACAAATATTTCATTACAGTTAGCGGATAGGTCAGTCACATATCCGAGAGGCATAGTAGACGACATTTTAGTGAAAGTGGATAAGTTTATATTCCCCGCGGACTTTATCATTCTAGATTTTGAGGAGGACAAGAACATCCCAATTATCCTAGGGAGACCATTTTTGGCTACGGGTAGGACACTCATAGATGTACAAAAAGGAGAACTCACTATGAGGGTCCAAGATCAAGAAGTAAAATTTAATGTGTTTAAGGCCATGAAATTCCCTACGGATGAGGAAGAATGTTTTCGAATGGATTTAATTGAGCAAATCATCAGTGATGATATGAGAAAGAGTTTGGTCCATGATCTATTAGAAAAATTGTTATTGGGGGATGAAGAGGTCGACGATCCAGAATTGTTGGATTACTTACAAATGCTAGACTCATTGCCACGAGTTTCCAAATTTAGAACACCGTTTGAACCACTGCACACGAAGTAGGTAACCGCAGAAAAACTGAAACCATCATTGGAGGAGCCACCAAAGTTGGAACTTAAAAAACTCCCTAAACACCTCAGGTATGCATATTTAGGCAATTCAAATTCTTTACCTGTTATTATTTCTGCTGCACTTAATGAATTACAGGAAGAGAGGTTGCTGAGAGTGCTTAGGGAACACAAATCAGCGATCGGGTAGACAATTGCAGATATAAAGGGAATCAGCCCTTCATTTTGCATGCACAAGATTTTGATGGAAGATGAGGCAAAATCGATGGTGGAACAACAACGGCGACTTAACCCAATTATGAAGGAAGTTGTGAAGAAGGAAATTTTGAAATGGTTGGATGTCGGTATCATCTACCCGATTTTCGAAAGTAAATGGGTTAGTCCAGTTTAATGCGTACCCAAAAAGGGAGGAATGACGGTGGTGCAGATTGAGGACAACGAGTTAATACCAACTAGAACAGTGACAGGTTGGAGGGTTTGCATGGATTACAGAAAATTGAATAAGGCAACCCAAAAAGACCATTTCCCGCTGCCCTTTATTGATCAAATGTTAGATAAATTGGCGGGACACCAATATTACTATTTGTTGGATGGGTACTCGCGCTATAACCAGATAGTCATCGCTCCGGAGGATCAAGAGAAGACGACATTCACGTGCCCGTATGGCACATTTGCATTCAGGAGGATGTCATTCGGGTTATGCAATGCATCGGCAACCTTCCAACGGTGTATGATGGCGATTTTCTCAGATATGGTGGAGAAAAATGTTGAAGTCTTTATGGATGACTTTTTCGGTCTATGGGGACAATTTCGATACTTGCCTAGTGAATCTAGTCATGGTGCTGCAGAGATGTAAGGATACGAACCTAGTACTCAATTGGGAAAAATGCCACTTCATGGTTGAAGAGGGCATAATTTTGGACCATAAGGTATCGACTCAAGGATTGGAGGTCGACAAAGCAAAGCTAGAAACAATCGAGAAATTGCCTCCACCGAGCTCAGTTAAAGGTATTAGAAGTTTTCTGGGACACGCTGGGTTCTACAGGAGATTTATAAAGGACTTCTCAAAAATTGCCAAGCCTCTATGCAGTCTATTAGAGAAGGATACTATTTTCTATTTTGACGAAAGCTGCAAGTCGGACTTTGAGTTGTTGAAAAAGAAGTTGACTACAGCCCCTATACTCATCGCACAGGATTGGAGTATGCCTTTTGAGCTGATGTGTGATGCAAGCGACTACGCGGTTGGAGCTGTGTTGGGTCAACGCCGAGAGAAGGTATTTCACACTATATATTATGCAAGAAAAACACTCACAGAGACTCAAATGAATTATACAACTACGGAGAAGGAGCTGCTTGCAGTGGTGTATGCGTTTGACAAATTCCGGGCATACTTGATCGAAACTAAGGTAATAGTCTACACGGACCATTCAGCTATTCGGTACCTAATAGCCAAAAAAGATGCTAAGCCACGCCTTATCCGATGGATTCTCCTACTTCAAGAATTTGATCTAGAAATAAAAGATAGGAAAGGGATGGAGAATCAGGTAGCCGATCACTTGTCTAGGCTGGAAAACCAAGGGAAATTGAAAGAGGACAAATGTGAATTCAATGAATCATTCCCGGATGAACAACTATTTGGAATAAATGCAGAATTTCCTTGGTATGCGGATTATGCAAATTATCTTGTGAGCAACGTACTTCCACCTGATCTCACAAGACAATAGAAAAAGAAGTTTCTTCATGACGTAAAATGGTACATGTGGGATGAGCCTTACTTGTTCAAACAGTGCGCCGACAAGATGATTAGAAGGTTTGTGCCCTACAGTGAAGTGAAGAACATTTTGCATGAGTGTCACTCATCTGCATATGGCGGACATTATGGGAGTGAGAGGACAACAGCGAAGGTGTTGCAATCTAGGTTTTATTGGCCTACACTATTCAAGGACGCCCACTATTTTGTTAAAACATGTGATAGATGTCAAAGGGTAGGCAACATTTCAAAAAGGAATGAGATGCCTCTACAAACGATTCTTGAAGTTGAAATTTTTGATGTATGGGGCATTAATTTCATGGGGCCATTCCCATCATCTCTGAACAATTAGTATATTCTACTTGCAGTGGACTACGTATCAAAGTGGGTTGAAGCTGCAGCATTACCATCGAACGATGCCAAGGTGGTCCTCAAATTCCTGCAAAAGAATATTTTCACAAGGTTTGGCACGCCAAAAGCAATTATTAGTGACGAAGGTAGTCACTTTTGCAACAAGTCATTCACAGCTCTATTGGCAAAGTATGGGGTCAACCATAAGGTAGCTATAGCTTATCATCCCCAAACTAGTGGACAAGCTGACGTCTCAAATAGGGAAATCAAGAGAATCTTGGAAAAAGTGGTGAATCCGAAATGAAAGGAATGGTCGCTCAGGTTGGATGACGCATTATGGGCCTACAGGACTGCGTATAAAACACCGATTGGGATGTCACCATATCAACTACTATACGAAAAAGCTTGTCACTTATCGGTCGAAATTACAAACATAAGGCTTATTAGGCGATTCGAAACTCAATTTCGATCAAGCAAATTGTAGGGGGGAAAAGCGATTCATCGCAATTAAATGAGCTCGACGAATTTCATCTTTAAGCCTACGAGAACTCCAAGTTATACAAGGAAAAGGTCAAGAGATGGCACGACCAAAAAATTATGCACAGAACATTCGAGTCGGGGCAATCAGTCCTTTTGTTCAACTCACGGTTGAGATTGTTCCCAAGCAAACTTAAGTCAAGATGGTCCGGACCATTTACAATAAAAAGGGTGTTCTCTCATGGCGCCGTTGAACTCTATAGTCGGAATCCTTTAGAAACTTTTAAGGTCAACGGTCACAGATTAAAGAACTATTAGGGTGGCGAGTCCAACACAGACGTCATAGCTATCACACTTGCAGACACACTGTGACGCCCCCAAAATAGGTATACATCACCCATCTTGGGTCGCCAGATACATGGTACAGAATACAAATACAATCTTAAATATACAACAAAAGCTGTGAGTTTTAATACAAATATTGTCTTCTAGACAATATCCACTCTCAGAATAAGTCCTCATTATAATTATTATCACACTATTTCATAGAATAGTGAGGACTACTAATGTTATCATCTGGACCATCACTCCGTTCCCCGACTAGTCCCTTCTACGTTCTCATTTCTCTGAAGAGAACGGTGAAAGAAAGGGTGAGCTCAACTAGCCCGAAGAAATATTATGACTAAGATAATGCGGATAAATTATCATTAGCCTTCAACAATGTTAAACCGATAAAATACAATAGACAACAAGTTTAATCAAGAAGCGGAATAAGCAATCCATTAAAAGAGTCAAGTAGAGAATAAAATCTACTATCTTTTATGATTTAAAAGTTTTTCATCACTTTTATCATTTGAGACTCCTTTTAATAAATAATCCACATCACCGCACTACTGCCCAAGGATATTCATTAGGGTCACGACCACAAATTATCCATGCACTACGGGCCAATGATATTCATGTATTCATTAATGGTCATGATCATGCCAACAACTGTCCATCAAAGCACTACAGGCCAATGAGGACTTTTACCACTTCATTTGTAACATTACGGTCATGATTATACCGAATAATCCCTGGTCATAATCATACCAAGTCCATCTATGCACTACAGGCCACAGATGACTTTCAAAAAAAATATAAACATGAGGATGATGACAATGATATAAGAATTCAATAAAACAAGTTCAAGAATTAATTTATCTAGGAACTAATAACATCCAAATTGTCAACATGATACTTCTTTGTAAAGTAAAATTCAAGAATGCTCAGAAGAATATTTCCATGAAAAGATACTGGATGAAGCGCAAATATCAAGGATATTCCTCTAATTTCATGGAGTATAGAAATCAAAACTTTAACCAACTGAGTATAATAAAGAATGGAATAACAACAAATCACCATGCATGCGGTATTGCCGATAGACAAAGGTTATTCTAACGTAATAATAAATAATGGAACCGGTCGTCGTGAAATTCACACCGACAGATGTTCGAATGTAAATAATAATGAATGGAATAACAACGAAATCACCGGGCATGTGATAGATACCACAGTGAGTTATTCCAATGAGAATAATAAATATGGAACCAGTCCCAAAAGTAACGCATGCACGTGATATTCCAACGAGAATAATAAAGAATGGAATAACATAAGGATTTCACCAAGTATAAGGAGTCCATGATACTGAGTTATTCCAATGAATAATAAAGACAGAACCGTGTCCCAAGTGAAAATGCATGACATGGGATATTCCAATGAATAATAAAGAATGGAATAACATAAGGATTTCACCAAGTATAGGGGAGTCCGCGTATACAGGTTATTCCAATAGAATAATAAAGAATGGAATAACAGAAGTTCTCTTCATGAATAAGATAAAATAACACCCCTTACGAGTACAACAAATAATATCCCTTACCTTAGAAGAAAACTGGATACTGGAATAGTGAAGTAGTAGAATACTCTTCTTCTTTCTCTCTATAATTTCTCTCTCTAGAGTTTCAGTGAATTCGTAAGAAATAATGAAGGAATGAGCTTCTATTTATAGGAGAATGGATTGAATAGTAACTAATTCCTGAACGGTCCAAATTGATTACTTTTAAACGGACGGTACAGATTAAAACTTAAAGCAACGGTCCATACTGATTCACTATTAAAACTTTAAACCAGCGATCCATACTGATTCACTATTAAAATTTTAAACCAAAGATCCATATTGATTTACTAATATATATTCAACCAACGGTCTGAAAAATTAGCACAACTCCTTATGGAATAATATTGTACCCAAATACCCGAATGCACAATACTAGAGTGAATAGTAATCGGGTGAATAGTAACTCGTGAATAGTAACTCATGAATAGTAACTCGTGAATAGTAACTCGTGAATAGTACTCTGACACGAAAAGTTCCCCGAATACCCGATTGAACAATATAACCTCCAGACATCAATTATCATCGAAATAGATGTCGATTTCTACTAACACAAATAATCCCAACACAATGAAACTATCAAATTCATCTTTAATCAACACGAACTTATTCATCATTAATATTATAACTCACAATATTTAGCAACCAGGGTTGTTCCCGGAAAAAGGGGGCTTTCCAATAAGGATTTCTCCCTATTGCGCCGCAATTAGGTGACCAAACCTCTCCTTGACAGAACTTCTAGACATTGTAAATATTGCAATTTAATAATATGAATAACTTTGTCGTCTCAATTATTGATTTAATAATATAACATATAATGCAGATGATACTGACAATAATCGAATCAATAATATGAGAGATATGATGCAGCAATTACTATAGCAATAATTGAGTATAACTGAGTGATTTCTCACGTAAGCATTAATAATCAATACCGTGTGCTACTATGCAACCACGCATATTACTGTACTTTTACTACCGAGTAGTTCAATAGTATTAACGATAAAACCTCCGCCGTTATTTTCATAAAAAATATTTTTGTCGTTTTCTCAATCCGACAATAATTCTGTTGTGGGGTCCACCAATGATTGCGCCATTGTACGAATATTCCCTGCTAAAACGAATATTCCCCGACCAATCGAATATAATACAACAACTTGCATACTTTGCAAAATTTATAAATACTACCCACAACTATAACATTATATCAAATCCACACCATAATATTAAAAAAAAAATCGAGAAATTTAAATCTTTATTCATAAAATCTGGGGTCTCACACACACCATAAACAGGGGGTAGTCAGGCTGAACGACTTAAAATCAAGCGCTAACTGGGAGGCAGCCCAATTTTTATTTTTATTCTTTTTCTTTCTTTTTCTTTTCTTAAGTAATTTTATTCATGCTAGTGAGATGGTAGTTTAGAATAATATTTGGTCTAGAATATATTCGTGTTAATTCATCAAATAGGATTTAAAGTATATTTGATATCTAAATAATCTTTTCCTCCATACTTGAAGTGGCTCAATTTCTACTGATAGGTATGCTTTAATGTTGATCAGGTACTCAAGCAGCTATGGGATGCACTAAGGAGGCCAGGAAGAGGAAAACTATAGTTCAATAGCAGACCAAGATGCCTTAGTAGAACACTACCAAGCCGGGGCTTGCCCCTCCAAAAACAAAATGCAAGCTGGGGCTTGGGGTCAATAGACAATGACAGAAGACCACCAAGCCGGGGCTTGCCCCTCAAGGCACAAATAGCAAGCCAGGCCTTGGGGTCATACTACATTAACAAAATAGAGGCAAGCCGGGGCTTGCCCCTCCAAGAGTAAAGAGCAAGTCGGGGCTTGGGTCATGGTGCATTAGCAGACTGATAGCAAGCCGGGGCTTGCCCCTCAAGGCACAAATAACAACCCGGGGCTTGGCGGTTCAAAATTTAAAAGGAGTTTACGACAGTTACAACATTGCAGCCATGATATCCCACTCTCTTTGCACTTCAACTTCCTACAATCCCACTCCTTCTCAACGTACACCCACGAACTTGCACATTAATTCCTATCTCCTCACTACAATCAAACACTTACCCACTCTTTCAACGTAGTTACCCATTATTCCCTACATAACCTCCTCTCTATAAAACCACCCCTTCACCACACAATCTAACAACCTCAATTCACACCAATTAGGAAGTTAAAGGATAGGGTTTGTGCAAATCTCTACAACCAACCTGGACATATACTGAAAGTAGAAGTTGGTTCTCTAATTCCTCAATTTCTATCACCATAGTTTGAGCCAAATCACCAAGTTGTGGGAGTTTCTAGTCTCGCACACCAAGTGTTCGACAAATTGATTAAGTAACATTTGGGGGAATATTTTGTGAAAACTCATCAAGTCCAAATCAATGGCACCAAAATCAGCATCAAAGAGGCAACGAGGAGAGAGTTCGGGGGCCACACCACCAACACAAACCTTTAATAAGCGAAAATTCATAAGTGTCGCCGCCACCGACCGTTACGACTATATGGTGACAAAATCACTCACACCAGAGAGGGGGTTGGCACCTGAGCCTGTTGATGGCGAAATGATGTAACAAATATATCAAAAAGGTTGGAATAAATTCACGGTAGATCCCGAGGCCGCAGTTGTGAGTGTGGTCAAAGAATTCTACGCTAACGTCGAGGATAAGGCCCCCTTCAATGCGTTTGTACGGGGTAGGTTAGTTCCTTTCAGTACCGATGCCATCAACATGTACTATCAGTTACGAGTGTCGAGACATTGCCAGTACCAACACTTACGTGATAATGATCTAGATTATGAGGCTATTATGAAGGAGATGACAAAGCCGAGTACCACATGGACCAAATCACAACATGGAGGCACTGTCTTTCGCAGTAAGGATCTCAGTCGGTATGGGAAGATATGGTACGCATTTCTGTGCGCTAAGTTACTTCCATCTATACATACGTCAGATGTACCTAAGGATAAGGCAGTGCTCTTGTATGCCATGGTACAAGATTTCATCATCGACATAGGGGCTATAATCAACATTTCAATCCGAAGATGCCTTCGAGGACCATTCTATGGCGGATTGCCACACCCATCACTCATTTGTGGGTTGTGAATACAGGCAGGAGTTCGATGGTCAGATGATGAGATAACCCAGATGCCGCTTCAGACACTCGACTCGAGAATGATTGCAAGATATGCGGTGTGGCCCGTAGGCGAGTCGCACCCGAGAGGAGTAGGATTTTTATTTCCCTCAGCCTCGGAGGATGAGGCTGACGCTGAGGACACCTCGGATGACAATGAGTTTCAGGGGAATGTGACAATGGGAGAGCAAGAAACAGAGTCATCACCACAGCCCGGAGGCATATCTAGTCCTCAGTTCCTCAACCTTCAACGACAAGTGGATGAGCACAACAAGGAGGCACGAAGAGAAATGCGGAGACTAGCAGCGAGACAGGACCACAGGTTTGAGGCCATGAATCTATCTTTCGCCTCCTTGAACGCGACTGATGAGTGAGTTTTATACCCATGAATTGGATACATTCGGGCTTAATTTATTGTTGTTCTTAAGTCTTTTAGGATGTTTTTATGTGTTTGTGTCTATTCATGCATGTTTTATGTTATTTTATAGGAATTGGGACAAAAGTTACATGGATCGATGTTTGGGGTGGCTAGATTCGCGTTTTCGGCTTGCCATTTATACAGCAGCCACTTCGGAGCCAATTTGACTATAGCTCCTGACATTATTTCGACAAACTTCAAGAATTAAAGTTGTAGATCTACTTCTCCTCTTTCCGGAACATCTTGAATCATCAAAATCAGAGTTCGGACGAAGAAGTTATGGCCATTTTTCCAAAGGGCGTCGTGAGCGAGAAAATGTCGATTTTGGGCCAATTATTTGGGCGCGATTTTTAGTGTATTTTACAAATGCTGTATAGCTAGAAGCGGAACTCGGCCTTTGCCCGATGTTGGGGCGTCAGGAAGGGTTTGAATGCGGCTGGACGCGTTTTGGCTAATTTTTGACACTTTTTGACTCCAAATAGGATGAGGGTTGTTCCAAAACTAAAAATTGTACTTGTAACCTATAAATACATGATGTAAGGCATAAAATAAAGAGTGATTACATAGCTTAGCCTAGATTAAACACTCCTTTAGATTAGAAAATAACCCTAGTTCTTATTAGTTTTGGAGATTGAAGCAACTTGGAGACCATTGAAGATCAAGAGCAAGAGCAAGAGGGAGCATCGATTTGTTGACAATGATTCTATTCTCTTCTCTCATCTTACTTTTATCTTTTGATGTCTATTCAGTTGTGGATTCTTGGTTTTAATTCATTAATTATGAACTAACTATTTTTAAGATTTCAATTGAACTTTTTATGGCTATGAATTAGTTATTCATTATATTCCAATTATTTGTGTCAAAGTGAGTTGTTTATCTTGCCTTATGCTTATTGATTAATTATCTGATCAGTAATTACTTTGTTACTCTAGAAGGAATTGGAAGAGGAATTCTAGGGTTAGAACTGGGCATGGTGACATGTGACTTAGTTATTTGCACAGTGAATAATTAGGTTTGTGAATAGAATGAAAATATCTTTTCGCCGCATGTAACACATAAGGAATTGGGATTGTAACGAGTTTAATTCAATTGTTTTGCATAGGAATATAGCAAAATTAATCTGGATTAAATAGAAGGCAATTGATCACTTGGAAAAGGGCTCTTGGCAATTGAGAATTCTCATTAACAATTCAAAGAGACATAATAAATGGGATAATTGGATAATTGATTTATAGTTCATAATTGGGGATATTGGAGTCTTAATCCTTATTTACCTGAATTCAATCAAATCTTAGTTTTGTTTATTTGCTTTCTTTTAGACTAATCTCTTTTAATTGTTTAATTTAGTTTTTTTAATTAGAAAATTCACAATTTGTAATTGTTTAAATAAAATTGATTTGGTTAAGAATTAGTACTTGGTGATTTTTATTAAATAATTCCTCGTGGGAACAATACTCTACTTTCACTTTATTACTTGTTGACCGTGTATACTTGCACGTATTCATTAATTGCGAAATCGATCAACAGCGACGCTCCAGAGCTTCAATCCCAATGCCCAATTCCCATACCAGCAACCAGCCCCAATGCCAAGGTTCCCACCCAGCGATTCCGATGAAGAACAACAATCACCACCAACCCAGACTTAGGCGATACAGGGAAGTCCTCTCTTATTTATTGCTTTATCTATACAATGAGAGCATTGTAATTTTCAAGTTTGGGGGATTTAGTTGCACGTTGCATATTTAATTTCATTAGCTAGGTTTGCATATGTTAGTTCATTATTTATGTTTAAGATTATTAAATGTTGTATTCATGTAATCATGTAGTTGCATAGTAGCTTAGGAATGTAAATAGTTTTTATTTATCTTTGCAATCATGTTATGTTTATCACATATTATCTATAAAAAAAAATCAAAAATTCAAAAATAATAGTTAGTTACTATGTTCATCTTGCATGAGTCCAAATTGTTTGATAATTCTGATCTATTTTGGCCAATGATGAGAATGGGATTAGGTAGACAAGTATAGTACTGATTATTAGAACTTTAATGTGATTTCTTGTTATGAATTGAATCTTTTCCTATTTGAAACTGGTATAATCAGGTTAGCACGTTAGAGACAACTTTGTTGACTGATAAAGTTTAAATTGATACATAATTGACTTCTTAAGGATAATATTAGTTTGAATAAATGAAAGACATGAACAGGCAGAGATGGCTAAATTTAGACAAAAACTTAAGTTTGGGCGAAAATTTTGGGATATATAAGCTTAAAAAAAGAAAAACAATAAAAACAATAAAAAATGATGAAAAAAAAAATAATATCATGGCTGGTCTTGTTTCGGGGCCTTTGTTACATGAGCAAGTACGCCCAAGGGGATTGTCTTTACACCTAGAGCCCTAAGGTCTTATATGGTCTGGGAGTCGTTGGTCGAAAGCTCGCTAAGGGGTAGCACTATTAGCCTAATGGAATGAGACATTGCACAGTCATGGTTAAAAAAAAGCAATAAAATGGGAAGAGAGCAAAAAGCCCCCGTAATGCGAAGTAAAGCATAAGTATCCCGGATTAGACTCTTGAATTTGGTGGATGTTTGAATTTAGTTGGATTTATCTTGTTCATGAATTTTATGAGTTTGCACTATATGATGCCTTTAAAGAGATCTATTATGTGTTGTATTTAGCATTATATCAGTTAGAATGGATGTTGAGCACACACACACTATACCAGTAATAACAGTTTGAGATTTGATGATTGATAGCAATTATTGATTGGTTTTGATATGAAGTATTATCATGTTTGCTTGATTTCTCTGAGGCCAGGTGAATAGACTTGTTTCTTTCATTACTGCTGGATTCGTAGGCATGTAGTAGTAGCATTGCATGGCATTGTATTTTTGTTTTGTTTTTGCTTGAGGACAAGTAAAGGTTTAAGTTTGGGGGTATTTGATAAGTAGGTTTTATACCTACTTATCCGGTATCTATTACTTGAGTTATTTGCTTAATCTCGTGTTTCTTAGTTACTTTTCATGCATTTTGTGTTCATTTTGTAGACTATATGTTTGGAAGCTGAGTGAGCAACTATTGGTATGAAAACGTAAAGAAAAGCAATTCCGGATATCATTCGGGCCTTCATGTTCATTTTTATGATCATTTTATGTTCTTGACGGAGAACTTGGACTATGTTGTAGAACTCTTTCTTAGCTTTCCGGAACGTCTTGAATCATTTTAATCAGAAGTTCGGATGCGAGATTATTGTTTTTTTTTATCAAAGCTAAGAGTTGTTATGTTTGTCATTTATACAGGAGCTACTTCCAGTCCAATTTCGACCTTCATCCGTTTGTTATTTCTGAAAACTCAAAGAATGAAAGTTGTATAGCTCGTCGATAGCTTCGATTTGATAGGTAGCGAGCCCTATAAATCCTTCCGGTTTAAAAGTTATGGTAGTTTTAAAAGAGGACAATGTAGCAGATTTATAGAAGCATAGCAAGCTGGGGCTTGTCCTTTTAAGTCTTGCAAGCAAGCCGGGGCTTGGGGTCCTGGGCAGTTCAGCAGCAGGTAGGCAATCCAGGGCTTGTTATTACAAAGGGAAAAGGCAAGCTAGGGCTTGCGTACAAAAATAGAAGAGTCTCCTAGTTGGTTTCTAATGCTACAAATATGGAGCTTAAGTGATGGTAATAATTTGGGACTCATATTGGCATGGAATTGTAATAAGAATACATGTGAAGTATATAATTAACAATAAACAATGAGATTAAAGACACATAAGGCAAATTACGAAGATTAATCTCAGTTTTTCTAAGCAAGCGTTGGAGGAGTATTTCAAGGAGATTTTCGTGACGATTGCGATTCTAGACTACGTGAAGGGTGTTTTTCAATATTTTTTGTCTTAGACTATTATTTGTAATTGAAAGAATGATTTCCATGATTTATTCAGTGTTTATTTCATTTATTATGAACTAATTCACTTTTTAGGCTTGTGATGGATCTTTGAGTGAATCTATGATTTTGTAAACTTTGATTTCGAATTTAATAAGCTATTTCCAGTTTATCTATATTGATTTGAGCTTGAATCTATGAATTGCCTGATCAACAATTCTTTGTGGATTTGTTTGGAATCGAGAGAGGATATTCAAATCTAGACCTAGTTGATATAACATGTGTTCATGAATTTTGTGAATAGCTTAATCTTGATGAATGTTAAAGTAGAGATATGCTTGACATCGCATGTAATCGGATAAAAAACTTGTTCTTAAACCTCCTTCAATTGTAATTCACATAGAGATATAGTGAGTTAGTTGATTAAGGTGTTTAACATATTTCTATCTTAATTGTGGATTGATGTTAATACGGTATTAGTGCATCGAGAGGTGGTTAATATTACGTTCGTGTTCTTGATTAATAAACTGGGATAGTGAATTGAATTGGAATAAAGGTTTTCAAATCAGAGTGAAGCTTAGAGTGAAATCATAAGTCTAATTCTCCATTAACTGTTTGAAATTTCTAGATTTTGATATTGGTGATTGGTTTGTGGTAGTTTATTTGTTTTTAATTTAGTTTTTATAATTTTTAATCATTGAATTGGATAGTTTAATAAAATTAGGATTAATAGGAAATTGATAATTGTGAAGTTAAGTTTCTTACTAAATTGTCTCTGTGGGAACTATACTCTACTCATCACTTTATTACTTGTTGATCATGTATACTTGCGTGTTGTGCGTATATAGATTTTACCCAACAATATGTAATATTAAAATAAAAATTATTTATTAAATATTTATTTTAATATCTACAAAATTTCAAATCGCCACCATATGTATTACCCATAATACTTATTGAATACAAATATACTATTCATTTACATCATATGAGCAAAAATATATGCATTTCATATTTTTTATATAAGTGAAAATTTATTCAATGACTAAGATATTATCATTAAAATAATATTCTCTCTTTATTAAAATAATTGAATGTTAGAATTTATTTTAATATCCTTTATTTAAAATATACAATAATTTTTGTATACTTAAACTAATTTTTTTCTTTTCCCTTCTATAAATTTTTTGAATTAACTATAATAAATATAATAATATATTCACTACATTAAAAACATGCATACATTACACTCAATAATGTAATATATGATTTTCTCAATAAAATGTTGGTTAGACATTAAGTATATTTAATGCTACCAATTTACCACATTAAAATAATTTAATATTATAATTTATTTTAATTTTACCCCTCTCATATCCTTTAATAAAATGTTCATACAATTTACTTACATATAATAAACATATAATAATAATAATATATTTATTATGCACAAAATCACATATTGCATGGCACGTATTCATTTATCCAATAAAATATCACACAGCATATCATCTAATAAGAATTTTCTTAGGTTTTTGCATAACCTAAATCATTTCTTTTCTGATTAAAGTTTTATGGGTTTCATTTCTTAACCTTTATTAACCTTGGTTATAATACGAGTATCACCCATTATGTAACTTCTCAATTTCCTTTCAAAATTCTTTCCTCATGAAATTGCATCCAAACTATTCATTAATATAGGTCTTCAAGATACCATTTCCTTTTCAAGGATTTGTTTTGCAGTATTTTATGTGAAAGTATGCACACAAACCAATCATGTTTGATGATAAAGCATATATTTTATAAAAATCTTATTTATTTATTAATAAAAGAATTATTTATAGACAATTATTTATTTACATAATGTTATTTTTATTAATATGTGATAAACCCATAGTTTTAAGCAATGCTTTTAGAATCATGATGTTGATCATGCTAATGAGATCTAAATTCTTAGATAGTTTAAAACTAAAATAGTTTCCAATCATTGGATTACTAAAAAGGGGATTAGTAAATCTGGATAGATTGGTACATACGTTACTTGCTCATTGGATGAGGATGATTGATCTCATGATCATTTGTGTGGAGACACTAAAGCATGTATATAAGTGCTTATTGAAAAATAAGTTCACTGAATGTGGCTCGCTAAGGAATACCTAATGGAGTTTTACTTGCATGTCAATAGGAATTCCTATAGTGAAAGCCGTTGATCATTAAGGAGGCTTATCCTTATTGTAGAATAAATGTTATTTATTTAAATAAATTAAATAGTTAATTTATTTATTTAAATAAGATTAGAATTGTTCTAATTGATTTATTTACAACCGGTTTAATATGGAGAACCTAAAGGGTCACACCATAAAAGAAAAAGTATTTATTTAAGAAGCAAATGGCATAATCGTAATAATAATTTAAGTGCATTTAATTTAATCTATAGTGATATATTAAATTAAATAGCTTAATATTTATTATTTAATATTTTAAAATATTAAATATAAATTAATAAGAGGAGTCTTATTATTATTATTATTATTATTATTATTATTATTATTATTATTATTATTATTATTTAATTCCTAAAAGAGTTTGGGAATTAATTAATAAAAGGCACTCTCATGTATTCCTAATAGGATTAGGAGTCTAATTAATTAAAAGAGTTTAATTAATTATTCCTAATGGGATTAGGAAGCCTAATTAATTAAAGGAGTTTAATTAATTAAAATAAAACTCTATTCTTAAATTGTTTAGGAGGATTGCCTACATCTATAAATAAGAGGAATTTTATTTTGATTTGGGGTTGTTGATAATTCCAAGAGTTGGGATAGTACACATTATTCTATAGAGATAGAATTAGGGTTTTGCTAAACACTCATCTTATTGAATACTTGTTCTTTCTTGGTGGATCACCTCTAAAGGCCAAATACTTTGGTGGCTAACGTTGATCAAAGGAAGGAATCAAACCCGGTGGATTCAAGTTGAACGTGAAAAGGAATTGAAGGTGAACTCGTACCTAAGGAAGCTAGTTTCTACAAGGGTATGAATCTGATCTCTTTCTTCTTTCTATTGATTTATAATTATGTACAAAGTATGATCATGGTGATGGTTTGTATGAAAAAAATTTAAATTCCATTTTATCGTGCTTCAACACCTTTTATGTAATACGATTACATGATCGCGCTATATATAAACCTAACAGTATGACCCACTTCTTTCTGATGAACATCATCCTATCTACACCCAACTTCTAGATTAGAAATCCTCCACAATTGTTTAATAATTGTGAAGAGATATGAATAATTCAAGAATTTAAAAAAAAATCACTTAGAAAAAGTTTCATGTATCATGATAAGGTCATAAAGACCATAAACTTTGTTTCTAAAAAGGTTTTAACAGAAATTCATCTGTAAACCAACATATCTTATGGACATGTAAATGATCAGCCTGTTCATGCCTTGTGTTGACCCATAATGTCTTTGTCGCTATTTCGCTCAAATAGAATTTCCTAATTCAAGGATGTTATGTGTTGATCAACACTATTATGTAGGAACGACATTTGCGTTCATCATCTTCCTTTAGCACATAAAACATATTTTCCCAATTTAGGGGTGTTCATACCCAGTCTGAAGTCCATACCTAATCAATCTAGTTAGACAGTTCAACTGCTTAATCATAAGCAATGAAATATTTTAATCTTTGTCTAACCGATTCAAATGACATTGACACCTCTTTAATTATTAAAATATTAAAAATCATTTTATGATGCATAGTACCACACTGATTTAATAGTTCATTGAGGATGCTGTCATTTTATAATTTTATCATACTACATCATACCATAGCGGGTTGACGATCCTTAGATCACATTCAACACTATGTTAGTTGCATTGATGACTCCATCATTTGTCATATCTACATCATATTAATGATGTAGTGATGACTATAAAAATATATTTTGATATTTTCAACTTTGTCTAGCCGAAACAGTTAGCATAGACATAAGAAATAACTAAACTTTTTTAAAACTTATTGGTTCAATGATTTAACCCAATATATTTTCAAAAACATAACAATGCAACTACCAGCACGATTTCATAAACTTCAAAATCTAGCATAGCTAGAAGATTCAAGAATATCTATTTCTCCCTTCATCATCTTCAACTTTCCCTTATAGCTTCATCATACAATCCTATTATTAATACTTGATATACTAAAAGTAATCAGTGCTAAATCTACAATATTCCTATACTTTAGTAAAGTTCATCAAACTAACCACACATTATGTGTGACGCCCCCAAATCCAGGTATCTTCCAACCCAACAGATGGTGCTACACGGTACTCATAACTGTACATTCATTATATTGAAACAACATTAAAATATGTGTATCAACGACATTCTTATTATATTAATAATAATACAACCCGTTCCCAGGTTCTTAAACCGTTACATTCTTTGTTCATTGTAATATAATTCATACAAACATACTAGTCTATTACAGAATAAACTAGTCGTTCATCTTCGCCTTACCTTTATCTCTACTAGGACCCTCGGTTCGCTTGACCTTAGCTGCAATCATACGATTCAAGCAAGAAGTGAGCATAACTAGCTCAGTAAGTCTAACAATATATTATAAAGATACCACTTCGAGAATCATATGATTATTCTTCACTAACTGAACAATAGTTATGAAGTACTACGAAACATTGATTAATACTTCTCATTTCATAAAATAATTCCAAAGAACATATAGTAGATTGGAAATTCTGAGTAGGTCCATAGACCATGAATATTTTCTTTAGCTTTTATTCATGAAAAGGACAACCCGGTACTAAGACTATAAGTCCGACATTTCTTACGAGCACTTCTAGGTGATCAGCCTATAGTACTCTATGTTGATCAACACTACATCCTTTAAACGTATTTACGTTTAAGTTTTGGTAACCTCGCGTGCCCATCGAATAATCGATGAAAAATACATTTGTTAATTCATACTCAAGCTTACCTTGAATCCGTACCAAACAATTGGCATAGGATAGCGTTATCAATTCTATATTGAAAGACTTGTAAATAAATCAATCAATTCTTCAAGATTAGTCTAGCCGAGTTAAATCTGGCATCGACCCTTTCTATAAAACCATTCATGCATTTCATAACATGAATCACTGAAAACCTGGCTAACACGAAGGTTAGACAAGCGATAAGAAAACTTGCCTTCAGCGTCTGCTACAATAAAATTACTTTTCCTTTGAGTCTTTACGGTCTCTACAACACATAACCACATAACATACCACATTAGGTCATGAACATACATGGTTCCTAATTAATCTTACCCTTCTTCTCAATCTAATCATGTATTAGATTTATTATTCGTTCCGGCTTGCCGTTATAATTTACATCGTTCTTACCAATTTATTTCTCTTCTATGTCTTACGTGGATTTACTTCATTAATACAACTCGTTTCGAGTTAATCATCCTTCCTCATGGCTTACTGTCGTTCCTACGTTACTATCCGAGACTTGATCGTCATTGGTTAAGTACACTTATTGTATACCGTTCATGTTCACGTATTATTCAGCAACTTTTAGTTGTAATTCTCAACATTATAGTCATCATCATTATTGAATATAGTTCATGTTCTTATACTTTACGTTCTTCGTTTAACTATTCATTAAACAACATTAAATTCCTAAAGTCATCACTATAAAGGTGATATAAGAAAGGTTTTATCATGTTCATTAAGTAATTACATGTCCCATACTTGTCTTGTAACCCATTGGGTTCACAAACAACTTGGTCAACAAAAGTCCATCGCCATGGCCATGCAATGCATGGCATCCTTTATAATAGTGGTAACATGCTACTTTCCAAAGATACCAACATCATGTCTCAACGTTTGCAAGGCGCAGAGACTCATACCTCACGAGTGGCGGCCGCAACATGACTCTGATGGCACTCCTTTAACCCCAAATACACTGGCGAGGTTTAAAGAGCTCATCAGCCGCAAATACGCACATCAATACCAGAAAAAATTGACAGTTAATTACTTAGGTGATATTCCCGGGCTCATAACTTCTTCGTTATAAGTCCGAATTGGCTTGTTCAAACGCCATTAGCTCACAAATTACACACTCTACGTGTTCATGTAAAAATTTTCCATTTTCAAATCTGTTAACTCAAAATTCACTTATTAGTTCATTTTAATGAAAATGATAAACGTTTGTGAACGTTCAACGCTCGTTTCTTCGTTCTAAGTCAGAATTCAGTCATTTTCTAGTCCATAACTCTATAATGCCAAATGCGACTATACTCCATTGAAAACCAATGTTTCCGAGCTCAACGCTAAAATTTGACTTCCATTCCGAGAATTTCACAAATTCGACAATTATCGTCTAATCGTGTGAATTCCGGCATAACTTCGTTACTTATGATTTGTTCATCGTTTCAAATGGATTCTATCCATCATACTAACATCTTAACATACATATACCATTAACTTATATTCATGAAAATTTAATACTTGTTCTTCATGAGTTTATAACTTATAAAAGTATAAACTACTTATGATTCCATTTCTCATGATTTATCATGGTCTAAATCTTTTAACCATCATTCTCACATCTTCTAATCATACAAATTTCATTTATGTAGACATATTACAAGTTCTTATTTATGAACAAAGTACTTATTCACGGCTTATTAAGACTTAAGTCCTTAGATTATTCATTCTTACTTCTTCTTAGTATACATGTTCTACCATTAATCACTTCTCTAACAATTGAAGAGAAAGAGATTCATGGTTTAGGTTCTTACCCTTGATAATCACTTGATTAAGCTTTAATCTTCTTCTTGCTTCTTGAATTAACAAAGGCTAACTTGTTCTAGCTTTTCTAGCTTTTGTAGCTTTTTCTCTCTAACCAATAAGCTATAAGTTATTGATGAAAAATATAACAACTAAGAAATGAACTAAGGCATCTCTTATTTATAGGAAATCCTAAATGAGGGCTTAATGGCCAATAAGTCATCCACCTCCTTACTATTCCTAGCTTAACCATCAAGTTTATTTGATCACCACATATACTTGGTCATTACTCAACTTATCCCTTGCTTGCCCATCACATATAATCACTTTTCTTGCTCCTCACACGTAAGCACTTTACTTAACCATTAAGTTTACTTGCTTATCACTTTGGATAATCCATAGTTCTTACTTTGGGCTTTTAGCTTAACTTATGTGGCGACCCCAAATCCGGATACTTGAAACCCGAACTCAGTTCTCCACGATACCATTTCTTTAAGTTTGAATAATACTAAATAATAATATAATTGAACTTAATTTACATACATCAAAGTTTACTTTCTCGGTCGTGTGACCTTCAAATACATTCCTTACAATACGACATAATAGATTCCATTGTCTTACTAACTATAACCATTAACTCATACTAAATCTCATTCGAATAGCTTTTCTTTTCCTTGTTCTTGCCGAGCCTTGAAATGTCGATCGTCAGACGAATCGAAAATATTTAGTTTAAGCAAGGATGAGCATTTGAGTGCCCAACAAGTAATAACAATTATATATATAAGCTGAAAGTATATAAGTATTCTCTTTATATAACACTTCTACAACGAATCGAAAGTTGTGAAGTAATCTGTACTGATAAAAAAATTCACATAACAACTCTCTTTCAATTTCTTGAAATTAGGCTCCACCCATGAATAGGGTTTAAGAAACATACTATGAACATTCTTTTTCATTTTCGAAAAGGTTTAGAAGAAATTCATCCGCAAACCGCTCTAGCTTACGGGTACGGAGGGTGATCAGCCCCATTGTACCCTGTATTGATCAATACTACATAACTTGAACGAAATTCATCGCTCACTCTGTCCGCCTTGGGCGCAAAAATCTTCCCATATAGGGATGTTCATACATGCCTGGTTCTAAACCCGAAGGTTTTTAATCTTGCTCAACAATAATATGTAATTCAACATATATGTATACGGGTAATTGACAAAGGTATATCAACATATGAATAAATGTCATGATTATCCAAGTGGGGACACTTGTATAACCATTTAGAAATCAACTTAACAGAATATATATCTGAGCTAACATGTTGATAATCAAAGCGTACATAATCTGTACAGGAATAGAATAATTCTGAAACTTCTTACTCATGTCCATTGCATAAAGGAAATGCAAAGGTAAGATACTTGCCTGATTTGCTGATTACAAATCTCAACTTAGGTTTTATCTCTTTATCACAACCTATCAAGAATCAGATCATTCGTTCGATTAGAACAATATATCATAACACATAGTACTGTCTATTACAGTCAGCACATAGTCTAATCACGTCATCACATAATCGCAGTGATCATACTTTTAGTTCATATTCTACACTTGAAATATTTTTATACATTTTTCAAATATCTCATCCATGTTCTTACAGTAGCCTTTTCTTTCTTTTTTTAAGGTTCGACATTTGTCGTCGTCATTCTCGACGCCTTTATTTATCGGTAAATACTAAGTCTAAGACTCTTATTCTATACCTCAACATCTCAGAAATATCGGACATTTTATTTTTAATCATTTTCAAATTTCCGAAAATGAAAAATTTAAAATAATTCAAATCAGAATTAAAGGGCTTATAGTGATATAAGCTCATTACTATAGGTGTTCTTCTTCAAATTCGAAACTTCATAATCGGTTCTCAAGTCATTATTAGTTTGGCCATTATAACTTTCAAACATCTAATCATAATTAAATGATTTAAACATTAAACAATTCCATTATCATTAATAATTAATTTATATTAAACTATTAATGAAACCATTGCCAAAATATAAAAGTTATTTATAATAACTCAAACTATTTTTAAAACATTTATAATACCCTTAAATGATTTTTAAAATAATTAATATCATTTTAAATAATTATCATTAATATTTAAATATTAATGTACTATTTATCCAAATATTAAAAGTCATTAATTATAACTTAAAATATTTTTAAATCCTTAATATCCTCTTTAAATGATTTTTAAATAAATAAAACCATTTTTAAACTATTTATTTAATATAAATATTAAATAAACTTAATATCACAAATCATTAACTAAATATCATTAATATATAATTATTAATGAAATTATCTTCTAAATATTAAAAGTTATATTTTATAACTCAAAATATCTTTAAATACTTTATTTTCATTTAAAATGATTTTTAAAATATTAAAATCATTTTTAAACTAATTATTTAATATAATCAATAAATAACTTTAATATCATTAATATTAATTACTTAATGAAATTCATCACAAAATATTAAAAGTCATAGAAAATAACTTAAAATATTTTCTTATACCATAATATAATTTTTCATGATTTTTCATGAATTAAAACTATTTTTAAATCATTTATTTAATATTATAATTAAATAAATAAATACCTTTATATTCCAAAAATATTAAATATTTATGAAATATACTCAAAATAATTAAAAACTATTTTTCGGACTTTAAAATAATTTTTAGAATTTAATAAGTATTTTTAATAATTAAAATCTAATTTTTCTAATTTTAAATCATTTTCTAAATTACGAAAATAAAATAAATAAAATCCGTCGCTAAAGGCTATAGCGACGGCATCACCGTCACTATAGGTGTTATTCATCTCAAGAACACCGCCGAGAGAGCCTTCGGGGGCTACTCTTTGACCATGAATAACTTTTTTGGTCTTAATGAATCTGGGCAATCTATGAATTGGGTCTTGTAGAGGAAATACCAGACTACAATTACCAACAATCATTACCTCAAAAAAACATCATATCTGAGAGAAATCGTACCTCAAAGTAGTCATCGAGTTTTTCTTCGTGAAGAACGATTAAGTGATGCCTACTGGACCTCTATAACTTGACGATCGTGGTAACGCGTTTACGTGATCTATCAATCCCAGTGTGTAGACAACATGTAGGACTACAACTCTAACACTTAAAATCATCATAACAACAATAAATCAAGCATCTAAAGTATGGTCAAACCTTATCAAAAAAAACAACACTTAGAAAATTAAAATTTGCTTGAAATTGTCTCAGTCAATCTTTGGTCAATGGACTTTGACCTTCAATAACGCTTTATTCCAAAATAGATATCGACTTTGATTAGTTTTGGAGCTTAAATTCCACATAACATACTACACATATCAACTTTTAGAACACAAAACACATTAAAGATAACCGAGATATATGGCTGACATTTTCCAAAAAATATTTTCGGACACTTGAATATTTTCGGGTTTAAAAAACGGTAGGTCAATGCTTGGGGTCAACCCACTTTGACCGCTTATAACTCCCGATCTACAATAGATATGAACTTGATTCTTTCTGAATATTAAATACCACATATCAGGCTACATATAACAACTTTTAAACAACAAAACTCATGATCGACCAAAGAGTTATAAACCCTAACATTTGATAAAAAATCACAGAATCCGGGTTTTTTCCAACTTGCTCAAATCTTCAAATTCGTGCACTTTGATGTTATGGGTTCATGATTTATCAACCCAGAACATTAATAGACTCCCTATTACACAACTTTAAACAATCAATTGCATCAATTAACATCGAATCGAAGGATTTCTAGAATTTAGGGTTTCCTACCTTTTCAAGCTTGATTTTTGATTTCTGACTTCTTGATGCTTCTGATTTGTTATGATTGATAGTGGGGATCAGTATTAAGGACCGCTATGCCACAATAATCCGTAGGTTTTAGAGAGAGAAGCTTAAGGATGAGAGTTGGATGAATTTTAGTGTACAAAATATATTATCTCTCTCAATCTATATATAAACCAAGTTAGATGCATTGGATGCTACTCAATGGTTGATTGAATCTGCATAATTGAGTCTTGGATGCTCAATTGGTAGGGTAGGGATGTTGGCCATGATTTTTGGCAAGATTTCATCAACAATGTAACTAATAATACACTAATAAACCAAAAAGGGTAATTTGGTAATTTCGCATATAATTTCATGGGCATTTTTGTACATAGCAATTAAATGTAATATTTAACCATTAGATTATAATTCTTACCATTTACCAATTAATTTCTATCCTTTGGTAAATTAAAACATTTATACAATAACATCGTAATTAAACCCGGTAATTTAAATTAGGGTTTTCTATAGAAAAAATTAGGGTTCTATAATTAGGGTTTCTTAACGCCATCAATTAGGGTTTTTAATTGACCATTAGGGTTCTCTAATTATCTGTGTATGTTCTAACACAGTCATTACGATCTCTAACTTCAATCGATTAGGGTTATAATAATTAGGGTTTGTCCTAATTATCAGTGTAAAAAAATAGTAATTAGGGTTTGTCCTAATTACCGACATTCTTGTACACAGTAACTTCATATACACAGTCACTACTCAGTCATATCTCATAACTGAGTTTAATAATTAGGGTTTCATAGCACGGTAATATGCTATGACCTAATTGGACCTAAGATTGCTTCAATATTATCTCGTTACATACATATACAGTACATAATTATTGTACTGTAAAATCACTATAACAATAATATAATATTATTATTCTCATCTCTTGATCACAATCCCAATTCAGGGTTTGGATCTCATATCTGACTTCTCTTTCTTACACAAAATCAGTAATCAAGTTAAAATAGTTAACTTAATTATTCTGAACAAATCATATAATAAAATATTTATTATACAATTCCAATTATCACTTCATATATTATTTCCAATCATGTTTTCATGGAAAAATAATTAATAAAAAACATTTCGGCTTGCATAAATTAATTACCATAAAATATAATTTGTAGTAATTAATTATTCCAAAATTATTTCTAATTTTTAAGTAATAAATATATTCGCATTTATCGTTCACATTACTGTACACTTATTCTCGCTATTAAATAAATAAAAAAAAAAAATTATACATAAAATTTCTTAATTATTTTTACGAAAATATCGGGTTGTCACATTCACCTCCTCCTTATAAGGATTCCGTCCCCTAATCACCGCTTTAAAACTCATACGTGAGAAGGGTACATAGCATATAATCATTAGACGTAGATCTCGATCATACTTGATCGAATCCGATCTTTAACTATTCTCCATAACACTTGTCTATTCGATAAATGAAATTTGATTTCTAAAGAACTCAAATTCCTTCCTCTAAATTTCTTTAAAAAAGAAATCTACTATATGTATATATACAGAAAAATCATATAAGACACATAAGTTATTCAAATAGCACTGAGAGTTCGCTTTCCAAACCGCCACCGTATCCTCGGACCGTCATTGTTGTAGACCCTCGCATGAGTTGGGTTGTTTGTTGAAATTGTTTTCGTTGTCGCTTTATATCTTGTTGTTTTTCTCGCATTCGCATTCCTTATCTCACTTCTCCTTCTTGAATAATCTTTCACCTTATACTTCATTGATTCACAAATAAAACATTCGCTATACATTCTTGAATTGGGACAATTGGAAGAGATATGTCTCTTCTGCCCACAAACTTTCTCTTTATCTCATTTCCCTTTTATCGTATAGGTGATAAAAGTTATCTTTTGCCCTTTCCATTATTCATAAACGCTTCTACTGAATCACTTAATCCTCTATACCCTAGCAATAAGATTGCCTTAAAGTCTTTGGCGTTCGACGTTCGATTATCTGGTTGATCTTCCGCGGCTGGTTTTCGTTTTCGTCTCGGTGACATAATCGTAAATTATTCTTCATTTCCTTACATTCTAAGCCTCATCGTATACGTTCGACATATAACACAAAATTTTCTCCTCAAATAATCATGTATTCCAAAATATTAAATTTTGAAACTTGGTTTACTATATTAACCAATATTCGAAAAAATATCTCGCTATCTTTATAACAACTTACTTCATTAACCCAACATAGACTCATATTCATAGCACTTAACGCACTACATAGCACATATTGCTTTAAACATCACTATCCTTTTGTGACTACGAAAGTCGGGATTTAAAATCTTGACCAACATAAAAGTTGAAAATAGTTCATTACTTATCACACACATTACATAACACAACATAACCCATACTACCTATTTACCAAGCCTTTTTCTTGGACAACTTTTACCGATGATCTTTCTTTCCATAAACAAAACATGCTCCCGTTTATATAATCGAACAATACAGTGGTACGCCTTTATAACCGCAAAGATAACATAATCTTTTCCATTTATTCTTACCAGTTTTCCTAAATCATGGTCTTCTATCTTCCTTTTCCTTTATCTCTCTGAGTCGCATTAACGAAGTGTTGCTTGAGGCTCCCATCTGATCAAAGCTTATCTTGCTCTTCCATTATTTCTTTTAATGCCTGACGCAACAACTTTTCTATCTCCCACAACCTTTCTAGTGAAGAAACCTTGTTCTCCAGATCCTGCACTTTCGTTGATGCTTGGCGCGCTTCAACTTTAGTGTCTCGAATCACTATCCGTCAAATCCACCATTTCGGATCGATACTACGTTTTCCACTATAGCCACCTCGTCCGATTTGGGTTCTTGGTAGCTTCTATTTCAAATTGTTGGCCTCGATATTAGCTCGTGGGTATGGATCTGATCCTTCTTATTCCACATATCTTTTCACCGACATCTACATACATAAGTTACCCCGATTAGCATGTAGTATATATACACACACAAATCAAGAGTTCTATATACGTTGTCTCTTATTTTGTTTGACGATGAATTTATTCAATCCATCTCTATAAACACATCAACGCCTTTATCTTTCTCTGCCGAAAGGCGCTCCATCCACTCGCAGATCGAATCGCATAAAGCGATGTCTAAAAGCTGCTCCAAGGTATATATCTTGGTGTCTTTGGCTTCTATCTCAACCTTCAATTGTCCTATCTCATCTCTCTCTCTGCTCCAACCTCCCTCGTAATTTCTAGCTTAATTCTATTCATGTGTTGGTGAACAGGCGTCCTTGTCTTCTTTGTTCGAAATCTGGAGAATACGATTACGTGCCTCCACTTGCTCGACTCTAACCTTTAAGTCGCCGTTCTAACTATCAAATCTCTAATCATCTCACCGTTCATGTACTCCTCGCTAGAGTCCATCGTCTCTTGGGGTCAAGGAATTACTATCTTGACTTTCGTCATCCATCCTATGACCACAATAAGCGAGACAACATTAATCTTGAAATAAAATATGTTCATCGATAAAATGAAGTAATATTTTATTTAGTACCACTGATGAATCTTCTCGACTCATCATCTATCTAACATATCCTATAATTCTTCACGCAGTACTTCGTCTCATGGTTCACTTTGAATATCTATCTTAACTTTCGTTCTCCATTCTACTAAGGTTATAACATAGGTTTCGCATTCCTAAAGTTTATAACCTACAGCTTTGATACCAACCTGTGGCGACCCCAAATTCGGATACTTGAAACCCGAACTCGGTTCTCCACGATACCATTTCTTTAAGCTGAATAATACTAAATAATAATATAATTCGAACTTAATTTACATACATCAAAGTTTACTTTCCCGGTGCGTGACCTTCAAATACATTCCTTACAATACTTGACAATAGATTCCATTGTCTTACTAACTATAACCATTAACTCATACTAAATCTCATTCAATAGCTTTTCTTTTCCCTTATTAGTGTTTTTCGAGCCTTGAATGTCGATCGTCATCATCGAAAACATTTAGTTTAAGCAAGGATGAGCATTTGAGTGCCCAGCAAGTAATAGCAATTATATATATAAGCTGAAAGAATATAAGTATTCTCTTTATATAACACTTCTACAACGAATCAAAAGTTGTGAAGTAATCTGTACTGATAAAAAAATTCACATAACAACTCTCTTTCAATTTCTTGAAATTAGGCTCCACCCATGAATAGGGTTTAAGAAACATACTATGAACATTCTTTTTCATTTTCGAAAAGGTTTAGCAGAAATTCATCCGCAAACCGCTCTAGCTTACGGGTACGGAGGGTGATCAGCCCCATTGTACCCTGTATTGATCAATACTACATAACTTGAACGAAATTCATCGCTCACTCTGTCTTACCATGCAAAAAATCTTCCCATATAGGGATGTTCATACATGCACAGTTCTAAACCCCAAGGTTTTAATCTTGCTCAACAATAATATGTAATTCAACATATATGTATACGGGTAATTGACAAAGGTATATCAACATGTGAATAAATGTCATGATTATCCAAGTGGGGACACTTGTATAACCATTTAGAAATCAACTTAACAGAATATATATCTGAGCTAACATGTTGATAATCAAAGCGTACATAATGCATGCGGGAATAGAATAATTACGAAACTTCTTACTCATGTCCATTGCATAAAGGAAATGCAATGGTAAGATATTACTGATTTCTTTGATTACAAATCTCAACTTAGGTTTTATCTCTTTATCACAACCTATCAAGAATCGGATCATTCGTTCGATTAGAACAATATATCATAACACATAGTATCTCGCCTATTACAATTAAGACATAGTCTAATCACGTCATCACATAATCGCGGTGATCATACTTTTAGTTCATATTCTACACTTGAAATATTTTCATACATTTTTCAAATATCTCATCCATGTTCTTACAGTAGCCTTTTTCTTTCTTTTATAAGGTCCGATATTTATCGGCGTCTGGACGACTTTTTTCGGGTAAATACTAAGTCTAAGACTCTTATTCTATACCTCAACATCTCAAATATCGGACATTTTATTTTTAATCATTTTCGAAATTTCCAGAAATTGAAAAATTTAAAATAATTCAAATCTGTAACTAAAGGGCTTATAGTGATATAACTGTTACTATAGGTGTTCTTCTTCAAATTCAGAACTTCATAATCGGTTCTCAAGTCAAACTAGTTTGGTATTATAACTTTCAAACATCGGAATCATAATTAAATGATTTAAACATTAAACAATTCCATTATCATTAATAATTAATTTATATTAAACTATTAATGAAACCATTGCCAAAATATAAAAGTTATTTATAATAACTCAAACTATTTTTAAAACATTTATAATACCCTTTAATGATTTTTAAAATAATTAATATCATTTTAAATAATTATCATTAATATTTAAATATTAATGTACTATTTATCCAAATATTAAAAGTCATTAATTATAACTTAAAATATTTTTAAATCCTTAATATCCTCTTTAAATGATTTTTAAATAAATAAAACCATTTTAAACTATTTATTTAATATAAATATTAAATAAACTTAATATCACAAATCATTAACTAAATATCATTAATATATAATTATTAATGAAATTATCTTCTAAATATTAAAAGTTATATTTTATAACTCAAAATATCTTTAAATACTTTATTTTCATTTAAAATGATTTTTAAAATATTAAAATCATTTTAAACTAATAATTTAATATAATCAATAAATAACTTTAATATCATTAATATTAATTAATTAATGAAATTCATCACAAAATATTAAAAGTCATAGAAAATAACTTAAAATATTTTCTTATACCATAATATAATTTTTCATGATTTTTCATGAATTAAAACTATTTTTAAATCATTTATTTAATATTATAATTAAATAAATAAATACCTTTTATATTCCAAAAATATTAAATATTTATGAAATATACTCAAAATAATTAAAAACTATTTTTCGGACTTTAAAATAATTTTTTAGAATTTAATAAGTATTTTTAATAATTAAAATCTAATTTTTCTAATTTTTAAATCATTTTCAGAAATTACAGAAAATAAAATAAATAAAATCCGTCGCTAAAGGCTATAGCGACAGACTACCGTCACTATAGGTGTTATTCATCTCAAGAACACTGTCAGAGACAGTTCAAGGGGGGCTACTTTGACCATGAATAACTTTTTGGTCTTAATGAATCTGGGCAATCTATGAATTGGGTCTTGTAGAGGAAATACCAGACTACAATTACCAACAATCATTACCTCAAAAAAACATCATATCTGAGAGAAATCGTACCTCAAAGTAGCTGTCAGAGCTGTTCTTCGTGAAGAACAGTTCGTGATGCCTACTTTGGACCTCTATAACTTGACGATCGTGTAACGTTTACGTGATCTATCAATCCCAGTGTGTAGACAACATGTAGGACTACAACTCTAACACTTAAAATCATCATAACAACAATAAATCAAGCATCTAAAGTATGGTCAAACCTTATCAAAAAAAACAACACTTAGAAAATTCTGGGCTGCCCAGAAATTGTCTGGTCAATGCTGGTCAATGGACTTTGACCTTCAATAACGTTTATTCCAAAATAGATATCGACCTGATTAGTTTTGGAGCTTAAATTCCACATAACATACTACACATATCAACTTTTAGAACACAAAACACATTAAAGATAACCGAGATATAAGGCCTGACATTTTCCAAAAAAATATTTTCGGACACCTCGAATACTTTACGGTTTAAAGAATGGTAGGTCAATGCTTAGGCCAACCCACTTTGACCGCTTATAACTCCCGATCTACAATAGATATGAACTTGATTCTTTCTGAATATTAAAGACCACATATCAGGCTACATATAACAACTTTTAAACAACAAAACTCATGATCGACCAAAGAGTTATAAACCCTAACATTTGATAAAAAATCACAGAATCCGGTTTTTTTCCAACTTGCTCAAATCTTCAAATTCGTGCACTTTGATGTTATGGGTTCATGATTTATCAACCCAGAACATTAATAGACTCCCTATTACACAACTTTAAACAATCAATTGCATCAATTAACATCGAATCGAAGGATTTCTAGAATTTAGGGTTTCCTACCTTTCAAGCTTGATTTTTGATTTCTGACTTCTTGATGCTTCTGATTTGTTATGATTGATAGTGGGACTGTATTAAGGGACTGCTATGCTACAATAATCCGTAGGTTTTAGAGAGAGAAGCTTAAGGATGAGAGTTGGATGAATTTTAGTGTACAAAATATATTATCTCTCTCCAATCTATATATAAACCAAGTTAGATGCATTGGATGCTACTCAATGGTTGATTGAATCTGCATAATTGAGTCTTGGATGCTCAATTAGTAGGGTAGGGATGTTGGCCATGATTTTTGGCAAGATTCCATCAACAATGTAACTAATAATACACTAATAAACCAAAAAGGGTAATTTGGTAATTTCGCATATAATTTCATGGGCATTTTTGTACATAGCAATTAAATGTAATATTTAACCATTAGATTATAATTCTTACCATTTACCAATTAATTTCTATCCTTTGGTAAATTAAAACATTTATATAATAACATCGTAATTAAACCCGGTAATTTAAATTAGGGTTTTCTATAGAAAAAATTAGGGTTCCATAATTAGGGTTTCTTAACGCCATCAATTAGGGTTTCTAATTGACCATTAGGGTTCTCTAATTATCTGTGTATCTTCTAACACAGTCATTACGATCTCTAACTTCAATCGATTAGGGTTATAATAATTAGGGTTTATCCAATTATCGTTAGAAAAAATAGTAATTAGGGTTTGTCCTAATTACCTATATTCTTGTACACATTAACTTCATATACACGATCATACTACTCACCATATATCTCATAACCGAGTTTAATAATTAGGGTTTCATAGCACGCGGTAATATGTTATGACCTAATTGATCGTCATTCTTTCAATATTATCTGTTACACATATACAAAGATTACATAATTATTGTCTCAGTAAAATCATTATAACAATAATATAATATTATTATTCTCATCTCTTGATCACAATCCCAATTCGTGGTTTGGATCTCATATCCGACTTCTCTTTCTTACACAACATCGAGAATCAAGTTAAAATAGTTAACTTAATTATTCTAAACAAATCATATAATAAAATATTTATTATATAATTCCAATTATCACTTCATATATTATTTCCAATCATGTTTTCATGGAAAATAATTAATAAAAAACATTTCGGCTTGCATAAATTAATTACCATAAAAATATAATTTGTAGTAATTAATTATTCCAAAATTATTTCTAATTTTTCAAGTAATAAATATATTCGCATTTATCGTTCACATTACTAGACACTTATTCTCGTCATTAAATAAAAAAAAAAAAATTATACGCAAAATTTCTTAATTATTTTTATAGAAAATATCGGGTTGTCACAACTTATACTTGGGCTTGCATTGAACAAACATTGGGCTTGTTCATTAATTCACATTGGACTTAACCATTTCTACCATTGGCCTTAACCATTCCTATTCTTTGGGCTTGTACAATTCCTAACAAATCCTACAAATCTATTACATTTGGCTTAAAGCCTTATAACGTATAATTTACGTATTAATCTCGTATTCCAACTTATATACTTATTCATATACGACATACCATCATTCATACATACTCGTATAATACCTCGTATTATACTCGTATCCATTACCTCGTACAATAACTACGTATCATACAATCATCGCTTTAATTCATTATACGCATTTCAATTCCTTATCGGAAATCACTTTCCTTAACCGTTAGGTTTTAAGTCCGCAAGTGAAAAATTGTGTTTGCCATAACTGAAATATTATTGGATATTCCATCTCGTCTTAGAATTCTATCATTACGGGTTTCTCGGAAATTCAAAAATAATTCCCGAGCAGAAATCAGTGAATAGTGTTTTTAAGAAAATTTCTCGAAAAACTTATTATTTTTGTCTTGAAAATTTAAACACTTTAATTCTATCACGTGGCCAAAATCGTAACCACATTCGCACATTCTTGGTCATAGAACGACCTTCACATAGCTTACTCACATAAATAATCAATTAAATTTATTTAATCCACATAATCAAATAAAAATTTAATTCTTATAAAAATCCAATTTTTCTCGGGCGTTACATTATGTGTTTAGGAACTTGTCATAAAAATATGAGTTTAAGAACTTGTTATAGCAATACGTAATCCAATAACCAATGAGGGACTATCCATAAGCTTAGGGGTTCAAAAATATACCACATTATTATTGTAAGACCCTGAATTTTATGAAATGAAAGTATTCAATTTTCTTATAATTATTATTTTATTTAGTAAATGGTTAAATTGATAAAAGGTTAAAGTTAAGGGTGATATGTGAAAAATTTTCAAAGTAAGCGAGTTGATATAAAATATTCTTTATGTCGGGGAATATTCGTTTGGTCGAGGAATATTCTTTCGTCGGGGAATATTCGTTTGATGACACCATCATTGGTGGACCCCACAACGGAATAACAGTCGGACTTAAAAAACGACAGAAATATCTTTTTATAAAAATAACGGCAAAAGTTTTACCATTAAACTGTTGAGATACCCGGTGGTAAAAATATAGTAATACGCGTGGTTGCATACTAGCACATAGTATTGATTATTGATGCTTACGTAAGAATCCACTCAGTTTACTCAATTATTGATACACTAATTGTTGCATAGTATCTCACATTATTTGATTCAATTATTGTCATAGTATTAATATTTTATATTATTAAATCAATAATTGAGACAACAAAATTATTCATATTATTATTTGCAATATTGACGATGTCTAGAAAGTTTTGTCGAGGAGAGGTTTGATCACCTAATTGTGCGTCAATAAGGAGAAATCCTTATCGGAAAGCCCCCTCTTTCCTTGGAATGATCTGGTTGTTAAATATTGTGAGTTATAATATTGATGATGAATAATTGTTGAAGTATTAAGAATGTGTTTATTGAAAATAAGTTATTTACAAAAGTTAGAGGGGAATAATGTAAACTTGGAAAACTTTAGGGGTACTAAAGCGTAATAAGTTAAACTAATCTGGACCATTGATAGTGGTTTTAATAGTTAATCAATCTGGACCATTGATGGTGGTTTTAATAGTTAATCAATCTGGACCATTGATGGTGGTTTTAATAGTAAATCAATCTGGACCGTCGGTGGTGGTTTTAATAGTAAATCAATCTGGACCGTCGGTGGTGGTTTTAAAAGTAAATCAATCTGGACCGTCGGTGGTGGTTTTAAAAGTAATCAATCAAGACTATCGGTGGTGGTTTTAAAAGTAAATCAATCTGGACCGTTCGTGAATTAGTTACTATTTAGTCCATTCTCCTATAAATAGAAGCTTAATTCTTCTTTCATTCTCACCAATTCACTGAGATTCACAAGAGACACTATAGAGAGAGAAACTATAGAGAGCAAGAAGAAGAGTATTCTGCTACTTCACTATTGAAGTATCCAGTCTTCTACTAAGGTAAGGGATGTTATTTTCATTTAGTAAGGGATATTATTTGTTGTATTCTTAAGGGGTATTATTTCTTTCGTATTCATAAGGAATACTATTTTTTGTATTCATCCTTTAATATGTCGAAATAACTTTGTCTCACGCGGATTACGTCATCGTATGACATGTGAAAATTCAATTCTTGCTTTAAGTATGTTATTTCTTTTTATATTCTTAAATCTAAACTTACTTTGGTAAGTATTGCTTCAATAATCCTTAAAATTAGTGGAATATCCTTGAGTTTTGCGCTTCATCCAGTATCGTTTTATTGGAATATTGATCTGAACTTTCTTATTTAAATATTTTCACCCGGGGTACTATTCATGGGTTACTATTCACTATAATATTATTCACTTAGGTATTCGGGGAACTTTCACGAGTTACTATTCACGGGTTACTATTCACCCAATTACTATTCACTAAAATATTATTCACTCGAGTATTCGGGGCACTTTTCGTGCCGGAGTACTATTCATGAGTTACTATTCAAGGGTTACTATTCATCTAGTTACTATTCACTCAAATATTGTTCACTCGGGTATTTGGGGCACTTTTTATGCTGGGATACTATTCACGAGGTACTATTCCCAAAGTACTATTCACAAGGTACTATTCACGGGGTACTATTCACCCAAAAAATTTATTTCTTTTCTGTCCAAATTATTTTTGATACATGGATATTATTCTTGAATTTTACTCCACAAAGCAGTATCATGTTGACATTTTGGACATTATTAAACTCTGGATAAATTTAAAGTCTTTAATATTTATCCTTGATTTTGTTTGATTAATGCTTATATCATTGTCATCATCCTCATGATTATATTGTGCTGAAAGTCATCTTCGGCCAAGGGTGTAAAGATGAACTGTTGATTATTGGTTTTACAGTTGTATATCTTTGGCTTACGTTCAAAGATGGACTGTTAATTATTGGTTTTACAGTTGTATATCTTTAGCTTACGTGTAAAGACGAACTGTTGATTGATAGCTTTGGCCCGTAGAGCAAAGATGGATAGGTGTATGACATAATCATGACCACTGGTGATACTAACGAATATCCTTGGCCCGTAGTGCATGGATAATTCGATGATGTGATTGGTAGGATCATGACCATAGTTGAATGTCTTTGGCCGTAGTGCACTGACAGATAATTGATTGGTATGATCATGACCATTAGTTTTATAGTTGAATATCTTTGGCCCGTAGTGCAAAGATAGAAAATTGATTGGTATGATCATTGTTATTACATTTCAATATCTTTAGCCCTTGGGGTAAGGATATTGAGGAAACGTTCTATTAAACCTTTGTGACAAGGAAAAACTGTTGATTTACATGATTATAAATATGAATTGTGAACTTAATTATAATCTTTAGTGGTTCAGGTGAAGACAGGTGATGAAAGTTCTCTTTGTCTTGAGTACCACAAAGAACTGTTGATGAGTAGTACAGGAATGAAATATTAACGATGGACTTTTAATTTGGAGGAGATAGTAGACATTATGTTCTACTTGACTTTTCTAATGGATTGTTGATTCCGCTACAACTATGGTTGAAAAGTTTTATTATCTACCATATGTTCTAAAGCTCTGATTTATTCTGATGAAGGCTATTAATAAATTAATTATCTTAGCCATGATATTCTTTACTGGGCTATTTGTGCTCATGCTTTTGCTTCACAATTCCTTTCAGGTAATAAGAGTGTAGCTGGGTCGAGCGGGGATAACAGGGAAATAGTGTGATGGTCCGAGACTGTCGAAGTTTCTCAATACATTATAAAACGGCATGAAATGCAATATATAATTGTATTGAGGACCTAAGATGTGTGTGTCGTATTTTATACGTCACTTAATAATTGATTTTGGTGAACAACAATACGGTGATGAGAACCCGACTTTGAAAGCGTCAAAAGTGCACCTCATTAGAATGAACAGATAGTAATCTTCTCGTTCTTCTTTGGGGTCTTGAAATATTTGCTGCTATATTTTATATGGCATTGTAATAATTTGAGTTTGATAATCATCTACGAGACAATATTGTATTAAAACTCACGACTTATGTATTATCGTATTCTTCATTACAGATTCAACAGTTGTATAAATGAAGTTTGTATTTGATTTCTGTAATGTGATATCTGGAAACTCAGAATGGGTCGTGTGGACCTATTTTGGGGGCGTCACAATTATGAATCACAAACTTACCATAAGCATAATTTTTAAGAACTCGCACCTAATCTTATATTCTCTAATTATCAAATATACATATAAGAAAAGAATCATCTTCTCACCACACGTATACTGATAACGCGACATCAACATTTCAACGATTATCAATATAATAAACTAAGTGGTCATTAAACCAAGCACAAAACTCCTGCCCATATAGAAGTTTGTACAACTTAGTTATCATATGAGTCATCAATTGAAATTCTACTCAATCCTATCAAATCTTATCTTGCTCTTTGCTCAATAAAATTTTTATTTAATTTGTATTTCATCATTTATAACTCTTTATGAGTTTTCTTTGTACTATCTCATAATACCATTTCCATATAGTCATTCTGCTATAAATTTCAATCATTCGATTGATTATCTGTCCTTCTTTGACTTTATCAGATCACGTCGTGATCTTATCTTATAATTGTGTTATATTACGATTCTTTCTCATTCTATGATCGTTTCATTTTTACAATATTTTTATCTTCTTTCCAATCATATTGTTTTATGATTATTTGAATCAGGTGTCCCCTGATCCTCTACTTCTTGCCTTTTAAGATTCATCTTTGAATATTTGCATACTATCTTAACCCATTCTTTATGAATTTCTAAATTCATTTTAAGATCATTTAAACCTCATTTGAGTTTAGGCTTAGTATCTTTTTCCTTTTCATCTATCTTGTTTACGGTTATAGCCTAGGGTACGCTTACCTAATATTTATAACCCATAGCTATGATGCCAACTCATGTTTGATAAAGTACACAACTCTGTATTCACCACATGTAACCTAATTCTTCTACTAGGCATAACTTTTATGCAATATAATTTCATGCAATACATATATACATGCCTTGTACATCTCACATTCTCATACAACATATGTTATCACATATCACATATAAAAATTGAGCTTCGTAACTCAATTGACTTAGTCATATTTTGACTTTACAATTCATAGAGCATGATATGTAATTCAACACATAATCAACATTTAATCCACAAACATAATAGAACTGAAAAACTTGCATTGGTTGTTATTTAATGTTTATAACTTATCTGCTTTGTGATGATCCTACACAAGTTGAGGATACATACATGCACATATTAGTTTCACAAACTAAATTCACATACTCAATGTAAACTAATTTTATTTACATTAACAAAAATCCTTTGTTCTTGTCTTAAACTATTTCATGTTTCTTTAAAAACTTTTATTCATTATAACCCTTTTATGCCCAAAAAGGTTCTCTCATGACTTTAATATATAAATATTTTACATTTCAAAACATAAACCATTTATATCCATTTGTAGAAATATTTCTTGCCTCTATTTGTAAACTTTGAATCATATGGTTTATAAATAACTTTTATAGCATAAACATAGCTTATCTTAAAATTTCTTCAACTTCCGTAATTTTCATACCTTTTTGATAGTTCATGTGTTAAATCATGTTATCGCCACTTATGTTAATGCTTTACTTTATTAATAACTTAGCTTCGCATTTTATCTTGCGAATAATTCGCATTCTCGCTTCGTTTATATATTAAATATATATACACCGTTAAGAAATTTTTCGCTCAAAATTTTGGTTTCGAATCCCAAAAACTTTCATTTCATTACTTTTAGGACCATTATAATTTTTAACGGTTTCATGCTTTTCGTTTCGTTATAAAAACATTTTATACTTGAATAGCTTAGGACACCTTGTATATCATGTACTCAAATTTTAGAAGCCCTTAATTTCATGCCCCAAAGTTCAGATCACATCAAACCTATCTTGAAGGCTCTGCAACACAAATGTGGTCGTCATTGCATTTTTGTTTAAGAGTAGTAAGCACGCCATCCTCCATTAGGCTCGAAATAGAATTTTTCAATGCATAATCCAGTTTGAGATTTCCCATGCTTTGCTCACTTATCGAAAAATTCCTAAATTTCAGTATATTTTTCGTAACATATAAGATTATTTTTAAAAAATATTAAACTTACATTTCGGGTTCGTTAGGCAGCCCAAACAGTTCGCCAAAAGTGGACGTTCATAACAGTTTTTTAACCTTTCCAACTTTACCTTCTCTCACTAAAATAGTTATAATTAATTCGTTTCAAAACATTTTTGAGCGATTCTTGGGCCCACGTGAACCTAAATTTCGGGGCTACAACTTTTATTCTTTGAGCATTTTCAAATTCTTAACATATAATACCAAAAAATTCGTGCAAGGGACTGATCCGAATCTAATTTCTAGATTTTGGACAGATTCGACTCTCTTATTTTGAAATGTCATAACTCCTTGCTTCAAAGTTAGAATTAGTCTGTTCCAGAGTCTATAAAATCTTTATTCAGTGTACTATAATACCCCAGAATCCCAGAATTTTTTGGATCATCTAACCAGACCCGAAATTGGCCTTAAGGTTAGTGGTGACACTAATTTTTGACTTTTCGTTTTGACATTCAAAACTCGCTCCGAATCCAACTCGTTTCAACTCAACTCGCTTCCCAAATACTCCCTCCGTCTCAAATTAATTGCTCAGTTTTGATTTTTTTAAGTCAAATTGACTATTTTTAGAATTAATAATTAAGCATATATAAAATATTACTAAAATTATAAAAATTGGGGTTAGTAATAAATTGTATATATTTTCTTTTTGTTATAATCTCTTCACCTATATTTTAGCAAAAATAGTAAAAAGATTAGTTTTAAAAATGGTCAATTTGATTTTAAAAAATCAAAACTGAGCAATTAATTTGGGACGGAGGGAGTAAGTTTTATTTAACATATTAAGACTGGTCTAAAGTGTCGGCTTCTTATAATTCCAAGTTTTTATCCGTGTTTATTCTTTAAAGACATTTAAACGAACATTACACGTGCATTTTTCATTCGGCTTGATTTCTTAGCAATTGATTAGCGGATATTCCATAATTCTTTTCCTTAAAACTCTGCACAACCAAACCTAACCACTGAGTCTCTAAGTTCATCAATTCATCAATCCATACACAATTCCAAGCCAAAAATAACTTAATACACTAGAAGCTTGCTAACAAAACTCAAATTTTGATCTTTTGATTCAAAATCAGGTCTAATGACATATTATATATACATGGACCACAACTTGATTCATTAAAAGGAAACTTCATTTAAATTTCCATTATAACCACTAAGCTTTCAAATTTTAAAGTCTAGCTTAGAAATATATAAATACATGAACTTTCTTTAGAACTCAAAATTGAAAGTAATATTATACCTTATGCTATATATTTTCTATGTACAAAGGCTTTGCAAGCTTCAAATTAGCTTAAGGCTTGAACCCAATTTATCTATGGCTCCATGAACCCACGGTTTATCCCTTCTTCATATTTGGAAAATTTTAAAATTCCAAGCAATAAGAGAGGGGGAGTGTTCAACAATAATAGGAAGAAGAAAGGAGAGAACTTTTCCAATTTAGTAAGAAATCTTCCCAACTTGAAGCCCAAGAACATTTTTGAGTAGACTATACTATTCTCCCTTCTCCTTCTCTCACGGCAAAGCAAGAGATTAGTAGTCTTGGAAACTAAGCTTGGAATAGTAACTTGGATAATTAAGAAATTAACCCATTTGCTTAATTAATTAAATTACGCAATTATGCTTTTAATCCCTTTATTGAGTAAATAAATTATCCAATAATTAGTAACTAGATTTTAAACTCTAAAGTTACTAATTCATCCACATTAAAATATTTTACCCATTAGGAATCATCTTATATATATAACCCATCTTTGATATAGAAATGTATATTTCCAAAATAAAACATTACATATCTTATCTACATATCTATTTTATAAATGCAAAAATAAATATACTAACACATAATTTTCCATGCAAATACCATTATTAGCCTACTTAAGATATTATAATAAATATAATATCCTTGCCTCATTGATATAAATTCATTTAAGAATTTATTTACTTCCTTAAGATATTATAATAAATATAATGTCCTTCCTTTATTAAAATAATTCATATAAGAATTTATTCTAATGCTCTTGGGTAGAGTATATATAAATATTATATACTTAAACCACCTCCTTTAATTCATTACGTTGATTGTACTCAAAATTTTATTTCCTCGATTAATATATATATATATATATATATATATATATATATATATAAATATTTTTATTCATTACCTTGCAAATATACCATGTAAGGCACATGTACTCTCATCACATATAGAAAATAAATAATAAATTTATTTTCTCACATTGTAAATTATTTATATCTGCTTATTAACATGTAGTAAATATAACTTAATATATTTACCGTATCATGTAAACACATATATTACATCATACGAAGCCATACATATAATGTAATATTATAATAAAAATTATTTATTAAATATTTATTTTAATATCTATGAAATTTCAAATCGCTACCATATGTGTGACGCCACCAAATCCGGGTTATCTAACCCCCGAGTTTGGTGCTCACTCACGATCCATCATATAAATAACATCTAACTACCCATTCATTTATGAATATAAACATACATATCATTAATTAATATCATTAATACATTATCCCCAGGTTTTCTAACCTTAACATCACAAACTTACCCTAAGATATACAAAAAGGGTTACAAAGACCAACACAATAACTATTGTTCATAGTAACTACTCCTGCAATTTGCCTTTGCCTTTGTCCTTCTCCGACCCTCCTGCTACTTCGTTTTTAGCTGAAATATTATATTTAAGCAAGGGTGAGCAACGAGTTTGCTCTGCAAGTTAAAACATACAATAAAGTATAGGAATCAAGAATATTAGAGTCTAGATTCGACAAGAATTAACAATGTTCAAAGGACTTTGAATTAGCTGAATAAATCATGTATCAACATCAAAACTCTATCGCATTTCATGTTAAACAACAATTCAGTGATGAAAGAGTAAAAGGCTTTCGAAGTTTCAATAAGGTTTAATCGATTATCAATAGATAATGCAATCGTAATAACAAAGTGGATAATTTCCAGATTTTATACTGACTGATCACAATGGATCTTGAATTACTCGAGTAATTATCAAAGGTTCAACTCTGAATTACCCAGGTGTATCAGATAACCATAAAGATTAAATTATACCCCTCCACAAGTACACAAAGTGATCAGCTTCGTTGTACCCAATATTACATAATACTCAACTCACGCGCAACAGTCGTATATTCGACAACAAAGTCCCCTTTATATAAGGGTTGTTCATCTTAGTCTTATAACAAGAATTCGTATCGCAATAATATAGTTTGGATTTAAAGAAATATCATGATTTCAACATCTAATATCTATCTCGATCTAGCCAAAATAGTTGGCATTGATCTTTTAATAACAATCAACTTAGAACGTATCAAGTTTCAACAAATATTCGTCTAGCTAAAACAATTAGCTAAGACATAGCTCAAAAAATGTTCATTAATTGACAAAAATCAACCGCACTTTTTGCAATCAACAATAATACCTATAGATGCGAATAACCAACAATAATTATTCACCAGTCACGCTTTCAAAATTTAAAACTCAGTTTAAATTAATGAACTTGCACTAACTGCGAATTATCGATAATAAATCTCAGACGTGGTATAATCAATAATAGTTACCCACTACTATATTTGAAAAGTAATAACTCGAGATTAAGTTAAAGAAACTTGCCTTGGCTATTATCTACTGCTACACAATATAATATAACTGCGTTTGAAAGCCTATAATCAATAATATCGGTCTCGCAATTAGCATAACATATCACAACACATAACACTATCATTTAAAGTCACTATAACACTTAGACACATAATCACGTAGTCACAACAGTGTTTATAACCTATACAAACACTTATTAAGTCTAACTAGTTCGGTCTGGTTGGACTTCGGTCTCAAGTCTAGGTCTCGATTACCCTATCCAACAATTAACGAGTTTATTTTCAATAAAACTTTGTCTCAAAGCTTCAATATTTTTTAAGATAATTAAAATATCATTCATAATATTTTTCGGAAGCTTATAATAATTTTCAAGTAATTATTATCTTTTATAATAATTTTTTAAACACTGAAATCAATTTTAAATGATTTAAATACTAAATAATCCTATTATCATTAATATTTAAACATTATTAAAATATTAATAAAATACTTGTCAAAATATTAAAGTAATTTATAATAACTCAAAATATTTTTAAATCATCAATATTACCCTTAAATGATTTTTAAAATATTTAAAATTATTTTTAAATAATTATCATTAATATTAAAATATTAATTTATTTTTCATCAAAATATTGAAATTCATTTATTATAACTTAAAATATTTTTTAAATTATTATATCATTTTTAAATAATTTTTAAATCAATAAAACTATTTTAAATTATTTATTTAATATAATCATTAAATAAATCTAATATCATTGATATTAATTTATTAATGAAATTTACCTCAAAATATTAAAAGTCATATTTTATAACTTAAAATATTTTTAAACACTTTATTCTCATTTATAATGATTTTTATAATATTAAAATCATTTTTAACTAATTTATTTAATACATTTATTAAATAAATTTAATATCATTAATATTCAAATAAATATAAATATTAATAAAAATTATGTCAAATTATCAAAAGTTAATTTTTACAACTTAAAATAATTTTTAAAACTCATTTTGGAATTTTAGAAATTAATTTCTATTTTTAATGATTTTTCAGAAATTAATATAATTAATTTTATTAAAACTGTCACTAAAGCCTTAGCGACACTAACTGTAAATGTTGGTGTTCTTGAGCCTCAAGAACACACAAAGTCAGTTACTAGATGCTTGGTTTGACCATTCATAAATCTCAGGTAAAGATGTTTTGGGCTTGTTAATGTACAGATCATGTAGTATTGATGTAATACTACATGTATCAACAACAATCAAGGTCATACTACATCACATCAACAAGATCTAAAGCTTTAAACTTATTATCAGACGGTTCCTGGGTTTTTTGGGTTACCCAGAAACCCAGTCTGTTCTTGGTACCCACTTTGTGGCTTTCATAACTTGATTTCTGGTTATTAATTAGGTGTTTAAATTGTCCAATCTGGTAGTCCTCATGTTAAAGAACAACATCACTACACTTGGGTAGCCTAACTACATCACAAACTCAAGATTTGGCTTGGTCAAACCTTGTCAGAAACTGTGTTCTTGAGTTTTCTGGAAATTCCAGAAAACCAAAATTGTGCTAGGTCAACTTACTTTGACTGCTCACTACTTTGATCATGTTTGTTGTTTAAGTGATCTAAAGCTATGAATTTATAGTCCATATAACAAAATATAACATTGATATAATAACATAAACTAAACACATAACATCTGACAGATCAATGCTCTTGAAAATCATGTCAGACCTATCTGGGTAATTTATGGGTTACCCAGAAACTCAAAGTCATGGTTAGTTAACTCACTTTGACCATTAATATCTTGGAATCTGGACATGCTATGAGCATGATTCCAATTTCAGATTACACCCCATATATCATACTACAAGTCTATTACATCTAAAAGACAAATCATAAACAGATCTAGATATATGGCCTCTGACATTCAGTTGTCAGGCCATAGAATTAGGGTTCTTGAAAGTTTTTCAAAACTTGATTTTTTGAACACTTTGATGTTATAGATCTATGATATAACATCGTGGATCACTAAATAACATCTTATAACATAAATTTAAACACATAAACACAAATTTTATCTTAGCATACAAGATTAAATTCAAGCTAGGGTTTATACCTCTCTTGAACAAGCTTTGATCTAGGCTTTCCTCAAATGATCTTGGGATGTTAGGGACTTAGTTAGTGACTGATTTACTTAAGGATTCGTGGCTTTGGAGAGAAATGAACTTGGCTAAGTGTTTGGACGCAAATGAGCTTTTGTTTTGAACTTTCTCTCTTCTTAATCTCTTTAATCTTTGATGCAATGTATTTGGATGTTGCAAGGTGTCACTTATGATCAGATTTGGCTGAGATTTTAGATCACATGGTGTTATCCAAATGGGTGAGTCACTAGATTTAGCAAATTTCTTAACTTAAAACTTAAGTAAAGGGGTATTTTGGTCATTTCGCATCTAAAAGGGTATTTTGGTAATTTTCCTCATGATTTTAAGGGTATTCTAGTCATTTGACATCATTCCTTTTAATTCTAACCCTTAGGGTTTGATAAACATAATTAGGGTTTTCTAATTAGGGTCTAGGATTCCCGAATCAAAAATTAGGGTTCCTAGAAATGCAATTAGGGTTCTTAACTGTTCGTTAGGGTTTGCTAACTGTATATTAGGGTTTCTGATCTACCATTAGGTTTTACTAAGGTTATATCTTATCTGATTAATCTTTGATCATTAATTCTATTTTGTACAAATACATACACACAGATATACACTTACAATCACTATATAAACTATTGAATCCCTATCCGTAACTAGGGTTAGGGTTTTCATTATCCATGAAACATAACTTCACTCTTTTTTCTCAGTTAATACACCTTTTGACTATCTTGCTAAGCTCGTATCACAGATACTCAGCACAATATTGATAATCAATATCAATATTATATAAAAAATATTCGTAAAAATTGAATTGTTTAAAATTCTGGGTCCTCACAATATGTATTACTCATAATACTTATTAAATACAAATATAATATTCATTTACATCATATGAGCAAAAATATATGCATTTCATATTTTCCATATAAGTGGAAATTTATTCAGTGAATAGGACATTATCATTAAAATAATATTATCTCTTTATTAAAATAATTCAATGCTAGAATTTATTTTAATATCCTTTATTTAAAGTATACAATAATTTTGTACACTTAAACTAATTATTTTCTTTTCCTTCTATAAATTATTTTTAATAATTTAAGCTGTAATAAATAGAATAATATATTGATTACATTAAAAACATGCATACATTACGATCGATAATGTAATATTTGATTTCTTCAATAAAATGGTGGTTAGACATTAAGTATATTTAATGCCACCAATTTACCACATTAAAATAATTTAATATTATAATTTATTTTAATCTTACCCTCTCATTTCCTTTAATAAATTGCTCCTACAATTTGCTTACGTATATATATATATATATATATATATATATATATATATATATATATATATATATATATATAATATTTATTATGCACAAAATCACATATTACATAACACGTATTCATTTATGCAATACAATATCACACAACATATCATCTAATAAGAATTTTCTTTGTTAAATTCTTATTTTAATAATTTCTAAAAAATTGGATTATCACAGTTTGTGGTTCATATTCATTATCATTACTTCTGGTAATATCAAGAGTAACTTTATATGAAAATATGTTGTCGACAATAATTTTATTTTTATCCTATATTTCTCCTGTATGTACATAATGTATCGACATCTCATTATTTTCAGGTACATGATCCTCTTCGAGGGATAACTCTTCAAGAGTTTTTATTTTCAGGAGATTTTTGGTCATAAGTTTTGGATAGATCAATTATTTATGTGGCCTGTTTCCTAAGTATAGCCTCTTTATAGGCTGCAACTTATTTTTCTTGTACTTTTCTCTTTCGGGTAATTTTATCTTTAACACTGATAGGTCTTCCACGCTTTAGGTACCATGTTATTTTTTTTGTACCATGTATTTGGTGACTCAGAATGGGTGATGTATACCTATTTTTGGGGCATCACAATTGATATCAGAGCTTAAGGAAATGGTCTTTGGCGGAGATTGAGGAATAGAACTAGAAGGGGAGAGACGAGTAAATCCTTCGCTAGTGTGTCCTACCTAAGCTTATTTGTTGGTCGGTCAGAATATAGGGGTATTATGTGATATGTCAATTTCTTTAATTAACCCTTATTTTATGGCAGTTTTTAAGAATGGCAGCTGAGAACGTTAACAATGGAGTGTATGAGACCGTGGAACAACCTTCAATCACCAACTAGGAGAATGTGCAACAGGAAGGCAATATTCCTCTGTAAACAACACTACCGAGCAAATGATGAATGATAGGATGTTTAGAAGTTTTTTGCAGTTCATGCAAAATCATACGAGGGAGACTCGTGTACAAAATACAGGTGGAAATGATAGCAACGCGCGGTTTGTCACAGCCAAGCAGTTCAAGGAGTTGGGACCACTAGATTTCTAGGGAAAGCCGAATCCGATTAAGGCAGAAACGTGGGTCAAGCAAATTACCAAGATATTCAATGTCTTGGGATGCACGGAAGAATAGAAGGTTCCATTCGCCACATTTATGTTCCGTGGTGAGGCAGATTACTGGTGGGAATCTGTGAAGCGTACCCAGCCAGCCGCACTCAACATGTCTTGGAAAAGATTTCAGAAACTGTTCAATGATAAGTACTTTCCTAAAATTATTCGTCATATGAAGAAGGTAGAGTTTATTAGACTAGAACAGAACAACATGACGGTGTCCCAGTACGAGGCGAAGTTCGCGGAGTTATCCAGGTTTGCACCTCATTTGGTAGAGAATGAGGAACGTATGACGCGGATGTTTCTGAGAGGTCTAAAACCCAAGATTCGTCAATACCTTATCTCTCACAAATTTTCTCTATATTCAGATGTTGTCAACAGGGCTCAATTATTAGAGCGAGATAATGAGTATGTTCAACGGAGGGACCACAACCAGGGTCAAACCGGTGACAGCAGTCATCGAAGCGATGATAACCAGCAAGGAGGGAAAAATACGGACAAAAGAGGTAACCACTCGGGTGGTAATCGTGGACATGATAATAGGAGAGGAAAGTCAAGTGGAAATTTCAAAAAGAGGAGATTCAACAATGACGGGAAGACATCAAAGACCAAAGACCAACAAAAAAATTCTAGGGAGGAGAACATCGCCGGTTAGATGCTACTGATGCGAGAGGAGGGAGGGACACATAAGTCCAAACTGCTCACGACCTTCCAAGGTGTGTTTCATTGTGGAAAAGACGGTCATATATAGCCTAGTTTTGTCCTCAGAAAAAGTCAAGTCTAGGCTGGACTACGACACCAAAGGCGACTACTGGACAAAACAAAGTCGATTGGTTCAAGGGAGGGCATTTGTTGTGACTGACCAAAATGCGAGAAACCCAAACGAGGTGATCACAGGTAAGTTAATCTTGAACTCTTGCGAAGTTTATACCTTACTAGATACCGGTTCTACCCATTCTTTTATCTCTCCTGCTTGTGCTCAACATTTAAACTTGACTCCGGAGAAATTTGACTTTGACTTATCTGTGGAGACTCCATTAGGAGAAACTTTCATTACATTCACTGTTTATAAATCTTGCTTGATCCAAGTTGGCACCATCACATTACCTGTTGATCTAATCTCTTTAAAGATACTTGCATTTGATGTGATTTTAGGGATTGATTGGTTAACCACTCATCATGCTAAAATTGATTTTTTTCGTAAGGTTGTTAGTTTTCATATTCCTAACCAACCTGTTATGCGAATTCTAGCAACCAAACCACTAAAGTCAATCATTGTCATATCAAGCCATAAAGTCATTCGTTTATTAAAAATGGATGTTAAGCTTTCTTAGCCCATGTTATGGACTTGAACAAAAATACGTCAGATTTGAATAATATTTATGTTGTTAGTGAATTTCCTGACGTATTTCCTGAAGAACTTCTTCGTCTACCCCCAGAACGTGAAGTTGAATTCTTTATTGATCTTGAACCGGGTATAAAGCCCATTTCTAAAACCCCATATCGAATGGCTCCTATTGAACTTCAGGAGTTAAAAGTCCAACTACAAGAATTGTTAGACATCGTTTTCATTCGTCCTAGTACATCTCCTTGGGGTGCTCCTGTTTTATTTGTAAAGAAAAAAGACGGGAGTATGCGACTTTGTATTGACTACCGGGAATTAAACCATGTCACCATCAAGAATAGGTATCCCCTACCTCGCATTGATGACCTGTTCGACCAGTTGAAAAGAGAAAAATTCTTTTCAAAGATCGATCTTCGTTCTGGATATCATCAGTTGAAGATTAAAACTGAGGATATTCCAAAGACTGCCTTCAGAACTCGGTACAGGCATTATGAATTCTTAGTCATGTCTTTTGGATTGACTAATGCTCATGCTGCTTTCATGGATATGATGAACTGTGTATTCAAGGAATATTTGGATCAGTTCGTTGTTATCTTTATTGATGACATCCTCATCTATTCCAAAAGCCGTGAAGATCATGATCACCATTTGAAGTTGGTACTTCAAAGGCTTCATGACAACAAGCTATATGCCAAGCTGAAGAAATGCGAGTTCTGGCTTAAGAAAGTAGCATTCCTTGGGCACGTGGTGTCAAAACATGGAGTATCTGTTGACCCGACGAAGATTGAAGCAATAGAAAGTTGGGAGCAACCGAAGTCGGTGACCGAAGTACGTAGCTTTCTGGGCTTAGCTGGTTATTATCAGAGATTTATGGAAGGATTTTCTCGAATCGCTACTCTGTTAACTCAGCTAACTCGGAAAGATACAAAATTCGTATGGAGCGAGGAATGCGAGAAGAGTTTCCAAGAGCTTAAGAGGAGACTCATTTCGGCACCTGTTCTGACAATACCATCTAGTTCGAATGGATTTGTTATCTACGGCGATGCTTCAGGCAAAGGGTTAGGATGTGTTCTCATACAACATGAGAAAGTCATAGCCTATGCCTCGCGATAACTCAAAGAATATGAGAGGAATTATCCTACTAATGATCTGGAGTTGGCATCAGTCGTTTTTGCGTTGAAAATCTGGAGACACTACCTGTATGGGGAGAAAGCGGAGATTTATATAGATCATAAAAGCCTCAAATATTTCTTCACCCAAAAGGAACTCAACATGAGGCAACGACATTGGCTCGAGCTGTTGAAAGATTATGAACATAGCATTCAATATCATCCTGGAAAAGCAAACGTTGTAGCTGACGCATTAATTAGAAGATCGTATGCGGGTACGAGTGCGATGTTGTTAACACAAAGACCCATTTGTATGACTTACAAAGGATGAAGATAGAGTTAAAGGCTCCAAGTACCCACGTGATGATATCAAACATACGAGTAGTACCGACTTTAATCGATAAAGTTAAAGTTGCTCAAGCCACAAACCCAGAGATGATACTTATGAAGAAGAAAGTACAATAAGGTGTTATTCCAGAAGCAAGAATTGATGAAGAAGGAATAGTTTGAGTCAACTCCAGACTTTGCCTTCCTAACGATTCTGACTTGAAGCATAGAATCATGATGGAGGCACACAACACACCATTTTCAATCCATCCTGGGAGTACCAAAATGTATCATGATCTTCGACATACATTTTGGTGGAGCAATATGAAGAGAGAGATCGCGGAGTTTATCTCGAGGTGTTTAACCTGTCAACATGTAAAGGCAGAGCATCAAGTGCCAAAGGGTCCATTGCAACCACTTGAGATTCCAAAATGGAAGTGGGAACACATTACTATGGATTTCGTTACGGGTCTTCCCAAGGTTTCTCAAGGTATAGATGCGATTTGGGTTATTGTTGATAGATTAACCAAGTCTGCTCATTTCTTGCCTATACGTGAGACTTATTCCCTTGAACGTCTTTCTCGTATGTACGTAAATGAGATTGTGAGATTGCATGGCATGCCAGTATCCATAGTTTTGGATTGTGACCCAAGATTCACTTCACGATTTTGGGTTAGTTTGTAGAAAGCTATGGGCACAGATTTATAATTCAGTTCTGCATACCATCCTCAAACGGACGGGCAATCAAAAAGGACTATTCAAACTCTTGAAGATCTATTAAGACTATATGTCCTAGATTTCAAATGAAGTTGGGATAAGTACTTGCCATTGGTGGAATTCTCCTACAATAACAGTTATTAGGCAAGTATAGGTGTGGCTCCATTCGAGGTGTTGTATGGACAAAAGTGTTGTTCTCCAGTATGTTGGGACGAGGTGGGTGAAGCAACGTTGTCGAGACCAAAATTAGTACGCATGACTACAGAAAAGATCCAAACGATTCGACAACGTATACAAACGGCACAGGATCGACAAAAAAGTTATGCGGATATTCATCGAAAGGACGTGGAATTTAATATTTGGGATCATGTACTATTATGTATTGATCCATGGAAGGGAGTTACAAGATTCGGGAAGAGAGGAAAGCTCAATCCACGATTTGTTGGTCCATTTGAGATTCTTGATCGAATAGGAAATGTGGCCTATAGACTCACATTACCTCCAAGTATGTCTCGTGTTCATAATATTTTCACATATCTATGCTTCGTAAATATGTGAAAGACCCAAACCACATTATTATTGCGTAGAACCGGGGCAGATAGATAGCCGAAGATTTAACGTACGAGGAGGTACCTGTCAAGATCTTGGATAGGAAAGAGCATGTCCTACAAATAAAGGTTATACCACAAGTTAAGGTTTTGTGGAGGAACCATGCTATGGAGGAAATGACCTGGGAGTTGGAATCGCAAATAAAAGCGAGGTACCCTCACCTTTTTGAAACACCAGGTACGTACGTCAATTTCGAAGATGAAATTTCATAAGGAGGGGAGGTTGTAAGACCCCAACTTATTATAAATAAAATTGAATTTCCTCTATTCATTATCTTAAAATAATAAGGAGTTAATTTGATATAATGTTTTGGTTATGGGTAAAATGTGCAAATTTTGCAAAATAAGCAAGTGGTTATAAAATATTCATTTTTTCGGGGAATATTCATTTGGTCGTGGAATATTCTTGCTATCAGGGAATATTTGTACGACGGCGTAGGCATTTGTGGGCCCCATAATGGAAAACGGTCGGATGAAGAAAATGACAAGTTTAAGTTTTTATAAATAACGGCGTAATTATTACTGAATTAACAACATTTGGATTACACGGTGGTTAAAATACGATGTCGCATGGTTGCACAAAGATAGCACACGGTATTGCACAAGATTTTTGAATTATTAATTCTTACGTGAAAGGCACTTTACTCAATAATTGTTATAGTAATTACTTATTAATATTTTATTTTATTGATTCAATAATTCTTTGCGTTGATATTTTATATTATTGTTGTTTCAATAATTGTCATTGCATAGTATTTCCCATTATCAGATCAATAAATCATATTATTTGAATAATATTATTAGATAGAATTATTGGCAATGTCTAAGGAAGTTCTGTCTAAGAAAGGGGTTTGGTCACCTAATTGCTACGCCAAGATGGAAAAAAATCTTATCGAAAATCTCCTCTTTCACGAGGACGATCTGGTTGTCATAATTGTGATTCTGTAATATTATTTGTGAATAATTAATTATTGATTTATATGATAAGTAAATATTTATTTTATGTGGATATAAATGAAGGATAGGAAAATATTTATTTTATGTGATTATAAATGAAGAAATTAATGCTGAGGTGTTTTATCAGTATTTTATCGGAATAGATGTATTAAAAATCGTCCGTATGTGGATTTCAGGCATTTTTCGTTTGGAATTTAGAAAAACTTAAATCTAGAAAGTTGTAGAGAATTCGATTTCCTGCGGAATGGACATAAAATTCATATTTTTCTGATAAAAGTGTTATTTATTATAAATTATTGAAGTTTCAAAAATAAATATTTTTATTTAAAAACATGGTGGGCCCGATTTTTGGTTGGTGTAGAAAATCTGATCTTGGTGGGCCCCACTAGAGGTGTGCTGAGTTTTGGGCAAAGATGGTGGGCGTAGAAAATTTTAATAAATTAATATTTTATTAATTTAGTCTCCTTTGACGTTCTAGCATTTTTCTATAAATAGGGTGCTTAGTTAGAATTGAAAATCACACCAGAAATAAGTTTTTTCTCTCTATATATATTATCGAGCATATTTTGTGAGTATTTAGATACTTTGAGAGTTGCTATTCAGTGCAAATTTCCTTCAGCATCATATCCGATATTCCATTCAAAAATACTGTTCTTTTGAGGTAAGGGATGTTATTTTCTTCATAAATGATATTATTTTCTTCAATATCATTATGCTGAAATATTGATATAAATTTTATTGTGGAATTTCTACCTTTTTGTATTGGGGTTACTATTCACGTATACGGCACTATTCACGAATACGGCACTATTCACGAATACGGCACTATTCACCGAAAAATTAAATTTTCTCTTCTTTGTCCCAGATGTCTATTATGGTTACTATCTATGATTGTATCCATGTTTTGATCTTCATTCTTAAATTTTACTCCATTATGGTTTATTATGGAGTATTTTTAAACTTGAATTATCTAAAGTACGAATCTCTAATCTTTGTCCTTTTATCTCACTGGATTCGTTCTCTAAAATGTTTTTCATCATCCTCAGTCTTTAATGGTGATACTTGATGAATATCTTTGGCACAGAGTGCAAAGATGAATGATTAATCGATGAATATCTTTGGCCCGTAGTGCAAAGATGAACAGGTGTTGAGATGAACATGACCAACTTGTGATACAAATGAATATCTTTGGCCCGTAGTGCAAAGATGAATATTTGATGCAAGATGTATATTGATTGATGTTACAGGGATAAAATATTGATGATGGACTTTTAAATTCATAGATGATAGTAGATTTCATTCTCTACTTAACTCTTCTAATGAATTGTTATTTTCACTGCGAATATTGATCTAACACTGGTTGTCAATTATATTTTATCTGATTTGTTGAAGGCTAACGATAAATTGTTGTTCTTTATCTTAGTCATAATATTCTTTACTGGGATAGTTGAGCTCACCCTTTTCCTTTTTGTTCCATTTTTCTTCTCAGGAAGCGAGAATATAGCGGGAAGTAGTCGGGGTGTGGAATGATGGTTCTAGACAGTTGTTTAGCAGTCCTCACTATTTTGTAAAATAGTGTATCAATAATTGTAATGAAGACTTTATCTGAGTGTGGATATTATCTAGAAGACAATATTTGTATTTAAACTCACAGTTTATGTGTTGTCGTATTTTGTACGACAATTGTATTAATGAAGTTGTATTTATTTCTGTACCATGTATTTGGCGACTCGAAATGGGTGGTGTATACCTATTTTAGGGGCGTCACAATTTTTTGAAAATAAATTCACGAAATACACTCACATAAACATAAACAAAGAGATATAAAATATGAACACAAGAATTTACGTGAAAACTCAATTGAAAAATAACCACGGAGAGAGAGATAAATCCACTATACTAATATGGAGAGTACAAAGTATTTAGTTGTGTCATCTGTAATTGTGTTCTCCTCCAACCATTGCTTGTTGTTGTATTTATAGAAGTCATATCCACCTGAATCCAACTAGGAGTAAGAGTCTTTTTTAGAATCACCTTATAACTGCAATTAATGACTGATCGCTTCCTTCCTAAGTTAGATCTCCTTATCCCACCAAATAAGGAAACATAATCTTACTTTAATAAGGACTCCCACTATTTGAGCAAGCTGTCCAAATAAACGTATATGAACCAAAACCAAATTCGGTCCATTAAATCCCAACATTGCCCCCCAGTCTCTTATTTATAAGGAACTTAAAATAAGAGAGTATAAAAATTTATCCCAACCAAGGATTCATATCTGCCGAAGATGAACTATCTCACCCAAACATCATACGCCGAACAGATAACCAGCCTTATCACAACCGAAGGACGTTTGTCCATTCAGGGGGAACAGAGCCACTTTCGATGGACGTTTTATCCTTTCGGGGGGAACAAATCCACTTTCGATGGAAGTTTTGTCCGTTCGGGGGGAACAAAGCCACTTCCAAAGAATGTTTGTCCGTTCGGGGGGAATAAAGCCACTTCCAAATGACGTTTGTCCGATCGAGGTGAACAAAGCCACTTTCGAAGGACGTTTGTCTGTTCGGGGGGAACAAAGCCACTTCTGATGGATGTTTGTCCGTTCAGGGGGACAAAGCCAATTCTGATGGATTCTTGTCTGTTCGAGGGGAACAAAGACACTTCTGGAAGACGTTTTATTACCCGAATGTGATAAATGATATTAGTCAAGATTGACGTTGCTTGGTGGTTCCTTTTGAACTATAGCAAGTACCCGAACTGTCCAAGTTATGTAGAGGGACAAAAAGTTATTTGATTGTTTGCTTGTTCGAAGACCAGGTCATATGTCAATGGGATTAGGTTATCTCGGTTGGCTTCAAGAAGCTTAAGGTGCTGAAGTTGGAGCTGATGTCCTTGAAGACAAAGCTAGCGTTGAAGTGGTACAATAATTAATCCAAGTCTCAAAGTCGAATAGAATCTGTCAATAATTAATTTTACATGTTTGATGATAATGAAGATTTTTCATATACTTTTGAGGTAATAATTATGGAGTCTATTTGAATCATTTATTAATAAAATAATATTAATTTATTCTTTTATTTTCAGGCTTTTAATTATCTTTTCTCTACTCGATGATGTTTGATACTTTAATTTAATAAATATAGTGATAAAAATCTATTTCAACCATAGTTTATGTAAGCAATGCTTTTGGAGAATAATGATGATGATTTCATTCTAATGAGATCTAAATTTACTCATTTATTAATAAAAAGTATTAAAGCTTTTAATTATCTAAAATTTTATAATATGTGATAAACTCAATCGCTTTTAGAATAATGATTTCTAATGAGATCTAAATTCTTAGGGGCTTATTAGTTCCCAATCCTGATTACTATTGGGGATTAGTGAATCCGGATACGTACATACGTCACTTGCTCATTGGATGAGGATGATTGATCTCATGATCATTTGTGTGGAGACACTAAAGCAAGTTTGTAGGTGCTTATTAGAGAATAAGTTCATCGAACGTGGCTCGCTAAGGAATACCTAATGGAGTTTTACTTGCCTCATAAATAGGAATTCTCAGAGTGATAGTAGTACAAGTGATCCTTGGACTTGAGGTCATCATAGTATCTTGTGTATGATGAGTTATACTTTGACTTATTCCTTAAGACCCTTAGGGTATATCAAAGGGTATGCTTGGGTATAATAAGTTGTACATGGAGATAATGTATGATCAATAAAGGATCTACCGCTTCTAGTAAAAGAAGAGAAATGTCATATGTGATTCGATAAATGACAACCCAAAGAGTCTTTGGCGAGTAAATGAAATTAGAAAGGAGTTTCTAATTTGCATTATTTGGAGTTATGCATTTAAGGATCGAAATACATATAATTAAATAAAATAAGACTTGACAGTAATTTCATGTCTTATATTTAATTGGGACATTGTATGGTGGAAGGATTGAATTGTACGGTAACTATTTACTCAAAGGTTCTTTTATGATTAATGTTGAAATCTATATTATTTGGAAAGTCGTTGATCGCTAGGGAGGCTTATCCCTATTGTAGAATAAATATTATTTATTTAAATAAATTAATATTTTAATTTATTTATTTAAATAAGATTAGAATTGTTCTAATTGATTTATTCACAACCGGTTTAATATGGAGAACCTAAAGGGTCACACCATAAAAGGAAGAATAATTATTTAAGAAGTTAATGGCATAATCGTAATAATATGTTAAGTATATTTAATTTAATCTATTGTGATAAAATAAATTAAATAGCTTAATATTTATTATTTAATATTTTGAAAATATTAAATATATAAATTAATAAGAGGAGTCTTATTAATATTATTACAATTATTATTATTTTAATTTCTAAAGAATTGAAAATTAATTTAATATTAATACTCTCATTTATTCCTAATAAGATTAGGAGGATAATTAATTAAATAATTTTAATTAATTAAAATAAAACTCAATTCCTTAATTTTTAAGGAGGGTTGCCCACATCTATAAATAAGAGGAGTCTTATTATGGGTGTAGTGGTTGTTGACTTTTTCACAATATACGTGATTCTAATTGTGGGAGAGTACGCTCTTTTTGTATGAGAGATAGAAAAACTAAGGTTTTGTCACACACACATCTTCTTGGATCTTTCTTCTTCCTTGGTAGATCACCTCTAGAGATCAAACACTTGGGTGGCTCACGTTGATCAAAGGAAGGAACCAAACCCGGTGAATTCAAGTTGAACACAAAAAGAATTGGAGGTGAACTTGTACCTGAGGAAGTTCGAATCTTCAAGGGTATGATTCTTGTTCCTCATATCTTTTCGTTTAATTAATAATTGTGCATAAAGGATGATCCGGGTATATGGTTTGTAAAATTTTAAAACTCTGATTTTCCACGTTTTCGCTTATTTTATGCAATTTGATCACGGTTCATGAATATTACAAACCTAATAAAGGGTATCGAGTCAAACCTTTATGTGAATTATTAATTGTTTTAATTCGATATGTATATTGATATGTGTTTAGAATAATTTAATTGGACATAATTTTATTGTATAAAATTTTAAAAAAATAAAAATAAATAAACAAAATCAATTGGTAAAACTTTTTTTTTTTAACTTACGTCATTCACGTTTTTATCAAAAAGTCATTTCAATTATGTATATATATATAGGTAATAATGATACTTATATATGTTATATATATGAGCTTTGGATATTATATATGGTATCACGTGAATAAGGGTGATACCTTTTAGAATTTATATGATATATATACATTTTCTTATGATTATAGTAAAATATATATATATATATATATATATATATATATATATATATATATATATATATATATATATATATATATATATATATATATATATATATATATATATATATATATATATATATATATTAATTATTTTATAATTAAAATTAAAATAAAAAGTTTATTTTAATCTTAAAATTGGATTTCATGCTAACTAATTAGAGTTAAAATTGGATTCCATGATAACTAATTGGAGTTGAAATTGGATTACATGTTTCCTTAAATAAAGGAGTTTATTTAGATATGAAATAAGATTTCATATTATTCAAAATAAAAGAGTTTATTTGTGAATAGGAAAGTGAATCCATATTTCCTTGAATAAAGGAGTTTATTTAGATATGAAATAAGATTTCATATTATTCAAAATAAAAGAGTTTATTTGTGAATAGGAAAGAGAATTCGTGTATCCTTTAATAAAGGAGTTTTTTTACTTTGAATTGATTTCATAATTAATTAAAATAAATGAGTTTATTTTGATTAAAGATTTTGATTAAAATAAAATAGTTTATTTTATTCAAAATAGATAAATTAAAATAAAAGAGGTTTATTTTGATTTAAATTTGATTAAAATAAAGGAGTTTATTTTGATTCAAAATTAGATTTTATACTAACTAAATTTGCCATTAAATGATATCAATATATATATTGAATGTTTATTATTCATGAGATGAATGTTATTTATTGATGCATATGGTGATGTGTATGATAATAAATGGGATTGATTATGGACTATCGACCAATGTGATTGGATTTTATTTTAGTTGGATGCATGAATGTATGAGTTTTATTAAATGGGGTCTCATGCACTCTGCCTTCTCTAATTTTTTTTCTTAATGTAAATTCTAACTCCTCCTATGTACTTCCCTCGACTACTTGATCAAGGTTTCTATTTATTTTAAATAGTTTTGTAATAGGAATAGTTAGAATTAATTTTAAAGAATTGGAGATCAAGGATCAAGGAGCGCTTGAAGACCCGTTTGTAATGGAGCCCGGGTTTAAATGTAATAGTTATATTTAAATATTAATTCTTGCACTCCCTAGGGTTTGACCTTTTGTTTCACTTGGTGGCTCTAGTGAACCAAACTAGAATAAAAGTCCATAATCAATCCGTGTAGAATATAGTATTCTATATGTGCATATATATATACTATATATATATATATATATATATATATATATATATATATGTTATTAATAACATGCTTCATATTAATTATATATATATATATATATATATATATATATATATATATATGCATGCCGCTAAACAAGATGAGACAAATTAATAACAAACCCCTCAAATATTTTATATTAAGTCCTAAGCGTTCAAAGATATTTGAAATATCGAACGTCGCCTTCTAGCATGATAAAAATAATAGAGTATCAATTAATTATTATAAGTTTGTTGTGTCACCACAAGGCTTATCTTAATTTTTTGAGATGTTAATTTTATCACATTTGATGCTTATAAAAAAAATTGAACAATGTTGTTTTGTTGTGTCACCACAAGGACAATATTTTTCTTTTTTGAATATATGGAGTGCTAGGTTAGACTTAACTTGGATAATTTTGATCCCGATGTGCCACCACTTGATCAAAATAATCTAAGAGGCAAAATACAAGGAGTTGCATAGTTGATGTAATTGACAAGAGTTGTCTACCTATTTATTTATATATAGTTTGTTGTGTCACCACAAGGCTATATACATTTGAAATGAGATCCTTATTCTCACTAGCAAATCTTTAATTAGATTTTGCCGAACTATATAAGTGAGGGTAATATAGTTTGATGAAAATAGTGGGAGATACCAATTTAAAACAAGACCTAATTTATTTTGGTAATTAATAAAAGAATGTATGCTAAAATGTTGTTAATTAAAAATTCATTTACAGAATTTTACAATGTCTAAATCACTATCACTGTGAAGCATATTAGATGTTATTTAACCGGACCGAATTAAATGGATTGGTTAAGGAATTGGAGAATAGTTCTCATAGCTGAAAAGCTATCTTATGTCCTTAATACGCCTATTCCTGTAATCGTTGCAGATAATGCCTCTGAGGAAGATATTGTTACTTTTAGAAAGTAGCAAGATGATGCACAGTTGGCTCAATGCATCATGCTCGCATTCATGAGTAATGAGCTTCAGCGTCAGTATGAAACTATGGATGCTCCTACTATACTCCTGCACATCAAGTAGTTGATGGTGAGGAAAGTAGGACTGATAGATATCAGATATCTAAGGAGCTCTTTCGATCTAGAATAACCGATGACACCACAGTATAGACACAAGTCCTTAACATTATCAATTTGATTGATCAATTAGGAAAACAGGTTTTGTCATGGATGGAGAGTTGAGCCATGATTTGATCTTACACTCACTCTCGGACTCCTTTCACAATTGTTGTGAATTTTTCATATGAACAAGCTAGATATCAGCCTCGCTGATTTGCTTAACATGTTGAAAAATGTTAAGAGTCACTTTCCAACAAAGAAAGACCATGTCTTACTTGTAGGGCAAAAGGATCTTCTGAAAAGAAGAACGATTCTAAGAAGGTAAATAGAAAAGGCAAAAACAAAGGATAATAAGAACAAAACTGATACGGATAGCAAAGGATTTTGCTTCCACTGCAATAAACCTGAACACTAGAAAGAAATTGCAAGAAGCATTTTGCAGAGGCTAACCAGAAGAGGCTTAGTGAAGTTTCGGTTACAAATACAATTTTGTTCATGATTTAAAATAAATTTTTCTTTAAGTCAAGGTTCTACTTGGGTATTGGATACCGACTTTGGTTATCATAAATATAGATTTATGAAGGGACCAAGCAGAAGTACTAAACAAAGATAAGTAATCCTACGTGTGAAAATGAAGCAAAGGTTGCTGCATTAACCATAGGAACTTATAGTTTAGCACTGCCTACGGGCAAATCTATTAAGTCAATAAGTTTTTATTGTATTCCAGTTCTCGTTGGAAACATTATTTTCATTTTATTGTTGGACAATGAAATCTTTGGTATTATATTTAAGAACAATTATTGTTCTATTTATAATAATAATGTTTTGTATAGAATCGAATATTACTTAATGGATTTTGTATACTTACTTTACGTGAAAATAATTTTACAAATTGAACAAACTAGTATAAGAAAAGGAGATGATCATTCAAAGAGTTGAATGTGTGTATTTGTTTGAATATAAGTGTGAATTATTTGAAAGGTTCAAAGAATTCAGAAGTGAAACAAATTGGAAAAGTATTAAGATTCTTTGAATAGATCAAGGAATAAATACTTGTGCAATAAGTTTCTAGATCATCTCAAATGGTTTTCTCATAATGGACGTCTCCTGATACGTAATAATTGATTGATGTATCTGAAAGGAAAAATTATACCTTGTTGGACGTGGTACGGTCCATAATGATTTTACCGACATTCCAAAGATCCTTCCGGGGTCATGCCCTAGAAATGGTCGATATATCTACTGAAAAAGGTAGCCTCAAAATTCTACCCCAAGACTCTATAAGAGTTATAGACAGGGAGAATTCCTAATCTTAAGAATGTTAAGATAAAGGGCTGTCCAACTTATGTGAAAAAGGTTTCAAAGAATAAGCTTGGAACAAAATTTGACAAGCCTAGATTTGTAGGACATCCTAAAGTAAGTTTAGGTTATATGTTCTATAATCCTACTTAGCAAAAGGTGTTTATTGCAAAACACGCTACCTTCTAAGATAACGGTGTTTATCATTGAAAGGGATAGTGGGAGGATAATAGATCTTGAAGAGTTCAAGAACCACAAAACACTATAAGTCAAATAAGAGGAACCCAGAGATGTACCTATTGTACCACAAACCAATCATAAATGAATAATGTACCAAAGATACCTGGGAGGTATGGATTCATCATAGATGATGATGATGATGATGAGGTACACATCATAGAAGATGATGATCCAAAGCATACATACGATGAGGTAAGAGTTGTAGACACTCAGAGAAATGGATTGAAACAAGCTTCTCAAATATGGAACATTCGCTTTTGATGAAAAAATCAAAAGAGTTTGATTTTATCAAAAATAAGAATGAACCTAGTGTGTACAAAAGGGTCAATGGGAGCGCCGTGACATTCCTAATATTATATGTTGATATACTATTGGATAAGGAATGACATACCAATGCTACAATCAAGAAGATAAAGTTGTCTAAACATTCCTCCATGAATGATTTGGGAAGAGTATCTTAATTGGAGATAAAATCTATATAGATAGATTCAAGAGGATGCTCGACTTAACCCAAGGAACGTATATTCATTTGATGCTAAAGTCGTTTAGCATGGCAAACTTCAAGAGATGTCTCATGTTGATGAGCCTTGGAGTGTATCTCTCTTAATAGTCCCCATAAACTCATAAAAGAGAGATCGCATGAGTAACTATCATGTATACAATGAAATATACGAGACCTGATGATGATCGGTCATATTCTGGAGAAGATCACTGTAAGACAGTGAAAAACATCTTAAAGTACTTAACCGACACTAAGGATGTGATTAAAATTATGGTGGGTCTAAATTAAAACTAGAGGGCTTAATGCACTCAAGTTTTTTTTGACAGCACAAGACGACGTAAAAAATCCACTTTAAGGTAAAGGTGAACAAAGTGAAAAGAATTGAAAGGTTCCAAATAGCAAGGAGTTGCTGGTTTAGTGATAAAGACAAAGTATATAGCTATAAATGAAGCTGCAAGTTGATTTTTTGGATGAAAAATTCATTACAGAACTAGGAATAGTTCCTAAGTCTCATCTTGGATCTAAACATGTGTTGTGGCACTTTAACTTGATTATAGGAATCATTAAAAGATGGGAAATCACTATAAAGATAGTGGACTCTCAAGAACAACATTACATATCCATTAACTAAAGCTTATCCAACAACAGGATAATCGTCACTTAGAGAAGAAGGGTATGAGATACCATGGCGATTGGCTTTAGTGCAAGTGGGAGATTGAAAGTAGTATGCACACAAGACAATCATGTTTGATGATAAAGCATATACTTTATAACAATCTTATTCATTTATTAATAAAAAGTATTAATTTATTAAAGGCTTTTAATTATCTACATGATGCTGCTTTATAATATGTGATAAGCCCATAGTTTTAAGCAATGCTTTTAGAATAATGATGATGATTATTCTAATGAGATCTAAATTCTTAGAAAGCTTAAAACTAAAATAATTCCCAATCGTTGGATTACTAAATTGGGGATTAGTGAATCCGGATAGATTGGTACATACGTTGCTTGCTTATTGGATGAGGATGATTGATCTCATGATCATTTGTGTGGAGACACTAAAGCAAGTATGTAGGTGCTTATTAGAGAATAAGTTCACTGAACGTGGCTCGCTAAGGAATACCTAATGGAGTTTTACTTGCTTGTCAATAGGAATTTTTTGTAGTGATAGTAGTACAAGTGATCCTTAGACTTGAGGTCATCATAGTATCTTGTGTATGATGAGTTATACTTTGACTTATTCCTTAAGACCCTTAGAGTATATCAAAGGGTATGCTTGGGTATAATAAGTTTTACATGGAGATAATGTATGATCAATAAAGATCTCTACCGCTTTCTAGTAAAAGAAGAGAAATGTCCTATGTGATTCGATAAATGACAACCCAAAGAGTCCTTGGTTAAGGTAGTAAATGAAATTAGAAAGGAGTTTCTAATTTGCATTATTTGAGTTATTATGCATTTAAGGATCGAAATACATATAATTAAATAAAATAAGACTAGACAGTAATTTCATGTCTTATATTTAATTGGGGCATTGTATGGTGGAAGGTTGAATTGTACGATAACTATTTACTCAAAGGTTCTTTTATGATTAATGTTGAAATATATATTATTTGGAAAGTCGTTGATCGCTAGGGAGGCTTATCCCTATTGTAGAATAAATATTATTTATTTAAATAAATTAATCGTTTAATTTATTTATTTAAATAAGATTAGAATTGTTCTAATTGATTTATTCACAACCGGTTTAATATGGAGAACCTAAAGGGTCACACCATAAAAGGAAGAATAATTATTTAAGAAGTTAATGGCATAATCGTAATAATATGTTAAGTATATTTAATTTAATCTATTGTGATAGAATAAATTAAATAGCTTAATATTTAGTATTTAATATTTTGGAAATATTAAATATATAAATTAATAAGAGGAGTCTTATTAATATTATTACAATTATTATTATTTTAATTTCTAAAGAGTTGAAAATTAATTTAATATTAGTACTCTCGTTTATTCCTAATAAGATTAGGAGGATAATTAATTAAAGGATTTTAATTAATTAAAATAAAACTCAATTTCTTAATTGTTAAGGAGGGTTGCCCACATTTATAAATAAGAGGAGTCTTATTATGGGTGTAGTGGTTGTTGACTTTTTCACAACAGACGTGATTCCAATTGTGGGAGAGTACGCTCTTTTTCTATGAGAGATAGAAAAAACTAGGGTTTTGCCAAACACCCATATTCTTGGATCTTTCTTCTTCCTTGGTAGATCACATCTATAGGCCAAACACTTGGGTGACTAACGTTGATCAAAGGAAGGAACCAAACCCGGTGGATTCAAGTTGAACGCAAAAAAGATTGGAGGTGAACTTGTACTTGAGGAAGCTCGAATCTTCAAGGGTATGATTCTTGTTCCTCATATCTTTTCGTTTAATTAATAATTGTGCATAAAAGATGATCCGGGTATATGGTTTGTAAAATTTTAAAACTCTGATTTTCCACGTTTTCGCTTATTTTATGCAATTTGATTGCGCTCACGAATATTACAAACCTAACAATTTTTAGCAGCGGCGGTGATCTCATCCTTGTTGTGTTGGTGAAGGAGTTCTTTTTTGTGCTCTTCAGAATCCAAAGCTCAAGCACTGGTTTAGCCCATACCTCACTCATCACAGTCGCTGCCATGTTTGCTCTATAAAAATTTCCTTCTCTAAAAAACTATGTTTCTCTTTGAGAACACACTTAGCCGTATCAAGACTTTGATTTCTATCAGACGAAGAGATTGAACGGTTGAATTGGGTTTGCAGACTGTGATTAGTTGATGAAAGGTGACAAACTTTAATTATTCTCTGTGTTAATGTTTAGATTTTACATGAATCATGTGAATACTACCACTACATTTATAACACAAGAGATAGAACATGTAAAGTAGTATCATTAATCAATTACAATCATGCTTCAATTGCTATTGACAAAGTAATAATCAGTCGCTTATGTTGCATATATTCACACAAGTATATATTTAATTTAATAAAGAGTTCAACTTAGTTTTCATGTAGATTTCTTCTCTATATAGATGGACTCTAGTCATGAATAATGAGGAAGATCATGATGGATGTCAAAGATGACTGGGTCTTATTCCTCCTTTAACCTTTTTTCAATTAATGTTTTCCCATGACCGAAGACCATAATGGTAGACAAAGGTGACTAGAGTCTCTTTTTGAAAATTTACCAAGCCCATATTAATATATACACGTGCATGATGTAAATTAACCCACTTGGAATGACATGAATATGATAATATTGAATAAGATATCAATGCACAAAATATCATCAATTATATAGTAATATGTCTGGTACTTATTTGATTTTAGTCATCAGATCGCGCACCGAAATGGTACCGCCTCACCTTCTGAGGTAACTAGATTCTGATGGCTCAACTTTAAACCGAGAAGGGTTTTAAATATTTCTCCCCACGCTAATTAAATATCAATCAAAATCCAAGGTGATTTTTCAAACATAATTTTGATTCCCATAGACGGCACCAATGTTAACGCCAAATTTTGTATGTCTGACGAAATCACCAAAACAGCAGGCCAAAATCACGCTAACAAGTTAATTGTATTGTTGTGAAATCAAACTCATGAAATACACTCACATAAATGTAAACAAAGAGATATAAAATATGAACACAAGAATTTACCCAATTGAAAAAAAACCACAGAGAGAGATAAATTCACTATAATAATATGGAGAGTACAAAGTGTTTATTTGTGTATCTGTAATTGTGTTCTCCTCCAACCCTTACTTCTTGTTGTATTTATAAAAGTCATGTCCTCCTAAATCCAACTAGGAATAAGAGTCCTTTTTAGAATCACCTTATAACTGCAATTAATGATTGATCGCTTCCTTCTCAAGTTAGATCTCCTTATCCCACCAAATAAGGAAACATAAACTTACTTTAATAAAGACTCTCCCACTATTTGAGCAAGTTGTCCAAATAAACGTAATGAGCCAACACCAAATCGGTCCATTAAATAAATTAGGCTACACCTTGATTAGACCCAAATAATTACATCTCAACATAAATCATCGGCAATTGGACTGTGCAAGTGTGTTGGAGTTGAGTGGTTTTCCAACAGCAGCGATATGGCTTGCACTAGTTGAGTGATTTGTCAACAATTGGCAAAAGCAGTTCAGAGGTTGGGCAACATTCAAAGTATGATGTTTTTTCACAGTGATTTTTTTTAAGTTTACGGTAACTTTATAGATTTTAATTTAACCACCAGAAGAAATTGCAGTAGAGTTTGTCAAAGCAATTTCAGATCCATTCAAGTAGGTTTTCAGATAAGGGAGATAGAGTGTTGTCATATAAATGGCAAAACTAATGAAATATTCACTGTAATTTATAGATTTTACTGATTACACTGTTGAACTTTTAATTTTTCAAATTACCCCGCTAAACTAATTATTATTTTGAAATTGGGTCATTCTGTTAAAAAAATAAACGGAAGTTAATTTTTTATCGACAAAACTAATGAATTACCCACTGTAATTGGCAAGTTTTACTAATTAAACTATTGAACTTATAATTTTTCAAATTATCTTATTAAACTAATTAATATTTTTGGAAGTGAAAGCAAAAAAATAAAAATATTTTGGGTACTCTAATCTCATATGTTTATCAATAGAAAAAACTTCCTCGCGAATAAAAATAATGCATCAACAGTAGAAATGAAAACACGGTAATTGGCAACAACAACATTTTGCATCTGCCTCTAAATTATCTCTACATTCATCCATAAAAACTCAAGCTCCTATCAAATCATAAATACAATCCAACAAAATCAATTTAACCAAATATTAATACCACGTGTGTGTGTATATATATATATATACACACACACACATGTAGATATAGAGAGAGATTAGGGAAAAAATGGACTTTGTGGAGGCGATCGAGAGTGAATGAAAGGAGTTCGAAGACATAAGGCTGCTGATATATAGTCGGAGGTGAGAGGGAAGAAATCTACTGCAACACCATGTACTTCATATGTTGTTTTCAGACTCCATTGTTATATCTAATGGTGAACTTTGAAACTCAATTCAATGTTTTGGGTATTCAGATCTAGGAATTTTCATAGATTTTAGTTAGAGAAAATATGCAGATCTGTTTGATTTGGAAGAAGGGGGAGACGAGAGAGATGAGAGGTAGGAAGAGAAAGAATAAATCAAATTTTTTTATTTTCTTTTTTCTTCTTTTTTTTCACGTCCATGTAGGATAAAAACTGAACCGATTTCACACTTGTGAGGTCTATAACAGAATGACCCAATTTTAAAATATTAATTAGTTTAATGGGATAATTTAAAAAATTAAAAGTTCAATGGTGTAATCAGTAAAACGTGTCAACTACAGTGGGAAATTCATTAGTTTTGTAGATAAAAAATTAACGTCCGTTTATTTTTTTTTAACGGAATAACCCAATTTCAAAATAATAATTAATTTAGTGAGATAATTATAAAATTAAAATTTTAATGGTGTAATCAGTGAAACGTGTCAGCTACAATAGGTGTTTCATTAGTTTTGCCAATTATAAAGTGTGCACTAATAGTTGTACACAAATAGAAAAAAATAGTACATGGGTCCAGCTCAAAAACCACAGTCACTAATTTAAATATTAGGACCCCGAACTATTTTCTCATGTGCACAATTTTCACAGCTAGTTCACATAGAATTATTCACGGAGTATATTTATCTTTCTTAACGGGAATTTTCATTACAAAAATGGTTCAGGATTTGACAACTATGGTCATTTGCAGTAGCAAGTAGTAGAAGTTTTAAGGATATCCAGTGTCAGCGAAGTGGATAGACAGAGGCAGATGAAGCAAAAACCAATTACAAATAGAAGAGGTTTGGTTCATTTGAGGACCCCTCTCACACACAAAAACGCTCTTATTACAGTTTTAATACCCAAAGTCTGTTTATTTTCAGTTCCGATCCGTATGATCATCATTATGTAATTTTCCGATCACTATGATCAATTCAGCTAAAGTACTCCCATCAAGTTTTGCATATATGTTTACTTTCATCATCTCATCATCGAGGATTGTTAGCTTAATATATTGTTAGTCTTCAATAGAGAGCAGCTGAGTCAAATTATGTCAAAATTTAGTAATTAAGCCTCTCGTAGTCATGATTTTTCACCAGTTAAAATCATTTTGTTACTTGCTCTTGATTTTCTGTATTTAGTAAACTTTTTCGTCTTGAAATGAGGTTTTCATCGGTTCAAGAACCCCATGTTGGTGCCTGTGTTATTGGAAATCCAGCTTTATTTATTTAGTTATATATAATCTCGTTCAACTTACCACTGTCAAAATCTTGGGCAAGTAATGTCCTTTAGTTAAAGCGAAAACTCAAGGCAACATGATTTATACACACATTTGAATTTGTTGGTCGAAACGTGAATTTAGTTTACATGTGAATTTGTTGGTCGAAATTCAAGTTTCTTCAACTCAAGATGTGGCAATAGGAGTTTCCACCTGACTCATTCCATCTCACTACCTCAGCCCTGTTTTGCAGTTGTTTATAAACGGATCTCACGGGTGACCTGAGTCCTTTCTGCTAAATAACCGAGTTAATTCAGACATAGAGATGTAGCCATAGAAAGTCAAACTTCTTGGCTTGAGTTTGACCAAGAATAATGCAAATTCATGAGTGTAAGATCTAGTGAGAAGAAAGAATATTTATATAAATTTGACCCTTTATTTTAGCAAAAGGCAAAAGAAATTCTTTTACTGTAATGACAAATCACCAAAACCCAAATTACAAAGTTGTGTCAAATTACAAAAGAAAGAATATTTATCTGGGTTGTTACAAAGTTGTGTCAAATTACACTGTATATAGAGGGGGTAAGATTTATAGGGCAAAACTGCCAAAAAGTTTTATTTTAGACAAATATACTCCTACCAATTCATGTTATGATTATATCCGCTTTTAATGAAAGGCAATTTGTCCAAAACAAAATAATCCCCCTATCCCCATACTTTTTTGCCCTCTTAATATCAACTCCCGATATAAAAGGTACAGAAAACATTCCCCTATATAAGTTTGACTGATGAAGAGGAAAATGATGTATTTGTCTGAGAACAAAGAAAAATTACAAGTTTGACTGAAGATGAGGGGAGAAAACTGTCAAAACCTCCTTGTAAACTGGCTTCTTGAACTCCACTGCCTGCACAAAAGTTGCAGAGAAAAGGTAAAAATTTAGAATAACAGGATAAATTACTGGATTCAGATCAAGATAACATATAGGGAAAATGGAACCCACGAGATCAACTACTTGTTCCGGTGATATCCATGCCCACTCTCCAAACTCGGGCTTCTCAGTTCCATCGTCCAAGAGATTGATTTCATCATCATTTCCGGTAAATTTAAGAAGGAACCTGAATATTTCCATATATGAATTTGACGAAAATAATAAATAAACAAGGATGTATGATTAAAATGTTGCTGTGTGTGAAAAACCCAACAAATGCAGATAAAGACCCTTACACCAACCTACATCATTTCGTGTACCAAGTGTATGCCCATAAATGCGCCCATAAAAAAACACCCAAAGAAAAGCAAGAAAAATAATCTTATCTTGCAACAAAGTGAAGATAAATACCACTGAGCCTTTGGCCAGATGGTAGCACCACATCTTTGCCTTGGCATTGACAAGGATGGGTGTGTGAGTGTGTTAAATTAGCCACAAAAAATAAAAGGTGAAGATAAAGAACTATCTTTAACAATCTGTACATTACACTAGTTCCACATTTCCCAAGGAGCAGAAAAGATTCAACAATTCCATAGCACATCCTTTTTTCTCCCTCTAAAAAGCCTCTAAACTAAATAAGCAACGACCGCACGGAAAAACACCAACTCCCCCAACACATTAAACATAGAGCTCTACAATCCATAAATGCAAAAAAATGATAAGGTGCCTCATGATCTCGTCATTTGCTTCCACATACAGCATAAATGTCGAGACATAAATCAGTGTTACAAGGAGATTATAAGTAACTGTATGGTAATCACCTCGGCATTTAAATGCTCAAGCAACTCGAGAATAACACCTTCTGACACCAAAATGCGACGTATGGAGTATGATTTCGAGGGCTGAGTATGTCACATTCAGGAACTTGACCTTTCTTAAAGAACACAAGGTCCTCGGCTAAAAGCTCATCAAAATTATAAACAAACTGAGCTCACGCCTAATGTTCAAGTTTGTTGGTTAAATAACAGGGTTTAAACAATGGTACTTTTTTTTATTGCATATAATGTGTGTACCTTGGAATTGATGTAAAATTTAGTAGACATGCATCGGAGTTGATGCAAACTATAAGTAATATGAAAGAGAAATCTCAATCCATCATACCTCTTGTTCTCACCTAATATCCAAATATTAATCTTCAATAACTCGAGTTACAGATGTCTCCAGCATCTCATTCAGGTGTATCGATCTTGGGGAACGCAAAGCAAACTCTCCCATTAAAGACAAACTTTACTTCCCCTTTCTTCTCTAAAGTTAATGCTCTAACCGACCTCTTCCATCATTACTCCATCTCTCTAACCTATGATAACACAAAGAGTAATGGTCTGACTCATCATCTACATATTATCTAACTTTCACCGTAATCTAATAACCTCTCAACAGCCAATACGCTTATCCCATTCTCAAATTCCAGTTGTTCAATTTCAATTTAAAATGTGCGCCTTTGGTCATTCCTTAACTAATTCATGATCTTGTTCTGAATTTTACGCAATTTCTTCGATGACTGCAGTCCTAGACCATGGCATATCAGTCCTAGAATGCTAAACAACCAAAGCCATACCGAACTCAAGCTTCTGCGGAAAACTTGTGAACCAAGATAAACAAGGACTTAAACTTCATCAGCGTTCAAACCAAGCTCAAGCACACCTCTAACCTGGAGAAGGGAGTCTGAATTGCCTAAACTCAGGCCAGGTCGGTTTATTTGCAGCAAGGCACATCACCGCACATGCAATGGTTGTAGTATAAACACATAATACAATATTAGAGTAGTTAATAAATGATGTATGAAGTCAGTGACTAAATTTCTGGAAATTAATTCAATAAACAAAAATGAGATCATCTGCATTACAACCTTGACCAAATTAAGTGACAACTAGAACATTGGCTATGGTATAATGTCTTGAGATATAACTTAGCTTCCTGGATGTTACAGTCAATCTCTTGATTTAGTCTGGGTTACTAAACCAAACTAGTAGTGCTGCCCTCAATCCTGGTGTCATATCACATGCATGTAAAGAATAAACGAGCAAATCAATTAAGTTCACCATTTCTGTGCTTCACCTTTCCAGTCTGAACCCCATTGGTGCTTTAATTTTTCCCTGACGTCCGGAGGGAAATCATATGTCAACCAATATGGTACCTGCATGAGGTCAATGCCAGTTCAGTAATGCATGCTTTGCAATATAAAAATAGACCGAGATATGGAATTCTTCTTTGTTTTGTTTAACACCAATTAGAAAAACGTAATGACTGTGGTTCCAAATGATTCATATTATAGTCCTTGATTATGATTACATCTTAGCAGCCAATCATGATGTCATGTAACTATAGTTAGACTTTTATAGAATATATCAGTTGCAACTCCATTCTAGTAATATCTTTGACTTTTTCAATATCAAATGTCCTGGAGATCAGCATAATAAGTGGTTTTACAAAGTCATACGATGTATAAAACATAATTTGATCTTTGAAACGGTTTCCTGTAATTATAAATTTCTAACAACTGAACAGCAGAAATTCTTCATATCCAACCTGATATCTGTCCCCAAAAGAGGTTACCTAAAAAATTAAACAAAGTATTATAGGATGTCAAGAATAAGCAAGAGAAAAAGAATTTTTTAATATTGGCGACATTGCTCTAATACACCCATCAGTATTTAGCTTATAATACCAGGCCTGTCTACACTATGAGGGTGGTATCAGTCTTCCTACTAATAGGTCGCTCCAAGCCTCCAACGAATAACCTCTTCTGGAACATTTGAGTTCTATATAGTTCAAACCACGTCCACACACAAAAAATATAATTGCACATACAAAAGGTAAAATATTATTAACCATGTATGATCGAGTGGGAAAAAAAAGACATATTAAGCCCTACACTATTTTTATCATTAACAAAGAAATTCTACACTATCTTTGTTATTATTATGTATACTTTTGATAAGTAAAGAGAAGCTAGCTAGCTGATATATTGCTTTTAATAAAGTGCATCAGTAGACTTTAAACCCAAACCAATATTACATTCAATACTACAGGTTTTATTTTTCTCTTTTTCTTCTACTGAAATTTTGCTTTCAATCAATTTGTGATCCATGTCATGACTCAGTGTTCTAAAAGTCGTTAGTCGGTCCCAGGTCGATTGGCTACCGACTAGCGACTAGGGGATTAGTCAGGAATTAATCGGCTAGTCGGATTTTTAATTTTTTTTATATAAATATATATTCTCCTACCTCCTTCATAAGTAGTTTTGAGTAAGTAGAATAACATAAGTAACACAAATCATCAAATAAAAACATGGAAACTAAGTAAAACCAAATAGTTCGACACTCTAAGTTCAAAACCAATTAACCAAATGAAACTAAGTAGCATAAAATCAATAGTCAATCACTCCTCCTCTTCTTCTCCATATCCCTCCAAGACTTGCTCTCCATCGGACTCAAACTCATAATCCTCATCTTCCTCTTCGTTGTCATCATCTTCCGACACAAACTCATCTTCATCTAGTTCTCGCACATTTCTACCACTTCTTCTCGGTAGAAGAACCTCATCCACTCCCACAGCTTCCCCAACCATATCCCATGCAAGTCCCAAACCCGGCTCAACTTCATCGTCACTACCTTCAACAATCGATCCTTGTGCATTTGTTGCTTCACTAGTAATTAGGACATCCTTCTCCTTTACCCTTCTTTTCTTGTTGACAAGTTTGGCATTGAATTGGACATACACTAGGTTGTTCAACCTTGTTGCATCAAATTTATTCCTTTGTATGTATTTAATGTATACATTAAAGAAAATTCTCAAGTTAATAATTCTAATATCCTTATTAAAAAATTACAACATATAATAAAGAGAGGGAATATGTACTTACTTCGTCAAAAGTGCTCCAATTTCTACCACACCCGGATGAACTCGAAGTCAAAGAGAGAATTCGAATAGCCATTTTTTTCAAGTTGGGTGTATGATTGCCATATTAGACCACCATCCAACTAATCATGAAAAAAGCACAATTCAATGAGTAATTTAGTACTAAATATAAGTTACTTGATTGGGAAAAAAAAACTAAGTTGCTAACTAAGAAAACTAGAAAAGTAACTACTAAGTTACCCGGATCATAAGTGTTATTGTTCTCCTCACATCCCTTTGCGGCCAATGGTCTACCAAATCCACCCTCTTTGTTCTTGTACTTCAACAACTCTTTATTGATGACCTCATTTTGAACTTCAAAATTATCGGGGAAGAAAGATTCAACACAAGTAAAAACATCATCCATGATAATTGGATCATCTTTCATGGCAGGATCCTTGAAGAGGTAAAATAGATTCAAAAAGTAAGCCGTCAAATGCAATGGACTATCAAGCTGACCTAAGCCTTTTGTGTCAATGACTTGTAGTATTGACCTGTAGTTACCCTCATTTTGTTTGTATGCCTCTTTGATCTCATCTTTTGCTTTCTTGAGCTCTCCATACACAAAACCCATTGAGGGATTCCAATCCCCATCAACAAGACGAAAAACCATCACTAATGGAGCAAACACTTTTAAGCAAAGAGTTACGCTATTCCAAAACGCCGTACTCATCACCGTATCAAATGCGGCTTTCCCCTTTGCGGTCTTCACCCATGGAAGAGCTCCCCATTCATTGGTAGTACACATCATCTTCAACTCTTGTTTCTTCTCCATCATACTTTGCATTGTAAAGAAGGCGGTTGCAAATCTAGTAACACCCGGCCTCACTATGTCTCTTTTTTGTATGTTTTCTCATCAATGTCAATGTTCTATGATGACCATAAATAAATATAGTGAAGTCTTTGAACTTTTTTTGCTTTCCAATCCCTTCAAGCATGAGGTTTATTGTGTGGGTTGCACATGAGTTCCAAAACATGTGTGGTCTCTTGGCTTTCAACAATGCCGCCGCTGCTATATTATTAGAGGCATTGTCCATGACTATTTGGATTACATTTTGCGCCCCAACTTCATCAATGCACTTGTCAACATAGCCAAATATATGTTCAGCCATTTGCGACACCTCTGAATCTTCCTTAAAAGAAAGAAAACAAGTCCCAGTCCTACAATTAACACATAAATTCATGATGCTTCTTCTTTTTCGGTCGGTCCAAGCATCGGTCATGATAGAGCATCCCGTTGAAGCCCACTCTTCTTCTTGTTTCTTGAGTGATTGTTTGGTTCTCTCCACCTCCTCCATCAACAACGACTCCCTTAATTGGTATTGGCTTGGGGGTTGGTAGACCTGGCCAAATATACCCAACGCCTCAACAAAGCGTTTAAAGCTATCATTGTCAATAGCATGAAATGGAATACTTAAACCAGACATCCATCGAGCCAAGTACCTATTCACATCATGAGTTCTCTCTTTCCAAAGTGCATCATTCATGTTTTGTTGTCGCATCTTCTTACTTGCACTCAAATCCGGATTGATGGCCTTTGCATATCTATCCATGGGACCAAAATAATGGGGCTTCTTCCTTGACCCTAAAATTTCAACTTCTTCGTCTTCATTTCCTTCTGGAATTGCCTCCACTTCCACTTCCGCTCTAACATTCACATCATCTATCCTCTTGTCTCTCTTTTTAGTTGTTGCCTTGTTAAATGTCATCTTACACTTTTCTTTATCTTCCTTGGTTGACTTGGGACATGGTGCTACATTTCCCTAGATATTTGCTATGTGTTGTTTCAATCTATAAAGTCCTCCACCATTCTCTTTGTCACACAATTTGCATCTCCAACGATTCTTGTTGTTAGGATTTACAAGGAAGTCATATTCCCATCCAACATCATCTAAAGCTCTTTTTAATACTGAACACTCAGAAATAGTAGAGGTTGTCGAAGACGAAGATGGTGATTGAACCATTGATACCATACTATACGGCTATACCTATGCATAAAAATATAAAATCAATCATTTCTCCTTTGATTTGGTCATTTGGGCAAACCAAACCCCACAGTCAAATTTTAATTTATAACTGAAGTTGAAAAAATTTAAAATAAAATATATAACAATTATAAAAGTCCAACCTTTTCTTTAATGCCTTAGTGGGAACTAATTAACTAAAACCAAAAAAATTAAAAAAAAATTATAATTTTGCCCACTTTGCCAACAAACTGTATACAGTATTATGCTTATATCGGTTTCCCCTTTCAAGTTTATACAATGAAGAGAATATATTATGCTTATATCAGTCAATTGTCTAAACTATTTACCAAAAAAAATAGAGAAACTGGGAGAGAGAGAGAGACACGAGCTGGAGTTGAAGAAGAAGAGAAGTGAGCTTACCTGAGCTGAGAGGAGATCGCCATACGGATCGTGACAATCGAAGAAGAAGAGAAGTGATCATTCGTGACGATCGTAAGAAGCGATCGATTCGCACGCATCGACACGACATCGAAGCGATTGAATGTTTTTTTTTTGTTTTTTGATAACCACAATCAATCGATGAGCGATGGGGTTTAAACTTTAAAGTTATAAACACATCCAATAAATTACACTATGACCCCAAACATTTCACATGTTCTTGCTTTTTACCCCTAATATGTTTCGATTTTTTATTTTTTTATTTACTCCAATCGGGCGATTTTACCGACTTAGTCGCTGATCGAGCTCGACTAAGTTTGGCCAAAATGACTAAATCAAAGGACTAAGCCCTAGTCGACTCGGTGAGTCTCCGATCAGCGACCTAGTAGCCGCCTAATTAGCTCACCAACTTTTCAAACACTAATGACTCGATATGAAAAGTTATCATTATAACACAGATATAACATATTATTCACCTTAAACCAAACTATAAGAACAATATATAAAAAAATTATTTTTTTGCTTGTCATGTTTTTTGAACTTATTATATTTTAAAACTTTACAGAAGACTACCAAATCAGATAAAAATTATAACACAAGGAGATGCAATTGCAAACACAAACCTCGGCAAGAACTTCTGCCGATGTAACTCCAGTTTCTTCTCTTAATTCCCTGATGGCTGCATCTCTTGCATCTTCACTTTCATCAATGCCACCCTAGTTAACATAGTAAATGACATAACATTCTCATAACACAATTTATCAATGAAGTCAATGACATGTTATACACAGTTCTATGAAGATCAGATTATCAGAACATTTGACACTAGCAAAATCAATTTTGACTATAAATGTGACTTTTAACTATTTGGAAATAGATCATTGCCATTAAGCCGTTCCAACTGTACAAGAATTAGCATATTCACAGTCTAATACAAAAGGAAAGAACAAAAGAATGAAATAACGAAAAAGAAAGATAGGATGCGATAAAGAAGATACAAATACGCTTTGCACCCCAGACTTCACATGCTCTTAGTGGTCTGCACCCTAACCTTGAAAATGTGTCTCCTTGCACCCCCACCCTTTACTTTTTAAATCAAAACTGAACTTTTAACAGGTCAAACGTGACCAGTTGTGCAAGTAATCACATCGAAGGTAAAAGAGGTAATAGACCTTAAGTTATAAGTTGTAAAGTCACTATGTCCTTAACAAACCCTAATTCCCAAACAAGTGCTCACATTGTGACTATGTTAGAGACAAATTAGAAGAAACAAGAGAGACAATTGAGGGTGCAATTCAAAGAAAATGAGTTCAAATTGTCAATTCTTAAGGGATTCGGCTGGCGACGGTGTGTATGGTGCAAAAGGTGTACCCGATTATGGTAAGTATTGCTATCCAACTACTGTTAGACCCTAAAAGTGTCGTGACTGTTGTTTAATGTATGGGTTTTCTTGATTTTAGTGATAGCTTATTGTTTTATGTATTATTTAGGCATAAATTTCTACTTTAGATCAATTATGCACTGGTGGCCCTAGTAAAGTTCTCTTTTGTTCTATTTTTGTAAGAGTTGTGTCTTTGTTTGTTAGTGGCTCTTGTGCAGTAACTTTAACACACATGATTCACTCCCAGTCATATGATGCAATTTTTAACAATAAAATTTCAAAGTGAATCAGGTGTTAGCATTGATTTTTGACCATTTGATGTGAATCCTGGAGCTTAGAGGAGTGATAAACTGCAAAAGTTTTTTAGCATAGAGACAATGTCTTATTTCCAAGCTTCTAAATAGCAAACGGGGGAAATTTATATAAAGTACTATACACCATTTATATGAATAACGTGTTTTGACAGAAATATTACATAACACATAGAGACATAACTACAAAGAGACGGCTAAGATACGCGCATGGGAGGTTAACTAGTTGGTAGAAACATTAATACATGATCATATTAAATACACAGCATGACACCTATTTACTACTGTTATTTACTAATAAAAATGGTAGTGTTCCTGTCACTTATGTGTCATGGAAAATAGGACAAGTTTGAGAATAAAATCTTCACAAATTCTGCATACTTACCCTTCTCCCGATTTTCCACATATATTGTTTTTCTAAATGATGGGCGTTTGACTGCTAGAAAGAAATGTTGCAATCGACAAACCTCCTTTCCCCTTTTTCTCTTTTTCTTTCGATAATTAAACTTAGTATAGTCCACAAAAACAGGAATGAAGAATGAACATACTACAAGAAGATGTACCTAGAAAGCTCTAGGGACAAACCCCTAGAGCAGAAACATACTCTATGTCTTCTACTCCAATTTTAGATGGATAACATAGTCCCTCAATAATAAGAGTGCACTGATTTTTCTCTATATGACAATTGTGTGACATCCAATTTAGAAAGCATGACACATGAAATGGGATAACTATACCAAAGTGATCAAGTTTATTACACCATATTGTCTCTTTTCAAAGAAATGGATACATGTTATTGAACAAATAAAAAAGAAATTGAAATCCAAATAAATTTTGAGCATGGAGTCCAAATTACCTGAGGCATTTGCCAAGATCCGGGTATATCGAGCCTCGAAGCTGAGAAAATCTGCAAAATTGGAATTGTTAAACATTTTGACAAACACCCAATGACCCAAATACTATATATAGATGAGACAAACAATAGGGGACAGACTCAAGCACCTTATTGGAGGGATTGATGAGGCAAATACCCACGTTTCTTCTGTAACCTTCAGGAGGGGAATCCATGAATGTTCTTGCTGAAGTACTGAACAAGACGGCTTTGAAGCTTCTGTTGTAGTGGTGGCGGAGTGGCAGTTCAGTAAATCTCCTGGTGGACTTAAATGGGTGAGAAATACGGATGGAGGTGAATGGGCGTATAGCCATCTATAAATAACTCAGATTGTACAAATATTCCGTCCCCAATCTCAATTCTCAAGAATTCTCCGGCATTCTCCTTTTTTTTTAAAACCAAAAATATATATAGATGTCACAACCCCACATCATTGTTAGGGAATAAAGACTTTTAAATATTTTTTTTAAAGTGACAAACTTTAGTAGACTTTCTAGAGTTTATTGACTTTTTAAATTATTTTAAAATATTATGAAATAAGTGACATATTTTTATAGATTTTTTACTAAGATTTTGATAAATTTTTGTATACTTTTAATATATCTTGCAGCTTATATTAATTGTTAAAAAATCAATAAACACCTTATATCTATGAAATGAGTACGATATTAAATAATATTAAAATATATTGACAATGTTACAACCTAATTTGAAATAAAAGGCATTGTTGAAGTTGAATTATTAGATTATACCCAGTCTATTACAAGAAAATGTCATATTTCATAATTTTTATATTTCATAAAAAAGTCATTTTCTACTAACAATAATATAAAATAACAATTTCGATTTAAAAATTGTTCATTGTCGTTTTTCTATCAAATCATTATTACTAAACTAACAATTTATAATTTTCCACGAATAACAAAATTAACAAATTTATTACTTTTAAAAATAAACATAAAACAAAATACCTCTTTAATACTTACAAATATAATAAATGAGATTTTTTTTATGGGAGAGACGAAATATAAAATGATATTAAAATATTTGTTATCTCAATTTATACCATTGGTTCTATTTGTAACCTTTAACGCTACTATCTCTTTTTTAACTCTTCCACCTTTTTCTCTCTCCTCACCTGCTATAATTGTAAGATCCCAACTTTTTATGAATAAAGATTTAATTTTCTCTAAATATTATTTTGAATAATAAGGTGTTGATTTGATATAATGTTATAGTTATGGAGGATATGTGCAAATTTTACAAAGTAAGCAAGTTGCCATAAAATATTCGTTTGGTCGAGGAATATTTTTTTTGTCGAGAAATATTCTTTTTGTCAAAAAATATCTGTACGACGGCACAATCATTGGTGGACCCCACAACAGAATGACAGTTGGATATAGAAAGTAACAAAAAACTTTTACCAATCATTGTTAAAATCTGGGTGATAAAAAAAGCGATGTACGGCGTTGTTGCACAAGAGTGGCACCACAGTATTACAAAGATCTCCTCGATTATTGATGCTTACGTAAGAAGTCACTCAGTTTCATTCAATAATTGTTATAGTAGTTGCTGCATAGTATCTCATATTATTGATTCAATTATTGTCACAATATCATCTGCACAATATTTTATATTATTAAATCAATAATTGAGACGACATAGTTATCCATATTATTATTTGCATTATTGACAATGTCTAGAAAGTTCTGTCGAGAAAAGGGGTTTGGTTATTTAATTGCTCGCCAATAAGAAGAAATTCTTATCAGAAAGCCTCCTCTTTTCTGGGAATGATCTAGTTGTGAATATTGTGAGTTATAATATTAATGATGAATAATTGTTGAAAGATTAAAAATGTGTTTATTGAAGATAAGTGATTTGTGACAAATATTTGTTCAATTTTTTTTTATATAAATAGAGGGGTTTGTCATGAGGCGTTTGTTATAAGTTTGGCTTATTATTCCATGGGGAGATGTACTAATTTTTCAGACCGTCGGTTGAAATTTCAATAGTAAATCAATATGGACCGTCGGTTGAGGTTTTAATAGTAAATCAATATGGACCGTCGGTTGGGGTTTTAATAGTAAATCAATATGGACCGTCCGTTTTAATAGTAAATCAATAAAGATCGTCTGTGATTCAGTTACTATTTAGTCCATTCTCCTATAAATAGAAGCTCATTTCTTCATTTTTTTTCTTACGAATTCACTAAAACTATAGAAAGAGAAACTATAGAGAGAAAGAAGAAAAGTATTTTGCTACTTCGCTATTGTAGTATCCAATCTCCTACTAAGGTAAGGGATATTATTTTTTGTATTCATTCTTGATTAATCCGCGGGAGTAACCTGTCTACGCAGATTACCGCATGTATGATGAATAACCCTTCGTATTCATTCTTTATTAATATGTGGGAGTAACCTGTCTACGCGGATTACCGCATGCATGGTGAATAACCCTTCGTACTCATTCTTTATTTATGGAAAAGATCTGTCTACGCGGATTACCGAATGACGGGTAAAAATCCATTTACAGTTTCGTATATTTTTTCTTTTTATATTCCTAAATCTAAACTTACTATGGTAAGTATTGTTTTTATAATCCCTGAAATTAGTAGAATATACTTGAGTTTTGCGCTTCATCTAGTATTGTTTCATTGGAATATTTGTTGCCTCCTTTTTAGTTCTAACAAAAAGATTCTAACTCATGCAAGCATACATGGGTCAACAAGTAATACAGAGTAAGTCGAGTATCGATCCACGGAGAAAGACTTCTAACTTAAACTATTATGCATTAACTAAATCACTATTTTTATATGCTTAAACGAACGCTTATGATTGTGAATTACTCAAAACTCAAATAATAACTAAAAGAAGAATATAAATGTACTAAATCAAATCTGGAAATAATGGGATCTTAACTTCATTTAATAGTTCATCTAAATATCACCGTCATGCAAGACTATTCACGTATCACAGAAAATTAGCCAAGAGCACGAACGTAGACATAACCATTTTTCAATGTATTATGACCTACTCACATAACATCCACATACAATAGACATCATGTAATCTTCAATAAAACCAAGATTACTATATTTCTATGTGAAATAGCAGCCCTATTGAATTTAAGCACAAGCCCTTATATAACTCATACGGTGAAGCAGCATATTTCTATCTAGTTCACGAAATACAAAGCTAAGTAAAACATCCCCATATATGCATGCTATCATGATTACAACCATACTCGCGTGTTATTTTTCAACTCCATACAAGCACATAAAATGAATGGTGATCAAGCATTCATGCAATCAAATCAACCATAATAGAAATTCCTGAATGATACGCTAACAATCCAACAATCAAGCAATCAAATAGACTACATATTAAAATCCGTTAGAATCCCATAATGGAGTTTAGTTCATCGCTGAACCGAAAGTCATTATGGGATCAAAGCAACACATGGAAAATAAATAAACAATTGAAAAAGAGAAGATAGAATTGATCAAACCCAATTGCTGATTATAATCCAAACATGTGATTCAAATCCTCAATAATCTCCAGCAACATAAACGTAAATCATCCACAATGATTTAATTCCAAAGAAGAAGTAGAAAATATTAAGTCTATGCTTTGCTTCACGTTGGAATTCACTCAAAGCGTAAAACCCTAGTTCTATATTATGAAAAACACGTAAAAATAATAGATGATACGTTTGGTACCAACTAGAATAGTTTTAACCAACTCAAACTCTTCAATTTTAAAAATTAAAATAAAGTCGTTAGACTTTCAAATAACGACGCAGCAGCACATGGCCATAGCAGCTCTAGTCTCTTTCTGGTGCGCCAGCTTGATTGTCTTCTGGCTCTGCAGTGTGTAGGCGTGGTAGTACTTCCTAGCTCTTTTTTGCAGCAGCTCTCTCAAATCTTTACTTTTGTGTTCTGCTATTGCTGCTTTCTTGTCATACTGCTAATGAACCTTTGACATGCTGCTTTTGCTTCGTTGTCCATCGATGCTCCATTTCTTCTGTCCAACTGACCCTCGTGCCATGCCATCACTGATCTCATACCATATACCATCACCAAGCTATGCCATTTTCCTGCACTTTTACACCAAAGGAATTCTCAGTATATGCAATGCGAAATGACACGAAATGCAACTAAAACACACTAAAATGTACTTGAGATGGGCATAGTTCTTGTGAATTGATATCCAATAAGTAGGTATAAAACCCACTTATCAAATACCCCCAAACTTGAACTGTCGCTTGCCCTCAAGCAATGAATACTACATAAACACTGAAAATGCAACTACATGCTATGCAGCTATATCATGATACAAACGAGTCTCACATTTTTCCAGCTATAACAGAATTTCAGTCTAACATGCCTCAGTGAATTATCCGGATTCAAGAATGAAACTTCAAACTAAGCCATAGACATAATATCATACACTTAAGTAATCCATACATGCTATAAAAATGTTATGTGTGTGTGTTGTGTTCACCAAAACTTGACTAAGGCAAGAATACACATGCTTAACTGTTCAACATAGAAAATTACAGTCTAAATCAAGATTCATGTATACTTATGCAACAAAGACTGTTCCAACATATCAAAATAAACTAAGATTCAACAATGGGCTTACTACTTTATTACTACTCACGAGGGTGATTTTCGCTCTTTCCCGCGGTGTTTATTGCTATTATTTTTCTTTTTCTTTTTCTCTTTTTTTTTCACATGACTGTACAATGCCTCATTCCATTAGGCTAACAATGTTACCCCTTAGCGAGCTTTCAACCAACGACTCCCAGACCATAAAAGACCTTAGGGCACTAGGTGTTAAGACACCCCTACGGGCGTACTTACTCAAGTAACAAGGGCCCCAAAATAAGACTAGCCACGTTATCATTTTTCTTCTTCTTTTTTTATATATATAGCATACCCATGTGTTCCCAAAGTTTGATTATCAATGTTTCGTACAGTCTAAGTCCATTTTTCACAAAACTCTCTTTTTAAAACCACATTTTCTATCAAGCAATTCAACACATAATTCTTACGCCTCCAAGTAATTGCGAACACGGTAGTGAAAACCGAAAGCATCTAAACAGCATCATGGATTATATCACGTAAAACATTATAGCTAAGCTTAAAATATCCATTAAATTCAAAAATCCTTCAAAATTCACTCTCATCATAGGCTAGACAAAATTTCTATAACGCTAGAACCGTGAGACATGCCACTAAACATAGAATGCAACTAACACAAATAATGATGACTAAAAAACAAACAATATGCAACTAAACATAAACATGCAAACTTTTAAACTAAACATGAAACTTTAAACTAAACATGCAAATACTATATGCAACTACCCTACTACCCCAATACCTCCAAACTTAGAATATTCATTGTCTCAATGAATGGAGATATAGGGTTGGAGAAACTCCCCTAATGCTCAGCTGCACCACCCTCGTCGGGTGGTGAATCCAGTGGTGGATATGGCACGGCAGTCCCGAACTGTGGCCACTCAACCATGGTCCCTTGCTGTGCAAACGCCTCTGCCAACGACCTCGTCAGACTCGTAGCAAATGCTGTAAAGTTATCATACATCGCGTCGACCTTTCACTCCAACCGTCGGAGTTGTCGATCCCCAGTAGTAGCTGTTGCTTGAGCCGATGTTCCCGCTTCAGCTTCATATGTGGGCTGTGGTGGAGGTTCTGAGAATGTGGGTTGCATGATAAAGCCTTTTCCTCGCGGGTGCGGTATACCTCCCGCCCAATCCTCGAATTTAGCAATAGTCGCATGAGTGATATCTTGGCTAGGGTTTTGCAATTGTTCATTACCCCACTAGACTCCTTGATGGGCACATAGGCTAGCTACAACAGATGCATGTGGAATACTCCCAGTAGTGCTCCCCCACATATAACATAACATATTTTGATGAATGAGGTGGCCCACATCAATATACTTGCCCGTGACTATGCCCCACAGAATGATAGCCCTCTCAGTCGTTATTTCATGCTGATGTAATGACGGAACAAGCTTGGAACATATAAACAAATTCCATGCTTTGGCATACCAATTCAAGACTGAGGCTGGGAATATTCGACGCTGATTCGTGCCGGCCTTATAAGTCCACTTAGTTCCCGAAACACACAACTCAGTAATGACCACTTCAAGATCTGTTTCTAAATGTGCACCATCTACCCAATTAGCATTCCCAGTCGATGGTGTGTCAACTATCCTGAAGATTGCTCTGATTGCGGGAGGTCAGAAATCCACTTGAACTCCTCGAACCATGGATAACCCACTCATAGTATCTTTTGCATTTGCATAGAAAATTCTCGAACAATGCCCATGGGGGCAGCCATGGGAGTTGCAGTCAGTCCAAACCATCCCCTTTCTTGAATCATGTTCCATAATTGACCATCCTGTTTCTCAGGCTTGAAACCCCTCTCCTTCACAAATGTTCTTGCCACAATTCTGTAATACTCTATTTGGGCGTCTAGACTGAGAAATTTGGTATGATCCACAACATCTTCCCCGTGACTGCTAGAGGAAGATGATGATGAAGAAGAAATGGAGCGAGCTCGCTTAGGTCCCACTGCTTTGAATGTTGAAGATGAAGATTTGCTTGATAATGAGTGATAGCCAAAGAGTTGATTACCCCCAAACTGATTTCGCATACCCCACTCTTGGAACCCTAGTTTTTTTCAGTGTAGTGGTTGAGTAGAAGTTGAACGTGGATGGAGGTTGAATGTGTGTAGAATCGTGGGTAGTAGAACAGTTGGTAACAACTTGGAGATGAGAGGTTGTGCATTTTTGGGAGAACAAGTGAAAAGGCCTCTGTTTGGTTTCAAAAGATAGAAGAAATGAGTCACAACATCTATTGTAAAACCTAAGTTTTTATTCCATAACTGCTTTTTATTTGCAATTGCAAGTAGTTCGACATTGACATGATGATGAGGTGCGGTAAGCCATGAGTGGTTTTTTTCTCGCACAACATTGCTTACTGGTAGCGGGGAGTTCTTAAGTATTTTCAGTATGCTGCATGGCCCCCACGGTTCCCGAATCTGTCTTTTCATTCCCAAAACTCCAAGAAAGTCATGCATTCAATCCAATACACCTACAATATCACCAATGAACACTGTCAAATCATGAATTACTAAATAAGCATGAGTGTCCATCTCAACACCATAATTTCTATGCTATGCACAAACAGAGTCATATTGTGAGACCCCACATTTTATGAAGAAAGATTTAATTTTCTCAAAATATTTTTTTGAATATTATGGAATGAATTTGATATAATGTTATAGTTATGGGTAATATTTATAAATTTTGGAAAGTACGCAAGTTGTTATATAATATTCGATTGGTCGGGAAATATTTGTTTTAACAGGAATATTCGTATAACCAAGACAATCATTGGTGGACCCATGAACGAAATTATTGTTTGATTGAAAATGACAAAAATATTTTATGAAAATAACGACGGAAGTTTTACCGTTAACTGTTGAAACACCCGGTGTTAAAAGTACAGTAATATGCGTGGTTGCATAGTAGCACACGATTTTGATTATTGATGCTTACGTGAGAAGCCACTCAGTTTTGTTCAATTATTGCTATAGTAATTGTTGCATAGTATCTCACGTTATTTGATTCAATTATTGTCGATATTTTATATATTATTAAATCAATAATTGAGATAACAAAGTTATTAATATTATTATCTGCAATATTAACGATGTCTAGAAGTTCTGTCAAGGAGAGGTTTGGTCACCTAATTGCACGCCAATAGGGACAAATCCTTATTGGAAAGCCCCCTCTTTTTTGGGAACGACCTAGTCGATTAATATTGTGAATTATAATAAAGGTGATAAGTTTTGTTTTATTATTATTATAAATGTAATAAAACAGAAATTTTTTTATATAAAACAGAATACTTTTATAAAGTTATTCATTTTATTAAACTATAAATAGAATATATAATATTCTATTATGCATAGTGTTTGCATACTGCCAGCATAGTGTTTGCATAGTAAAATCTTTTTATATAAAACATAATACTTTTATAAAGTTATTCGTTTTATTAGACTATAAATAGAATATATAATATTCTATTATGCATAGTGTTTGTATAGTGCCTGCATAGTATTTGCATAGTAAAATCTTTTTATATAAAATAGAATACTTTTATAAAGTTATTCGTTTTATTAGATTATAAATAGAATATATTATATTTTATTTAAAAGATTTTGTTTTATTAGAATATTTTATTAATATTGCATAGTAAATTAATATGGACTGCTTAGCTTAAAAGTAAATCAATCTGGACCGTTCATGAATTAGTTACTTATTCACCATTCTCCTATAAATAGAAGCTCATTCCATCATTATTTATTATGAATTCACCGAAACTCTGAGAGAGAAACTATAGAGAGAAAGAAGAAAAGTATTCTCGCTACTTCACTACTCCTATATCCAGCTTCTTCTAAGGTAAGGGTATTATTCTTTCAGATCATGAAGAGAGTTATTTTCTTTCAATGCCCGTAAGGGTCATTATTCCATTCTTTATTATTATGTTGGAATAACCTGCATATGCAATCTTGCATATATAGTGAAATTCTTCTCATTATTCCATTATTTATTATTCTCATTGGAATTACATACGTCTGCAATGCGTCTATCGCATGCCCGGTGAATTTCGTTGTTATTCCATTCTTTATTATTCTGCTTGGAATAACTCTCGTCTGCATGGCCTATCGCATGCACGTGAATTCGGTTGTTATTCCATTCTTTATTATTCTGTTGGAATAACTCAGATACGCTGATGAACTACCCTATACTTGGTGAAATTCTTCATTATTCCATTCTTTATTATTATGTTGAATAACTTATCTATCGCCAAGTACCGCATACATGGTGAAATTCTTCGTTATTCCATTCTTTATTATTATGTTGAATAACTCGCCTATGCTGGCAAGTACCGCATAAATGGTGAAATTCTTCCATTATTTCGTTCTTTATTATTCTTTGGAACATCCTCATGCATGCGATTTACGCGATGACCCGGTTCTCGCTTCTTTATTATTCTATTGGAACATCCTCGTCTGCATGCGGATTACGCATTTGACACAGTTCCATTCTTTATTATTCTCGTTGGAATAACTCATGCATCTTAAGCGGTCTATCGCATGCATGGTGATTTCAACTCGTTATTCCATTCTTTATTATTTTGTTGGAATAACCTGTCTATGTGGATTATCATATGCATGGTGAATGATCCTTTGTATTCATTCCTTATTAAATTGTTGAAATGATTTGTCTAAGTGGATTACCGCATGGCGGACGAAAATCCATTTGCAATTTCATATATTCTCTTATACTCAGTTGGTTAAAGCTTTGACTTCTATACTCTATGAAATTAGTGGAATATCTTTGATATTTGCGCTTCATCCAGTATCTTTTCATGAAAATATTCTTCTGAGCATTCTTGAATTTTACTCGACAAAGCAGTACCATGTTGACAATTTGGAAGTTACTGGTTCCTGGATAAATTAATTCTTGAACTTGTTTTATTGAATTCTTATATCATTGTCATCATTCTCATGTTTATATTATGTTGAAAGTTATATGTGGCCTGTAGTGCATAGATGGACTTGGTATGATTATGACCAGGGATTATTCGGTATAATCATGACCATAATGTTACAAATGATGTGATAAAAGTCCTCATTGGCCCGTAGTGCATTGATAGACAGTTGTTGGCATGATCATGACCATTGATGAATACACAAATATCCTTGGCCCGTAGTGCATGGATAATTTGTGGTTGTGATACTAATGAATATCCTTGGCCATAGTGCAGGGATGATGTGGTTTATTTATTAAGCTGAGTCTCAACAATAAAAGTGATGAAAAACCTTTTAAATCATAGAAGATAGTAGATTTTATTCTCTACTTGACTCTTTTAATGGATTGTTTATTCCGCTGCAGTTAAACTTGATGGTTATTATATTGTATCCGTTTAACACTGTTGAAGGCTAACGATAATTTATTCTGCATTATCTTAGTCATAATATTTCTTACTGGGCTAGTTGAGCTCACCCTTTTATTTTCATTGTTCTCTTCAGGAAATGAGAATGTAGTAGGGACTAGTCGGGGAACGGAGTGACGGTCCAGATGATAGCATTAGTAGTCCTCACTATTCTATGAAATAGTGTGATAATAAATGTATTGAGGACTTATTTTGAGTTTGAATACTGTTTAGAAGACAATATTTGTATTAAAACTAACAGCTCATGTTGTATATTTAAGATTGTATTTATTTTCTGTATCATATTTTTGGCGACTCATAATAGGTGATGTATACTTATTTTGGGGGTGTCACAGTTGGTATCAAAGCTTAGGGATATGATCCCTGGCTGAGATGTGAAACAAGAACTAGGAGGGGAGAGACGGGGAATTCCTTCGCTAGTATGACCTACCTAAGTTTATTTGGTATTTAATTGGTCGGTCAGAGTATAGGGATAATATGTGATATGTTAATTAACCCTTGTTTTGTGACAAAGTGTTTGAAAATGACATCCGAAAATGTTGAGATCAAAGAATGAAGCACATGAGACCGCTGAGTCACTGACGATCAATACCGAGTGATAATGTGTAATAGAAGACAATAATCCTCGTAAAAATAACAACCCGATCAAATGATGAACGATGGGATGTTCGTAAGCTTTATGCAATTCATGCAACATCAGGTAAGAGAGACTCTTGTTCAAAATATAGGTGGAAATAATTGCAACCCACGGCTGGTCACCGCTAAGCAGTTTAAGGAGCTGGGACCATCGAAGTTTTTGGGAAAGCCAGAACCACTTAAGGTGGAGATGTGGTTAAAGCAGATCACCAAGATATTTGATGTCTTGGAATGCTCAGAGGAGCAAAAGGTTCCATTCACCACCTTTATGTTGCGTGAAGAAGCAGATCACTGGTGGGAATCTATAAAATGTACCTAGCCTGACGCACTCAAGATGTCTTGGGAGAAGTTTCAAGAATTGTTCAACGACAAGTACTTTCCTGAAAGTATTCGTCACATGAAGAAGGTAGAATTCATCAAGCTGGAGTAAAACAATATGACCGTGTCGCAGTACGAAGCCAAGTTTGCCGAGTTGTCCCGATTTGCGTCCCATTTGGTTGATAATGAGGAAAGAATGACGCGAATGTTTCTAAGAGGTTTGAAACCCGAGATACGTCAATATCTTATCTCTCATAAACTTAGTTTATATTCAAATATTGTGAATAGGGCTCAGTTATTGGAATGAGATAATGAGTCAGCACAACCAAAAGGTAATGACCAACAACATGATAATAATCATACCGGTGGCAATGGTCATCGGAACAATGATAACCATCGTGGGGGAAATTATCATGCCAAGAATGGTAACCACTTCGGTGGTAATTATGGCCAAGATAATAGAAGTGGAAATTTCAAGAAGAGAAGGTTCAATAATGATGGAAAGACAGCAGCACCAACCCCGTTTCAATGGAAGAAGAATGACCACCGGTCATATGTTTCAAATGCGGACAGGAGGGACACATCCGTCCAAACTGTACGCAGCAATCCAAAGCGTGTTTCAATTGCGGAAGAGAAGGTCACCTAGCTCAATTTTGTCGTGTAGTGAAGTCAAGTCCAGCTGGGATAGTGATGCCAAAGGATGTCTCAGACAAGTCAAAGCCGGTAGTTTAAGTGAGAGCGTTTGTCGAGGAACTCGAACGAAGTTAGCACGGGTTAGTTAATTATAAATTCTTGCGAAGTCTATACCTTATTAGATAGCGATTCTACCTATTATTTTATCTCTCTTGCTTGCGCTCAACATTTAAATTGACCCCAGAGAAGTTAGACTTTGACTTATTGGTTGAAGCTTCGTTAGTAGAAACCTTCGTTACCTCCACTGTTTATAAATCTTGCTGATTCAAATCGACACTTTCACGTTACCTATCGATCTTTTCTCTTTGAAAATACTTTCCTTTGATGCAATTTTGGGAATCGATTGGTTAACTACTCATCATGATTTTCGTAAGGTTGTTAGATTTCATATTCCTAACCAACCTGTTATGCGAATTCAAGCAACCAAACCACTAAAGTCAATCATTGTCATATCAAGCCATAAGTAAAGAGCCCCGAGCCTTTCGCTGGTGAATTCCTTGTATGGAATGCACCGAAGCTAGACTTTCTGTAGGGGAAATCGTAAATAATGGTGGCAAGTTGATAGGTATCAATGTGACATGCTATCCAAGTCTTGGATGAGGGTCACAGTTTTGAATGATATTTCTATCGTTAATAAATTTCCTGACGTATTCTTGAATACTTCTTAGCCTACCCCTAGAGCGTGAAATCGAATTTTGTATTGACCCCAGTACAAAACTCATTTCTTCAACCCTTAAATATTTCTTCAACCAAAATGAACGTATAGTGCGCCAAAGAAGTTGGCTCGAGCTGTTGAAGATTACGATTATACCATTCAATATCATCGTGGAAGAGCGAATGTGGTAGCTGACGCGTTGAGTAGAAGATCGTATGCGTTTATGAGTGCGATGTTGTTAACATAAAAACCCATTTCGTATAACTTACAAATGATGAAGATATAGTTAAAGACTCTAGAGACCCATGTGAAGATAACGAATATATGATTAGAACCGACTTTAGTAGATAATGTTAAAGTTGCTAAAGCTACAGACCCAGAGCTGATGAATATGAAGAAGAAGGTTCAAGAGGGCGTTATTTTAAAAGCAAGAGTTGCTGAAAAGAGGAAATCTCAACCCTCAATTTAGTTGGCCCATTTGAAATCCTCGATCGAGTAGGAACTATGGCCTATAGACTCGTTTTACCGCCAAGTATGTTGCGTGTTCATAACGTTTTTAATGTATCGATGTTACGTAAATATGTGGACGACTCGAACCACGTTATTAAATTAGAACTAGACGAGATAGCAGAAAATTTAACGTATGAGGAGATACATGTTAAAATCTTGGATAAGAAGGATCGTATTCAACACTCAAAGGTTATACCTTAAGAGTTAGAATCTGAAATGAAGTCAAGGTATCCTCATCTCTTTGGCATACCAGGTACGTACGTAAATTTCGAGGGCGAAATTTCATAAGGATGGGAGATTGTGAGACCCAAAATTTTATGAATAAAGATTTAATTTTCTCGAAATATTTTTTTGAATATTATGGAATGAATTTGATATAATTTTATAGTTGTGGGTAATATTTTTAAATTTTGGAAAGTACGCAAGTTGTTATATAATATTCGATTGGTCGGGGAATATTCGTACAACGACACAATCATTGGTGGACCCCGCAACAGAATTATTGTCGGATTGAGAAAATGATAAAAATATTTTATAAAAATAACAAATGAATTTTTACCGTTAATCTTGAAAAACACCCGGTGTTAAAAGTACAATGTACTGGCGGGTTGCATAAGTAGCACGATTTGATTATTGATGCTTACATGAGAAGTCACTCGCTTTTGTTCAATTATTGCTATAGTAATTGTTGCATAGTATCTCACGTTATTTGATTCAATTATTGTCGATATTTTATATATTATTAAATTAATAATTGAGATAACAAAGTTATTAATATTATTATTTGTAATATTAACGATGTCTAGAAGTTCTGTCAAGGAGAGGTTTGGTCACCTAATTGCACGCCAATAGGGAGAAATCCTTATTGGAAAGCCCCCTCTTTTTTGGGAACGACCTAATCGATTAATATTGTGAATTATAATAAAGGTGATAAGTTTTGTTTTATTATTATTATAAATGTAATAAAATGTAAATTTTTTATATAAAAAATGTAATACTTTTATAAAGTTATTCATTTTATTAAACTATAAATAGAATATATAATATTCTATTATGCATAGTGTTTGCATCTTAATGCGAGCATAATGTTTGCATAGTAAAATCTTTTATATAAAACATAATACTTTTATAAAGTTATTCGTTTTATTAGACTATAAATAGAATATATAATATTCTATTATGCATAAGGTTTGTATAAAGGCTCGTATAGTATTTGCATAGTAAAATCTTTTTATATAAAATAGAATACTTTTATAAAGTTATTCGTTTTATTAGATTATAAATAGAATATATTATATTTTATTTAAAAGATTTTGTTTTATTAGAATATTTTATTAATATTGCATAGTAAATTAATATGGACTGTTCGTTTAAAAGTAAATCAATCTGGACCGTTCATGAATTAGTTACTATTCAGTCCATTCTCCTATAAATAGAAGCTCATTCCATCATTATTTATTATGAATTCACTGAAACTCTAGAGAGAGAAACTATAGAGAGAAAGAAGAAAAGTATTCTGCTACTTCACTACTCCTATATCCAGTTTCTTCTAAGTTAAGGGGTATTATTCTTTCGTATCATGAAGAGAGTTATTTTCTTTCAATGCCCGTAAGGGCTATTATTCCATTCTTTATTATTATGTTGGAATAACTTTCTACATCTGGTCTTTGCATATATAGTGAAATTCTTCATTATTCCATTATTTATTATTCTCGTTGAATTACTCATCATGCGCGTCTATCGCATGCTGCGTGAATTCTGTTGTTATTCCATTCTTTATTATTCTCGTGGAATAACTTTGTCTCATGCTGTTCTATCGCATGCACAGTGAATTCGGTTGTTATTCCATTCTTTATTATTCTGCTGGAATAACTCAGATACGCGACTACCCTATACTTGGTGAAATTCTTCATTATTCCATTCTTTATTATTATGTTGAATAACTTTTGCTCATGCTGGCACCGCATACATGGTGAAATTCTTCATTATTCCATTCTTTATTATTATGTTGAATAACTCATCTATGCGGCACCGCATAAATGGTGAAATTCTTCGTTATTTCATTCTTTATTATTCTCGCTGGAACATCCTCGTCATGCATGCGATTTACGCACGACCGGTTCGTTTCTTCTTTATTATTCTATTGGAACATCCTGTCTGTGCGGATTACGCATGACCTGGTTCCATTCTTTATTATTCTATTGGAATAACCTGTCTGTGCGGTCTATCGCATGCATGATGATTTCAACTGTTATTCCATTCTTTATTATTTTGTTGGAATAACCTGTCTATGTGGATTATCATATGCATGGTGAATGATCCTTTGTATTCATTCCTTATTAAATTGTTGAAATGATTTGTCTAAGTGGATTACCGCATGGCGGACGAAAATCCATTTGCAATTTCATATATTCTCTTATACTCAGTTGGTTAAAGCTTTGACTTCTATACTCCATGAAATTAGTGGAATATCTTTGATATTTGCGCTTCATCCAGTATCTTTTCATGAAAATATTCTTCTGAGCATTCTTGAATTTTACTCGACAAAGCAGTACCATGTTGACAATTTGGAGTTACTGGTTCCTGGATAAATTAATTCTTGAACTTGTTTTATTGAATTCTTATATCATTGTCATCATTCTCATGTTTATATTATGTTGAAAGTTATATGTGGCCCAGAGTGCATAGATGGACTTGGTATGATTATGACCGAGGATTATTCGGATAATCATGGCCGTAATGTTACAAATGATGTGATAAAAGTCCTCATTGGCCCGTAGTGCATTGATAGACAGTTGTTGGCATGATCATGACCATTGATGAATACACAAATATCCTTGGCCCGTAGTGCATGGATAATTTGTGGTTGTGATACTAATGAATATCCTTGGCCATAGTGCAGGGATGATGTGGTTTATTTATTAAGCTGAGTCTCAACAATAAAAGTGATGAAAAACCTTTTAAATCATAGAAGATAGTAGATTTTATTCTCTACTTGACTCTTTTAATGGATTGCTTATTCCTCTGCAGTTAAACTTGATGTTTGTTATATTGTGTCGCTTTTAACAACATTGAAGGCTAAACGATAATTTATTCTCGCATTATCTTAGTCATAATATTTCTTACTGGGCTAGTTGAGCTCACCCTTTTACTTTCATTGTTCTCTTCAGGAAATGAGAACGTAGCAGGGACTAGTCGGGGAACGGAGTGATGGTCCAGATGATAGCATTAGTATTCCTCTCTATTCTATGAAATAATGTGATAATAAATATATTGAGGACTTATTTTGAGTTTGAATACTGTCTAGAAGACAATATTTGTATTAAAACTCACAGCTCATGTTGTATATTTAAGATTATATTTATTTTCTGTACCATGTATTTGACGACTCAGAATAGGTGATGTATACCTATTTTGGGGGCATCACACATATGACATACAACTACTATTATATTTTATGCAAAGCTATCAAACTATCACAACTACAAATGGGAATTAACTAATAAAAACAACCTAAACTGAATAGATAAAAAGTAGAGATAGAAATAATGGGTTGCCTCCCATCAAGCGCTAAGTTATAGTTAATTAGCTTGACTGTCTCTGAATCTCATGTCGAAGAAAGAATGGAGGTGACTTTTTATCTATCCACCTTGCCAACAAAGTAATGCTTCAATCGCTGCCCATTCACTTTAAAAGGCTGATCCGAGAATTTATCATATACTTCTAGTGCACCATGTGGGAAGACAGTCCTCACTGTAAATGGCCCTGACCATCTTGATTTTAGCTTCCCGGGAAAAAAGTTTAAGTCTGGAGTTAAAAAGCAAAACTCTTTGTCCCGGCTCGAATGTTCTCTCTATGATCTTGCGATCATGCCATTTCTTCACCTTTTCTTTGTATAGCTTTGAATTCTCATACACCTGTAGTCTGAATTCATCCAACTCATTGAGTTGGATTAGGCATTTCTCTCCTGCAGCTTTCAAATCAAAATTGAGCTTCTGAATTGCCCAATATGCTTTATGCTCTAGCTCCATCGGAAGGTGACATGCTTTGCCATAGGCTAGCTGGAAAGGTGACATGCCCAAGGGAGTTTTGTATTCAGTCCTGTATGCCCAAAAAGCATCATCCAACTTTAACGACCAATCTTTCCTCGTGGGATTCACAACTTTTTCAAGGATTCTTTTAACTTCTCGATTTGACACTTCAACTTGGCCATTTGTTTATGGATGATAAGCTGTAGCAATACGATGGTTCACCCCATACTTGGCCAACAAAGCTGTAAACTGCCTGTTACAAAAATGACTGCCTTCATCACTAATGATGGCCCTAGGAGTCCTAAACCTCGTGAAGATACTCTTCTGCAAAACCCGAGGACTACTTTAGCATCATTTGTTGGAAGAGCTGCCGCTTCTACCCACTTCGACACATAATCCACTGCGAGAAAGATATAGAGATTTCTGCAAGAAAAAACAAAAGGGCCCATGAAATCAATCCCCCACACATCAAAAATTTCTACTTCGAGGATCGTATTCAATGGCATTTCATTTCTTTTAGAGATGTTCCCAACTCTCTGACATTTATCACACCTCTGGACGAAATTGTACGCATCCTTGAAAATTGTCGGCCAGTAAAATCCTGCTTGTAGCACTCTAGCCGCTGTTCGCTCTCCACCATAATGACCCCCATACACAGAAGTGTGACAATCCTGCAAAATCTCCTCGGTCTCACTATATGGGATACACCTTCTTATCATTTGATCAGCACACTGTTTAAACAAATACGGCTCATCCCATATAAACCATTTGACATCATGTAGAAATTTTTTCTTTTGATGACCCACCAAGTTAGAAGGTGCCATCTTACTCACCAAATAGTTCGTGTAGTCTACAAACCATGGTACTTCCCCTTTCACCACAAATAATTGCTCATCTAGAAAGGATTCATTGATTACAACTTTGTCGTTTGCCTCCCTTTTCGGATTCTCTAGTCGAGATAAGTGGTCCGCCACTTGGTTTTCGGTGCCCTTTCTGTCCTTGACTTTCAAATCAAATTCCTGCAGTAATAAAATCCTTCTGATCAACCGAGGTTTGGCATCCTTCTTTGCCACTAAATGTCTAATTTCCGTATGATCCGTGTACACTATCACCTTTGTACCAATCAGATATGCTCGAAATTTATCAAAGGCATACACCACTGCCAATAACTCTTTCTCTGTGGTGGTGTTGTTCAACTGTGCATCTGTAAGGGTCTTGCTGGCATAATAGATCACATGAAATATCTTTTCCTTCCTCTGCCCCAAAATAGCCCCTACAGCGTAATCACTGGCATCACACATCAGCTCAAACGACAAATCCCAATCTGGTGCAGTAATAGCTGGTGCCGAAGTTAATTTCCCCTTCAAGTGCTCAAATGCCGATACACAAGCCTCATCAAATTTAAACTGTGCATCCTTCTCCAATAAACTGCATAATGGTTTAGTTATCTTGGAGAAGTCCTTGATGAATCTGTGGTAGAAACCTGCGTGTCAAAGAAAACTGCGAACACCTTTTATTGAAGTAGGTGGTGGCAAGTTCTCAATAGTTTCTAGCTTTGCCCTATCCACCTCGAGTCCCTTCTTCGAAACTTTGTGTCCCAGTATGTTTCCTTCTTGTACCATGAAATGACACTTTTCCCAGTTCAGTACTAAATTTTTCTTAACACACCTCTTCAAAACCAACACTAAATTCTCAAGGCACAAATCAAACGAGTCCCCGAAGACTAAAAAATCATCCATAAATACTTCCACATTCTGTTCCACCATATCTGAAAAAATAGCCATCATGCATCTCTGAAAGGTGGCTGGAGCATTGCACAACCCAAAAGATATCCTTCTGAAAGCAAAGGTGTCATATGGACATGTGAATGTTGTTTTTTCCTGTTCTTCTGGAGCTATCACAATTTGATTGTAGCCCGAATATCTGTCCAGAAGGAAATAATACTCATGACCTGCTAGTCTGTCCAACATCTGATCGATAAACGGTAGTGGAAAATGATCTTTCCTCGTAGCTTTGTTCAGCTTGCGGTAGTCCATGCAGACTCTCCACCCCGTCACTATTCGTGTTGGAATCAACTCATTATTTTTATTTGTAACCACAGTCATACCACCCTTCTTCGGTACGCATTGCACTGGGCTCACCCATGAACTGTCTGAAATCGGATATATTATACCTATATCCAGCCATTTCAAAATTTCTTTCTTGACCACTTCTTTCATTATAGGATTAAGTATTCTTTGTTGCTCTACCGACGGCTTACTACCATCTTCCAACAAGATCTTATGCATGCAAAAAGAAGGGCTGATCCCTTTTATGTCTGCTATAGTCCACCTGATAGCCAATTTGAACTCTCTAAGCACTCGTAGAAGTTTTTCTTCCTGAAAAGATGTTAGTGCAGAAGAAATAATCATAGGTAGCTTTGAATCTTTATTTAAAAATGCATACCTCAAATGATCCGAAAGTGGTTTTAATTCAAGTTCTGGTGGTGTCTCAAGAGATGGTTTCAATTTTACTGTCGTCTCTCCAGCTTTCTTCAATGGCTCCTCCGGTGTTTTGAATTTTTTGAATTGTGGAGTAGTATCCAGATATTTCACAAGTTCTTCAAATTCCCCATCCTCCAATTCTGAATTTTTAGCAATGACACTTCTCAACGGTTCATACTCCACTAAACTCTGTACTTCATCTGTTAGAACCTGATCCACTAAATCAACCCGGTAGCATTCTTCTTCATTTGTCGGAAACTTCATCACCTTGAATACGTTAAAGGTAACCTCCTGATCATGAACATGCATAGTGAGTTCCCCTTTTTGCACGTCTATCAAGGTCCTTCCTATGGCTAAGAATGGTTTCCCCAGTATGATTGGTATACTCTTATCTTCCTCATAGTCCAAGATGATGAAGTCAGCCAGAAATATGAACTTATCCACTTTTACCAATACATCTTCAACTATTCCCCGTGGATACATGATGGATCTATTAACTAGCTGTAGAGAAATATTTGTCAGCCTTGGAGCCGGCAATCCCAACTGATTGAATCCTAAACAGTAAAACTGTAAGGACTCCCCATACTTAGGGTGATCAACCCTTCGTACCATGTATTGTGCACAAATATCTAAACGCATGCGTAAAATAACTCCCCTATAATAGGGTTGTTCTTCTCAGTTTTTAGAGTACAAGTCCGCATAAAGTTTGGTTTGGATAAGCTTCAAAGGTAATTTAGAGTTTCACGATCATCAACTAAAGGATTTGTTGAATCAACAAGACTTAACAACACTACGAGTGATCAATAGCAATTTAATGTAAAATGTTTAAGAATCATAGGTGAACCAACTATACATTAGACTCATGCTTAGAAATAACTAAAAAGCATAAGCATTGAATAAAACAATAAACCTTGCTTGAACAATATTAAGCTAAGGCTATGATCTTTGTCAAATAAGGAATTGAATTAGTAAACATACATTAACTGATAACAAGCTGGAAATAAAGCTTGCTCGACATGATAATAACTTGTGCAAAGTAAATGAAATATGACAGCTCAATATTGAAATTAGAGTTCAAAACATTGCATTCACTATAAAAGATTGAAACTAAAGAAACTTACTTAACTATAACAAGTTAGAATAAATAAACAATGATTAGAATTCAAAACTTGCTCGAATAAAGTTAGGGTTAAAGCTTACTCAAATAAAGTTTGAAGATAAAAGAACTTGCTCAATTAAAGTTTAGAGTAAGGAACTTTCCTCGTGCGTAAGCTATAAATTACAACTCACGTTCACCTACACACATTATTAGGATCACAATATCTATTAGATATACTAAAATATACTTTCCAAAATAGAACTCATTTTTAGTTAAACTTGTTACTTTAGTACAAGTTTTACTTTACACCATATGCATTTCAAAAATCTTAAGTATTAACCTCCAAAATGCTTACTCACTACTCATTATGTACATTAAATCATAACGTATCGCGTTCATAACTTACTAATCTTTTAACAACTTTGAAATTATTAATGACATGATACAATTCTGTTTTAACCTCTTCATTACATGTTTGTCACATTAACATATCATTAGACTAGGTTACATTAGACTTTCAAGGTCTCAGATAAGTAATGAGCATCATCGCCTCGATCGGTATATAAGCTTGAATCACGATATACATAAGCTCGACCAAGCTAACCAGGTAGCAATTTCACAATAAGTTGTTCTCTTGACACCAAAGCAAATTGCTACAAGCAGCATGCATAAAAACTACGCAGCCATCAGAACGCCTCTGTTTAGCCTAACTAACACAAATTTCATCCACAAAATAGTAAATTTAACATATCCAATTGATATAGAACTCATATATACATGGTTCCTCACATATTCACCAACTTAGAACAATTAAACAACACTACAACCAATTTAAATTCTTTAAATTCCATGTTTTATACCAAAAACTCCCTTTTTGACATCCTTCACAAAAACTAACACTGTGATCACAATTCTACACCAATTTAACTCATTAAAACTATGTTCTCTTCGTTTCTTACCGAATTAACATATTCAAGGCTCAATTTATAGATTCGTTTATAAATTAACCACCAAATTTGGTACTTTCACAAGCTAAATATATAAACATGCATTGTAAACAATTTTCTTTCTTTTTATCGTGATTAGCACACTAATTCTGGTCTAAATGCAAATTCTAACACCACCATTACACACAATTTCAATTAAGCAGTTGTATAACAACAATTCAAAAAAAATTATATTCACATAGACTTGAAATACATGATATAGAACATACATATATACATAATATTAAGGTTATGGAAGTATACCTTCTTTTGCCTGAACAATCTTTCCTAAAACACAGAAATTGCTTTGGATTTCCAAAAATTTTCTCTCAAATTCTCTCTATTCTCTCTGTATTCTTCTTCTTTTACTCTTAAGCCAATACCAGACCCTTTTACGTAAAAATAAAAGAGACGCACCCAACGTATGAAATTGTCGTATACTTATTATTATAATAATTACATATCAGTTATAAAATTTTTAATATATTTTATTTATATTTTTATTTATTTTATTTATATTATTTATTAAAATTCAAAATTCAAAAGCTATAAGGCTTTGTTTGGCAAAAACACCTTTAAAATAAAGACTTAATATCTCTAAGCCTTGTTTGGTTAAATAAATTTAAAACTACTTTAATTTATTTTAATAAATCATTTATACTATATTTTATAATCTCATATTATTTATTTGGATCTCCATATCCAACATTAGTTAAATAAACTAATTACAACATAATAAATAAATTTTTCACTTAATCCAAATATCACAAAATTATAATCTCATTATAATTTTATTTAATAATTTAACATACCATTTTAAATTATTAATTTAAAACAGCAATATAGCACTTCATGTTATCTTTAACAACTCTCTAACTATTAAATTAAATTAGAGTATTATCTAATGAATTTAATTCACAAGTATCTACTAACAACAATTACATCAATAAAATATTTATTAAATTAAATAAATATTTTAAATTACAAATAAAATCTTGGATTGTTACTGTAAACAAGTTCGAGGTTTATATCCGAGGGTCTTAAGACCATGAACTATGTCCCAATTTTATTAAGTATTTCTACTTCAACCTTTAACAGTCATTAGACTATACAGACCTTTTCTTTCGTACTTAGGGGGATCAACCCTTCGTACCATGTATTATGTACAAACATCTAAACGCTAATGCATACATAATCCCCTATATTAGGGTTTTTCATCTCAGTTTGACTTTAGGATTTTTGCACTAAAGAAAGTTTAGTTTGGATTAGCTTAACAATGGTTCTAGAATTTTAGAACACTCATCAATTATAGATCAGTCCAATCAATAAAGATTTATTAGCTACTCGAAGGTTCAACACAATAATATAAGATTGAATGTCAACAATATACAATTGAATAGACATTGTATATACAAAGTGCTACATCCAAAAGAGTTAGAAAACTCATTTGGGACAATGAACTTGAATAGTTTATGCTTTAAGTAGCAAGAAACGAAAGTTAGGAACTTGCTCAATAAAAGATTAAAGTTTTAAGAACTTGCATAATGATATCAAGTTAGGAATATGAAACTTGCTCAATGTAAAAGAATTAGAATACAAGAGCTTGCATAATTGTAAAAAAAATAGAGACAAGAAACTTACTTAACATAAGATTAAGGTTATATTAACTCTAACTTCATTGGTTTACTTTTCATTTTAGTCAAGTCTACAATCTTTAACTTAAGATCTGATTATCCCAATCATTCACGTACCATAAACCTGAACTCCCAATTATATTATAGTACGCAACATGGTGATTGAAAAAAATAACTCCAATTCTCATGAAATTACATTACAGACTTTCATAACTTATTAATTCATAACCTATAGTTTCAACTTTGTGATTACAATATGTTATTATGTCTTATAACATGTTTTAGGTTTCTCTACAATCATTAAAATAAGTTAGGTTAACATTCCTCCAGCTATACTGTTAATAGCTCATTATTGGGTCTGCTTGACCATTGGCACGGCCGCGCCCTAACTACTCTTGGATCCAAGCAGTGCACTACCAAAAGCAAAAGCGGTCTTGGCAAACACTTTCGACTCAGATTCGATTTTTTCGAAAACACGAACTCAGACTTTGTTCTATACCAAAAATTCCAATTTCCTCACCCACTCCAAATTAACCAAACCCAGATGTTTATAAACTTTATAAATTCAAGACCAAATATTTATAAAGCAAGTGTAACATCACAAACAACTTTACAACCAATTTAAGGACTCAAATTCCATGTTCATACCAATTTTCATGTTTTATCATACATAGCGAAATCAGTCACCACTACTTTGATTTTCAACCATTTTGATTTGTTCAAATTACATTATTTTTGTATCACAAAGTTCTTCCATAAACAACCATCAATCTATAATTTACAGCATAAATTTATAACCAATTTTAACTCTAAAACAACCATAATACACATATTACAACAAAAACTCAAATTCCTATTCTTCAATATTTACACGGATTTTGATTACTTCAACATCATTTATAAACTACATATAACAGATTATACACTATCCATAACATTCATAACAACCAGTCTAACAAATCATTAACCTATTTTTTCCTTTTTCCCAAGAAAACTCAAGAACACAAAATATGATTTTCATGAATTTCACCTTTTGAAAATTGTTTCTAGATGATACCCAATGGATTACATAAACTAATTAACACTTATAACCAATTTCAATTATTCATCTACCAAAACCCCATTTACAGAGAACTAATTTTTAAAGAAACATAATTTAGAACTTTAGAAAGAGATTTCTTACCCTTGATTCTTGATTAAACCCAGCTAAAGTGAGTAGAGAGGTTTTGATTTCTTCTTCCTTCTCTTGATAAGTAACATATAATTATCTCTTCTCTCTATATTTTCTCTGTTCTTCTTAGCCTTAGGATAATATGTATAGAAAACAAACTGATATAGCCACTACGCACAACTTAAAACATCAGGTACAAAAACCTAAAAATCTTTATCAATTATAGTATGCCAAAGGCCACAAGGCCATGTTGGGCTAAACCTTAGATTAGTATTCTAGTTTATTTTATATTTTGCTTATAATATGATTCTTATGTCACATAATTATACAAACTAATTCAATTAAATTAATAATTCAAATTAACATTTGTCATATAATTATAATTTCCATTATAGATTATAATTTTATTCAACCTCTCTAATTTAATTATTAAATTAAATTAGAATGACAGTATAATTATTAATAATTCATTTAATTTAAGTTTCTCATTAAATAAAATCTTTAAATCATAAAATTACTGTGACACTCCCAAATTTGGGTACTTCATTCCCACAAGATTTGGTGTTCACTTTCCATTCATTCAATTCTAACTACCCAAATATAATAAAATTTAAACAATAAATCTTCCCATTAAAGGGTTGTGACACCCCCAAATCTAGGTACTTCATTCCCACAAGATTTGGTGCTCACTATCCATACATTCATACTATCTACCCAAATAAATAATATTTAAATCATAAATCCTTCCCTTAACTAGGGTTACAATAATAAATTCAAAAATTATCCCAAGTTATCTAACCTTTAAATATCATTCAAGTATGAAAATAGAATTTATTACATTACATCATTATTTAAAAAAATCTAAGATCATCATAATAAATAAAAGTACAAATCAGCATCACTTGTACAATTTTCCCTTTTCTTTGCTAGTTGAAGGTTCATCTACCTTCTCCACTTTAGCTGCAATGAGTTATAAATATGCAAGAGTGAGCAAAACAATTGCTCACTAGATATAATAATAAAGCAACAGTAGAATAAAGATAATAACTGCCAACGAATAGGCTCATCAAAAATGGATAGTACTCTAACAATGATAATCAAAACTAAAATCCAAAATATGGAATATACATAACTGAGGGTCATAAGACCATGAACTATGTCCACAGTTGCGAGTAATTTGAAGTTTAACGAACATCAACTAGAGGACTAGTTGAATCAATAGTGTTTGATAATCACAACAGGTGTTTAATAAAAACATGACATAGAATAATTGAGAATCATAAATGAACTGATTATACATATTAAACTCATGCTTGAAATAACTATAGAGCATAAGTATTCCATAAAATGAATAAAATGGTTAACCTTTGCTTGGACAGTAAATAAGCTAAGGTTAGAGTCTTATAACATTAGAAATGAAATTACTGAACGTACATTTAACTGATAGCAAGCTAGAAGCTAAAAACTTGCCCAACAAGGTATTAACTCATGCAAAGAATTAAAACAGTTTAATAATAGGGACGAGAGTTCAAAACTATGTTCATTATACAATAATAGAACTTAAGAAACTTGCTTAACTATAAACAAGTTAGAATGAATCAATCAAATGAGAATTTCAAATAACATTAGAGTTAAAGTTTGCTCGAATGAGTTTTAGGAACAATTGACTTATTCAATAACATTTAAGATAATAAGCTTGCTCAATCAAAAGAATAAAGTTACACAATATAGTAGTAGAATTAACTCAACGAAAGTGTAGAGTTAGAAAAACTTTCTCAATGTAAAAAGATAGGGTTTAGAAACTTGTCTCGAACATAAAATACAATATTAAACTCACGTTCACCTACACATTGGTTTAAAACCACATTATCTATTAGATATGCTAACATACCATAACATGTATACTTCTATCTAAACTTATCATTTTAACACAAGTCTTTCTTTACCATCAAAATTTCAGAAATTCTAAGTGTTTACTTCGCAACACTTGCCTAACATTCATTTTGTATACCAAGTTATCGCATAATGCGTTCTCAATTTATTAACCATTTTTATAATTATAAATTCATAATCCACATCACAAGACTCTACTTAACCTTGTTGTTACATGATTCTCCCATTGCCATAACCTTAGGCTAAGCTACAAAGAATAACCAAAGTCTGCAAAATTAGCAGACTTGATTAATCTGAAAATGGGCACCGGCGGCGGTCAGCGCCAGGTTTTATCTTCAGGATCACGACGCGCCACATGGAAGTCATCTTGCAGCCTTACTAAAGCTTGCCTCATACGCATGTGACTTACTGAACCCAGTTTTGCGTAATGAGCTTCGACACTTTTCTTAAGCCAACTAACACGAATTTCACCCATCAAATAGTGATAATAACACGTAAAATAAATATACAACTATCATAGACATGATTGATAACATATTCAACCACTAAGCACAATTTAACAACCACTAAAACTATTTTAATTTCTCAATTTTCATGTTTTTCATATAAAACTCCATTTTTGATAGTCATCCCAAAAATCATCACAGTGAATTCATTATTTGGCCAAATTACCTCATTCAAATTAAGTTATGTTCGTATCCCAACAAACTAGCATAAACAAGCTTCAATTTATAATTTCACATACTAATTGGCCACTAAAATTGGAACTTTCATAGTTACACATGAAAACATACATACAAACATACATTGTCAAAGATTTTCTTCTACTGTAAACCGAAATTAGCATGCAATTATCGTTTAAACATAAACTCTATGATTATAAGCATGTATAATCACCATAACTTAGTTACATAACACCAATTTGGAAGAGATAGAATTCACAGAGCATAGCAAAACTTTGTCGTAGTTCACATATGTAGACATATACATATAGATATTAAGGTTGTATAAGAAGTACCTTCACATTGCTTGCAATCCTTTTTAATAAAACCTGCAAAATGCTCTGAAACCCTTCTTTCTCAAATTCTCTCAACTCATACAAAACTCAACCACTAGAATGCGTATAGTAAACAAAAGCTAGGCCAAAAATCAACTGATAGCCAGCATAGGAAATAAACTGATAGTCATAATATGCCAACTTAATTAAAATGGTAGTTACAAAACTAACGTCTATATCATAATTATATTATACTTATTATTTTATTTATTTATTTTATTTGTTGAAATTTAAAAATTAGAAATTCAAAAGCCATAAGGCTTGTTTGGAAAAAACTCTTTTAATTTTAAAGAATTAATATATTAAACCTTGTTTGGCAAAAACTAAATTAAACCTTTTTTAATTTATTTTAATAAACACTTTAGTTTATAAATTATAATCACATATTATTTATTTGAATTTTCATATCCAACAATAACCCATTAAATTAATCACATATTATACTTTAATTAAATATAGCCTTTTAGCAATTATCACCAAAATTATAATTTTCATTATAAATTTATTTAATAATTTAATATATCATTTAAATTATTAAATCAAAACAACAGTATAACATCTCATGTTATTTTACAGCTCTTTAAATTATAAATTAATTTAATTTAGAAAAAAATACTTAATAGCATGGCGATACATTTATACAAAACTTCTACCCTGAGCACACGCAATCGAGCCGTAGACAGTCAAGTGAAATCCAATCCAAGAAATAATTTGATCTATGATACATTTAGATTCATCAAGCATCACGTTAATAAAATATTTATTTAACAATAAACACCTCAAATAATATTTATATAACTCAATAAATATTTAAATTACAATTTAAAATTTTGGATTGCTACATCCTTCCCTCCTTACAAGGATTCTGTCCCCAGAATCACAATTTAAACAATCAAATCGTCACATTCTCCCCTACTTACAAAGATTCTGTCCCCATAATCGAAGACACAGACTAAACAAATAACTCAGGGTTATTCTTCATCATATCAACTTCGAGTTCCCACGTAGCCTCCTTGACGTTGTGGTTCCTCCATATCACCTTCACAGAAGGTATCACTTTATTCCTGAGCACTTGCTCTTTCCTGTCGGCTATCTGGATAGGAATCTCTTCGTAAGACAAATCTTTACTGAACTACAACGATTCATACTCAATCACATGCTTGTAATCGGGTTTATATGGTCGCAACACCGACACATGAAAAACGTTGTGAACATGCTCTAATTTTGGAGGTAAAGCTACTTCGTAAGCCACCTCTCCCACCCTTTGCAATATTTCGAAAGGTCCAATAAACTTCGGGCTGAGCTTGCCTTTTTTGCCGAAACGAATCTTCCCCTTCCACGGAGAAACTTTCTGGAATACAAAATTTCCTACTTCAAACTCACGACTCTACCTGTGTTGATCAGCATACTTTTTCTGTCGATCTTGAGCAGCTACCAGTCTTGCTCTGATGAGTTTGACAACTTCAGCGGTCTGCTGAACCAGTTCTGGGCCTAACAGTTGTCGTTCACCAACTTCATCCCAGCATAGTGGAGTTCTACATTTCCTGCCGTATAATGCATCATATGTCGGCATACCAATGCTTGCGTGGTAACTGTTGTTGTATGCAAATTCCACCAACGGTAGATGATCATCCCAGTTCCTTTAAAATCCATGATGCACGCTCTGAGTATATCTTCAAGCGTCTGGATCGTTCTTTCACTTTGCCCATCGGTTTGCGGATGATACATTGTGCTCATCTTCAATTGTGTTCCCATGCATTCTTGTAGTCTCTTCCAGAAATTTGATGTGAACCTCGGATCTCTATTTGATACAATTGACACTGGAACCCCATGTCTTGAGACGATCTCTTTAACATATAGTTTCGCTAACTGATCAAGATTAAATCTAATCTATATTGGCAAAAAGTGTGCAGATTTTGTTAATCTGTCCATTATCACCCATATCGCATCGTATCATTTCTAAGTCATTGGAAGACCTACCAAAAAATCCATTGTAATATGCTCCCATTTCCATTCCGGTATCTCCAATGGTTGAAGTGATCCGCTTGGTCTTTGATGTTCGGCCTTCACTTTCTGACATATTAAGCACTTTGCAACGCATTCTGCAACATCTCTTTTCATGTTCGGCCACCAACGCCGCAAATCTTGACACATTTTTGTACTTCCCGGATGAATTGAATATCTTGAGCTATGTGCTTCCATCAAGATTTCTTCTTTAATATCCTGAACTGCTGGAACCCAAATTCGTCCCTCGAATCTTAGCATTCCCGTAGTATAGACCTGGTACTTCACCTCTGTACCCTCGACCACACTTTCCTTTATTTTCTTGCATTCTGCATCCTGTAGCTGAGCGTTTTTCAATTTGTCCCCCAAAGTTGGACTAGCTTCCATCTGGAACAATTTTTCATCGGATTCTTCTGGAAATTTGATTTCCAGCTCTAACCTTGCCATTGTTGTAATAAGCTCCTCCTTATCTGTTAACAACATCAAATTTTCTTTGCCTTTCCTACTCAAGGCATTTGCAACCACGTTTGCTCTGCCTGGATGATAAAATATCTCACAATCGTAATCCTTTATCAATTCCATCCATCTCCTTTGCCACATGTTCAGGTCTTTCTGTGTGAAAATATACTTCAGACTTTTATGGTCTATGTAGATCTCACATTTCTCTTCGTAGAGGTAGTGTCTCCATATCTTCAGTGCGAACACAACCGCCGCCAACTCTAAATCATGAGTCGGATACCCTTTTTCGTAGTCTTTCAGTTGCCTTGATGCATACGTAATAACCTTGCCGTTCTGCATAAGGACACAACTCAATCCTTTGTGTGAAGCATCACTATACACCACAAAGTTTCCTATATTATCTGGTAAAGACAACACAGGTGCCACACTTAACTTCTTCTTCAGTTCTTGAAAACTTTCTTTACACTTTTCCATCCAAACAAATTTTACAGATTTTCTGGTCAAATTTGTCAACGGAGTGGCAATCTTGGAAAAATCTTGAATAAACCGTCTATAGTAGCCTGCCAAACCCAAGAAACTTCTTACTTCTGATGGAGTTCTTGGTTGTTCCCAATTTATCACAGCTTCGACTTTTGATGGATCCACCGAAATCCCATCCTTATCGATTACATGTCCAAGAAATTGTACACGTTCCAGCCAAAATTCACATTTAGAGAATTTCGCGTACAACTTTTCTTTTCTTAACGTTTCCAATGCCAGACGTAACTGTTCCACGTGTTCCTCTTGAATTTTAGAGTACACCAAAATATCATCGATGAACACCACCAAAAATTTATCCAAAAATGGTTTAAACACCCTATTCATCAAATCCATAAACGCTGCAGGGGCATTTGTCAAACCAAAAGACATTACTAAAAATTCATAATGTTCATACCTAGTTCGGAATGCCATCTTCGGTACATCCTCCTTCCTTACTTTCAATTGATGATACCCACTTCTCAAATCTATTTTCGAGAAATATCTAGCACCCTTCAATTGATCAAACAAGTCATCTATTCTTGGCAATGGATATTTGTTCTTAATAGTGACCTTGTTCAATTCCCTATAATCAATGCAAAGACGCATTGACCCATCCTTCTTCTTCACGAATAACACCGGGGCTCCCCACGGTGATACGCTCGGTTGAATATACTTCTTGTCTAACAGTTCTTGTAGTTGTACCATTAGTTCCTTCATTTCCATTGGGGCCATTCTGTACAGGGCTTTCGATATCGAAGCGGTTCCTGGCGCTAAGTCGATCACGAATTCGATTTCTCGGTCAGGTGGAAGTCCTGGAAAATCCTCCGAAAACACGTCCACGAACTCCTTAAATACTAGTATTTCTTCCAATTTTACACCCTTTTCCTTTTGAGTATCGACCATGTAAGCTAAATACCCTACACAGCCCCGACTCAATAACTTTTTGGCCTGCATGATCGTCAGACATTTCATTTATCTAGGCGATTTGCTACCATGAAAAACTACCTTTGACGGAGTCATAAGGTTTACACACTTCTTTTGGCAGTCAATTATCGCTCCATAATTAAACAGCCAATCCATTCCCAAAATAACATCGAACTCTCCGAGTTTTATCGGGATTAAATCTACTTTCATAACATTCCCCTTAATGTTCACCCTACAGTTGTTGTATACGAACCTAACATGAATGACTTCCCTATTCGCAATTTCTATGTTTAAAGGGAATTTCAACTCTTCACAAGGTATTTCTAACTTCTTAACAAAATCATCAGATATAAACGAGCAAGTAGCACCCGAATCAAATAATACATATGCATTTATATCATTGATTGGGATAATACCTGACACAACATCTTTTGATTGCACCGCGTCCTGAACCGTCATGTTGAAAGTTCTGGTTGTGGGCCTATTTGTTGATGTTGGTTCAGCAATAGTCAGTGTACCTCCACTAGCATTTCCCTTGCCTCCATTTGCCTCACCAGATCTCTTCTTAGGGCATTCACGAGCAAAGTGATCCTTGGACCCGCACGTGTAGCAAACGTTCTTCTTAGGTTGAGTGCAATTTGGGATGATGTGACCCTCTTGGCCACAATTGAAGTATACTCGTTTCCTCATCAAGCACACACCCTTGTGAAATTTCCCATATGTAGCACACGCATCAAACTTCTTCTTTTGCTGGTTTCCCTGCTGATTTCCAGCTCCCCCATTCGTATTCCACTTCCTTTTCAGGTTGTTGTTGCCATTTCCACCGTTACCACCACCACCATTCTTAGTTTCACCTTCACTTTTCTTCTTCCTCTGCTCCTGGTTATGTTTTGTTACTGCCTCACCTCCACTTTTAGCGAGAATTGCTTTCTCCATCAACTTTGCTTAAGCGTCTTCAATTTGGAGCAGGGAGACCTCTTTGTACAACCAGGGTTTTAGTCCTGTTCGAACCTCTTACGCCTTGCGTTAAATGCATGCTTGACTTGATATGGCGCAAACCTCGCCAACTCGTTGAATCTTGCGGCATACTCAGACACCGACATCGTTCCCTGCTTCAATTCCAAAAACTGTACTTCTAGCTGACTCTTCGAACTTTCTGGAAAATAGGTCTCAAAGAATATTTCCTTAAAACTTTCCCAAGACATAATTCCTGGACCTCCTCGGGTTTTATTAGCCTGCCACCAATAACTCGCCACTGCTTTCAACATAAATGTTGCAAAAGCAGTCTTTTGGTTATCCTCTACCCTAGTAACATCAAAAACCTTCTCGATTTTCATAATCCAGGTCTGTGCTTCAACTGGATTCATGGACCCACAGAATTCTGGTGGTCCAACCGCCTTGAAATCCTTAAACGTTGTACCTTGGTTCTGAGGTTGATTCTATAAAGCACCCGTCAGTAACGTCACTAGCTGCTGAACTGGGTTTCCTTTCACATTGTTGTTGTTATCTTCCTCAGTGGCTCTCTGTCGTGGTGGTTGACGTCTTGGAAGCATTTTCTATTAAAATACATCCATTAGCTTCTATTCAACCTTTTAAGTATTATATACTTAAGTTACACATCATAAAAGTTTATCACATAACACTTAACACTTTGAATACAACAATAACTTTTATTCATTCATTATCTTAAAAAAACATCAAATCAATAGCATCACTGCTATTTACACTACCTTCCTGAACTATAACAGTTACATGACAACATCATCATCATCTATCCCATTGGTTATATCATACCCGAGATTTATATTTCGTTTATTTTCAAATCACCTATCAATTACATTTTCTACAATGTCCTACTAAGATACTGCGTAGCCTTACGACGCTCTTCCTCTATAATTCGGAACACTATTCAGCAATCCAATATGTATGATGGTAGCGTCTCAAACTGAATCGGATAGCCCATGACTCGATCTTGAGCTCGATTGATCACGGTGTTGAATACGTTATTCATCTCTTCCATCTTCCTCCTCTTTGCTTGTGTGTCCCTCTCTGCTATTCCGGCTCATTGATAAGCTTCACTGTATGCGTCTTCGGCTCTTGACCTTTTTGTAGATTCTTCTTTCAACTTGTTCTTCAACTCTACAATCTCTGTCATCATTCTCTCATTCTCTCCTTCAGTGTGGACCAGCTTCTCTTCAACGTTGTTCAATCGTTCTTCTCGATCCTGGATCTCATCGTCTTTATGTGCCATCGAGGTCTGTTGTTCAGCTACTATCTCCTGCAACTCCTCGACGGTGTCTTGAAGTTCCAAATTGCGATCATACACCTCGTCATACATACGGAAAGCTATCGAATTAAGTGGAAGCTCTTCCTCCTCGTTCTCCTCATCCCCCAACTGTGGCAGCTCCATGGGGTCCTCCTCGTCCGTCTCTATCTCATCATCCTCATCAAGTACTCTCTCCTGCTCAACTACTATGACCAATGTAACTGTTTCCCGTGGCAGTAGTTGTTCCCTAATCACCTGAATATCTCGAGGCTCTTCCTCTCTAGCCTGACTGGATCCTCCTATATTAGCCATCCTGTCAACTAAAGTTTAAGTTTTAATTACTAATCATTACTACTCGACACTCACGAGCACATAAGTTGTAATCACATAAGCACATAAGTGTTTTATTACTTTCTCTTTCCTAAAACTCGATAAGAGTTTATCATCACTATCTTTTCAAAGGTTACTTCCTAAGGCTTTTTCCCACCTAAGGTTCATAACCTAAAGCTTTGATACCAACCTGTGACACCCCCAAATCTAGGTACTTCATTCCCACAAGATTTGGTGCTCCTTATCCATACATTCATACTATCTACCCAAATAAATAATATTTAAATCATAAATCCTTCCCTTAACTAGGGTTACAATAATAAATTCAAAAATTATCCCAAGTTATCTAACCTTTAAACATCATTCAAGTGCGGAAATAGAATTTATTACATCACATCATTATTTAAAAAAAATCTAAGATCGTCATAATAAATAAAAGTACAAATCAGCATCACTTGTACAATTTTCCCTTTTCTTTGCTAGTTGAAGGTTCTTCTACCTTCTCCACTTTAGCTGCAATGAGTTATAAATATGCAAGAGTGAGCAAAACAATTGCTCACTAGATATAATAATAAAGCAACAGTAGAATAACGATAATAACTACCAACAAATAGGCTCATCAAAACTAGATAGTACTCTAACAATGATAATCAAAACTGAAATCCAAAATATGGAATATACATAAATGAGGGTCATAAGACCATGAACTATGTCCACAGTTGCGAGTAATCTTTCAACTCCAACTTTAACAGTCATAAGACTATAAGGACTCCTCGTACTTAGGGGGATCAACCCTTCGCACAATGTATTGTGCACAAACATTTTAACGCTAAGCGTAAATTATCCCCTAATAATAATAATAGGGTTGTTCATCTCAGTATTTAGAGTACAAGTTCGCGCCAAAGAAAGTTTGGTTTGGATAAGCTGTCAAGGGTAATTTGAAGTTTAACGAACATCAACTAGGGGACTAGTTGAATCAATAGTGTTTGATAATCACAACAGGTGTTTAATAAAAACATGACATAGAATAATTAAGAATCATAAATGAACTGATTATACATATTAAACTCATGCTTGAAATAACTATAGAGCATAAGTACTCCATAAAATGAATAACATGGTTAACCTTTGCTTGAACAGTAAATAAGCTAAGGTTAGAGTCTTATAACATTAGAAATGAAATTACTGAACTTACATTTAACTGATAGCAAGCTAGAAGCTAAAAACTTGCCCAACAAGGTATTAACTCATGCAAAGAATTAAAACAGTTCAATAATAGGGATGAGAGTTCAAAACTATGTTCATTATACAATAATAGAACTTAAGAAACTTGCTTAACTATAAACAAGTTAGAATGAATCAATCAAATGAGAATTTCAAATAACATTAGAGTTAAAGTTTGCTCGAATGAGTTTTAGGAACAATTGACTAATTCGATAACAGTTAAGATAATAAGCTTGCTCAATCAAAAGAATAAAGTTACACAATATAGTAATAGAATTAACTCAACGAAAGTGTAGAGTTAGAAAAACTTTCTCAATGTAAAAAGATAGGGTTTAGAAACTTGCCTCGAACGCAAAATACAATATTAAACTCACGTTCACCTACACATTGGTTTAAAACCACATTATCTATTAGATATGCTAACATACCATAACATGTATACTTCTATCTAAACTTATCATTTTAACACAAGTCTTTCTTTACAATCTACATTTCAGAAATTCTAAGTGTTTACTTCGCAACACTTGCCTAACATTCATTTTGTATACCAAGTTATCGCATAATGCGTTCTCAATTTATTAACCATTTTTATAATTTTGAATTCATAATCCACATCACAAGACTCTACTTAACCTTGTTGTTACATGATTCTCACATTACCATAACCTTAGGCTAAGCTACAAAGAATAACCAAAGTCTGCAAAATTAGCAGACTTCAGTGTCTGAAAATGGGCACTGCAGCGGTGCGCCATTTTATCTTTGGGATCTGATGGCGCCACAGCTGTGATTTGTCTTGGCGCCAAAGCTAAATTTTTTTGGCATGACGACTTACTGAAACTCAGTTTTTGCGAAACGAGCTTGACACTTTTCTTAAGCCAACTAACACGAATTTCACCCATCAAATAGTGATAATAACACGTAAAATAAATATACAACTATCATAGACATGATTGCTAACATATTCAACCACTTAGCACAATTTAACAACCACTAAAACTATTTTAATTTCTCAATTTTTATGTTTTTCATATAAAACTCCATTTTTGATAGTCATCCGAAAAATCATCACAGTGAATTCATTATTTGGCCAAATTACCTCATTCAAATTAAGTTATGTTCGTATCCCAACAAACTAGCATAAACAAGCTTCAATTTATAATTTCACATACTAATTGGCCACTAAAATTGAAACTTTTATAGTTACACATGAAAATATACATACAAACATACATTGTCAAAGATTTTCGTCTACTGTAAACCGAAATTAGCATGCAATTATCGTTTAAACATAAACTCTATGATTATAAGCATGTATAATCACCATAACTTAGTTACATAACACCAATTTGGAAGAGATAGAATTCACAGAGCATAGCAAAACTTTGTCATAGTTCACATATGTATATATATACATATATAGATATTAAGGTTGTATAAGAACATACCTTCAAATTGCTTGCAATCCTTTTTGATAAACCCCGAAAACGCTTCTAAAACCATTCTTCTCTCTCTCAATTCTCTCAACTCTCACAAAACTCTCAACCACTAGAATCTCGATAGTAAAAAAAATGCTAGGCCAAAAAAAATCAACCGATAGCTAATATAGGAAATAAAGCGATAATCACAATATGCCAACTTAATTAAAATACGATTATAAAACTAACATCTATATGATAATTATATTATACTTATTATTTTATTTATTTTACTTATTTTATTTGTTTAAATTTAAAAATTAGAAATTCAAAAGCCATAAGGCTTGTTTGGCAAAAACTCTTTAAATTTTAAAGAATTAATATATTAAGCCTTGTTTGGCAAAAACTAAATTAAACCTTTTTTAATTTATTTTAATAAACACTTTAGTTTATAAATTATAATCACATATTATTTATTTGGATGTTCATATCCAACATTAACCCATTAAATTAATCACATACTATACTTTAATTAAATATAGCCTTTTAGCAATTATCACCAAAATTATAATTTTCATTATAACTTTATTTAATAATTTAATATATCATTTAAATTATTAAATCAAAACAACAGTATAACATCTCATGTTATTTTACAGCTCTCTAAATTATAAATTAATTTAATTTTGAAAAATTTCTTAATACATTTAGATTCATCAACCATCACGTCAATAAAATATTTATTTAACAATAAACACCTCAAATAATATTTATATTACTCAATAAATATTTAAATTACAATTTGAAATTTTGGATTGTTACAAGGGTTACATAACTTAATTAATAAATCTCCTAAGTTATCTAACCTTTAAAATATACATCAAGTGCGAAAAATTAAATACTTACATCACAGTGGTTAAAATAAAGTCTGACATCATAAAAGTCAATAAAATTATAAGTCTTCAACACTTGTTCATTTTTCCTTTTCCTTTGCTAGTATTAGGTTCATCAACCTTCTCAACTTTAGCTGCAATGATTTTATATGCAAGAGTGAGCAAACAAATGCTCACTTGAAAGGACAATGAATAATATCAACATAATAACTGCTAATGAATAGGCTCAATAGAACTGAATAATATTCTCTATCAATAATAATCAAGAACTGAAAACATAATTTGAAATATATCTGAGGGTCACAAGACCATGAACTATGTCCAAGGTTCTAAGTATTCTTTCAACTTAAACCTAAATAGTCACAAGACTGTAGGGACTCCCTGTACTTAGGGTGATCAGCCCTTTGTACCATGTATTGTGCACAAACATCTAAACGCTTCGCATAATAATTCCCTATATTAGGGTTGTTCTTCTCAGTTTTAGAATAAAAGTCCGCACCAAAGTAAGTTTGGTTTGGATAAGCTTCAAGGGTAATTTAGAGTTCAACGAACATCAACTAAGGATTAGTTGAATCAAAAGTGTGATAACAATATGCTATGGAATAATCGTGAGTCATAAGCGAAATCAACATTATACATCATAATCATATTTTAAAAATGAGCTAGAAAGTGTAGGCATTGAATATTATAACAACCTTGTTTGAACAACAATAAGCTAAGGCTATAATCTTACTCAAAAACTTGCTCAACATAAGAATAACATAATTTTGGAACTTGCATAATAAGAAACAAAATAAAGATAGGAACCCTTCTCAAATTAAGAGTTAGGTTGAAGATTTTGCGTGAACATAATCAAGTTAGAACATATATATAAGTAGGGTTAGAAACTTGCTCAATGTATCAATAAGGTTTAAGCACTTGCACAATCGTAAAAGTAGAGTTAGAGAACTTGTACTCACGTTCACCACAAGTCCTACACATACCATATGTATTGATAATACTCATTAGTTACACTAATATTAACTTCATGAGTTTATTTCCCACTTTTAGTATAGCTCACTAACTAAGTTTAAGCTTAAACAACATCACATCTTTTCATGAGCATCACATTTTAGCTCTATTACAACTAATTAAATTATCATGCCATTGCACCATATACACATTAAAAACTTGATACAACATCCTATTACATGTTCAACATGTTATCATGCTCTTTATATTAGGTTATACTAACACACAAAGGACTTCACTTGCATTCGTGCATCCTAATGCCCTCCGATTGCCTCCAAGTGCACAATAGTCCTAAAGATTGACATTTTGACCCCTAATAAAGACATCAAATTGAAAAACATAATGAACAAAAGTTGTAGGTTTACTCTCCCTCGTTTTGGATCATCTTGAATCGCATCAATCGAAGTTAGTATGAAAACGTTATGCACATTTTAATAAAACATGTCTGGTCAGATTTTTTTTAACATTTGTAAGTCAGCCTACACCCCCCCCCCCGTCGGGGCTGGAGTTTTGCGCTATTATAGCCCGCCGAGGAGGGCCCCCTGCTGGGGCGGGTCAAAAATGCACTGGTATTCCCATCGGGGCAGGGGTACCCAATATTAACTTCTGTAGTTCACGAACGAACACTGCAGAAAGCCCAATTAGGCCTAAAAACTCCTTTCTAACAACCATTTCAACTTACCCAAGTTGTAATACGTTTATAGAAACATAAACTAATATTTCTAACACGTTTCTAACCACATAAATAATATAAACATCAAAATTATAACCTTTAATTTTACTATTTCTATTATTTCTTATTCTTTGGACATTCATAGCGAAATTCCTCACTATGAATTCATTTTACAACTAAAATCGTTCGTTTAACTCATAATGTTTTTGTTTCTTCATGTATTTTCACAATCAACCAACAATTACTAGTTTATTACATGAATTGAACATCAATTTTAATTCTAAAGTAAGCCATATCACACACACACACACACACACACACACACACACACACTGTTCATCTCAGATTTTCAACATCTGAATCCACACCAAAATAATTTGGTTTGGCTTAACTTTTCAGAAACGCTTAAATTTCATGAACATCTTTCAATAATCATCTAGCTGAATCAAATAGCATAGACTTCTACAACAATTTGGACATCAATCGAAAAATACATATATATATATATATATATTATCATATCTTAAAGAAATCTCAAAAATCCTTTTTATGACATCATGATACCGCACTGTATTTACATTCTGTTTCAGGATTCCATCATTTGGTGATTTTATCATACTACATCATACCATAGTGGGCTGACGATCCTTAGATCACATCCAACACTAAGTAATACTGCATTGATGACTTCATCATTTTTTTTTCATCTTTGCACCAGGTTCCATGACACATTGATGATATAAAAAAAATACATTTTGATATATTTCAAATTATTTTTGTCTAGCCGAAGCAATTATTAGCATAGACATACGAATAACGGTATTGTTTTTAAAACTCATTGGTTTCATCATTTGATCCAATGTTTTTCAAGAAAATAGAAGTGCAAACATCAGCACGAAGTTAATAAATTTTGAAAGTCTAGCATAGCTAGTAGATTTAGAATATCCAGGTATCCATCAACTTCAATCTTTACTTCATTACTTATCCATTCTATCAATCTTCAACTTCATCAATGCTATCTATACTATAACCGTTTTTTACCCAAAATAGTTCATCAAACTTACCGCACATTGGAAGTTTAGGAACTTGCCACACTAATATGAGTTTAAGAACTTATCCTAGTCATACGATAGGCGTCCATTCATTGAGGGGTTCAAAACATACCATATTATTATGAGTCACGAACTTACCATATGCATTAGTTTTAAGAACTGCACCTAATCCTAATAATATCTAACTAATCTTAATAGTTTCTAACTATCAAATATACACATGAGAAAAGAATCACCTTTTCACCACACATACATTGATAGCGCGACACCGACATTCTAATGATTATCAATGTAATAAACTGAGTACAAGCACAAAATCCTCGCCCATACAAAGGTTTGTACAACTCAGCCATTACATGAGTCCTCAATTGAAATCCCACCTAACTCTATCTTACTCTTAACAACCTACCCTTAACTTGTTCAATACGAATTCCTCGTATCACATTATCTATAACTCCTCGTGAGTTTATCTTGTACTATATCATAGTACATTATCTTCACAACATCAAGCTATAATTATTCAAACATTACAGACCATCTTCTTTTATAACTTCAACAAATCACGTCGTGATCTTATTCTATAATCATCTCCCTTAAAATTCTTTTCTTAACTCGTGATCGTTTTGTTTTACAATCCTCTTTCTTTCCTTTTTCAACATTTAAGATTTCATTTATGCTTTTAATCTTACAGGCTTTGTCTATTCATCATTATTCGTTATCTTGGCTATTGGAGTTAGGTAACTCCCATTTCTTATCTTTATATCTCTTTACAATTCTTCTTTGAATTCTCTTATTTATAAAACAATTCTTCCTTTAAGAATTTCTAACTTTGTTTACATTGCTCAACATTTCATTCGAGTTCTACATTTTTATCATACGTATCCATTTTCTACACTTGGTACACATCGAGTCTCTAACAGTTTCAATATGGTAAGCTGAGTGGTTTCCCACAAACAACCAACAAACTAGGTTTCTAGTTACTAGTTCGTATATACCTCCGCTCTATGAAAGAATCGTTTAGCCCAGATACCATACATCAGCTATTAAAGAGTACAATTATACCATACTTAAATATAACTTTTTATTTTTAACTTCTTTATCTTTCTCTTTTTATAGACTTTGTCTATTTATTATCACCTTACATCCTTATTATTGGAGTTGGGTAACCCCACTTTCACATTCCTTATAACTCTGCGAGATTCTTCTTTGAATCCTCTCACGCATGTTTTAATCCCTTCTTTATAAATTTCTTAAATTACTTCTTATTGTTCAAACTCTATTTGAGCTTATTCATTCATTATCTTCACCTTCCTTCTCTAAGGTTATAGCCTATGGTACTCCTACCTAAGGTTTATAACCAACAGTTTTGATACCAACTGTAACGACCCCAAAATTCATACAATTTAATTCTCGACTTTAGTCGTTAATAATACATTCAACCTCTAATTTTACATCATTAAACGATAATACAACCATTGAAATTTGCGGAATAATTAAAATTTTCTATTACAAACTATCCTCATTCCCAAAACCTTCAACCTTAACATCTAAATATCTCAGAATCATTTCAATACTACAATAGTTTACATCGCAAAACGATATTACGATTCAACATTAATACATTATTCAGAACCTTAAACATGGTTCAAATAATAATAACACAACCAAAGTGTAAAAATCTTCAAGTATCACATCTGATTTATGTCTTTCAAGTAACACATAACTTTACCTTGAATCTTGAACCTGCAAAAAATGGTTATTTGCAAGGTTGAGCTCGACAGCCCAGCAAAATCTAACAGTTTTCATGCATCACATATCACATAATAACATGCTTAACATATAACATACATGTTAAAGTTCATATAACAGGTATAAAGATTGAGTCCTTACTCAATCAGCATGCTTTAATCAATCAACGTAGTCATAAATTGACTTTAACATTTCATAATTTCAACATATATATAACACATCATGCTCTTTGTAATAAATATTTAAAACAATTAATCATCAAGTTCACATAGCAAATAGGAACTGAAAGACTTGCCTTGATCGTTGTTTACCAATAATAGTTTAATAGCTTACAATTATTTGTACTTCACGTGCCCTACACAATTATATAATCATTCACATCAACTATTATTCACATAGAAACGCATAGTAATTATAATGTAAACTTTAATCTACATCCTATAACTCTTCCTATTAATCAATACACAATGTTCAATTTGATTGTGTTAACTTTAGACTTATAACTCACTATATTTCTTCTTAGTCAAACACGAAGTTCATTCAAGTGCTTAAGTCTTGCTAGGATTACTTATTAGTTTTATATTAAATCCATTCCATATCTTATAATATTTATTTCAATTGAATGGAAACACTTTTTAAGTTCATTAACACTTGGCACGGCGTTTCGACGTTCATTCGTCACACGCTCGATTCATTCCATCATGTGTGCTTAGTATGCTTATACAACTTATCTAATACATCATTTATTAATGTTAAACATCATTATAGTTACTAATATTCATGTTTTATAACTTAGGACAACATCTTTTATTGTCAGGAGCACTATATTTGCATATGTGCATTCCCGACGCCCTCTGATTGCCTCCTAATACATATCTGTCCCAAAAATGACCATTTTGACCCATTTTACCGATCTCAAATTGAAAAACGTAAAGAACTAAAGTTGTAGGTCTATTCGTCCTCGTTCCGGATCATCTTGAATCACCTCAATCGGAGTTCGTATGAAAACTTTATAGCCGTTTTACTACAGGAGGTAAAAACTGCCCGACCCGGACTAGTGTTCCAGCGCTGGGGCGCGAGAACTAAGTCAGACATTGGCGCTGGGACGCGAATTTCAGCACTAGGGCGCGAATTTCAGGGCTATTTTTGGCGCTGATGCGCAAAAAGCACAGCTGGGGCGCAGATTTTGGCGCTAGGACGCCAAAACTTACAGAACCCAACCACGAAGAACAGAATAACTAAATTCTGGACTAATTACTACTGCTAACATCTAAATTAAGACGTGAAACTTATATAGATTACTCATAAACATTTACTTATCATACATATACCAATTTAAAGTAATTAAACAATAATTTCAGAAAATTTAAATCCTTGAAACCATAGTTTAAAGCCCAACTCCATTGTTGACGTTGTTTTACAAGGTTTAACACTGTAAACCACAATTATCCAACGAATTCATTCCTTGTAACTACGTTCTCATTAAGGTCTTACCTAATTAACATACATATGGTTCAATTTCTCAATTAGCATATACTAATTTTGTTATCCTACATAACATGTTCATGTACATATAATCACTGTAAAACCAATTTCTTTCTTGCATATGTAGTTTAGCATACAATCACATATATATACTTATATATATATATATATATATATATATATATATATATATATATATATAGTTATAATAACAATTACCATTACAAATACGCATAATTTCATAATCAATTGTAAAAACATAGTTTATAGAAAAATTTGTAAAAACTTTATATTACAATCAAGAACACAGAGAACGTAAAACGTTTATAGTGTTATGGTTATGGAAAATACCTCTTGTTGCTTTAAAAATCCTTTCACTAAGAATCAATTAAACACTCAGAACTTGCTTTGAAATCCCAGCCTTTTCTCTCTCAAACTCTCTCAAATTCCTTTCTCTGTAATCTTTGTTCTCTTTTCTCTTAAGTCAATATCAGACCCAAAACTCTTTTTTGTGAAATAAAACAAAGGCAACGCACGCATTTTCAAAACGTCTAAAATCGACGTCTTACTAATGACCTTATTAAATCAGCGGTTACCAAAAATTATTATATTATTTATATTTTATTTATTTAGTTTATTATAATTCAAAATTCAAAATAAAATCAAAAGGCATAAGGCTCTGTTTGGCAAAACTCTTTAAAAATTAAAGATTTAATATATTTAAGCCTTGTTTGGCAAAACTAAATTAAACTCCTTTGTTTTATTTTAATAACTCCTTTATAATATATTTATCTATCACACTTTATTTAATTAATTCTAATAACAATTTATTGAATAAATCATTTAATCATTATAAACTCTCTAACTTAATTATTAAATTAAATTAGAATATTATCTCATAACAATTAATTTTCTTAACCCATTAATTATTTATTAAAAAATAATTAACCAAATCAAATCAAATCAAATTAAACAAATATTTATTCAACAACAAATAAATATTTATTCAACAATAAACACATCCATTAAATATTTATAATTACAATTAAAATTCTGGATTGTTACATTAATCACATCGCAATAAGAATTTTAATTATTAAATTTTTATTTTAATAACTTATGAAAAATTCGGGTTGTCACATCCTTCCCTCCTTATAAGGATTCCGTCCTCGGAATCAACGAAACCTCCCTTACTCAGTTTTCATCAAATCTCTTTTCAAAAATTTATCACATTCTTTCCTCCTTATAAGGATTCCGTCCTCAGAATCAACGAAACCTCCCTTACTCAGTTTTCACCAAATCTCTTTTCAAAAATTTATCGTTGAATATCTTCAACACATTACCTTAATATAAATTTTATATTTCCTACTACATTCATTACTTCAACAAATTCTAGGTTTTATTTCATAACTTTCACTTGAACTCAATTATATTTTGAGTATTATATACTCTTTAACCCATTCATTTCCTTTGCTAAGGATCGTTATCATAAATACTTGGGATATTACATTCACCCATTCTTCTAAGAATTTCGTCCTCGAAATTTTATCTATTAATCTTTATTCATTCAATTTATAAAAATAGATTTTATGTTAATACTTTATTCATTCATTGGGTTCTATAACCATTTCTTTCCATAAAGATCTTTCTACAATTATTAAACTTTTCTATTAAAAGTTTTACATTATTCTTTGATAACTCATCTCCTTCTCATTTAACAATTTTTTTTCTCACTTATTCAATATATTCATCATTCAGTGTCGCATTCGACGACTTACTTCTTTCTAAGGAATATTATCCTTATCAAATTCACCTTTTAGAATTAAAAGAATCTTCCTAAATTGCTTAATAATTGGGAAGTAATACGAATAACAGGAATTTAAAAGATTTCAAATCATGTTGAGGGTTATAAGACCTTGAACTACGTCCACGGTTATAAGTACTCTTTCAACTTAAATCTTAACAGTCATTAGACTATAGGGACTCACGTACTTAGGGTGTCAAGCCCTTCATACGATGTATTGTGCACAAAAATTTAAACGCTATGCGTATGTCCATAGTTATAAGTAATCTTTCAACTTAAACTTTAATAGTCATAAGACTATAGGCACTCCTCGTACTTAGGGTGATCAGCCCTTCGTACAATGTATTGTACACAAACATCTAAATGCCTCCACGTAATCCCCAATAAAAGGGTTGTTCATCTCAGCTTTTCAACATCTGAATCCACACCAAAACAATTTGGCTTGGCATAACTTTTCAAGAAACGCTTGAATTTCATGAACATCTTTCAATAATCGTCTAGCTGAATCAAATAACATAGACTTCTATAACAATTCGGACATCAATCGAAATATACATATACATATATATATATATATATATATATTATCATATCTTAAAATTTTTTTAAAAATCCTTTTTATGACATCATGATACCGCACTGTATTTACAGTATGTTTGAGGATTCCGTCATTTAGTGATTTTATCATACTACATCATACCATAGTGGGCTGACGATCCTTACATCACATCCAACACTAAGTAATACTGCATTGATGACTCCATCATTTTTTTTTTCATCTCTGCACCAGGTTCTATGATACACTGATGATATAAAAAAATACATTTTGATATAGTTCAAATCATTTTTGTTTAGTCGAAGCAATTAGCATAGACATACGAATAAAGGTATTATTTTTAAAACTCATTTGTGACGCCCCCAAAATAGGTTCACACGACCCATTCTGAGTCGCCAGATATTACACTATAAAAATCAAATACAAACTTCATTTATACAACTGTTGAACTGTCGTGCAGAATACGACCATAGTTAAACTATGAGTTTTAATACAAATGTATGTAACTCTCATGGTGCCTCGACCACAACCTTACAATGGTACTTTACATAAAAGTACAGTCAAAAACTGTTTTAGAAATTAAAATATTTGGAAAATGCTCAAGGAAACATTCGTACATGGGAGACCATGCGTCTAGGTTATGATAAATATCATATGTCCACAAAATTATCCTTGGTTAACCCAATAGTCCCCAAAGAAAAACAAAAAGATTGCTATCATCTTCTTTCCAATGGTGAGTCTTCTCTTGACATATAATTATCTCTGTTTTCTCCAATTGAGAATTATATTTCAAACAAACTCCAAGATTATATAGGTAGTGCTCGTAGATATACTCAGCAAGTGGATGTGCACAACCCAGTCTTATGATAACACAAAGTTGTATGTCATTAGACATCTTGTATGATAGTGGCAAAACACCTTTCCAAAGTTGGGTTCACCTCACCCTATTCGTTTCACCAAAATTAAATATCAAATGACGTATACAATACGACACACTTATCTAAAGTTCTCAACAAAATTATTTCCATACTATTTAGGGAGAACCTCAATAGCTATAGACCACCGTTCTATTCCCCTGTTCTCCCTGCTCGACCTGGCAACACTCTTATTACCTGAATGGAATTGTGAAGCAAAAGGATGAGCACAACTAGCTCAGTAAAGAATATCATGACTAAAGATAATTAAATTATCAATAGCCTTCATTAGTAATAAATCAGAGATTTAGAACATATGGTAGATGGTAAAACTTTTCAACCATAGTTGCAGCAGAACGAGAAATCCATTAGAAGAGTCAAATAGACCATCAGGTCTATTATCTTCTCCATGTTAAAATTCCTCCAATAATGTTTTATCCCTGTAACATCAATCAACAATTCCTGTCCACAATCATGTGAATAACTCATAATCATAATTGTGATTCTAAATTCCTCTTCGCACCCAGGATGCAGATAATTTTCATCACCTATCTTTACCTAAAACATCAAAAATCATGGTTATACCAAATCACAATTCTTTCTCATAATCATACTAATAAATTCATCTTTGCACCACGGCCAAAGATATTCATTAACAATTCATCTTTGCACTACAGGCCAAAGACATACAACTGTATTTTAGAAGGGTCAAGTAGAGCATGATATCTACTATCTGTTACGAATTAAAAGTGTATAATCAATATTTTATTGCTGAGACTCAGCTTAATAAATAATTCACATCATCGAATCATCCCTGTACTACGACTAAGGATATTCATTAGTATTATGACCATGAATTATCCATGCACTACGGGCCAAGGATATTTGTGTTTTCAACAATGGTCATGATTATACCGAATAATCTCTGGTTATAATCATACCAATAACTGTCCATCAATGAACTACATGCCAATGAAGACTTTTACCACATCATTCGTTACATTATGGTCATGATTATACCGATTAATCCCTGGTCATAATCATACCAAGTCCATCTATGTATGTAAGCCAAAGATGACTTTCATCACAATATAAGCATGAGGATGATGACAATGATATAAGCAATAATTAAACGAAATAAGGGATAAATATTAAAGACTTTAAATTTATCCTGAGTTTAAAAATATCCAAATTATCAACATGATACTGCTTTGTAGAGTAAAATTCAAGAATAATATTCATGTACCAAAAATAATTTGGACAGAAAAGAAATATATTTTTCGGGTAAATAGTACCCCGTGAATAGTACCTTGTGAATAGTACTTTGGGAATAGTACCTCGTGAATAGTACCCCGACATGAAAAGTACCCCAAATACTCGAGTGAATAATATTCGGGAGAATAGTAACTCGTGAATAGTACTCTGACACGAAAAGTGCCCCGAATATCTGAGTGAATAATGCTAGAGTGAATAGTAATTGGGTAAATAGTAACTCGTGAATGCTAACTCATAAAAGAAAAATACCAAAGAAAATGATATTCCATGACGAGTACAAAAGAAATGATATCTCATACGAGTATAATAGAATATACGAAACTGCAAATGGATTTTCACCCGCCATGCGGTAATCCACGTAGATGCATCATTTCCACAATTTAATAAAGAATGAATACGAAGGATCATTCACCATGTATCTGATAATCCACATAGACAAAGTTATTCCAATGTAATAATAAAGAATGGAATAACGTAAAAAATTCACCGTGTGCATGCGGTATCTGCGTGAGACGAGTTATTCCAACAGAATAATAAAGAATGGAATAATAGAAGAATTCACCAGGCATGCGATAGACCGCACAAATAGGTTATTCCAACAAAATAATAAAGAATGGAATAATAGAAGAATTCACCAGGCATGCGATAGACCGCACAGATAGGTTATTCCAACAGAATAATAAAGAATGGAATAACAGAAGAATTCAACAGGCATGCGATAGACCGCACAGACAGGTTATTCCAACAGAATAATAAAGAATGGTATAACAACCCTTACGAATATTAAAAGAAATAACTCTCTTCATGAATATGAAAGAAATAATACCCCTTACTATAATAATAATATCCCTTACCTTAGAAGAAAACTGGATACTGGAATAGTGAGGTAGCAGACTTCCCTTCTTCTTTCTCTCTATAATTTCTCTCTATAATAATTGCTCTATAGCTTTAATGAATTGGTGAAAAATAATGAAGGAATGAGCATCTATTTATAAGAAAAATATAGTTTCGATAATTGCACATTTTGTGGCTCAAAATATTACAGTATAATACCTCCCTCTTTTTCTTCATTTTTAATTTAGTCCTGCAAGTATTATCAAACTTGCACCACCTCCCCTAATAGTAAATCATGTGAATTAATAGTATAATCATGTGACTCAATAGTATAATCATGTGAAAAAACTAATTATAGTATAATACCTTCATCTTTTCCTTTATTTTTAATTTAGTCATGCAAGTATTATCAATCTTGCACCAACTCCCCTAATAGTAAATCATGTGAATCAATAGTACACACATGTGAACACATAGTTATAAGCATGTGAATTAATAGCAATTAATTGCTCATTTATCCGATTAATTACCCGATTGGTTAATATAACCTCCAGACATCAATTATTATCGAAATAAATGTTGATTTCCACTAACACTAATAATTTCCACACAATGAAACTATCAATTTCATCTTTAATCAACACGAACTTATTCATCATTAATATTATAACTCACAATATTTAATAACCAGGTCGTTCCCAGGAAAGAGGGGGCTTTCCGATAAGGATTTCTCTCTATTGGCGTGCAATTAGATGACCAAACCTCTCCTTGACAGAACTTCTAGACATTGTCAATATTACAAATAATAATATGAATAACTTTGTCATCTCAATTATTGATTTAATAATATAACATATTATGCAGATGATACTGTGACAATAATTGAATCAATAATATGAGAGATACGATACCACAATTCTCAGAGTAATAATTGAGTATAACCGGTGTGACTTCTCACGTAAGCATCAATAATCAATACGTGTGCTACTATGCAACCACGCCAGACATCGCATTTTTTTAGTAATCGGGTAGTTCAACAGTTTAACGGTAAAACTTTCGTCGTTATTTTTATAAAAAGATAATTCAGTCATTTTTTAACTACGACAATAGTTCCGTTATGGGATCCACCAATGATTATGCCGTCGTACAAATATTTCCTATGAAAACGAATATTCCCTGACACAACGAATAACAACTTGCTTACTTTGTAAAATTTTTAAATATCACCCTTAACTTTAACCCTTTCTCAATTTAACCATTTACTAAATAAAATAATAATTATAAGAAAATTGAATACTTTTATTTCATAATTTTGGGATCTCAAATCATTGGTTTCATCATTTGATCCAATGTTTTTTAAGAAAATAGAAGTGCAAACATCAGCACGAAGTCAATAAATTTTGAAAGTCTAGCATAGCTAGTAGATTTAGAATATCCAGGTATCCATCAACTTCAATCTTTACTTCATTACTTATCCATTCTATCAATCTTCAACTTCATCAATGCTATCTATACTATAACCGTTTTTTACCCAAAATAGTTCATCAAACTTACCGCACATTGGAAGTTCAGGAACTTGCCACAATAATATGAGTTTAAGAACTTATCCTAGTCATACGATAGGCGTCCATTCATTGAGGGGTTCAAAACATACCATATTATTATGAGTCACGAACTTACCATATGCATTAGTTTTAAGAACTGCACCTAATCCTAATAATATCTAACTAATCTTAATAGTTTCTAACTATCAAATATACACATGAGAAAAGAATCACCTTTTCACCACACATACATTGATAAGCGCGCGACAAGCGATTTCTAATGATTATCAATGTAATAAACTGAGTACAAGCACAAAATCCTCGCCCATACAAAGGTTTGTACAACTCAGCCATTACATGAGTCCTCAATTGAAATCCCACCTAACTCTATCTTACTCTTAACAACCTACCATTAACTTCTTCAATACGAATTCCTCGTATGACATTATCTATAACTCCTCGTGAGTTTATCTTGTACTATATCATAGTACATTATCTTCACAACATCAAGCTATAATTATTCAAACATTACAGACCATCTTCCTTTATAACTTAAACAAATCACGTCGTGATCTTATTCTATAATCATCTCCCTTAAAATTCTTTTCTTAACTCGTGATCATTTTGTTTTACGATCCTCTTTCTTTCCTTTTTCATCATTTAAGATTTAATTTATGCTTTTAATCTTACAGTCTTTGTCTATTCATCATTATTTGTTATCTTGGCTATTGGAGTTAGGTAACTCCCATTTCTTATCTTTATATCTCTTTACGATTCTTCTTTGAATTCTCTTATTTATAAAACAATTCTTCCTTTAAGAATTTCTAACTTCGTTTACATTGCTCAACATTTCATTCGAGTTCTACATTTTTATCATACGTATCCATTTTCTACACTTGGTACACATCGAGTATCTAACAGTTTCAATATGGTACGCTGAGTGGTTTCCCACAAACAACCAACAAACTAGGTTCCGAGTTGCTAGTTCGTATATATCTCTGCTCTATGAAGGAATCGTTTAGCCCAGATACCATACATCAGCTATTAAAGAGTACAATTGTACCATACTTAAATATAACTTTTTATTCTTAACTTCTTTATCATTTTCTTTTTATAGACTTTGTCTATTTATTATCACCTTATATCCTTATTATTGGAGTTGGGTAACCCCACTTTCATATTCCTTATAACTCTGCGAGATTCTTCTTTGAATCCTCTCACGCATGTTTTAATCCCTTCTTTATAAATTTCTTAAATTACTTCTTATTGTTCAAACTCTATTTGAGCTTATTCGTCTATTATCTTCACCTTCCTTTCTCTAAGGTTATAGCCTATGGTACTCCTACCTAAGGTTTATAACCTACAGCTTTGATACTAACTGTAACGACACCAATATTCATACAATTTAATTCTCAACTTCAGTCGTTAATAATACATTCAACCTCTAATTTTACATCATTAAACGATAATACAACCATTGAAATTTGCGGAATAATTAAAATTTTCTATTACAAACTATCCTTGTTCCCAAAACCTTCAACCTTTACATCAAAATATCTCATAATTATTTTAATACTACAATAGTTTATATCGCAAAATGATATTACAATTCAACATTAATACATTATTCGGAACCTTAAACATGGTCCAAATAATAATAACACAACCAAAGTGTAAAAATCTTCAAGTATCACATCTGATTTATTTCTTTCAAGTAACACATAACTTTACCTTAAATCTTGAACCTGCAAAAATGGTTATTTACAAGGTTGAGCTCGACAGCTCAGTAAAATCTAACAGTTTTCATGCATCACATATCACATAATAACATGCTCAACATATAACATACATGTTAAAGTTCATATAACAGGTATAAAGATTGAGTCCTTAATCAATCAGCATGCTTTAATCAATCAACATAGTCATAAATTGACTTTAACATTAAATAATTTCAACATATATATAACACATCATGCTCTTTGTAATAAATATTTAAAACAATTAATCATCAAGTTCACATAGCAAATAAGAACTGAAAGACTTGCCTTGATCGTTGTTTACCAATAATAGTTTAATAGCTTACAATTATTTGTACTTCACGTGCCCTACACAATTATATAATCATTCACATCAACTATTAGTCACATAGCAACGCATAGTAATTGTAATGTAAACTTTAATCTACATCCTATAACTCTTCCTATTAATCAATACACAATGTTCAATTTGATTGTGTTAACTTTAGACTTATAACTCACTATATTTCTTCTTAGTCAAACACGAAGTTCATTCAAGTGCTTAAGTCTTGATAGGATTACTTATTGGTTTTATAGTAAATCCATTCCATATCTTATAATATTTATTTCAATTGAATGGAAACACTTTTTAAGTTCATTAACACTTGGCACGGCGTTTCGACGTTCATTCGTCACATGCTCGATTCGTTCCATCATGTGTGCTTAGTATGCTTATACAACTTATCTAATACATCATTTATTAATGTTAAGCATCATTATATTTACTAATATTCATGTTTTATAACTTAGGACAACATCTTTTATCGTCAGGAGCACTATATTTGCATATGTGCATTCCCGACGCCCTCTGATTGCCTCCTAATACATATCAGTCTTACAAATGACCATTTTGACCCATGTTACCGATCTCAAATTGTAAAACTTAAAGAACAAAAGTTGTAGGTCTATTCGTCCTCATTCCGAATCATCTTGAATCACCTCAATCGGAGTTCGTATGAAAACTTTATGGCCGTTTTACTACAGGAGGTAAAATCGCCTGACCTGCACTAGTGTTCCAGTGTTGGCGAGAACTAAGTCGGACATTGGTCTTTGAGACGCCAGAATTTCAATATTGGGACGCGAATTTTAGCACTAGGTCGCGAAGTTCTGGGCTATTTTTGCGACCGATCTTGTGAAAAGCATAAATTGAAAGGCCTTGATTTTGCGCCAGGGCGCCAAAACTTACAGAACCCAACCACGAAGAACATAATAACTAAATTCTGGACTAATTACTACTGCTAACATCTAAATTAAGACGTAAAACTTATATAGATTACTCATAAACATTTACTTATCATACATATACCAATTTAAAGCAATTAAACAATAATTTCAGAAAATTTAAATCCTTGAAACCATAGTTTAAAGCCCAACTCCATTGTTGACGTTGTTTTACAAGGTTTAACACTGTAAACCACAATTATCCAACGAATTCATTCCTTTGAACTACGTTCTCATTAAGTTCTTACCTAATTAACATATATAAGGTTCAATTTCACAATTAGCATATACTAATTTTGTTATCCTACATAACATGTTCATGTACATGCAATCACTGTAAAACCAATTTTTTCTTGCATACGTAGTTCAGCATACAATCACATATATATACTTATATATATATGCTAGTTATAACAATTACCATTACAAATACGCATACTTTCATAATCAATTGTAAAAACATGGTTTACAGAAAATTTTGTAAAAACTTTATATTACAATCAAGAACACAGAGAACATAAAACGTATATAGTGTTATGATTATGGAAAATACCTCTTGTTGCTTTGAAAATCCTTTCACTGAGAATCAATTGAACACTCAGAACTTGTTTTGAAATCCCAGCCTTTTCTCTCTCAAACTCTCTCAAATTTTTTTCTCTGTAATCTTTGTTCCCTTTTCTCTTAAGCCAATATCAGACCCAAAACTCTTTTACGTGAAATAAAACAAAGGCAACGCACGCATTTTCAAAACGTCTAAAACCGATGTCTTACTAATGACCTTATGAAATCAGCGGTTACCAAAAATTATTATATATTATTTATATTTTATTTATTTAGTTTATTATAATTCAAAATTCAAAATTCAAAATAAAACCAAAAGACATAAGGCTCTGTTTGGCAAGACTCTTTAAAAATTAAAGACTTAATATATTTAAGCCTTGTTTGGCAAAACTAAATTAAACTCCTTTAATTTATTTTAATAACTCCTTTATAATATAGTTATTTATCACACTTTATTTAATTAAGTTTTCATACTTAATTTAATTAATTCTAATAACAATTTATTGAATAAATCATTTAATCATTATAAACTCTCTAACTTAATTATTAAATTAAATTATAATATTATCTCATAACAATTAATTTCCTTAACCTGTTAATTATTTATTAAAGAAATAATTAACCAAATCAAATCAAATCAAATCAAATTAAACAAATATTTATTCAACAACAAACAAATATTTATTCAACAATAAACACATCCATTAAATATTTATATAATTCAATAAATATTTATAATTACAATTAAAAGTCTAGATTGTTACATTAATCACATCGCAATAAGGATTTCAATTATTAAATTTTTATTTTAATAACTTATGAAAAATTCAGGTTCTCACACACACACACACACACACACACACACACACACACACACACACACATATATATATATATATATATATATCACTATAATTCAATTTCTTCACTACTAACATAATTTCATGAAATTAATTACTTTAAACCATGAATGAATGATATAAAATAGTTTATAATCATCTACTAACACTAATAACTCTTAATTTCCACAATTATTCATAAAACATCAATCACAAAGAACTTTTGACAGCATAAAATAAAACCTTAAAAGATAGGATTATACCTTTGCTAGAAGATGATTACAGAACTTTTGATTACTACTCCTTCTTGTTCTTGAAAAACTTCTTCTCACAAATTTCTCCTTCAAACTCTCTCTTTTCTCTCTTTTTTTTCTCTCTATTTTCTTCTGTTCTTTCTTAGGCTTAAGCCAACACTTAACAATAAACTAAAACAGACGCTAACGTAAAAATAAAACTGACGTATAATAATAAGGCTACTAAATGCATATCAATTATTTTTAGTTTAAATTTAAAAGCCACAAGGCCTTGTTTGGAAAAAATAATTAAAATAATGACTTAATCATTCCTTAAGACTTGTTTGGCAAAACAAATTAAAATAAGAATTTCAAAAGTTCGAAGGCTTTATTTTATAAAACCAAATTAAAACTCTTTTAATTTATTTTCATAACTCATTTATAATATAGTTTATTGTCACACTTTATTTAAATAAATTCCTATATTCAAATTTAATTAAATTAAAACTAACAATAACTTATTAAATCAATTTGCCACATAACCCAATACAACAAAATTATAATTTCTATTATAATTTTATTCAATAAATTAATACATCACTTTAATTACTAAATTAAATTAAAACAACATTATAGCAATTCCTTTAATCCTTATGAACTCTCTAATTTAATTATTAAATTAAATTAGAATATTATCTCATAATAATTAATTCATTACTCTTTTATTTTAATTAACTTCAAAATACCAAATTACCAATTATCAACTTAATTAACATATTACCTTAATGAAGTTAATTCCCTCAACTCATAAATTATTTATTCAACAATAAACACATAAATTAAAATACATAAATTAAACTATTTATTTAATTCAATAAATATTTGAAATTACAAATAAAATTCTGGATTGTTACATCCTTACCTCCTTACAAGAATTTTGTCCCCAGAATCACAACTCAAACAACTCATTCGACACATTCTTCCCTCGTTACAAAGATTTTGTCCCCAGAATCGAAGACACAGATTAAACAAATAACTCAGCATAGTTCTTCATAATTTTGTCTTCGAGTTCCCACGTAGCTTTTTCGGCATTGTGGTTCCTCCATATCACCTTCACGGAAGGTATCACTTTATTCCTGAGCACTTGTTCTTTCCTATCAACTATCTGGATAGGAATTTCCTAATAAGACAAGTCCTTATCGAACTGTAACAGTTCATACTCGATTTCATGCTTGTAATCGGGTTTATACGGTCGTAGCACCGATACATGAAAAATATTGTGAGCATGTTCCAACTCTAGAGGTAGAGCTACCTCGTAAGCTACTTCACCTACTCTTCGCAACACCTCAAAGGGTCCAATAAACCTTGGGTTTAGCTTTCCTTTCTTACCAAATTGGATTTTCCCCTTCCAAGGAGAAAATTTTAGAAAACAAAATTTCCTACTTCAAATGTGCAATCTTGTCTGTGTTGATCAGCATACTTCTTTTGTCTGTCTTGAGCCACTACCAATCTTGCCCTGATGAGTTTGACAACCTCGGAAGTCTGTTGTACCAGTTCCGATCCTAACAGTTGACGTTCACCAATTTCATCCCAGCACAGTGCAGTTCTGCACTTTCTGCCATACAATGCTTCGTAAGGAGGCATGTCAATGCTTGCATGGTAACTGTTGTTGTAGGCGAATTCTGCTAGTGTTAAATGATCATTCCAGTTCCCTTTGAAATCCATGATGCATGCTCTAAGCATATCTTCCAACGTCTGGATTGTTCGTTCGCTTTGGCCGACTGTTTGAGGATGGTACGTCGTACTCATTCTCAATTGTGTTCCCATGCATTCTTGTAGTCTCTTCCAGAAATTTGACGTGAATCTCAGATCTCTGTCTAACACAATTGACACTGTAACTCCATGTCATAAAATGATCTCCTTGACGTACAACTTTGCCAACTGATCAAGATTAAATCTAATCTTTATTGGAAAAAAGTGTGCTAATTTCGTCAGTCTATCCACTATCACCCAAATCGCATTATATCTTTTCTGAGTAGTTGTAAGACCTACCACAAAATCCATTGCGATATGCTCCCACTTCTATTCCGGTATTTCCAACTGTTAAAGTAATCCGCTTGGTCTCTGATGCTCGGCCTTGACTCTTGACACGTCAAGCATTTCACAACACATTCTGCAACATCTCTTTTCATATTTGGCCACCAAGAATTTTGTCGTAAATCTTGATACATCTTCGTACTCCCCTGGTGAATTGAATATATTGAGTTATGAGCTTCAGTCAAGATTTCATCTTTAATATCCGGTACTGTTGGAACCCAAATTCGTCCCTCGAACCTTAGCAATCCCTCGGTATCAATCTTGTACTTCACCTCACTACCCTCGTCCACTCTTTCTTTGATTTTTTTGCATTCTTCATCTTGTAGTTGAGCTTTCTTTACCTTATCCACCAAAGTTGGACTAGCTTTAATCTGGAACAACCTTTCATCGAATTCTTTTGAAAGTTTTATTTTCAACTCTAGCCTTGCCATTGCTGAAATAAGCTCCTCCTAGGCAGTTAACAACATCAACTTCTCCCGACCCTTTCTACTCAAGGCATCGGCAACCACATTTGCTTTACTCGAATGATAAAAGATCTCACAATCATAATCTTTTATCAGTTTTAACCATCTCCTTTGACGCATGTTTAGATCCTTCTGTGTGAAAATATATTTCAGACTTTTATGGTCCGTGTATATCTCACATTTCTCCCCATAAGGATAATGTCTCCATATCTTCAGAGCAAATACCACCGCATCCAACTCTAAATCATGAGTCGGGTATCCTTTCTCATAGTCCTTCACTTGCCTTGATGAATACGCAATGACTTAGCCATTTTGCATAAGCACAAACGAGAATTTTGTGTTTAATTGTAAATATTTATTGAATTAAATAAATAATTGAGTTGATTTATTTATTAAGATAAATAAATATTCGATGAAATTGTTGTATAATAATTTAGTTAAGTGTTTATATTAACTAAATTAATGTATGGTAATTTTATGGATTGAAGATTTAGTTTAATGAAATAATTAAATTAAATAAATTATTTGATAATAGTAATGTTGTGTAGTGGTGATGTTCTAGTTTAATTTAATAATTAAATTAGATATGTACTAATTTGTTAAGCATAAATATAATTATAATGAAAATTATAATTGTAATTGTAATTTAAGTGTAAAAATTTGACTTAATTAAATTAACTAAATATTGGTGTGACATAAATGTAAGGTTTTGTGAAAATCAAAGTAGCAATCAAATTGCAAAAATTAGCGGAAGCAAAGTAAAATCAGATTTTAAAATTTTTCACAAACCAATTACCTGGATCATCTTTTATGCATTTTATTAATTAAAACAAAGAACAAGAAGTTATGGAATCATACCCTTGTAGATACGAGCTTCCACAAGTACGAGTTCACCTCCTACTTCTCCTCAATCTCCTTGAATCTCCGGGTAGATTCCTTCCTCTGATCAATGTTAGCCACCCAAGTGTATGGCCTCTAGAAGTGATCCACCGAGAAATAACAATTTTCAAGAAGAATGGTGTATTGGCTCAAACCCTAGTTTTTCCTATCTCTATAGAAAAGGGGGCGTACTCTCCAACTATTGGAATTATGTGTATCTGATATCTGATATAAGACTCATCTTGTAAAGATATCAGGTAACCCTATTTAATTAAAATAAGGTATTATTTATTTAATTAAACTCCTTTAATTAATTGGGCTCCCTAATCTTATTAGGAATAATTAATTAAACTCCTTTAACTAATTTTCCCTCCTAATCCTATTAGGAATAAATGAGAGTACTTATATTAAATTAATTCCAACTCTTTTAGAAATTAAAATAATAATAATTGTAATAATATTAATAAGACTCCTCTTATTAATTTATATTTAATATTTCTAAAATATTAAATAATAAATATTAAGCTATTTAATTTATTCTATCACCATAGATTAAATTAAATATACTTAACATATTATTATGATTATGCCATTAACTTCTTAAATAATTATTCTTCCTTTTATGGTGTGACTCTTTAGGTTCTCCATATTAAACCGGTTGTGAATAAATCAATTAGAACAATTCTAATCTTATTTAAATAAATAAATTAAACTATTAATTTATTTAAATAAATAATATTTATTCTACAATAGGGATAAGCCTCCCTAGCGATCAACGACTTTCCAGATAATATAGATTTCAACATTTATCATAAAAGAACCTTTGAGTAAATAGTTACCGTACAATTCAATCCTTCTACCATACAATGTCCCAATTAAATATAAGACGTGAAATTACTGTCAAGTCTTATTTTATTTAATTATATGTATTTTGATTCTTAAATTCACAACTCCTAATGAATGCAAATTAGAAACTACTTTCTAATTTCATTCCACCTTGGCCAAGGATTCATGGGTTATCAGTTATCGAATCACATAGGATATTTCTTTTCTTTTACTAGAAGTGATAAATTCTTTATTTATCATTCATTATCTCCATATATAACTTATAACACCCAAGCATACCCTTTAATATATCCTAAAGATCTTAAGGAATAAGTCAAAGTGTAATTCATTATACATAAGATACTATGATGATCTCAAGTCTAAGGATCATTTGTACAACTATCACTACATGAATTCCTATTGACAGGCAAGTAAAACTCCATTAGGTATTCCTTAGCGAGTCACGTTCAGTGAACTTATTCTCCAATAAGCACCTAAATACTTGCTTTACTATCTCCACACAAATGATCAAGAGATCAATCATTCTCATCCAATGAGCAAGAAATGTATGTATCAATCTATCCGGATTCACTAATACCCTTTTTAGTAATCCATCGATTGAGAACATTTTAGTTTTAAGCTATCTAAGAATTTAGATCTCATTAGCATGATTTTATCATGATTCTAAAAGCATTGCTTAAAACTATGGGCTTATCATATACTATTAAAACAACACCATGTTGATAATAAATGCCTTTAATAAATAATTCTTTTATTAATAAATAAATAAGATTGATTACAAAGTATATGCTTTATCATTATACATGATTGACTTTTATGTATACTACTTTCAATATCCCACTTGCACTAAAGCCAATCGTCGCGGTATCTCATACTCATCTTCTCTAAGTGACGATCAAACTGCTGTTATGTTAAAGCTTTAGTAAATGGATCTGCAATATTGTCTTGAGAGTCCACATTCTCCTGGGTGACGTCTCCTTTTTCAATTATCTCTCTGATCAAATGAAACTGCCGAAACACGTGTTTGAATTTCTGATGAGACCTTGGTTCCTTAGCCTACGCAACATCTCCAGTGTTGTCACAGAATAAAGGTACTGGTCCTGTAATGCTAGGAACCACACCAAGTTCGGTAATGAACTTTTTCATCCAAACAGCTTCCTTTGCAGCTATGCACTCTTCCTCTGTCATTAAATCAGCAACTATTTGCTGTTTAGAACTCTTCCAACTCACTGCACCATCATTTAAGGTAAACACATACCCCGAAATCGATTTACTGTCATCTCGGTTCGTTTGAAAACTTGAGTCTGTGAAGCCCTCTAGTTTCAATTCAGACCCACCGTAGACAAGAAATACATCCTTAGTTCTTCTTAAGTACTTTAGGATATTTTTCACTGTCTTTCAGTGTTCTTCTCCTGGATTCGACTGATATATGCTTGTTACACTAAGTGCATGAACGACATCTGGTCTAAACAATTATTTAAATTAATGAACTTGCCCGTAGGTAGTGCTAAACAATAAGTCCCTACAGCTAATGCAGCCACCTTTGCTCCATTTCCCACTCGTAGGACTACCTCATCCTTGCTCAGCTTTCTACTTCTGACCAGTCCTTGCATATTATTACATATGTGAGAACCACAGTCGGTATCTAATACCCAAGTAGAAGATTGACTTTCAGAAAAATTAATTTCAATCATAAACAAACCTTTATTAGGATTCGAAGCTTCTCCAAGCTTCTTCTACTTTTGTTCCGCAAGATAATCCTTGCAGTTCATCTTCCAGTGACCCGACTTGTTGCAATGGAAGCAAATTCCTTTGCTAGCTGGATAAGGTTTCTTTTGATTCTTCACTTTCGCATTTCCCTTAGCCTTTTTGGATTTCTTTTTTTCAGAAAATACCTTGGGCCTCTTCCTTTTCTTGGAAGAATCATCCACCGGTAAGACATGGTTCTTCTTGGATGGGAAGTGACCTTCAGTAGTTTTCAACATGTTAAGTAATTCAGGCAAGCTGACATCTAACTTATTCATATGAAAATTCACAACAAATTGTGAGAAGGTGTCCGGGAGTGACTGCACGACTAAATCTTGACTCAACTCCCCATCCATAACGAACCCAAGTTGTCCAAGACGTTCAATCAGATTGATCATCTTTAAGACATGAGTCTCAACGGTAGTACCCTCGGTCATCCGAGATCGGAAGAGCTCCTTAGATATTCATATCTAGCAGTCCTACTTTGTTCACCATATAACTCTTGAAGGTTCAGTAGCATAGTAGGAGCATCCATGGTTTCATGCTGACGCTGAAGCTCGTTACTCATGGATGCGAGCATGATGCATTGAGCAACAGATGCATCATTTTGCCACTGTTTAAAAGTAGAAATCTCTTCCTCAGAGGTTGTCTCTGCAACATTTGCAGGTACGGGCAAATTTAGGACATAAGAAATCTTTTCAAGATGGTGAAACAATTCTCGATTCCTTAACCAAATTCGTAATAATTCGGTTCGATCAGTTTGTTAGCATCAAGTATGCTATGCAGTGAAATTAGTGAATGTGACATTTTCAAAATTCTGCATGTAAAAAGATAATATTTTAGCAAGCAATCATTTAATTAATTACCAAAATAAATTAGGTCTTATTTTATATTGGTATCTCCTACTATTTCTTAAAACTATATTACCCTCATTTATATAGTTCGGCAAATTCTAATTAAAGTTTTTGCTAGTGAGAATAAGGATTCCATTTCAAATATATATAGTCTTGTTGTGACACAACAAACTATATATAAATAAATAGGTAGACAACTCCTTGTCAATTACATCATCATGTAACTCCTTATGTTTTGCCTCTTAGATTATTTTGATCAAGTGGTGGCACATCTGAATCAAAATTATCTAAGTTAAGTCCAACCTAGCACTTTCATATATTCAAAAAAAGAAAAATATTGTCCTTGTGGTGACACAACAAAATAATTTTGTTCAATTTTCTTTATAAGCATCAAATGTGATAAATTAACATCTTAAATATTTAATACTTGCCTTGTGGTGACACAACAAACTCATATTAAATATTTAATACTCTATTAATTTTATCATGCTAGAAGGCGACGTTCGATATTCTAAATATCTTTGAACGCTTAAGACTTAGTATATAAAAACTTTGAGGGATTTGTTATTATTTGTCTCATATTGTTTAGCGCGCATGCAAATATATATATAAAATACGCGTCATATTATTAAACATGCAAAACATGTTTGCATAATATATAATATATATATATATATATAATACTAGCATGCACATATAGAATATTGTATTCTACCCGGATTGATTATGGGCTATTATTCTAATTTGGTTCACTAGAGCCACCAAATGAACCAAAAGGTCAAACCCTAGGGTGCAAGAATAAACATTTAAATATAACTATTACATTTAAATTCGGGCTCCATTACAAATGGGTCTTCGAGCGCTCTTTGCTCATTGATCTCCGATTTTTTGAAAAAATTCTAACTAATCCTATACAATTAAACTATTTAATTTAAATAGAAACCTTGATCAGCAGTCAAGGGGAAGTACATAGGAAAGAGATAGAATTTACATCAATAAGAAAATCAGAAAAGACGAGGTACGCAGACCCTATTTAATAAAACACATTCATTCAAACATCCAACCAAAATAAATCCAATCACATTGGTCAATAGTCCATAATCAATCTCATTTATTATCATACATATCATCATATGTATCAATAAATAAAATCATTCCATATATATATATATATGAATATCATTTAATGGGCAATTTTAAGTTGCATGAAATCCAATTTCAAGATTAAAATAAACTCTTTATTTTAATTATAAAATTATTAAAATTATTATATATATGTATATATATATTATAATATTATAAAGGTCACATGAATCACAAAATCACCTTGTAAAGAAGTTAGATTACTTAACATATATTAACTTGATTATATATGTATAATCTAATCCTGATCATATATATGATCCTGTTAAGTAATATATATATATATATATATATATATATATATATATATATATATATATATATAATATGTGGTAGTATGGTTAATATGAATGTGGCGAAGACTACAACTTGTAGTACAAAAGAAAACACGGACTTCGACTTTTAGGAAAAAAAAATCACCTACCACGGATTAAATTACCGATTAACAAAAATAGTTTCTGTTTTTTTTAAATAATAATTTTATATAACAAATTATGCCAATAAATTATTTTAAATACATACCCATATATATATGGAATCAAAATAATTAATAATTCACATAAAGTTTGGCTTTGATACCACTGTAAGGTTTTGTAAAAATCAAAGTAGCAATCAAATTACAAAAATTAGCGGAAGCAAAGTAAAATCAGATTTTAAATTTTTTTACAAACCAATTACCCAGATCATCCTTTATGCACATTATTAATTAAAACGAAAAATAAGAAGTTATGGATTCATACCCTTGTAGATACGAGCTTCCACGGGTACTAGTTCACCTCCTACTTCTCCGCGATATCCTTGAATCTCTGGGTAGATTCCTTTCTTTGATCAATGTTAGCCACCCAAGTGTATGGCCTCTAGAGGTGATTCACCAAGGAAGAACAATTTTCAAGAAGAAGGGTGTATTGACTCAAACCCTAGTTTTTCCTATCTCTATAGAAAAGGGGGCGTACTCTCTAACTATTGGAATTACGTGTATCTGATATCTGATATAAGACTCCTCTTATAAAGATATCAGGTAACCCTATTTAATTAAAATAAGGTATTATTTATTTAATGAAACTTCTTTAATTAATTGGGCTCCCTAATCTTATTAGGGATAATTAATTAAAATCCTTTAACTAATTTTTCCTCCTAATCCTATTAGAAATAAATGAGAGTACTTATATTAAATTAATTCCTAAACTCTTTTAGAAATTAAAATAATAATAATCGTAATAATATTAATAAGACTCATCTTATTAATTTATATTTAATATTTTTAAAATATTAAATAATAAATTAAGCTATTTAATTTATTCTAGCACAATAGATTAAATTAAATATACTTAACATATTATTATGATTATTCCCTTAACTTCGTAAATAATTATTCTTCCTTTTATGGTGTGACCCGTTAGGTTTTCCATATTAAACTGGTTGTGAATAAATCAATTAGAACAATTCTAATCTTATTTAAATAAATAAATTAAACAATTAATTTATTTAAATAAATAATATTTATTCTATAATAGGGATAAGTCTCCCTAGCGATCAACGACGTTTCAGATAATATAGATTTCAACATTAATCATAAAAGAACCTTTGAGTAAATAGTTATCGTACAATTCAATCCTTCTACCATACAATGTCCCAATTAAATATAAGACATTGAATTACTGTCAAGTCTTATTTTATTTAATTATATGTATCAACTCCTAATGAATGCAAATTAGAAACTACTTTCTAATTTCATTCCACCTTGGCCAAGGATTTCTGGGTTGTCATTTATCGAATCACATAGGATATTTCTCTTAGTTTAGTAGAAGTGGTAGATTCTTTATTGATCATTCATTATCTCCATATATAACTTATTACACCCAAGCATACCCTTTGATATACCCTAAAGATCTTAAGAAATAAGTCAAAGTATAATTCATTATATATAAGATACTATGATGATCTCAAGTCTAAGGATCATTTGTACTACTATCACTACAGGAATTCCTATTGACAGGCAATTAAAACTCTATTTGGTATTCCTTAGCGAGTCACGTTCAGTGAACTTATTATCTAATAAGCACCTACATACTTGCTTTAGTGTCTCCACACAAATGATCATGAGATCAATCATTCTCATCCAATGAGCAATCAATGTATGTATCAATCTATCCAGATTCACTAATCCCCTTTTTAGTAATCCATCGATTGAGAACATTTTAGTTTTAAGCTATTTAAGAATTTAGATCTCATTAGCATGATCTCATCATGATTCTAATAGCATTGCTTAAAACTATGAGTTTATCACATATTATTAAAACAGCACCATGTTGATAATAAATGCCTTTAATAAATAATTCTTTTATTAATAAATAAATAAGATTGATTACAAAGTATATATTTTATCATCATACATGATTGGCTTGTATGCATACTACTTTCAATAAGAACCATATTATAAGAAAGATATAAAAAATAAATTAAAGAGGGGAGTTTTAGTGTGTAGCCAAACATGGCCTTGTGGCCTTTGGCATATTAAAACTGATAAAGCTTTTGGTTTTTTTTACTTGATGTTTTAAGTGATCGCTTAGTGGCTATATCAGTTGGTTTTCTTTACGTGATATCATCTGGTTAAGACTAAGTCTAAAGAGAACAGAGAAAATACAGAGGAAGAAATTGAGAGAGCTAGAGAGAAAATTAAGAGAGTTGAAGAGAATTGCAGTATCAAGAGAGAAGTGGGGAAACATTAGCAAGTAGTCATCTATTATCTTTGTTTATAGTAATCAAGAATTGAATGTTTAAAAACCTAATTTCATGTTCTTAATTTCTAATATAGAATTTGTGTGAATTTGAATTATAAGTGTTAATTAGTTTATGTAAGCAATTGGTTATCATCTATAAATGTTTTTTAGTAAGAAAATTCATGAAAATCATGTTTTGTGTTCTTGAGTTTTCTTGGAAAAAAGGCAAAATTTGGTTGATGATTTGTTAGAATAGTTGATATTTGTGTTGAGGATGGTATATAATCTATTATTTGTTGTTTACAAACGATTTTAGAGTATCAAATTCATCAGTAGTTATGTTTAAGAAGAAGGAATTGGTTTTGGTTGAATATGTACAATATGGTATATTTTGAGTCAAAAATTGATGTTGAATTCATGTAATAAACTGTAAATTGATGATCATTTTTGTTAATACAATCAAAAACAAAAATAATGCAAGTTGAATGAATCAATTTGGTTAAGAAATGAATTCGTAGTGAATGAATTCGCTAAACATGTTAAAATGAAATTTAGTATAAACATGAGTTTTGGGTCAAGATTTGGGTTAGCTAATGTTTTTGTAAATTGTTGATTCTTTGGTATGTTGTAGTTCTATGAATAATGAATCCATAGAATCGAAAACGGACTAATTTGGATGTCTATTGCTTGAGTTATGAAGATTAGTAGGAGAAAAAGGGTCAAAAATCGCAAGAACAATAAACTGCTAATTCTGGTAATGCTATTAGGCGCATCTGCACTGTGCTCGAAGTCTTTTAGGGTGCAGCTGCGCTGGTCCCAAGGCTTATTTGGGCGCAGCTGCGCTCATGGAGTGTCAGGTGTGACTGTTTTGACCTCCTTTGGTAAAACAGTCATAACTTATTTATATGAACATCGATTGAGGCAATTCAGGATGATTCGGAAAGATAACGAGTAGACCTACAACTTTCATTCTTTACATTTGTCAATTTGAGGTCGGGAACAGGGGTACAAATGACCATCTTTAGGACTGATGTGTATTCAAAGTCAATCAGAGGGTGTTGGGCATGCACATATGCAAGTGTAGTGCTTCTGACGATAAAAGATGTTATTTTAAGTTATAAAACATGAATATTAGTAAATATAATGATGCTTAACATTAATACATGAAGTATTAGATAAGTTGTATAAGCATACTAAGCGTACGCAAGCGAGACGAATCAGGTGTACGACGAATGAACATCGAAACGTCGTGACAAGTGTTGATTAACTTAAAAAGTGTTTTAATTAAAATAAAATGAACATTATAAGGTATGGATTGTGATTAATATAAAACCAATAAGGAGTCATAGGAAGTCTTAAAAACTTGAATGAACTTCGAGTTTGACTAAGAAGAAATATAATATTGATTAATAAGTTATATTAGATTAAAACTCAACGTTGTAAGAGTTGAGAATGTGTTTTGGATGCTAAAAGTCTTATGTTATATTTTAGTGAGTTTTCAGATTCGTGTTATGTGGTTGATTAATATGGTTAAACCTTAAGCTAAATGTTATAACTTAACTAAGATAAGAATTGAATCTATGAGGATAATATGTATGTAGCTAATTGATGTGATAATCCTAATGGTATGTGTAGGATATTGGATTAAGTGAGTTATAATTATATAACATACGCAAGAGTCAAGTTTCCTAACCTTTGTTACTTTATTATTCAGCAAGGTTTACTTTTCACTGTCATGTTATACTTATGCAAGTTCTCTATCTCTAATATCTCATTGAGCAGTTAAGTTATTATTGTTATGAAAGTCTCCTAACCTTACTATACGTTATGCAAGTTTCTTGAAGTTATTATTCAATTGAGCAAGTTCTCTAACTTTAATCTTTCATTATGCAAGTTCTTGTTCCTAATTTGTTATTGTTATGCATATTCTTTAACTCTGAATTATTATTGAGTAAGTTTCTAAAATACGCTTTTCATTGAGCTAGTTAATTAATCTTTGTTTCTTCATCCCAAACGAGATTGCTTTGGTTATTCAAAGTCTGTACTATTGTTGAAAGATTGTTCTTGTTGAAAAAAAATTGTTCAGCTAGAATTAATTATTATTTGATCTTTGATCACCAATGTCATTGTTCAATCTTACATTGTTGTACCGAAATCTTAGTTGACTAGCAATTCTTTATTGATTCAACTAATCTTTAGTTGATGAATGTTCTAAACTCTAAATTACCCTTAAAGTCGGTCCAAACCAAACTTCCTTTAGTTTGCTTATGAATCTGTACAGTTTTAAGAGTGTATAGTCGATGACTAATACTTGTTCAGTTGATAAACCATTCATACCCTATCTCTTATTGATACATTTGCAAAATTTGATTGTAACCTGTGACAACACAAAAATTTAGAGGATCTTGAATGATTAAATTAAAGGTTAAAGTTTAAAACCTAGAACGAAAATAGAGGAATAATTTAAAATTTTTAAGAAGAAACTATAATGGTTTATTATTTGAAAAAGAATTGAGAAAATAAGGGTTATGAAAATTCAAAACCTAGAAAGAGATTTTTGTATATGAAAAATTTATTTAAGGAAATAAATTTCAAATAAAGAGATATTATTAGATTAAATTAAATGTGTATATGTATAGATACACATATACTTGGAGATGTGTTATATATGATTTAGCTAAACAAGAGGATTGATTATTTAAATTAATCATACAAGAATAAATGAAAAACTTCATTATAAGAAGCTGGTAGTAGTTAAGCGTTAGAAATCTTATACAAAAAAAGAAATAAGAACGTGGCAAGTCAGAATAATATATATGATGAGGTATATGAAAAGACTTATTGAATGTAAAGAATTGTATTAAGAGGGTTACTAGACATTAAATTAAATGTCTAGTTTAATATGTGAGTATATAAATCATTTTATGATTTATGAAGAATATGTATGTTTACGTAATATGGTAAATATATTAAATTATATTTTTTTATATGTACATAAATCGATATAAACAGTTTATAATGTGAGAAAATAAAATTATTAATTATTTTCTATATGTGATGTGTGTAGGTTTGGTGTGCCTAGTAATTGAGAGTTAATGAATATATATTATATATGTATTTATTAAGTGGGGAAAAATAAAATTGTTGGGAATAATTTGCATAAAAATAGGTAGGTTAAACATATAATATTTATATATACTTTACCCAAGAGTATTAGAATAAATTCTTATATGAAATTAGTTTAATAAAGAAAAGATATTATATTTATCATAATATCTTAAGGAAGTAAATAAATTCTTAATTGAATTTATGTTAACGAGCTAAGGATATTATATTATAATATATTGGGTAAGTAAATAATTGTATTTGTATAAGAAATTATGTGTAGCATATTTATTTTACCATTATAAAATAAATATGTAATTTAAGTATGTTATGTTATGTTTTCTATATATCAAAGGAAAGCCACATAACCTAATTATATATTAGGTAAGGTAACTAAATAACCTAAGGGTTATGGTATTGAGAAAATGTTAGTATTTAAAAGTTATACTAACTTAATCGATTAATTTTTTCTATTTTAAGTGATTAATAATTTTAAATCTAATTAAAAAAAACTAATTAGGTTATTGATTAAAGAGATATGTGTAAGTAATTAAATTCCATAAGATTGGAAATAAAAACCCTAAACATACAATTAGGGTAATACATATTAGAATTGTTAAACTATGTTTATTACATAGCCCAAAACAATTAAAAAAGAAGCCCAAAAGAAATAAAATGCAAGCCCACCTTTAGCCCAATTGATTAAGGGTCTTTTAGACCTTTGATAAATCTAATTTGTGCATTAAAATAAAAGCTAAATGGAGGAATTAGTGGGCATATATATAGCTAGCCACATTAGCCTTTTTTAAGGCAAGAATATTAAGCTAATCAAGTTCCATAAGTAGAAACTCTTACACACAGGGACAAGTGTGTCATGCTCTCATTGGTGGAAAATCTAATTAGCAATCTTAATGGCATGATTATGCATGATTAAGAAGAGATAAGGCTAACCCTTTTGTCCAAGAAACAAAAGAAACATGGGGGATATTAGCACCCCATTTCATTTCACCAACATTTCATTCTTCATTTTATTCTCCACCATTCTTCTTCTTTTTCTATTTTCTCCCAACCCATCAAAACACAAAGAGAGCAAGAGAGAGAGGAGAGGTTCAGATTCTAGAGAGGAAGAGGAGTATATTTTTCATGCATCCCAAGTTCCTAGTCTACTTTGGAAAGAAAAGAAGAGCATCCCACAAGACAAGGTAAAAACCAAACCCTAGTTTCTATGTCATGTATGTTCTATGTGATCTTGAGAGAGATTCATGGAAGGACAAGTTCTAATAGGCTAGAGTCTCATATGAATGATAAATCTTGTGTATAGTATGTTTATCTTGCAAATTTATATAGTTTATGTTGGGAAATTTTGGAAAAAGGAAGCTAAAGTAGTTTTGGGGAAAACCCTAATTTAAAAGGGTGATCATTGCTTTTCATTTTGAAATTTACAAATGGTTTTGTGATTTTGCTTCTTGATATGATAGAACTATGAGTTAAGAGCAAAACACCTTTCGAATCATATAAAAATGTTAAAAAATGAGTGAGATATGAATTTATTACTAAAACACCTCAACTAAAGAACTCATGTGCAATAGCAGTCACTTCTGGACCAATTTCCGGCACCAAAATAGATCCAAATTTGATTTTTGATGAATGAAAACTATAGTTCGGGAAGATATGAATCCAACGAGTCTGATTTTACCCAAATCGGAGTTGTAGATTTTATTTTATTCAAGTTTTAGTGAAGGACTCCAAATCTAGAAAAAAAAATCAAAAATATCTCAAAAACTACTGCTTGGGTTCATTGATGAATCGATGAGACGAACTTTTCCTAAATGGTAGATTCGACCACTTTCTGGCAGGTTCCGGTGGTGGTTCATGGACCCGTATTTTGCTACAATTCTTAAGAATATTAATATATTTAATCCAAAATTATTCTGGGCCGTTAGCTAATTATTAAATAATTAGTGGTTTAAACTCATTTAAAATCATTTTTAAACTTACTAATTTATAACTTTTAATGCAATTAATGGATTATAAAACTAATTACATGAAATTTGAATGTAATTAACTATTTAATTATTATCTAAGTAGTATTGGGTGATCATTAAGTAGAGTTAGTATTAATAAAGTAATTATTGATTATTTAATTAAGATTAAATAATAAATAGGATAAATGATAATTATTCTTATTATTCTTAACTTAATAAGAAAGAATAATTAAAGATTTATGAAGTAAATTAATTATTTATTATTCAAGGATAATTAATTAATTAAAATTAAATAAAGATAAAGGTTAATTAATTGTTCATTTATTAATAGTAATGAATAATTAAAGGTTAATAAATCAATTATTTATATGCAAGAATAATTAATTAATTAATTATTACTTATTTAGTATTAAATAATAATTAAAGACAATTTAGTTATTCAATATTTAATTAATATTAAATAATAAGTAGGTGTAATTAGCTATTACTTATTAAATAATAACTAAAGGTAATTAATTAATTACTATTTAACTAATATTAAATGGTAATTAAATGAAGATAAATAAAGATAATTTGAATGATTCATTAATTAAACAATTATAATAAATTGTTTAAGGATCTAATAAGTTTTTATTACTTATGAAAAACCTTAAAAATTTATAAAATCATTAACCTAAGATTTATTAATTATCTTATAGGGTTAATAATGGTACATTATACTATGTGTACATTGTGATTGAATTATTTGCTAGATAATAGCATAAATAAGTGTATAGACGTACAATTATATGCAGTACTAATTAGTAGACCAACATTGTCAATGCTAGGTATTCCAAAGAGTTTTAATTAAAGCTAGTTAGTCGTAGCTCGTCGAACAGGCAAGTTCTCTAACTCAAACTCGAGTTATTATTTTCAAGCATGTTAGTGGATAATTGTTGTTGATTATTCAACATATAATATTATTATTGAATATTCGCATTATGGCAAGTCTCCTAACTCAAACTCAAGTTATTATGTTTCAAACATGCTAGTGGATTAATTATTGACAATTATTCCACATCTTTGATTATTGATTTGTACTTAGTGCAAGTTGCATATGTTCATCAGATATGAAAGGCTGATCACCTTCATTACCATAAGGTTCAGTTAAATTTGTTCATGGTCATTGTTGACCACTCAGCATAATTATTCAGTTTTTCACTTATTGAATTTTTGATTCAAGTTCTTTCTCAATTATATTTGTGAGACCCCAGATTTTATGAATAAATTTTGATTTCTCGAAATATTTTTTTTATATTATGGTGTGGATTTGATATAATGTTATAGTTGTGGGTGATATTTATAAATTTTGCAAAGTAAGCAAGTGCTTATATAATATTCGATTGGTCGGGGAATATTCGTTTTAACAGAGAATATTCGTACGACGGCACAATCATTGGTGGAGCCCACAACGGAAGTATTGTCGTAGTAAGAAAACGACATAATTATCTTTTTATAAAAATAACGGCGGAAGTGTTACCGTTAAAAGCTGTTGAACTACCTAGTAGTAAAAGAAATGCGATGTCTGGCGTGGTTGCATAGTAGCACACGGTATTGGTTATTGATGCTTACGTGAAGTCACTCACTCGCTTATACTCAATTATTGCTACGATAATTCTTTGCATCATATCTCTCATATTATTGATTCGATTATTGTCACAAAGATCATCCGTGATATTATGATATATTATTAAATCATTAATTGAGACGACAAAGTTATTCATATTATTAAATTACAATATTTACAATGTCTAGAAGTTCTGTCAAGGAAAGGTTTGGTCACCTAATTGCACGCCAATAGGGAGAAATCCTTATTGGAAAGCCCCCTCTTTCCTGGGAATGACCTGGTTGTTAAATATTATGAGTTATAATATTAATGATGAATAAGTTCGTGTTGATTAAAGATAAAATTGATAGTTCTATTGTATTGGAATTATTAGTGTTAGTAGAAATCGATATTTATGTCGATAATAATTGATGTCTGGAGGTTATATTATTCAATCGGGTATTCGGGGCACTTTTCGTGTCAGAGTACTATTCACGAGTTACTATTCATGGGGTACTATTCACCCAAAAAATATATTTCTTTTCGGTCCAAATTATTTTTTGGTACAATATTATTCCATGAGGAGATGTGCTAATTTTTTAGACCGTTGGTTGAAGTTATAATAGTGAATCAATATGGATCGCTGGTGGAAAGTTATAATAGTGAATCAATATGGACCACTGGTGGAAAGTTATAATAGTGAATCAATATGGATCGCTGGTTTAAAGTTTTAATAGTAAATCAAGATGGATGAATTTGCTTTAAGTTTTAATAGTAAATCAATATGGACCGTCTGTTTAAAAGTAAATCAATCTGGACAGTTCATGAATTAGTTACTATTCAGTCCATTCTTCTATAATTAAAAGCTCATTCCTTCATTATTTCTTACGAATTCACTAAAACTCTTGAGAGAGAAATTATAGAGAAAAAGAAGAAGAGAAGTCAGCTACCTCTCTATTCCAATATCTAGTTTCTTCTAAGGTAAGGGATATTATTTGTTGTACTCGTAAGGGGTATTATTTCTATCTTATTCATGAAGAGAACCTCTGTTATTCCATTCTTTATTATTATGTCGGAATAACCTGTTATGCGAAGTACCGCATACATGGTGAAATTCTTCTGTTATTCCATTCTTTATTATTATGTTGAATAGCTTTGTTTGCGCAATACCGCATACATGGTGGAATTCTTCTATTATTCCTTTCATTATTATTACGTTTGAATATCCTGCATGCATGCGTTCTGTGGGACTGGTTCCATTATTTATTATTCTCATTGGAATAACTTTTATGCATGCGGTCTATCGCATGCATGGTGATTTCATTTGTTATTCCATTCTTTATTATTACGCCGAATATCATCGTATACGTGCGTTTATACTGGGACTGGTTCCATTATTTATTATTTTGTTGGAATAACTCAGATGCGCGATTCTATCGCATGCATGGTGATTTCTATTGTTATTCTATTCTTTATGATTACGCCGTAATATCACGTCTACAATGCGTTCTGTGGGACCGTTCCATTATTTATTATTCATTTGGAATAAACCGTATAAATGCGTCTATCGCATGCATGGTGATTTCGTTGTTATTCCATTCTTTATTATTTTGTGAATATCCTGTCTGCATGCGTTTTACGCCGACCTGGTTCCATATTTATTATTCATTGGGAATAACTTTTGTGCATGCAGATCTATCCCACGCATGGTGAATCCTTCATTATTCCATTCTTTATTATTACATTGGAATAACTTATCTATGTGGATTACCACATGCATTGTGAATGATCCTTTGTATTCATTCCTTATTAAATTGTGGAAATGATCTGTATACGTGGATTACCGCATGACGGGTGAAAATCCATTTGCAGTTTCATATACTCTATTATACTCAGTTGGTTAAAGTTTTGGCTTCTATACTCCATGAAATTAGTAGAATATCCTTGATATTTACACTTCATCTAGTATCTTTTCATGGAAAAATTCTTCTGAGCATTCTTGAATTTTACTCCACAAAGAAGTATCATGTTGACAATTTGGACGTTATTAATTTCTGGATAAATTAATTCTTGAAATTGTTTTATTGAATTATTATGTCATTGTCATCATCCTCATGCTTATATTATAATAAAAGTCATCTTTCGCTTACGTGCATAGATGGACTTAGTATGATTATGACCAGGGATCATTTAGTATAATCATGACCTGTAATGTTATAAATGATATGGTAAAAGTCCTCAGTGGCCTGTAATGCATTGATGGACAGTTTTTGGTATGATTATGACCAGGGATTGTTCGGTATAGTCATGACCATTGATGATTTAATGAATATCCTTGGCCCGTAGTATAGGGATGATTAGATGATGTGTTTTATTTATTAAGCTGAGTCTTAGCGATAAAAATTGATGAAAATATTTTATACCATAGAAGATAGTAGATTTTATTCTCTACTTGACTCTTCTAATGGATTGCTTGTTCCGCTGCAGTTAAACTTGAGATCTATTGTATTTTATCAGTTTAACATTGTTGAAGACTATTCATAATTTATTCTGCATTATCATAGTCATAATATTTTTTACTTGGCTAGTTGAGCTCACCCTTTCTTTCACTGTTCTCTTCAAGAAATGAGAATATAGCTAGGACGAGTCGGGGAAAGGAGTAACGGTCCAGATGATAGCATTAGTAGTCCTCACTATTCTGTTAAATAGTGTGACAATAACTGTAATGAGGACTCCTTTGAGTGTGGATATTGTCTAGATGACAATATTCCTATTAAAACTTTCAGTTTATGTATTGTCATATATTACACGACGGTTGTATAATTAAGTTTGTATTTGTATTCAGTACCTTGTATCTGGTGACCCAAGATGGGTGATGTGTATCTATTTTGGGGGTGTCACAATATTACATTGTTGAAAACTTGAAAGCTTATTCCTTTTCAATCATTATATATCTTCATTGTACTTAAACTTGCTAGGCAAAATAGTTGCTCATCCTTGCTATATCATGATAACAAATTTCAGATTAAAACGAAGGCTTGAAGAATGACAGTGGTAAAGGCGAATTCCAAGTTTAGATTTTTATGCATTTAGAACTATTAAGTGATATGATGCAAATGACATTGTAAACCTTTTAAGTTATTGAAGGTATGTATTAAGTTAAGGTTGTAGACCTTGGGAATTATGTCGTAAAAGTTTATTGTATAAACAATTTATGTTTATATGTTCCGCAGTAGTTATAGAAATGATGTATCGTAACGTACTAGATCTGAGGTAAAAATACCCAGATTTGAGGATGTTACAGTTGGTATCAAAGTCGTAGGTTATAAACCTTAGGTAGAGGTACCTTAGGCTATAACCGCGGAGACGATGATAAAGAATAAACTCAGATCGAGTTTAAGTGATAAGAGATGAATTTAGGAAAGTCATCATTAAATTAAAGAAAAAGATAAATAAGATTCAAAGAAGAATCTTGAAGAGATATAAAGATAAGGATTTAGAGTTACCTAACTCCAGTAATAAAGATGAAAAGTGATAATAAATAGACGATGTCTATAAGATGAAAAGTGTAAATAAAAACATAAGATAATATGATTAAAGAGAAGAATAAGAAGATCGCAGTATAAAACGATCATAATGATAAGAAGAAATCATTGCAAAATAAGATCACGATGTGATCAGATTGAATTGTTGAATAAAATACGATATGTTAAATGATTAAGAAGATATAGCTTGACGCTATAAAGAGAATATACTATGAAATGGTACGATGTAAACTCAGGTAAGAGTGGTAAATGTTGAGATACAGATTAAATGAAATATGTATTGAGTAAAGAGGAAGCTAGGATTATGTGGGATTTCAATTGAGAACTCAGGTCAGCAGCTAAGTTGTATGATTCTTTGTATGGGCGGGGAATTGTACTTGGTGTAACAACCACTTAGCTTCTGATAGTGATAATCATTGAAATGTTTGTGTCGCGCTATTTCCTATATACCTGTTGAGAAGGTGATTCTTTTCTCATGTGTATAACGGATAGGTAGAGAATATAAGATTAGGTACGGTTCTTAAAACTAATGCATATGGTAAGTTCGTGACTCATAATCATATGGTATGTTTTGAATCCCTCAGCGAATAGACGCTTATGGTCTGACTAAGATAAGTTTCTAAACTCATATGATTATGGCAAGTTCCTGGATTTCCAAAATGTGGTAAGTTTGATGAACTGGGGTATAACTAAGTTGTGAATGGAGAATTGAGGATGATAGGAATAGATAGAATTATTAAGCAATGGATCATTATAGAAAGTGAAGATGATGGTGGAAGCATAGGTATTCCAAATCTTCTAGTTATGCTAGACTTTAAAATTTTTGACATCAAGCAAAATTCACACTATGGTGCCTTTAAAAAAAATGAATTTTTGTTATCAGTAACATAAGGTGACAAAGGTGTGTATGTGGACTGTGAGCCACTAACATCTCGTTATCTGTTACGACATGATAACATTAAAACTGATTTTCAATGGTTTTGAATCTTTTAAAGAAGAATCTATGCTAATTGCTTTGGCTAGACAAAAATAATTTGAAATATATCAAAATGTATTTTATATATCATCAATGCATCATGGAACCTGGTGCAGAGATGATAAAAATAATGGAGTCATCAATGCAGTATTACCTAGTGATGGATGTGATCTAAGGATCGTTAGCCCATTATGGTATGATGTAGTATGATAAAATCACCAGATGACGGAATCATCAAACGAACTGTAAATACAGTGCGGTATCATGACGTCATAAAATGATTTTTAGAATTTTAAACCAGTTAAAGAAAAGTCAATGCCAATTAAAGTGGCTAGACAAATGTTTCGATTGATATTCGAATTATAGATATTCGTCTAAGCTATTTGATTCAGCTAGGCAAATGTTTATGAAAATTCAAGTATTTCTTTGAGAATTTATCCCAAACCAAATTATTTTGGTACGGAATCTTATGCTAAGTCTGAGGTGAACAACCTCGATTGGATAAAATAATCCAATCTAATAGCGTAAATAGTCGCTAGATAAGATTGATATGTTGTGCACGATGTAGGGTACGATAGGCTGATCACCTAACGTGCGGCGATTCCATTTTTAAGTACGATCACCTAATCTGACATGTTTATAGAATTGGTTGCGGTGAATGCCGTAAAACTTGTGAGTTCATGGTCTATATGATCCCTCAGCATAATATGAAAAGTTTTAACTTCTTAAAAAGGGCAGTAATGGTTGAATGAGATGATAGAAGAGAATTTCTCAGAAGAGAAAAATATAAAGGTTAAATTGAAAACCTATTTTCGATGAATAGAAGAAACAAATATTAGTAAACTGTAATTTCGAGGACGAAATTATTAGAAGAAGGGGTGAATGTGACAATCCAAAAATTTAGAGGATGTTGAATGATTAAGTTAAAGGTTAAAGTTTAAAACCTAGAGTGAATGTAAGACCCCGAATTTTATGAAATGAAAGTATTCAATTTTCTTATAATTATTATTTTATTTAGTAAATGGTTAAATTGATAAAATGTTAAAGTTAAGGGTGATATGTGAAAATTTTTCAAAGTAAGTAAGTTGTTATAAAATATTCGATTGGTTGGGGAATACAACGACACAATCATTGGTGGACCCCACAACGGAAGTATTGTCGAGTTAGAAAATGACAAAATTTTTTTTTATAAAAATAACGGCGAAAGTTTTACCGTTAAACTGTTGAACTACTCGGTGGTAAAAGTACAAAAATACGCGTGGTTGCATAGTAGCACACTGTATCGATTATTAATGCTTACATGAGAAGTCAATCAGTTATACCCAATTATTGCTATAGTAATTGCAGCAGAATATTGTTAGGTTTGTAATATTCATGAACACAATCATATTGCACAAAATAAGCGGAAGCATGGAAAATTAGAGTTTTAAAATTTTTCAAACCATATACCCGGATAATCCTTTATGCAAACGAAAAGATAAAGAATAAGAATTATACCCTTGAAGATTCGAGCTTCCTCAGGTACAAGTTCACCTCCAATCCTTTTCGCGTTCAACTTGAATCCACCGGGTTTGGTTCCTTCCTTTGATCAATGTTAGCCACCCAAGTGTTTGGTCTCTAGAGGTGATCTACCAAGAAAGAAGAAAGATTCAAGAAGATGGGTATTTGACAAAATCCTATTTTTTTTCTATCTCTCATAGAAAAGGGTGTACTCTCCAACAATTAGAATCACGTCTATTGTGAAAAAGTCAACAACCACCTCACCCATAATAAGACTCTTATTTATAGATGTGGGCAACCCTCCTTAACAATTAAGGAATTGAGTTTTATTTTAATTAATTAAACTCCTTTAATTAATTAGGCTCCTAATCTTATTAGGAATAATTAATTAAACTCTTTTAATTAATTAGCCTCCTAATCTTATTAGGATATTTGAGAGTACTTTTATTAATTAATTTCCAAACTCCTTTAGGAATTAAATAATAATAATAGTAATAATAATAATAAGACTCCTCTTATTAATTTATATTTAATGTTTCCAAAATATTAAATCATAAATATTAAGCAATTTAATTTATTCTATCACCATAGATTAAATTAAATATACTTAACTTATTATTATGATTATGCCATTTACTTCTTAAATAATTATTCTTCCTTTTATGGTGTGACCCTTTAGGTTCTCCATATTAAATCAGTTGTGAATAATTCAATTAGAATAATTCTAATCTTATTTAAATAAATAAATTAAACTATTAATTTATTTAAATAAATAATATTTATTCTACAATAGGGATAAGCCTCCCTAGCGATCAACGACTTTCCAGAAAATATAGATTTCAACATTAATCATAAAATAACCTTTGAGTAAATAGTTACCGTACAATTCAATCCTTCTACCATACAATGTCCCAATTAAATATAAGACGTGAAATTAATGTCAAGTCTTATTTTATTTAATTATATGTATTTCGATTATTAAATTCACAACTCCTAATGAATGCAAATTAGAAACTACTTTCTAATTTCATTCCACCTTAGCCAAGGATTCATGGGTTATCAGTTATCGAATCACACAGGATATTTCTTTTCTTTTACTAGAAGTGGTAGATTCTTTATTGATCATTCATTATCTCCATATATAACTTATAACACCCAAGCATACCCTTTGATATACCCTAAAGATCTTAAGGAATAAGTCAAAGTGTAATTCATTATACATAAGATACTATGACGATCTCAAGTCTAAGGATCATTTGTACAACTATCACTACATGAATTCCTATTGACAGGCAAGTAAAACTCCATTAGGTATTCCTTAGCGAGTCACGTTCAGTGAACTTATTCTCCAATAAGCACCTAAATATTTGCTTTAGTGTCTCCACACAAATGATCATGATATCAATCATCCCCATCCAATGAGCAAGCAACGTATGTACCAATCTATCCGGATTCACTAATCCCCAATTTAGTAATCCAACGATTGGGAACTATTTTAGTTTTAAGCTTTCTAAGAATTTAGATCTCATTATAATGATCATCATCATTATTCTAAAAGCATTGCTTAAAACTATGGGTTTATCACATATTATAAAATAGCATCATGTAGATAATTAAAAGCCTTTAATAAATTAATACTTTTTATTAATAAATGAATAAGATTGTTACAAAGTATATGCTTTATCATCAAACATGATTGGCTTGTGTGCATACTACTTTCAATCTCCCACTTGCACTAAAGCCAATCGTCATGGTATCTCATACCTTTTTTCTCTAAGTGACGATTATCCTGCTGTTGGATAATCTTTAGTTAATGGATATGTAATGTTGTTCCTGAGAGTCCACTATCACTATAGTAATTTACCATCTTTCAATGATTCCTATAATCAAATGAAAGTGCCACAACACATGTTTAGATCCAAGATGAGACTTAGGAACTATTCCTAGTTCTGTAATGAACTTTTCATCCAAACAATCAACTTGCAGCTTCATTTATAGCTATATACTTTGTCTTTATCACTAAACTAGAAACGCTTTGCTGTTTGGAACCTTTCCAATTCACTGCAGCACTGTTCAAGGTAACGTTTTACCTTAAATTAGATTTTATGTCGTCTTGGTCTGTCTGAAAAACTTGAGTCTGTTAAGCATTCTAGTTTTAATTCAGACCCACCATAAATCTGATCGCATCCTTAGTGTCGGTTAAGTACTTTAAGATGTTTTTCACTGTCTAACAGTAATCTTCTCTAGAATATGACCGATCAAGATCAGGTCTCGTATATTTCATTGTATACATGATTGTCACTCATGCGATCTCTCTTTTCAGGATTCTATGGGGACTATTAAGAGAGATACACTCCATGGCTCATCAACATAAAATATCTCTTGGAGTTTGTCATGCTAAACAACTTTAACATCAAATAAATATACGTTCCTTGGGTTAAGCTGAGCATCCTTTTAAATCTATCTATATAGATTTTTATCCCCAATTACGATACTCTTCCCAAATCATTCATGGAGGAATATTTCAACAACTTTATCTTTACTGATTCTAGCATTGGCATGTCATTCCTTATCCGTATTATATCAACATATAATACTAGGAATGTTATGACGCTCCCACTGACCCTTTTGTATACATTAGGTTCATTCTTATTTGTGATAAAATCAAACTCTTTTGATTTGTTTAATTAAAACGAATGTTCCATTTTGAGAAGCTTGCTTCAATCCATTTCTCTGAGTGGTTACAACTCTTACCTCATCATATTTAACTGGATCATCATTTTCTATGATGTGTACCTCATCATCATCATCTATGATGAATCCATACCTCCTAGGTATCTTCGGTACTATTCCAGATTTACGATTCAGTTGTGGTACAATTGGTCTATCTACAGGTTCCTCTTATTTGACTTATAGTGATTTGTGGTTCTTGAACTCTTTAAGATCTATTATCCTCCCACTAGCTCCTTCAATGATAAACACATTTATCTTAGAAGGTAGCGTGTTTCGCAACAAACACCTTTTGCTAAGTAGGATTATAGAACATATGCCCTAAACTTACTTTAGGATGTCCCACAAATCTGTACTTGTCAAATCTTGTCCCAAGCTTATCCTTTGAAACCTTTTCACATAAGTTGGACAACCCTTTATCTTAATATACTTAAGATTAGGAATCCTCCATGTCCATAACTTTTATGGAGTCTTAGGGCCGGATTTTGAGGTTACCTTTTTCGTAGATATGCAGCCATTTCTAAGGCATTATCCCAGAAGGATACTGGAATATCGGTAAAATCATTATGGACCGCACCATGTCCAATAAGGTATAATTTTTCCTTTCAGATACATCAATCAATTATTGCGTATCAGGAGGCGTCCATTGTGAGAAAACCAATTGAGATGATCTAGAAACTCATTGCACAATTATTCCTTCCTTGATCTGATCAAAGAATCCTAATACTTTGCCAATTTGTTTCATTTCTAAATTCTTTGAACCTTTTAAATAATTCACAATTGTATTTCAGCAAATACACACATTCAACCTTTTGAATAGTCATCTCCTTTTTCTTATACTAGTTTGTTCAATTTGCAAAATAAATTTTCATGTAAGTCAAGTATACAAAATCCATTAAGTGATATTCCAGTTCTATACAAAACATTATTATTATAAATAAAATAACAATTGTTCTTAAATATAATACCAAAGATTTCATTGTCTAACAACAAAAATGGAAATAATGTTTCTAACAAGAACTGGAATACAATAACAACTTATTGACTTAATAGATTTGCCCGTAGGCATTGCTAAACTATAAGTTTCTATGTCTAATGTAGCAACCTTTACTTCATTTCCCACACATAGGATTACTTATCTTTGTTTAGCTTTCTACTTTTGCTTGGTCCCTTCATAAATCTATATTTATGATAACCAAAGTCGGTATCCAATACCCAAGTATAATCTTGACTTAAAGAAAAATTTATTTTAAATCATGAACAAAAGTGTATTTGTAACCGAAACTTCACTAAGCTTCTTCTAGTTATGCTCTGCAAGATGCTTCTTGCAGTTTCTTTCCAGTGTCCAGGCTTATTGCAGTGGAAGCAAACTCCTTTGATATCCGTATTAGTTTTTTTTTCTTCTAATTATCCTTTGTTTTTGCCTTTCTATTTACCTTCTTTGAATTGTTCTTCTTTTTAGAAGATCCTTTGGCCCCTACCAGTAAGACATGGTCTTTCTTGGTTGGAAAGGGACTCTCAACATTTTTCAACATGTTAAGAAAATCAGCGAGGCTGATATCTAGCTTGTTCATATGAAAAATTCACAATAATTATGAAAGGAGTCCGGGAGTGAGTGCAAGATCAAATCTTATAGTAGGAGCATCCATAGTTTCATGCTGACGCTGAAGCTCGTTACTCATGGATGCGAGCATGATGCATTGAGCCAACTGTGCATCATCTTGTCACTTTCTAAAAGTAGCAATCTCTTCCTCAGAGGCATTGTCTGCAACCATTGCAGGGATATGCGTATTAAGGACATAAGATAGCTTTTTCAGCCATGAGAACTATTCTTAATTCCTTAACCAATCCATTTGATTCGGTCCGGTTAAATAACATCTAATATGCTTCACAGTGATAGTAATTTTGACATTGTAAAATTCTGTAAATGAATTTGTAATTAACAACATTTTAGCATACATTATTTTATTAATTACCAAAATAAATTAGGTCTTGTTTTAAATTGGTATATCCCACTATTTTCATCAAACTATATTACCCTCACTTATATAGTTCGGCAAAATCTAATTAAAGATTTGCTAGCGAGAATAAGGATCTCGTTTCAAATGTATATAGCCTTGTGGTGACACAACAAACTATATATAAATAAATAGGTAGACAACTCTTGTCAATTACATCATCATGTAACTCCTTTTATTTTGCCTCTTAGATTATTTTGATCAAGTGGTGGCACATCCGAATCAAAATTATCCAAGTTAAGTCTAACCTAGCACTCCATATATTCAAAAAAGAAAAATATTGTCCTTGTGGTGACACAACAAAATAATATTGTTCAATTTTTTTTATAAGCATCAAATGTGATAAATTAACATCTTAAATACTTAACACTTGCCTTGTGGTGACACAACAAACTCATATTAAATATTTAATACTCTATTAATTTTATCATGCTAGAAGGCGACGTTCGTTATTCCAAATATCTTTGATCGCTTAAGACTTAATATAAAAAATTTGAGGGTTTGTTATTAATTTGTCTCATCTTGTTTAGCGCGCATGCACACACATATATATAAAATATGTGTCATATTAATTAACATGCGAAGCATGTTTGCATAATATATAATATATATAGTATAAGCATGCACATATAGAATACTATATTCTACTTGGATTAATTATGGACTTTATTCTAGTTTGGTTCACTAGAGCCACCAAGTGAACCAAAAGGTCAAACCCTAGGGGTGCAAGAATTAATATTTAAATATAACTAATACATTTAACTCGGGCTCCATTACAAACGGGTCTTCAAGCGCTCCTTGCTCCTTGATCTCTAATTCTTCAAAATTAATTCTAACTATTCCTATTACAAAACTATTTAAAATAAATAGAAACCTTGATCAACAGTCAAGGGAAAGTACATAGGAGGGAGTTAGAATTTACATTAAGAAAAAATTAGAGAAGACGAGGTACGCAGACCCCATTTAATAAAACTCATACATTCATGCATCCAACTAAAATAAAATCCAATCACATTGGTCAATAGTCCATAATCAATCTCATTTATTATTATACACATCACCGTATGCATCAATAAATAACATTCATCTCATGAATAATAAACATTTAATATATATATTGATATCATTTAATGGACAAATTTAGTTAGTATAAAATCTAATTTTGAATCAAAATAAACTCCTTTATTTTAATCCAAATTTAAATCAAAATAAACCTCTTTTATTTTAATTTATCCTATTTTGAATAAAATAAACTATTTTATTTTAATCAAAATAAACTAATTTATTTTAATTAATTATGGAATCCAATTCCAAGAAAAAAAACTCCTTTATTAAAGGAAAACACAAATTCTCTTTCCTATTCACAAATAAACTCATTTATTTTGAATAATATGAAATTTTATTCCATATCTAAATAAACTCCTTTATTTAAGGAAATACGGATTCTCTTTCCTATTCACAAATAAACTCTTTTATTTTGAATAATATGAAACCTTATTTCATATCAAAATAAACTCCTTTATTTAAGGAAACATGAAATCTAATTTCAACTCCAATTAGTTATCATGGAATCCAATTTCAACTCTAATTAGTTAGCATGAAATCCAATTTTAAAATTAAAATAAATCTTTTATTTTAAGATTAAAATAAATCTTTTATTTTAAAATTAAAATAAATTTTTTTTATAGATTAAAATAAACTTTTATTTTAAGATTAAAATAAATTTTTATTTTAATTATAAAATAATTCAGAATAATATATATATAACATCTGATGGTGATCCGTAATCACGCAATCAGCAAACTAGTGGTGACTACATGGTGACTATTATATAAATCATGTAATCATATGATGCATTACGTTATATATATAAGAATAACTGAATAAGTCACATGCGGAAAAACATGTTTCGCCAATAACGTTTGTCCAAAAAAAAATTGGTTTTGCGAAAAATTTTTTTCTTTTTTTTTTAAATTTTATACAACAAAATTATGCCCAATTAAATTGTTCTAAACACATATCAACATACATATCAAATCAAACAATTAATAATTCACATAAAGGTTTGGCTCTGATGCCACTGTTAAGTTTGTAATATTCATGAACGCAATCATATTGCACAAAATAAGCGAAAGCATGGAAAATCAGAGTTTTAAAATTTTATAAACCATATACCCGGATCATCTTTTATGCACAATTATTAATTAAAAAAAAAGATAAAGAATAAGAATCATACCCTTGAAGATTCGAGCTTCCTCAGGTACAAGTTCACCTCCAATCCTTTTCGCGTTCAACTTGAATCCACCGGGTTTGGTTCATTCCTTTGATCAACGTTAGCCACCCAAGTGTTTGGCCTCTAGAGGTGATCCACCAAGGAAGAAGAAAGATTCAAGAAGATGGGTATTTCGCAAAACACTAATTTTTTTCTATTTCTCATAGAAAAGGGTGTACTCTCCAACAATTGGAATCATTGTGAAAAAGTCAACAACCACCTCATCCATAATAACACTCCTCTTATTTATAGATGTGGGCAACCCTTCTTAACAATTAAGGAATTGGATTTTATTTTAATTAATTAAACTCCTTTAATTAATTAGGCTGCTAATCTTATTAGGAATAATTAATTAATCTCTTTTAATTAATTAGCTTCCTAATCTTATTAGGATATTTGAGAGTACTTTTATTAATTAATTCCCAAACTCCTTTAGAAATTAAATAGTAATAATAATAATAAGACTTCTCTTATTAATTTATATTTAATATTTTCAAAATATTAAATAATAAATATTAAGTTATTTAATTTATTCTATAACCATAGATTAAATTAAATATACTTAACTTATTATTATGATTATGTCATTTACTTCTTAAATAATTATTCTTCCTTTTATGGTGTGACCCTTTAGGTTCTCCATATTAAACCGGTTGTGAATAAATCAATTAGAACAATTCTAATCTTATTTAAATAAATAAATTAAACTATTAATTTATTTAAATAAATAATATTTATTCTACAATAGGGATAAGCCTCCCTAGCGATCAACGATTTTCCAGATAATATAGATTTCAACATTAATCATAAAAGAACCTTTGAGTAAATAGTTACCGTACAGTTCAATCTTTCCACCATACAATGTCCCAATCAAATATAAGACATGAAATTACTGTCAAGTCTTATTTATTTAATTATATGTATTTCGATCCTTAATTCCACAACTCCAAATAATTCAAATTAGAAACTCCTTTCTAATTTCATTCTGCTTTGGCCAAGGACTACTGAGTTGTCATTTATCGAATCACATAGGACATTTCTCTTCTTTTACTAGAAGCGGTAGATTCTTTATTGATCATACACTATCTCCATCTACAACTTATTATACCCAAGCTTACCCTTTGATATACCCTAAGGGTCTTAAGGAATAAGTTGAGAGTATAACTCATCATACACAAGATACTATGATGATCTCAAGTCCAAGAATCACTTGTACTACTATCACTACAAGAATTCCTATTGACAGGCAAGTAAAACTCCATTAGGTATTCCTTAGTGAGCCACGTTCAGTGAACTTATTCTCTAATAAGTACCTACATACTTGCTTTAGTGTCTCCACACAAATGATCATGAGATCAATCATCCTCATCCAATGAGCAAGCAACGTATGTACCATTCTATCCGAATTCATTAATCCCCAATTTAGTAATCCAACGATTGGGAACTATTTTAGTTTTAAGCTTTCTAAGAATTTAGATCTCATTAGAATGATCATCGTCATTATTCTAAAAGCATTGCTTAAAACTATGGGTTTATCACATATTATAAAACAGCATCATGTAGATAATTAAAAGTCTTTAATAAATTAATACTTTTTATTAATAAATGAATAAGATTGTTACAAAGAATATGCTTTATCATCAAACATGATTGGCTTATGTGCATACTACTTTCAAATATCTCTCATATTATTGATTTAATTATTATCACAGTATCATCTGCATAATATTTATTATTATTAAATTAATTGAGACGACAAAGTTATTCATATTAATATTTACAATATTGACAATGTCTAGAAAGTTCTGTCAAGGAGAGGCTTGGTCACCTAATTGTGCGCCAATAGGGAGAAATCCTTATCGGAAAGCCCCCACTTTCCTGGAAATGATCTGGTTGTTAAATATTGTGAGTTATAATATTAATGATGAATAAGTTCGTATTGATTAAAGATGAAATTGATATTTCTATTGTGTTGGGATTATTAGTGTTAGTAGAAATTGACATTTATTTCGATAAGGTTATATTGACCAATCGGGTAATTAATCGGATAAATCAACAATTAATTGCTATTAATTCACATGTTTATAACTATTTGTTCACATGTATGTACTATTGATTCACATGCATGTACTATTAGGGGAAGTGGTGAAAGATTGATAATACTTGCATGACTAAATTAAAAATGGAGGTATAGATGAAGGTACTCTACTGTAACTATTTTTTTCACATGTATAGAACTCTTGATTCACATTACTGAACTATTGATTCACATGATGTACTATTAGGGGAGGTGGTGCAAGATTGATAATACTTGCATGACTAAATTAAAAATGGAGGAAAAGATGAAGGTATTATATTGTAATATTTCGAGCTCCAAAACGTGCAATTATCAAAACTATATTTTTCTATAAATTGAAGCTCATTCTTCTTTCATTCTCACCAATTCACTAAGACTCACAAGAGCAATTATAGAGAGAGAAGCTATAGAGAGAAAGAAGAAAAGAAGTCTGCTACTTCACTATTCCAGTATCCAGTCTTCTTTTCAGGTAAGGGATATTATTTTTGTTCAGTTTTCATAAGGAATAATATTTTCTTCCATACTCTGTAGTATGTGAGTAATTTTATTTCGTCTCGTATTCCTGATTATACCCTTATTTTGTTAAAGTATTGCTTCTATACTCCATGAAATTAGTAGAATATCCTTGAAATTTACGCTTCATCTAGTGTCGTTTCACAAGGATATTTTCTGCTCATTCTTGTTAAATTTTAAACTTTTCATTCCAGAGTAATATTCACGGGTTACTATTCACTCGAATATTATTCACTCGAGTATTCGTGGCACTTTTCACACTGGAGTACTATTCACGAGTTACTATTTATGTGTTACTATTCATCCGATTACTATTCACTCGAATATTATTCGCTCGGGTATTTGGGGCACTTTTTATGCCGTGATACTATTTACGAGGTACTATTTTTGAAGTACTATTCACATGGTACTATTCACCCAAAAAATATATTTCTTTTATGTCCAAATTATTTTTGATACATGAATATTATTCTTGAATTTTACTCCACAAAGCAGTATCATGTTGACAATTTGGATATTTTTAAACTCTGGATAAATTTAAAGTCTTTAATATTTATCCTTGATTTCGTTTGATTAATGCTTATATCATTGTCATCATCCTCATGCTTATATTGTGATGAAAGTCATCTTTAGCTTACGTGCATAGATGGACTGTTGATTGGTATGATTATAACCAGGGATCATTCGGTATAATCATGACCTGTAATGTTACAAATGATATGGTAAAATTCCTCATTGGTCCGTAGTGCATTGATGGACAGTTGTTGGTATGATTATGACCAAGGATTATTCGGTATAACCATGACCATTAATGATTACATGAATATCCTTGGCCCGTAGTGTAGGGATGATTCGATGATGTGATTTATTTATTAAGCTGAGTCTCAGCGATAAAGTGGATGAAAAACTTTTTAAATCATAGAAGATACTAGATATCATGCTCTACTTGACTCTTCTAATGGATTGCTTGTTCCACTGCAGTTAAACTTTATATTTATTGTATTTTATCAGTTTAACACTGTTGAAAGCTAATGATAATTTATTCTACATTATCTTAGTCAAAATATTTCTTACTGGCTAGTTGAGCTCACCATTTTTCTTTCATTGTCCTCTTCAGGAAATGAGAACGTAGCCGGGACTAGTCGGGGAATGGAGTAACGGTCCGAGATGGTTATTTTAGTAGTCCTCACTACTTAGTGTGATAATAAGTGTAATAAGGATGGAATTTGAGTTTGGATATTGTCTATGAGACGATATTCATGTAAAAACTCAGGTATGTTTTGTCGTATTTTTACACGATAATTGTATTAAAGAAGTTTGTATTTGTATTTTGTACCATGTATTTGGCGACTCAGAATGGGTGATGTATACCTTTTTTGGGGGCGTCACAGTAAAAATAGGGTAATAATTTAAAAATTTTAAGAAGAACCTATAATGGTTTACTATTTAAAAAATAATTGAGAAAATAAAGGTTATGAAAATTCAAAACCTAGAAAGAGATTTTTGTATATGAAAAATTTATTTAAAGAAATAAATTTCAAATAAAGAGATATTATTAGATTAAATTAAATGTGTATATGTATAGATACACATATACTTGGAGATATGTTATATATGATTTAGCTAAACAAGAGGATTGATTATTTAAATTAATCATACAAGAATAAATGAAAAACTACATTATAAGAAGCTAGTAGTAGTTAAGCGTTAGAAATCTTATAAAAAAAAAGAAATAAGAAAGTGGCTAGTCAGAATAATATATATGATAAGGCATATGAAAAAGACTTATTGAATGTAGCAAACTGTATTAAGAAGGTTACTAGCTAGACGTTAAATTAAATGTTAGTTTAATATATGAGTATATAAATCATTTTATGATTTATGAAGAATATGTATGTTTACGTAATACGGTAAATATATTAAATTATATTTTTTTATATGTACATAAATTGATATAAATAGTTTATAATGTGAGAAAATAAAATTATTAATTATTTTCTATATGTGATGTGTGTAGGTTTGGTGTAACTAGTAATTATGAGTTAATGAATATATATTATATATGTATTTATTAAGTGGGGAAAAATAAAATTGTTGGGAACAATTTGCATGATAAAGTAAAATAAAGGCGGATTAAGCATATAATATTTATATATACTTTACCCAAGAGTATTAGAATAAATTTTTATATGAAATTAGTTTAATAAAGAAAAGATATTATATTTATCGTAATATCTTAAGGAAGTAAATAAATTCTTAATTGAATTTATGTTAACGAGCTAAAGATATTATATTATAATATCTTGGGTATGTAAATAATTATATTTGTATAAGAAATTATGTGTAGCATATTTATTTTACCATTATAAAATAAATATGTAATTTAAGTATGTTATGTTATGTTTTCTATATATCAAAGGAAAGCCACATAACCTAATTATATATTAGGTAAGGTAATTAAATAACCTAAGGGTAATGGTATTGTGAAAATGTTAGTATTTAAAAGTTATACTAACTTAATAGATTAATTGTGTCTATTTCAAGTGATTAATAATTTTAAATCTAATTAAAAAAAACCTAATTAGGTTATTGATTAAAGAGATATGTGTAAGTAATTAAATTCCATAAGATTGGAAATAGAAACCCTAAATAAACAATTAGGGTAATACATATTAGAATTGTTAAACTATGTTTATTACATTGCCCAAAACAATTAAAGAAGAAGCCCAAAAGAAATAAAGTGAAAGCCCACCTTTAGCCCACTTGATTAAGGGTATTTTAGACATTTGATCAATCTAATTTGTGCATTAAAATAAAAGCTAAATGGATGAATTAGTGGGCATATATATAGCTGGCCACATTAGCCTTTTTAAGGCAAGAATATTAAGCTAATCAAGTTCCATAAGTAGAAACTCTTACACACAAGGACAAGTGTGTCATGCTCTCATTGGTGGAAAATCTAATTAGCAATCTTAATGGCATGATTAAGCATGATTAAGAAGAGATAAGGCTAACCCTTTTGTCGAAGGGACAAAAGAAACATGGAGGATATTAGCACCCCATTTCATTTCACCAACATTTCATTCTTCATTTTATTCTCCGCCATTCTTCTTCTTCTTCTATTTTCTCCCAACCCATCAAAACACAAAGAGAGAAAGAGAGATAGGAGAGGTTCCGATTCTAGAGAGGAAGAGGAGTATATTGTTCATGCATCCCAAGTTCCTAGTCTACTTTGAAAAGAAAAGAAGAGCATCCCACAAGACAAGGTAAAAACCAAACCCTAGTTTCTATGTTATGTATGATCTATGTGATCTTGCGAGAGATTCATGGAACGACAAGTTCTAATAGGCTAGAGTCTCATATGAATGATAAATCTTGTGTATAGTATATTTATCTTGCTCATCTATATAGTTTATGTTGGGAAATTTTGGAAAAAGGAAGCTAAAGTAGTTTTGGGGAAAACCCTAATTTAAAGGGGTGATCATTGCTTTTCATTTTGAAATCTACAAATGATTTTTGTGATTTTGCTTCTTGGTATGCTAGAACTATGAGTTAAGAGCAAAACAAATTTGGAAAGCATGTAAAAATGTTAAAAAATGACTGAGATATGGATTTATTACTAAAACACCTCAACTAAAGAACTCATGTGCAAAGCAATCACTTCTGGACCAATTCCTGGGATCAAAACAGATCCAAATTTGATGTTTGATGAATGAAAACTATAGTTCGGTAAGATACGAATCCAATGAGTTTGATTGGACCTAAATCAGAGTTATAGATTTCATTTTATTCCAGTTTTAGTGAAGGACCCCAAATCTGGAAAAAAATCAAAAAATCTCAAAAGCAAAAGCTATTGCTTTGGTTCAACGATAATGTTTTCGGGGATTCCACCAAGACTTTTTCGGCGAGTTCAATGATGGTTCTTGGACCCATATTTTTCTAAAATTCTTAAGAATATTAGGATATTTAATCCAAAATTATTCTGGACAGTTAACTAATTATTAAGTAATTAGTGGTTTAAACTCATTTAAAATCATTTTTAAACTTACTAATTTATAAATTTTAATACAATTAATGGATTATTAAACTAATTACATAAAATTTGAATGTAATTAACTATTTAATTATTATCTAAGTATTATTGGGTGATAATTAAGTAGAGTTAGTATTAATAAAGTAATTATTGATTATTTAATTAAGATTAAATAATAAATAGGATAAATGATAATTATTCTTATTATTCTTAAGTTAATAAGAAAGAATAATTAAAGATTTATGAAGTAAATTAATTATTTATTATTAAAGGATAATTAATTAATTAAAATTAAATAAGGACAATGGTTAATTAATTGTTCATTTATTAATAGTAATGAATAATTAAAGGTTAATAAATCAATTATTTATTATTCAAGGATAATTAATTAATTAATTATTACTTATTTAGTATTAAATAATAATTAAAGACAAGTTAATTATTCAATATTTAATTAACATTAAATAGTAAGTAGATGTAATTAGCTATTACTTATTAAATAATAACTAAATGTAATTAATTAATTACTATTAACTAATATTAATTGGTAATTAAATGAAGATAAATAAAGATAATTTGAATGATTCATTAATTAAACAATTATAATAAATTGTTTAAGGATCTAATAAGTGTATTAGTTAAGAAAGACCTTATAAATTTATAATATCATTAACCTAAAATTTATTAACTATCTTATAGGATTAATAATGGTACATTATACTATGTGTACATTGTGATTGAATTATTTGCTAGATAATACATAAGTAAGTGTATAGACGTACAATTATATGCAGTACTAATTTATAGACCAACATTGTCAATGCTAGGTCATTCCAAAGAGTTTTAATTAAAGCTAGTTAGTCGTAGCTCGTCGAACATGCATGTTCTCTAACCCAAACTCGAGTTATTATTTTCAAGCATGTTAGTGGATAATTGTTGTTGATTATTCCACATCTAATATTATTATTGAATATTCACATTATGGAAAGTCTCCTAACTCAAACTCGAGTTATTATGTTTCAAACATGTTAGTGGATTAATTATTGATAATTATTCCACATCTTTGATTATTGATTCACACTTAGTGCATGTTGCATATGTTCATCAGGTTGCCACAAGGTTCACTTAAATTTGTTCATGGTCATTATTGACCACTCAACATAATTATTCAAATTTTCAGTTATTGAAGTTTTGATTCATGTTCTTTCTCAATTATATTACATTGTTGAAAACTTGAAAGCTTATTCCTTTTCAATCATGATATATCTTCATTGTACTTAAACTTGCTGGGCAAAATAGTTGCTCATCCTTGCTATATCGTGATAACAAATTTTAGATTAAAACGAAGGCTCGAAGTACGATAGTGGTAAAGGCGAATTCCAAGTTTAGATTTTTATGCATTTAGAACTATTAAGTTATCTGATGCAAATGACATTGTAAACCTTTTAAGTTTTTGAAGGTATGTATTAAGTTAAGGTTGTAGACCTTGGGGATTATGTTATAAAAGTTTATTTTATAAATAATTTATGTTTATATCTTCCGTAGTAGTTATAGAAATGATGTATCGTAATGTACCAGATCTGAGGTAAAAAGTACCCGGATTTGAGGACGTCACATAACCAAACTCTTGAATAGTTATTGATCCCTATTTGATTCAATCAGTACTTAGTTGATGAACGTTCAAAAGATCTAGAATTCCTTTGAAGTTAATTCCAAACCAAACTTCCTTTGGTACGAAACCTAATGATCTAAGCTGAGATGAACAACTCTTTATCAGGGGATTATTTTAGAGCTATGCAATGGCATTAAAATGTTTGCGCAGTACATAGTACAAAGGGCTGATCACCTGGAGTAAGAGATGATGGTCCATATAGTCGTTTAGACCGTTAAAGGTTATAGTAGAAACACCTGTTAACCTAGGACATGGAAGATGTTTATGGTCTTTTAGACCGTTAAAGGTTAAAGTAGAAATACTTGACAACCTAGAACATAGTTCGTGGTCTTGTGACCCTCAGTGTATTCTTTTGATGTTAATATCTGTTGTTAACTTAAAATTCATTATTCCTTTGAACTCATAGCTTCTAAATTAGAGTTTATTGTTTCGTTAAGAGTACTTTACCATTGAAAGCTCAGTTAATTATCCTTCGTAGAATATTATTGTATATTATCCTTCCTGTGCGCAATTATTTGCTCACTCTTGCAAACAACAATGCAGATGAAGTTAAGAAGTTTGAAGAGCTTTCTACAAGCAAGGGCAAGGGAAAAGTGTTTTATTAGACGACATTTAATTTACCATTTATTTATGAAGATTATGTAATAGATTTGATTATGATTATGTTTTAATATTCCGCTGATGATTGTAATAATAAAGGTTAGATGACCTGGGATTTATTTGAGATTATGTAACCCTATAATGGGAGATTTATTCTATAAACTTTTAAGTTTAATTATATCCTTTGTTTATGGGTAGTTAGTTATGATTTAATTGGACAGTGAACACCAAATCTGTGGGATTGAAGTACACGAATTTGGGGGTGTCACAATATTATCTGGTAATGACAACACAGGTGTCATGCTAAGCTTCTTTTTCAAGTCCTGAAAACTCTCTTCGCACTTTTCTGTCCAAACAAATTTTACAGATTTCCTTGTCAAATTCATTAACGGAGTGGTAATCTTGGAAAAGTCCTGAATAAACCGTCTGTAGTAGCCTGCCAATCCTATGAAACTTCTCACCTCTAATGGAGTCCTTGGTTGTTCCCAATTTATTACAACTTCCACCATCAATGGATCCACTGAAATCCCATATTTGTCAATCACATGCCCAAGAAATTGTACACGTTTTAGCCAAAATTCACATTTAGAGAATTTTGCGTACAAATTTTTTTTCTTAGTGTCTCCAACGTTAAACGTAAATGTTCCGCATGTTCTTCTTGAGATTTGGAGTACACCAAAATATCATCAATGAATACCATAACAAAATTATCTAAAAATGGTTTAAACACCCTATTCATTAAATCCATGAATGCCGCAGGGGCATTGGTTAAACCAAAATACATTACCAGAAACTCGTAGTGTCCATACTGAGTTTTGAATTTCTTCTTAGGTACATCCTCCTTCCTTAACTTTAATTGATGATACCCGCTTCTCAAATCTATCTTTGAGAAGTACTTGGTTCCTTTCAATTGATCAAACAACTCATCTATTCTTGGCAACAGATACTTATTCTTAATAGCGACCTTGTTTAATTCCCTATAATCAATACAAAGACGCATTGACCCATCCTTCTTCTTCATGAACAATACTGGTGCTCCCCACGGTGACACACTCGACTGAATTTATTTCTTATCTAGCAGCTCTTGCAGTTGTACCATAAGTTCCTTCATCTCTACCGAAGCCATCCTGTATGGGGCCTTCGATATCGAAGCAATTCCTAGCGCTAAATCAATAACGAAATCAATCTCTATATTAGGCGAAAGTTCTGGCAAATCCTCCGGAAATACGTCTGTAAAATCCCTAACAACCGGTATCTCTTCCAACTTCACACTCTTCTTCTGAGTATCAACTACGTAAGCTAAGTACCCTACACAGCCTTGACTCAATAACTTCTTGGCTTGCATAATCGTCAAACATCTCGCTTGTTTAGGTGACTTGTTACCATAAAAAACTACCTTTGACGGAGTCATAAGGTTTACACTTTTCTTTTGGCAATTAATTATCGCTCCATAATTGAATAGCCAATCCATTCCCAATATAACATCAAACTCTCCAAGTTTTATCGGGATTAAATATATTATCATAACATTTCCCTTAATATTCACCCTACAATTGTTGTATACGAACTTAACAGGAATCACCTCCCTATTCACAATTTCTATGTTTAAAGGGAAATTTAGCTCTTCGCTAGGCAATCCTAACCTCTTAGAAAATTCATCAAATATAAACAAGCAAGTAGCACCCGAATCAAATAATATATATGCATTTATATCATTAATCGGGATAATACCTGACACAACATCTTTTGATTACACAACATCTTGCACAGTCATATTGAAGGTTCTGGCGGTGGGTCTGTTTGATGACGTTGGTCCAACAATAGTCAATGTACCTCCACTACCGCCTCCCTTGCTTCCAGTTGCCTCTCCAACTTTCTTCTTAGGGCACTCGTGAGCAAGACGATCCTTTGACCCGCATGTATAGCAAACATTCTTCTTAGGTTGATGGCAATTTGGAGCAATGTGACCCTCCTGGCCACAGTTGAAGCACACTCACTTACCCCTTAAGCAAACGCCAGTGTGATTTTTCCCACATGTAGCACACGCTTCAAACTTCCTTTTCTACTGGCTACTCTGTTGACTTCTAGAACCAAAACTCTAATTCCACTTCCTCTTCAGGTTATTGTTATTCCCACCACTACTACCACCATTCTTTCCGTCATTCTCACTCTTCTTCTTTCTTTGTTCCTTATTGTATTTCATCATAGCATCGCTTTCACCCTCAGCGATAATCTCATTCTCAAGCACTGCTGTAAACGTCTTCAACTGAAACATGGAGACTCTGTTGTATAACCAGGGCTTCAGTCCCTGCTCAAATCTTTTCGCCTTGTGCTCATCTGTATTAACTTGATATGGCGCAAACCTCACCAACTCATTGAACTTTGCTGCATACTCTGACACTATCATTGAGCCCTGCTTCAGCTCTAAAAAATGAACCTCCTATACTTCCCCCTCTGCTACTTTTACATGCTGAGAAGCTTCCTCGTACGCATCTTCAACTCTTGCTCTCTTGACAGATTCTTATTTCAATTTGTCCTTCAGTTTCGCAATCTCCTCCGTCTGCTGCTTATTCTCCCCCTCTGTATGAATCAGCTTTCATTCCAAATTACTCGGTCGTTCGTCAAGATCAAAGATCTCATCGTCCTTCTACGCCATCAAAGTCTGACATTCAGCTACTAGCTCCTCCAACTCCTCGACTCTATCTTGAAGCTCAATATTGTGGTCGTATACTTCGTTATACATATGAGTTGCGATAGAGTTTGGTGGAAACTCTTCCTCCTCCTCATCCTCATCCGTTTGTAGCAACTCAATGGGGTCTTCCTCATCTGTTTCTACCACATCCTCCTCATCAGGTATGCACTCTTGCTCAACTACTGTGACCAACGGAGATGACTCCCTTGGTAGCAATTGTTCCAGACCACCTAAATATCTTGAGGCTCCTCCTCTCTAGGCATTTGAGGTCTCTCGTCCCTAACCTGACTGGATTCTCCCATATTAGCCATCCTGACAACAAAAATTTTAAGTTTTTAATTACTAATCGTCACTATTCAACACTCATGAGCACATAGGTTGCAACCATATAAGCACATAAAGTATTTTATTATTTCTTTCTTAAAACTCAATAAGAGTTTATCACCACTATCTTTTCAAAGGTTACTTCCTAAGTTTTCCCCCCACCTAAGGTTCGTAACATAAAGCTTTGATACCAACTTGTGACACCCCCAAATCTGGGTATTTCATTCCCACAAGATTTGCTGTTCACTTTCCATTCATTCAATTCTAACTACCCAAATATAATAAAATTTAAATAATAAATCTTCCCATTAAAGGGTTATATAACTTAATCAATAAATTTCCCAGGTTATCTAACCTTTAAAATATACATCAAGTGCAAAAAATTAAATAATTACATCACAGTGGTTAAAATAAAGTCTGTCATCATAAAAGTCAATAAATTTACAAGTCTTAAACACTTGTCCATTTTTCCTTTCCCTTTGCTAGTAGTAGGTTCATCAACCTTCTCAACTTTAGCTGCAATGATTATATATGCAAGAGTGAGCAAACAAATGCTCACTTGAAACGACAATGAATATTATCAACATAATAACTGCCGATGAATAAGCTCAATAGAACTGAATAATATTCTCTATCAATAATAATCAAAAACTGAAAACAAAATTTGAAATATATTTGAGGGTCACAAGACTATAGGGATTCCCCATACTTAGGGTGATCAGCCCTTTATACCATGTATTGTGCACAAACATCTAAACGCTTCGCGTAATAATCCCCTATAATAGGGTTGTTCTTCTCAGTTTTAGAATACAAGTCCGCACCAAAGTAAGTTTGGTTTGGATAAGCTTCAAGGGTAATTTAGAGTTCCATGAACATCAACTAATGATTAGTTGAATCAAAAGTGTGATAAAAATATGCTATGGAATAATCATGAGTCATAAGCGAAATCAACATTAATACATCGCAATCATGTTTTAGAAATGAACTAGAAAGTGTAGGCATTGAATATTATAACAACCTTGCTTGAACAACAATAAGTTAAGGCTATAATCTTACTCAATAAAAGAAGTGAGTTAATGAATATGCATGATTAATAACAAGTTGAGGAACAAAACTTGCTCAACATAAGAATAACAGAATTTAGGAACTTGAATAATAAGAAACAAAATAAAGAAAGTAACCCTTCTCAAAGTAAGAGTTAGGTTGAAGAGTTTGTGTGAACATAATCAATTTAGAATAGATATATAAGTAGGGTTAGAAACTTGCTCAATGAATCAATAAGGTTTAAGCACTTGCACAATCGTAAAAGTAGAGTTAGAGAACTTGCCTCGTGCGTAGGTTAAACAGTCACTACTCACGTTCACCACAAGTCTTACACATATCATATTTATTGACAATACTCATTATTTACACTAATATTAACTTCATGAGTTTAGTTCCCACTTTTAGTATAGCTCACTAACTAAGTTTAAGTTTAAACAACATCACATCTTTTCACGAGCATCACATTTTAGCTCTATTACAACTAATTAAATTATCATGCCATTACACCATATACACATTAACAACTTGATAAAACATCCTATTAAATGTTCAACATGTTATCATGCTCTTTAGATTAGGTTATACTAACACAAAAAGGACTGTACTTGCATTCGTGCATCCCGACGCCCTCTAATTTCCTCTACGTGCACAAAAGTCCTAAAGATGGACATTTTGACCACTAATAATGACATCAAATTGAAAAATGTAAAACAAAAGTTGTAGGTCTACTATTCCTAGTTCTGGATCATCTTGAATCACATCAATTGGAGTTCGTATGAAAACGTTATGCCCATTTTAGTAAAATATGTCCGGTTAGATTTTCTTAACATTTATAAGTCAGCCTACCCCCCGCCGGGGCAAGGGTTTTGCACTATAATAACCCACTGGGGAGAGCCCCCCGCTGGGGCTGGTCAAAAATGCACTTTGGTATGCCTGTCTTGTAAAGGGTACCAGATATTAACCTGTCATTCATGAGCTAACACTTCTTTGAAAGCCAAATTAGGTCTAAAAACTCCTTTCTAACAACCATTCTAACTTACCCAAGTTGTAATATATTTACAGAAACATAAACTAATGTTTCTAACACGTTTCTAACCACATAAACATCAAAATTACAACCTTTAATTTCACTATTTCTTATTCTTTTGACATTTATAGCGAAATTCCTCACTGTGAATTCGTTTTAAAACCAAAATCATTCGTTTAACTCATAATATTTTCGTTTCTTCATTTATTTTCACAATCAACTAACAATTACTAGTTTATTACATGAATTGAACATCAATTTTAATTCTAAAGTAAGCCATATCACACACACACACACACACACACACACACACACACACACACACATATATATATATATATATATATATATATATCAGAGCTAACAGTTACCAAATTTTATTGATTAATACAAACTATTTACAATCCATCTATATTACTTACCTTACTTACTGTAAGGTAAGTAAGGTCACTAAAATTTAGGTGATACCATTTGTTGGCTTTGATACCATTTGGGGGCGGAAGGAGAGATATACAAGAGAAGAAGAACAAGTGCGCATACAACACAATTAAATTACTAAATAAAAACAATTTTATTGATTAATACAAACTATTTACAAGATAGATAACTAAAATGGACTTACAAGATTACTGAAATAAGAACATTAGATGAAGGGGGGTTAAGTAGGCTAAACAATGGTGAGGCTAAAGATTTGTCGAGAGAAGGATCTCTCGAGTCTTTCTAAGTCCGCTTAAAACCAAATGAATCCGATTTCCTTTTATAGAACAAGGAAACGAACTGTTACAAGATTACTATTACAATAACTGAGGTAAAATAAAAGTAAGAAACATTTTACTAAAGTAAAAGTACAAGTAAAAACATTTTACTAAAGTAAAAGGAAAAAGAATCTGCTTTCGGTGGAAAAGCAGACGTCTTCTTTTGACTAATGCGGTCGTGGGACCGGATGCTTGACTGAAAGCTGCTTTGATGAAAAGCGTAAGATGTCTTTGCTGACAATCTTTGCTGAAAGGTGTGACTGAGGTTACCGGAGTAGGTGACTGAGGCTGCCGGAGCAGGTGATCGAGGTCACCGAGCAGGTGTGCTTGATGATTAAAATTTTGCTTTGAGTAGGTCTTTGCCGACCGAAATATAGAAATCACATCTTCACTTTGATTGATTAGAGATGGGCTCAAGAAAATGGATCTTGAGCATCCTGAAGAGCAATTGTGCCATAGGGGTCACAACTGCCTTCATAATCAGAATCATGACTAGAATTATCTCCTCTGGACTGAGAAGAAGCTTTATCTGACTCTTCACGTAACTGATCAAGTCTTAAATGAATAGCATCGATGAAGACGCTTAACTCCTAATTAGAATAATCGAAACATCATGGATCAAGCGGTGATGTAACCGATTTTGCTAATTCGCTTGTTTTTGATTCTTGGAGGATGCAACGGCAGATGCCGTAGTAATCGCTATATTACGTTAATCGGAGGAGGTAACAGAGAGAAAGCGAGAATTCTTTTTGAACTTGGCCTACTATTACATCGACTCCAAATTTATCCCACCATTTAATTGAAAAACCACGAGAGACACGAGAAATAGGAGAAAGAAAAAAGTGAGTAGTCCGATTTCCTATGGACGACGGAGACCGAAAAACAAAGTGACTTCTTGAGTGGTCAGAACTATATATTGCCATTTCAAAATCCAAGGGATTTTATATTTACTACAAAATATAAGGAAGACCGGAATTTCCTCATATTTGGAATGATAGTTCTTGTGATGACAAAAATGCTCTAATTGGGCAAGGAGAGGTTTAGGGAAAATGTCATGACTCAAACCGTACCTTGTCCACCAAAGAATGAACCATTTGGGGAATTGACTTTTAAATTTGTGGTCGAACTGAAAGAACCACGAGTGACTATGATCATCATTTTGATGAAGCATGATTTTATGCCATGCTTCAATATAATCATAATAGCAAAAGGAACTAGATTGATTAGAAAGAGATCTGAGATCTGAATGGATGACTACTCCAATCTGATGAATTAAGGACTTGTTTAATATACAATGAATGATAAAGGAGTTTTGATTTATCATCATTGGCATAGATTGGTTTTATGAAAACTGACTCTGTTTCAATAAGGATATCTCTATAATAAACAAGTGACTTATATGGAGCTGAAGGAGTAAAATGCCATCCCGAAGGAAAATACTGGGCTGCTAACTGAATAGGGTCATTTTTAGGTTTCATATTTAACTCAACATGAAATAAGTGATGATCATAAACCTGAAGATAATCAGACACTGGATGACTAGGTTTTGACGGAGTAGCTGGAGCTTGACTAGCAAAAATATCAAATGGCTTTGGTTGACTAGCAAGAACTGAGGAGTAGGGCTTGGGGACTGTACCAAGCACCTGGAATTTATTATGTGTCTGGGTGACTGGGTGAGGAACAACAGCTTCCTTTGGTTGATTAATCGGTTGATTAATCGGACCAAATGAAATGGCCATGACTACGAGAAGATGAACCTCCTCGAACACTCATTTTGCTGTGATTGTACCTGTGTTAATAAATTCACGAGTGAGAAAATCTGGGACTGAGTTGTTACTGCCTTTAATATATTCAATATCAAAATCAAAAATACTTAAAATTGCTTGCCATCTAGCGAATGAATGCTTAGAGGCGACGTTTTCAACGCCTTTTTCCGTAATAAATTTTCTTTGACTTACAATCTATTCTAACTAAGAATTTACGATTTAATAAATCTCTCTGGAATTTTTAATACATAAAACTAGAGATAAAATCTCCTTTTTAATAATCTCGTATTTTAATTGTGTAGAATTCCATGCGCCGAATGGAAACGAACAATTTGTTCATTAGAAATAGAGTCAATTTACATTTGAGTATGCCTCCGAATCCAATGTCAGAGGCGTCAGTTTCAATTATTTTGAATGCTGAATCATTAGAGATGCCAAGGCAGGGCAAAACCTTAACATATTTTTTAACTTGCTGGACGACAGAAGTATGAATGTCGGTCCAAGGAGGAGGATTGCTTGTAAGCGCTGAAAGAGAGGCTTACAAATCTTCCTGAGGTCCTTGTAAAAGCGCCAATATAATTGAAAGCGAGCCAAGAAACCTCATGAATGATTCTTGTCGGTAATCTTATCTGGGAAACGGCTTTGGCGAATTGAATAGCTCATCAATTGGCGCGTGAGTCCATGATAGAGAGATTAAACCGAGAAATCGACTTTAGTCAAAAATGATACACTTGGAAGGAGAAAGGACAAGACCATTGGTTTTAACTGTTTTGAAGAATGAATTCAAATGTTTAATATGTTCTTCAATAGTCTTGGAGAATACAAGGATGTCATCGATGTAAACAATGATAAAATGACTGAAGGGATTCAAAATATTATTAAGAATATTACGAAATTCATTTGGGTGCATTCTTAAGTCCAAATGATTGAACATTCCATTCGTAGTGTCCGAGACGAAGTGGTAAATGCGCTTTGTACCTATCATCCGGGTGAATGGCAACTTGCCAAAATCGACTTGAGGTCAAATTTACTAAAGATTGTGGAGACGCTTAACCTACCAAGGAGATCATCCTTGTTGGGCAAAGGGTACCTAATCCACTCTAAAACTTTGTTTAATGGTTTATAATTAATGACTAAGCGAGGGACACCTCTTTTTCTCAACTTCATTATTAACATAGAAGGTTTGGACAAGACCATGGGGACTTACTATGTCTAATTAGCCCTTTCTTGAGGAGATCATTGATTTCAATTTTACATAACTCCATTTGTTCATGACTCATTTGAATAGGCCTAGCCTTAGTAGGAATTAAATGCTCTTTAAATTCTTTAGCATAGGGTAATCTAACGTGTGCTTCTTCCTATGCCAAAAGCATTGGGAGAATCGTAACACAAGTTATTTATTAAATAATCTTTTAATTCTTTTATTTTTCTTGAACCTGTTACTCTTAAGTTGGTCATCAACTTGTTGGTACTTAATTTCTTCTTTAAGAAAATTTAGGTGAACAACTTTACAATTTGTTGTTTGTTATTGGTAATACATTAGATGAAGGGATACCATTTGGCTTTGATAGCTAACAGTTACATCACTAAATTCAACACTTTGTCTCAACCAGACATTGTTGAATTATTAGCTAGTGGATTCACTGGCATTCTTAGGTCTTGGTGGGAAAAACATCTCACAGAAGACATTAGAATATCCATAATTCATGCTATTCAAAGAGATAAAGAAGGCAATCCCATCTTTGATGAAGATGCTGGTATTGGTCTTCCTGATGGAGTTAACACTTTAATATTCACCATAATTAAACATTTTGTTGGAACCCCTAGCAATATTACGAAAAGAATTCATGATCACTAAAGTAATCTTACTTGTCCCACTCTAAGTGATTTTAGATGGTACAAAGATGTATTTACCTCTAGAGTTATGATGAGAAATGACAAGAATAAACCATTTTGGAAAGAAAAAAATTAGTTAATGGTTTGCCATCTTTATTTGCTCACAAAGTTAGGGAAGAATTAAGCAAAAACCTAGGATATATTGATTATGATAATTTAACTTATGGAGATATTATTAGTCATATCCAAAAATTGGATTAAAAATGTGCATTGATTTTAAATTAGCGAAACAAGCTAGAAAAGACAAAAATAAAGCTAAATACGAGTTAGGAACATTTTGTGAATAAAGATGGTTTATCACGTGGCTCCTCCCAAGAGGAAGCACAGCATAAAGATAAACATATCGAGTCACACAAAAATCATAAACGCCGTAGAAGAAGAGATATACTCACAACAAAAATAAGAACAATAATCAAGATAATTATTATAATAAACCTAAGTCATCAAAGAAAAATCTTATAAAAAATCAAAATATTTGATAAAGTAAAATTATCTCATCACAATTGTGGGCCGAAAGGTCATTACAAAAGTGAATGCAGAGTTAAACAAAAATTAGCTCGATTAAATATTTCAAATCAAGATACTGAACAATTATTAGAATTAATGAGAATTGATAACAAGAGTAGTAGCGATAATGAAGAAGCTTCGATGTTCCGAATCTTCTAGTAACAACTCATCCAACGTAAATTACGATAGTGAAAATGAAGTCACTATATGTACGTAAGATTGTAATAAAAAGCTGTTGTAAAAGGGTTAGTGTAATTACAAAAGATGAAGAAGAAAGCTCCTTATTAGTTGATCTAATCAAGAAAAATTACCGATCCGTAATTAAAAACTCAATATCTAAAACAATTAAAAGATTTATTAACTAAAGATAAAAAGGTCAACGACAAGGTTCTTAGAGCTAAAGAAAACCCATATTCATTTTAAATAAGACTCTTGAAAGATTCAAATCTCCTTAAAGAAATTACACTTCTGAATTAAATCAAGAGGTTAATAAACTTAAAAAGGAGATTTCTAATTTAAAGATTGAGATTTCTAGTTTAAGAAAAGAGATTGACAATAAAAATCAGATCTTCAAATTAATGATTCTTCTTCTAGTGATGAATGTCACGAGGATCCAGAGTCATCTATTGCCAAAGATTACGATCTCTTTATTCAAGGTCTCTCTCTTAAAAGAATTAAAGATATTACTATTCAAAAATGGTATATTTCAGTTAATTTAGTCATTGATAAAACCTTTTCAAAGACAACTCCTGCTCTAGTAGAGATCTTCAAATGCGAGACTTGAATTAGTATTCAAGAAGGTATTATCCCCACTAGATATTATAAGAAAACTAGTGAAAAATTAAATTCAGCTAACGGTAGTCAAATGGAAATAAAGTACAAATTACCTAAAGTACATATCTGTCAGGACAACATGTGTTTCAAGACCTCGTTCGTCTTAGTTCATAACCTTCTCGACAAAATTATTTTGGGATTACCATTCATATATTTGCTTTATCCATTTACCACTAGTAATAAAGGTTTAAGTTGTGAACATTTAGGAAAGAAAATTATATTTAAATTCTTAATTAAACCAAAAGAAAGAGATTTAAAATTTATTCAGGAAGAATCAATTTCTAAATCAACTTGTAAATAGTTTGTATTAATCAATAAAATTGTTTACCTTAAATTAAATTACTAAATCAACTAAGAGTCATTAAAAAAGAATTCGTGTTAAATTGGGATAACTTAGTTAAAGATTTTAATTCAAAATCTAATAAAGAAAAAAGACATCTATTTAGATCTGTCCATCCAACTGAAAAGGAAAGAGATAAGATAATAAATAGATGGAAAAGATTTATCAAAAATGAAGAAATTAACATCACTTTTTATGACCGGTATATACGATATCAAGGTAAATGCAATGTTATTAGTAAAACTCAATGGATTAAAGAAGATGATCCAAAGTATCGACCTACCATCCCCATTAGAAATGTGGATTCTAATTCCAGTTAAAAACATATATATATATATATATATATATATATATATATATATATATATAGGATCCAATTCATTTGCTGATGATATATAGTTGATATGTATAAATTTTTATCATATGGGAAAGTCAAGAGTGGTTCACCAACTAAAGTGTTGGCAAAACTTGCAAGCTTCCTAATAAACAATACAAGAAGGGCGATATGGTCATTTGGCTTGTGATTCGAATGACTTTCTAGACATTTGTCCCAACTCTTAGGGTTTGACCTTTAGGGTTTAACCCTAAGGTTTTACACTTTGATTTCTTAGGATTTTGTGATTAGGGCTAAAATGAAAATTTTAGTTTCTAAAAATGAAAATTTGGGTTTTTTAATTAGTTTAGGTTTTCTAATTACTTAGACTTACCAATTAGGTTTTATAATTTACTAATTATCATTAAGTTTGCTAAATTAATAATTAGGGTTAATAACTTAGCAATTAAGGTTCCTAATTTGGCAATTAGGGTTTCTAGTAATTAGGGTTTTTAATTACTAATTAGGATTTTCCATAATTAGCATTAAAACCTACAATACATATCATGTATCATATAACACAATGACTTAACCAATTTTACAATCTTATTTGACTTCTGTATTAGAGTTTAACAAATTAATACTAGAGTTTTCACATGATACACTATAATTAACCAACCATAATCAATATACACCTAAAGTACATATTTATAGCACTGAAATATAATTATTATATATTATTATTCTCATTCCTTATTCAAAATCCAGAATAAGGGTTTTGAATCCATATCCGACTTAACTTTCATATATACCATTATTAATTAAGTTAAAATAATTAACTTAACTAATCAATAAATTCATAAAATAACATAGTTATTATAATAATTCTAATAATTAATCATTTCATTTATTAAATAAAACAATAATCATATTATCATGAAAAATAAATAATAAAATATTTTTACTACAAAATTAAATTATTTTAAAAATATATTTTATAAAGGTCAATAATTCTTTTTTAAAAAATATTATTTGCAATTATTCATATAATAAATAAATTTTTATTTATCATATAAATACATACGCTTTACCTTGCACATATTCCCACCTTTTATTTAAAAAAAAGTTATACGTAAAATTTTTGATTTAATTATATCAAAAATACTAGGTTATTACAGATGGAGTTTCTTGAGGAGTTTGAATTCCTAGCTAAGATTGGTAGAAAATATATCTTATGCAAAGATACTGCACACAATACTGTTAGTGATCTATAATTGAGAATCATGTAACAATCCAGAATTTCAAATTGTAATTTTAAATATTTATTAATTATATAAATATTTATTTTAGGTGTTTATTGTTGAATAAATGTTTTGTTGATGTGGTTATTATTAGTAAATATTTATGACTTTAATTTATTGGATAATGTTCTAAATTAAATTAATTTATAATTGAGAGAGTTGTAATATAACATGAGATGTTATATTGTTGTGTTGATTTAATAATTTAAAATGATATGTTAAATTTTTAAATAAAATCATAATGAAATTATAATTTTATGATATTTGTTTAAGTGGAATAATTGTTTAAAATATAGTGTGTATAATTAATTTATTTGATTAATGTTGGATATGGAAATCCAAATAAATAATATGTGATTATAAATTATAAACTAAATGGTTTATTAAAATAGAATTAAAGGAGTTTAAATTAGTTATGACCAAACAAGGCTTAAATATGTTAAGTTATTAAATTTTAAAGGGTTTTGCTAAACAAAGCCTTACAGCTTTTGGATTTAAAAAATTTTTCAATTATAATAATATAAATAAAATAAATTAAAATAATAAATAAAATATAATTATAATCTAAGCGTTATTTTGTAACTAATAGTCTAATAATGTGCGTATTAAGGTTTATCAGTTCTAAATTTTTACGCTTAAGTTAGCCTATGTTTTGATGCTGAGAAAAGAGAGAAGAGAATTCAGAGAGAGCTTGACAGAAAACTTGAGAGATTGAGAGAAAACCTAAGCAATTTTAGTGTTTAGCAAGGGATTATTAAGCATATTGAAGGTATTTTCACAACCTTAGTATTACATATACATATATATTTTAATATGATTTACGACATGAATTTTCTATCCTCTTTGAATTCAAATTCTCTTGAATTGTTTTATAAACTGAATTGTTGCAATTGTAAGTAATTTTAATGCTAGAGTTTATGTTTAGATAGGGAATTGCATGTTAATTTTGGGTAAAAGTAGGAACAATAATGACAGTGTTTGTATTTTCTCATATGGCTTATGTAAGTACCGATTTTAGTGGTCAATTCATATGCTAAAATGTAAATTGAGTCTTGTTTATGCTAATTCGTTAAGAAATGAAGGGAACGTAGTTTGAACGAAGTGATTTGGTGAAGAATTGAAACCATAGTGGTAATTTTTGTAAAGGATGTCAAAAATGGTGTTTTTGTATGAAAACATGGAATTTGAGAAATTAAATTGGCTTAAGTTGTTGTTAAATTGTTCTAATTGGTTGAATATGTTGGCAAACATGTTTGTAATAGTTTTATACCAATTGTATGTGTTAATATTACTGTTTGGTAGGTGAAATTCGTGTTAGTTGGGCTAAAGTCGGCTATTGTTCATGTTGTCTCTCGGTTACTATTCGTATTTCTAAAAGCAAGCAACTGTTTGCGTCTGCTAAGGCTGTAAATTAGCATGATTGCTCCGGTCCCAGGCTTGTGTATGGCGCAACTTTGCCATACCCTGTCCTGAGACAGTGAAGTCTGCTACTTCTGCAGACCTTGGATACCATTGTAGCTTAGCTTTATGATATGTTAATGTGTCCAATGTGTTATAACATGGTTAAAACAGAATCGTGTTATGTGGTTAGTAGTTTCAAAGTTGCAAATGATTAGTAAGTGATGAACGTGATATGTTGGAACTTAGTGTACACATTGAATGGTAACTAGGTGTTGTGAAGCTAACACTTATGAATTCTGAAATGTAAATGGTAATGTAAGACTTGTACTGAAATAACAAGTTTAACTAGAAATGTATATTTTATGGTATGTTAGTATATCTAATAGGTATTGTGGTTCTAATACTATGTGTAGGTAAACGTGAGTTTTAATATTATAGCTTACGCTTGAGGCAAGTTTTCTAATTCTACACTTTCGTTGAGCTAGTTCTATTATTACATTGTGTAACCTTATCTCTTTACATTGAGCAAGTTTCCTACATTAAACTTTTATTAAGCAAGTCCTTTGTTCCTAAATTTCATTTGAGCATGCTTTAACTCTAACTTTATTGGAACTCAAATTATAATTGATTCACTCTAACTTGTTTATAGTTAGACAAGTTTCTTACATTCTATTCCTTTATAATGAATGTAACTTATTGAACTCTCGTCTCTAATATTGAGATGTTTTATTACCTCGTACATGTTATTACCATTTTAAGCAGGTTTCATCTCCAACTTGTTATCAGTTAATGTATGTTCAGTAAGTTCATTTCTAATTGTATAAGATCATAGCCTTAGCTTATTATTGTTCAAGCAAGGTTTACTATGTAACTCTATACTTATGTTGTTAGTTTCCAAGCATAAGTTAAATAAGTAGTTAGTTCATCCACAATTATTTATTGTTCCACACTTTGTTGTTAGTAATCAACTATAGTGTTATCAAACTTTGTTGATTCAACTAGTCCCCTAGTTGATGATCGTTGAACTTTAAATTACCCTTGAAAGTTTATCAAAACTAAACTTTCTTTGGTGCAGACTTATACTCTAAAACTGAGAAGAACAACCCTATTATAGGGGATACACAATACGTTAAGATGTTTGTGCACAATACATGGTACGAAGGGTTGATCCCCCTAAGTACGTGAAGTCCCTACAGTACAACTGTTAAGGTTAAAGTTGAAAGATTACTTGTAACCGTGGACATAGTTTGTGGTCTTATGACCCTCATATATATTTCTTATTTTGATTCCAGACTTTGGTTATCATTGATAGAGTACTATTCAGTTTTGATGAGCCCATTCATTGGTAGTTATTATATTCTTGTTGATTCGTTGCTATATCTAGGGAGCATTTGTTTTGCTCACTCTTGCATAAATATAATTATTGCAACTAAAGTTGAGAAGGTAGACGAACCTACAACTAGCAAAGGAAAGCGAAAAATGTACAAGTGATGAAGACTTGTAATTTCCATTTATTGTTATGATGATAGACTTTTAATTAATGATGTGATGTAATAATTTTATTTCCGCACTTGTATGATGTTTAAGGTTAGACAACCTGGGAAGATTTTTATTTAATGATGTAACCCTATTCAAATGGAGGATTTATGATTTAATTTTATCATATTTGGGTAGATAGATATGGATGAATGGAAAGTGAACACCAAATCTTGTGGGAATGAAGTGCCTAGATTTGGGGGTGTCACAAATCATGACTACAATTGTCATGAAACTGCAGATGAATTTCGGAGCCCTAATTGATTGGTTGTCCAAACAGTTGGAAAAAGCTGAGAAGAAGAAGTCTACAGATAAGTCCCTCACAAAGGTTTTTCGTGGAAGATTCTTGAGCATTTTACTGAAAAGAAACTGAAGAGCAAGATAAGGGATGATAAGGGAGAACCCCTAAATGTTCAAAAAGTGATGTCTCCAAAGCTGTTCGAAAACTGGAAGAAAAATCCCAAGGAGAATTAAAGACTAAAGATATCTGGCAGCAGCAACAAGGTTGTAATGACCATGAATTTTAAACTCCTTATTAAATAAATATGTGATTTAATTTTGTATGAGTTAGTTTTGTGAGTCTATTTAAACCTTATGTGGTTATGTGAATTTATAAAATGATTAAAGGGAGTCACTAATAGTTTATTTAAATTAGTGGACTAATCCGAAGATTTTTTAATATCAAAGAATTGATAGGATTATTAGTAATTAAATATTCGATTTACTTGAATATAGTGGCAGGATTTGACCATATTGATTAATTCTAATTATGGGTAATTAAATTGATAATGTATTGATTTATAATTATTATGAATAAATAATAATTAATGAGTAAGAGATTAATAAATATAATATGATTAATTTGTAAAAGCATGCAATATAGTAAACCTTTATTATATGGGGGTGTCACAAGTTGGTATCAAAGCTTTAGGTTATGAACCTTAGGTGGGGAAAAGCCTTAGGAAGTAACCTTTGAAAAGATAGTGGTGATAAACTCTTATCGAGTTTTAAGGAAAAAGTAATAAAACACTTATGTGCTTATGTGATTATAACTTATGTGCTCGTGAGTGTCGAGTAGTAATGATTAGTAATTAAAGCTTAAAATTTGGTTGATAGGATGGCTAATGTAGGAGAATTCAGTCAGGCTAGAGAGGAGGAGCCTCGAGATATTCAGGTGGTTTAGGAACAACTATTTCTACGGGAAACATCTCTGTTGGTCACAGTGGTTGAGTAGGAGGGTTTACCTGATGAGGATGATGAGATAGAGACAGACGAGGAGGACCCCATTGAGCTGCCACAGTCGGATGAGGAGTATGAGGAGGAAGAGATTCCACTTAACTCAATAGTTTCCCGTATGTACGACGAGGTATACGATTACAATGTAGAACTTCAGGATACCGTCGAGGAGTTGCAAGAGATAGTAAAAAAGCTAAATAACAAACCTCGATGGCACAGAAGGATGACTAGATCCATGATCGAGAGGAATGTTTGAATAATGTTGAAGAGAAGCTGATCAATACTGAAGGAGAAAACGAGCAACTGATAGCGGAGATTGCAGAGTTGAAGAACGAGTTGAAAGAGGAATCTACTAAGAGGGCAAGAGCCGAAGATGCGTACGAGGAAGCTTATCAACAAGCTGAAATAGCAGAGAGAGACGCACAAATATAGAGGATGAAGATGGAAGAAATGAATAACGTATTCAATACTGTGATCAATCGAGCTCAGGATCGGGTCATGTGTTATCCTATTCAGTTCGAGACGCTGCCATGATACATTTTAAATCGCCGAACAATGTTTCGAATTATGGAGGAAGAGCGTCTTAAGGCTATGCGGCATTTTTGTAGGACGTTATAAATGTGATTAACGAGTAAATAAGGTATAAATCCTGGGTATGATATAATCAATGGGATGTGATAATGATGTAGTGGTCCTGAAACTTTTGTAGTTCAGGAAAGTAATGTAAATAGTAGTGATGCTATTATTTTGATGTTTCCTAAAAGATTATGAATGAATAAAAGTTATTGTTTTATTCAAAGTGTTATGAGTTACGTGATAATCTTTTATAGTGTGCAAATTAAGTAGTAATACTTAAAGGGTTGAATAGAATCTAATGGGTGTATTTTAACAAAAAATGCCTCCAAGACGTCAACCACGACAAAGGAACCTTGAGAATAACAAAGAATCTTTGAGGCTAATCCATTCAAAGAATTCATAACGCTAACTTGGTGAGCATTACGAGAATCACCACGAATCAAGTTTGTGACTTTTAAGGACTTCAAGGCGGTTGGGCCACCAGAATTCCATGGGTCCATGAATCCAGTTGAGGCACAGACCTGGATTATGGAGACAGAGAAAGTTTTCGATGTTGCTAGGGTAGGGGATAATCAGAAGAGTGCTTTTGCAACAATCATGTTGAAAGCAGAGGCGAGTTATTAGTGGCAAGCCAATAAAACTCGAGGAGGACAAGGGGTGATGACTTGGGAAAGGTTCAAGGAAATATTCTTTGAGACCTATTTCCCAAAAAGCTCAAAGAATCAGATGGAAGTGCAGTTTTTAGAGCTTAAACAGGGCACAATGACAGTGTCGGAGTATGCAGTAAGATTCAACAAGTTAGTGAGGTTTGCACCATATCAGGTGAATACGGATGAGCGCAAGGCAAGGAGATTTAAGCAGGGATTGAAGCCATGGTTGTACAGTAGAGTCTCCCTGTTCCAGTTAAAAACGTTTGCAGCAGTGCTTGAGAAAGCAATTCTCGCTGAGAGTGGAGGTGAGGCTGTAACAAAGCACAACCAAGAGTAGAGAAAGAAGAAGAATGAAGGTGAAGCTAAGAATGGTGGTAGTGGTAACGGTAGAAATGGCAACAACAATTTGAAGAGGAAGTGGAATGCAAATGTGGGAGCTGGAAATCAGCAAGGTAACCAGCAGAAAAAGAAAATGGACGCATGTGCTACATGTGGAAAGTTTCACACGAGTATGTGCTTAAGGGGGAAGCGGGTATGCTTTAACTGTGGCCAGGAGGGTCACATTGCCCCAAATTGCACTCAACCTAAGAAGAATGCTTGCTACACCTGCGGGTCGAAGGATCATTTTGCTCGCGAATGTCCAAAGAAGAAATCTGGTGAGGCAAATGGAAGCAAGGGAAATGCTAGTGGAGGTGCACTGACTATTGATGGACCAACATCAACAAATAAGCCTACAGCCAGAACCTTAAACATGACGGTGCAGGACGTAGTGCAATCAAAAGATGTCGTGTCAGGTATTATACCAATCAATGATATAAATACATATGTATTATTTGATTCGGGTGGTACTTGCTCGTTTATATCTGATGAATTTGCTAAGAAGTTAGAAATACCTAGTGAAGAGTTGAATTTCCCTTTAAACATAGAAATTGCGAATAAGGAAGTAATTCCTGTTAGGTTCGTATACAAGAACTGTAGGGTGAATATAAAGGGAAATATCATGAAAGTAGATTTAATCCCGATAAAACTTGGAGAGTTTGACGTTATATTAGGAATGGATTGGTTGTTCAATTATGGAGCGATAATTGATTGCCAAAAGAAGTGTGTAAATCTTATGACTCCGTCAAAGGTAGTTTTTCATGGTAGCAAATCACCTAGACAAGCAAGGTGTCTAACGGTTATGCAGGCCAGGAAGTTGTTGAGTCAAGGTTGTGTAGGGTACTTAGCCTACATAGTCGATACTCAAAAGAAGAAGGGTGTAAAACTGAAGGAGATACCAGTGGTTAGGGAATTCGTAGATGTGTTTCTGGAAGATTTTCCAGGACTTTTGCTTGGATCGAGAGATTGAATTCGTGATTGACTTAGCGCCAGGAACCACTCCAATATTGAAGGCCCCGTACAGAATGGCTCCGATAGAGATGAAGGAACTGATGGTACAACTGCAAGAACTTTTAGATAAGAAGTATATACAGCCGAGTGTGTCACTGTGGGGTGCATCGGTGTTATTCGTGAAGAAGAAGGATGGGTCAATGCGTCTTTGCATTGATTATAGAGAATTAAACAAAGTCACTATTAAAAACAAGTATTTGTTGCCAAGAATAGATGACTTGTTTGGTCAATTGAAGGGTGCTAGATATTTCTCGAAAATAAATTTGAGAAGTGAGTATCACTAACTGAAAGTAAGGAAGGAGGATGAACCGAAGACGGCATTCCGAACTCGGTATGGACATTATGAATTTTTGGTGATGTATTTTGGTTTGACAAATGCCCCTGCAGCGTTCATGGATTTGATGAACAGGGTGTTTAAACCATTTTTGGACAAGTTTGTGGTGGTATTTATCGATGATATTGTGGTGTACTCTAAATCTCAAGAAGAACACGTGGAACACTTACGTCTGACGCTGGAGACGCTAAGAAAAGAAAAGTTGTACGCGAAATTCTCTAAATATGAATTTTGGTTGGAACGTGTACAATTTCTTGGGCATGCAATTGATAAGGATGGGATTTTAGTGGATCCACCAAAAGTTAAAACTGTGATAAATTGGGAACAACCCAGAACTCCATCAGAAGTGAGAAGTTTCTTGGGATTGGCAGGTTATTATAGACGATTTATCCAGGATTTTTCCAAGATTGCCACTCCATTGACAAATTTGACGAGAAAATCTATAAAATTTGTTTGGACGGAGAAGTGTGAAGAAAGTTTCCAAGAATTAAAAAAGAAGTTAAGTGTGGCACTTGTGTTGTCATTAATAGATAATACAGGAAACTTTGTGGTGTATAGTAATGCTTCACACAAAGGATTAGGTTGTGTCCTTATGCAGAATGACAAGGTTATTGTGTATGCATCAAGGCAATTGAAAGACTACGAAAAATGGTATCCGACTCATGACTTGGAGTTGGCGGCAGTAGTGTTTGCGCTAAAAATATGGATACACTATCTCTATGGAGAAAAATGTGAGATGTACACAGACCATAAGAGTCTGAAGTATATTTTCACACAGAAGGAACTGAACATGTGTCAAAGGAGATGGATGGAATTGATAAAAGATTGTGATTGTGAGATCTTTTATCATCCGGGTAAAGCTAATGTGGTTGCAGATGCCTTGAGTAGGAAAGGCCGAGAGAAATTGATGTTGTTAACCGATAAGGAGGAGCTCATTTCAGCAATGGAAAGGCTAGAGTTGGAAATCAAATTTCCAAAAGAATCTGACGAAAAATTATACCAGATGGAAGCTAGTCCAACTTTGGTGGACAAGGTGAAGAATGCTCAACTACAAGATGAAGAATGCAGAAAAATAAAGGAAAGTGTGTTCGAAGGTAAAGAAGTGAAGTATAAGGTTGATACTGAAGGAATGCTAAGATTCGAGGGACGAAATTGGGTTCCAGCAGTACAAGATATTAAAGAAGAAATCTTGATAGAGACTCATAACTCAAGATATTCGATACATCCGGGAAGTTTAAAAATGTATCAAGATTTGCGGCAAAACTTTTGGTGGGAAAATATGAAAATAGACATTACAGAATGCGCTGCAAAGTGTTTGACATGTTAGAGACTGAAGGCAGAGCATCAACGACCAAGCGGATTACTTCAACCGTTGGAAATACCGGAATGGAAATGGGAGGATATCATAATGGATTTTGTGGTAGGTCTTCCAACAACTCAGAAAGGATACGATGCGATTTGGGTGATAGTGGATAGATTGACGAAATTTGCACACTTTTTGCCAATAAAGATTAGATTTAGTCTTGATTAGCTGGCAAAGCTATACGTTAAGGAGATCGTGTCGAGACATAGAGTTCCAATGTCAATTGTATTAGACAGAGATCTGAGGTTCACATCAAATTTCTGGAAGAGACTACCGGAATGCATGGGAACGCAACTGAAGATGAGTACAGCATATCATCCGCAAACCGATGGTCAAAGAGAACGAACAATCCAGATGCTAGAAGATATGCTTAGAGCGTGCATAATGAATTTTAAAGGAAATTGGGATGATCATCTACCGTTGGTGGAGTTTCCATACAACAACAGTTACCATGAAAGCATTGGCATGCCGCCATACAAGGCATTATACGGCAGAAAATACAGAACTCCACTATGCTGGGACGAAGTTGGTGAACGTTAACTGTTAGGACCAGAACTGGTATAGCAGACCGCTGAAGTTATCAAACTCATCAGAGCAAGACTAGTAGCTGCTCAAGATTGACAGAAGAAGTATGTTGATCAACATAGGAAGAATCGCGAATTTAAAGTAGGAAATTTCGTATTCCTGAAAGTTTCTCCTTGGAAGGGAAAAATTCATTTTGGAAAGAAATGAAAGCTAAGCGCAAGGTTTATTGGACCTTTTGAAATACTACGAAGAGTGGGAGAGGTGGCTTACGAAGTAGCTTTACCTTTAGAATTATAACATGTTTACAAAAATTTTCATGTGTTGGTGTTGTGACCGTATAAACCCGATTACAAGCATGTGATCGAGTATGAACCATTGCAGTTCAGTAAAGATTTATCTTATGAAGAGAGTCCTATTCAGATAGTCAACAGGAAAGAACAAGTGCTCAGGAATTAAGTGATACTTTTTGTGAAGGTGGTATGGAGGAACCACAATGTCGATGAGGCTACGTGGGAACTCGAAGCGAAAATGATGAAGAATTATCCTAAGTTATTTGTTTAGTCTATATCTTCGATTTTGGGGACAAAATCTTTGTAAGGAGGGGAGAATGTGACGATTTGATTGCTTGAGTTGTGATTCTAGGGACAGAATCCTTGTAAGGAGGGAAGGATGTAACAATCCGGAATTTCAAATTGTAATTTTAAATATTTATTAAATTATGTAAATATTTATTTGAGGTGTTTGTTGTTAAATAAATGTTTTGTTGATGTGGTTATTATTAGTAAATATTTATGACTTTAATTTATTAGATAATGTTCTAAATTAAATTAATTTATAATTAAGAGAGTTGTAATATAACATGAGATGTTATATTGTTGTGTTGATTTAATAATTTAAAATGATATGTTAAATTATTAGATAAAATCATAATGAAATTATAATTTTGTGATATTGGTTTAAGTGGAATAATTTTTTAAAATATAGTGTGTATAATTAATTTATTTGATTAATGTTGGATATGAAAATCCAAATAAATAATATGTGGTTATAAATTATAAACTAAATAGTTTATTAAAATAGAATTAAAGTAGTTTAAATTAGTTATGACCAAACAAGGCTTAAATATATTAAGTTATTAAATTTTAAAGGGGTTTGCCAAACAAAGCCTTATGGCTTTTGGATTTTTTTGATTTTTAAATTATAATAATATAAATAAAATAAATTAAAATAATAAATAAAATATAATTATAATCTAAGCGCTATTTTGTAACTGATAGTCTAATAATGTGCGTATTAAGGTTTATCAGTTCTAAATTTTTACGCTTAAGTTAGCCTATGTTTTGATGCTGAGAAAAGAGAGAAGAGAATACAGAGAGAGCTTGACATAGAACTTGAGAGATTGAGAGAAAACCTAAGCAATTTCAGTGTTTAGCAAGGGATTATTAAGCATATTGAAGGTATTTTCACAACCTTAGTATTACATATACATATATGTTTTAATATGATTTACGACATGAATTTTCTATCCTTTGTGAATTCAAATTCTCTTGAATTGTTGTATAAACTGAATTGTTGCAATTGTATAATTATAATTCTAGAGTTTATGTTTAGATAGGGAATTGCATGCTAATTTCGGGTAAAAGTAGGAACAGTAATGATAGTGTTTGTATTTTCTCATATGGCTTATGTAAGTACCAATTTTAGTGGTCAATTCATATGTTAAAATGTAAATTGAGTCTTGTTTATGCTAGTTCGTTAAGAAACGAAGGGAACGTAGTTTGAACGAAGTGATTTGGTGAAGAACTGAAATCACAGTGGTAATTTTTGTAAAGGATGTCAAAAATGGTGTTTTGTATGAAAACATGGAATTTGAGAAATTAAATTGGCTTAAGTTGTTGTTAAATTGTTCTAATTGGTTGAATATGTTGGCAAACATGTTTGTAATAGTTTTATACCAATTGTATGTGTTAATATTACTGTTTGGTAGGTGAAATTCGTGTTAGTTGGGCTAAAGTCGGCTATTGTTCATGTTGTCATGTTGTCTCGGTTACATACAAGAATCTGGTTTGCTGTCTAAGGCTGTAAACTAGAGCGTAATCTACTACTTGCCCCAGTGCTTGTGTATGCGCGCAGCTTTTGCCATACCTCGCATCACGAGACAAAGGTGAAGTCTCGCTATTTCGCGGACCTTGGATACCATTGTAGCTTAGCTTTATGATATGTTAATGTGTCCAATGTGTTATAACATGGTTAAAACAGAATCGTGTTATGTGGTTAGTAGTTTCAAAGTTGCAAATGATTAGTAAGTGATGAACTTGATATGTTGGAACTTAGTGTACACATTGAATGGTAACTAGGTGTTGTGAAGCTAACACTTATGAATTCTGAAATGTAAATGGTAATGTAAGACTTGTACTGAAATAACAAGTTTAACTAGAAATGTATATGTTATGGTATGTTAGTATATCTAATAGGTATTGTGGTTCTAATACTATGTGTAGGTGAACTTGAGTTTTAATATTATAGCTTACGCTTGAGGCAAGTTTTCTAATTCTACACTTTCGTTGAGCTAGTTCTATTATTACATTGTGTAACCTTATCTCTTTACATTGAGCAAGTTTCCTACATTAAACTTTTATTAAGCAAGTCCTTTGTTCCTAAATTTCATTTGAGCATGCTTTAACTCTAACTTTATTGGAACTCAAATTATAATTGATTCACTCTAACTTGTTTATAGTTAGACAAGTTTCTTACATTCTATTCCTTTCTAATGAATGTAACTTATTGAACTCTCGTCTCTAATATTAAGATGTTTTATTGGCTCGTACAAGTTATTACCATTTTGAGCAGGTTTCATCTCTAGCTTGTTATCAGTTCATGTATATTCAGTAACTTCATTTCTAATTATATAAGATCATATCCTTAGCTTATTATTGTTCAAGCAAGGTTTATTATGTCACTCTATACTTATGTTGTTAGTTTCCAAGAATAAGTTAAATAAGTAGTTAGTTCATCTACAATTATTTATTGTTCCACACTTTGTTGTTAGTAATCAACTGTGGTGTTATCAAACTTTGTTAATTCAACTAGTCCCCTAGTTGATGATCGTTGAACTTTAAATTACCCTTGAAAGTTTATCCAAACCAAACTTCATTTGGTGCGGACTTGTACTCTAAAATTGAGAAGAACAACCCTATTATAGGGGATACACAATACGTTAAGATGTTTGTGCACAATGCATGGTACGAAGGGTTGATCCCCCTAAGTACGTGAAGTCCCTACAGTACAACTGTTAAGGTTAAAGTTGAAAGATTACTTGTAACCGTGGACATAGTTTGTGGTCTTATGACCCTCATATATATTTCTTATTTTGATTCCAGACTTTGGTTATCATTGATAGAGTACTATTCAGTTTTGATGAGCCCATTCATTGGCAGTTATTATATCCTTGTTGATTCGTTGCTATATCTAGGGAGCATTTGTTTTGCTCACTCTTGCATAAATATAATTATTGCAGCTAAAGTTGAGAAGGTAGACGAACCTACAACTAGCAAAGGAAAGGAAAAAAATGTACAAGTGATGAAGACTTGTAATTTCTATTTATTGTTATGATCATAGACTTTTAATTAATGATGTGATGTAATAATTTTATTTCTGCACTTGTATGATGTTTAAGGTTAGATAACCTGGGAAGATTTTTATTTAATGATGTAACCCTATTTAAAGGGAAGATTTATGATTTAATTTTATCATATTTGGGTAGATAGATATGAATGAATGGAAAGTGAACACCAAATCTTGTGAGAATGAAGTACCTAGATTTGGGGGGGGGGGGGGTGTCACAAATCATGACTACAATTGTCATGAAACAGCAGATGAATTTCGGAGCCCTAATTGATTGGTTGTCCAAATAGCTGGAAAAAACTTAGAAGAAGAAGTCTATAGATAAGCCCCTCACAAAGGTTTTTCATGGAAGACTCTTGAGCATTTTACTGAAAAAGAAACTGAAGAGCAAGATAAGGGATGATAAAGGATGTGACAACCCGAATTTTTATAAGAAATTAAAATAGGAATTTAATAATTAAAATTCTTATTATGAGATGTTTTGAGTTTGAGTATGTATATATACGTGCATATATATTTTGAAATATGTGATCTGGTGTGAAGAGAGATATATATATATATATATATATATATATATATATATATATATATATATTCATATATTGGGAAAGTGAGGTTTAATAGTTAAGTTAACAATTGAAGAAATTAAATGAATTTGGTAATTATTTTAAATATTTATTAAATTAAATAAATATTTTAAATAATTTACTTATTGAGAAAAATAAATAATTTATGAAATTGTGGTATAATAATTTAGTTACGTGTGTATGATAATTAAATTAAAGCAAAGGTAAATTTTATTCTTTGAAGATTTAATTTAATGAATTAATTAAATTAAATGAGTTGTTTAATATGAAAGAAAATAAGTATATTAAATAAAGTAATGTTTAAATCTAATTTATTAATTAAATTAGATATATGTAATTATTTATTAATTATAAGTATAGTTATAATAAGATTATAATTATTATTAATTATTATTATAAGTTATTTAAATTAACTAAAGGTGTGACACATGAAACTATATAATATAATATTATTAAAATAACCCAGTTTGGGGGAATTGGTGTGTGGTCAAACAAGGCCTTGTGGCCTTTGGTTTATGTAACTGACGTCTTTTTATTTTTTTTAACTGATAGAGTAAGTGGGAATTAAGCCATATCATGTTATTTTTTTCTTTCGCGTCTTATTTCTCTCCTAAGGCCTAAGAACAGAGAGTTGGGAGAGAAGAAGAAACACAGAGGGTTTAGAAAGAGGGAAAGCTTGGTGAGAAGAGAGAATTGCATAGATTGCTAAGAGAACAAGAGGGGTTTCAAACACTTTGCTAAATCAAGGTAAATTGTTTCTAAGTTGTATATTTTGATTTCTTAGTTGTTATCCACTGTAAATTGATAGTTGTGTTGGATTTATATATATACTTGCAAGTAGGGTTTATACTCTGTTAATCATCACATGTGAGTGTTGTTCGATGATAAAAATCCATGTAAATTGGTTTGTAGGAAGAAAAGTATATAACAGTGTTTATACATGAAAATTAGCTTTAGAAAGTACAAAATTTTATGCCCTATATTTGTTATAATCTATAAATTGGGGTTGGATTATGTTAATATATGAAGAAACAAAAGCAGCGTAGTTTAAATCATGTTAATCGGTTAAAAATGTGAGCCGTATGCGATCAAATTAAACTAAATGTGTTTAAAACATGAAAATAGAGTATGAACATGTGTTTTGGGTCAAATTTTAGGTTGGTTAATGTTTTTATAAATTGTTAGAATTTTAGTATGTTGTATTTCTATGAATTACGAATCCATAGAATCGAAAACGGACTAATTTGGATGGGTATAACTCAAGTTATGAAGATTAGTAGGAGAAAAGGGTCAAAAATCGCAAAACACTGTAATCTGGGCGAAACCTAGCGCAGCGCTTACCCAGAGCGCTGGCGCTACCAGAGCGCCAAGCGCCATGCTGCCAAGCTGTTAAATGGCACGGGTGCACGGAAAAGGGGCGCGGCCGCGCCCTATGTGTGCTAACTATGACTGCTGTGACCTATTTTGGTAAAACGGTCATAACGTTTTTATACGAACTCCGATTGAGGTGATTCAAGATGATCCAGAACGAAGACGAATAGACCTACAATGTTTATTCTTTACGTTTTTCAATTTGAGGTCGGGAACATGGGTCAAAATGGTCATTTGTAGGACTGTTATGTTTTCGGGGACAATCGGAGGGCGTCGGGCATGCACGTATACAATTGTAGTGCTCTTGACGATAAAAGATATTGTTCTAAGTTATAAAACATGAATATTATAAAGTATAATGATGCTTAACATTAATAATGATGCATTAGATAAGTTGTATACGCATACTAAGCACACACAAGGGAGACAAATTGGTTGTGTGACGAATAAACGTCAAAACGCCGTGATAAGTGATAACGAACTTAAAAAGTGTTTTAAATCAAATGAAATGAATATTATAAGATATTTAATAGTGTTAATATAAAACCAATAAGTGGTCCTAGCAAGACTTAAACATTTGAATCAACTTCAAATATGAAATACAGTTAGATATAAGTTGAAAGTTAACACAATCAAATTGAACATTGTGTATTTATGATAGGAAGGGTTATGAGACGTAGAGTAAAGTTTACATTACAACTACTATGCGTTGCTATGTGACTAATAGTTAATGTGAATGATTATATAATTGTGTAGGGCACGTGAAGTGCAGATATCTGTAAGCTGTTAAACTGTTATTGGTAAACAACGATCAAGGCAAGTCTTTCAATTCCTATTTGTTATGTGAACTTGATGATTAACTATTTTAAATATTTATTGTAAAAAGCATGATGTGTTATATATGTTGAATGTATGAAATGTTAAAGTCAACTTATGACTACGTTGATTGAGTAAAGCATGTTGATTGAGTAAGGAACTCAATCTTTATACTTGTTATATGAACTGTAGCATGTATTTTATGTTAGTCCAATGTTTATGAGATATATGTTCAGCATGTTATTATGTGCTATGTGATGCATGAAAATTGTTAGATTTTGCTGGGCTGTCGGGCTCAACCTTGCAAATAACCATTTTTGTAGGTTAAGGACTAAAGGTAACACTATGTGCTACTTGAATGACGTGAATCAGAAATAATACACAAAGATTAATATTTTAGCTAAAGTTGTTATTTCTTTATACCATGATTAAGATTCATGAGATGTACTAAATGTTTTATGATGTATAGTTTTATGTTGAGTTGTAAAGCTAAAGTTAGAGTTATCTGATATGTAAAGGTTATCGGATTGAAATTTAAAATTTTATATAATAACAGTAATAAAGTGAATCATAAAATAAGATTGATTCAAAGACATGTAGATGATAAAAGTTTTGATTCAGGGAATTTAAGTAAGAAGACATAAAAGTTTAAATTATTCAGCATTTTATAAAGTTTAACATCGAATAATGATGAAAAATCAGAAAGTAGACGTGTTATTAACGACCAAAGTTGAGAATTATATTGTATGAATTTTGGGGTCGTTATAGTTGGTATCAAAGTTGTAGGTTATAAACGTTAGGTATGAGTATCGTAGGCTATAACCTTAAAGAAGGTTGGTGAAAATAATGAAAGAATAAGCTCAAATAGAGTTTGAACAATAAGAAGTAATTTAAGAAATTTATAAAGAAGGGATTAAAACATGCGTGAGAGGATTCAAAGAAGAATCTCACAGAGTTATAAGGAATATGAATGTGGGGTTACCCAACTCCAATAATAAGAATGTAAGGTGATAATAAATAGACAATGTCTATAAGAAGAGAATGATAAAGAAGTTAAGAATAAAAAAAAAGTTATATTTATGTATGGTACAATTGTACTCTTTAATAGTTGATGTGTGGTATCTGGGCTAAACAATTCCTTCATAGAGCGAAGGTATATACGAACTAGAAACTCGGAACCTAGTTTGTTGGTTGTTTGTGAGAAACCACTCCTCATACCATATTGAAACTGTTAGAGACTCGATGTGTACCAAGTATAGAAAATTGATACGTATGATGAAAATGTGGAACTCGAATGAGATGTTGAGTAATGTAAATGAAGTTAGAAATTCTTAAAGGAAGAATTGTTATATAAACAAAAAAATTCAAAGAAGAATTTCGAAGAGATATAAAGATAAGATATGGGAGTTGCCAAACTCCAATAGCCAAGAACGAATAATATAATAAATATTGAAAAAGGAAATAAAGGGGATCGTAAAACAAAACGATCACGAGTTAAGAAAAGAATTTTAAGGGAAATGATTATAGAATAAGATCATGACGTGATCTGTTTAAGTTATAAAAGAAAGATGGTGTATAATGTTTGAATAATTATAGCTTGATGCTATGAAGTTAATGTACTATGATATAGTATGAGATAAACTCACGAGGAGTTATAGATAATGTGATACGAGGAATTCGTATCGAGCAAAGAGCAAGTTAAGAGTAAAATAGAGTTAGGTGGGATTTCAATTGAGGACTCATGTGATGGCTAAGTTGTACAAATCTTTGTATGGGCGAGGGTTTTGCGCTTGCACTCAGTTTATCACATTGATAATCATTGGAATGTTGGTGTTGCGCTATCAATGTGTATGTGAAGAAAATGTGATTCTTTTCTCATGTGTATATTTGATAGTTAGAAACTATTAAGATTAGTCAGATATTATTAGGATTAGGTGCGGTTCTTAAAACTAATGCATATGGTAACTTTGTGACTCATAATAATATGGTATGTTTTGAACCCCTCAGCGAATGGACGCCTATGGTCTGAATAGGATAAGTTTTTAAACTCATATTATTGTGGCAAGTTCCTGAACTTCCAATGTGCGATAAGTTTGATGAACTATTTTGGGTAGAAAACGGTTATAGTATAGAGAGCATTGATGAAGTTGGAGATTGATAGAATGGTTAAGTAATGAAGTAAAGATTGAAGTTGATGGATACCTGGATATTCTAAATCTACTAGCTATGCTAGACTTTCGAAATTTATTGACTTCGTGCTGATGTTAGAACTTCTATTTTCTTGAAAAACATTGGATCAAATGATGAAACCAATGAGTTTTAAAAACAATACCGTTATTCGTATGTCTATGCTAATTGTTTTGGCTAGACAAAAATGATTTGAAATATATCAAAATGTATTTTTATATCAATAATGTGTCATGGAACCTGGTGCAGAGATGAAAAAAAAACTGATGGAGTCATCAATGCAGTATTACTTAGTGTTGGATGTGATCTAAGGATCGTCAGCCCACTATGGTATGGTGTAGTATTATAAAATCACCAAATGATGGAATCCTCAAACAGACTGTAAATACAGTGCGGTATCATGACGTCATAAAAAGGATTTCTGAGATTTCTTTAAGATATGAGAATATATATATATATGTATATGTATATTTTGATTGATGTCTGAATTATTGTAGAAGTCTATGCTATTTGATTCAGGTAGACGATTATTAAAAGATTTTCATGAAATTCAAGCGTTTCTTGAAAAGTTATGCCAAACCAAATTGTTTTGGTGCGGATTCAGATGTTGAAAAGCTGATATGAACAACCCTTTTATAGGGGATTACGCGAAGGCGTTTAGATGTTTGTGCACAATACATTGTACGAAGGGCTGACCCCCCTAAGTACGAGGAGTCCCTATAGTCTTATGACTGTTAAAGTTTAAGTTGAAAGATTACTTATAACTATGGACATACGCATAGCGTTTAAATGTTTGTGCATAATACATCGTACGAAGGGCTTAACACCCTAAATACGAGAGTCCCTATAGTCTAATGACTGTTAAGGTTTAAGTTGAAAGATTACTTATAACCATGGACGTAGTTCAAGGTCTTATGACCCTCAGCATGATTTGGAATCTTTTAAATTCCTGTTATTCATATCGCTTCCCAATTATTGAGCAATTATGGAAGATTCTTATTATTCTGAAAGGTGAAAGTGGAAAGGATGAGGAAATTAACCAGAACATAATAATTTCAAGAAAGAATTGAAACTCCAGAAAGTGGAGAAATGTGAAACTCTTAGAAGAGGAAGAGGTGAGGAATATGATGATCTTAGAAAGATCCTTAGAGAAAGAATTTGGTTGGAGAACCTAATGAATAAATAGATATTAACATAAAATCTATTTTGATAAATGGAATGAATGAATAAAGTATTAACACAAAAATCTATTTTGATAAATTGAATGAATAAAGATTAATAAATAAAATTTCGAGGACGAAATTCTTAGAAGAAAGGGTGAATGTAATATCCTGAGTGTTTATGATAACGATCCTTAGAAAAGGAAATGAATGGGTTAAAGAATATATAGTATTTGATATATGACTGTGTTTAATTGAAAGTTAAGTAATAAAACCTAAAAGTTGTTGAAGAAATAAATGAAATATATATATATATATATATATATATATGTAAAACTTTTTGCTAAGTTAACATGTTGAAGTTATTCAACGATAATTATGAAAGAGATTTTGTGAAAACCTTAGTAAGGTAGAGTTTCGGTGATTCCGAGGACGAAATCTATGAGACCCCGAATATTATGAAATAAAAGTATTTATTTTTTTTTTATTTTGGTGAATAGTTAAATTGATAAAAGCTTAAAGTTAAGGGTGACATTTTAAATTTTTTCAAAGTAAGCAAGTTGTCATAAAATAATCGGTGGTAAAATACGCGTGGTTGCATAGTAGCGCACGGTATTGATTATTAATGCTTACGTGAGAAGTCACTCAGTTTGATTCAATTATTGTCGATATTTTATATATTATTAAATCAATAATTGAGATAACAAAGTTATTAATATTATGATTTTCAATATTAACGATGTCTAGAAGTTCTGCCATGGAGAGGTTTAGTCACCTAATTGCACGCCAATAGGGAGAAATCCTTATTGGAAAGCCCCCTCTTTCTTGGGAACGACCTGGTCGATTAATAGTGTGAATTATAATAATGATGATGAAGTTTTGTTTTATTAGTATTATTAATGTAATAAAATAGAAAAGCTTTTTATATAAAACAGAATACTTTTATAAAGTTATTCGTTTTATTAGACTATAAATAGAATATATTATATTCTATTATGCATAGTATTTTGCATAGTAAAATCTTTTTATATAAAACAAAATACTTTTATAAAGTTATTTGTTTTATTAGAAAATAATTAGAATATATTATATTTTATTATACATAGTGTTTGTATAGTGCCTGCATAGTATTTGTATAGTAAAATCTTTTTATATAAAACAGAATACTTTTATAAAGTTATTCGTTTTATTAGAGTATAAATAAAATATATTATATTTTATTTAAAAGATTTTGTTTTATTAGAATATTTTATAGTAAACCAATCTGGACCGTCCGTTTAAAAATAAATCAATCTGGACCGTCCAGAAATTAGTTACTATTCATTCCATTCTCCTATAAATAGAAGCTCATTCCTTCATTATTTTTTACGAATTCACTGAAACTCTAGAGAGATAAACTATAGAGAGAAAGAAGAAAAGTATTCTGCTACTTTACTACTCCTATATCCAGTTTGTTCTAAGGTAAGGGATATTATTATTATAGTAAGGGGTATTATTTCTTTCGTATCCATGAAGAAAACTTCTGTTATTCCATTCTTTATTATTACATTGCTGAATAACTCAGATACGCGGACTTCCCTATACTTGGTGAAATTCTTCATTATTCCATTCTTTATTATTATGTTGAATAACTCGCCTATCTGTCTAAGTACCGCATACATGGTGAAATTCTTCCATTATTCCAATCTTTATCATTCTCGTTAGAATATCCCGCTTGTCAAGATACGCCTCGACCTTTCCATTAATTATTATTCCGCTGGAATAACTTTGTCTTTCTGCGTCTATCGCATGCATGGTGATTTTTGTTGTTATTCCATTCTTTATTATTTTGTTGGAATATCCTGTCGGTGCGAATTTTGCCTGACCTAGTTCCGTTCTTTATTATTACTGCTGGAATATCCTCGTCTTGCAGTGGATTACGCTTCGACCGGTTCCGCTTCTTTATTATTCTATTGAGAATAACATGTATCATGCGGTCTATCGCATGCATGGTGAATTCTTCTGTTATTCCATTCTTTAATATTCTGTTGGAATAACCTGTCTATGTGAATTACCACATGCATGGTGAATGATCCTTTGTATTCATTCCTTATTAAATTGTGGAAATGATCTATTTACGTGGATTATGATGAAAGTCATAATAGAAGCATTGAATTGATGAAAATCATGGGTATATGTAGTATTAGTAATTGTTATGATAAGTTATGTTGGTTATTATGTGAAGACGTGAAAGTTTTTTAGAAATCACAAAAGGTTGAAAATCAGATTTTGGTGAAAATGGAACATGAAATTCAATTGACCATATCTCCTATTATATTTCGAATTTTTGAGTGTGGTCAAAATCTAGAGTTAGATCTATGAGTTTTCTAACTTATCCAAGTGGAATCACTGTAAAAGGTGTTGTAAATTTTCGTGTGGACTGATTTTAGCAAAGGAGTAAAAAGCTGCAAATTACAAAAAGGCTACTGCCCAGAAGTTTAAAAGGGCAATTTTGGCCACTTAATTTGTGAAAAAAATTCTGAATTTTTGGGACATGAAAATATATGGTATAAAGTACCTCTTGTCCAAATATGAGCTCATTTCGACTTAAAATGAGCAAGTTACGACTATTTTAATATTTAGATTTTTCCGACGAAAAATGCTATAACCGGAGTTCTATAACTTCGATGACCATGAAATTTAAACTGGAAGCTCACGTTAACATGTGTAAGATCCTACCAAGATTTGGGAATTTCTGGAGTTAAACTTGAGGTAGCTAATTTCTTAAAGAATTAATTAGAAATTAGTTTTTGAAAAATAGTAAATGAATTTTAAAAATTCCGAAAAAAATATATGTTCAATATGGGACTATATTATGCTAAATCCCAGAAAAGAAATATTTTTGAGACTGATTTGGTATTTTTCATGAAAATGCACTAGTTATGAGTATATGAGTTAAATATGTTATGTGAAGTTGAAAATTGGTAAATATGATTTTATGACTTGGGAATCCTATATAGGGTATATGCAGATTTTTGATAAGGGATTTGATCATTGGTGATGAAATCTTATGAGTATGGCATTTTTGAATGATTAAATGCCTTATTTGGTAAAGTATAAACAATTGAAATAAATTGTTTATAAGTTTAAGAAATAATTAAAATATTGTTATAATATTAATGATATTAGATTATGAGATTATTAAGTGATTGATAACATTGGGATATTCTTGAACCCTGGATAATTTATATTATAAATGTTTAATATTTATCCTTTATCTCATTTGATTGATTCTTTATATTGTTGTCATAATCCTCATGCTTATATTGTGTTGAAAGTCATCTGTGACTTACGTGCATAGATGGACTTGGTATGATTATAACCAGGGATTTTTCAGTATAATCATGACCGTAATGTTACAAATGATGTGATAAAAGTCATCTTTGGCCCGTAGTGCATAGATGAACTTGGTATGATTATGACTAGAAATTATTCGGTATAATCATGATCGTAATTGAAAACACGAATATCCTTGGCCCGTAGTGCATGGATAATTCGTGGTCGTGATACTATTAAGCTGAGTCTCAGCATTATTGGTTTTACAGTTGCATATCTTTGGCCTGTAGTGCAAAGATGGACTGTTGGTTATTGGATTTACAGTTGTATATCTTTGGCCTGTAGTGCAAAAATGAACTGTTGGTTATTGGTTATACAATTGTATATCTTTGGCCGTAGTGCAAAGATGAATTTATTAGTATGATTATGAGAAGGAATTGTGATTTGGTATAACCATGATTTTTGATGTTTCAGGTGAAGATAGGTGATGAAAATTATCTTAGATCACAGCGAAAAGGAATTCATAATCACAATTATGATTATGAGTTATTCATATGATTGTGGATAGGAATTGTTGATTGATGTTATAGGGATAAAAACATTATTGGTGGACTTTTAACATGGAGAAGATAATAGACCTGAAGGTCTATTTGACTGTTTTAATGGATTGCTCGTTCCGCTGCAACTATGGTTGAAAAGTTTTATCATCTACCATATGTTCTAAATCTCTGATTTATTATTGACGAAAGCTATTGATAATTTAATTACTTTTACTTATGATATTCTTTACTGGGCTAGTTTTGCTCACCCTTTTGATTCACAATTCCTTTCAGGTAACAAGAGTGTAGCTGGGTCGAGCGGGGGTAATAGAGGAATAGAACGGTGGTCTATAGATGTTGAGGTTCTCCCTAAATAGTATGAAAATAATTTTATTAAGAATATAAGATAAGTGTATCGTATTGTATAAGTCATTTGATATTTAATTTTGGTGAACCGAATAGGGTGAGGCGAACCTAACTTTGGAAGGGTGTTTTGTCACTATCATACAAGATGTCTAATGACATACAACCTCGTGTTATCATAAGACAGGGTTGTGCACATCCACTTGCTGAGTATATCTACGAGCACTACCTATATGACCTCGGAGTTTGGTTGAAACATAATGTTCAATTGCAGACGGTTGAGATAGTTATATGTCAAGAGAAGACTCACCATTGGAAAGAACATGATAGTAATCTTCTCGTTTTTCTTTGGGGTCTATTGGGTCAACCAAGGATAATTCTCTGGACATATGATATCTATCATAACTTAGATTCATGGCCTCCTATGTACAAAGGTTTCCTTGAGCACTTCCCAAATATTTTAATTTCTAAAATAGTTTTTGACTGTAATTTTATGTAAAGTACCATTGTAAGGTTGTGGTCAAGGCACCATGAGAGTTACATACATTTGTATTAAAACTCACAGTATACTTGTCGTCGTATTTTGCACGACAGTTGTATAAATTAAGTTGTCAGTAGTGTATTTTCTGGCGACCCAAGATGGGTGATGTATACCTATTTTGGAGGCGTCACAGAATTCTTATAATGGGGGAAGGATGTGACAATCCGAATTTTTATAAGTTATTAAAATAGGAATTTAATAATTAAATTCTTATTATGAGATGTTTTGAGTTTGAGTATGTATATATACGTGCTATATATTTTGAAATATGTGATCTGGTGTGAAGAGATATATATATATATATATATATATATTCATATATTGGAAAAGTGAGGTTTAATAGTTAAGTTAACTATTAAAGAAATTAAATGAATTTGGTAATTAATTTAAATATTTATTGAATTAAATAAATATTTTAAATAATTTATTTATTAAAAAAAAATATTTATCAAATTGTGGTATAATAATTTAGTTACGTGTGTATGATAATTAAATTAAAGCAAAGGTAAATTTTATTATTTGAAGATTTAATTTAATGATTTAATTAAATTAAATGAGTTGTTTAATATGAAAGAAAATAAGTATATTAAATAAAGTAATGTTTAAATCTAATTTATTAATTAAATTAGATAAATATAATTATTTATTAATTATAAGTATAATTATAATAAGATTATAATTATTATTATTATAAGTTATTTAAATTAACTAAAGGTGTGACACATAAAACTATATAATATAATATTATTAAAATAATCCAGTTTGGGAGAATTGGTGTGTGGCCAAACAAGGCCTTGCGGCCTTTGGTTTATGTTACTGACGTCTTTTTATTTTTTTTAACTGATAGAGTAAGTGGGAATTAAGCCATATGAGGTTATTTTTTTCTTTCGCGTCTTATTTCTCTCCTAAGGCCTAAGAGCAGAGAGTTGGGAGAGAAGAAGAAACACAGAGGGTTTAGACAGAGGGAGAGCTTGGTGAGAAGAGAGAATTGCAGAGATTGCTAAGAGAACAAGAAGGGTTTCTAACACTTTGCTAAATCAAGGTAAATTGCTTCTAAGTTGTATATTTTGATTGTTTAGTGATTATCCATTGTAAATTGATAGTTGTGTTGGATTGATATATATACTTGCAAGTAGGGTTTATACTCTGTTAATCATCACATGTGAGTGTTGTTTGATGATAAAAATCCATGTAAATTGGTTTGTAGGAAGAAAAGTATATAACAGTGTTTATACATGAAAATTAGCTTTAGAAAGTACAAAATTTTATACCCTATATGTGTTATAATCTGTAAATTGAGGTTGGATTATGTTAAAATGTGAAGAAACAAAAGCGGTGTAGTTTAAATCATGTTAATCGGTTAAGTAACGAAGCTGTGGCGATCAAATTCGCTTAATGTGTTTAAAACATGAAAATAGAGTATGAACACGTGTTTTGGGTAAAATTTTAGGTTGGTTAATGTTTTTCTAAATTTTTAGAATTCTAGTATGTTGTAGTTCTATTAATTATGAATCCATAGAATCGAAAACGGACTAATTTGGATGTGTATAACTCAAGTTATGAAGATTAGTAGGAGAAAAGGGTCAAAAATCGCAAAACACTCAGAATCTGGCGAGAAGTTTAGCGTAGGCCTTGCCACGCCCAGAGCATCAAGGCCGCCTTTGCCAAGATCGCTAGATGGATGGTGCGCGCGTAGAAAAAAGGACGCGCCATGCCCCATGTGTGCTAATCAGGATCGCTGCTTTGACCTATTTTGGTAAAATGGTCATAACTTTTTCATACAAACTTCGATTGAGGTGATTCAAGATGATCCAGAACGAGGACGAATAGACCTACAACTTTTATTCTTTACGTTGTTCAATTTGAAGTCGGGAACAGGGGTCAAAATGGTAGGACTGTTATGTTTTCAGGGACAATCGGAGGGCGTCGGGCATGCACGTATACAAGTGTAGTGCTCTTGACAATAAAAGATATTGTTCTAAGTTATAGAACATGAATATTTTGAAGTATAATGATACTTAACATTAATAAATGATGTATTAGATAAGTTGTATACGCATACTAAGCACACACAACGGAGACAAATTAGTCGTGTGACGAATAAACGTCAAAACGCCGTGATAAGTGATAATGAATGTAAAAAGTGTTTTAAATAAAATGAAATGAATATTATAAGATATTGAATAGTGTTAATATAAAACCAATAAGTGGTCCTAGCAAGACTTAAACATTTGAATTAACTTCAAATATGAAATACAGTGAGATATGAGTTAAAAGTTAACACAATCAAATTGAACATTGTGTATTTATGATAAGAAGGGTTATGAGACGTAGAGTAAAGTTTACATTACAACTACTATGCGTTGCTATGTGACTAATAGTTAATGTGAATGATTATATAATTGTGTAGGGCACGTGAAGTGCAGATATCTGTAAGCTGTTAAACTGTTATTGGTAAACAACGATCAAGGTAAGTCTTTCAGTTCCTATTTATTATGCGAACTTGATGATTAACTATTTTAAATCTTTATTGCAAAGAGCATGATGTGTTATATATGTTGAATGTATGAAATGTTAAAGTCAACTTATGACTATGTTGATTGAGTAAGGAACTCAATCTTTATACTTGTTATATGAACTGTAGCATGTATTTTATGTTAGTCCAATGTTTATGAGATATATGTTGAGCATGTTATTATGTGCTACGTGATGCATGGAAACTGTTTGATTTTGTTGGGCTGTCGAGCTCAACCTTGCAAATAGCCATTTTCCAGGTTAAGGATTAAAGGTAACACTATGTGCTACTTGAATGACGTGGATCAGAAATAATACACGAAGATTAATATTTTAGCTAAAGTTGTTATTTCTTTATACCATGATTAAGATTTATGAGATGTACTAAATGTTTTATGATGTATAGTTTTATGTTGAGTTGTAAAGCTAAAGTTAGAGTTATCTGATATGTAAAGGTTATCGGATTGAAATGTAAAATTTTATATAATAACAGTGATAAAGTGAATCATAAAATAATATTGATTCAAAGACATGTAGATGATAAAGGTTTTTATTCAGGGAATTAAAGTAAGAAGACATAAAAGTTTAAATTATTTCGCATTTTATAAAGTTTAACATCGAATAATGATGTAAAATCAGAAGGTAGACGTGTTATTAACAACCGAAGTTGAGAATTATATTGTATGAATTTTGGGGTCGTTACAAGGGAGAACCCCTAAATGTTCAAAAAGTGATGTCTCCAAAGCTGTTCGAAAACTGGAAGAAAAATCCCACGGAGAATAAAAGACTAAAGATATCTGGCAGCAGCAGCAAGGTTGTAATGACCATGAATTTTAAACTCCTTATTAAGTGAATGTGATTTAATTTTGTATGAGTTAGTTTTGTTAGTCGATTTAAACCTTATGTGGTTATGTGAATTTATGAAATGATTAAAGGGAGTCACTAATAGTTTATTTAAATTAGTGGACTAACCCTAATATTTTTTAATATCAAAGAATTGATAGGATTATTAATAATTAAATATTCGATTTATTTGAATATAGTGGCAGGATTTGAACATATTGATTAATTATAATTATGGGTAATTAAATTGATAATGTATTGATTTATAATTATTATGAATAAATAATAATTAATGAGTAAGAGATTAATAAATATAATATGATTAATTTGTGCAAGCATGCAATATAGTAAACTTTTATTATATGGTAGTTAACTATATATTTTATATAGTACAAGGTGACACATTAATATGTATGTATATTATGGACTATATAGTAAGAGTTATTGCATTCATGCGAGTACATAAATAATCCCTAACTTTCTATTGTGTAGTAGCATTAACACATTAAAACTATATTTTTGGAGTATAAGAGAACACACTAAACATTATAAACATGTTGCTAAGAATTGAGAAGCTCAGTACATGAACAGTAACTCACTCTATAATACGCAAACACAAGTAGGTAGTTGAAGCTAGAATAGCAGTGATGATGTCTATGGAGGTGGGCAGTTGGCCAACTCTTCTGTACCCATTGTTCTCTTCTAATTTCCAGTAAATCAAACCATGGAACAAAGCCATGAACTGGGCAACCCTTTTCTCTATAAATGGCAACCAAATTCTTCACATTCTCAGTGCTTGAAAACTTGTTTGATAAGTGTAGGAAGAGAGTGAGTGTGCTAAGCATTGAGGGAGCATAATTAGTGTTTTGAGAATTCTATTCAAGCTTCAAGGAGGTATCATTTCTATTTTTTTCTTAGTTTAAGTTTTGTCAAATTCTTGCAATTCTCATGAAATCTCTATTAAGAAGTATGAATTAGCATGTCTTTTTGTTACTTGAGTTGGTATGAATGCTTTGAAGTGTTTCAGATAGTCTAGTTTTGGAAATTGTCATACATATGTTAAGGCTCTGCAGAAGTAAAGCCATTTATTTTTGCCTCTGAACGAAGTGGTGCGGTCGTGCCACTTCGATAGCTTGTTATCGCGCGGGGTGTTTTTCTTAGATACTGCTGTAATGACTCAGTAAGAGGATGAACATGCTACTTTGGTTATTATATTCTTATAAACAACCTTAACACATGGAATGAGGATGCTATGGATATTGTGAGCCATGATTAGTTGTTTTAGTTTGATTATTCAAAGAGGACTTAAAGAGTTGGAAACTAGTTTTGATCAACCTTTTTCAAAAACATGTTTTGACCTTGGTTGTGAGTGTATCAGGTTCTGACATACATTAAAATATGACCAATATGGTAGTTTACATTATTGGTGAAGGTATGTTGTAGTCAAGCATGAAATAAAAGGATAATGCAAGTAAAAGACTATATTAGCTATGTGTACATGAACTATGCATAAACTAAGTTTTAAACTTCATAAACATGCCATGTGACCTATTATGTGGTTATGGAAGCATGTTATGGAATATGTGAACTTACCTTGCATGCTTGAATAAATTTTACTAATAAAAACTTTAAGTTTGGAAACAAACTTTATATACGCTTTGAGTAAGATTTGTGAAACATGCTTATGAGGTTTAACTTGTATGTGAGATGTCACGATTAGGTGTGTCCTGCATGTAAATGTAATTGATATGAAGGCCTAGTGAGTTATATACATTATGAAAATAGTTAAGTGTGGTTGAGAATAAGCATAAATAAATTAGAACGTCATAACTTGAGATACTTGATTTAACAAATGCAAGCATGTGAAGTAGAGATCTATGAACCACATAACATGTGTTTAACGATTAAACATAAGAAAATTATGAATTGAACACTTGAAGTCTTGATTAAATAAAAGTAGATGGTAACCTATGTTAATGTTATGATATAAGGTCAAACTTGGTTATCCACATACTAACATATGTGTTTTGCATGATTATTCATATATGTGCAAATCGTGTATAAACTGGCTTTCTGCAGGAGCAGCCATGTCTTGGTTTGCACCCGGAGCAGCGCGGTCGTGCCACTCCCTAGTACAAACCAAGCATGGCCGCGCTAGTCTGCAGTAGGGTCTGAGTTCTATTAATAAATTGAGAGCTGATGCATGCTTATATGGTTACTCTAATCTGTAATACCTGTCCAGTATAGTATTTATATGTTAATAAGCATGTTATTAAAAGGATCCTATGATGAATTAGTGTTTACAACTTTAAAGTCAAATTGTTATTTTAACTATGACATAGTGTGTTAGAAACTAATTTGCATGTGATGACATACGTACAAGATTATGCGACTAAAAGACTAGCAATATATGTTAGCATTGATAAATTACACTTGTGTATGATAGTAAGTTATGATAATAGGTGTACATGTTGAACTTGTATAACTAATGTGATTATACATGACTAGGATATCATAGTGCATTAGATTGATATTAAGCTTTACTTTGGTAAACTACGCTTGAGGCAAGTTTCCTAACTTACACAACTTTGAATTTTGTGAAAGTTTCCTATCCTTGTCATATTGTATTGAGCAGGTTATTGTTGAATTGAAAGTTATTCATTTAAGATTGAACTTTATTTCCAAGCATGCTATTAAGTGGTTTTAATTACTTTACAATTATTCCACATCGATATTATTGATATTCGCACTTAGTGCACTTGAATTTGTACAGTCTTGGACTTGTACATCATTTAAAGTTCTATAATTCTTGAACTATGTTAGATAGAGTTTGAACCTTTGTTCAGTCAGACAAATGTATGAAGTTTTATAAAAGCTATCCAAACTAATTGATGGTAAGGATTCTTAGAATGAAAGAACACCCCTTTTATGATAGGGGAGTACCTCGGGTATCTAATATAAGATATAAAGAGCAGATTTAAATGTTATGCATATACATGGTGTACGCGAGGCTGATCCCCTCAAGTACTTATTCTGTAGCCAGTAACCAAAGGGTCAATCAGCTATTGATTCCATTGGAGTTTTATAGTTCAAAGTCTACTTGACTATCAGTTATTCTAAAAGAAATCATTATCTTTGCTTCTAATATTCATATTGTTGAATCCTTCAGATATTCATATTGTTGAATTCTTTGTCAGATATTTTTCCATTCATCATGATATATACTTATTGTTGTATTTAAACTTGCTGAGCAAACTTGTTGCTCATCCTTGCTATATCATGAATTATATTGCAGTTAAGCCCGAGACCTCGGGAAAGGACAAGGGTAAAGGAAAGATGTAGGATAGTGGCGAGGAGCAGACTTTACCTTACGCCTAGTTTAAATTACTGTTATGTAATATGAACCCTAATGATTATTTTAGGGTATGTTTGTAAGATTGTATTAAGGTTATCGAATCTTGGGACTAGTAACACCTTTTGAATGAACGACGTACGTTTATTATATTCTGCATTTTAGTTATCGTATGTTGTTTAGATGTGGATGTTTGTATTTTATCATGTTGATCGGACCGGGGTCAGAGGAACCGGTTTTGGGGGTGTCACAGGTTGGTATCAAATCCGTAGGTTATAAACCTAGGTTATAACCTTAGTAGAAAACTCAAGTAGAGTATATAAGTGATGGATTGAGGAAATCCATTGTGTTTTATTATGATACTGAAGTTATTTATTTAAATCAAAAATGATTGATAAACATCTTAAACTTCTTAATGCTAGCATGGATAGCATATCACATAAAGCTTAATAGTTTTCTTCCTTTCCTCAGATCATGCCACCTAGGAGACTACCGCGGAACCAGAGGGAGGAAGGATCCGTTAACAATGGTGGAGGGGAAAATGTTGATCCAATGCAGAATTTCATTAACCTGTTAACTAAGGCAATGCGAAATGCACTTCGCCAAAGAATGTAAGCGCCCAGACAACACTTGGCTAGCTTTAAGGACTTTAAATTGGTAGGACCACCGGAGTTTCGGGGAACCTTGGACCCAATTGAAGCCCAGACATTGATAGAAGAAATGGAGAAGGTGTTTGAGGTCGCACGAGTGGTCGAAGCACAGAAGACGAGTTTTTCCACTTTTATGATGAAGGGTGAAGCTAACTATTGGTGGAAAGCAAATAAGGGACGAGCAGACGAAGGAGTTATTCCTTGGGACAGATTTAAGGAGCTATTCCTCGAGAATTACTTCTCAGAGAATACGCAACAGGATATGGAAGTTAAGTTTCTGAAACTGAAGCAAGGTAGTATGTATGTCGCAAAGTACGCGGTAAAATTTAATGAGTTGGCCCGATTCGCTCCACATCAGGTTGACACGGAGGCGAGGAAGGCAAAGAGGTTCGAATTAGGACTGAAACCATGGGTGCAGAAAGTTGTGGCTGTATTAAAGATTAAGACTTACTATGATCTATTGGAAAGGACCATCATTGCTGAAGGAGGCAATGAAGCCATCACTCGATTCAAACAAGAAAAGAAGGCCGGTCAGGAAGGATAGAAATGGGGAAGTCGCGGAGGTAGCAACCCTAGCAAACGTAAATGGACGGAGAGCCAATCCTCTGGAGGTAATAAGTCCGGGGGGAGGCCAAGAAAAGTATGAAGTGCAACAACTGTGGAAGGAATGACTCGGGGGAGTGCATAAAGGGAAAGAGTGTTTGTTATCGTTGTGGAAAACCAGGGCACATGGCTCCTCAGTGTTCGAATAAGCAGAAGGGAGGATGTTTCTCGTGTGGAGCAACATACCATCAAATCAAGGACTGGCCGAAGAGAAATGGCGATGCAGCTAGCGGCAACCACGAAAATAACAACAATGGACTGAACATTGGAGGGTGATAAGTAGGTTTTATACCTACTTATTTGGTATCTTTTACTTGAATTAGTTGCTTATATTCATGTGTATTAGTTACTTTTCATGCATTTTGTGTTCATTTTGTAGGTTATACGTTTGGAAGCGATGTGAGCGACTATTGGTAAGGAAAAGCAAGGAAAACTGAAAGAAAAGCAATCCGGATATCATTTGTGCTTTCATGTTCATTTCATGTTCTTGGCTTAGAACTTGGCTTACATTGTAGAGCGTCTTCTTAGCTTTCTGGAATATCTTGAATCATTTCAATCGGAGTTCGGATGAAAGAGTTATGACATTTCTACCAACGGACGTCATTGAACTTCATTGTTTTGGGTGGCCATTTGCATATCAGTCACTTCCAGTCCAATTTCGATCTTTATCCATTCGTTATTTCTCAAAACTCAAAGAATGAAAGTTCTAGATCTCGTCGATAGATTCGATTGTATAGGTGGTAGGCCCCGTAACTCCTCCCGGTTTAAAAGTTATGGCAGTTTTAGCAGAGGAGGTTCTTGCAGAAAAATAATTGGCAGATTGGGGGCAAGCCGGGGCTTGCCCTTTTGTGCTTTGATAGCAAGCCGGGGATTGGGGTCCTGGGCGTGAAATCAGTAGCATAGCAAGCCAGGGCTTGCTATTTACAAGGCAAATAGCAAGTCGGGGCTTGCCTATGCGCAGAATGAGTAGTTTTTGTTCGAATTTGAGTCCAAAAAGGATTGTTTCGAGTTGTTTGATTCAAGGACTTCCAAGAGGACTTAAATACATATAAAGAGACATATAAAAGGAGAATAATTGCAAGGATTAGATGAAGTTAGAGGAAGAATTCCATTATATTAGATTAGAGTAGATTGGGAAAAACCCTAGTTATTATTAGATTTGGAGATTGAAGCAACTTGGAGACCATTGAAGATTCAAAGTAAGAGCAAGGAGAGAGCATCAAATCTACAGACAATAAATTATATCTTCTCATCTTCTTCTATCTTTGTCTTTTATTGTTTATTCAATTGTGGATTCTTAGTTTTAATTCAATGAACTAATTCTTTGTTTGAGATTACAATGGATCTTATTGTGTAGTTTATTTTAATATGCTTCTTTATCAATTGTTATGTTTTATTGTGAGGATTGTCTATTATGATTTGGACTTAATTGTTTAATTGATTGGTCATCAATTACCGTGATAATCTATATGAACTCCAGAGATGAAGTATTGATTTAGATCTTATCATGATAGCATGTGTTCAGGATTTTTTTAATAGCTTAAACTTGATGAGTTTTAAGGTAGAGATATGCTTGACATCGCATGTAATCGGATAGAGAACTTATTCTTAAACCTTCTTCAATTGTAATTCACATAGAGATATAGTGGGTTAGTTGATTAAGGTGTTTAACGGATTTCTATCTTAATTGTGGATTGACGTTAATACGGTATTAGTGCATCGAGAGGTGGTTAATACTACTTTAGTGTTCTTGATTAACAATTCGGGATAGAGAATAATTGATGAGAAGTGTGTTAACTTAAATGAAGCAATAAGTGAAGTTATGATCTTAAATCTCCATAGTCTTAATTTAATTAGTGGAATTTAATAGTAGTTTAATTTATATAATTTGAAATTCATTCGTTTAAATAAGATTGAGTTGGTTACGGGTTAGTACTTGGTGATTTTTATTAACTAATTCTCTGTGGGAACGATACTCAACTTATCACTTTATTACTTTTTGACCACGTATACTTGCGTGTTGTGCGTAATTAGATTTTACCCAACAAGTTTTTGGCGCCGTTGCCGGTGAATTAGTTTAATACATTTTTACCAATATTAGCTTCAATCAAATTAGTCTTCATTTAAACATTTTTATTTTTATTTTTAATTCTCTTCCTATATTTCTCTCTTTTCAGGTACCATGGATGACTTTGCGTATCAATGGCCATACACGAACATGACTCAACCAAAGGAAGCGGAGATTGACAGACTCGCGACACTCTCCGCAATGTCAGGACAAATTGAAGAACTTTCGAGGAAGTTGGACATTATCGCAGCCCAACAGAGTCGAAGGATGGCAGTTACGTGTGGCTATTGTTCTGGAAACCATCCGAGTCATCAATGCACCATCAATCTTGGGCCAGTACAGTATGGTGGTGATTACGCCAATAATTATGTCTATCCTAACAACTATTATCAGGATTGGGGGTATCACCCGAATTTTTCATGGAGCTATACTTATGAAGACAAATACTACGCTCCAAATTCAACATACGCACCAGAATTTTCATGTACACCTCCATTACCACAAGAAGAAAAACCAAATATGAGGGATGTAATGTTGAAGTGCATAGCAAACATAGAGGAGATGAGTATTAGCCAAGAGTTGTCAACCCAAAATTTTAATAATTGGATGGAACAACGCTTCACTACCTCAACCAATGGTTCACAATACATGACTTCCGAGACTGAAATAGAAGATTCAAGGTTGGAGGAATTATTTTCCAAGTTCGTAGCATCAACTGAGGAGAGAATGAAGAATCTAAAGCGATCAATTCAGAATCAAGAGATATCAATTCAAAATCTGTAGAATAAGATATATCAAATGACCAAAGCCATAAACAACCTTCCTCCAAACAGTTGGCTTTATGACATGGATGACGAAATTGACGGAGAACCCGAACCAAATCTATAACTGGATGAGCCTCGAGATGTTGAAAAAAAGGAGACAAGTGGGGATAATGACAACAAGGTCGGTGAAGAGCTAACTATGAGTACTAACAAGGATGAGCCGATGTTATTAATGCCTCAAGTGCCTTCTTCACCAAAGTTCAAGAATCCGGTTAGATTTTCAAAACCTTGTCCGCTAGGTAGTCATGTCGTCGGCAATACTCCTTGTGACGTAAAAGCGAGTACAACTTCGAAGCCATGGTGTGATGAGCTGGAGAGGATAAAAAAAGAGATTGTTGTGTCTGACAAGCCTCAATGCCAAAATCTATTCGTAGACACAATGGAGAAAACACCTAGATGTTGGACGTTCTTGAATTTGATCTTATCTAATGAAAGCATGCTAGGTGACTTTAATGCAATGGCTATCACAAATGGGAACCTACCAAAAGCTACATTATTTCCAATGGATGGAGGGTTCCTCAACTTTCGAAGAGGAATTGGATAGCATTGACCGACAAAAAGTCAAATGAAAAGACTATAAATCAATCAACGATTGGGAGGCAACCTGAGAAATTTTATATTTATATGCTTTACTAGTTTATTTAGTAGATAGGAATTAATTTGCTTATTAAGCTCTCTTATAATCTAATCCACGTTGTCTCTTCATTGCAGATATTGGAGGTTCAATGGATAGGAAAATGATCGTCGCCGCCATCGCCACCATCAACTCACGCTTAGCTGATTACAGGGAAGTTCTCTTCTACTTATCGCTATACTCTTACAATGAGGACATTGTAATTGCTAAGTTTGGGGGAGTTTAGTTTAGTTCATTATTGCATGTTTAGTTTCATGTTTATGTTATGTTATTTTGCATATGTTGTTAATATAGTTTAGGTTCATTATTTAAAAAAAAAATCAAATCAAAAATTCAAAAATAATAGTTAGTTACTATGTTCACCTTACATGATTCCAGCTGTTAGATAGTTCAGTTTGTTTCGGCCAATGATGAGAATGAGATTGAGTAGACAAGTATAGTATTGACTATTAGATCTTTGATGTGATTTCTTGTTAGGAATTGAGTTTTTTTCTGCTTGAAACTGGTATAATAAGGATAGCACAGTAAAAACAACTTGTTGATTGATTGAGTTTAAATTGATACATAATGGGACTCTAAAGGATAATGCTAGTTTGAATGAAAGAATGACAAGAATAAGTAGTGATGGTTAAAAGTAGACAAGAACCTAAGTTTGGGGGAATATTTGGGGTACATAAGATATATAAGCTATTGAAAAAAAAAGTATGAATAAACACCGTGGCGTGCTTGTCTAGTTTTGTGGCCTTTGTTACTTGAGTAAGTAAGCCCGAGGGGATTTTCTCTACACCTAGCGCCCTAAGGTCTTAATGGTCTGGGAGTCGTTGGTCGAAAGCTCATTAAGGTAGCATTGAAAAGCTTAAGGGAATAAGACATTGCATAGCTATGTGTATATAAAAAAAGAGAATAAAATGGGAAATAAGAGCAAAAAGCCCCCGTAGATGAAAAATAAAGCATAAGTATCCCATGTTGACCCTCGATATTGGTAATTGTTTGATTTTAGTTGGATCTAGCTTGTTTTTGGATTTCTTCAGTTTGCACTGTATGATGCCTTCAAAGAGACTTGTTATGTGTTAAATTTGATTTTATATCAGTTAACATTGTTGTGAAGCACACACGCACTATATTAGTGATAACAGTCTAAGATTTGATGATTGATTGGGAAGTTACTTATAAGTTTTGATATGATGTATTATCATGTTTACTTGATTTCTCTAAGACCGAGTGAATAGATTTGATTCTATCGAATACTGCTGAATTCGTAGGCATATAGATTAGTTTTATTTCATTGCATTGCATTGCATTATGTTATGTTGCTTGGGGACAAGCAACGGTTTAAGTTTGGGGGTATTTGATAAGTAGATTTCAAAGTAGATTTGCTTATATTCATGTGTCTTAGTTACTTTTCATGCATTTTGTGTTCATTTTGTAGGTTATACGTTTGGAAGCTGTGTGAGCGACTATTGGTAAGGAAAAGCAAGGAAAACGCAAAGAAAAGCAATCCGGATATCATTTGTTCTTTCATGTTCATTTCATGTTCTTGGCTTGGAACTTGGCTTACATTGTAGAGCGTCTTCTTAGCTTTCCGGAATATCTTTAATCATTTCAATCGGAGTTCGAATGAAAGAGTTTTGACATTTCTACCAACGGACGTCGTTGAACTTCATTGTTTTGGGTGGCCATTTGCATAGCAGTCACTTCCAGTCCAATTTCGACCTTCATCCGTTCGTTATTTCTCAAAACTCAAAGAATAAAAGTTGTAGATCTCGTCGATAGCTTAGATTTTATAGGTGGCAGGTCCCGTAACTCCTCCCGGTTTAAAAGTTATGATAGTTTTAGCAGAGGAGATTTCAGCAGAAAAATAATTGGCAGATTGGGGGCAAGCCGGGGCTTGCCCTTTTGTGCTTTGATAACAAGCCGGGGCTTGGGGTCCTGGGTGTAAAATCAGTAGCATAGCAAGTCGGAGTAGTTTTTGTTCGAATTTGAGTCCGAAAAGGATTGTTTTGAGTTGTTTGATTCAAGGACTTCCAAGAGGACTTAAATTCATATAAAGAGACATATAAAAGGAGGAGAATTGCAAGGATTAGAGGAAGTTAGAGGAAGAATTCTATTATATTAGATTATAGTAGATTGGGAAAAACCCTAGTTATTATTAGATTTGGAGATTGAAGCAACTTGGAGACCATTGAAGATTCAAAGTAGGAGCAAGGAGAGAGCATCAAATCTACAGACAATAGATTATATCTTCTCATCTTCTTCTATCTTTGTCTTTTATTGTTTATTCAATTGTGGATTCTTAGTTTTAATTCAATGAACTAATTCTTTGTTTGAGATTACAATGGATCTTATTGTGTAGTTTATTTTAATATGCTTCGTTATCAATTGTTATGTTCTATTGTGAGGATTGTCTATTATGATTTGGACTTAATTGTTTAATTGATTGGCCATTAATTACCGTGATAATCTATATGAACTCTAGAGATGAAGTATTGATTTAGATCTTATCATGATAGCATGTGTTCAGGATTTTGTTAATAGCTTAAACTTGATGAGTTTTAAGGTAGAGATATGCTTGACATCGCATGTAATCGGATAGAGAACTTATTCTTAAACCTTCTTCAATTGTAATTCACATAGAGATATAGTGGGTTAGTTGATTAAGGTGTTTAACGGATTTCTATCATAATTGTGGATTGACGTTAATACGGTATTAATGCATCGAGAGGTGGTTAATACTACTTTAGTGTTCTTGATTAATAATTCGGGATAGAGAATAATTGATGAGAAGTGTGTTAACTTAAATGAAGGAATAAGTGAAGTTGTGATCTTAAATCTCCATAGTCTTAATTTAATTGGTAGAATTTAATAGTAGTTTAATTTATATAATTTGAAACTCATTCATTTAAATAAGATTGAGTTGGTTATGGGTTAGTACTTGGTGATTTTTATTAACTAATTCTTTGTGGGAACGATACTCAACTTATCACTTTATTACTTGTTGACCACGTATACTTGCGTGTTGTACGTAATTAGATTTCACCCAACAGAGGGCCAGCCAGTCAAGCCAACAGGCCAACAACACGAACGTTCAACATGACCGTACATGATGCGGTGGAGTTTAAGGACGTGGTGTCAGGTATCATTCCGATCAATGATATAGATGCATACGTGTTATTTGATTCGGGTGCTACCTGCTCTTTTGTTTCCGAAGAATTTGCTAAGTAGTTAGACTTACCCCGTGAGAGATTAGAACACCCTATGAACGTAGAAGAAGCGAACAAGGAAATTATCCCTGTAGAATACATTCATAGGAATTGTTATACCGAATTACGAGGATTTAAGATCAAAGTGGATTTGATACCAATTCGTTTGGTGGAATTCAATGTAATCCTTGGGATGGATTAATTATTGGTTCACGGAGCAGTTATAGACTGTAAGAAGAAGTGTGTACACCTTAAGACTCCAAATAAGTCGAAGGTGGTATTTTATGGTAGTAAATTGCCGAGATAATCTCATTGTCTGATGATGGTGCAAGCACATAGATTGCTTAGGAAGGGTTGTATAGGTTATTTGGCTCAAGTGGTTGATACTCGACGAGTCGAGGGTGAACTGAGTCAGATACCTATTGTAAGGGATTTCATTGACGTCTTTCTAGACGAGATTCTGGGATTGCCACCAAATAAAGAGATTGAGTTTGTTATTAATTTGGCACCAGGGACAGCACCGGTATACAAAGCGTCGTATAGTATGGCACCAGTAGAGATGAGAGCGTATCACCATGGGGAGCGCCAGTCTTATTCGTAAAGAAGCAAGATGGGTCGCTAAGACTTTGTATCGACTACCAAGAGTTGAACAACGTCACCATTAAGAAAAAGTACCCATTTCCCAAGATAGACGATTTGTTTGATCAGTTGAAGGGGGCGAAGTACTTTTCAAAGATGGACTTGAGGACCGATTATCACCAACTGAAAGTGAGGCCGGAGGACATTCCAAAGATGACATTCAGAACTTGGTATGGACACTTTGAGTTTCTAGTAATGTCATTCGGATTGACAAACGCGCCAGCAGCATTTATGGATTTGATGAACAGAGTGTTCAAACAGTATTTGGATAAGTTTGTTGTCGTATTCATCGATGACATTCTAGTGTATTCAGAGACGAAAGAAGAACACGCCAAGCATCTTCGGATAGTGTTGGGGACATTAAGGAGGGAAACGTTGTATGTAAAATTCTCCAAGTTTGAGTTTTGGTTGCAGAGAGTGCAGTTTTTAGGGCACGTTATCGACAAGAATGGTGTTTTGATGTATCCAGCGAAGGTAGAAGCGATTATCAATTGGGATCAGCTGAAAACGCCAATAGAATTTAGGTGTTTCTTAGGATTTGTGGGATACTATCGAAGATTTATTCATGATTTTTTGAAATTAGCATTGTCGTTGACCAATCTAACCAAAAAAAACAATTAAGTTCGTTTGGACAGAGAAATATGAAGAAAGTTTCCTAGAATTGAAGAAGAGACTTTGTGACGCCCCCAAAAGAGGTATACATCACCCATTCGGAGTCGTCAAATACATGGTACAGAAACAACTACAACTTTATTAATACATTTGTCGTGCAAAATACGACAACACACAAACTGTGAGTTTAAATAAAAATATTGTCTTCTAGACAATATCCACACTCAAATAAGTCCTCATTACAATTATTGATACATTATTTTACAAAAATGGTGAGAACTACTAAAACGACTTTCTAGAACCATCATTCCATACCCCGACTAGAACTCGCTACATTCTCGCCTCTTGAGAAGAAAAATGGAACAAAAAGGAAAAGGGTGATCTCAACTAGCCCAGTAAAGAATATTATGACTAAGATAATATAGAATAAATTATCGTTAGTCTTCAACAGGAAAAAAAATCTGATAGAATATAATAGACAACAAGTTTCAGATCAATATTCGCAGCGGAAATAATAATTCATAGAAGAGTAACGTAGAGAAGGAAATCTACTATAATCTATGAATTTAAAAGTCCATCATCAATATTTTATCCCTGTAACATCAATCAATATACATCTTGAATCAAATATTCATCTTTGCACTACAGACCAAAGATATTCAATAGTTGGTCATGTTCATCTCAACACATGTATATCTTTGCACTACGGGCCAAAGATATTCCTCAGAAAATTAAAAATCTTTGCACTACAGGCCAAAGATATTCAGTTATATCACCATTTAGGACTGAGGATTATGAAAAATATTTTTAAAGAAACGAATCCAGTGAAACAAAAGAACAAATTTTAAAGATTCGTATTTCAAACAATCCAAGTTCAAAAATACTTCATAAATAATCATAGTGAAGTAAAATTCAAGAATGAAGAATAAAACATGGATACAATTAAAGCTAGTATCCATAATAGATATCTTGGACAAAAAAATGAAAATTTAATTATTTTTTTTGTGAATAGTGCCGTATTCATGAATAGTGATGTATACGTGAATAGTATCGTATACGTGAATAGTAACCCCAACACTAAAAGACAAGAATTTCACAAGAAAAATCTTACCAATATTCCGACATAATGATATTGAAAGAAATAATATCATTTTAAAAAAATAATATCCCTTACCTCGAAAAGACAGTACTTCTGACTGGAATACTGGATATAGTGCTGAAGGGAACTTGCATCGTATAGCAAAACTCAAAATATCAAAATACTCACAAGAATACGCTCGATAATATAAAGAGAGAAGATTTCAGTTTCTGGTGTGATTTTCAATTCTAACCTAAGCACCCTATTTATAGGAAATTGCTTAGAACACCAAAGTAGATAATTTAATATAATATTAATATACTTTTCTTAATTTCCTTAGCAGCTTTCTTTGGTCAAAAACATCAGCCACCAACTCACCAAAAATTACAAAAACGTTTTTGTTAATAAAATAATTTAAAACTCCAAAAATCAATTATTCCAGAACTTCAATAATTCACAATAAATAGTCATTTTATCAGAAAAAATTTGAATCTTATGTTCATTTCATAGGAAATTCAATTCTCTACAACTTTGTAAGTTTAAGTTTTTCCAAATTCGAAGCAGAAGTTGACCAAAAATCCACAAACAGACGATTTTACAAAGCATAATCAAATTTCATTAAGAATGGGGGTCCACAAACATGAAAAACATGTTTTAAATATTTTAGTAGCAAAATACTCTTCCTCCTCATTTATTCATATATCCCACATTCATTATAAAAATATCATCATTATTATATTATTAAAATATAATAATATATTTAAATGAATTATTTTATCAGAAAAAGATAAAATAACAATTTTCAACAATTGTCACATTAAAATTTTTCTCCATCTATATCCACATAAAATGAATATTTTCCTTATCATATAAATCAATAATTAATTATTCACAAATAATATTACAGAATCACAATACTAAAAACCAGGTCGTTCCCAGGAAAGAAGGGGCTTTCCAATAAGGATTTCTCCTTATTGGCGCGCAATTAGGTGACCAAACCTCTCCTTAGACAAAACTTTCTAGACATTGCCAATAATGCTATCTAATAATATTATTCTAATAATATGAATTATTAATCTGATAATAGAAAATACTGTGTAGTGACAATTATTGAAACAACAATAATATAAAATATCAACGTAGCAATTATTGAATCAATAAAATAAAATATTGAACAGTAATTACTATAACAATTATTGAGTAGTGCCTTCTTACCGTAAGAATCAATAATTGGTACAATACCGTGTGCTACTGTGTTTTAACCACCGAGTATTCCAACAGTATTAACGGTAACAACTACGTCGTTATTTATATACAACTTATACTTGTCATTTTCTTCATCCAATCGCTTTCCATTATGGGACCCACAAAAGGCTGCGCCGTTGTACAAATATTCCCCGACAGTAAGAATATTCCACGACCAAACGAATATTCCCCAACAACAATGAATATTTTATAACCACTTGCTTATTTGAAATATTTTCACATTTTACCCATAACTAACCACATTATTCAAATCAACCCTTACTATTTCAAAATAATAAATAGAGGAATTTCAATTTCATTTAATAATAAGTTGGGGTCTTACAACCTCCAATCCTTATGAAATTTCGTCCTCGAAATTGACGTACGTACCTGGTGTTTCGAAAAGGTGAGGATACCTCGCTTTCATTTCCGTTTCCAACTCCCAGGTCATTTTCTCAATAGCATGGTTTCTCCATAAAACTTTAACTTGGGGTATGACCTTTGTGTGTAGGACATGCTCCTTCCTATCCAAAATCTTGACAGGTACCTCCTCGTACGTTAAGTCTTCGGCTATCTTGTCCGGTTATAACTCAATAACGTGGTTCAGGTCATTCACATATTTACGAAACACAGATATATGAAAAACATTATGAACACGAGACATACTTGGAGGTAACGCGAGTCTATAGGCTACATTTCCTACTCGGTCAAGAATCTGAAATGGACCAATAAATCATGGATTGAGCTTTCCTCTCTTCCCAAATCTTGTTACTCCCTTCCATGGAGCTACACACAACAATACATGATCCCCAATACTAAATTCCACGTCCTTTCGATGAAGATCCGCATAACTCTTTTGTCGATCATGTGCCATTTGTATACGTTGTCGAACCATTTGGATATTTTCTGTAGTAATACGTACCAACTCTGGTCCCAACAATGTTGCTTCACCCACCTCATCCCAATATTCTGGAGAGCGACACTTTCGTCCATATAATGCTTCAAATGGAGCCACACCTATACTTGCCTGATAACTGTTGTTGTTGGAGAATTCCACCAATGGTAAATACTTATCCCAACTCCCTTTGAAATCTAGGATACAGAGTCTTAATAGATCTTCAAGAGTTTGAAAACTCCTCTCTGATTGTCCATTCGTTTGAGGATGGTATGCCGAACTGAATCGTAAATCCGTGCCCATAGCTTTTTGCAAGCTAACCCAAAATCGTGAAATGAATCTTGGGTCACGATTAGAAACTATGGATACCGGCATGCCATGCATCTCACAATCTCATTCACGTACATACGAGCAAGACGTTCAAGGGAATAAGTCTCCTGTATCGGCAAGAAATGAGCAGACTTAGTTAATCTATTAACAATAACCCAAATAACATCTATACCTTGAGAAACCGTGGGAAGACCCGTAACAAAATCCATGGTAATGTGTTCCCACTTCCATTTCGGAATCTCAAATGGTTGCAGAGGACCCTTAGGTACTTGATGCTCCACCTTTACACGTTGACAAGTTAAACACCTCGAGATAAACTTAGCGATCTCTCTCTTCATATTGTTCCACCAAAATGTATGTCGAAGATCACAGTACATTTTGGTACTTCCAAGATGGATTGCAAATGGTGTATTGTATGCCTCCATCATGATCTTGTACTTCAAATCAGAGTCGTTAGGAACACAAAGTCTGGAGTGGACTCGAAATATTCCTTCTTCATCGATTCTTGCTTCTGGAATAGCACCTTCTTGTACTTTCTTCTTTATACGCATCAGCTCCAGGTCGGTGGCTTGAGCAACTTTAACTTTTTTGATTAAAGTCGGTTCTATGCGTATACTTGACATCATTGCATGGGTCCCCGGAGTCTTGAATTATATCTTCATCTTTTGTAAATCACACAAAATGGGCCTTTATGTTAAAAACATCGTACTTGTTCCTGCATATGATCTTCTACTTAATGCGCCAGCTACCACGTTCGCTTTTTCGGGATGGTATTGAATGGTATGGTCATAGTCTTTCAATAGCTCGAGCCAATGTCGTTGCCGCATGTTGAATTCCTTTTGGGTGAAGAAATATTTGAGGCTTTTATGGTCTGAATATATCTCCACTTTCTCCCCATATAGATAGTGCCTTCAGATCTTTAAGCGAAAAACGATTCTTCGCTAACTCTAGATCATGAGTAGGATAATTCCTCTCATATTCTTTAAGTTATCGCGAGGCATAGGCTATGACTTTATCATGTTGCATGAGAACACATCCTAACCCTTTGCCTGAAGCATCTCTGTAGATAACAAATCCATCCGAACCAGATGGTATTGTCAGAACAGGTGCCGAAATGAGTCTTCTCTTAAGCTCTTGAAAACTCTTTTCGCATTCCTCGCTCCATACAAATTTTGTATCCTTCCAAGTCAGCTGATTTAATGGAGTAGCGATTCGAGAAAATCCTTCCACGAAACTCCGATAATAACTAGCTAAGCCTAGAAAGCTATGCACTTCAGTCACCGACTTCGGTTGCTCCCAACTTTGTATTGCTTCAATCTTCGCCGGGTCAACAGATACTCCATGTTTTGACACCACGTGCCCAAGGAATGCTACTTCCTCAAGCCAGAACTCGTATTTCTTCAACTTAGCATAAAGCTTGTTTTCACTAAGCCTTTGGAGTACCAGCTTCAAATGGTGCTCATGATCTTCATGACTTTTAGAATATATGAGGATGTCATCAATAAAAACAACAACGAACTGATCCAAATATTCCTTGAATACTCGATTCATCATATCCATGAAAGCCGCAGGAGCATTAGTTAATCCAAAAGACATGACTAAGAATTCATAATGCTCATACCGAGTTCTAAAGGCAGTCTTTGGAATATCCTCAGTTCTAATCTTCAGCTGATGATATCCAGAACAAAGATCGATCTTTGAAAAGAATTGTGCTCCTTGCAACTGGTCAAACAGGTCATCAATACGAGGTAGTGGATACCTATTCTTGATGGTGACATGGTTCAATTCCCGGTAGTCAATACAAAGTCGCATACTCCCATCTTTTTTCTTTACAAATAAAATAGGAGCACCCCAAGGAGATGTACTAGGACGAATGAAACCGATGTCCAACAACTCCTATAGTTGGACCTTTAACTCCTGAAGTTCAATAAGAGTCATTCGATATGGGGTTTTAGAAATGGGCTTTGTACCAGGTTCAAGGTCAATAAAGAATTCAACTTCACATTCTGGGGTAGATTAGGAAGTTCTTCAGGAAATACGTCAGGAAATTTACTAACAACAGGAATATTATTCAAATCTGACGTGTCTTTATTCAAATTCATAACATGGGCTAAGAAAGCTTGACATCCATTTTTCAATAAACGAATAACTTTATGACTTGATATGACAGTGATTGATTTTAGTGGTTTAGTTGCTTGAATTCGTATAATAGGTTGGTTAGGAATATGAAAACTAACAACCTTACGAAAACAATCAATTTTGGCATGATGAATAGTTAACCAATCAATCCCTAAAATCACATCAAAAGCAAGTATCTTTAAAGAGATAAGGTCAACAGGTAATGTGATGGTACCAATTTGGATTAAATAAGATTTATAAATAGTGGATGTAATTAAAGTGTCTCCTAACGGAGTCTCCACAGATAGGTCAAAGTCTAATTTCTCCGAAGTTAAGTTTAAACGTTGAGCAAGAGCAGAATAGATAAATGAATGGGTAGCACCGGTATCTAGTAAGGTATATACTTCGCAAGAATTTATGATTAGCTTACCCGTGATCACCTCGTTTGGGTTCCTCGCATTTTGACCAGTCACGACAAACGCTCTTCTAGGAACCGTTGACTTTGACTTTTCTGGGATAGCCTTTTGAGTCACCATCCCCACTGGACTTGATTTCGCTACCGTACAATCTCGAGTGATATGTCCTTCTTTTCCACAATTATAGCATACCTTGAACTGTTGTGGATAGTTTGGGCTAATATGTTCCTTTTTTCTGCATTTATAGCATATGACCGGTGGTCGTTCTCCTCCCTTAAAACCAGTTGCTGCTGGTGCTGACGTCTTCACATGGTCATTGTTGAATCTCCTCTTTTTAAAATCTTCACCCAACTCGCTTCTTCTATTCTCATGGCCATGATTACCACCAGAGTGGTTACCGCTTTTGTCCGTATTTTTCTTTCCCCACTAGTTATCGTTGCTCCGATGACTGCTATCACTGGTATGACCCTGGTTGTGGTCCATCGGTTGAACGTACTCGTTATCTCGCTCTAATAATTGAGCCCTGTTGACAACATCTTAATATAGAGAAAATTTATGAGAAATGAGATATTGACGTATGTCGGGTTTCAAACCTCTTAGAAACATTCGCGTCATACGTTCCTCATTCTCCACCAAATAAGGTGCAAACCTGGATAACTCCGTGAACTTCGCCTCGTACTAGGACACTGTCATGTTGTTCTGCTCCAGTCTAATAAACTCAACCTCCTTCATATGACGAATACTTTCAGGAAAGTACTTGTCATTGAATAGTTTCTGAAACGTTTCCCAAGACATGCTGAGTGCGGCTGGATGGGTACGCTTCATAGATTCCCACCAGTAATCTGCCTTATTACGGAACATAAAAGTAGCGAATGGAACCTTCTGTTCCTCCATGCATCCCAAGACATCAAATATCTTGGTAATTTGCTTGACCCACGTCTCCGCCTTAATCGGATCAGATCCTTTCCCAGACTGCGTGGTCCCAACTCTTTGAACTGCTTGGCTGTGACAAACCGTGCCTTGCTTTCATTTCCACCTGTATTTTGTACACGAGTCTCCCTCGTCTGATTTTGCATGAACTACAAAAACCTTCTAAACATCCCGTCGTTCATCGTCTGCTCAGTGGTGTTGTTCACAGGAGGAATATTTCTGGCCTGTTGCACATTCTCCTCATTGGTGAGTAAAGGTGTCTCCACGGTCTCATTTTCTCCACTGTTAACATTCTCAGTTGCCATTCTCAAATACTGCCATAAAATAAGGGTTAATTAAAGAAATTAACATATCACATAATATCCCTATATTCTGACCAACCAACAAGTAAGCTTAGGTAGGACACACTAGCGAAGGATTTACTCGTATCTCCCCTCATAGTTTTATTCTCCGATCTCCGCCAGAGACCATATCCCTAAGCTCTGATACCAACTGTAACGCCCCCAAAATAGGTATACATTGTGACGCCCCCAAAATAAGTATACATCACCCATCTTGAGTCGCCAAATACATGGTGCTAAATTCAAATATACCTTTATTATACAATAGTCGTGTAAAATAAGAAAAAATACATGCTGTGAGTTTTAATATAAATATTGTCATCTAGAAAATATCCACACTCAATTTAGTCCTCATTACATTTATTATCACACTATTTAATGTAATAGTGAGGACTACTAAGACACCATCTCGGACCATCGATCCGCTTCCCAAACTAGTCCATTGCTCGTTCTCATTTCACGAAGAGACAATTGAAAGAAAGGTGTGAGCTCAACTAGCCCAAGAAGAAATATTATGACTAAGATAATGCGAGAATAAATTATCATTAGTCCTCAACGATGTTAAACCGATAAAATACAATAGACATCAAGTTTAATCTGCAATGAACATGCAATCCATTAAAAGAGTCAAGTAGAGAATAAAATCTACTATCTTTTATGATTTAAAAAGGTTTTTCCTCACTTTTATCGCTAAGACTTAGCTTAATAAATAATCCACATCATCCCTGCACTACGGCTAAGGATATTCATTAGGGTCACGACCACAAATTATCTATGCACTACGGGCCAAGGATATTTGTGTATTCATCAATGGTCATGATCATGCCAACAACTGTCCATCAATGCACTTCGGGCCAATGAGAACTTTTACCACATCATTTGTAACATTACGGTCATGATTACACCGAATAATCCCTGGTCATAATCATACCAAGTCCATCTATGCACTACAGGCCACAGATGACTTTCAAAAATAATATAAACATGAGGATGATGACAATGATATAAGAATTCAATAAAAACAAGTTCAAGAATTAATTTATTCAGGAACTAATAACGTCCAAATTGTCAACATGATACTTCTTTGTAGAGTAAAATTTAACAATGCTTAGAAGAATATTTCCATGAAAAGATACTGGATGAAGCGCAAATATCAAGAATATTCCACTAATTTCATGCAGTGTAGAAGTCAAAACTTTAACCAACTGAGTATAATAAAGAATGGAATAACAAAAGAAATCACCATGCATGCGGTACTTCGCATAGACAGGTTATTCCATCAAAATAATAAATAACGGAACCAGGTCAGGCGTAATACGCACCGACAGGATATATTCCAAAAGAATAATAAAGAATGAAATACAACAGAAATCACCATGCATGCGGTACTTCGCATAGACAGGTTATTCCAACAGAATACTAAATGGCGGAACCAGATCAGGGGAAATTCACGCCAACAGTATGTTCCAACAGAATAATAAAGACGGAACCAGGACCGGCGTAAAGCACAGACAGGATATTCCAACAAAATAATAAAGACTGGAATAAAGAAGAATTTCACCAAGTATAGGGTAGCTCAGCGATATCTGAGTTATTCCAATGAATAATAAAGATGGAATAATAGAAGTTCTCTTCATGAATACAAAAGAAATAATACCCTTCACCGTAGTAAAAGAAACTTGATATCGAGAGTAGTGAAGTAGCGTAATACTTTTTCTTTCTCTCTATAGTTTCTCTCTCTAGAGTTTCAGTGAATTCGTAAGAAATAATGAAGGAATGAGCTTCTATTTATAGAAGAATGGAATGAATAGTAACCAATCCATGAACGGTCTAGATTGATTTACTTTAATCGAACGGTCCATATTTAAAGCAAAATCTATTAAATAAAATATAATATATTCTATTTATAATCTAATAAAACGAATAACTTTTAAAATGATTTTACTATGCAAACACTATGCATAATAAAATATAATATATTCTAATTATTGTCTAATAAAACAGATAACTTTATAAAAGTATTCTGTTTTATATAAAAAGATTTTACTATTAGCCTAATAAAACGAATAACTTTATAAAAGTATTCTGTTTTATATAAAAAGTTTTTCTGTTTTATTACGTTAATAATACGAATAAAACAAAACGTCATCATCATTATTATTATTCACACTATTAATCGACCAGGTCGTTCCCAGGAAAGAGGGGGCTTTCCAATAAGGATTTCTCCCTATTGGCGCGCAATTAGGTGACCAAACCTCTCCTTGGCAGAACTTCTAGACATCGTTAATAATGCAAATAATAATATTAATAACTTCGTCATCTCAATTATTGATTTAATAACATATAAAATATCGACAATAATTGATTCAAACTGAGTGACTTCTCACATAAGCATTAATAATCAATACCGTGTGCTAATATGCAACCACACGTATTACTGTACTTTTACTACCGAGTAGTTCAACAGTATCAACGGTAAAACTTCCGCCGTTATTTTCATAAAAATATTTTTGTCGTTTTCTCAATCCGGCAATAATTCTATTGTGGGGTCCACCAATGATTGTGCCGTCGTACTAATATTCCCTAACCAAACGAATATTATATAACAACTTGTGTAATTTTCAAAATTTATAAATATTACCCACAACTATAATATTATATCAAATTTATTCCATAATATTCAAAAATGATATTTATAGAAAATTCATTTTTATTCATAAAAGTTGAGGGTCTTACAATTTCCCTTCTTATGAAATTTAAGCCCTCGAAATTAGGGTGCGATACACTGTATGTCGAAGAGGTAAGGATACCTTGATTTCATTTCAGATTCTAACTCCCAGGTCATTTCATCAACATCGTGGTTCCTCCATAACACTTTGACTTGAGGTATAACCTTGGAGCGTAGAATATGTTCCTTCTTATCCAAGATTTGAACAGGAACCTCTTCATACATTAAATTTAACGCTATTTCGTCCGGTTCTAACTCAATAATATGTTTCGAGTCTTTCACATATTTACGTAACATGGATATATGAAAAATGTTATGAACACGAGACATACTTGGCGGTAAAGCAAGTCTATAGGCTACAGTCCCTACTCGATCAAGGATTAAAAATGGGACAATGAATCGAGGATTGAGATTTCCTCTTTTTCCAAATCTCGTAACTCCTTTCCATGGAACAACACGTAACAACACATGATCTCCAATATCTAATTCCACGTCCTTTCGATGAAGATCAACATAACTCTTTTGTCGGTCTTGTGAGGTTTTTATACGTTGTCGAATCGTTTGAATCTTTTCCGTAGTCATACGTACCAACTCCGGTCCCAACAACGTTGTTTCACCCACCTCATCCCAACATACTGGAGAACGACACTTTCTTCCATACAACGCCTCGAATGGAGCCATGCCAATATTTGCTTGATAAATGTTGTTGTAGGAAAACTCCACCAATGGTAAGAACTTGTCCCAACTTCCGTTGAAGTCAAGGACACAGAGTCTTAATAAATCTTTAAGAGTTTGAATAGTCCTCTCTGATTGTCCGTCCGTCTGAGGATGATAAGCCGAACTAAATCATAAATCTGTGCCCACAGCTTTTTGCAAACTAACCCAAAATTGTGAAGTGAATCTTGGGTCTCGATTAGAAACTATGGATATTGGAATACCATGCAGTCTTACAATCTCGTTTATGTACATACGAGCAAGACATTCAAGTGTATAAGTTTCTCGTATTGGTAAGAAATGAGCAGACTTGGTCAATCTATCAACAATGACCCAAATTGCATCTATGCCTTGAGAAACCTTGGGAAGACCAGTAACGAAATCTATAGTAATGTGCTCCTACGTCCATTCTGGAATTTCAAGTGGTTGCAATGGACCTTTTGGTACTTGATGCTCCGCTTTGACTTGTTGACAAGTTAGACACCTTGAGATAAACAACACTATCTCTCTCTTCATATTGCTCCACCAAAATGTATGACGAATATCACGATACATTTTGGTACTCCCAAGATGGATTGAAAACTGTGTGTTGTGTGCCTCCATCATGATTTTATACTTTAAATCAGGGTCGTTAGGAACACAAAGTCTGGAGTTGACTCGAAGTATTCCTTCTTCATCAATTCTTGCTTCTGGCATAGCACATTCTTGTACTTTCTTCCTCATATGCATCAGCTCTAGGTCTGTACCTTGAGCAGCTTTAACTTTATCGATTAAAGTCGGTTCTACTCGTATATTCGCCATCATCACATGGGTCCCTGGAGTCCTTAATTCTATCTCCATCCTTTGCAAGTCATACAATATGGGCCTTTGCGTTGACAATATTGCACTTGTACCCGCATATGATCTTCTACTCAATGCGTCAGCTACCACATTTGCTTTTCCAAGATGGTATTGGATGGTATGATCATAATCTTTCAATAGTTCAAGCCAACGTCGCTGTCGCATGTTGAGTTCCTTTTAAGTGAAGAAATATTTGAGGCTTTTATGATCCATAAAGATCTCCACTTTCTCCCCATACAAGTAATGCCTCCAAATTTTAAGTGCGAAGACAACAGCTACCAACTCTAGATCATGAGTAGGATAATTCCTCTCATATTCTTTGAGTTGTCGAGAGGCATAGGCTATGACTTTCCCATGTTGCATGAGAACACATCCTAACCCCTTTCCTGAAGCATCACTGTAGATGACAAATCCCTCCGAGCCAGATGGTATTGTCAAAACTGGTGCTAAAATGAGTCTTCTTTTGAGTTCTTGAAAACTCTTCTCACATTCCTCGTTCCAACCGAATTTTGTATCTTTTCGAGTCAGCTGAGTTAAGGGAGTAGCGATTCTAGAAAACCCTTCTACGAATCTCCAATAATAACCAGCTAAGCCGAGAAAGCTACGTACTTCGGTCACTAATTTAGGTTGCTCCCAGCTTTGAATGGCTTCAATCTTTGTCGGGTCAACAGATATTCCATGACCTGATACCACGTGCCCAAGGAATGCTACTTCCTTAAGCCTGAACTCGCATTTCTTCAACTTAGCATAAAGCTTATATTCACGAAGCTTTTGGAGTATCAGCCTCAAGTGTTGCTCATGATCTTCATAACTTTTGGAATAAATAAGGATGTCATCAATAAAGACGACCACAAAGTGATTCAAATATTCCTTGAATACTCGGTTCATCATATCCATGAAGGCAACAGGAGCATTAGTCAATCCAAAAGACATGACTAGGAATTCATAATGCCCGTACCGAGTTCGGAAAGTCGTCTTTGGAATGTCATCAGTTCTAATCTTCAATTGGTGATATCCTGAACGAAGATCAATCTTTGAAAAGAATTTGGCGCCTTGCAACTGGTCAAATAGGTCATCAATACGTGGCAATGGGTACCTATTTTTGATGGTGACATGATTCAACTCTCAATAATCAATAAAAAGTCGCATACTCCCATCTTTCTTCTTCACGAATAGAACAGGAGCACCCCAAGGAGAAGTACTAGGACGAATAAAGCCAATGTCTAACAATTCCTGCAGTTGAGTCTTTAACTCTTGAAGTTCAATAGGAGCCATTTGATATGGGGCTTTGGAAATGGGTTTTGTACCGGGTTCAAGGTCGATACAAAATTTAATTTCATGTTTTGGGGGTAGGCCATGAAGTTCTTCAGGGAATACGTCAGGAAATTCATTAACAATAGAAATATCATTCAAAACTGACGTATTTTTGTTTAGATTCGTGACATGAGCTAAGAAAGCTTGACATTCATTTTTCAATAAACGAATAGCTTTATGGCTTGAGATGAAAGTGATTGATTTTAATGGTTTGGTTGCTTGAATTCGCATAATAGGTTGATTAGGAATATGAAAGCTAACAACCTTATGAAAATAATCAATTTTTGCATGATGAGTAGTTAACCAATCAATCCCTAGAAGTACGTCAAATGCAAGTATTTTCAATGAAATAAGGTCGACAGGTAATGTGAGGGTACCGATTTGAACCAAACAAGACTTATAAACAGTTGATGTAATGAAGGTTTCTCCCAAAGGAGTTTCAACAGATAAGTCAAAGTCTAATTTCTTCGGAGTCAAATTTAAACGTTGAGCGCAAGTAGGAGAAATAAAAGAATGGATAGAACCGGTATCAAATAAGGTATATACTTCACTAGAATTTTTGATAAGCTTACCCGTGATGACCTCGTTCGGGTTCCTTGCTTTTTGGGAGGTCACGACAAACGCTCTCCCTTGAACAACCGGTTTTGTCTTGTCTGGGATGACTTTTGCTGCCTCTATCCCAGCTGGACTTGTCTTCGGTGCATGACAAAATTGGGCCAGGTGTCCTTCTCTTCCATAATTGTAACATGTTTTGGAGGGCATTGCACAGTTTGGACTGATGTGTCCCTCCCCTCCACATTTGAAGCATATGATAGGTGGTCGTTCTCCTTCCTTAACGACAGGTGTTGATGCTGACGTCTTTCCATCATTGTTGAATCTTCTTTTCTTGAAATTTCCATTCTTATTGTTTTGGCCATGATTACCACCGAAGTGGTTACCATTTCTGGCATGTTGATTCCCTCCATGCTTATTGTCACCGCTTCGATGACTGCTATCACTGGTATTATCATTTTGCCGGCTGCTCTCTTTTAGTTGGGTTGACTCATTATCGCGCTCCAATATCTGAGCCCTATAAACAACATCTGAATACAAGCACAGTTTATGAGAGATAAGATATTGACGTATCTCGGGTTTCAAACCTCTTAGAAATATTAGCGTCATTCTCTCCTCATTAGCAACCAAATGGGGCGCAAACCGGGACAACTCGACAAACTTGGATTCGTACTGTGACACGGTCATGTTGTTTTGTTCCAGTTTAATGAACTCTACCTCTTTCATGTGACGAATACTTTCGGGAAAGTACTTGTCGTTGAAATGCTTCTTGGAACTTCTCCCAAGACATCTTCAAGCAGTAGGTTGAGTACGCTTTTCTGATTCCCACCGAATCGCCTCGCCTGCCTGTAACATGAAAGTGGCAAAGGGAACCTTTGCTCCTCGGAGCAACCCAAGATATCAAATATCTTGTTGATCTGCTTTTATCCACGCTCCACCTTAAGTGGTTTTGGCTCTCCAAAAACTCCCGTGGTCCCAGCTCCTTGAAGCTGCTTGGCGTTGGACTGCCCGAGAGTTGCCGGTGTTTCCACCGCATTTTGGACAGAGCCACTCTCTTTGATGTTGCATGAATTGCATGAAGCCTCGGAACATTCCATCGTTCATCATTTGGTCAGTGTTGTTGTTTGCATTAGGATTGTCGCCTTCCTGATACACATTATCCTAATTATTGATCTATGGAGACTCAACAGTCTCCTGTGCTCCATTGATGTTCTCAACATTCTCGGATGCAATTTTCAAATACTGCCACAAAACAAGGGTTAATTAACATATCACATATTATCCCTATACTCTGACCGACCAATTAAATACCAAATAAACTTAGGTAGGTCATACTAGTGAAGGAATTCCCCGTCTCTCCCCTCCTAGTTCTTATCTCACATCTCAGCCAGGGATCATATCCCTAAGCTCTGATACTAACTGTGACGCCCCCAAAATAGGTATACATCACTCATCTTGAGTCACCAAATACATGGTACTAAATTTAAATATACCTTTATTATACAACAGTCGTGTAAAATACGACAAAATACATGCTATGAGTTTTAATATAAATATTGTCATCTAGACAATATCCACACTCAATTTAGTCTTCATTACATTTATTATCACACTATTTAACAGAATAGTGAGGACTACTAAGACACTATCTCGGACCATCACTGCTTTCCCCATTAGTCCCGCCACGTTCTCATTTCCTGAAGAGAACAATGAAAGAAAGGGTGAGCTCAACTAGCCCAGTAAGAAATATTATGACTAAGATAATATAGAATAAATTATCATTAGTCCTCAACAGTGTTAAACTGATAAAATACAATAGACATCAAGTTTAATCTGCAATTGAACATGCAATCCATTAAAACAATCAAGTAGAGAATAAAATCTACTATCTTTTATGATTTAAAAAGGTTTTTCATCACTTTTATCGCTGAGACTTAGCTTAATAAATAATCCACATCATCCCTGCACTACGGCCAAGGATATTCATTAGGGTCACGACCATAAATTATCCATGCACTACGGGCCAAGGATATTTGTGTATTCATCAATGGTCATGATCATGCCAACAACTGTTCATCAATGCACTTCGGGCCAATGAGGACTTTTACCACATCATTTGTAACATTACGGTCATGATTACACCAAGTCAGGCGTAATACGCACCGACATGATATTCCAACAGAATAATAAAGAATGGAATACAACAGAAATCACCATGCATGCGGTGCCGCGCAGATGCGAGTTATTCCAATGAATACTAAATGACGGAACTAAGTCGGTGAAATTGCACCAACAGATGTTCTAATGTAATAATAAAGATTTTAACCAGTCCTGCGTAATGCATGATGCAGATATTCCAATGAATAATAAAGACCGGAATACGTAAGAATTTCACCAAGTATAGGGTAGCTTTCAGCATATCAAAGTTATTCCAATGAATAATAATGATGGAATAATAGAAGTTCTCTTCATGAATACAAAAGAAATAATACCCCTTACCGTAAAAGAAACTTCATATCGGAGTAGTGAAGTAGTAGAATACTTTTCTTCTTTCTCTCTATAGTTTCTCTCTCTAGAGTTTCAGTGAATTCGTAAGAAATAATGAAGGAATGAGCTTCTATTTATAGAAGAATGGAATGAATAGTAACCAATCCATGAACGGTCCAAATTGATTTATTTTAATCGGACGGTCCATATTTAAAGCAAAATCTATTAAATAAAATATTATATATTCTATTTATAATCTAATAAAACGAATAACTTTTAAAAAGATTTTACTATGCAAACACTATGCAAACACTATGCAAACACTATGCATAATAAAATATAATATATTCTAATTATTGTCTAATAAAACAGATAACTTTATAAAAGTATTTTGTTTTATATAAATTTTTTTTACTATTAGTCTAATAAAACGAATAACTTTATAAAAGTATTCTGTTTTATTTAAAATATTTTTCTGTTTTATTACGTTAATAATACGAATAAAACAAAACGTCATCATCATTATTATTACTCACACTATTAATCGACCAGGTCGTTCCCAGAAAAGAGGGGCCTTTCCAATAAGGATTTCTCCCTATTGACGCGCAATTAGGTGACCAATCCTCTTCTTGGCAGAACTTCTAGACATCGTTAATAATGCAAATAATAATATTAACAACTTCGTCATCTCAATTATTGATTTAATAACATATAAAATATCGACAATAATTGAATCAAACTGAGTGACTTCTCACATAAGCATTAATAATCAATACCGTGTGCTACTATACAACCACGCGTATTATTGTACTTTTACTACCGAGTAGTTAAACAAAGATCAACCAGAAAACTTCCGCCAGTTATTTTCATAAAAATATTTTTGTCGCTTTCTCAATCCGATAATAATTACATTAGGGGTCCACCAATGATTGTGTCGCCGTACTAATATTCCCCCACCAATCGAATATTATATAACAACTTATGCTTTTGCAAAATTTATAAATATTACCCACAACTATAACATTATATCAAATTTATTCCATAATATTCAAAAATGATATTTATAGAAAATTCATTTTTATTCATAAAAGTTGGGGTCTTACATACATCACCCATTCTGAGTCGCTAAATACATAGTACAGAAATAACTACAACTTTATTAATACATTTGTCGTGCAAAATACGACAACACACAAACTGTGAGTTTAAATACAAATATTGTCTTCTAGACAATATCCACACTCAAATAAGTCTTCATTACAATTATTGATACATTATTTTACAAAAATGGTGAGGACTACTAAAACGACTTTCTAGAACCATCATTCCATACCCCGACTAGAACTCGCTACATTCTCGCCTCCTGAGAAGAAAAATAGAACAAAAAGGAAAAGGATGAGCTCAACTAGCCCAGTAAATAATATTATGACTAAGATAATATAGAATAAATTATCGTTAGTCTTCAACAGGGAAAAAAAATCTGATAGAATATAATAGACAACAAGTTTCAGATCAATATTCGCAGCGAAAATAATAATTCATAGAAGAGTTACGTAGACAATGAAATCTACTATAATCTATGAATTTAAAAGTCCATTATCAATATTTTATCCCTGTAACATCAATCAATATACATCTTGAATCAAATATTCATCTTTGCACTACAGGCCAAAGATATTCATCAGTCGGTCATGTTCATCTCAACACCTGTACATCTTTGCACTACGGGCCAAAGATATTCATCGGAAAATTATAAATCTTTGCACTACAGGCCAAAGATATTAAGTAATATCATCATTTAGGACTGAGGATGATGAAAAATATTTTTAAAGAAACGAATCCAGTGAAACAAAAGAACAAATTTTAAGGATTCGTACTTCAAACAATCCAAGTTCAAAAATACTTCATAAATAATCATAGTGAAGTAAAATTCAAGAATGAAGACCAAAACATGGATGCAATCAAAGCTAGTATCCATAATAGATATCTTGGACAAAAAAACAAAATTTTAATTTTTCTGTGAATAGTGCTGTATTCGTGAATAGTGCCGTATACGTGAATAATGTCGTATACGTGAATAGTAACCTCGACACTAAAAGAAAAGAATTTCACAAGAAAAATCTTACCAATATTCTGACATAATGATATTGAAAGAAATAATATCATTTAAAAAAAATAATATTCTTTACCTCGAAAAGAAAGTACTTCTGACTGGAATACTGGATATAGTGTTGAAGGGAACTTGCACCGTATAGCAACACTCAAAATATCAAAATACTCACAAGAATACGCTCGATAATATAGAGAGAGAAGATTTCAGTTTCTGGTGTGATTTTCAATTCTAACCAAAGCACCCTATTTATAGAAAATTGCTTAGAACACCAAAGTAGAAAATTTAATATAATATTAATATACTTTTCTTAATTTCCTTAGCAGCCTTCTTTGGTCAAAAACATCAGCCACTAACTCACCAAAAATCACAAAAATGTTTTTGTTAATAAAATCATTTAAAACTCCAAAAATCAATTATTCTGAAACTTCAATAATTCACAATAAATAGCCCTTTTATCAAAAAAAATTCAAATCTTATGTCCATTCCATAGGAAATTCAATTCTCTACAATTTTGTAAGTTTAAGTTTTTCCAAATTCCAAGCAGAAGTTGACTGAAATCCACAAACGGACGATTTTACAGGCTATAATCAAATTTCAGTCAAGAAATGGGGTCCACAAACATGAAAAACATGTTTTAAATATTTTTAGTAGCAAAAATACTCTTCCTCCTTATTTATTCATATATCCCACATACATTATAAAAATATCACCATTATTATATTATTAAAATATAATAATATATTTAAATAAATTATTTTATCAGAAAAAGATAAAATAACAATTTTCAACAATTGTCACATTAAAATTTTTCTCCATCTATATCCATAGAAAATGAATATTTTCCTTATCATATAAATCAATAATTCATTATTCTTAAATAATATTACAGAATCACAATACTGACAACTAGGCCATTCCCAGGAAAGAGGGGGCTTTCCAATAAGGATTTCTCCTTACTGGCGCGCAATTAGGTGACCAAACATCTCATTGGACAGAACTTTCTAGACATTGCCAATAATGCTGTGACACCCCCAAATTCGGTACTTCCATTTCCACAGGATTTGGTGTTCACTGTACAAACATCATCTATCTATCTACCCATAAATAAATGTAAACCATGCAACAGATAGAATAAATAATAAATCTCCCCTTATGGGGTTACATCAACTGCATAATAAATAAATCTCAGGTTACTCTAACCTTAAAACATCTATGCGGAAAACATAAACAAATAAGTCTTAAGTAACATCAATTCTAATCATCATTACATAACCACAATAATAAAACAGTGTTCATTACTTGTTAATCTTGCCCTTGCCCTTAGTAGTGGAAAGTTTGTCTGCTCTTTCGTTCTTAAGACTTCAGGAACAATAAGTTAACTATGCATTCAATCATTCAATTCACACGTAATTGTGTTATGGACGTGCTAAGAATTTATTTTAACACCTCATTATATGTCTAACAAGTCTTTATATTCATTAGACTAAGTTACCATCACATTTTTATACTTGAACACTTTAAAAAATATTTTTCTCGGACATTACGCTAAGTGGCATAAGCTGGCTCACAGATATACACTGGTCTTCATATTTGCTTGGCAGGTAGTCTTCATGACTTGAGACTCTACATGACTGGCATGGCACAAGCCATGAAAATGAGCATGGAGTTGGCGCCACTATGCGACACACTCCGATCTCTCAATTTCAGATTCACAAGAACACGTAATTTAGAGAAATAAACACTACATAAACATTAATTTCACCAAATTACACATACCCACATGTTATAATTCATACATAATCATTACCCAACACTTATAGAGTAATTTTAACCCATTAAAACACATAATTACAGAATTCAAGCATGCAAATTATACTGTTCTTGATGTTCTTGAAGGTTTTGAACATAAATTCTAAAATTCAACGCCACAGATTCGTTATAAAACCAAATCCAACCATTCAAATTTCGTTTTGTTCGTTTTATCATGCATAATCACATATAAGTGGAAATTTTGTAGAAAAATTTATGGTTGACATATTAAAATTACGTATAAGGCCATATGGCCAAATAACATACTCTGAAATCTTTTACTGTATAATTTCATGAAACCGAAGATATGGAAACCCATATAATATATATTAAAAACATGCTATGATGTTATATTAACACATAATCACATATTTCCTACTCTTTACAATTAACAGAGACCTTACAGAGTTTTGAAAGTCATTTTTATCAAAACTTAAATAACGTAAAATATGAGAATTGGGTTGGGGAAAAATTACCGAAAGCGTAGAATATAATTTGCAAGAGATAAACTCCTTCTCAACAGTTCTTCAATCACCCAACTCACAATTTCTCTCAAAAATTTCTCAAACTCTCTCTGTATTTCTCTCTGTTAAGCTTTGCCAGACTTAGAAAAATAATAAGAAAAGAAAAGAGAAGATGTATACTAAATAGGGTGAACTGATGTGCATGATGGAGGTCAGTTACCTATCATGGGTAACTGCTTCCAACCTCTCTTAGTGCCATGTTTAGCTAGCAAGAAAAGTTTCAAAAAGCATTTAATTTAATAAAACCTTATCATATAGTTTAAATAATGTCACACTCCTTATAAAATAAATCTAATATCTTATTTAATTTACTTAAATAAAATATAATAATTTCTCAATAATGCACATAGTCACATAATTAAATTTCTCATTTAATAATAATATCAAATTATTAAATCTCTAATTAATAATTAAATTAATTAAAAATAGCATTAAGCTTATTAAATATTTCTTTTAATACAATAAGCTCACATAATCACATACTTTGAATAATAAAATTCTCCACATTAATTTAATAAATATAACACATATAATTAAATTAATCTACCACAACTTCATCAATTAATTATTTAATCTAATAATTAATTCATCAAAAAAATATTTATTCAATCCAATAAATATTTAAAATTAAATTATAAAATCTCTTGTTGTCACAAATGCTATCTAATAATATTATTCAAATAATATGAATTATTGATCCGATAATAAAAAATACTATGTCTTCGACAATTATTGAAACAACAATAATATAAAATATCAACGTAGCAATTTTTGAATCAATAAAATAAAATATTGAACAATAATTACATCAGAATAATTATTGAGTAGTGCCTTCTTATGTAAGAATTAATAATTGGTGCAATACCACGTCTTCTTGTGTTTTAACCACCGAGTATTCCAACAAAGATTAATTGGAATAACTACTGTTTGTTATTTATAAATAACTTATACTTGTCGTTTTCTTCATCCAATCGCTTTTACATGGGGCCCACACAAGGTCATTTCTGTACTAGGTCGCATTTAATATTCCCCGATAGTAAGAATATTCCATGACCAAACGAATATTCCCCGACAACAATGAATATTTTATAACCACTTGCTTATTTGAAATATTTGCGCATTTTACCCATAACTAACCACATTATTCAAATCAACCCTTACTATTTCAAAATAATAAATAAAGGAATTTCAATTTCATTTAATAATAAGTTGGGGTCTTACAGACTTAGTCAAGCTATGACGCCCCCAATTCGGGTATCTTCCAACCCGACAGATGGTGCTACATGGTACTCATAACTGAACATTCATTCTATTAAAACAACATCAAAATGAGTGTATCAACGACATTCTTATTACATTGATAATAATACATCCCATTTCCAAGTTCTGAAACTGTTACATTCTTTGTTCGTTGTAATATAATTCATACAAACATATTAGTTTATTATAGAATAAACTAGTCATACGTCTTCGCCTTGCCTATATCTTTACTAGAACCCTCGGTTCGCTCGACCTTTGCTGCAATCTTATGATTCAAGCAAGAAGTGAGCATAACTAGCTTAGCAAGTCTAACAATATATTATATAAATACCACTTTGAGAATCATATGATTATTCTTCAATAATTGAACAAGTAGTTACGAAGTACTATGAATCATTGAATAGCACTTCTCATCTCATATAACAATTTCAAAGTACATATAGTAGCTTAGAAATTCTGAGTAGGTCCATAGACCATGAACATTCTCTTTAGCTTTTATTCATGAAAAGGACAACCCAGTACTAAGACTGTAAGTCCAATATTTCTTACGAGCACTTCTAGGTGATCAACCTATAGTACTCTATGTTGATCAACACTCATCCGTTAAACGTATTTACGTTTAAGTTTTGGCAACCTCGCATTCCCATCGAATAATTGATGTAAAATACTTTATTTATTCATATTCAGGCTTACCTTCAATCTGTACCAAATAATTGGTGTAGGATAGCGTTATCAATTCTATATTGAAAGACTTGTAAATAAATCAATCAATCTTTTAAGATCAGTCTAGTTGAGTTAAAACGGTCATCGATCCTTTCTTTAAAACCATTCATGCATCTCATAACATGAATCACTAAAAACATGGCTAACACGAAGGTTAGACAAGCGTTAGAAAAACTTGCCTTTAGCGTCTGTTGCGGTTATTACACTTTCCCTTTAAGTCTTTAGAGTCTCTACAATACATAACCACATACATACCACATTAGATCATGAATAAACATGTATGGTACCTAATGTATCTTACCCTTCTTCTCAATCTAATAATTTATTAGATTTGTTATTATTGATTCCAGCTTGTCGTTATAATTTACATCATTCTTACGTTCACGTTCACATAACCATTAACAACTTTTAGTTGTAATTTTCAACGTTTATAGTCATAATCGAGGATTTTACTTTAAGTTAATTAATTCATCATCAATCAACTATCTTTCATTTCCTATACTTAACCAAACTTATTTCATTAACAAAACTCGTTCAAGTATTTATCTGCCCTTACGGCTTATTATCGTTCATCGTTTCATTATTAATAACTTACGTTCAATTAATCTTTCTTTCAACCTTTAGTCATTAACTTAAGGTTGAACAACATCTTAATTGATGTTACATTAGGTTAATTAAGAAAATTTAATTTATCCAAATCAATTTACTTTCTTTCCTTACTAGTAAGCCTTACTTAATATCTTCATGATAGTGCTGGCGCTGCGGCGCCAGCTGTAAGACCCCGAATTTTATGAAATAAAAGTATTCAAATTTTCTTATAGTTACTATTCATGAGTTACTATTTATGAGTTACTATTCACGAGTTACTATTCATGAGTTACTATTCACGAGTTACTATTCACAAATACTATTCATGAAGCATGATGATTTTTGTTACAGTAATTACTGTTCAATATTTTATTTTTGATTCAATGATTGCTGCGTTGATATTTTATAATTGTCACTACACAGTATTTTTCATTATCAGATCAATAATTTATATTATTTGAATAATATTATTAGATAACATTATTGGCAATGTCTAGAAAGTTCTGTCTAAGGAGAGGTTTGGTCACCTAATTGCGCGCCAGTAAGGAGAAATTCTTATTGGAAAGCCCCCTCTTTCCTGGGAACTGCCTGGTTGTCAATATTGTGATTCTGTAATATTATTTGTGAATAATTAATTATTGATTCATACGATGAGGAAAATATTGATTTTATGAGGATATAGATGGAGAAAATTTTTAATGTGACAATTGTTGAAAATTAATATTTTATCTTTTTTTGATAAAATAATTCAATTAAATATATTATTTTAATAATATATTAATGATGATATTTTTACGATGAATGTGGGATATATGAGTATACGAGGAGGAAGAGTATTTTTGTTGCAATAAATGTTTAAAACATGTTAAACATGTCGGTGGACCCCATTTATCGATCAAATTTGATTATAAACTGTAAAATCACCCGCTTGTGGATTTCTTGTCAATTTCATTAGAATTTGGAAAACCTTTCTTCTGTAAAGTTGTAGAGAATTGAATTTCCTATAAAAACTCGCGTGATTCGAATTTTCTGATAAAAGGGCTATTTATTATGAATTATTGAAGTTCCAAAACTCCGAAATAATTGATTTTTGGAAGTTTAAAATATTTTTATTTACAAAAACGTTTTTTTCATTTGGTTCCCTCATTTAGCATGTGCAAGATGGCTGAGTTCAGTTTTTAGAATGTGTGCGTAGAAATTTATATAATATATTAATATTATATTAAATTTTCTGCTTTGGTGTTCTAAGCAATTTCTTATAAATAGGGTGCTTAGGTTATAATTGAAATTCACACCAGAAACTAAAGTTTTCTCTCTCTATATTAACGAACGTATTCTTGTGAGTATTTTGAGTATACTTTGAGTATTGCTATACGGTGCAAGTTCGTTCAACGTTATTCCAGTCAGAAGTACTGCTCTTTTGAGGTAAGGGATAGTAATAGATTTTAAGGATTATTATTTCGAAATTCTTCTGAACCTTCAAAAATTCTGAAAAATTTTGAAATGATAATTTGATGAGTTATGTTGATTGTGTCCAAAAATGGCGATTTTTGGATGTATAGATTAGGAGTTATGGATTTTATGAAAAAAGACTATTTTAAAAATAAATGCTTATAACTCCTTGTGATTAACTCCAAATTTGATGAAATTTTTATTGTGAGTACATCTATATAATATCAGTATACCGTGTAAATTTTAGAATTTTTGAATAAAAGTACAATTTATGATAAATGTTTGAATATTCGGTGGTTTTGGCCATATGAAAAATAGTAAATGAATTTTAAAAATTTTGAGAAAAATATATATTCAATATGGGACTATATTCTTCTAAATCCCAGAAAAGAAATATTTTTAAAACTGATTTGGTATTTTTCATGAAAATGTTCTAGTTATGAGTAAATGAATTAAATATGTTATGTGAATTAAGAAAATTGGAAAATATGATTTTATGGCTTGAGAATTATATATGAGATATATGCAGATTTTTGATGAGGATTTTGGCTATTGGTGATGGGATCTTATGAGGTTGGCATTTTAAGATGATTAAATGCATTTATTAGTAAAGTGTAAATAATTAAAATAAATTGTTTATAAGTTTAAGAAATGATTAAAATATTGTGGTAGTATTAATAATATTAGATTATGAGATTATTAAGTGATTTATAACATTTTGATTAAGTTGTTATGAAATCATTGATTTATGAATCTTACTCTTGAGATTAAATCTATATGTTGATTATATTGTTTTTATATAACATTCTTATAACCCTAATGATGATATTTCTCTTTGACTTGAGTGTAAAGATAGATAGATTATTGGTATGATCGTGACTATAGGTTCTCTTTGGCCAGTAGTGCAAAGTTGAATTGTTGACTGGTATGATCATGACCATTGAATTTATAATTGAATATCTTTAGCTTAAGTGCAAAGGTGAATTGATCAACATATATGGTTATAATTATGGTTTATATAAATTCTGAAATGATTATATATTTCTTTGAGATATTAATATATTTGGTCTGTTGAGGAATATCTTTGGCATGTAGTGCAAAGATGAATTGTGGATGAATATCTTTGGGTCGTAGTGCAAAGATGACTTGTTGTTGAATATCTTTGGCCTGTAGTGCAAAGATGAACCGTTGATGAATATCTTTGGCCTGTAGTGAAAAGATGACTTGTTGATGAATATCTTTGGCTGTAGTGCAAAGATGAATTTATTAGTAGGATTATAAACATAAACTGTGATTTGGTATAACCATAATCTTTGATGTTTCAGGTGATGAAAATTATCTTTGTCCTGGATGAGAAAAGGAATTTAGAACTACAATTACGATTATGAGTTATACATGTGATTGTGGGATGAGAATTGTTGATTGATGTTACGGTGGATAAAACATTGTTGATGGACTTTTTACATGGAGAAGATAATAGACTTTATGGTCTATTTGACTCTTCTAATGGATTGTGTGTTCCGCTGCAACTATGGTTGAATTTTTTTTTATCATCTACCATATGTTCTAAATCTCTTATTTATTATTGATGAAGGCTATTGATAATTTAATTATCTTTAGTCATGATATTTTTACTGAGCTAGTTGTGCTCACCCTTTTGCTTCACAATTCCTTTCAGGTAATAAAAGTGTAGCTGGGTCGAGCGGGGGAATAACAGGGGAATAGAACGGTGGTATATAGATGTTGAGGGTGAGGTGAATTCAACTTTGGAAGGGTGTTTTATCACTATTATACAAGATGTTTAATGACATACAACCTCGAGTCATCATAAGACAGGGTTGTGCTCATCCACTTGCTGAGTATATCTACCAGCACTATCTATATGATCTTGGAGTCTATTTGAGATAACTCTCAATTAGAGACAATGGAGATAATGATATGTCAAGAGAAGACTCACCATTGGGAAGAATATGATAGTAATCTTCTAGTTTTTCTTTAGGGTCTATTGGGTCAACCAAGGATAATTCTGTGGCCATATGATATCTATAATAACCTAGACGCATGGCCTCCCATGTATGAAGGTTTCCTTGAGCACTTCCTAAAGATTCTAATTTCTAAAACAGTTTTCAACTATACCTTTATGTAAGGTGTCATTATGAGGTGCTGTCCACGGTTGGGACATGAGTCACAGTTGATATATATTTGTATCCAAATTCACAGCATATGTGTTGTTGTATTTTGCACGACAATTGTTGTAATAAAGTTATAGTTGTTTTCTGTACCATGTATTTGGCGACTCAGAATGGGTCGGATGGAATGGACCTATTTTGGGGTCGTTACACCAGCTTTCCCTCTCTATGCCACTGCAGGTAGCACGAGTCCGCACTCACATTGCAAGACAAGTCTCTTTGTTAATCGTATGTTGCGTCATGACGATTATGAAGTAAGTGATGGACAAGGTTGGCCACTGCAAAGATCACTTGTGTTACCTTATTGAAATAGCCATGGCTATGCCGTACTTTCTACCAGAGATGGTGTTTACAGATTACTTACATTGATGAACTTCCCAAACTCCAAATTTGATTATTTTAAGTCCGAATTGGCTCATTCAGAAGCTATTAGCTCACAAATCATATACTCTAGGTGTTCATGCAAGAATTTTACATTTTCGACTTTGTTAACTCGAAATTTACCTTTTAGTTCATTTTAACGAAAACGTTAAACGTTCACGAACGTTTAACGCTAGTTTCTTCGTTCAAAGTCAGAATTCGATAATTTTTGAGTCCACAACTCTAGAATGCCAAATGAGACTATACTCCATCAAAAACCAATGTTTCCAAGCTCAATGTCAAAATTTTACTTCCATTCCAAGAATTTCACGATTTCAACGATTATCGTCCAAACTCATGAATTTCACCATAACTTCGTTACTCAATATTTTTAAACCATTTCAAATGGATTCATTCCATCATACTAACATCTTAACATACATATTTCATTAACTTATTTATATGATAATTTCTTACATGTTCTTCCTTAGTTCATAACTTATATAAGTATAAATTACTTATTCATGACTTATTAAAGCTTAAGTCCATTAATTAGCCATTTGTACTTCTTCTTATCATACAAGTTCTACCACTACTCACTTCTCTAACAATTGAAGAGTGAAAGAATCATGGTTTAGGATCTTAACCTTGAAGATTACTTGGTTAAGCTTTGTTCTTCCTTCTTGCTTCTTGAATTACAAAGTCTAGCTTTTTCTCTCTAACCAATAAGTTATAAGTTGTTGGTGGAAAATTTAACAACTGGGAAATAATCTAGCAAGCTTCCTATTTATAGGATTGGCAAAGTTAGGATAGTTTAGTCTTTAAACCATTCCACCTCCTTAATTCCACCTCCTTAAGCACCTCCTTACTATTCCTATCTTGGTCATCAAGTTTACTTGGCCATTACTTAACTTATCATTTTCTTAGCCACCAAGTATAAGCACTTTACTTAGCCACCAAGTATAAGCACTTTACTTGGCCACCACTTTAGATCACCCATTGGTTGCCCCATGGGTTTTAACCATCCGATAACCCATCGGTTCTTACTTTGGGCTTTTAGTTTAATTAACTTACTTATACTTTGGCTTGCATTTAAACCAACATTGTACTTGTTCATTAATTCACATTGGACCTTAACCTTTAAATCCAATTGGACTTAACCATTCCTATACTTGGGCTTGTATAATTCCTAACAAATCCTATAAGTCCAATACATTTGGCTTAAAGCCTTATAACGTATAATCTACTTATTAATCTCATATTACAACTCGTATACTTATTCATATATGACATACCATCACTCATACATACTCGTATAATACCTCGTATCATACTCGTATTCATTACCTCGTACAATACCTACGTATTATACGATCATCGCTTTAATTCATTATACGCATTTCAATTCCTTCTCGAAAATCACTTTCCCTAACCGTTAGGTTTTAAGTCCGCAAGTGAAAAATTTGTTTGCCATAACTAAAATATTATTGGATATTCCATCTTGTCTTAGAATTCTATCATTACGCGTTTCTCGAAAGTTCAAAAATAATTCCTGAGCAGAAATTAGTGAATAGTATTTTTACGAAAATTTCTCAAAAAACTTTTATTTTCGTCTTGGAAATTCAAACATTTAATTCTTTCACGTAGCCAAAATCCTAACCACATCCGCACATTATAGGTCATAGAACAACCTTCAGATAACTTACTCGCATAAATAATCAATTAAATTCATTTACTCCATATAATCAAATAAAAATTTAATTCTCATAAAAATCCGATTTTCTCGAACGTTACATTCTTCCCCCCTTATAAGGATTCTGTCCCCAGAATCTCACTATAATACATAAACAAATGAGGAATTTTTTTTTTTTTAATCTTGAGTTCCCACGTTGCTTCTTCGGCATTGGGTTACTCCATTTCACCTTCACCGAAGGTATTATATTATTTCACATAACTTGTCCCTTCCTATCAATAATCTGAATTGGAAGTTAAGCACTTACTAACACATTATGCTATCTCTTTTTTCATATTTGGCTAACCAAAGTTCCGTCAAAGATCTTAATACATCTCAGTACTACCTGGATGTATCGAGCACTTCGAACTGCGGCTTCACTCACTATTTATCTTCTAACTTTAGAATTATTTGGAACTCAAATTCCTCCTTCAAAATAAGATTATACGTGGTCTTCTCTTCATCCTCCATCCTATTTTTCATTCGCTTGTATTCCTCATTATCTAGTTGTACTTCTTAACTCGTTCCACTTTTGTGGATTGAGTCTACATTGTGAATAACATTGTGAATAACATTTCTACCACTTCATTTCGTAATTTAACTTCTAACTCCGTTCTCTCCATCTCCATTATTAACTCATTCTGAGTCGTTAACATCGATAGCTTTTCCCTACCTTTCTTACTTAATGTGTTGCTTCTACGTTTATCTTCCCGATATGATATAAGATATCACAGTCATGATCCTTTATCCATTCTAATCACCTTTTCTTCCTCATATTCAACTCCTTCTGTATGAAGATATATTTCAGACTTTTATAGTCCGTCTATATCTCACACTTCTCCTCGTATAAAAATTATCTTCAGATTTTTAATTCAAAAACTACAGCTGCCAATTCTAGATCATAAGTAGGATAAACCTTCTCATAATCCTTTAACTGGGGTGATGCATACGCAATGACCTTGCCATGCTACATGAGCATGCAACCTCGTCCTCTATGTGAATCATTGATATAAATTACAAAGTTCCTCGTATCATCTGATAAAGATAATACAGTTGCCTCACTTAACCTTCCTTTTTAGTTCCTGAAAACTATTTTTCTCACTTCTTATTTCCAACATACTTTTCAATAACATGTCCTAAAATCTGTATATCTTTTAAGCTAAAATTCACCCTTAGTGAATTTTGTATCCAACTTCTCCCTCCGTAGTGTTTCCTACACTATCTTCAAATGTTCAGCGTGATCTCCTGGCATCTTAGAATAGACTAGAATATCACCAATGATTATTACGACACACTCGCCCAAATATTATTTGAACACTATGTGACGCTAATGGTACTTTCAACCATAGCACATCACAAGAGTACTTATCAGCTTACCACCAACTTACTCGGCGCCCCTTACGGAAATTCTAACTTTAGTACATTAGTCAACCTAAACGACATCACCAAAAACTCATAATAACCATAACGAGTTCTGAACGTTGTCTTACGTACATCCTTCTTCCTTACTTTCAACTGACAATACCCCGCACACAACTCTATCAAAAAAAAAATACTTGGCCCCTTTCAACTGATCAAATAGATCATCGATCCTGGGCAATGGGTATTTACTCTCAACCGTTAACTTACTCCACTCATGATAGTCGATACACAAACGTAATGACTCACCCTTCTTATTTACTAATAATATCAGTGCTCCTACGCTCTGAGTGTCCACAATATGGCACATATATTCTATACACCTCTTCATCCGCATCCTCTTAGCTTGTGTCATGGTTAGACAACAAGAACGTTCTGGTGATTTATTACCATAAAATACTACCTTGGGTTTTCTTAGAAAACCGAAGATTCATACTTTTATTCTGATAATTTATTAAATTTCTATGGTTAATTAACCCATTCATAACGAGAATTACTTCAAATTCTCTCAACCTTATCGGTACTTATCTACCAATATTTTATTACCTCTATTATCCATGAAACAATTCCCATGAATATATTCAACGAGAGTTATTTCCTCATTCTCTACCTTAACGTTTAAAGGTATTTATAATCCTTTCGGGAATAAACTTAATCACTTAGCAGTTCATATGCTATAAAAGAAAAGTAGCACTCCAATCAAATAGAACATAAGCATTCATTGTATTGACTGGAATGATACTTGTTACTACATCTGTTGATGCAACCGCATCTTGGACCGTCCTATTAAAAGTACGGGCCATAGGTCTACCCGACGATAGTGGTCCAGTAATGGCTAACTTACCTTTACTAGCATCCTTACTTTCCTCTGACCCCTTCTTTGGGCAATTTCTTGCCATGTAGTCCATCGACCCACAAACAAAACAACCATGATTTTTCTTAGAATTAGGACAATTGGGTGATATACGACCCTCTTGTCCAAAATTATAACAAACTAATTTCCTTTTTAGACAGACTCCCAAATGAGTCATTCCACATGTCTTACATGCTTTGATCCTACGCTTAGGATCCTTTTGTCCCACTCCAGTATTCCTGGAGTTAAAATTCTTCCTTTTTGGCATGCTGCCACTACCATTGGCATTCTCTGCCTTAGTTCCTCCCTCTCCCTTACTCTTATTCTTTTTTTCTTTGTGGTATTAGGTCAAGGCCTTACTACCACCTTCTGCTATAATCGCCTTTTCCAGAATGGTCCCATAGGAAACACTCTGGATCACAGAAATCCTACTATAGAGCCAGGGTTTCAGGCCCTACTCAAACCTATGAGCCTTCCTCTCCTCAGTGTCCACTTGGTGTGGAGAAAACATTGCCAATTCATTGAATTTGGCCGCATACTGGGGAACCGTCATGTCCCCTTGCTTAAGTTCTAAGAACTTAATCTCCATCCTTCCTTGCATGCTTGTAGGGAAATAGTTCTCGAAGAAAACCTTCTTGAACTGTTTCCATGTTATCGCATCAGTTCTAGCCCCACCCTGGTGAGCCTCCCACCAAAGGTTGGCTCCCCCTTTGATCATGTAAGTCGCAAAAGAATTCTTTTGCGTTTGTGATAACAAACGCCTTCTCTATTTCTTTTACCCATGTCTGGGCCTCTATTGGGTCTGTCGTTCCTTTGAAATCCTGCGGACCTACAATTTTAAACTCTTTAAAGGTAGTCGTTCTGGCTACCTTAGGTCTCGCGGGTGCTCTAGCCCCGGTTTGGTTAAATACAGCCGTTAATAAATTAACAAACTCTTGCATAGGGTTGTTCTGACCCCCTTGGTTATCATTATGTGATTCCACTTCTTGATTACGTTGTCTTCTCCTTGGCGGCATTTTCTAATTAAATAAATAAAATTTCATTATTATCTATTTACTTACTTAGTTATTATTCGCCAAACAACAACTCAAACCATAACAAAGCATATTAAATGAAAACTTCATTATATTCATATGCTTCTTCATAGTTTGAAACTATTTACAATTTGTTTCCATAGCCAAAAGCTATTACATTTCTATCCCGCTATTGAACTTCACAAAAGTTGGGATTTTCAAAAAGACTACCCTTTGATTATACAAAAGAGGGTTTTACGTCACTACACATATATTTATAACTCTAGACTTCTAATAATGCATAACAACGTCCTCATGTTTCTTATTCGCACGAATCGACACAATATCCCGACTAATAGTATGTCAAGTTTGTCCCGACTCAATGGGAAAACAAGCAATTTTCAGCTTGAAATCCTTATTAGCATTCTCATGGATGTAAGACATCCGTGCTATCTTCTAGTTTTTCTCAACCAGTTTCTTACGAAGCTCATCGGCCTCATTCTTACACCTCATTGCCTTATCCTTTATGAGCACCTTTTCATCGTGCTCTGACTCAAAATCTGCTTCTGCAGACTCCTTTGTTTCATAAAGATAACTAATCTCTTCATTCTGATTCTACACAACTGTACGCAATTGCACATTCCTGTTAAGCACTGCCAGATACTGTAACAATCTGAATTTTAAATTATAATTTTAAATATTTATTGGATTATATAAATATTTATTTGATGTGTTTATTGTTGAAATTGTTGAATAAATATTTTATTGATGTGGTTATTATTAGTAAATATTTATGAATTAAATTTATTAGATAATATTCTAAATTAAATTAATTTATAATTTAGAGAGTTGTAATATAACATGAGATGTTATATTGTTGTTTTAATAATTTAAAGTAATTTAGAGAGTTGTAATATAACATGAGATGTTATATTGTTGTTTTAATTTAATAATTTAAAGTGGTATGTTAAATTATTAAATAAAATTATAATAAAATTATAATTTTGTGATATTTGTTAAAGTGGAATATTTACTTAAAATATAGTATGTATAATTAAATTATTTGATTATGTTGGATATGGAAATCCAAATAAATAATATGTGATTATAAATTATTAACTAAATGGTTTATTAAAAGAAAATTAAAGTAGTTTAATTTAGTTTTGACCAAACAAGGCTTAAAATATTAAGTATTTAATTTTTAAAGGGTTTTGCCAAACGGAGCCTTATGGCTTTTGGATTTTTAAATTTTAAATTATAAATAAAATAAATAAATAAATAATATAAAATATATTTATAATTGGGATACGTTTATAATAGTATAACTAATATATTTAGTAGGTATTAAGGCCATATCGGTTACTTTATTTTATGTATACCTGTTATCAGTTTTGTTTTTGGCTTAAGCCTAAGGGGAGAAAACTGAGAAGTTCAGAGAGAGAATACAGAGAACTTGAGAGGGAGTTGACAGAGAATTCTTGAGTTTTCCAAAGCAAATTCTTGTGTTTAGCAAGGTTGTGCAAGCTAATTGAAGGTAATTTCCATAATCTCCATATTATATATATGTATATGTATATATGAGTTTATGGCATAAAATTCTATGTTCTGTGAATTTCATATTTTTGAATTATTGATATATATAATTGGTAATTGTGATTATACATGTTTATGATGTTAGAGTTTGCATTAGATAAGAATTTGTGATGCTAATTACGGTTAAAAAAGGAAGAAAGTGTTTACAGTGAATATTTTTCACATGGCTTATGAAAGTACAAAATTCGTTGGTCAATTTGTATGATAATCTGTAAATTGAGTCTTGTTTATGCTAGTTCATTAAGAAACGAAGAGAACATAGTTGCACGAAGTGATTTGGTATAAAACTGAGATTACAGTGAGGATTTTTGTAAAGGATGTCAAAAATGGTGTTTTGTATGAAAACATGGAATTTGAGGAATTAAGTTAGTAAAAGTTGTTGTTAAATTGTTCTATGTCAATGAATAAGTGAGAAAACATGTTTATGATAGTTCTATATCAATTGTTTGTGTCAAATTCACTGTTTTGTGGGTGAAATTCGTGTTAGTTGGGCTAAAATTAAAATCGCTCACAAACCTTTACGGTTATGTCATACTCAGACCAAGCAATGTGTTTGCAAGCTAAAAGCAGAAAGCAATTAGAATTGCTACCGGTCCTGTGCTTGTGTATGGAGCAATTGCATACATACCGTGTCCCGAGACGGTGACTTCTCTCTCATCTGCTGCAGACCTTGGGTACCCTTACCACTTGGTCTAAGGTTATGGTAATGTGTCAAACATGTAGTAAGAAGGTTAAAACAGAACCGTGATGTGTAATTGATAAATTCAAAGTTGTAAAAATGATTAGTAAGTTATGAACGTGATATGTGGAACTTAGTGTACACATTTAATGGTAACTAGGTGTTGTGATGGTAACACTTGTGATTTCTGAAATGAACACTAAAATATGGAAGGTGATTAATATAAAACCAATTAGTCTTAGGAAGACTTAAACACTTGATTGAACATCAAGTTTGATTAAGGAGAAATGTAGTATTGATTAATAAGAGTTGAAAATATGATTTGGATGCTAAAAGTCGTGTGTATGTGTTAGTGAGTTTTCAGATTCGTGTTATGTGGTTTAGTATTATGGTTAAACCTTAAACTAAAGGTTATAACTTAATTAAGATGAGAAATGAATCTATGACTAAAGGTTATAACTTAATTAATTGATGTGATAATTCTAATGGTATGTGTAGGACATTGGAGTACGTGAGTTGTAATTGTATAACTTACGTAAGAGGCAAGTTCCCTAACCTTTGCTACTTTATTATTCAACAAGGTTACTTTGCACTGTCATGTTATACTTATACAAGTTCTCTATCTCTAATCTCTTGTTGAGCAATTTATTGTTGTGCAAGTTCCTTAACCCTCATTTATTGTTGAGCAAGTTAACTAATCTTTGTTTCTTTGTTCCAAACGAGATCACTTTGGTTATTCAAAATCTGTAATTTTATTGTAAGAAATATGTTTATTCAGCTACTAATAACTGTTGCTCGATCTTCGTTCTCCAATGTCATTGTACTATTTTATATTATTGTACAAAACTCTATGTTGCCTAGCGATTCTTTACTAATTTAACTAATCCTTAGTTGATGAATGTTCTAAACTCTAAATTACCCTTGAAGTCAACCCAAACCAAACTTCCTTTGGTTTGCTTATGTACTCACACAATTTTGAAAGCATGTTGTCGATGATAAAACTTGTTCAATTTAAAAGTCGTTAATACTCTAGCTCTTATTGATTCATCGATATACCATGTTTATGAAAATATTATAATCAAAATCTTAAATAGTTATTGGTCCCATCTGATTCAACCAGTACTTGGTTGATGAGCGTTCTAAAGATCTAGAATTCCTTTAAAATTAATTCCCAACCAAACTTCCTTTGGTTCGGAACCTGATAATCTAAGCTAAGATGAACAACCCTATATTAGGGGATTATTTTTAGAGCTACGCCATAGCGTTAAAATGTTTGCGCAATACATAGTACAAAGGGTCGATCACCGAGTATGTGATGATTGTTGTCCATATAGTCGTTTAAATCGTTAAAGGTTACACAGAGAAAGCAAATTGTTAACCTAGGACATAGATGATGATTATAGTCTTTTAGACTGTGAAAGGTTAAAGTAGAAATACTTGAAAAACCTAGAGTATAGTTCGTGGTCTCGCGACCCTCAGTGTATTCTTTGATGTTGATATCTATTGTTAACTTAAACTTTCATTATTCCTTTGAACTCATAGCTGTTGAATTAAAGTTTATTGTTCCGGTAAGAATACTTTACCATTAAAAGCTCAGTTAATTTTTATTCATTAAACATTATTGTATATTATCCTTCTTGTGGGCAATTGTTTGCTCACTCTTGCACAAAACAATGCAGATGAAGTTAAGAAGTTTGAAGAGTTTTCTATAAGCAAGGGCAAGGGCACGATGCTTGATTAGACGATGTTTAATTTACCTTTTATTTATGAAGCTTATGTAATAGTTTTGATTATGGCTATGTTTTAATTTTGCGCTGATGATTGTAATACAGGTTAGATGACCTGGGATTTATTTTAGATTATGTAACCCTTTAATGGGAGATTGATTGTTTAAACTTTTGAGTTTAATTATATCCTTTGTTTTAGGGTAGTTAGTTATGAGTTAATTGGACAGTGAACACCAAATCTGTGGGATTGAGGTGCTCGGATTTGGGGGTGTCACAGATACAATGCTCTCATTGCATCTGGAGGTGCTGACTCTTGTGCAGGTACCACCGTATTAATCGATGTTACCTCCATTTCTCCCTCCACATAGATCATCATATTAAGGTATGATGCTATATCTATATCTCCCTCGGAGTAGTTCTCCTCAGAAAAGTAATCATCTGGCTCCGACTCTTCTAGAATTGCTAATGGTACCTCTGCCACTGCCATAGGTACAGGCTCTACTATGTTCACTATTTCTTCGCTCACTACGTGTATATCTCTATACATCAAGATATCGATCGACATCTACAATAACACATAACATGTTGATTAGTACATAATACGCAATAGTATAAGCACAAATCACATTTAATTTATTTAGGATTAATTTCCATCTTTTAAATCTTTTGGTACTGAGTTTCCTTAATACATTATTAACTCATTCGACTCGAGTTTACTTTCTTCGGACTTTTCCTTCCTTAAAGAGGTTATTAGCCTAAGGTTATTTCCCCTTAAGTTTTATAACCTAATGGATTGATACCAACCTATGACGCCCCCAAATTTGGGTATCTTCCAACCCGACAGATGGTGTTACACGGTACTCATAACTGAACATTTATTCTATTGAAACAACATCAAAATGAGTGTATCAACGATATTCTTATTACATTGATAATAATACACCATGTTCCCATGTTCTGAAACCGTTACATTCTTTGTTCGTTGTAATATAATTCATACAAACATACTAGTCTATTACAGAATAAACTAGTCATACATCTTCGCCTTGCCTTTATCTTTACTAGAACCCTCGGTTCGCTCGACCTTGGCTGCAATCATATAATTCAAGCAAGAAGTGAGCATAACTAGCTCAGCAAGTCTAATAATATATTATATAAATACTACTTCGAGAATCATATGGTTATTCTTCAATAACTGAACAAGTAGTTACAAAGTACTATGAAACATTGAATAGCACTTCTCATCTCATAAAACAATTTCAAAGTACATATAGTAGCTTAGAAATTCTGAGTAGGTCCATAGACCATAAACATTCTCTTTAACTTTTATTCATGAAAAGGACAACCCGGTACTAAGACCGTAAGTCCGATATTTCATACGAGCACTTCTAGGTGATCAACCTATAGTACTCTATGTTGATCAACACTCATCCGTTAAACGTATTTACGTTTAAGTTTTGGCAACCTCGCGTGCCCATCGAATAATCGATGTAAAATACATTTATTTATTCAAACTCAGGCTTACCTTGAATCCGTACCAAATAATTGGCGTAGGATAGCATTATCAATTCTATATTGAAAGACTTGTAAATAAATCAATCAATCTTTTAAGATCAGTCTTAGCCGAGTTAAAACTGGCATTGACCCTTTCTTTAAAACCATTCATGCATCTCATAACATGAATCACTAAAAACATGGCTAACACGAAGGTTAGACAAGCGTTAGGAAAACTTGCCTTTAGTGTCTGCTACGGTTATTACACTTTCCCTTTAAGTCTTTAGAGTCTCTACAATACATAACCACATACATACCACATTAGGTCATGAACAAACATGTATGGTACCTAATGTATCTTACCTTTCTTCTCAATCTAATCATTTATTAGATTTGTTATTATTGGTTCCGGCTTGCCATTATAATTTACATCGTTCTTACGTTCACGTTCACATAACCATTAAAAACTTTTAGTTGTAATTCTCAACGTTTATAGTCATCATCGAGGATGTTACTTTAAGTTAATTAATTCATCATCAATCAACTATCTTTCATTTCCTATACTTAACCAAACTTATTTCATTAACAAAACTCGTTCAAGTATTTATCTGCCCTTACGGCTTATTATCGTTCATCGTTTCATTATTAATAACTTACATTCAATTAATCTTTCTTTCAACCTTTAGTCGTTAACTTAAGGTTGAACAACATCTTAATTGATGTTACATTAGGTTAATTAAGAAAATTTAATTTAACCAAATCAATTTAATTTCTTTCCTTACTAGTAAGCCTTCCTTACTATCTTCATGCTAGTCTCAAGTGTGGCACCAACTTTTCCTCTCTATCGAGGGCTGTGGTTCGGCTCGACGTTGCATATGAGTCTCTTTGTTAATCTGCCATACGTGGCATGACTCTGCAGTAAGTGATGAACAAGGTTGGTGTTGCAGCGCCACTTGTGATGCCTTGGCTGACGCGGTGGCGCCGGCCTTCTGCACCAGATGGTGTTTACAGATTACTTACATTGATGAACTTCTCGGACTCCAAATTTGATTATTTTAAGTCCGAATTGGCTCATTCAAAAGTAATTAGCTCATAAATCATATGCTCTATGTGTTCATGCAAGAATTTTACATTTTTGACTTTGTTAACTCGAAATTCACCTTTTAGTTCATTTTAATGAAAATGATAAACGTTCATGAACGTTCAACGCCCGTTTCTTCGTTCTAAGTCAGAATTCATCATTTTCGAGTCTGCAACTCTAGAATGCCAAATGAGACTATACTCCATTGAAAACCAATGTTTCCAAGCTCAATGTTAAAATTTGACTTCCATTCTGAGAATTTCTTGATTTCGACGATTATCGTCCAAACTCGTGAATTTCGCCATAACTTCGTTACTCTAGATTTTTAAACCATTTCAAATGGATTCATTCCATCATACTAACATCTTAACATACATATTTCAGTAACTTATTTACATGATAAGTTTTTACATATTCTTCCTTAGTTCATAACTTATATAAGTATAAATTACTTATTAATGACTTATTAAAGCTTAAGTCCATTAATTAGCCATTCGTACTTCTTCTTATCATACAAGTTCTACCACTACTCACTTCTCTAACAATTGAAGAGATGGAGAATCATGGTTTTGGATCTTACCCTTGGAGATTACTTGGTTAAGCTTTGTTCTTCCTTCTTGCTTCTTGAATTACAAAGTCTAGCTTTTTCTCTCTAACCAATAAGTTATAAGTTGTTGGTGGAAAATTTAACAAGTGGGAAATAATCTAGCAAGCTTCATATTTATATGATTGGCAAAGTTAGGATAGTTTAGTCTTTAAACCATCCCACCTCCTTACTATTCCTATCTTGGTCATCAAGTGTACTTGGCCATTACTTAAATTATCCTTTGCTTAGCCACCAAGTATAAGCACTTTACTTAGCCACCAAGTATAAGCACTTTACTTGGTCACCACTTTGGATCACCCATGGGTTGCCCCATGGGTTTTAACCATCCGATAACCTATCGGTTTTTACATTGGGCTTTTAGTTTAATTAACTTACTTATACTTTGGCTTGCATTTAAACCAACATTGTACTTGTTCATTAATTCACATTGGACCTTAACCTTTAATTCCAATTGGACTTAACCATTCCTATACTTGGGCTTGTACAATTCCTAATAAATTCTACAAGTCCAATACATTTGGCTTAAAGCCTTATAACGTATAATCTACGTATTAATCTCGTATTCTAACTCGTATACTTATTCATATATGACATACCATCATTCATACATACTCGTATAATACCTCGTATCATACTCGTATTCATTACCTCGTACAATACCTACGTATTATACAATCATTGCTTAATTCATTATACAAATTTTAATAACTTCTCACAAATCACTTTCCCTAACCGTTAGGTTTTAAGTCCGCAAGAGCAAACTTCGTTTGCCATAACTAAAATATTATTGGATATTCCATCTCGTCTTAGAATTCTATTATTACGCGTTTCTCGGAAGTTCAAAAATAATTCCTGAGCAAAAATCAGTGAATAGTGTTTTTACGGAAATTTCTTGGAAAACTTTTATTTTCGTCTTAGAAATTCAAACACTTTAATTCTATCACGTAGCCAAAATCCTAACCACATCCGCACATTCTAGGTCATAGAATGACCTTCACATAACATACTCATATAAATAATCAATTAAATTCATTTAATCCACATAATCAAATTAAAATAATTCTCATAAAAATTCGATTTTCTCGGACGTTACACAAGCACCTGTGTTGGCCTTACCAGACAACACGGGAGGGTTTATAGTGTATAGTGATGCGTCATGTGACGCCCCCAAAATAGGTATACATCAACCATCTTAAGTCGCCAGATACATGGTACATAACTTAAATACAAAACTTAATTATACAACTGTCGTGCAAAATATGACAAAACATAGCTGAGAGTTAACAAGAACATTTCCTTCTAGACAATATCCACACTCAATGGAGTCCCCATTACAATTATTATCACACTATTTTATAAAAATAGTGAGGACTACTATAGCCACCATCTCGGACCATCACTCCATTCCTCGACTAGTTCCAGCTATATATTCTTATTTCCTAAAGAGAACAGTAAAAGAAAAGGGTGAGCTCAACTAACCCAGTAAGAAATATTATGACTAAGATAATGCAGAATAAATTATTGTTAGCCTTCAACAATATAACAACTGATAGAATACAATAGACAACAAGTTTTAGATCAACAACTGCAGTGGAACAAGCAATCCATTAGAAGAGTCAAGTAGAGCATAATATCTATTATCTTCTATGATTTAAAAAGTTTATCATTAATTTTATCACTGAGACTCAACTTAATAAATAATCCACGTCATCGAATCATCCTTGCACTACGGCTAAGGATATTCATTAGTATCACGACCACGAAGTATCCATGAACTACGGACCAAGGATATTCGTGTTTTCACCAATGGTCATGATTATACCGAATTATCCCTGGTTATAATTATACCAATAATTGACCATCAATGCACTACAGGCCAATGAGGACTTTTACCACATCATTTGTAACATTACGGGTCATGATTATACTGAATGATCCCTGGTCATAATCATACCAATCAACAGTTCATCTTTGCACCCTTGGCCGAAGATGACTTTCATCATAATATAAGCATGAGGATGATGACAATGATATAAGCATTAATCAAATGAAATCAATGATAAATATTAAAGACTTTAAATTTATCCAGAGTTTAAAAATATCCAAATTGTCAACATGATACTGCTTTGTGGAGTAAAATTCAAGAATAATATTCATGTATCAAAAATAATTTTGGACAGAAAAGAAATCAATTTTTGTCATGAATAGTACCCCGGGTGAATAGTAACTGAGTGAATAGTACCCCATGAATAGTACTTCGGGAATAGTACCCCGTGAATAGTACCCCAGCATGAAAAGTGCCACGAATACCCGAGTAAATAATATTCAAGTGAATAGTAATCGAGTGAAAAGTAACTCGTGAATAGTAACCCGGTATGAAAAGTACCCCGAATACCCGAGTGAACAATACTAGAGTAAATAGTATTCGGGTGATTAGTAACCCGTGAATAGTAACCCCAGGAAAAATATTGATACTTAATAAGAAAGTTTATATCAATATTCCAATGAAATGATACTGGATGAAGCGCAAAACTCAAGGATATTCCACTAATTTCAAGGAATATAGAAGCAATACTTACCGTAGTAAGTTTAGATTTAGGAATATAAAAAGAAATAACATACGAAACTGCAAATAGATTTTCACCTGTTATACGGTACGTAATCCGCTTAGACAGGTTATTCCGATATATTAAAGGATGAATACGAAAAATAGTATTCTTTATGAATACGAAAGAAATAATACCCCTTACCTTAGTAGAAGACCGGATACTGCAATATTAAAGTAGCATAATACTCTTCTTCTTGCTCTATATAGTTTCTCTCTATAGTGTCTCTTATGAATCTCAGTGAATTGGTGAGAATGAAAGAAGAATTAAGCTTCTATTTATAGGAGAATGGACTAAATAGTAACTGCTTCATGAACGGTCCAGATTGATTTACTATTAGAACAGACGGTTCATATTGATTACTATTAAAACCACAACCGACGGTCCAGATTGATTTACTTTTAAAACCACCACCGACGGTCCAGATTGATTTACTATTAAAACCACCACCGACAGTCCAGATTAATTTACTATTAAAACCACCATCTATGGTCCAGATTGATTTATTATTAAAACCACCATCAATGGTCCAGATTGATTTACTATTACAACCACCATCATTGGTACAGATTGATTAACTATTAAAACCACCATAAATGGTCCAGAATGGTTATCTATTAAAACCACCATCGACAGTCCATAAAATTAGTAAATCTTCCCATGTAATACTATGTCAAACTTACAACAAACGCCTCATAACAATCCCTATATTTATATCAAAAATTGAATAAATATTTACCACAAATTATTTATCTTTAATATACATATTTTTAATCTATTAACAATTATTCATCATTAATATTATAAATCACAATATTCAACAACCAGATCATTCTCAGGAAAAGAAGGGGCTTTCCGATAAAGATTTCTCCCTATTGGCGCGCAATTAGGTGACCAAACCTCTCCTCGACAGAACTTTCTAGACATCGTCAATATTTTAAATAATAATATGAATAACTTTGTCATCTCAATTATTGATTTAATAATATAAAATATTAATATTGTGACAATAATTGAATCAAATAATGTGAGATACTATGCAGTAATTACTATAGCAATAATTGAGTATAACTGAGTGACTTCTCACGTAAGCATCAATAATCAATACCGTGTGCTACTATGCAACCATGCGCGACATTCATTTCTTTTACCACCGGGTATTTCAACAGTTTAACGGTAAAACTTTCGCCATTATTTTTATAAAAAGATATTTCTGTCATTTTTTAACTACGACAATACTTCCATTGTGGGGTCCACCAATGATTGGGCCGTCGTACGAATATTTCCTGTTAAAATGAATATTCCCCGACACAATGAATATTTTATATCAACTTGCTTACTTTGCAAAATTTTCAAATATTACCCACAACTATAACATTATATCATATCCACACCATAATATTCAAAAATATATTTCGAGAAAAAAATTATTCTTTATTCAAAAAAGTTGGGGTCTTACACGTCACACCAAGGTCTTAGCTGTGTACTGATGCAACACGGCAAGGTCATTGCGTATGCTTCACGTCAGCTGAAAGATTATGAGAAGGGATATTCGACTCATGACCTGGAGTTAGCAGCGGTAGTTTTTGCCTTGAAGATTTGGAGGCATTATTTGTATGGCGAGAAGTGTGAGATATATATGGATCACAAGAGTATGAAATATATCTTCACGTAGAAAGAGTTAAATATAAGGCATCGCCGATGGCTAGAATTGATCAAAGATTACGATTGTGAGATTTTGTACCATCCAGGCAAAGCAAATGTAGTGGCAGATGTCTTGAGCAGAAAAGGCAAAGAGAAGTTATTGAAGTTGACCATTCAAAAATAATTGGTGAAAGATTTCGAATGACTAGACTTGGAGATTAGGTATCCGATGGAGACCGACGAACAATTGTTTACAGTAACAGCAAGCCTGACTTTATTGGATAAGGTTAAAGAGGCACAAGAAAAAGACGAAGATTGCAATAACATCAAGAAGCGATTGACTGAAGGTGATGAATTGAAATTTAAGATTGATAGCACTAGATTGCTAAGATTTGAAGGATGAATTTGGGTATCGCTAGTACCAGAACTGAGAGAAGAGATTTTGCAAGAAGTGCGCAGTACGAGATACTCGATACACCCAAGAAGCACGAAGATGTACCAAGATTTGTGTCACCACTTCTAGTGGCCAAACATGAAGAGAGAGGTTACGGAATGCGTAAGTAGATGTCTAACTTGTCAGAGAGTCATGGCAGATCACCAATGACCAATCAGGTTATTACAACCATTAGAAATTCCAGAATGGAAATGGGAGCACATCACAATAGACTTTGTGGTAGGGCTTCCGACGACTCAGAAAGGGCACGATGCCATATGGGTGATAGTAGATCGTCTTACTAAGTCAACTCACTTTTTACCGATTAAGATTAAGTATAGTTTGGACCAGTTAGCCAAATTATATTTCAAGGAAATTATCTCGAGGCATGGGGTGCCGATATCTATTGTATCAGATAGAGATCCACGATTCACGTCAAACTTCTGGAAGAGTCTTCAAGAAAGAATATTCAAATTGCTTCACAGATCTCGAGTTATTTGGTGCAGACTGCCGATGTGACATGTCATCTTTTTCTGACTTTCTGACACTGCAGTCTACTATTTTACCTACCCCATCAGATATATTACTTTGATGTCTTGGGCAGGTCGACTACTTTATTTCCCCTTTCTGATTTCTTGACCAGAGGTTGTCCTTGCATTGATGCACTCAATAAGCTTTTGTCCGAATGCCAACCTTCAGATTGAACCATTGCCAATGCTTCAATCCTTAGTTGTTCGAACTATACGATTCTGATGCACTTCTTCTTGGACCTGATCGTAGTGTCTTATTGACATGTAGATTCAACACTATGATCTCGAGGAGTGTTCACTTGATCTTCAGTGTAGAACACCTCTTCCTCCTTTTGTGTAGTGATTCAATACTTATGTTTGCCTCGACTGTTCTCAGACACTGATGGCTTGACTCCTTGTTTCTGGTCCCTTCTGAATAATGAGACACTTCAGATTTGTGGCATGTCCAGCTCACTTTCTCCTTGTGATCTCCCATTCACTTATCATCAATGGACTAATCCAATGCTTAATCACTTTAGCTTTGTTATTCAGAGGCTGACCAGTATCTTTGTGTATACTCCATCAGCTCCTTCTTTGTTTGGCAAACACTACGATCCTGGTCACTTCAAAGATCGTTGTTATCATTCGACTTGTCAGCTACTGCACATGCTAATTTTCCTTAGTCAGCTACTGAAGTCTTCTTGTGATTATCTTGTGGAAGACTTCATCTTAAATGGATTCGCAACTCAATCTGGATGCTGATTGGGTTGATGCTTAGATCTTATAATAGCTTGCATGCCATTCGTTTAGTGCTCTCTGGTTTCCCTTAGTTTAGATGTATCTTTGCAGTACCAACTAGAGGCTTTATTCCTTTGGATATTCTGGGAGTGCTCAATTATTAAGAATCGTGTTTGCTTTATGATTCTACCTTGACTTTGTGAGCGCATCTGTTGAGGTCTTAGCTCTGCACTCTACAATTCAGCTTTGGCTGTGCAGACACTACGACTCTGAGATCAGATCTTGACACTACGATTTCTATCGTTGTGCTTGTTGTCTTAATCTAATCTTGCTCGACTACGAGATCTACCTTTGATACGATCAGTAGATTCTATGACTCTGAGTGTAGTCTACGATCCTTGACTTGACTGTCAGTGGACTCTATGACTCCGAGTGTAGTCTACGATTCTTGACTTGGCTTCGGCAGATGCTCGGTCGGCTCGTAGGCAGGCTGTCTCTACGATTCTGAACATGACTTCCTCAGTAGACTACGGCTCCGAGGAAGCTTTACTCGACATGCTACGATCCTTCCTTGTCTCTCCAAGAAGTCTACGAACTCCAAGATCTACTATCTTGCAAACTATGATTCTGCTTCGATAGCTCTCGAGTTATTCTTGACTCTCCTAGCAGACTACTATTTCAGTCGCGATTAATCGTGATCGACAAACTTCATCTATTACATCATAAGATCAACCTAACATGTTGGATCTTTTTATGTTTATAGTCCTTGTACATCATTTTTTCAAGGACTTTACAAAGCTGTTTTGCTTATGTAAGATCAACTTAACATATTTGATCAATTTATTCTAAGTCCTTGTACATATGTTTTTATAGTCTATTAGAGGACTTTACAGCTTTTCTAAATGCAAGCATACTTGCATATTCATTCATATGTATATCATAATCAAATCATATATAAATAAGAATATCATTCACATGTTTATTCTTGACAATCTCCCCCTATTTGATTATGACAAAAACAATAAGTGCATATACATGTTATGAATGAATCTTATATACAGTGAGATGCTGTATTTCTAAAATAGATAATCATGAATGTCATTTATAATAATATGGAATTTAATACATTGACATTTTACATCCTGGATCCAGAACATACCTAACTAGTTAGAGATGTACCTCTTTGGTTCCATGTATGTTTCCAGGTTGTCTGTTGATCAGCTACTCATCTGTTTTGGCCTGTTTGCTCCTGCTCCCCCTGGGATGTTGACTTCATTTCTTTTGTCTGCTCCTCTTCTTCTTCTGGCTCCCCCTCAGCCTTTGCAAATACAGGCTCATCATCTTTTGGCTCCCCCTCAGATGATGACTCAGCTACTTCTTGTCCTGTTGTCTTCTTTGCCTTCTTCTCTTCTTTCTTTTTGCTCTCCTTGCTCTTTCTTGAGTGCCTGTTTTTATGCCTCTTTTTCTCCCCTTTTTTGTCATTAATCACTTGGAAGATCTGCTCCATGTTGGACATTAGTTGCTCCATCAGGTAGGAGGAGTTACTGACTTTAATCTTGAGGTCTTGTTGGCTCAACTCAAGTTGCATAGAGAAAGACTAATTCATGTTGTCAATCTTGTCAGAGAGGACTCTAAGTTACTCTTCATTTTCCTTTTGCGCTCGTAGAGCTTCAGCCTTTTGATCATGTATTGCCTTCAGATGGATGTGATCTCTCTCTTTGATTTTAAGAGATAAATCAGCCATCGTTGCTTGGAGTTTGTCTTGAACTGGATGATCTCCTGTTGCAGTCATCGCCATCTTTGACTCCTCATTAATTAGAGATAATTTCTCAACTAGCTCAGCATAATTCTTCAGCAGCTTCTGCTCCATAGGAATTTGGTCATCTGGTTGGACAGTTTCTTGTTGAGCACTAGATTGGACTCTACGATTTTCTTCCTTGGAAAGATTTTCGAAAGTGTTGACAATCTGAAAGATCTTTGAGTACTAATTGATATTGGAAGATAAAAGGATGTTGGGCAACAGTGCTTGGGCAGATGAAGGTTTCTCATCTTGAACTTGAACACTATCAGTAATAGAGTGAACAGACTCTGCGAGTATGTCCTTGGTTATAATCCTTCTGCCTTTTGAGTCCGCTCTACGATCGTAGGGAATATAATGATTTTCATCATGTTGATAGACTTTGTAATGGGGCTGGTTATTGATCATCATGGTTGCAAACTTCTTTACCCTGGGAAAGTTTTGTGACACAAGTTCTAAATTTGGAAACTGAGAGTAGCACCAGCTGAAGTAACTCTCATCTCTCCCATTATGTGCTTTTAGCCAGGGCATCCATGGAAAGAACCATCTCAGCAGAAGATCTTCAGAATTGTACAATATAGTTGTGCAATCTAACTCCATATTTTTCCAGTTATGAAACACTTCATCTGTAGTCATTCTTACAACTCGAAGTTGTTCATTCCCATGACTTATCCATCTTGCTGCTGGCTCAGCTGGTGGTTCATCAAAGACTTCCACTACAATTCTTCTGCTAATTCTGGCTGGAGAGAGAATAGGATAGTATTCTGGTTCCTCTGATTCCTGATGTACAGAATCAGAATCTTTCTATATCTCTTCCCTTGTTGAGCCTGAATCTTGCTGATTCCCTTAATAATATTTATCAGTGAATTCTTCTTGTTTGTCTTCATTTTCAGAGCCTTCTTCAGCAATATCTTTCTTGGAATCATCTTCTCCAATGCTAGTCTCATCTTCAGCACTTTCTTCCTGTGACTCATATTACTCATCACTTAATTCAATGACTTCAGTAGAGTTGTCAGTTTTCTTTTTGGAGGCAAATTGAGCAATCAATCTGTATCTCTTCCTTTTCCTTGGAGGTTCAACTATGGGAGAATCAGACTCTTCTTCTTCTTCAGACTCTGAGGCCTTTGAGTCATCAGACAAGCTTCCTTGATGTTCATCATTGGCAGGGGCAGGTATTTCTTTTTTGATTTCATTATCTTTTGATCCATAATGAGAGCTTATTTGAGCATTTGCATTTGGAGATTCAGATGGGTCATCTTGAAGCTTCTCTTCAACTTTAAAGTGAGTACTCTGAGAATTGGCCATAGGGCTTAAATATTCTTCTTCATCAGCAGAGTTTACATCTTCTTTCATGGATCCAGCTCCACCTTCATTGCTGGATCTGTTCTTCGGGGATTCAGTCTTGAGATTATCAGTTTCCTTTTCTTCTTTTGACTCTATGTCCTCTTCTGTGTTAGATGTGCTTCCTTGGGGAACTGGAACTGATTTCTTCATCCCTTTTGCTTTCTTCTTGGGTGGTTCTTGGAGTAGTCTGTTACTCCTTCTTTTTGGGTTTTCAGCAGTTGATGCTGGTTTTTCTCCTGCTCCTTGTTTCTTCTTGTCAGTGGAGACATGTCTTGACGAAGCCTCTGCATTCTTCACATTCTTAGGCATCTTCTTCGCAGGTGTGGCAGCAACTAATGCAGAGTCATCAGACTCAGAGCTTTCCACCTCCTTTGTTTATCTCTTTTTTGCAGAGACTTTTCTGTTGCTTCCAGTTTATGTTAGCCTCTTGTTTTCCTTTGGGTTTTTCTTCCAATTCACAAACAGTTATGGAGACATTACTTTGTGCACATTCAGAGGTTCTCCCTCATTATCCTTGATCTTGCTTCCCAGCTTCTTCTTCATCACGATGCTTAGTTGTCTTCTATGAAATACTTTTTTAAGTGGTTTGTCTATAGATTTCTTCAACTCAGCTTTTTCTATCCATTTAGAGATTTGATCGAACATGATAGCTCCAAAGTTAATTTGCTTATTCAGAACTATGGCATACATAATCTTCAACTGCTAGTCGAGTACAGTGTCGTGTGCAGTATCTTTGCACAGTATACATATTCCCACTATATTAGCAAGGAACTCGAATTCCTTCTTCTTCATATCCTTCAGACTAGGGTTTCTTTGGCACCGCATTAGCCTCTTGCCTTCTTCAATGTTGACTTCATCTAGGTTTATCAGACCTTGATTGGGAAAGCCTAAACATTGATTGATGTCTGATGCTCTTATCTTCAGACTAGATCCTTTCACCTTAGTAGTCAGAAGCCCAGAGTTCGTTGAAGCATTTGAGTAGAACTGCTTTACTAGCTCTATATAAACTGGAGTGTTGGCCTCCAAGCACTCAAAGAATCCAGCTTCCTTTACGAGTTCAAGTATGTCCTTGAACTTTGTCTCTGTTTCTTCAAACTTTGTAAAGTCGAGTTGAATACCCGTTATAACTTTCCATTCTTCCATTTGAGGAGTTCAAGGTATATGGTATATGGTTCGGAGAGATTTAGCTGAATGTGATTTGGGCTCTGGAAGTTTAATTGGTTTGGCTTCGAAGAAGATTTTAGGGTTTGAAAATGGGAGGGAGAGAGGTTCAATTGATTCTGATAACTGTTTGCAGATTTGAATTTGTCTTTATGGCAGTTCCTTCTGACTCTGCATACGCTTTGATGTGTCAACTAGTCATTAGTTGCACGATGTTCAGTAATGAGCTGTAACTCCCCATTAACTTTTCAGTTAGATGTCTCTTTTAGAAGAGTAGACGTTTGATTGATGTGGATTGACCGTTGACCTTTCTGGTTTGTAGAGTATCATGATAAGGCAGCTATAGACTCTACATTTTCCCTTGTTAACTCAATGATCAATACTTGAGACATGTTACATTGGATGATTTTGATATTCTTTTCATTTTGAACCTGCAAGGTTCAGCTACTGTTGTACTTCATGAAGCCTTGGGCACGTTTCTTCAGCAAGATATCCTTCCAAACATCATTCGAACTTATCTCCCATAATCTGAATATTTGAGTAATTGTCATGTTCTTCCAAGCTTCTTATGATTTAGAGTAGCCTCTTGTAAGACTGCAATCGTCGAGTCTATTTCTACGATCGCTGAGGTTGCACTACGATTGTTGAGGTTATATCACGATCGTTGAGTTCTCACAAACTTTACTCTACGATCATAGACTGTCTTGGTTCTTGAGATGAACTTGATCAAGCAATCCTTCTGGGTTAAAGTAGCTCAGGAAGGGCCAACCTCTTAGAATAAGCTAAGGGTTAGGTTTGTCCCTGAGGTGCTTTCCAGATGAATTGCTTATAGAAGTGATTTGCACTGATATCTCATTTGACCTTTTCTAGTGGGAAGGTCCTCTACCAATATTAGACAGTTGCATTTGCTGTAATCATGGTGTCCACTTGTTCTTACACTACGATCAGATGTTTGATCTTAGGCTCTTCCATGATTTTGAGTTGGGTGGTTGATAGGTTATCAGTAGTACATTTTGAGACATTCCTACTGACTATGGATCTTCATTTGGTTCATCAGCCACAAAGTTTTGGGACTTTGTAGCTGGTACATTGCTACATAGATTATTTCAAAGGTTGTTATTCTGAATGCATCATCGCTTGCTCCCCATGGTTGATCTTTGTCTTTTCAGTGAGGTGTGACTTCTTTTTCTTCATGTATGTTGGGAAGCATCCCTACACATCTCCTTCTGACTGAAGTCATTAAATCTTCCTACATTATAGAACTGAGTATCTTCAGGATTGATCATTCTACAATTCTTTGACAGCACTATGAGCGTGGTTTTCCTTGTCAGCTCGTACTTGTGGAGTTCTGCTCTCGTAATTAGTTCCTCATGTTTGATGCTCGATGATCCTTTGATGTGAGCTTCCTTGAAGACAATCTTTGTATGCTTGAGCATCTAAGACCCTTTTTATTTTTGGTTAAATGGCTTGCTTTCATATAAAGGTTAACAACCATTTGAGCTTCATTTATATTAGCTCAGCAGGTCTTCAAGGACAGCCTTTGACATGTAGGAGTTTTGTCAGAATTATTTCTGAACAATCCTAAGCCTTCTGCTGGTTGAGTCTTTTTGACTAAGGTCTTTTACTTTAGCATTCCTTAATGTGGTCAAATAGACCAAGTACCTGCAGGTTATTCATTTCTATTTTTGGTACCCATGGTTAAATGGGTCCTGCTAGGTTAGTTTTACTAAACCCCTGTTCTTCATATCTTAGGATAATCATCATATTGACCACCATTAGTCGTATTCATGCATGTACTTAATTTAGATAATATATTTTGAGATGCATTGTGGTGAGTGTGAGAGAAATCAGCCATTTTAATAAAACACTCTTTTCCTTTGAGGGTTTCATCTTTTGCTAAGTTATGTTCACAGGGTTTATATGTTCACAGAGTGAGAATTAACTCTACGATTTATTAGTATCTAGTTGATTCATGGATGTGATCAGTTTCTATGAATCTTCATGATTCTCTTGTAGACCTGATCACATTCTGTGTGACATTAAATGTAAGACCCCAACTTTTATGAATAGAGATGATTTTTCTATAATTATCATTTTTGAATATTATGGAATGAATTTGTTATAATGTTATAGTTGTGGGTAGTATTTATAAATTCTGCATAGTATGCAAGTTGTTATATAATATTCGATTGGTCGGGGAATATTTGTTTTAACAGGGAATATTCGTACGACGACACAATCATTGGTGGACCCCACAACGGAATTATTGTCGAATTGAGAAAACAACAAAAATATTTTATAAAAATAACGGCGAAAGTTTTACTGTTAACATTGTTAATCTACTCGGTAGTAAAAGTACAGTAATACGCGTGGTTGCATAGTAGCACACGGTATTGATTATTGATGCTTACGTGAGAAGTCACTCAGTTATACTCAATTATTGCTACAATAATTGTTGCATCATATCTCTCATATTATTGATTCGATTATTATCACAGTATCATCTGCATTATATGATTTATTATTAAATCAATAATTGAGACGACAAAGTTATTCATATTATTAAATTGCAATATTTACAATGTCTAGAAGTTCTGAAAAGGAGAGGTTTGGTCACCTAATTGTGCGTCAATAGGGAGGAATCCTTATTGGAAAGCCTCCTCTTTCCTGGAAACGACCTGGTTGTTAAATATTGTGAGTTATAATATTAATGATGAATAAGTTCTTGTTGATTAAAGATGAATTTAATAGTTCCATTGTGTTGGGATTATTAGTGTTAGTGGATATCGACATCTATTCCGATGATAATTGATGTCTGGGGGTTATATTAATAAATCGGGGAATTTATCGGAGAAATGAGCAATTAATTGCTACTAATTCACATGCTTATATAACTATTTGTTCACATGTATGTACTATTGAATTACATTCTTATACTATTAGGGGAGTTGGTGCAAGATTGATAATACTTGCATGATTAAATTAAAGATGGAGGTACTATACCGTAATTCGTATTTTCACATGATTATAACTATTGATTCACATGATTGAACTATTGATTCACATTATTTACTATTAGGGGAGGTGGTGCAAGTTTGATAATACTTGCAGGACTAAATTAAAAATGAAAGAAAAGTTGGAGGTATTGTACTGTAATTTTTCTAGCCCCAAAACGTGCAATTATCGAAACTATATTTTTCTATAAGTAGAAGCTCATTCTTCCTTCATTTCTCACCAATTCACTAAAGCTTTAGAGCCATTATTATAGAGAAAAATTATAGAGAGAAAGAAGAAGAGAAGTCTGCTCCCTCACTATTCTAGTATCCAGTCTTCTTTTGAGGTAAGGGGTATTATTTTTTCGTATTCATGAAGAGAATTATTTCTTTCAATACTCGTAAGAGTTGTTATTCCATTCTTTATTATTATGTTGGAATAACCTATTTATGCGAAGTACCGCATACATGGTGAAATTCTTCTATTATTCCATTCTTTATTATTCTGTCGGAATATCCTGTCTGTGCGTTTACGCCGGACCTAGTTCCATTATTTATTATTCTCTTGGAATAACCTGTCTGTGCGGTCTATCGCATGCATCATGATTTCTGTTGTTATTCCATTCTTTATTATTACATTTAATATCCTATCTCATGCGTTCTGTGGGACCTAGTTCCATTATTTATTATTCATTGGGAATAACTCATGCATGCGATCTATCGCATGCATGGTGAATCCTTCAGTTATTTTATTCTTTATTATTCTGTTGGAATAACCTTTCTATGTGGATTACCACATGCATGGTGAATGATCCTTTGTATTCATTCCTTATTAAATTATGGAAATGATCTGTTTACGTGGATTATGATGAAAGTCATAATATAAGCATTGGACTGTTGATTATGATGAAAGTCATAATAAAAGAATTGGACTGATGAAAACCATGGGTATATGTAGTATTAGTAAGTGTTATGATAAGTTATGTTGGTTAATATGTGAAAACATGAAAGTTTCTTAGAAATCACAAAGGGTTGAAAAATCAGATTTTGGTGAAAATAGAATATGAAATTCAATTGACCATATCTCCTATTATATTTTGAATTTTTGGGTGTGGTCAAGTTATAGTTATATCTATGAGTCTTATAACTTATCCAAGTGGAATCACTGGAAAAGGTGTTGTAGATTTTCATGTGGACTGATTTTAGCAAATGAGTCAAAAGCTACAAATTTTGAAAAAGCTACTGTCCAGAATTTTAAAAGGGCATTTTCAGCCACTTAATTCGTGAGAAAAATTCTGGCCTTTTGGGACATGAAAGTATATGATATAAAGTACCTCCTGTCAAAAAATGAGCTCATTCCGACTTAAAATGAGCAAGTTATGACTATTTCAATATTTAGGTTTTTCCGACGAAAAATGCTATAACCGGAGTTCTATAACTCCGATGACCATGAAATTTAAACTGGAAGATCATGTTAACATGTGTAAGATCTTGCCAAGATTTGGGAATTTCTAGAGTTAAAATTGAAGTAGCTAATTTCTTAAGGAATTAATTAGAAATTGATTTTTGAAAAATAGTAAATGAATTTTAAAAATTCTGAGAAAAATATATGTTCATTATGGGACTATATTCTACTAAATCTCAAAAAAGAAATATCTTTGGGACTGATTTGGTATTTTTCATGAAAATGGTTTAGTTACGAACATATGAGTTAAATATGTTATGTGAAGTAACAAAGTTGGAAAATAGGATTTTATGGCTTGGAAATCCTATATAAGGTATATGCAGATTTTTGATGAGGGATTTAATCATTTGTTATGAAATCTTATAAGTATGTCATTTTTGAATGATTAAATGCATTATTTGATAAAGTATAAATAATTGAAATAAATTGTTTATAAGTTTAAGAAGTGATTAAAATATTGTTATGATATTAATAATATTAGATTATGAGTGATTGATAATATTTGGATAAATTTAAAGTCTTTAATATTTATCCTTATTTTCGTTTAATTAATACTTATATCATTGTCATCATTCTCATGTTTATATTGTGATAAAAGTCATCTTTGGCTTACGTGCATAAATGGACATGGTGTGATTATGACCAGGGATTATTCGGTATAATCATGATCGTAATGTGACGAATGATGTGGTAAAAGTCATCTTTGGCTTATGTACATAGATGGACTTGGTGTGATTATGACCAGGGATTATTCGGTATAATCATGACTGTAATGTTACAAATGATGTGGAAAAAATCCTCATTGGCCCGTAGTGCATTGATGGACAGTTTTTGGTATGATCATGGCTATGGATTCTCTTCGGCCAAGGGAGCAAAGATGAATTATTTTATGGCATGATCAGGACCATTGATGAAAACACGATTATCTTTGGCCCAGTGGTGCATGGATAATTAAATGGTCGTGATACTAAATAATATCCTTGGCCTATAGTGCAAGGATGATTTGATGATGTGGATTATTTATTAAGCTGAGTCTCAGCGATAAAAGTGATGAAAAACTTTTAAATCATAGAAGATAGTAGATTTTATTCTCTACTTGACTTTTCTAATGGATTGCTTGTTCCGCTGCAGTTAAACTTGTTTTCTATTATATTCTATCAGTTTAACACTGTTGAAGGCTAACGATAATTTATTCTGCATTATCTTAGTCATAATATTTCTTACTGGACTAGTTGAGCTCACCCTTTCTTTCACTGTTTTCTTTAGGAAATGAGAATATAGCTGGGATGAGTCGGGGAAAGGAGTGACAATCCAGATGATAGCATTAGTAGTCCTCACTATTCTGTTAAATAGTGTGACAATAAATGTAATGAGGACTCCATTGAGAGTGGATATTGTCTAGAAGGCAATATTCTTGTTTAAACTCTCAGCTTATATTTTGTCATATGTTACACGACAGTTGTATAATTAAGTTTGTATTTGATTTATGTACCATGTATTTGGCAACTCAAGATGGGTGATGTATACCTATTTTGGGGGCGTCACATTAAACACTTAGAGCATAGGGTGTGCAAACACATTAACCCATCAGCAAAGATTACTTCACATTCATTCGACTTGTGATGCTCTTAAGACCCATTTTAGGTTTCTTTCAAGTTGTCATTTTCATCCTAAAACTTGGATGGAGAGAAAGTTTATAGACATTTGAGTTTTCACCATTAGTGTACTTTCTCTATTCACTTTTTTAGGTAGATTATGATTCCTTGAAGGAAAACTGTTATAGTTCATAAGAGAGGTGCAATAATGATGTTCATTCTTATATTAGTGAGGAACCGTACCTTTTTACTGTCAGTTTCTTAACAGTTATTTATCTTAGATATACTGAGTTTGGGCATTGATGTGCAAGTTTTCTCATTTGCTTCTGACAACTAGTTTTTCCAGTTGATCTTCAGTCAATCAGTCGTGGTCTTGAAGATACAAGCTAAGAGACTATCAACATCTTTAGTTCTTTGACATTTAAGGCTTTCATCCAGCTGCTAGTTGGCCAGATACATGTTTGAGAAGTTCTTCTATCTTCTCTTAATAAAAACATTTCTTAGCATGTATGGCCTTTTCATCTTTTCAGGCTGGTGGATGTTTGACTCTTTTCTGTCGATGTCATTTGAGCTTTCTAGCATGGTCTTCAGACAACAAGATTGACTGCGAGCAAGGATTAGTCTTGTTGATATGGCAATCGAGAGTATGGACTAATCTGAGCAGCTTCAAGTGTATATACACATTTACCTGTACACAACATATCCAACGTGTGAGCTCATATGCATATAACAAGTGACTTACTACTAAACTAAGTTTGGAACAATGTGTGTGCCTAGGATCAGACTCAAATCGATTAGCTCTTGAATATAGCATGAGAACCTACTCTAATACCAATTGTTAGAAGGGGGGGGGGTTGAATAGATCCTTTAATTTCAAATACTATTTCTTTCCTTTTTTTTGAATTGCTCATTAAGTTGCATATGACAAACATAAGAATCTTTTCAAGCACAGCGGAATAAGTAAAAGATCCCTTTCATTGATATATTCATAATCATATATACATTGTTCGTAGAGTTAGTTCAGAGGTAAGCAGTTAAAGCATACATAGCAGTTATAGCAGTTAATGTAAATAAAGTAAATGACATAAAGTAAAAGACACAAGGGGTTTTAAGTGGTTCAGAGACTCAAGCTCCTAATCCACTCTTTTACTTTTAACTAGCAGGATTTCCACTAAGGAAGGGCAGCACCCTGAATCACTAAGATTCCTTCAAGGCCAGCAGCTTTGGGACTTCAGTTCACTAAGAGCTCTTCAAGGCCAGCAGCCTTGGAGTTCCTCTAGTTCCCTAGGAACTCTTCAAGCCCAGCAGGCTTGGAACTTCATTTAGTCCCTCTGGACAAGGACCCCTCAGGCCCTGGCTTCTTGTTATTGTTGTTGGTGCTAAGCTGCTAAGATGTCATTAAACTCTGAACATCTTTTGTACTTAGTAGCTTGATGTGGTCCTCTTTGCATTCTGCTTCGAGTCTGGACCACATCTTCTTTTGGTGCAGCTGATCTTTGCTCTTTTCAGCTCATATTCATCTATTGTCAGCTGTGCACCATCACCATCTGGATTTGCTAACTTTTTGTGCTTTTGGTAGACTTTGTCTGGCACTTAGCAATCCCTAAACCTTTCTTGAATGTTTTGCAGACATGGTTATGCACTTGTTCAGTTTCAGCTTTAGGTTTATGGTGATTCATAGAGTGGCTCTCTTGATCTTCATTGTGCTCAACCACTCTTCTGAATGCTATCTTCTTGGCCTTCTCAGCTCTCAGCTTGGCGACCATCTTTAGTGGCATTCTCATCTTTGTTGAGTGAAGCTTTAATCTGTCTGAGTTCTTCTTCAAAGCTTCTTCACTTCCACCTTGGTAGTCTCACTGTCACTGAGACTTGTTCTGTTGATCTTTGGTTGAACTCGTAGAGTCAACAATAGCATTCACTAACTCAACGATTCTGCAACATAGCAATCATCAACAACTCTTGATCTTTGAAGCTCTGTCGATTTATACTGCATCTCAATCTTCCCGTTGGAAGATAGCTGTTGAAAGCTATTCAAATTGCTTCACAGATCTCGAGTTATTTGGTGCAGACTGCCGATGTGACATGTCATCTTTTTACGACTTTCGACATCTTTGCGATCTCTTTGTTTCACCTACCCCGTCAGATATGTTACTTTGATGTCTTGGGCAGGTCAACGACTTTTTTTCCCCTTTCTGATTTCTTGACCAGAGGTTGTCCTTGCATCGATGCACTCAATAAGCTTTTGTTCGAATGCCAACCTTCAGATTGAACCGTTGCCAATACTTCAATCCTTAGTTGTTCAAACTCTACGATTCTGATGCACTTCTTCTTGGACCTGATCGTAGTGTCTTATTGACTTGTAGAGTCAACACTATGATCTCGAGGAGTGTTCACTTGATCTTCAGTGTAGAACACCTCTTCCTCCTTTTGTGTAGTGATTCAATACTTTTGTTTGCCTCGACTGTTCTTAGAAACTGATGGCTTGACTCCTTGTTTCTGGTCCCTTCTAAATAATGAGACACTTCAGATTTGTGGCATATCCAGCTCGCTTTCTCCTTGTGATCTCCCATTCACTTATCATCAATGGAATTACCCAATGCTTAATCACTTTAGCCTTGTTATTCAGAGGCTGACCAGTATCTTTGTGTATACTCCATCAGTTCCTTCTTTGTTTGGCAAACACTACGATCCTGGTCACTTCTAAGATCGATGTTATCATTCCACTTGTCAGCTATTGCACATGCTGATTTTCCTTAGTCAGCTACTGAAGTCTTCTTGTGATTATATTATGGAAGACTTCATCTTGAATGGCTTCGCAACTCAATCTGGATGCTGATTGAGTTGATGCTTAGATCTTCTAATAGTTTTCATGATATTCGTTGAGTGCTCTCTGGCTTCCCTTAGTTGAGATGTATCTTTGCAGTACCAACTAGAGGCTTTATTCCTTTGGATATTCTGGGAGTGCTCAATTATTAAGAATCGTGTTTGCTCTACGATTCTACCTTGACTTTGTGAGCACATCTGTTGAGTTCTTAGCTCTGCACTCTACGATTCAGAACATGACTTCCTCAGCAGACTATGGCTCTGAGGAAGCTTTACTCGACATACTGAGATCCTTTCTCGTCTCTCCAGGAAGTCTACGAACTCTGAGATCTACTATCTTGCAGACTACGATTCTGCTTCGATAGCTCTCTAGTTATCCTTGACTCTTCTTGCAGACTACGATTTCTGGTGCAGTGCTCGACTGTGACGCCCCCAAAATAGGTATACATCACCCATCTAGAGTCGCCAAATAAATGGTACAGAATACAAATACAAACTTAATTATACAATCGTCGTGTAATATACGACAAAACATAGCTGAGAGTTTAAACATGAATATTGCCTTCTAGACAATATCCACTCTCAAATAGAGTCCTCATTACATTTATTGTCGCTGTAGCGCCCCCAAATCCGGGTATCTTCCAACCTGACAGATGGTTCTATACTATACAAACTTTCATACATTCATTCCATTGAAAAGTCTCAAAGAACGAACATAACGTCTATATATTAAAAGTAATATTTACATTTCCCAGGTTCTATACCCGTTATAAAGATTCTTTGTCATAATAATCATTAAATTACAACAATAGACCTATACTATTACAAGACAACTTAATAATCTGTCTTAGCTTTTCCTTTATCCTTTTTCGATCCTTCGGGACGTTCAGTCTTAGCTGCATTCATACGGTTCAAGCAAGAGTGAGCATAACTAGCTCAGCAAGTATAATAATTTCAATAACAACATGCTTGATACATATGAATCATATATCTTTGATAACTGAACAATAGTTATGAAGTACTATTGATAATTCAAAATAGCACTTCATCTTTCTTTCAAAATGTTTCACAATGAATAATATTCAGTAAAACATTCACTCCGGTCAAAGACCTCGAGTATTCATTCTTTCTTTGAAAAGGACAACCCGGAACTAAGTCCATAAGCCCGGTATTACTTACGAGCACTTCTAGTTGATCAACCTATTGTACTCTATGTTTATCAACACTACATTTATTAAACGTATGTACGTTTAATCATTTGGCAACCTCACGTGCCTGTCGTTTTACTGACAAAACATTTGTTTAACATTTCAGTCTTCTTTTGAAAACCATATCAAGTAGTTGACAAAAGATAATAACATTTGATAACGAATGAATAGATTATCAACAATCCACTCAATATGTCAAGTCTAGCCAAAGGAACTGGCTTTAACTTCATTGTACTTCAATTCATGCGTAAGGATATATGAACTTCAAAAACTTGTTCAGATTGAACTGAGACAAGAGTTAGAATACTTGCCTTTAGCGTCTGCTACAGTGTAATTACTTTACGTTCCAAGTGTTTCAAGTCTCTACAATACATGATCACATAATGCCTTATATTAGGTCACATATAATCAAGTATGTATCTGACTATATTTTACCCTTCATCTCAATCTAATTGTGTATTAGATTCCGTTACTATCTATTCCGACTTTATCATTATGTTTACATTCATTCGACTAGGTTATTTTAACCTTTATACAACATCTCTAAGATTTACATTACGTTCCTTAAAGTATGTTAACTTTAAATCAATTACCAAACTTCCTTTGTACTTATAAACTTTCTTTACTATCCATGTTTTGAGGCTCTGAAATTTGCATACCACTTTATAACTATATCTTGTCTTTGTGGCCATGAGTTAGCGATCTGAGAGGTCCTTGACTTGGCGCTTGGCATGAGTCCTTACTTAATAGGCGTGACTGCGGCAGAGTTTCAGATATGTCAAGGTCTCAGTACATGGCTGCTGCCACACAAATAATACTAAGGTTACGCGTTGCGTGATGAGTTTCAATGTGCTTTCGGACATTGCTTTAAGACCTTCTTGGCGTGACCAATTTGGTCTAGGGTTGGCGCCGCGGCGCCAACTCTATGTACTAGAAAAAAATTCAGTTTGTGAAATTTTGTGAACTTCCCGGACACATAACTTCTTCGTTATAAGTCTGAATTGGCTCGTTCAAAAGCCTACGGTTCATAAATTACGTAATCTACGTGTTCATGCAAGAATTTTATCTATTTGACTTCGTTTGCTAAAAATTCACCTATTGGTTCATTTTAAACGTAAACTATAAACGTTCGTGAATGTTCAACGCTTCGTTTCTTCGTTCTAAGTCGAAATTACGCCCATTTTCGAGTCCGCAACTCTTAAATGACGAACATGACTTGCCTCCATTGGGAATAACATTTCCGAGTTTAAACTCAAAATTTAACTTCTAATCCAAGAATTTTCACGAATTAAACGATTATCGTCTAATCGTAATGCGATTTACTCGCAAATCTTCATTCTTATGATTTGTTCAACATTACAAATGAATTCTATTCATTATGTGAACATCTCAACATACATATTACAACCACTTGTATTCGTAGTTGGATTTTGACTTATTTCTTTCATAAGCTTATAACTTGATAAATTATAAACTACTTATGATCTCATCATTCATGACTTATGATAATTAAAGTTTCTTAACCATCATACTTATATGTTCTTAACATATAGCTTTACTTAAGTATACTTGATACATAAGATCATACAAGTTCTTTTATTTCCATATTACTTCTATTAATAAACTCATTACAAGTTCATAATTCCTTCACATAAGTTTATAACTTATGCTTGCTTAAATGACTTATTACCAACTTATATGGCTTAAGTCATTACTTACACATACTTCTTACTTTTTATCATTCATGTTCCTTAATCCAAACTTTTCTTATCAACCTATCATGATAGAGATTGAAGATAATTGGAGAAGGAATCTTACTTTTGAAGTCTTTGGTAAGTAGCTTCTTCTTCTTCTTGACTTATGGAAGTTAACTTATTTGTAACTTAAACTCTCTACCAATTAAGCACTTTGAAATAGCTAACTTGTTTGAACAAGTGATAAATGGCTAGCAAGGCTTCTCTATTTATAGAACTTGCAAGATTAGGGTAGATTAGTCATAACACTAAGGCACCTCCTTACTATTCATTGCTTGGCTAACACAAAACTTATCCTTTGCTTGGCGACTACTCTTAATACTTGGTCATTACATAACTTGGTCATTACTCTTATAACTTGGTTACCACTTCACTTGGTCACCACTTTTTATACTTGGTAACCACACATTAACCACATTAATATGGTTTACCCTATGGTTTTGTCAACTCATGGATTCTAGCTTGGGCTTGGATTAAATAAATCCTTGGGCTTTGCTTTAATAAACACTCAAATGCTTATCCATTCAATAGTTGGGCCTTAACCTTAATTGACTTGGGCTTGCACAAAATCCTAACCAATCTTTACAAGTCCATTAATATTACATAATACATATACATATAGTTTATGCATTATTCTCGTATTCTAATTCATATAGAATTTATATACGATAATTCATCCTTTATACAAACTCGTATAATACTTCGAATTATACTTGTTTTCATTCCGTTGTACAATACCAAAGTATTGTACAATTATTACTTTACTCACTCCTACTTCGCTTTTCTTAACGTTTATAACTTAAGTCCGCAAGCGAAATATTACATTTTCCATAACTAGATTATTATTACACAATCCATCTTACCTTAATATTCTATCATTACGTATTTCTCGAAAATTCAAAAATAACTCCCGAGCAAATACTAATGAATAGTGTTTTTCAAAAAATTTCTCGGAAAACTTTCATTTTTGTCTTAGAAATTCAAACACTTTAATTCCTTTACGTAGCTCAAATACTACGACATTCCAATATCAATAAGTTATAGAATGACAACCATCTTGATAACATATAGAATATAATTTTATTATTATTTTTTTAATTTAATAAAATCATTTTACAGTAAGATCCGAATTTCTCGGTCATTACATTCTTCCTTCCTTATAAAGATTATGTCCCCAGAATCTCGTCTTACTTAATCAAATAGATGAGGAAAATTTTTCTTAATCTTTTCTTCTAATTCCCATGTTGCTTCTTCGGCATCGTGGTTCTTCCATAATACCTTCACCGACGGTATTACTTTGTTCCTCAGAACTTGCTCTTTTCTATCAATGATTTGAATCGGCGATTCTTCATATGATAAATCCTTCTTGATATGAATTGGCTCATACTCGATTACGTGATTATAGTCCTGCTTATATGGACATAATACATATACGTGAAACACGTTATGTATTCTTTCTAGGTCTGGAGGTAATGCTATCATATACGCTACCTCTCCTATCCGTTTTAATACTTCAAAAGGTCCTATAAACCTTGGTCTTAACTTCCCTTTCTTTCCAAAGCGTATCTTTCCTTTCCAGGGAGATACCTTTAGAAACACATACAAACCTTCTTCAATCTCTCGGTTTAATCTATGTGAGTCCGCATACTTCTTTTGTCTGTCCTGAGCTGAAACAAGACGCATCCGAATTAACTTAACCACATCCGCTGTCTGCTGCACCAATTCTGATCCTAGCATCCGGCGTTCTCCCACCTCATCCCAACACAATGGTGTTCTGCACCTTCTTCCGTACAGAGCTTCATAAGGCGGCATACCTATGCTTGCATGATAACTGTTGTTATATGCAAACTCTACAAGTGGTAGGTGATCATCCCAACTACCCTTAAAATCCATGACGCAAGACCTCAACATGTCTTCTAACGTCTGAATTGTCCTCTCGCTCTGCCCATCAGTTTGTGGATGATAAGTTGTGCCTAACTTCAACTGTGTTCCCAGCTGTTCTTGCAAACATCTCCAAAAATTCGATGAGAATCGTGGATCACGATCTGACACAATCGATACAGGTATTCCATGTCTAGAAATAATTTCCTTGATATAGAGTTTAGCTAACTGGTCTAAGTTATACTTGACCCTAATTGGTAAGAAGTGAGCCGATTTCGTCAATCGGTCGACTATTACCCAAATCGAATCGTACCCTTTTTCCGTTATTGGAAGTCCCACCACGAAATCAATCGAGATATGCTCCCACTTCCATTCTGGAATCTCCAATGACTGTAACAAGCCACTGGGTCGTTGATTTCCGGCCTTAACTTTTTGACAAGTCAAGCACCTACTCACATACTCTGCTATTTCTCTCTTCATGTTTGGCCACCAAAAACTCTGTCGAAGGTCTTGATACATCTTAGTGCTACCAGGATGTATCGAGTACCTTCAACTATAAGCTTCTTGTAATACGTGCTCCTTTAATTCCATCTCATTCGGAACCCAAATTCTTCCTTCAAATCTTAATAATCCCTCAATATCAAGACTATACTTAGCAGCTTCCTTCTCGGATAACCGCTTCTTCATTTGGTTACACTCATCAGTCTTGAGTTGTGCCTCCTTGACTCTCTCTACGATGGTAGATTGCATCTCCATCATAAAAAGTATCTGCCTCGAATCACTCGGCATCCTTACTTCTATTTCCATTCTAGCCATCTCTGTTATTAACTCATTTTAAGTAGTTAACATAGACAACTTTTCCCGACCCTTCCTACTTAAGGCGTCAGCAACTACATTGGCTTTCCCAGGGTGATACAGGATTTCACAATCGTAATCCTTTATCAACTCTGGCCATCTTCTCTGCCTCATATTCAATTCCTTCTGAGTGAAGATATACTTTAGACTCTTATGGTCCGTATATATCTCACATTTCTCCCCATAAAGATAATGTCTCCATATCTTTAGGGCAAATACTACCGCAGCTAGTTCCAGATCATGAGTAGGACAACTTTCTCATAATCCTTCAACTGCCATGATGCATACGTAATGACTTTGCCATGCTGCATGAGCACGCAACCAAGTCCTCTATGCGAAGCATCATTATATACTACGAAATTTCCTGTGTCATCTGGCAATGACAAAACAGGCGCTTCACTTAATCTTTTCTTCAGTTCTTGAAAACTGTCTTCACATTTGTCCGTCCATACGTATTTCACCAACTTCCTTGTCAAGTTAGTCAACGGGGTAGCTATCTTCAAAAAATGTTGGATAAATCTTCGATAGTATCCCGCTAAACCTAGGAAACTCCGCACCTCAGTCAGCGTTTTCGGTTGTTCCCAGTTCATCACTGCTTCTACCTTTGCTGGATCCACTGAAATCCCCTTTTGGTCAATGACATGACCTAAAAATTATACCTTCTCCAGCCAAAATTCACACTTAGTGAATTTTTCATATAACTTCTCCTTTCTTAGTGTCTCCAACACTAACCTTAAGTGTTCAGCATGATCTTTTGGCGTCTTAGAATAGACCAGAATATCATCGATAAACACAACGACGAACTTGTCCAAATATGGTTTGAACACTCTGTTCATCATATCCATAAATGCAGCTGGTGCATTCGTCAACCCAAATGACATTACCAAAAACTCGTAACGACCATAACTAGTTTTGAATGCTGTCTTTGGTATATCCTCCTTCCTAACCTTCAATTGGTGATACCCCGTCCTCAAGTCTATTTTTAGAAAATACTTTTGCCCTTTCAAGCGATCAAAAGATCATCGATCCTGGGCAATGGGTATTTATTCTTTATCGTTAACTTGTTCAACTCTTGATAGTCGATACAAAGCCTTAACGATCTGTCTTTCTTCTTGACGAACAATACTTAGAGTTTCTACTGGAAACACTCAGTTGAATGTACTTTCTATCCAATAGTTCCTGTAACTGAACCATTAACTCCTTCATTTCCACAGGCACCATACGGTACGGTGCCCTTGAGACTGGTACCGCTCCTGGCATAATGTCTATTACGAATTCGATATCCCTATCCGGTGGTAACCCCGGTAACTCACTTGGAAATACATCCATGAATTCGTTTACTATAGGTATTTGTTCCATGGTTGCTCCCACTCGCTGGGTATCAACAACATGGCATAGATAACCTACACACCCCTTCCTTAACAGTTTCCTAGTTTGTGTCATCGTAAGACGACACAAACGCCCCGGCAATTTATTACCGTAAAATACTACAGGAGGTTGCTTCAACGTCCTAATACTCACACATTTCTTCTGGCAATCTATAATTGATCCATGGTTAATCAACCAATCCATTCTGAGAATTACATCGAATTCTCCTAACTTTATCGGTATTAAATCTACCGATAATTTACAACCCCGAATATCTACGCAACAATTCCTATGAATATCTTCAACAGGAATTATCTCTTCATTTGCTACCTTAATAATCAAAGGTATAAGCAACTTTTCGGGAAGTAATCCTAGTCGTCTAGCAAAATCACATGCTATAAACGAACAAGTAGCACCCAAATCAAATAGCACGTATGCATTTATGTTATTGATCGGAATAATACCTGCAACTACATCCCCTGATGCCATCGCATCTTGGACCATCATATTAAAAGTGCGGGCCATTGATCAACCCAGCTGAGCTAGACCACTAATAGCCAACTTACCGCTATTAGTGCCCTTATTTCCTTCCATACCCTTCTTCGGGCAATTCTTCGCTATGTGGTCAGTTGATCCACATATAAAACATCCGTGGTTTTTCTTCAGATTTGGACAGTTAGGCGAAATATGCCCTTCACATCACAATTATAACATACTGACCTTTCCTTTGAGATGCTCCTAAGTGAGTCTTCCATGAGTTTTTATGAGACATCCATCCTTCTCTTGAATCCCTTGTTTTACTCCCAGTATTCCCGAGTTAAAGCCCTTTCTTTTCTCGACCAATCGCCACTCACCGGCTGGCTCCTTCGGTCTTGATTCCCCCATCAACTTTACCCTTATTTTTCTTATCCATGTGGTACTGGCTGAGAGCCTCATTCCCACCTTCGGCTATTATTGCCTTCTCTAATATGGTTCCAAAGGAAGTACTTTGAAACACCGAGATCCGGCTATAGAGCCAGGGTTTCAAGCCCTGCTCGAATCTCCTAGCTTTCCTCACTTCAGTGTCCACTTGATGTGGAGAAAATCTTACCAGTTCATTAAACTTGGCAGCATACTGGGGAACTATCATATCCCCTTGTTTCAATTCAAGAAACCTCATTTCCATTCTCCCTTGCATACTCGTGGGAAAATAGTTGGCCTCTCCTTTCATCAAATAGGTTGCAAAGGCAACCTTTTGACCCTCCTCAACATTTGCTATAACAACTGCTTTCTCAATTTCTTTTACCCAAGTCTGGGCTTCTATAGGGTCCGTAGTTCCTTTGAACTTCGGCGGACCTACACTTTTAAAGTCCTTAAAAGGAGTAGCTCATACTACTCCAGGAATTACGAGTACATTAGCCCCCGTTCTATTAAATGCGGCCGTTAAAAGATTAACGAACTCCTGCATTGGATTAACCGGACCACCCTCCGGTTGGTTAACATTAGTGTCTTGATTTCGTTGTCTCCTTTTTGGCGGCATTTTGCTGTTAAGAAAATAAAACATCACTATTACCTTCTTCTTGTTGATTAGTTATTATTTGTAATGAAACAATAACTCATACTCATTACTTAATATATTCCATAAAAAGACTTATATTGATTCATAAGTTGTAGTATAACACTACATTGTTTACATTACTCAGCCTTAGCTGATTACATTACCATCCCACAATTACTTTTCAAAATTGGGATTTACAAAAGACTACCCTAGATATACAAATGAGGGTTTTACATCACTAGATACATAATATTTACATATCTAATCTACTCTAGCTATTGATAGATTACATCTGCCGAATGGCATTCTCGAAATCTTTCTTGGCCAAACCGACTATGACATCTCGACTAATGGTATGTCGAGTTTGCCCTGTTTCCACTGGATATCCAGCTACTTGCTGCTGGAAGTCCACGTGAGAACTCCTATGTATATAGGACATCCTCTCTAACTTATGCTGCTTAGTCTTTAGCTCCTGCTTGAGCTCAAAGACTTCACATTTCAGCTCTCGGACCTTTTCCTTAGCTAGAATTCTATCATCGTGCTCTTCTTCCCACATACCCTCCATGCTAGTCTTGTCCTCACGGACAGCTTGGAGTTCCTCTTCCAACTCCTTCACCTCTTGGCAGTAATGGACATTCCTATCCAATACTGACATAAATTGTGCCTTCATTGACTCTTCAGTAGTCAATTCTTCTGTAGGTGGAACCTGGTCAAAGGACATCACGTCCACCTCCTCCTCTAGCATGCCATCGAAAATAGACATATAGTCTAAATCGTCCAGTCTCCGGACTCTATTACTACCACCTCGGCTCAATCGCTCTACGGGATTGGGTAGTATCTCTACCCGATTAACTGAATCCTCGCTCACTACATGCATATTTCTATACATATCACTTTCTCCTGACATCTACAATAAAACAATATTGTTTGATTAGTACACGTCAGTAAAATAATAAAAACACATAACATAATATAATGCATTTTTATAAGGTTATCTTTCATCTTTTACTTCTTTATTAAGGTTATGACTTAAGGTTCTAATCCCCCTTAAGTTTTATAACCTAGGCTTTGATACCAACTTGTAGCGCCCCCAAATCCGAGTATCTTTTGACCCGACAGATGGTGCTATACTATACAAACTTTAATACATTCATTCCATTGAAAAGTCTCAAAGAACGAACATAACGTCTATATATTAAAAGTAATATTTACATTTCCCAGGTTCTATACCCGATACAAAGATTCTTTGTCATAATATTCATTACATTACAACAATAGACCTATACTATTACAAGACAACTTAATAATCTGCCTTAGCTTTTCCTTTATCCTTTTTCGATCCTTCGGGATGTTCAGTCTTAGCTGCATTCATAAGGTTCAAGCAAGAGTGAGCATAACTAGCTCAGCAAGTATAACAATTTCAATAACAACATGCTTGATACATATGAATCGTATATCTTCGATAACTGAACAATAGTTATGAAGTACTATTGATAATTCAAAATAGCACTTCATCTTTCTTTCAAAATGTTTCACAATGAATAATATTCAGTAAAACATTCACTCCGGTCAAAGACCTCGAGTATTCATTCTTTCTTTGAAAAGGACAACCCGAAACTAAGTCCGTAAGCCCGATATTACTTACGAGCACTTCTAGGTGATCAGCCTATTGTACTCTATGTTGATCAACACTACATTCATTAAACGTATGTACGTTTAATCATTTGGCAACCTCACGTGCCTGTCATTTTACCGACAAAACATTTGTTTAACATTTCAGTCTTCTTTTGAAAACCATATCAAGTAGTTGACAAAAGATAATAACATTTGATAACAAATGAATAGATTATCAACAATCCACTCAATATGTCAAGTCTAGCCAAAGGAACTAGCTTTAACTTCATTGTACTTCAATTCATGCGTAAGGATACATGAACTTCAAAAAATTGTTCAGATTGAACTGAGACAAGAGTTAGAATACTTGCCTTTAGCGTCTGCTACAGTGTAATTACTTTACGTTCCAAGTCTTTCAAGTCTCTACAATACATGATCACATAATGCCTTATATTAGGTCACATATAATCAAGTTTGTATCTGACTATATCTTACCCTTCATCTCAATCTAATTGTGTATTAGATTCTATTACTATATGTTCCGACTTTATCATTATGTTTACATTCATTCGACTAGGTTATTTTAACCTTTATACAACATTTCTAAGATTTACATTATGTTCCTTAAAGTATGTTAACTTTAAATCAATTACCAAACTTCCTTTGTACTTATAAACTTTCCTTACTATCCATGTTACGAGACTAGTGACTGCCACCACTTTATAACTATATATCTATATCTTGCGCCATGCGAAGTTAGCGATCTGAAGGTCCTTGACTTGGTCATGCAAGCTGAGTCCTTACTTAATGGCATATGACACGCCTTGAGTTTCGATATGTTAAGTTCTCAGACATGGCTGACTGTATTTCCACAAATAATACTAAGGTTCATTGCTGCCATGAAGTTTCAGATGTGCTTCGGACACCGCTTTCGTACCACAAGTAGTGACTAATTTGTGATGCTAGGGTTGGCGCCGTGGCGCCAACTCTATGTACTAGAAAGAAATTCAGTTTGTGAAATTTTGTGAACTTCCCGGACACATAACTTCTTCGTTATAAGTCTGAATTGGCTCGTTCAAAAGCCTACGGTTCATAAATTACGTAATCTACGTGTTAATGCAAGAATTTTATCTATTTGACTTCGTTTGCTAAAAATTCACCTATTGGTTCATTTTAAACGTAAACTATAAACGTTCGTGAACGTTCAACGCTCGTTTCTTCGTTCTAAGTCGGAATTCGCCCATTTTCGAGTCCGCAACTCTTAAATGACGAACATGACTTGCCTCCATTAGGAAATAACATTTCTGAGTTTAAACTCAAAATTTGACTTCTAATCCGGGAATTTCACGAATTCGACGATTATCGTCTAATCGTGCGATTTCTGGAAAATCTTCATTCTTATGATATGTTCAACATTACAAATGAATTCTATTCATTATGTGAACATCTCAACATACATATTACAACCACTTGTATTCGTAGTTGGATTTTGACTTATTTCTTTCATAAGCTTATAACTTGATAAATTATAAACTACTTATGATCTCATCATTCATGACTTATGATAATTAAAGTTTCTTAACCATCATACCTATATGTTCTTAACATATATCTTTACTTAAGTATACTTGATACTTAAGATCATACAAGTTCTTTTATTTCCATATTACTTCTATTAATAAACTCATTACAAGTTCATAATTCCTTCACATAAGTTTATAACTTATGCTTGCTTAAATGACTTATTACCAACTTATATGGCTTAAGTTCATTACTTACACATACTTCTTACTTTTTATCATTCATGTTCCTTAATCCAAGCTTTTCTTATCAACCTATCATGATAGAGATAGAAGATAATTGGAGAAGGAATCTTACTTTTGAAGTCTTTGGTAAGTAGCTTCTTCTTCTTCTTAACTTATGGAAGTTAACTTATTTGTAACTTAAACTCTCTACCAATTAAGCACTTTGAAATAGCTAACTTGTTTGAACAAGTGATAAATGGCTAGCAAGGCTTCTCTATTTATAAAACTTGCAAGATTAGGGTAGATTAGTCATAACACTAAGTCACCTCCTTACTATTCATTGCTTGCATAACACAAAACTTATCCTTTGCTTGGCCACTACTCTTAATACTTGGTCATTACATAACTTGGTCATTACTCTTATAACTTGGTTACCAATTCACTTGGTCACCACTTTTAATACTTGGTAACCACACATTATGTGACACCCCCAAATCCAGGTACTTCATTCCCACAAGATCTGGTGTTCACTTAATCAAACATTCATATCTAACTACCCAATCACAATAAAACTGGATAAATAAAACCTTTCCCATTAAAGGGTTACATAATAAAATCTCCCAGGTTATCTAACCATTTATTACAATTATTCAAATGCGGAAATTAAATAAACTTCATTAAAACCAAGTCTAAGATCATCATAATAAAAATCTAACATCTCAATCAAAGTAAAATTACAAGTCTTCATCACTTGCACATTTTTCCCTTTCCTTTGCTAGACGAAGGTTCATCTACCTTCTCTTCTTTAGCTGCAATGAGTTTTAAAATATGCAAGAGTGAGCAAAAAAATTGCTCACTGGATACAATATGAAATCAACAGGAGTATAGTAATAATAACTGCCAATAAAAGGCTCATCAACAATGAATAATACTCTATCATCAATAATCAGAAACTGAAATCCAAAATGTGGAATAAATATAACTGAGCGGTCATAAGACCATGAACTATGTCCACAGATTAAGAGTAATCTTTCAACTCCAACTTTAACAAATATAAGACTATAAGGACTCCTCGTACTTAGGATTAGCCCTTACATTACCATGTATTGTGCACAAACATTTAACGCTACGCGTAAGTTAACCCCTAATCATAACATTAGGGTTGTTCATCTCAATATTTAGAGTACAAGTCCGCACTTGAAAGGAAGTTTGGTTTGGATAAGCTTTCGGTAATTTGGATTTCAAATGAACATCAACTAAGGATTAGTTGAATGAAACCAAGAACATTTCACTATAGAATAATCGTGATTGAATCAATCATAGTAAACTAAAGTCATACTTTAGGAATAATCTAAGAGCATACAATTTGAATAACTATAACACCTTGCTTGAACAATACTAAGCCAAGGTTAATTAGAATTGAATACTAAGCATGCATAACAATTTTATCTATAAAAATGTTCAACATTAGAATATATAAATTTGCATGCTAAACAACAAGTTAAATACAAGAATAACTTACATCATTATATCATAATCGAATTGAAAACCATAATTAGTTCAACAAGATAAAAGATTAGAAAAACTTGCTCAAAGAAAATTTAAACGATTGCACAATTCTAAAAGTAGAGTTAAAGAACTTGTTCAATGTAAAAAGAAAGTTTAGAAAACTTGCATTACTATATTGAGAACAAAAATTGATTCCAATTACAAAAGTAGAGTTAGAGAACTTGCTCAATGTAAAAAGAAAGTTTAGAAAACTTGCCTTCTTCGTGGGCTAACCGAACAAATCAAACCACAATATCCTATAAACATATGTCATCATGACATAATTAGTCATTACCATCTTACGAACATAACTAAGTACGTTCATCATGTAAAAATTGGATTTTTAATCAAATAATCAAGTTATAACACAAGTTAATCCTTAATAACATAATTATTCATAGTATAGAAATACTAAAATCAACATTTTACAGTTCTACTATTATCACATAATTTTTCTTAAAATTTCGTGTACAAAAAGTACACTGTCAGACCATTCTGCTAACTCAACCATGCAGCGGCTACGATTTACACTATGGGTCGTGACTGCGGTATGGGCATGGCATCATGGCCGCGGAGATCAAGGCTACAAGGTCACGTTGTGGCGTGAGCATGGCGTCTTGATTGCCACAAAGGTATGCTATGAAGTCCGCTACCGACGCCATAATTACGCACCCTAAACAATGAAGACAAAAAGCCAATTTTGGCCTACAAGCTCGTTTCTAACAGACTAATTAGCACATAAATCATATAGAGACTTCATGTAAACATATTTCAAAAACTCTAAACATGATTCTACCCATACAACAACATAAACAACAAAATTAACACACCCGAATTCACTGTTTTTGGCTAAAACTCATTTTTTTATATTTCAATGAAAATCAACACTGTAACTTTTGTTTTTCAACCAAAACCACTAATTCAAAGTGTTTTTATCAACAATTATACATGCTCTATCAAATTAAATGGTCAATTTATCAACTAAACAACTAATTAACCCTCAATTTCTATTTTAACTAAATAATATATAATCACCAAAAACTCTCTGCAAAAAGGTTTTCTTCACAAACTTCATACATAACAACAATACATTGATTATAATCATATATAACCTATGAAAATAACTTTACAACACTTGTTTATCATATGAACACACCTAAAATCAATAATTATCCTATCACAAGAATTTTACAGAGAAATAGGATAAGAGAAACTAAAACTTTTAAAACTTAAAAAGAATAGGGTAATACCTTGAAGAAGATGATGACTATCCTTTCTATTCTCAAGCTCCTTCTTCCCACTCTCTAGCCTTTCTTCCTCTCTTCTCTTCTTCTTCTCTTCTTCTTCTCTGAGTTTTCTTTCTTCTCTCTAACCTATCTCCTCTAACATACGTTTTAACTAAATAACGTATATAGATATTATATATATTAATTATATAATATAATTATAAACATAACTGATATCAGTTATGTGAATTTTAAAATCAAAAGCCATAAGGCTTGTTTGGTTAACCACTAACAAAATAACCCATTATCCTAACACCTTGTTTGGTAAAATTCAAATAAATTAAAGACTTAATAGGCCTTAGGCATTGTTTGGCAAAACTGAATTAAAACTCCTTTAAGTTATTTTAGTATCTCCTTTATAACAAGGTTATTTGTCACACATTAATTTAATTAAATTAATCATAATAACAATTTATTAAATTACTACATCACATAAATGAATACCACCAAAATTATAATTTCTATATAATTAAAACTTTATTTAATCAACCAACACATCCTTTTTAATTACAAATTCCAATAAAAAGAATAGTAATTGAATTAATCAAAATTCTCTAACTTAATAATTAAATTAAATTAGCAAAATAATTAATTTTCCTTAATTATTTATTTAACAAATAATTAAGTACATCAATTCAAATTTGAACAATTATTTATTCAACAATAAACACATCCATTAAATATTTAAATAATTCAATAAATATTTAATATAACAATTAAAATTCTAGAATGTTACACATTAACCACATTAATATGGTTTACCCCATGGGTTTGTCAACTCATGGATTCTAGCTTGGGCTTGGATTAAATAAATCCTTGGGCTTTGCTTTAACAAACACTCACATGCTTATCCAATCAATAGTTGGGCCTTAACCTTAATTGACTTGGGCTTGCACAAAATCCTAACCAATCTTTACAAGTCCATTAATATTACATAATACATATACATATAGTTTATGCATTATTCTCGTATTCTAATTCATATAGAATTTATATACGATAATTTACCCTTTATACAAACTCGTATAATACTTCGTATTATACTTGTTTGCATTCCTTTATACAATACCAAAGTATTGTACACTTATTACTTTACTCACTCCTACTTCGCTTTTCTTAACGTTTATAACTTAAGTCCGCAAGCGAAATATTATGTTTTCCATAACTAGATTATTAGTACATAATCCATCTTACCTTAATATTCTATCATTACGTATTTCTCGAAAATTCAAAAATAACTCCCGAGCAAATACTGATGAATAGTGTTTTTCGAAAAATTTCTCGAAAAACTTTCATTTTCGTCTTAGAAATTCAATCACTTTAATTCCTTCACGTAGCTCAAATACTACGACATTCCAATATCAATAAGTTATAGAATGACAACCATCTTGATAACACATAGAATATAATTTTATTATTATTTTTTTAATTTTATAAAATCATTTTACAATAAGATCAGAATTTCTCAGTTGTTACAGTCACACTATTTTATAGAATAGTGAGGACTACTAATACGCCATCTCGGACCATCACTCCGTTCCCCGACTAGTCCCGGCTACGTTCTCATTTCCAGAAGAGAACAATGAAAGCAAAAGGGTGAGCTCAACTAGCCTAGTAAGAAATATTATGACTAAGATAATGCAGAACAAATTATCATTAGTCTTCAACAATGTTAAACTGATAAAATACAATAGACATCAAGTTTAACTGCAGCAGAATAAGCAATCCATTAGAAGAGTCAAGTAGAGCATGATATCTACTATCTTCTTTGATTTAAAATGTTTTCATCAATTTTTATCGCTGAGATTCAACTTAATAATTAAACCACATCATCGAATCATCCCTGCACTACGGGCCAAGGATATTCATTAAATCATCAATGGTCATGACTATACCGAATAATCCCTGGTCATAATCATACCAAAAACTATCCATCAATGCACTACAGGCCACGGAGGACTTTTACCACATCATTTATAACATTACATGTCATAATTATACCAAGAATGATCCACGGTCATAATCATCTTGAGTCCATCTATGCACGTAAGCCAAAGATGACTTTCATCACAATATAAGTACGAGGATGATGACAATGACATAATAATTCAATAAAACAAGTTCAAGAATAAATTTTAAAGATTTATAAGTTAATTTATCCTGAAATCAATAACGTCCAAATTGTCAACATGATACTGCTTTGTGGAGTAAAATTCAAGAATGCTCAGAAGAATATTTCCATGAAAAGATACTAGATGAAGCGCAAATATCGATGATATTCTACTAATTTCATGGAGTATAGAAGTCAAAACATTAACCAACTAAGTATAATAGAATATATGAAACTGTAAATGGATTTTCACCCGCCATGCGGTAATCCACGGAGACAGATCATTTCCACAATTTAATAAGGAATGAATACGAAGGATCATTCACCATGCATGTGATAATCCACATAGACAGGTTATTCCAACAGAATAATAAAGAATGGAATAACAGAAGAATTCACAAGGCATGCGATAGACCGCAGAGACAGGTTATCCCAACTGAATAATAAAGAATGGAACCAGGTCATGCGTAATCCTCACAGACAGGATATTCCAATAGAATAATAAAGAATGGAACCAAGTCATGCTTAATCCGCACAGACAGGATATTCCAACAGAATAATAAAGAATGGAATAACAACAGAAATTCACGGTGCATGCGATGATAGCTTGCATGCATTTTGTTATTCCAACAAAATAATAAAGAATGGAATAACAGAAGAATTTTACCATGTATGCGGTACTTCGCATAGACAGGTTATTCCAACATAATAGTAAAGAATGAAATAACAACCCTTACGAGTATTGAAAGAAAATAACTCTCTTCATGAATACGAAAGAATAATACCCCTTACCTTAGAAGAAACTGGATATTGGAATAGTGAGGTAGTAGACTTCTATTCTTCTTTCTCTCTATATCTATAATAATTGCTCTAAAGCTTTAGTGAATTGGTGAGAAATAAAGGAAGAATGAGCTTCTATTTATAGGAAAATATAGTTTCGATAATTGCACATTTAGGGGCTCAAAATATTACAGTATAATACCTTCAACTTTTCTTTCATTTTTAATATAGTCCTGCAAGTATTATCAAACTTGCACCACCTCCCTTAATAGTAAATCATTTGAATTAATAGTTCATTCATGTGACTCAATAATATAATCATGTGAAAAAAACTAATTACAGTATAGTACCTTAAACTATCCTTCATCTTTAATTTAGTCATGCAAGTATTATCAATCTTGCACCAACTCCCCTAATAGTACATAAATGTGAATCAATAGTACACACATGTGAACAAATAGTTATATGCATGTGAATTAATAGCAATTAATTGCTCATTTATCCGATTAATTACCCGATAACTTCCAGACATCAATTATTATCGAAATAAATGTCAATTTCCACTAACACTAATAATTCCCACACAATGGAACTATCAATTTTATCTTTAATCAACACGAACTTATTCATCATTAATATTATAATTCACAATATTTAACAACCAGGTCGTTCCCAGGAAAGAGGGGGCTTTCCAATAAAGATTTCTCCCTATTGGCGCGCAATTAGATGACCAAACCTCTCCTTGACAGAACTTCTAGACATTGTCAATATTGCAAATAATAATATGACTAACTTTATCGTCTTAATTATTGATTTAATAATATATCATATTATGAAGATGATACTGTGACAATAACTGAATCAATAATATGAGAGATATGATGTTGTAATTACTGTAACAATAATTGAGTATAACTGAGTGACTTCTTATGTAAGCATCAATAATCAATTCCGTGTGTATTCTTATGCAACCACAGCATATTCTTTATACTTTTACTAACGGGTAGTTCAACAGTTTAACGGTAAAACTTCCGTCGTTATTTTTATAAAAAGATAATTATGTCGTTTTCTAACTACGACAATACTTCCGTTGTGGGGTCCACCAATGATTGTGCCGTCGTACGAATATTTCTTGTTAAAACGAATATTCCCCGACCAATCGAATATTATATAACCACTTTCTTACTTTGCAAAATTTGTAAATATTACCCATAACTACAACATTATATTATATCCACACCATAATATTCAAAAATATATTTCGAGAGAAATTAATCTTTATTCATAAAAGTTGGGGTCTTACAACCTTCCCTTCTTATGAAATTTTGTCCTCAAAATTTGGGTGCGTACCTGGTATGTCGAAGAGGTGAGGATACCTTGATTTCATTTCAGATTCTAACTCCCAGGTCATTTCCTCAACATCGTGGTTTCTCTACAAAACTTTGACTTGAGGTATAACTTTAGAGCGTATAATATGATCATTCTTATCCAAAATTTTAACAGGTACCTCTTCATACATTAAATCTTCCGCTATCTCGTCCGATTCTAATTCAATAATGTGGTTCGGGTCTTTCACATATTTACATAACATAGATATGTGAAAAATGTTATGAACACGAGACATACTTGGCGGTAAGGCGAGTCTATAGGCCACAGTTCCTACTCGATCGAGGATTAAAAATGGGCCAATGAATTGAGGATTGAGCTTTCCTCTCTTTCCAAATCATGTAACTCCTTTCCATGGAACAACATGTAATAACACATGATCTCCAATATTGAATTCCATGTCTTTTCGATGAAGATCAACATAACTCTTTTGTCGATCTTGTGAGGTTTTTATACGTTGTCGGATCGTTTGAATCTTTTCCGTAGTCATACGTACCAACTCCGGTCCCAACAACATTGTTTCACCCACCTCATCCCAAAGATATCTTTGAGAACGACACTTTCTTCCATACTGGCGCCTCAAATGGAGCCAAGTCAATACTTGTTTGATAACTGTTGTTGTAGGAAAACTCCACCAATGGTAAGAACTTATCCCAACTTCCCTTGAAGTCAAGGACACAGAGTCTTAATAAATCTTCAAGAGTTTGAATAGTCCTTTCTGACTGCCCATCCGTTCAAGGATGATATGCCGAACTAAATCGTAAATCCATGCCCATAGCTTTTTGGAAACTAACCCAAAATCTTGAAGTGAATCTTGGGTCTCGATCAGAAACTATGGATACTGGTATACCATGTAATCTTACAATCTCGTTTATATACATACTAGCAAGATGGTCAAGTGTATAAGTTTATCATATCGGTAAGAAATGAGCAGACTTGGTCAATCTATAAACAATGATCCAAATCGCATCTATGCCTTGAGAAACCTTGGGAAGACCAGTAACGAAATCCATGGTAATGTGCTCCCACTTCCATTCTAGAATTTCAAGTGGTTGCAATGGACCTTTTGACATTTGATGCTCTGCCTTGACTCATTGACAAGTTAGACACCTTGAGATAAACCCCACTATCTCTCTCTTCATATTCCTCTACCAAAATGTATGTTGGAGATCATGATACATTTTGGTACTCCTAGGATGGATTGCAAACAGTGTGTTGTGCGCTTCCATCATGATTCTATACTTCAAGTCAGAATTGTTAGGAACACAAAGTCTGGAGTTGACTCGAAGTATTCCTTCTTCATCGATTCTTGCTTCCAGAATAGCACCTTCTTGCACTTTTTTCTTCATACACATCAGCTCCAGGTCTGTAGTTTGAGCAGCTTTTACTTTATCGATTAAAGTCGGTTATACTCGTATATTCGCCATCATCATATGGGTCCCTGGAGTCTTTAACTCTATCTCCATCCTTCGTAAGTCATACAAAATGGGTCTTTGCGTTGATAATATTGCACTCGGACCCGCATATGATCTTCTACTCAATGCGTCAGCTATTACATTCGCTTTTCTAGGATGGTATTGGTTGGTATGATCATAATCTTTTAACAGCTCAAGCCATCGTCGTTGTCACATGTTGAGTTCCTTTTGAGTGAAGAAATATTTGAGGCTTTTATGATCCGTATAGATCTCCACCTTCTCTCCATACAGGTAATGCCTCCAAATCTTAAGCACAAAAACGACTGCTGCCAACTCTAGATCATGAGTAGGATAATTCCTCTCATATTCTTTGAGTTGTCGAGAGGCATAGACTATGACTTTCCCATGTTGCATGAGAACACATCCTAACCCTTTTGCTCAAGCATCACTTGTAGATGACAAATCCCTCCGGCAGATGGTATTGTCGAGAGCAGTCTTTGAAATGAGTCTTCTCTTGAGTTTTTGAAAACTCTTCTCATATTCCTCGCTCCAACCGAACTTTTTATCTTTTCGAGTCAGCTGCGTTAATGGAGTAGTGATTCGAGAAAACCCTTCTACGAATCTCCGATAATAACCAGCTAAGCCGAGAAAGCTACGTACTTCGGTCACTAACTTAGGTTGCTCTTAGCTTTGAATTGCTTTAATATTTGCCGGGTCAATAGATATTCCATGATTTGATATCACATGCTCAAGGAATGCAACTTCATCAAACCAGAACTCACATTTCTTCAACTTGGAATATAACTTGTTTTCACAAAGCTTTTGGAGTATCAGCCTCAAGTGTTGTTCATGGTCTTCACGGGTTTTGGAGTATATAAGGATGTCATCAATAAAGATGACCACAAAGTAATCTAAATATTCCTTGAATACTCAGTTCATCATGTCCATGAAGGCAGCAGGAGCATTAGTCAATTCAAAAGACATGACTAGGAATTCATAATGCCGTCTGGGGAGTTCTCGGCGATCTTTGGAATGTCATCAGTTTTAATCTTCAACTGATGATATCCGGAACGAAGATCAATCTTTGAAAAGAATTTGGCTCCTTGCAACTGGTCAAACATGTCATCAATGCGAGGCAACGGGTACCTATTTTTGATGGTGACATGATTCAACTCCCGATAATCAATACAAAGTTGCATACTTCCATCTTTATTTTTCACGAATAGAACAGGAGCACCCCAAGGAGACGTACTAGGACTAATAAAATCGATGTCTAACAATTTCTGTAGTTGGGTTTTTAACTCTTGAAGTTCAATAGGAGCCATTCGATATGGGGCTTTGGAAATGGGTTTTGTCTTTGGGATTCAAGGTCGATACAAAATTCAATTTCACGCTCTGGGGTAGCCGGGAAGTTCTTGAGGGAATACGTCAGAAAATTTATTAACAATAGAAATATCCTTCAAATCTGACGTATTTTTATTTAAATCTGTGACATGGGCTAAGAAAGCTTGACATTCGTTTTTCAATAAACGAATAGCTTTATGGCTTGATATGACAGTGATTGATTTTAATGGTTTGGTTGCTTGAATTCACATAATAGGTTGGTTAGAAATATGAAAGCTAACAAACTTACGAATACAATAAATTTTAGCATGATGAGTAGTTAACTAATCAATCCCTAAAATCACATCAAATGCAAGTATTTTTAAAGAAATAAGATCGACAGGTAACATGCAGTTATCGATTTGAATCAAACAAGACTTATAAACCGTGGATGTAATGAAGGTTTCTCCCAACGGAGTTTCAACAGATAAGTCAAAGTCTAATTTCTCTGGAGTCATATTTAAACGTTGAGCGCAAGTAGGAGAAATAAAGGAATGGGTAGAACTGGTATCAAATAAAGTATAAACTTCATTAGAGTTTATGATTAGCTTACCCGTGATCACCTCGTTCATATTCCTCTCTTTTTGGGAGGTTACGACAAACGCTCTCCTTTGAACTACTAGTTTTGTCTTGTCTGGGACACCCTTTGATGCCTCCATCCCAGCTGGACTTGACTTTGGTGCACAACAAAATCAGGCTAGGTGACCTTCTTTTTCACAATTATAACATGCTTTGGACTGCATCCTGCAGTTAGGACTTATGTGTCCTTCCCCTCCACATTTGTAACATACAACCGGCGGTCGTTCTCCTTCCTTAACAATAGGTGCTGGTGCTGACGCCTTTCCATCATTATTGAATCTCCTCTTCTTAAAATGTCCACTCTTATTGTCATGGCCATGATTACCACCAAAGCGATTACCATTTTTGGCATGTTGATTCCCTCCATGTTTGTTGTCACCGCTTCGATGACTGCTACCACTGGTATTATCGACTTGTCGGCTGCTCTCTCTTGGTTGGGTTGACTCATTATCACGCTCCAATAATTGAGCCCTATTCATAACATCTGAATACAAACACAGTTTATGAGAGATAAGGTATTAACGTATCTCGGGTTTCAAACCTCTTAGAAACATCCGCGTCATTCTCTCCTCATTATCAACCAAGTGGGACGCAAACTGAGATAACTCGGCAAACTTAGCTTCGTACTGCGCCACGGTAATATTATTTTGCTCAAGCTTGATGAACTCTACCTCCTTCATGTGACGAATACTTTTAGGAAAGTACTTGTCGTTGAACAGCTCTTGGAACTTCTCCCAAGACATTTTGAGTCTGCGGCGAGTTGAGTACGCTTTCTGATTCCCACCAATGAATCTGCTCCGCAACATGAAGGTGGCAAAGGGAACCTTTTGCTCCTCGGAGCATCCCAAGACATCAAATATCTTGTTGATCTGCTTTATCCACGTCTCCGCCTTAAGTGGTTTTGGCTCTCCAAAAAACTTCGGTGGTTCCAGCTCCTTGAACTGCTTAGCGGTGACCGTCCGAGAGTTGTTAGTGTTTCCACCTACATTTTGGACAGGAGCCACCCTCGTCTGATGTTGCATGAATTGAATAAAACTTCTGAACATCCCATCGTTCATCATTTGATCGTTGTTGTTTACCTGAGGATTATTGTCTTTTTGTTGGACATTATCCTGGGTATTAATCTGTAGTGACTCAACGGTCTCATGTGCTTCGTTGCTTATCTCAACATTTTTGGATGCCATTTTCAAATACTGCCACAAAACAAGGGTTAATTAATATATCACATATTATCCCTATACTCTGACCAACCAATTAAATACCAAATAAACTTAGGTAGGTCATACTAGCGAAGGAATTCTCCATCTCTCCCCTCCTTGTTCTTGTCTCACATCTCAGCCAGGGATCATATTCCTAAACTTTGATACCAAATCTGACGCCCCCGAAATAGGTATACATCACCCATCTTGGGTCGCCAAATACATGGTACAGAATACAAATACAAACTTAATTATACAACTGTCATGTAATATACGACAAAACATAGCTGAGAGTTTAAACATGAATATTGCCTTCTAGACAATATCCACTCTCAAATAGAGTCCTCATTACATTTATTGTCACACTATTTTATAGAATAGTGAGGACTACTAATACGCCATCTCGGACCATCACTCCGTTCCCCGACTAGTCCCGACAACGTTCTCATTTCCTGAAGAGAACAATGAAAGCAAAAGGGTGAGCTCAACTAGCCCAGTAAGAAATATTATGACTAAGATAATGCAGAAAAAATTATCATTAGTCTTCAACAATGTTAAACGATAAAATATAATAGACATCAAGTTTAAGCTGCGATGAGAATAAACAATCCATTAGAAGAGTCAAATAGAGCATGATATCTACTATCTTCTATGATTTAAAATGTTTTCATCAATTTTTATCGTTGAGACTCGACAATAATTAAATCACATCATCGAATCATCCATGCACTACGGGCCAATGATATTCATTAAATCATCAATGGTCATGACTATACCAAATAATCCCTGGTCATAATCATACCAAAAATTGTCCATCAATGCACTCACAGAAGCCATTGAGGACTTTTACCACATCATTTATAACATTACAAGTCATGATTATCTTTGAATGATCCTGGTCATAATCATCATCACCTGAGTCATCTATGCACGTAAGCCAAAGATGTCTTTCATCACAATATAAGCATGAGGATGATGATAATGACATAATAATTCAATAAAACAAGTTCAAGAATAAATTTAAAAGATTTATAAGTTAATTTATCCTGAAATCAATAACGTCCAAATTGTCAACATGATACTGCTATATGGAGTAAAATTCAAGAATGCTCAGAAGAATATTTCCATGAAAAGATCTTTGGATGAGCGCGCAAATATCCGTGATATTCTACTAATTTCATGGAGTATAGAAGTCAAAACTTTAACCAACTGAGTATAATAGAATATATGAAACTTCAAATGGATTTTCGCCCGCAATGCGGTAATCCACGTAGACAGATCATTTCCACAATTTAATAAGAAATGAATATGAAGGATCACTCACCATGCATGTGATAATCCACATAGACAGGTTATTCCAATAGAATAATAAAGAATGGAATAACAGAAGAATTCACAAGGCATGCGATAGACCGCAGAGATAAGTTATTCCCAACCGAATAATAAAGAATGGAACCAGGTCATGCGTAATCTGCACAGACAAGATATTCTAACAGAATAATAAAGAATGGAACCAGGTCATGTGTAATCCGCACAAACAGGATATTCCAACAGAATAATAAAGAATGGAATAACAACAGAATTCACCAAGCATGCAATAGAGCCATACGCAGACAGTTATTCAGCGAATAATAATAAAGAATGGAATAACAGAAGAATTTTACCATGTATGCGGTACTTCGCATAGACAAGTTATTCCAACATAATAGTAAAAAATGGAATAACAACCCTTACCAGTATTGAAAGAAAATAACTCTCTTCATGAATACGAAAGAATAATACCCCTTACCTTAGAAGAAACTGGATATTGGAATAGTGAGGTAGCAAACTTCTCTTCCTCTTTCTCTCTATAATTTCTCTCTATAATAATTTCTCTAAAACTTTAGTGAATTGGTGAGAAATGAAAGAAGAATGAGCTACTATTTATAGGAAAATATAGTCTCGATAATTGCACGTTTTGGGGCTCGAAATATTACAGTACAATACCATCAACTTTTCTTTCATTTTTAATTTAGTCCTGCAAGTATTATCAAACTTGCACCACCTCCCCTAATAGTAAATCATGTGAATTAATAGTTCATTCATGTGACTCAATAGTATAATCATGTGAAAAAAACTAATTACAGTATAATACCTTCAACTATACCTCCATATTTAATTTAGTCATGCAAGTATTATCAATCTTGCACCAACTCCCCTAAGAGTACATAAATGTGAATCAATAGTATACACATGTGAACAAATAGTTATATGTATTTGAATTAATAGAAATTAATTACTCATTTATCCGATTAATTACCCGATAACTTCTAGACATCAATTATTATCGAAATAAATGTCGATTTCCACTAACACTAATAATTTCCACACAATAAAACTATCAATTTCATCTTTAATCAACACGAACTTATTAATCATTAATATTATAATTCACAATATTTAACAACCAGGTCGTTCCCAGGAAAGAGGGGGCTTTCCAATATGAATTTCTCCCTATTGGCACGCAATTAGATGACCAAACCTCTCCTTGACAGAACTTCTAGACATTGTCAATATTACAAATAATAATATGAATAACTTTGTCGTCTCAATTATTGATTTAATAATATATCATATTATGCAGATGATACTGTGACAATAACTGAATCAATAATATGAGAGATATGTTGTAGCAATTATTGTAACAATAATTGAGTATAACTGAATGACTTCTCACGTAAGCATCAATAATCAATACTATGTGCTACTATGCAACCACGCGTATTAATGTACTTTTACTATCGGGTAGTTCAACAGTTTAACGGTAAAACTTCCGCCGTTATTTTTATAAAAAGATAATTATGTCGTTTTCTAACTACGACAATACTTCCGTTGTGGGGTCCACCAATGATTGTGCCATCGTACGAATATTCCCTGTTAAAACGAATATTCCCCGACCAATCAAATATTATATAACTACTTGCTTACTTTTCAAAATTTATAAATATTACCCACAACTATAACATTATATTATATCCACACCATAATATTCAAAAATATATTTCGAGAGAAATTAATCTTTATTCATAAAAGTTGGGGTCTTACATCGACGATCAGACAAGCCTATCTATTACATCATAAGATCAACCTAACATGTTTGATCTTTCTGTGTTTATAGTCCTTGTACATCATTTCTTTAAGGACTTTACAAAGCTATTTTGCTTATGTAGGATCAACCTAACATATTTGATCAATTTATTCTAAGTCCTTGTATATATGTTTCTATAGTCTATCAGAGGACTTTACAGCTTTTCTAAATGCAAGCATACTTGCATATTCATTCATATGTATATCATAATTAAATCATATATAAATAGGAATATCATTCACATGTTTATTCCTGACATTAGTATTTAAGTAAGTATATTTGGTAATGTACGTGTGTATTGTAATAATCCCAACTTTGGTGTAAGTTGTGGTAGCGATTCCCGACTTTTGTGGTCATAAAGGGATATCGGACTTTTAAAGAAGTACGTGCTATGCTATGTAAAGTATTTTGGATTTGCTAAATGAATATGAATCTATGTTTGATTAAAGGAATAAGTTTGAAATATTAAACTTATACGATGAGGTTTAGAATGTAAGTTAATAAAATATAGATTTTATTTTATTTAACCGTAATATGCCGCGTCGAACAAACTCGAAACCAAAGGGCAGAAGAATCTATCAGCAATGTTGGAGGACAACAACCAGACCTGATGCAGAATTTCGCAACCATGGTAGCTTAGGTCATGCAGAATGGAATGCCAGCGGCGGGAAATCAGCCAGACAATCGATTTTCGAGCTTTAAGGATTTTAAGGCCGTAGGACAGCCAAAATTTAGAGGTACCACTGACCCGATAGAAGCCCAAACTTGGGTTAAGGAAATAGAAAAAGCATTTGTAGTCGCTAAGGTAGATGAGGGGCAAAAGACAGCTTTTGCCACCTATATGATGAAAGGAGAGGCAAATTTCTGGTGGGAGGCAAATCAAGCTAGGGCAGGAGAAGGAGTGATAGCATGGACTAGGTTTAAGACGCTATTCTTCGAGAATTATTTCTCGGCTAGTGTGCAGGCTAAGATGGAGGTCAATTTTTTAGAATTGAAGCAGGAGAATTTGACAGTTGTTGAGTATGCCACAAAGTTCAATGAGTTAGCTAGGTTCACTCCACACCAAGTGGATACGGAGGCTAGAAAGGCAAGGAGGTTTGAGCTAGGCCTAAAACCCTGGATCTACAATAAGGTGGTGGTGTTGCAGATCAACACGTTTGCCGCACTTTTAGAAAAGGCTATCATAGTTGAAGGGGAAAGTGAAGCCATGATCCTTTACAATAAGGAGAAAAAGAATAAGGTGAGGGAGGTAGGAAGGTAGAAGTAGGTAGTGGAAGTAGGGGTGAGAAAAAAAAGTGGAACAATGTTGGGAGTGTCCAAGTCAAGTAGGAAGGTGTGAAAAAGAAGGCTGTGTAGTGTAAGAATTGTGGGAAGAGTCATTCAGGTGAGTGTCTTAAGTGTATGTTTGTGTGCTACAAGTGTGGGCAGGAGGGACATATCTCCCCTAACTGCCCCAATCCTAGGATGAGCAATGGGTGTTTTCTGTGTGGATCCATGGAGCATAAGGTGAAGGACTATCCAAAAAGGAGAATGGATATAGGGAGCGTGACTACGGGAAAAGGCAGTGGAACAATGGCGATAACGGGACCAACTTCGACAAAGTAAACCGCGAGAGTCTTCAACATGACGGTTCAGGATACCGTAGCAGCTGGGGATGGAACTTCAGGTATTATTCGTATGAATTGTATTTTCGTATATATGATTTTTCTTAGATATAAGTAAATTACGTTATAAAGAAATTTTGAAGGAGAAATTTGAGTTCTGTTAGAAATCAAATTTACGTAGAATTAGATAGACAAGCTTTATGTTGAGTGGTTAAAGATTAGTTAGATCGAATCTGATCGAGATCTACTTGAAATGACTGCGTTTGCTATTTTCCCTAGTGTCTATAGGTTTTAAAGCGGTGATTCTGGGGACAGAATCCTTATAAGGGAGGGTGGATGTAATAACCCAATATTTTCAATAAGAAATTTTGCGAATAGTTTTTTATATATATATATATAGGTGGGAATATGTGCAAAGTAAAGTATATGTATGTATGTGATAAATAAAATTATTTATTACATGATTAATTGTAAATAAATTACATTTAAGATTTATTGATCATTTTAGATTATATTTTTATAATAAATTTATGTTGTAATAAAAATATTTATTATTTATTTTCCATGAAAATATGATTATTGTATATATGATATAGATATTATGATATGTATTTATTATATTAGTTAAGTTAATTATTTTAACTTAATCAATAATGGTATCTATGAAGGTTATGTCAAATATGAATTCAAAACCCTAAGTCTGGATTTTGAATAAGGAATAAGAATAATAATATAATATTATTTATTTTTCAGTAATATAAACATGCCTGATATGTGTGTAATTAATGTTAATGTGTGGAACAGTTATAGTAAAACAATACAAAATCCTAGCATTACTGATAAACTATAGTACAGAGTCAACTATGACTGTAAGGTTTGTTAAGTTATGTGTTATATAATTGATGACCATTATTATGTTTAATGTTAATTATGCCTAATTTATAAGTCCTAAGTGATTAGAAAACTTAATTTAATTAAGGAACCCTAATTCACATTTGTAGAGACTAAGATTTCCATTTTTGCCCTTAATACACAATCCTAGATTTAGAGCTTAAGAAACCTTAGGGTTAAACCCTAAGAGTTAAACCCTAAGGGTCAAACCCTAAGGGTTAGAATGAAATGACAACTTTGCCACTAAAAGCAAAAAGTAAAAGCCAAATGACATAATTGCCCTTTTTATTATTTTAATGAGGTGGAGTGTAGATCTAACCCTAGTAGGGAGTTGGTGACCAACTCAACCTAGCCATGTGGTCTAGTGAGGAACTTTAATCATTCAAAATCTGGCCACATGATTAGCCATATGCAATACACCATATTATATATAGATTGAGAGAGAGAGAGAGAGAGGAAAGTTCATAATTTAGTCCCAATTGTTTACAAACTCACCACCAAGCTTCTCTCTCTCTCTAACCCACGAATTGTTTGAGCATTTCAATCCCCAAGACCAGCCCCACGAACAACCACATTAAACTCAGAAGCCTAGAATCATATTTGCTCATTTAAAGGTATAAAAACCCTAGCTATAATCTGATCTTGATTTGAATGTTAGATGTTATGATTTATTGTTAAAACATGTTATATATAGTGTATAATGATGATCTGGGTTGATAGATGTTAGATCCATAACATCTATAGGCTCAGATCTAGCATTTTACAAAATCTGGAAAAAAATTTCTTGTTGGTCTGACAATGAATGTCAGTGCCTTTAGATTCTTGTCTGATCTTGGTTTTTGTTGTTTAAATATGTAGTCTGATAGTTGGTCTTTTATCTGGATCAAGAACCAGGCTTAGATCTGGTCTAGATTACATGATATTATTGGTCAAAGGTCGTTGACCGACCATGACCGGACCATTTCTGGGCAACCCAAAAACAGTGAACTAGTGTCTGACAAGCTTTTGTTGACCTTGGATCTGTCTGTGTTTTTTTGCTATGATATTGTTGTTATATCTAAGTTGTAGTTTGGTATATGTACTACATGTTCATGCCTTTATATCACCTAAATGATAAACATGTGGGATTTAGCGGTAAATCAAAAACCGATTAAAGTCGAACACATTTTCTATTTTCTGGGTAACCCAGAAAACATTTGAATGTGTTGTCTGACAAGGTTTGACCGAACATTATATGCTTGATTTGTTGTTGTTATAAAGATGTTATGTAATATATCTGTTGTTCTACATGTTGGCTACACACTGAAGCTTATATATCACAAATACATTGCACGATCAGTATGTAGTGGGAGCCCAAAGGTGCATGCTCGAATCATTTCTTCATTTCGGCAACCTGTAAATAAAGAAACGACCTCCCAATACTACTTTGGGTACCCAAATCTCTTTGGTTATGCATGATATGACTATGTTTGTTGTTGAATGGTGTAGTCCTGCACTATTACTATAAGATCTGACCTTAAGCATGCCTTGAATCATCACAGAGTAAGAATAATAGTTGGTCAAAGTAGTAACCATGATAGCTGCATATGAGTTCTGGGTTTTCATGAAGAACACAAAGAACACCTATAGCGACGGTTCTGTCACTATAGGTGGTCTTTAACGACAAATTATTTATAAAAATTATATTTTTATTAAATAATTATAAAAAATTAGTTTTTAATTATTAAAAATACAAAATAAATTATTAAAAATTATTTTAAAGTCTAAAAATTAGTTTTTAATTATTATTAATATATTTAATAAATATTTAATATTTTGAAATATTAATGGTATTTAGTTTATTTAATTTTTATATTAAATAAATTATTTAAAAATGATTTTAATACTTAAAAAATCATTTAAAATTATATTATGGTATAAGAAAATATTTTAAGTTATTTTTAATGACTTTTAATATTTTGTAATGAATTTCATTAATTAATTAATATTAATGATAATTTATTTATTTAATAAATGAATTAAATAAATAATTTAAAAATAATTTTATTATATTAAAAATCATTTTAAATAATAATAAGGTATTTAAAAATATTTTAAGTTATAAAATATAACTTTCAATATTTAAAGGTAAATTTCATTAATTCATTATTATTAAAGATATTAAAGTTATTTAATAATTATATTAAATAATTTAGTTTAAAAATGATTTTATTATTATAAAAATCATTTTAAATGAAAATAAAGTGTTTAAAGATATTTTAAGTTATAAAATATAACTTTTAATATTTAAAGGATATTTTCATTAATAATTTAATATTAATGATATTTATTTAACATTAATTATATTAAATTTATTTAATAATTATATTAAATAAATGGTTTAAAAATGGTTTTATTAATTTAAAAATAATTTAAAAGGGATAAAATGAATTAAAAATATTTTAAGTTATAATTAATAACTTTTAATATTTGGATAAATAATATATTTATATTTTAATATTAATTGTGATTATTTAAAAATAATTTTAAATGTTTTAAAAATCATTTAAGGGTAATATTAATACTTTAAAAGTATTTTAAGTTATTATAAATAATTTTAATATTTAGGCAATGGTTTCATTAATAGTTTAATATTATTTAAATATTAATGATAATAGAATTTTGGATATTTAAATCATTTAATAATGATTACGTGTTTGAAAATTCATGATAAATTATGATAATTATTTAAAAATTATTATAAGTCATTTAAAAATAATTTGACCGATGTTTAAATTATATTGAACTTCGGTGTAGAGTCTTAGACTCGATAATTACCCGATAAAGCCGTCGGTACACCAAAATGTTATTGAAATTTATTTGAACCTATATAGTTTGACTGTATAAGTGTTTGTTTGTGTCTTAATGACTGATTTAACTATGTGACAATGTGATTAGGCTATGTATTAACTATAAATAACAGTATGATGTGTTATGATATGTTATTCTAATCAATAGAACAATCTTATAAATGATAGGTCATTGAATTAAGGATAGAACTAAGTTGTGTAAGCAGAAGACTAGACAAGTATCTTACCTTTGCATTTTTTTTATGCAATGGACATGAGTAAGAAAGTTTCAGAATTATATTATTATTGTATTAGATTATTAACCCTATTGTTATATATGTTATATCCAATCATTGATTATCAACATGGTACTATATTGTAATTCAGATATTTATATTCTGTTCGTTAATTTCTAAATATGGTTATTCAAGTGTCCCCACTTGGATGATCATTGTGATATATCACATGTTTATATATGGTTATATTTATTTACTTATTGATACCAGTACGTATACATGAAGTAAGAGTTGTAAGACCCCAACTTTTATGAATAAAGATGAATTTTTAAAAATATCATTTTTGAATATTATGGAGTGAATTTGATATAATGTTATAGTTGTGGGTAATATTTATAAATTTTACAAAGTACGCAAGTTGTTATATAATATTCGATTGGTCGGGGAATATTCGTTTTAACAGGGAATATTTATACAACGACACAATCATTTGTGGACCTCACAACGGAATTATTGTCGGATTGAGAAAACGACAAAAATATTTTTATTAAAATAACGACGGAAGTTTTACCATTAACTGTTGAAACACCCGGTGTTAAAAGTACAGTAATACGCGTGGTTGAATAGTAGCACACGATATTGATTATTGATGCTTACGTGAGAAGTCACTTAGTTTTGTTCAATTATTGCTACAGTAATTATTGCATAGTATCTCACGTTATTTGATTCAATTATTGTCGATATTTTATATATTATTAAATCAATAAATGAGATGACAGAGTTATGAATATTATTATTTGCAATATTAACAATGTCTAGAAGTTCTGTCAATGAGAGGTTTGGTCACCTAATTGCGCGCCAATAGGGAGAAATCCTTATTGGAAAGGCCCCTCTTTCCTAGGAACGACCTGGTTGTTAAATATTGCGAATTATAATAATGATGATAAATGTTGTTAAAAATATTGAGAGGATTTTTATGAAGTATTTGATGTAATTTTTGCGTATTATCTGGATCCCCACTTACCCATTTTTCAAAATAGTCAGGAGAAAGTTATCTCAGTTTTTATTTATATATATATATATATATATGATGAAAGTGACTTTGGGGGTGGGGGATTGATGTTGGTCACTAGGGGGGGTGATAAAACCAAGTGTTGTATATATAATATTGATATATATAAATTGAAAGCATGTGTTTTATATATATATATATATATATATATATATATATATATATATATATATTTATATTTTGTTTTTTTGTTTTGTTTTTATTGGATGGTTGATTGAAATTTAGCATCTGTGATTCTCAAAGTTTTCATCCGTGAGTTGCACATCTATTGCATCCGTGAATTTTTCTTGCACAGTGCTTTTATATTCTCCTATAAATAGGATGCTTAGTTATAATTAAAAATCACACCAGAATCAGAGAATTCTTCTTCTATAATATTGAGCGTATTTCTTTAGAGTTTTAGAAAGTTTTGAGCGTAGAAAACAGTGAAAGTTTTCTTCAAGAATATCATCGCTATACAAGTTGGAATACTCTTCTTTTTAAGGTAAGGGATGTTATTTTTGTTCAATATTCACTTGAAATAATATATTCTTCCATACTCTGTAGTATGTAAGTAATATTATTTCGTTTCAGATTTCGAATTATATACTCGTTTTGTTAAAGTTTTAGCTTCTATACTCCATGAAATTAGTAGAATTTCCTTGATATTTGCGCTTCATCCGGTATCTTTTCATGGAAATATTATTTTGAGCATTCTTGATAAGTTTTAACTTTTTTATGCCAGAGTACTATTCACGGGGTTACTATTCCCAAATTATTATTCACGAGATACTATTCACTCGAGTACTATTCACCCAGGGTACTATTCATAATAAAAATTGATTCGTTATCGGTCCAAATTTTTTTTGGTACAATATTATTCTTAAATTTTACTCCACAAAGCGGTATCATGTTGACAATTTGGACGTTATTGAATTCTGGATAAATTAAATTATAAATCTTTAAAATTTATCCTTGAACTTGTTTTATTGAATTCTTATATCATTGTCATCATCCTCATGCTTATATTATGTTGAAAGTCATCTGTGGCCTGTAGTGCATAGATGGACTTGGTATGATTATGACCAGAGATTATTCGGTATAATCATGACCATAATGTTACAAATGATGTGGTAAAAGTCCTCATTAGCCCATAGTGCATTGATGGACAATTGTTGGCATGATCATGACCATTGATGAAAACACGAATATCCTTGGCCCGTAGTGCATGAAAAATTTTTGGTCGTGATACTAATGAATATCCTTGGTCGTAGTGCAGGGATGATGTGGATTATTTATTAAGCTGAGTCTCAGCGATAAAAGTGATGAAAAACCTTTTAAATCATAGAAGATAATAGATTTTATTCTCTAATTGACTCTTCTAATGAATTATTTGTTCCGCTGCAGTTAAACTTGATATTTGTTATATTTTATCAGTTTAACACTGTTGAAGGCTAACGATAATTTATTCTGCATTATCTTAGTCAAAATATTTCTCTTCGGGCTAGTTGAGCTCACCTTTTGCTTTCATTGTTCTCTTCGTAGAAAATGAGAACGTAAATTTTAACTAGTCGGGGAACGGAGTGATGGTCCAGATGATAGCATTAGTAGTCCTCACTATTCTATGAAATAATGTGATAATAAATGTATTGAGGACTTCATTTGAGTTTGAATACTGTCTAGCAGATAACATTCATATTAAAACTTTCAGTTGATGTTTTGTCGTTTGTCACACGACAGTTGTATTATTAAGTTGTATTTGAATTTTGTACCATGTTTTTGGTTACTCAAGATGGGTGATGTATACCTATTTTGGTGGCGTCACAGTTGGTATCAAAGCATAGGGATATGATCCCTGGCTGAGATGTGAGACAAGAACTAAGAGGGGAGAGACGGGGAATTCCTTCGCTAGTATGACCTAACTAAGTTTATTTGGTATTTAATTGGTCGGTCAGAATATAGGGATAATATATGGCATGTCAATTAATCCTTATTTTGTGGCAGTATTTGAAAATGACATCCGAGAATGTTGAGAATACCAATGGAGCACAGGAGACCGTTGAGTCTCCACAAATCAATAATCAGGAAAATGTGCATCAGGAAGGCGACAATCCTCATGCAAACAACAACATTGACCAAATGATGAACGATGGAATGTTCAGAGGCTTTATGCAATTCATGCAACATTAGGCGAGAGCGGCTCCATCCAATATGCAGTGGAAACACCGGCAACTCTCCTGACGGTCCACCGCTAAAATGCTTCAAGGAGTCGGGACCACCAGAGTTTTTTGGAGAGCCAAAACCACTTAAGGCGGAGATGTGGATAAAGCAGATCTGCAAGATATTTGATGTCTTGGGATGCTCCGAGGAGCAAAAGGTTCCCTTTACCACCTTCATGTTGCGAGCAGAGGCAGATTACTGGTGGGAATCTGTAAAGCGTATTCAACCTGCAGCACTAAAGATGACTTGGGAGAAGTTTCAATAATTGTTCAACGAAAAGTACTTTCCTGAAAGTATTCGTCACATGAAAGAGGTAGAGTTCATTAAACTGGAGCAAAACAACATGACCGTGTCGCAGTACGAAACCAAGCTTACCGAGTTATCCCGGTTTGCATCCCATTTAGTTGATAATGAGGAGAGAATGACGCGGATGTTTCTAAGACGTTTAAAACCTGAGATACGTCAATACCTTATCTCTCATAAACTGTGTTTGTATTCAGATGTTGTGAATAGGGCTCAGTTATTGGAGCACCATAATGAGTCAACCCAACCAAGAGAGTGCAACCGGCAAGTCGATAATACCAGTGGTAGCAGTCATCGAAGCAGTGACAACAAGCGTGGAGGGAATCAACCGGCCAGAAATGGTAACCACTTCGGTGGTAATCATGGCCAACACAATAAGAGTGGACATTTCAAGAAGAAGAGATTCAATAATGATGGAAAGAGGTCAGCACCAGCACCCGTTGTTAAGGAAGGAGAACGACCACCTATCATATACTTCAAATGCGGAGGGGAGGGACATATCAGTCCAAACTATGCGCAGCAGTCTAAAACGTGTTTCAATTGTGGAAGAAAAGGTCACCTAGCTCGATTTTGTCATACAGGAAAGCCAAGTTCAGCTGGGATGGAGGCACCAAAGGCCGTCCCAGAAAAGTCAAAGCCGGTAGTTCAAGGGAGAGCGTTTGTTGTGACCTCCCAGAAAGCAAGGAACCCGAACGAGGTCATCACAGGTAAGCTTATCATAAACTCTAGCGAAGTCTATACCTTATTTGATACCGGTTCTACCCATTCTTTTATTTCTCCTACTTGCGCCAACATTTAAATTTGACTCAGAGAAATTAGATTTTGACTTATCTGTTGAAACTCGTGGAGAAACCTTCATTACATCCAATCGCTTATAAGTCTTGTTTGGTTCAAATCGGTACCCTCACATTACCATTGATCTTATTTCATTAAAAATACTTGCATTTGACGTAATTCTAGGGATTGATTGGTTAACTACTCATCATGCAAAAATTGATTATTTTTGTAAGGTTGTTAGCTTTCATATTCCTAACCAACCTATTATGCAAATTCAAGCAACCAAACCATTAAAATCAATCACTGTCATCTCAAGCCATAAAGCTATTCGTTTATTAAAAAATGGATGTCAAGCTTTCTTAGCTCATGTCACGGATTTAAACAAAAATATGTCAGTTTTGAATGATATTTCTATTGTTAATAAATTTCCTGACGTATTCCCTGAAGAACTTCCTGACCTACCCCTAGAGCATGAAATTGAATTTTGTATCAACCTTGAACCCGGTACAAAACCCATTTCCAAAACCCTATATCGAATGGCTCCTATTGAATTTCATTCGTCCTAGTACTTCTCCTTGGGGTGCTCCTATTCTATTCGTGAAGAAGAAAGATCAGAGTATGCGACTTTGTATTGATTATCGGGAGTTGAACCATGTCACTGTCAAAAATAGATATCCGTTGCCTCGCATTGATGACCTGTGTGACACCCCCAAAATAGGTATACATCACCCATTCTGAGTTGTCAATACACGGTACAGAAACAACTACAACTTTATTATTACAACAGTAAAACTGTGAGTTTAAATACAGATATTGTCATCTAAACAATATCCACATACAAATAAATCCTCATCATAATTATTGATACATTATTTTACAAAAATGGTGAGGACTACTAAAAAACTCTCTAAAACCATCATTCCATACTCCACTGCATCGCTTACATTCTTCCGCCTCGAGAAGAAAATGGAACAAAAGGAAAAGGGTGAGCTCAACTAGCCCAAGAAACAATATTATGACTAAGATAATATACAACAAATTATCGTTAGTCTTCAACAGGGAAAAATTTAATAGAATACAATAGACAACAAGTTTTAAATCAATACTCGCATGATGGAAAATATTAATTCATAGAAGAGTTACGTAGAAGATGAAATCTACTAATATCTATGAATTTAGCAAATTCATCATCAATATTTTTATCCTCAGAACATCAATCAATATATATCCGAATCATATATTCATCCTTGCACTACTGAAGCCAGACATTCACCAGTTTTTGTCATGTTCATCTAAACACTGTTCATCTTTGTACTACGGGCCAAAGATATTCATCAGAAATCATTCATCTTTGCACTATAGGCCAAAGATATTCATCAGAAATCAATCATCTTTGCACTACAGGCCAAAGATATTCAATAATATCATCATTTAAGACTGAGGATGATGAAAATATTTTTTTTTTAAAGAAACGAATCCAGTGAAACAAAATGACAAGGATTAAGGATTAAGGATTCGTACTTTGTTTTATCCACGTCCAAAAATACCTCAAAAATAATCATAGTGGTGTAAAATTCAAGAATGATCAAAACATGGATACAATCAAAACTAGTATCCACAATAGATATTTTGGACGAAAAAGGAAAATTTTCATTTTTCGATGAATAGTGCCGTATTCGTGAATAAGACCAGATACGTGAATAAAGGCCGATAATGTAAATAGTAACTTCGACACCAAAAGTTCCAAATTTGATAAAAACTTCATATCAATATTTCAGCATAATGATATTGAAGAAATAATACCATTATGAAAAAAAATAATATCCCTTACCTCGGAAAGACAGTACTTCTAACTGGAATGCTGAATATAGGCTATAACTTGAACTTTCACCGTATAGCAATACTCAAAATATACTCAAAATACTCACAAGAATACGCTCGATAATATAGAGAGAGAAAACTTCAGTTTCTGGTGTGATTTTCAATTCTAACCTAAGCACCCTATTTATAGGAAATTGCTTAGAACACCAAAGCAGAAAATTTAATAAATTAATATTATATTTTTTCTAAATATCTCTACGCACACTAAATGAGATTCAAATATCAGCTAGCCACCAATAGTCAACTACATCCAAAAAAATGTTTTTCATAATTATTTAATTTAAAACTCCAAAAAATAATAATTAATTAATCCAGAACTTCAATAATTCATAATAAATAGCTCTTTTGTCAGAAAAATTCAAAACTCGCGACTTTCCATAGGAAATTCCATTATCTACAACTTTACAGAAAGAAGTTTTTTCCAAATTCCAAACATAAATTGACCGAAATCCACAAACGGGCGATTTTACAGGCTATAATCAAATTTCAGTCAAGAAATGGGGTCCACCGACATGTTTAACATGTTTTAAATATTTTTGGTAACAAAATACTCCTCCTCCACATATACTCATATATCCCACATTCATCGTAAAATATATCATCATTATTATATTATTAAAATATAATAATATATATATATATTTAAATGAATTATTTTATCAGAAAAAGATAAAATTTCAATTTTCAACAATTGTCACATTAAAAATTTTCTCCATCTATATCCACATAAAATAAATATTTTTCTCATCACATGAATCAATAATTAATTATTCACAAATAATATTACAGAATCACAATATTGACAACCAGGCAGTTCCCAAGAAAGAGGGGGCTTTCCAATAAGAATTTCTCCTTACTAAAGCAAGCAATTAGGTGACCAAACCTCTCCTTAGATGTAACTTTCTAGACATTGCCAATAATGTTATCGAATAATATTATTCGATAATATGAATTATTGCTTCGATAATGAAAAATACTGTGTAATGACAATTATTGAAACAACAAAGAATATAAAATATCAACGCAAAGAATTATTGAATCAATAAAATAAAATATCGAATAAGAATTACATCGTAACCATTATTGAGTAGTGCCTTCACGTAAGAGAGTCAATAATTGGTGCAATACTGCAGTATCTTCGTGTCGCAACAACGCGTACATCGTGTTTTTAAACAAAGGGTATTCCAACAAAGTAAATTCAGAATAATTACGCCTAGTTATTTTTAAATAACTTATATTTGTCGCTTTTCTTCCTCCAATCACTTTCTCATTATGGGGCCCTACACATGGGTCGTACCAGTCGCCGCGAATATTCCCCTAATAATACGAATATTCCACGACCAAATGAATATTCCCCACAACAATGAATATTTTATAACCACTTCCTTATTTTGTAAAATTTATGATTTTACCCATAACTAACCACATTAATCAAATCAACCCTTACTATTTCAAAATAATAAATAAAGGAAATTCCATTTTATTTATAAAAATATTCGGTCTTACAACCTCACCTCCTTATGAAATTTCATTCTCGAAATTGACGACGACTGTGTTTTCAAAAGATGAAGATACCTCGCTTTCATTTCCGTTTCCAACTCTCATGTCATTTCCACTATAGCATGGTTTCTCCACAAAACTTTAATATGTGGTATGACCTTTACGCGTAGGACATACTCCTTCATATCCAAGATCTTGACAGTACCTCTTCAGACGTTAAGTCTTCACTATCTCGTCTGGGTTCTAACTCAATGATGTTATTCGGTCGTCCACATATTTACGTAACATCCAGACGCGTAAAAAAATGTTATAAACACGCCGACATACTTGGTAGTAAAGCGAGTCTATAGGCCACAGTTTCTACTCGATCGAGTATGAATTAATAAATCAAAGGTTTGAGCTTTCTTCTCTTCATTGACTCTTACTTCTAGAATAACGCCTTCTTGCACCTTCTTCTTTATATTCATCAGCTCTAGGTCTGTAGCTTGAGCGGCTTTAACATTATCGATTAAAGTCGATTCTACTCGTATATCATCACGTGAGTCCGTAGAGTCTTTAAGTCTATCTTTATCATTTGTAAGTTATATGAAATGAGTCTTTGTGTTATCAACATCACACTTGTAAACGCATACGATCTTCTACTCAACCCGTCGCCACTACCACGTTATTTTCTTCGATAATAATATTGAATGGTACGATCATAATCTTCAACAAATTCGAGCCAACGCTCTTGGCGCGTGATACGCTCATTTAGTTAAAGAAATATCTCGAGGGTTTAGGAAATAGGTTTTGTACTAGGGTCAATACAAAATTCGATTTCTCGCTTCTAGGGTAGGCTAGGAAGTTATCGAGGATTACGTCCGTAAAATTTATTAACGATAGAAATATCATTCAAAATCGCGACTCTCATCCAAAACTTAGATAACACGTCACATTGATACCTAACAACTTGCCATCGTCATTCACAACGCCTCCTACGAAAAGTCCGCTTCATGCATTCCACACAAGGAAGTCAACAACGAAAAGGCTCGGGGCTCTTTACTTATGGCTTGATATGACAATGATTGACTTTAGTGGTTTGGTTATTTTGAATTCGCATAATAGGTTGGTTAGGAGTATGAAAGCTAAAAACCTTACAAAAAGCATGATGAGTAGTTAACCAATCGATTCCAAAAATCACATGCATGCAAATATTTTCAAAGAGATAAGATCGACAGGTAACGTGAAAGTGTTGATTTGAATCAAACAAGATTTATAAATAATAGAGGTAACGAAGGCTCCTACTAACGAAGTTTCAACCAATAAGTCAAAGTTTAACTTCTCCGGAGTCAAATTTAAACGTTGAACACAACTAGGTGAAATAAAAGAGTGAGTAGAACCGGTATCTAACACGGTATAGACTTCGCAAGAACTTATGATTAACTTACCCGTGATAATTTTATTCAGGTTCTTCGTCACAAAAAAACGCTCTCTCTCAAACTACCGGCTTTAGCTTGTTTGGGACATCCTTTTGAGTCACCGTCCCCGCTGAACTATGTTTTGCTACCGTACAATCGCGAGCGATATGTCCTTCA